>OX336397.1:124814713-127214713 GCA_946902985.2 Meconema thalassinum
ATTGCATTAACTACTTTTTCAAAACTGCCATATTAAAATCTCCAAAATAAGATCATTTTTATTCAGAATGAATATTTCGCTTTCATTTCGATAATATATTATTTTCATACCTTATTTTATATTCTGGGGGGACTTACCAATTGAAATTACTAGTGTTGGTCACATAGGCACCGGATTTATGTGCTAAATTACGTAAATATGTGGTCTTGTTTATTGCTCATTTAACAACTGCAGCCATGTTCGACAGCATATTTAGTATGTTAAAATGCCGTCGAGGTGCATATATATCCCAGTGGTCCCCTCAGTGCACGTGCTCGTCAATTCTGTTGTGTTGAGTGAATGTAAAGCATTGCTTTGCAGAAGGTGCCTTTATTTAAGATATGAGATTTGGAAAGGTTGATATAAACTTGAAATGGCCTATAGGCCCTAATGTTTATAATAATAGTTTTGGTCCCTGAGTAAATATAATTCCAGATAGGAAATAATTGTGCTGTTTAGGGTGTTTAACATGAATAGAAAAAGAAAATAATAATTTTCTGTTTTTTTATAAATGTAATTTTGAAATTATTGAATTAGATTCAAACATACTTACTTTTAACATTGCAAAATCACTTGTATTTTTCTTGTGCAGTTTTGGGCGAAGATGTTATAGGTCACTGAACTTGTGTTGTGTGGGAGTTAGATGTAATGCCTGGACCAGATTTTTGTGTGCGAGTGCTCATATTGTATACAAGTGTTTCTCAGAAGAATGGGTTTCTAAATTGAGTGCAAAAGGTGTTGATAATGAGTAAGGCTAGGATTGCGATGACTTTGCATCTCTTATTTCGTAAGCCCAATTCATTAATGTGGTTTATATAAATGTGTTTCCGAGTAAGAGGTGCTGAACAAAGCATACAGTACAGTTTATGCTACGGTTTTGGGCCGGTCAGTCCTGGTTTCACAGTCGAGACTCCGGCATGTGCAAGTGATATGCGAGTTTTCAGTTGCGTGGAAAGCAACTCGCGTATCAATTGCACATGCCTGAGGTTCACCACCTGTCATCTCTACGACTGCGCAATCGGGACTCACAGGTTAAAAACCGTGGCGTGAACTGTACATGTTGGGGTATTTTTCTCTAATTTTGTGGGATAAGGCATCTTTTAGGGGATTTTATTGCATTTTATGTGCACTTGAAGTACTTCCTGGGTGAACTTTACTTCTTTTTTAAGTTTTGAAGGGTATTCATGTACCCCTTATTATTCCCGTTTGTGCAGCATTGGGGTTGGGATGCGATTAATTCATATGGCAGATGGTCCTTTAAGCCAGATGTCCTTCCTGACGCCGACCTTATGAGATGAGATGAAATGAATGTAACTGGGCGTGGCCATGGTCAATTAGAAGATTTGGTCCTGGCATTTGAGTTGATCAGAAAATGGGAAATCGTGGAAAACCATTCCAAGGACGGCCAACGGTAGGGTTCGAACCAATTTGCCTACCGAGTCTGGACCCATGGCCGTGTGCCTCAGCGTGCATAACTACAACGGCCGCTTTCATCTTTTCAAGAGGGATATTTTCAGTTTTTAATTAAATTTCTTAACAAGTTATTTACTTTGCGTAGTTCTTAACTTCCGGTAGCTTAATTAAATAAAATTATCTTTATTAAACTATACTATTTCATTCTTGAATTATATTCAGAAACCAGAGATATCAGAGTAAAATATTTGCAATATAAAGGGCATTTTATACACTAAATGGGCTTTTTTTTGTGGAGATTTTTAGCTCATAACTGCATTTTTCATTGTCTTAAATGGCATTAAATTCCAAGCCCTAATAATCATAACCATCAGTGTTCTGCCCTAGGGCAGATTACTATTGAAGTCTGAATTTGGACAGGAAAATTTGAGCCTAGTTGAAGGAGGTACTAAGCGATGATTCAGATTCCATGATTTTTCAATATAGAGTGTGTGGGTGTTTTGTATATACTATATACTATGTTAAGTAAACCTTATTTTTGAGTGATAAGCACTGTATCATTATTTGTAAGTGGGGAATTATTACCCCATTGCCCACAAAAGAAAACATACGGTCAGGATCGGCCAGTCGGTAAATAATTTCTCACCACATCTTACCTTATATATATAAAGAGGGATGCTCGTCTGTTCGTCTTTTATTCGTTCATAAACCATTCATCCGATTGCGATCAAATTTCGGTGAGTTATTGTGACCACTTCCGGGATGGTTATAGACATAGTAAATCAAATTTACAATAGAGAGCGAGAGAGTAGTTTAAACAAATGAGTGTTGGCGATGCGTTCATATACAATTCCATTGCGATGAAACTTGGGTGAATGTTGTGTACACTTCAGGGAAGATTTCTGGCTTAGTAAATCCATTTTAGAATAGGTATCGCACAAGTAGATTAAACAAATGAGCGACGACGCGCGAAGTGTTTCGACAAAGTCCCGTATGCGTTCATATAAAACCATGCGATAGCGATGAAACTTGGGTGAGTTGTTGTGTACACTCCAGTGAAGGTTTCAGGCTTAGTAAATCCATTTTACAGTAGGCAGCGCACGAGTAGATTCAACAAATGAGCGAAAACGCGCGAAGCGTTTCAACAAAGTTCCGTATGCGTTCATATACCATTTGTCCGATAGCGATGAAACTTGGGTGAGATGTTGTGTACACTTCCGGGAAGGTTTCTGGCTTAGTAAATCCACTTTACAATAGGTAGCGCACGAGTAGATTCAACAAATGGGCAAAGGCACGTGAATCGTTTCATCAAAGTCCCGTATGCGTTCATATGCCATTCATCCGATTGCGATGAAACTTTAGTGAATTGTTGTGTGCACCCGGGGAAAGGTTTCTGACTTAGTAAATCCATTTTACAATAGGTAGCGCACGAGTAGATTCAACAAATGTGTAACAGCGCGCGTATCGTTTAAACGAAATTCCGTGTGCGTTCATATACCATTCATGTGATTACAATGAAATTTGGTGAAATGTTGTTTCCACTCCTACGAAGGTTTCTGATTTAGTAAATCCATTTTACAATTGGTAGCGTGCGAGTAGATTTAACTAATAAGTGACAGCGCGTGAATCGTTTCAACCAAGTCCCGTATGCGTTCATATACCATTCATCCGAATGTGATAAAACTTTGGTGAACTGAGTACAGTCCTGCGAAGGTTTATGAATTAGTAAATCCATTTTTCAATGGGTGGCGCACAAGAAGATTCAACAAATGAGTGACGGCACGCGAATCGTTTAAACAAAATCCCGTATGCGTTCATATGCCATTCATCTGATTGCGATGAAACTTTGATGAGTTGTTGTGTACACGCCAGGAAAGGTTTTCGACTTAGTAAATCCATTTTACAATAGGTAGCGCACGAGTATATTCAACAAATGTGTGACGGCGCTCGAATCGTTTCAACAAAGTCCCGTATGCGTTCATATACCATTCATTTCATTGCGGTGAAAGTTTGATGAGTTGTTGAGCACGCTCCCTTGAATGTTCCTGAGATAGTAAATCAATTTTGCAATAGTTTAGAGGTGGTTAACTGAAAAAGAAGAAGATATTTGGAATCAAAAAGCACTTCAACTAACAAAGTAACTTCGCCATTACTTTCTTTGATTGGCATTGCAACGCATGCCGGGTACAGCTAGTATTTCATAAAATAGAATCCACACCCATAAAACGGTTCCATGTTCCTACCTATCTATCTCTCTCAATTATAAATGAGCTAAAACATTAATTAATCTTATACGCCCAGTCTGTTGCCCTATAAAGGGATAAGACATCTGTTACTGTGTGGTATAGTAAAGCCATCATTACAACCGACTATACGTTTCAGTGTTACCCTAGAGTTGCCTAGCGGTCAGAAGGAAAATCACTTTAACTAGACAAGCATAGGCAACCATTCAAATCGATATATTACGACAAATTGACTTTCGTTTGCGATGTCGTGATTTAGCGAACGAAACTCTAGCCTAGCTCTGAAGTCGGAAGTACTATAGTGATTACAATTGCCCCCTCCTTATAATAAACAGTGCGCGGACATATACAGGGACTTTGTTTTATATGTCACAGGGATTCTCGCTCGCCAAGCACTTTGCCGTAATGCGCTTCTTGGCGCCACAAGTTCCCCACAGTCTGCTGAGAGCTTTAACAGCGTGAGGTTCAGCTTAGTCAATTGTTCACGTGATTAGTGCTCAGTGTGCTGTTCCAATGCGATTTTCATTACATGAACGTGTGTATATACAGGGTGTCCTAGAATGTTCTCCACAGTGGCTACGTGCCACTGCGACTGGTTGCGTCATCAGTTTAGTTGGCAGCACAGTTTCTTTGACAGGGTGAAGGCCACATGTGTGGGCTGTCAAAATCGTCAGTGCGTATAGTTATATTATTGGAAGAGTGCAACAATATGTTATGAATGGCTGTGATGAGGATACAGTTTACTGTTTGTTATCATACAAGCGACAGCCGTGCTGCCAACATAACTGGTGACGTGATCTCTCGCAGCAGCTTGTCGACACTGCGGAGAACATTCCCGGACTCCCTGTAGTACCATCATAAAGTTCAGAAAATCTTGTAGGAAAACACAACGGAAATTCCGTCAGAAATTTCCAAACACACCTGTGCCTAGCGTCATTACAATAAAAAATCTAGCAAGAAAGTTCAAACAGACAGGTTCAATAAATGATCGTAAATGACGTAGAAGGAGACAGGTTCTTACAGATGAGAAATAACTTTCAGCACCAGCTGTGAACTAGGTAAGTACACATTCCTATACTCAAGGACTCAGTGCCGGGCAAGCGCCGCATTACGGCAAAGAGCTTGGCGGGAGACGGGCTTGCAACGTGGTCGAGCAAAAATCCCCGTGACATATAAAATAAAGTCCCTGTATCTGTCGCACCTTTCATGTTGCTAGCATGAAGTACCTTCTTGGATTGTCAGCCACTAGGCATAGGCCTACTACTTAACCTTTTCTGCTGCAATGTTGATGGCAGTGTGGGTTCCATAAAACATAGTTGTCTGCAAAGCGAATGATTTTAGCTGAAATTTATCGGTGATAGAATGAAATGCAACGGCCATATACAATTCTGTTGACAAGATGTCCTCAGGCAAGTAGTCAAGCTCACTTGCTCCGCTTCTGATAGTTGCTTTGTGTCTAGTACTTCGTTTCAATCGTTAGTCGCAGAAATCTCTACTGAAAACCTATCATATCTGGCAATGTTGATTATGAATCTTTATTGTGCCATATTAGTGGGGCTAACCGCTTTTAAGGAACACCACGTTCACACTTTAATAAGGAAATTATCAACGTTTTCACTTTGCAGTAATAAACTGACGAAAAAGCACGTCGCTATGTTGGATAAGGCTTGTAGCCTATCAGGCACTGCTGCCAACTTCACTTCACCTTGGACGAAAATTACTGATGTACTTAATTGGGCGAGACAAAAGCAGTCTGTCGCTACTTGGTTAGACGAAAATTACTGATTGTACCACAAGCAGAGGGATATTTGACAAATTATTTAGTAGTTAACTTTTCGAACAGCCCTTGTAATGTCTAGTAGTGAAAGTAAAACATCGGCATTACTCAGCACACTTCTCAATAAACCAACCATTGAGAAGAGCAAGGTAATTTGATCAAAATGAATGAGAAACAAAACATAATACGCTAATAGAAGTTAATTAAAAATGAACGCAGTGCAGTCAATCAGATCTCGAGGGAATTTTGGATGTAACATAATACATCATTTATCATTACAGGCGCTAGGGAAAAACAGTCAAGGCACAACAAAACATGAAGCTAGGAAAACATTGAAATCAACGGAACAGAAAGAGGGTGTGAGCCTTCCCGCCGCATCACGTTAATTAACAGTTAGCATGCATGACTATGCCGCTGGGTTAGGTATTTCTTTAGTGTGTGACGAAGCTTCTCTCCCTGAAATACTTTTCAGGAACTTAGTTCACCTTTTCTTTTTTGTTGTTTGGCAGCACTACCTGTATTTTGGGATCATCTGAACAGTTTTCGTGCAAAAATTCGGTTTATTATGGTGTCAGGAAGGTTAAAGGTAAAGGAGCGGTGAACCTGGATTCTACACGCATAATAGGCTAATAATGATTTTCATATTCTGGGAGTCATTACCAATTGAAATTACCGTCCATTATCACTACTGCACTGGAAATATGTGCTATATTTTTTAAATATGCATTTTCGTTTCTTGCTCATTCAACGACAATTACGTTTGTCAGCAACATGAAGTCTCTTCAACTGTTACCGATGCGCAACATTGCCGTAATATAATGTTAAAAACATGTGGGATACAAAATACTCCTTGTACTGTAATTACGTGAGAAAGCATTACATTAATTAGCAAATGATTGGTCTGGATAAAGATTGATGTACGAGTACTCCCACTGAGCGTTACAAATACTAGGGGTGTATAGGTACATTAACGTGGTCTAGGCAAAATTCATTGGTCTGGATAAAGATTACTGACGAGTGGTACCATACGCAAAGGGCTAGCAATATTCTATTTGTCCAATAATTCACTTGTATAATGGCAGACACAACTGTAATTTTACTATTTAAGTCGTGATCTACAAAGCAGAAGGTGGGATATGGGCAGCTCGGGAGAAAATGTCTATTACCTCATCATTTCCACAATTGTTATGAATCATTACCAAAAGGTATTTCAGCTAATTTCAGTAGTTTGCAGAAGGTTCACCACTCATTTACAGTTGCCGTCTGGCAATATGAAATGAAATCTAACAGCAATCTAGGGCATTAGGTTTAATTAGCAGAATGAATGTAAAAAACAAATACAGAATAAAAACTAACCTAATAAAACAACAGGATTAATAAAAAGAAATGCAAAGTAACCTATAAAGAAAATAACCTAACCTAGAAAGGAAAATAACATAACCTAACAAAATTTAATTTTACAGGAACACACACAAAAACAAAAAAGGGACACATCACATCATCTTCTTTTTTCATATGTGGAGACTCGTCCTCAGATGACGAAGGGTCTGGCCTCCTTCCATGGCGGGGAGTCGATTGTAACCCAGATGTACTGGGGAGGCTTCCAAGGTAATATTTACCGGCAGATTGTGATGGCGGACTAGGCGAGGGGTGTAACATTTGAGTGGCAGATTGTGATGGCAGATTGGGGGAGGGTTGTAACATTTGAGGGGGGACAGGGGGATAATAAGGCAAGGGGTGAGAGGGTGGCATACTGGTAATTTTTTCTATGGCTGCTGTGGAAGAATCCAACACAGCCTTCAGCTCCAAAGCCCTCCTTGCTTCGGCAGCTGCCTCCAACTCCCACTGCTCTGCAAAGAACTCTTTCATGAGGAGCCGTGGGGTATTGAGGAAGTCATCCCCGTCTCCCCTGGTGGGTTTGGATCTCCTCAATTGACGTGAAGGATCAGCATGCCTGTTCTCAGTTGGTGGTGGTGGTGCCTCATTACTACTCGCTGATGGCCTGAGGTATTCTCTCAGCTCCGAATCCTATAAATTCACATCCACCAACACTTCAATTTGTTCGGTGTTCCCAGTAGTAGTGTTCCCACTGTTCATTCCTTCCACCACAACAGAAAGTCTACTCCTTAAAATTAAGTTTAAATGTTCGAAAAATACGCAGTCTTTTGTCCCACTACCACTAACCCCATTTTCCCTCTTTGACGCGTTGTAGCTGCTTTTTAAGCTCTTCAACTTGTTCTTTATCTGCTCTGGAGTCTTCGGGTCGCAACCCCTTTTCGACGTTTCAGGATGTATAAGTTTATATATTTCGGAATTCGTATACCTCTTTCCATCAAAAAGTTTTTTGATTTCTCTCTCCTGAATTACCTGGAGCAGTAATTTCCCCTCTTCAGTCGACCACATATTCCTTGCAAAATTCATAATTATTATGTATCGAAAATATTCACACGTGTACCGAAGAAGCTAGGAAATACAACACAGCAACAACACAGACCAAAGAATAATAACAAAAGGAAATGGCCACAGAGTAACCAAACAATTCTAAAATTGGGTAACAGATGAGAGTAGATTAGTTCAAAAGTGTAACTCGAGAGTGCGCATAATCGCTTTCACTACGATCCGCGTTTACATGTTCCTGAGCACCAGTTTGGATACGATTCGATCCCTCAATTTTACCATATCGATCTTAAAACTCAATACGATCTGAGTCCCGTTTACATGACCGTATTCAATACGGTAAGTGTACTCAAATCGATTTGAGTTCGCCATGTAAATGCAGTAGAGTGCCAATTCGTGCCATCTACACTGATCGGCAAATATCACTTCAAAAATAACAGATTCAGAACGACCTGATGTTACCCTATTTTTATAAGGCATTTTTAGCAGTATTTGTTCTTTTTAACCCTCAAACCCCCAATAATGAAAAGAGGGCCATAAACAATCATATTTGTTCATCGTCTCCGGCCAGTTTTAATGGTTTGCCGTCTGGTGTTATAGCTCTTTCCTCAAAGTAAGCTTTCAAATCTATTGACAGGATATTCATAAGGATCACTGCTACATGTTGCTTGAGATTAGTGACCAATGTTACGCACTTATCTCCCCTCAGTATGCCTTCCTTCGGAGGGGAAGTAAAGCTGGCGGGCCCATGTCATAGATTTATGGCATGTAAAAGAACCTTCCACTAACTACAATTATGTTAAGATAAATTTGTAGGTTAGATTTGATTAATGTTCTATTAGTTCCAACGTTCACCACCAGGTGCCGGTTGCAGGGGCATCTAATAGCCAAGTTTTCAGCTAGGTGTCGTTGACGGTATCAATTAGAATAAAAGTAGGAACTACTTGAATTTGATCGTCTGCATTCCTTACCTGAATTACAGATAACGCACACTAATACTACCATCACAATTAACACCGGTTATCAGACAGATTCTACACACACCCAAAGTACACGGGGCTACATGGCCGCGTTGTCGGAGCCCCTAAACTGAGGAACCAACCACTTTTCTCCCCATCATATTTATAAGACGCTAAGGTGGATGATGTCACAAAACTCAAGGTCTTAAACCAGAGGCAGTTAGAAGCGCGGTTCCTATCAAAATCAGATAAACTTTCTCAGATTAGAAGGCAGGATTTATTTAGACTATACCAAACGCAAAACAACTGTGAACATGAGCTCGTCCGGTAGCGTGCGTCCTGCTGAGCGCTGTTGCCATAATGAGACTAGCAGGGAAGACACGGCTCTACCCTCGCAGTGTACACACGACCTTCCCCCTGAACACAAGGCGCTCCGAATCTAAATGCACGTGCGAGATGGAGGGCTTACTAATCCCACGAATATCCATGCTTACAACGAAGTCCGAGGACATGTTTGGCTCGGCAGAGATTGTAGCTGCTTCAAGTGGACACCCACAGGGTGAGCTACAAGTTCCGATCAATTTCAAGTAGTTCCAACTTTCGCTACCTGATGCCACTGATAGCTAGTAGTGAATATTGGAACTTTGATAGAGTGTTCCAACGAAATCTAACCTAGAAATTCAGCTTCACACAAGTTTAGTCAGTGGAAGGAACTTTTGTATGCCATAAATCTATTACATGAGACCGCCGGCTTTACTTCCCCTCCGAAGGAAGGCATACTGAAGGATTTTAACGCTCTTAAAAAACTACTATTTCGGCCGGGTTTGGACTTACTATCTTGGGCACAGCAGTTCAGCATGCTACCAACTACGCCACCGAAGCTGCTCCAATTGCGGTATGAAGCAGATATAATACATATAAGGTGTCACACAAAAGTTATTCATGCACGTGTCCATCTCCTTGTGTAGTGACAGGGGCGTGGTGGCTCAGCGGTCTCGCTGTGTGCCTCTCACCAAGGCGGTCCGGGTTCGATTCCCGGTCAATGCATGTGAGATTTTCGAAGTGAAATGCCATGTCCTGTGGTTCGGATTCCACGTAAAAAGGAGGTCCCGTGGCTCATAATCACAAGATTCACGGTCACGTAAAACTACAATCTTCCTTTCCTTCCTTGTGTAGTGACTAGCATTCTTAGCTGTCACCCCTGAGGTCCGGGTTTGGTTCCCAACTGTACCAAGAAATGGAATTCTGGTCTGAGGGCTGGATCGGGGTACACTCAGCCTCGTGAGGAAAAACTGAGAGGAGGTGAGTGTTCGAATCCCACCTTCGCTATCCTGGAAGTAGTTTCCAATTTCTACTCTAGGCTTTTTAACTTAAGGTCACGGCCACCTCCTTCCCAATCCTTCTCTGTATTACAAGTACACGCACTCGAATACAGACACCACAGTAACACAGATTATCAGACCATAGGCTATGCATACAAACAAGTGATTCCAGGTCAATGCCATGTCCCGTGGTAAGAATTCCACGAAAAAAAGAAGGTCTCGTAGCTCATGATTGCATGGTTAACGATCACGTAAAACTACAAGCTGCCTACTTTTCCTTTACACACACAAGTACACGGGACTAGATGAGCAAGATGTCCCGCCCCTCAAATGAAACAACAACGTTTCCTTCCTTTACTTGACCAAATCCACACCGCATGCCATTTTGAGTAATATTGCTTGTGGACTCAACTTAAGAAAAAGAATTACAGAAAACAATTCAATAGGATCAGTATTCGCTTATCGGGGACAACCTTGTGGTGTAGTGGCTAGCATACTTAGCTGTCACCCATAAAGTACGGATTCGATTCACGACTTAGTCATGAAATTTATTTCTGGTCTCAGGGTTATGTTCAGAGTAGTTCTGTGTTTGGTTTAAGTCCGTACCTTTGACAATGGGCATGCACTAGGAAGTTGCAGTCTCTAGCAGGTGAGATGAGAAGTTACCAACACAAAACAATTTTCTGTGGAGAGCTGAGATATTTATGTTGCGAGAGCGGAACATACGAGAGGAAATATGGTGTCAGCCACCATCAAATTCCGGAAAATTTTCTAAATAGATCATAGGATACAAGAGTTGAACATTTTATTTTAGAGTCTGTTATTGCATTATTCTTTTATTTTATAATTTATTTTCATTGACGCTGGTTTTGCCAAAGTTCGAAAGAGATGAATGAGAAATATGGCTTTACATACAAACACAACCAGACCCCCTCGGTTGTTGGACAAGCAATAATTTTCGTCCAGGCAGTTGTCTAACCTATTACCGGCCAGTGGTTTCGTCCAGACCGTCGTCCATTCAAGTAGCGACCAATGGCTTTGTCTCAAATTTAGCACATATTTCAGGTGCAGGGTAACTAATTTCAAAAAGTAATATCACCCAGAAGATGAAACAAGGTATGTAAAAGCCACATTCATGCCTGATGCAAGTGTATTAAGCCCCGTCCTGGTCTCATTCAGAATTAATGAACTGTCTGCGTTATTGTGACCAGTTATTGCTATATTCCTTACTTGTAGTGTGGATAATACGTGCTCTCATGTGTTAACAAAGTAGGCCTAGATGTGACAATTCAGCATCATCACTGATTCCCTTAAATTTAAATAAAAGTACAGTTTGCAATTCAATGTATGTTTCCCCTTTGTCCTTTCGATTCACTGGTTACACTAATCGTGGGGTGGGGGAGAGGCAAACGTGATGCATGAGTGAGGTTATGGAAGTCTCATAATGAAAGCAGTGGGCATTTTGGTATCTTATGAACAGCGCAGCATCAGTACCGGTACGCAGGGATAAATCAATACCTAATTAACACACAGTGCTAGCTATACCCGGCCTGCGCTGCAAGGCCAGTCACAGACAGAAAGGAAGATAATAATTATGCTACCGTCCCTTTTAACAACTGCGGCTTTTAGAGATGCTGGGGTGACAGAATTTTGATCCGAAGGGGATCTTTTACGTGCCAGTAAATCTACTGACACGGCTCCCTCACATTAGCGCACCCTCAAATACCAACTGGCGGTGCCAGGATTCGATCCTGATACCTTGGACTTGAAACGATTCGCCTGCCGGCAACGAAGCGTGAGTCCAGTTTTAAGAACCCCCGATCAAAAACCGTGATGTGAACTCTATTGGAATAGACAGCAATACCAGATAACACGGCGGGCTGCCGGCAGTCCCCTCATTTCACCTCGTGAAGGATCAGCAACCCATCTCACACCTGGCATTGCGGTGTGATAAGTATACAGATTGGGCAATTGGGTTACTGTGGGATTTAAGGGTTCCTGTTAAGTCCATCACCCTTTTGAGTTACATAAATAATTTGTAGCTAGAACTCTTCCCTGGAGTGCACACCACAACTCACCCAAGTTTTATCGCAATCGGATGGACGGTACGGTATATGAACGCATAGGGGACAGACAGACAAACTACCATTGATTTTTATATAGATTATTAAATTAAGATGCTAGAGCCGTGAGAGAACTAATTTTAACAAATCCGTTACGGTGCAAACATTAAAGTAATTTATCGGAAACTTTCTTATAAACCACCACGTATCCTGGTCATTAATTCTTCGGAAGAGGTCGCCTACTTTTCCCTTTTCACAACTTTTACAAGGCAGATTATTGGCAATGTATTAATTATGATTTACATACCTTTCTGGGAGTCATTAGAAGTTGATTTCAATATGAATTGTCACTGCTGCACCGGAAGTATTTGTTTTATTACGTAAACTAATGTTTGTACTTCTTGCTCATTTGACGACGGTGGCCATGACACATTGACGGCCTACACTACGTCATACCCGTTGCCAACATGTCCGATACAAAATACACCACACGACACGTTTAAGCGAAAACCATTGGTCTGGATGAAAATATTGATCTATGCAAAACCATTGGCCTGGATAAAAATTATTGATGTGCGACTACCCCCACTGTGCGTGACAAAAACCAGGGGTGTTTATATTATCTAAGGGCCGCGCTACCTAACAATTATTGGTCTAGGCGAAAACCATTGGTCTGCCGGATGCGATATAGTACCGAGTACGTGGGGTTGGCAATACGGTACATGACGCGAAATGGCTGAGTCAGCTGGAATTTCACCTATATAAGTCATGTTCATATTTGTGATGGCTGGGCGGGTCACAGACAGCGGAGGAGTAAACATCTATTACTACATCATCTCCAGATATTTCCCCAACTATTAATTCAGGTAAATTGGTTAATTTCAGTACTTTAAGAATTTTGTACCGAAAATTAACACTTCCGAATTTTTACCGCATACAATTTTTACAATAATTTCCATTTTCGCAACTAGGCCTAATACGGTTGGTTTGCATCCGATATACAGGGCTTCATTTAAATGTTGGGACAGGCACGCGGGGATTTTCCACTCGGATGTTACGTGTGCATTGGCCGAGTTGCCAGAACGCAACATGATAGCCCGTGGCGAACGTATCTCCATTCATGTTTATATACAAGAGTGACCGATCTAATCGTTCTATGGTCCTTGTTCAACCCCAGGCTTGGAAACGGGGCTCAACACAATTTGATGGTTGGTTCCTCAGTTTAGGGGCTGCGACAACGCGGTCATGTAGCCCCGTGTACTTTGGGTGTGTGTAGAATCTGTCTGAAGCGGCTTCGGTGGCGTAGTTGGTGCATGCTGAGTTTCTATGCCCAAGGTCGCGGGTTCATACCCGGCCGAAATCGTCGGAATGTTTAAGAGCGTTAAAAATCCCTCAGTATGCCTTCCTTTGGAGGGAAAGTAAAGCCGGCGGTCCCATGTCATAGATTTATGGCATGATAAAGAACCTTCCAATAATTACACTTGTGCGAAGCTATAGGTTATATTTGACTACCGCTCTTAGGTTCCAACATTCGTTGCCAGGAGCCGACTGCAGTGGCATCTAGTAACAAAGTTCAGAACTAGTTGTGCGTTGACGGTGGCATTTGGTAGCAAAAGTTGGAACTACTTGAAAATCGAATGTACGGTATGCAGTCCTTACTTGAATTAAAAACAGATAACACACGCTAATACAGCCATCACAATTAACATCAGTTATCAGACAGATTCTACACACTCCCAAAGTACACGGGTCTACATGACCGCGTTGTCACAGCCCCTAAATGGAGGAACCAACCTACCAGAATCTGTCTGATAACCAGAGTTGATTATGATGGCTGAATTAGTGTGTGTGTTATCTGTAATTCAGTTAAGGACAGCAAACGATCAATTTCTAGTAGTTCCTACTTTTGCTACCGTCAACGACACCTAGCTGCAAACTTGACTACCAGATGCCACCACAACCAGCGCCTTGCGACGAACATTGGAACTTAAGGAGCGTTAATCAAATCGAACCTAGAAATTTAGCTTCACACCATTATTGTAGTTAGTGGAAGGTTCTTTTTCATGCCATAAATCTATGACATAGGCCCGACGGCTTTACTTCTCCTCCCAAGGAAGGCATACTGAGGGATTTTTAACGCTCTTACAAATCCGACGTCTTCGGCGTGTTTGAACCCGCGATCTTCAAATTGAAAACAATTAGGTTTGGTAATGTGATAATATTGCGCAATACTGCATACCGCACCAGAAACATGAATTAACCACACAACCTAAATGTGTACAATCCACAAATTATCAGTTCAATAATACGATACGGTACCTTCAATATTGTGGAATGCGGTGTTCCACTCGGACAGAGCGTTGAGCCAGTAGTTTCCAGAGCACACAGCCAACCGACCCTCAATGATGAAGACGAGACAAGATGAGGAGAGAAGTGAGCAATACATTTGGGAAAGCTCGCACTGATTCAAGCCAGGCCCGGAATCGCGATTACGAGAAGGGTACTTCCCCGACTAGCAACACCAGACGTCAAAATGTTCATAAAATTGCATGTTTTTTTCTCAGCACAAGGATCGTACCATTGTAAAAGCTTCAGATATTTTATTTTTAGCCTACTTTTCACATTTTGCAAAAATGAGGAAAAAGTAGTCTTATGAGATCGGGCAAATGTGTGTCTGTCTGTCTGTCTGTCTGTCCTTCTGTCTGTCTGTCTGGCTGTGTGTGTGTCCCCCCCTATCAACTCCTAAACGGCTACAGCAATCAAAACCAAATTTAGTATGAGTAAAGATGTGCACCGGAATAGCTCACGTCCATATTTGAAAATGATGTCAGTGCTACCAATTGCTGAAAAAACGCACTAGAAATTTGAGCTCCATGTTGGATATCCTGCAAGGTATGCATAGGAGCTATTCCAAAATTGGCACACATGTAGATAATACTATTTCAGTTTAATTTCCAGGAGGCCAACCATGACAGTGTTGCCAAAATAATTTTAAGCCTTCTGATAGGTCCAATGTTTAAATGCATATAACTTCTACACTATCAACTGGATTTCAACCAAATTTTGTTTGTAATATCTGTACATAAACAGATATGACTGAGCGTATTCTTAAGAGCCACCAGGGCTGCCAACTGTTAATAATTGCTCTCTCTATTTTTTTTTATCCAAATACCAATATATCAGAATGTGTGCAAGCCGACAGCTTTAAACTATGCACACGTATAGTACCTAACATGTTTGATTAATTTTGGAGTAACTTTTATACGTCAGTTCTACCAACATGATTCTAAGCCTGCTGATAGGGCCAATTTTTAAATACATGTAACTTCTATACTATCAGTAGGATTTCATCCAAATTTCGCATGTGCTATGTGTAACATATCAGATATGACTATAAGTATTCTTCAGTGCAATCAGGGCTGCCAACTGTTAATAAATGCTGTCTATATTTTTTACCCTTATATCAATATATCAGAAAGTATGCAAGCCAACAGCTCTATACTTTGCACACGTATAGCACCTGACATTCTAGATTAATTTGGAGTAATTAATACAAGGCAGTGCTGACAACATGATTCTATGCCTGCTGATATGTCCAATTTTAAAATACATATAACTTCTATACTAACAAATGGATTTCATCCAGAATTGGCACAACAAGATATCATAATATTTCAGATTATTTCTGACCAGCACACGCATGGTATTGTTGGCAACATGCTTTTACGCGTGCTGATAGATCCAGTGTCTAACTGCATGTAACGTCCATTGGACTTCAACCAAATTTTGTATTCTGTACCTTAAGAGATGGAACTAAGAATATATTCAGTCACCAGGGCTGCCAATTGTAGTGCTCTATTAGGCTACATTATACCAGGTATATTTTGAACTAATTAGATATTTCGATATTACCAACTTAATTTCGTCATTATTCTAGATAGGTTCATATTCTGTAGAATAATCATTGGCATGAAAAGTAGGCTGTATAGTTCTTAACGGAACTTCTTGTTATTATATCAATCAAATTGCTAAATAATCTCCGTTTATACCGCAGACGCAAACACACATGGGCTATCTCAAATCGCAAACGACTGCTTTCTTTCTACCCATGCAATGTTGCCAAACATGCGACGTTTGATCCTTACGCTTGTTTCACTGTTCGATACGAAACGAAGAACAAATATTATAAATAAAGATGCGTTTTATCATTTTAAATGATCTAGTCTACTTCGTCGTTACGTAACGGTGACGTCACGAAATGTACCGAGAATGCAAAGAGGTGTGAGACGTCATAGTACCGCTTGGTGCATGTGTACTGAGTTCACTGGTGAGCTCTGGCGTTACGAGACGGCAACGACACGGCGAGCGTGACGTCATCCTGCCAGCTCCCTCCTTTCACCGCGCGCTCCAGCTCCCTCATGACTTGTAACTTTCTAGCGTTCTGTTTGTTTCTTGATCATCTAACATGTCAAGAGTCTTTGGGTTCGAGCGAAGCGAGAACCCTCCTGCCTTTCTAGCATTTGTAGCATTTAAAATGATATGAAGTCCAGTCTTTGAGACTGACTGTCCGTTTTTTAAATTATTAAAACATCTTTAATCGGTCATATATTTTTGGTATTGAACAGGTTGACAACAGTGATGGAAATGTAAATATCGGACACCCCATGTTAGGCAACATTGCGCGAGTAGATAAAAATGATGAAAAGAAATATCAGAAGATTCCTCACTGGTACTGATCCTACTATTGTAATAAAAACCATGTATTTATAATTAATTACCTAGGCTATTATCATTTTGCTGTATCGTGTTCATAGTCGGAGAAGTACCCTGCTCGTAATTGCGCCACAGTCCACAGTCCCTATCTTCTTTGGTTTGTCCCAATGCGTCAGCCTGGGTGTCAGCACATTACCTACTTCTTAGCTCATCGCTGTCGTCCTGTCTCGTGTTCTGGAAACTACTGGCTCAACGCTCTGTCCGAGTGGAACACCGCATTCCTACAATATTGAAGGTATTATTGAAATGACAGTGCATTGTACATTTTCAGGCGGTGTGACTAGCCTATGATTTTGTTCTACAAAAACTTAACATTCCCCCCCCCCCTCAAATTTTATTAGAAAAATGGAAACATGATCAGATTTAAATTTACAAAATAGTGCGACAATGGAACAATTATTTTTTTTAATAAATTCACTCATCGATATTTATTAGGAGAGCAAACAATTGAAGTAATTTGAACAATTTTACATTGTTGCGTTATATTAAAACATTAATTAGTTGTTTTTTGAAATTGAATTCTCCTTTGTGTTGGTTTCTGCACTAGTTTCTATTCAGTGGGTACAGTGACTACAGTGCTTGTAGTTTTAATATTTACAAATCCTAAATTTCGCTTTCGAATTCCAAATGCAGGGTTTTGTATCATCAGTGATTTTTCGATTTAGCATTTCATTCACCTTACAGAATATCATAGAAGCAAAAAATACAAAATTGCACCATCATTTAGTAAAAGTTGGGCATTCTGAGCCATGGGCGCCAGCAGGACTTTTTCCAGGGGCGGGGGGTAACATTTTAACTTCCCTACTGTATTATAATTTGCTTAGATTGAAGAAACTGTAACATTAACTTACAGGGACAGAATCTACAACAACAATGGTAGATTACTGTTCATGCGTAGCAATAAACGCTTTGTTCTCAAGAAATGAGCCTCCGTACTATTGCACACCTTAAAAATAAAAATGTTGAGGGTAACAACGTGAGATTTAATGCCCAAGCGGTTTTGTACAGTTTTCCGGAAACTTTCCCGCAACATAAAATAAGCCACCCGGGCAGTTGTCCTGGCCCCCCGTAAATTTGGGCCTGGATACAGTAAATGATCCAATATTGTAAGCATGATCTTACAGGACCAGTGTTTTACTGATCAGCAAAGAAAACCGTATTTTTAGCCTACTTTTCACATTTTGAAAAAATGAGGAAAAAGTAGACTTATGAGATCGGGCAAATGTGTGTCTGTCTGTCTGTCTGTCTGTCCTTCTGTCTGTCTGTCTGGCTATGTGTGTGTCCCCCCCCCTATCAACTCCTAAACGGCTGCAGCAATCGAAACAAAATTTGGTAGGAGTAAAGATCTATACCTGAATATCTCACGGCCATATTTGAAAATGATGTCAGTGCTACCAACTGCTAAAAAATCGCAATTGAAATTTGAGCTCCATGTTGGATATCTTGGAAAGTATGAATGGCAGCTATTTCAAAATTGGCACACGTACAGATCATAATATTTCAGTTTAATTTCCAGGAGGCCAAACATGGCAGTGTTGCCAAAATGATTATAAGCCTCCTGATAGTTCCAATTTTTAAATGCATATAACATCTACACTATCAATTGGAATTCAACCAAATTTCGTATGTTGTATGTGTACATAACCAGATATGACTGAGCGTATTCTTAAGACCTACCAGGGCTGCCAACTGTTAATAAATGCTCCTAATTTATTTTATCCAAATACCAATATATCAGAAAGTATGCACGCCGACAGCTTTAAACTAAGCACACGTATAGTACCTGACATTCTATATTAATTTGGAGTAACTTATATACGTCAGTGCTACCAACATGATTCTAAGCCTGCTGACATGTCAAACATTAAATACATGTAACTTCCATACTACCATTTGGATTTCAACCAAATTTCGTATGTGCTATGTGTACCATAACAGATATGACTATGCGTATTCTAAGGAACAACCAGGGCTGCCAACTGTTAATATGTGCTGTTCTTATTTTTGTTACCCTAATATCAATATATCAGAAAGTATGCAAGCCAATAGCTCTAAACTTTGCACACGTATAGTACCTGGCATTCTAGACGAATTTGGAGTAACTAATATACGTCAGTGCTGCCAACATGATTCTAAGCCTGCTGATAGGTTCAATTTTAAAATGCATGTAACTTCTATACCAACTAATGGATTTCATTCAAAATTGGCACAACAATAGATCATATTATTTCAAATTATTTCTGACCAATACATGCATGACATTGTTGCCAACATGATTTTACGTGCGCTGTTAGATCCAATGTTTAACTGCTTGTAACGTCCATGCTATTCATTGGACTTCAACCAAATTTTGTATTTTGTACCTTAAGAGATGGAACTAAGAATATATTCAGTCATCAGGGCTGCCAACTGTAGTGCTCTATTAGGATACATTATGCCAGGTATACAGTATTTCGAACTAATTGGAAATTTCGATATTAGCAACTTAATTTCGTCATTATTCTAGATAGGTTCATATTCTGTAGAATAATCATTGGCATGAAAAGTAGGCTGTATAGTTCTTCACGGAACTTCTTGTTGGGGTTATGATCCGCTAGCCGTGTTTCAATGTCTAGAAATATATCCAGAACGTGCTTTCAAATCGCCACTGTCGAAGTAGGGTAGCAAACGTAGTTGGCACTCGTGATACTGATGGGGAAAGATACGGTATTTAACACTAGGCATAACCATATGGAAAATTGGAGCTATGTTTCCATTGGTGGTCTATACTCTGATTTACAAAGGATGAACGGTGAAGGCTGTCTCCGCTTGAAGGATGAGGTGAGGAGTGGAGACGAGAGGGGTAACGGTCTCCATGGCAACAGCGAGCAGTGTTGCAATGTATGCAAACACAGCAGTGAGCACATGGTTTGACTCAGTGTTCTACTGTGCCTTCACTTGTCACGGTCATTAGACCGCCAGGGAGGGGGGCTAACTTCCCCAGTATTTGTGTCTTCCTGCAAGCCTCTTGGAATGTTATGAGTCTTGATCTGCCTCAGTGGCAACGCAGCATTTCCCCACATGCTAGCTTTGAGAGCTGTCACCGTTCATTATTGGTAAATCAGAGTACAGTGTATGGCATCATTAGAACCATTTAATAAAAAATGTAGATTAAAATATCTGAACACCTACCGTACCCTAAAAAAACTAATGTTCGCTAACTAATAAATACGATAGCTTATTTCCAAGGCGTAGCCAAGAGAGGGTTAGGTGGGGGGGGGGGTTAGAACCCCCCCCCCCCCCCTTGGAAAATCGGCAGGTTGTGATTTGTGTCTGTGGTGATGTATTCTTGTCGCCTTTCGGCCCGGGTCCCCATTTGTGGCTACACACGTCTTCATGACAACGTATAACCGCAGTCTACCTACAGATCGCGAAGCTTGGCTCATATTTTTCTATCACGAGACAATAATGCTTTCATGCAGCCAACAAGAATGTGCCGACTGCGCTATGTTGGTGTATGTTATTGTTGCTGGATTTACTGTATGTGAGCATTGTGTAAAGGTTATATCTTTAATTTAGCATGTGCTTTACAAGAGGAGATGTGCAGTTCAATAAACAGATCTAATATTAGACGCAATATTTCAGTGTTGATAAGTAACCCATTTGATCGCTTTTCAGTTTGTCAACACGAGTGAACGGTGCCCAATTAGATTTGGTGGGCGGTGACAATTTATCTCCTAATGCCTGAAATAAAAATACATGAATCGTTTATACACTTAATAAAATATTTCTCACATTAAATTGGGGGGGGGGTCGTATAAGATGCGTTTTATTAAATGTATAAATAATTATTGTATTATGAATTACACAGGGAAATTAATTGTTACTCCTCGACCGATCTAATTGGGTGTATTCGTGTTGACCGACTGGGAAGTCAGACTGTTCAAACAGCAAGACGACACCCGAGTCTCCAAAGGGCCCTGAAAGGTAAGATTTGAGCTATGGATTTTAGGCTAGTATTATAAAGGCTTTCAAGGGAAGCGTGATGGTGCAGTGGCTTAGCTGCTCGTCAATCACCCGGACGGCCGGAGTTCCAATCCCGGTGACAGTGAGGTGGAAATTTCACCTGAAAAATTACGTGGCGTCAGGAAAGACATCCAGCCTTAAATTCCCGGCCTAAACCAAAATGAGCCTGATTGGCTCCGGCGACCCCAATTAATTGGGATACGCAGTAGAAAGTATTATAAAGCTTTTCAATCAAACAACGGCGCTACTGTCGACCAAAGTTTTATGAGCACTCGAGTTTGAAGGTTGTTTGTGAAGTAACCAATAGACCTACATAAAATCCAATACCATCATCATTTTCGTCGTTCTATTCTACGTTAGTTCATGTAGGTTTGGATTTTTAATTTATATTTAAATATTTTTTTATCGCAGTTAGAACACAAAAAGTGCACGTTTTTAAGCGTGTTTCAACCATGCGTCATATTTAAGATTTATTATCTCAAATACCTATCATCAGATCGAAACCAAATTTTAACCCGATATACATTAGAATGTTATATAACTGGTTTATTAATTTCACAATTTTGTGTGTCCAAGAAACAAAGTTGTTATCATTGTTGTAAGGTAACTTTTTCTCGGCTCGGGGTGGTTAGAAAATATAGTTCTTGGTTCCGTTGTAATCCATATACATTAAAAGGTTATACTGTATGACTGTGAAATGCGTAAATTAATTCACTTATTTTATATCGGTTTGTATTTGTACGGGGAAATAGCACATGGTTCACCAGTTATCCGCTCCGGGAAAAGCTGTACAGCGTTGCTGAGATGGAGCCCATCACTTCCGAGCGAAGCGCACCATGATGCGTGTGGGCTCCATTTCGGCAACGCTGTACAGCTTTCCCCGGAGCGGCTAGCTGGTGAACCATGCCTTTTCCCCCTACAAATACAAACTGATATAAAATACGTGAATTAATTTACGTATTTCACAGTCATACAGTATAACTTTTCGATGTATAAGGATTACAACGCGATCAAGAACTACATTTTCCAACCACCTCGAGCCGAGAAAAAGTTACCTTACAAAAATGATAACAACTTTGTTTCTTGGACACACAAAACTTTGAAATTAATAAACCAGTTATTCAACATTCCAATGCATATTGTGTTAAAATTTGGATTCAATCTGATGACGGGTTTTTGAGATAATATTTCTTAAATGTGACGCATGGTTGAAACACGCTTAAAAAGTGCACTTATTGTGTTCCAACTGCGATAAAAACTACTAAAATATAAATTAAAAATTTCAAACCTACATGAACTATCGTAAAATAGAACGACAAAAATGATGATGGTATTGGATTTTATGTAGGTCTATTGGTTACTTCACAAACAACCTTCAATCTCGAGTACACATAATACTTTGGTTGACAGTAGGTCTTTAACTGGTTATAAATCAATAATAATGTTATTGGTTTTAGGTCCCTTTTAACTACTGTGGCTTTTAGAGACACCAGGGTGCCGAAATTTTGCCCTGAAGGAGATCTTTAACGTGCCAGTAAATCTACAGACTGGGATCCCTCGCATTTATGCACCTTAAATGCCTGCTGACTGCGCCAGGATTAGATCCTGCAACCTTGGGCACAGCAGGCGAGAACGTTACCGCTGAACCACGGAGCTGTCGGTTATAAATCAGAAGCATGTCTCGGTAGGATATCTATGCATGGCTTTGGTGGCGTAGTCGGTAGCATGCTAAACTGCTATGCCCAAGTTTGCGGGTTCAAACCCAGTCGAAGTCGTCGGACCCATGTCATAGATTTATGGTACCGGTACGTAAAATAACTTACAACTACAATTGGTAGTGTGTAGCCAAAATTTGTAGGCTATTGGATTAGACACGCTCTATCAAGTTCAAACGTTCGCCGCTGGGTTTCAGTGGCAGTGGCGTCTGGTAGCTTAAGTTGAAACGACTCGGCATTGAAATTGAGGAACCTACGGGCGATCATGTGAAATGCCCTGCCATTGGCTGTTGTCTGCAAATCAAATATAAATATCTATGCATTTTGAAAATTAAGACATACGGTAGGCTAAGTAAACGTAAAAGATATCATCTCAAACGCGTGCCGACATTTTAATTTTCAGATGTAGAAAATGGGTTCTTGATAGTCAGAGAGCTGATTTAATGAATAAAGCTATTGTACAATAATATAAACTTATTCTCGAATCCTTTGAAAGCAAGCCAATTTATGTCGTCAGGATAATGCTCACAAACTTAGATGTGGTACACTGTTTGTTAATTCTCTTATGAAATACCTGGTTTCCCACATGGCTGCTGTGAAGGTACGGAACACAATTGTTATTGCCGATATTTTGTAAAATTGGCATTGTATTATTTTGTCAAATTCAGGAATGAAAGGTATCAAACCCACAGAAAAAAATACGAAGTACCTACAATTGAGCCATTAAAGACCTTAAGATCTTTATAAACTTTTCGTTTCACAAATCACACTGGTATTTTTACTAATTATTTATAATGTTACTCAATTTTACGGAATAACTAGCTTTTGATATGGTTAAGTAGTTGATATTATATTATAGCCATACTATCAACCCGCCCCGGCTTCGCCTGGTATCTTAAAGGGGTCACTCAGCGTAAGCTTAGAAGGTGCACGGACGGTAGGTCTCAGACGCAATTCAGAAATGCCGAGGGGAACAGCGAAACTCCAAATACTTATAGTCTACTGTTCTCTGAAGTCTTAACTCGACACGACTCGACAGTTAATGCTGGCCGAAGCTGGGGTGATGGGTTCGCTCGTAAACTCACTCCGAAACTAGTAATTTAAATTTCCACTCAATGGAGATTGTTGGAAGAAATTAAAACGTAAAATCACTTATAGTTGGCGATGTATTAATGATAAAGAGTTGCTGTCGAGGACTTCTTTGTAGAACTTTTCATGCTGACCAATTCTTACACTCATAGTATATGGATATTTTTTATGGTTTACCCAGCGTATGCTTAAAAAGTCCTCTCGGCACTCTGGAAGGCGGAGGTAGATTTCACCGGACAAACTTGTGAGGCGAAAATAGGCTGAATATGC
Source organism: Meconema thalassinum (assembly GCA_946902985.2). NCBI lineage: Eukaryota > Metazoa > Arthropoda > Insecta > Orthoptera > Tettigoniidae > Meconema > Meconema thalassinum. The sequence goes on from OX336397.1 coordinate 124,838,779, forward strand.
AGGTTTTCGTAGAAGGATCAGACCTCATTTATTGCGAGAAGGTATTTTATAATTGGAGCTTAATTAACTTTGTTTTTCGTCATTTTATGCTTATTTTAAACATTTTATTGTCTTATGGGAACGGTAACCTTCTTGTCATTTGGGGTCCATTTTTATACTTGTGGTCACACTGTCCTTATGCAAGGTTTTGACACTGATGTGTGACTATGTAACGGTCTGTTACTTCTTCACGCAAAATTATATCTCCCGCAGAGATTTTGGTTGGTTCCTCAGTTTAGGGGCTGCGACAACGCGGTCATGTGACCCCGTGTACTTAGGGATGGCTGTATTGGTCTGTAATTCAGGTAAGGACTGCAGACGGTCAATTTCAAGCAGTAGTTCCTAATGTTGCTACCAGGTACTACCGTCAACGACACCTACCTGTGAACTTGGCTACTAGATGCCACCGCAGCCAGCAACTCGCAACGAACGTTGGAATTTCCCCTCCAAAAGAAAGCATACTGAGGGATTTTTAGCGCTCTTAGAAAATCCGACGACTTCGGCCGGCTTTGAACTCGCGACCTTGGGCATAGACATTCAGCATGCTTGCTACCAGTTACGTCACCGAAGCCGCTTCACACTTAGTCAGATGGAATTCTGAATATGATCTCGTGCAAGTGCGTTATCTTGGCAACGTTTGATGGCTCATCCCTCATCAATTTAGTAGAGTTGCCATGGCAAGCACTGATAGCTCTTGGCATTTTCTTATAATTCCGAAATCATTTTTCTCATCCCTTGGCATAATGGTGGGTCATATCAAAAATTCTTTAGGACAAAATTTTAGGTAATTATTAGGGGAATATTGTCCATTTTGTACGGTTTTGAGATTGTGCCTATTAAGAGAGATATGATTAATGTTTCCCGAAAAACCTACTTTTTCCCACCCCTTTGGTCAATGGTTGGTGCTATAAAAAAAGCTCTTCAAACATAAATTTTTGGGCTTTATCCGACACATAGTATGAACGTTGAACGGATTCGATATTTCGCATATTAAGAGAGTTATAGCAATATTTCACTTTTTCGAAAAAAGCCCCCCATTTTCACCCCCGTCGACCGATTTAGCCCATTAACTAACTCGACCGAGATTTTATAGGTATAAATATTCGGTAAAATATTCAAAGTGATTGGTGCAAAATTACGGCAGTTATCGTGTCACAAGGAACTGATATGTATATATACACATATACATACATAAATTATATATAAACTTTTGAACTGACGGTGGTTTTGGGGTCTGGGGGATGTGAAACGCGAAGATATGTCGAAATTTTCCGGAAGTCGAAACATGGTACCCATTGCAATAGTTAGCTTTCTAATGAAATCTACCTCTGGTTGGTTCCTCAGTTTAGGGGCTGCGACAACGCGGTCATCTAACACCGTGTACTTTGGGTGAGTGTAGAATCTGTCTGATAAACGGTGTGAATTGTAATGGCTGTAGTAGTCTTAATTCAGGTAAGGACTGCAGACGGTCAATTTCAAGCAGTAGTTCCTAATGTTGCTACCAGGTACTACCGTTAACGACACCTAGCTGTGAACTTGGCTACTAGATGCCACCCTAACCTGCAACTCACAACGAACGTTGGAACTTCCCCTCCAAAGGAAAGCATACTGAGGGATTTTAGCTCTCTTAGAAAATCGGGCGACTTCGGCCGGCTTTGAAACCGCGACCTTGGGCATAGACATTCTGCATGCTACTAGTTACGTCACCGAAGCCGCTTCCCACTTAGATGAAAATACTGAATCTGATCTCGTGCAAGTGCGTTGTCATGGCAACGTCTGATGGCTCATCCCTCATCAATTTAGTAGTGTTGCCATGGCAACCTCTGATAGCTCTTGGCATTTTCTTATAATTCCGAAATCATTTTTCTCATCCCTTGGCATAATGGTGGGTCATATCAAAAATTCTTTCAGACAAAAGTTTTAGGTAATTATTAGGGGAATATTGTCCATTTCGTACGGTTTTGATATTGTGCCTATTAAGAGAGATATGATTAATGTTTCCCGAAAATCCCACTTTCCCACCCCTTTGGTCAATGGTTGGTGATATAAAAAAACTCTTCAAACATAAATTTTTGGGCTTTATGCGACACATAGTATGAACGTTGAACGGATTCGATATTTCATATATTAAGAGAGTTATAGCAATATTTCACTTTTTCGAAAAAAGCCCCCCATTTTCACCCACTTCTACCGGTTTAGCCCAGTAACGAACTCGACCGAGATTTTATAGGTATACATATTCGGTAAAAAGTGATTGGTGAAAAATTACGGCAGTTATCGTGTCCACAAGAAACTGAAATATATATACTTTTGAACTGACAGTGGTTTTGGGGTCTGGGGGATGTGAAACGCGAAGATATGTCGAAATTTTCCGGAAGTCGAAACATGGTAGCCTACCCATTGCAATAGTTAGCTTTCTAATGAAATCTACCTCTGGTTGGTTCCTCAGTTTAGAGGCTGCTACAACGTAGTCATCTAACCCCGTGTACTTTGGGTGAGTGTAGAATCTGTCTGATAAACAGTGTGAATTGTAATGGATGTATTAGTCTGTAATTCAGGTAAGGACTGCAGACGGTCAATTTCAAGCAGTAGTTCCTAATGTTGCTACCAGGTACTACCGTCAATGACACCTAGCTGTGAACTTGGCTACTAGATGCCACCCCAACCAGCAACTCGTAACGAACGTTGGAACTTCCCCTCCAAAGGAAAGCATACTGAGGAATTTTTAGCGCTCTTAGAAAATCCGACGACTTCGGCCGGCTTTGAAACCGCGACCTTGGGCATAGACATTCTGCATGCTACCAGTTACGTCACCGAACCCGCTTCCCACTTAGTCAGATGTCAAAGTCAACCCCTGGCACCAACCAGCCCATGACGGGCTAAGGCCGACCAAGCGACCGCTGCCCAGCCATTTGGCCTGCAGATATTGGGGTGACGCGTGATCAGCGCGTCGGGTCCCCTCGGCCGTTAATATTGGTATTCGTGGTCGGGGTGCTGTCTCACTGTCAGACAGCTACTCAATTGTCCTCACGAGGCTGAGTGCACCCCGTTCCAACCCTCACGTCAGTTTTAAAATCCCTGACGGAGCCGGGGATCGAACTCGGGGACTCCGGGTGAGAGGCAGGCGCGCTACCCCAACACCACGGGGACGGCTTAGTCAGATGGAAATACTGAATCTGATCTCGTGCAAGTGCGTTGTCATGGCAACGGCTCATCCCTCATCAATTTAGTAGTGTTGCCATGGCAACCTCTGATAGCTCTTGGCATTTTCTTATAATTCCGAAATCATTTTTCTCATCCCTTGGCGTAATGGTGGGTCATATCAAAAATTCTTTCCGACAAAAGTTTTAGGTAATTATTAGGGGAATATTGTCCATTTTGTACGGTTTTGATATTGTGCCTATTAAGAGAGATATGATTAATGTTTCCCGAAAAACCCACTTTTTTCCACCCCTTTGGTCAATGGTTGGTGCTATCAAAAAACTTTTTTGACATAAATTGTTGGCACTTATCCGACACATATTATGAACTTTGAATGGATTCGATATTTCGCGTATTAAGAGAGTTATAGCGAAATTTCAATTTTTCGAAAAAAGCCCCCCATTTTCACCCCCGTCGACCGATTTTGCCCGTTAACGAACTCGACCGAGATTTTATAGGGATACATATTATGTAAAACATTGAAAGTGATTGGTGCAAAATTACGGCAGTTATCGTGTCCACAAGAAACTGATATACATATATACATATATATACATACATAAATTATATATAAACTTTTGAACTGATGGTGGTTTTGGGGTCTGGGGGATGTGAAACGCGAAGATATGTCGAAATTTTCCGGAAGTCCAAACATGGGACCCATTGCAATAGTTAGCTTTCTAAAGAAATCTACCTAAAAAGCGTACGGACGGCAGGTTTTCCTTCGACACGATTCACTGAAATCGTTACTGCTCGGCTTCCTTTGGTCATAAATGAATGTTTTCCTACAGATCCCTTCCTCAAGAAATTGTTTACTGAATGGTGAAAACCACATCAAAATCCATTCAGTGGATTTAAAGATTACCCGTTACATCCAGGAATCGTTGACTTGGTTTTATGTAGAGATGCCAGCGACTATCATTACAACAAATACATGAATTTATAACTAGTATGGACTCTGAATTCTACGTAAGACTCATTAAATATGCCATACAACTGTACCTAGGGAAACTTATAGAGGACTGAACTAATAAAAACACAGCATTCTTTTTATGTTTCTATAAATTAAAAGTGTACAGTATATGAACATTGTGGCTTTTTTTTTCTGTAGTAGTTGGTGATTTATCGTGACTTATGTTTACAATGGAAATAAGCACTCAGGTGACTTAAAATTCAAAAACCCCTTGCAAAAGTGAAATCATCTGTTCCACGAATACCGTGCTCAAGGCAGTTACCAGCTTGCTGGCCGCCGCGAGCGCTAGTGTCGCTTCACCTACAATGAGGATGCAATTTCGTAACGCAGCGAGCTTCGCGACTGAGTATTTTAGACTGTGGTAATACAACTCCGCCCTCCCAGAGTTGCCAATCTAACATTTACCCCGCGAAATAACTTATAGCTTATTTCAAACTGAGGCTAGCGCCAAATAATTTTGAATCCCACACAGTGGGGAAGCCGGCCCCGTGGTGTTGGGGTAGCGCGCCTGCCTCTCACCCGGAGGCCCCGGGTTCGATCCCCGGCTCCGTCAGGGATTTTAAAACTGACGTGAGGGTTGGAACGGGGTGCACTCAGCCTCGTGAGGACAATTGAGTAGCTGTCTGACAGTGAGACAGCGCCCCGATCACGAATACCAAGATTAACGGCCGAGGGGATCCGACGCGCTGATCACGCGTCACCCCAATATCTGCAGGCCAAATGGCTGGGCAGCGGTCGCTTGGTCGGCCTTAGCCCGTCATGGGCTGGATAGTGCCAGGGGTTGACTTTTTTTTGACACAGTGGGGAAATATTAGCTTTTTTATTTTCTTGGCGGGAGAGAAGTTATATGTAAATTAATCTAGTTTTTATTAAAATTAACTCGCTTTAATAAAGACTTAGAAAATTCTATGGGTACATTAACACTAATTTTGGAATCATTATTAACATCTTGAACACGAGATAACTGTCAGCCGAGTTGATTCATATTACGTAAAAATATGTCCAGCAATTCCCCGAATTACGGTTATCTCCCAGTTACGAATGAGTGAAATCTGTCGCCTGAGTAGTGTAAGTAATTAAACCTTTTTCCGGCTACACGTAGCATTTGTAAGGTAAGAAGGAACTTGGTAGGTGACAAAAATCTTCGAAAATGATACTTTAGGCATTCAGGGCTAATTGCAATATAAAGCACAGGATCTTGTTGGAAAAACTGAATAAACATAAAAATGAGTACCGGTATTGAATTACTCATAAATCAACATGATACATCGTGAGAGGACATGCCCACTTTTGCTGAGATCTCTGTAAATAATTTCTCTTGTTGAGAGATACGCAGTCTTCATGTTCGTAGCACAGATATATTTGAGTTTATTTTGTTCCTGTCAGGGGGACAGGAATGTTCTAAATTTACCATTGAGGTGAGACATTTTAGTAAAAAATTAACTTAATTTAAAAAAAACTGATTTGTTTTTGTCTTTTGAGCATATTGTATTACTCGAAAAATTCGGGATCATAATGCATGAAACCCTTCATGTGTAATAATATCTCATAGAGAAATGGAAATACTTGTAGAGTTGTTGTTAATTCATTTGAGGGACTTGAGACACCTTGGTCATCAGCCCCGAGTAGTTGGGAGTGTGTTGAAGCAGTCTGGCAACCTGTATTGCTGTGATGATTGTAGTTGTGTGTGTAAATGTATCTGGGACAGGCATGGAGTAGACGCTCCGGGACTTGAGCAAGGCACTATCCCGGCAATTTCCTGTAGGAAGTGTGGCGGAACCCGGGGAAGAAACACACTCAGGATAACCGCTGTCAGCACCGGGATTCGAACCTACGATATCCGTACTTACCACAGCTGCCCTCGCGACCATGGTGCACGTTTGACGAGTGTAGCTACGCCGCGGGACGAAATGCTTGTAGAATTTGGCTTGAGTACCTATACCCCCCTTCCCCCCCCCCCCCCCCCCAACCCCTATTGATCGATCCTGGATATGCTACTGCTTATTTCCATGAGAGTCACTGTTCTTGCGAAGGTATGGACCAACATTTTATTCAAAATTTGTTTAGTTTGGATAGTTATTACTCATTCCATCGCTATTTAAATACGGTAACAATATACCGTAATGCATCCGTAGGGTCGATGTGATGTAATGAGTTTGGCATGGCGAACTAAATGTTGCGACAATGTTGTGTACCGCGTCATTCAAGTAATAGACGCGGCAATAAAAATTAGTACAAAATAGGTAGGCCTTCTTTCGTTGTTTGGCAATATATGACATCAAATTGAATATTGGATCGATGTATTAAGTGGCTGAAGGTTTGGGTGAAATATGTCTGCATGACACTGCCCGAAGTCAAGATATTCTCTGTTGATTACGTTGAAATTGATTGCTCGAACGCTTCTGTACAAGGAAATTAGGGGAGAACAGTTACACTGGCTTTAAATTTAATTCCGATTACAACCGTCACGATTACATCATCCTCATTTTAAGCGCGGGCAATTTGAACTGTATGTGACCGCTCCTGACTCTCTCGGGCTACATGTAGTAATATGATTTATTTCTTGTGTAGTTTATATCTTCCTGTGGTAGCGCTGAATGAACGTAGAACGCGCGATAACATTCTCTATAATACATGAATTAGACAAAATACCTTATGAAACGATGAGAAATAAATCAGGGGACGATGTTTTAATAGTTATTTCCTCCTCCGCCGTCTGTGACCCACCCAGCCATCCCTAATAGGATCACTTTTATAGTGAAAATCACATTATCCAAATGAATCATAATCGGTTGCAGTCGTGAGTATTCGGGTCGCTTCGTTAGCCCCGCTGTTCTGTCTCTAAGCGCTAGTATCATCATCAAAGCAGTTCTGCCAACCTCGTCCTTATGGTACTATATAAAATAATGAAGCGCCCAGTTCACTGTAGTGCGCATCATAAGTGTGCAACACTCAGTTCATTTGATAGTGCGCCGAATTGAATCATTTATTCACTATGGATTGTCGAAGTTGCCTGGTAACAATCAGTAACTTCAATCGGCGGTTCTATGTTCAACCTAAGAAGTTGGTGAAGCTATTGCAACAGCACATTTTAGTACCAATAGCACTGCCGTGCGCGAAATGCCAAGGTGAAGTGGAAGTTAGGTGGATTTAACGTAACCTAACTGTAACCTGCAACAAGAGGATACCCGGTCGCCAAGGCCGCACCCACGCCCGACCATTCTAACCTTCGTTTTGTCCAATCCAATGGTCTTTGACAATGGTTACAGCCTAACGCACCCAGATCAATGGTTTTGTGTCAACCATGCCCCGCTAGCTGCGCGCGGCCAAGGTCGAACCTACACCCGACTATTCTAACCTTCGTTTTGTCCAATCCAATGGTTTTTGATAATGGTTACAGCCTAACGCATCCAGATCAATGATTTTTGACAGTGGTTACAGCCTAACATATCCCGTTGAACGTTTTTTTTTATCAACAGTGATTTCGTATCCCACTTCTTTTTATCAACAGTGACGTTGTATCTCACATGTTGGCAATAATGTGTGCACCTTGCTGCCTGCCGCTAGAGTGCACTTTGTTGACAGTTGCACGAGATGCAAGCGCTGTCAGAACATGGCAGTCGTTTTTAAAAGAGCAATAAATAAAAAACACATATTTACGTATTTTAGCACACATATTAGGTTCAGTAGTGACCAGGGTTCCTAATTTCAATGCGTAATATCGCCCAGAAGATGGAACAAGGACACAAGGTATGTAAAAGTCACATTCATGTCTGCTGCGAATGTATAAACTGCGTTCCACTCACATTCAGAATTAATCTTCCTGCTCCTTTTGTTCTGTTTTATTGAGCAGATATCAAACCAAAGGCTCAAAGTAATGGATTATTATTATTATTATTATTATTATTATTATTATTATTATTATTATCGAATGAAAATACCAGCCTGAAACCTTTTGGTTTTGATATCAGCTCTTGTGTAAATCAGAACAAAAGGAACAGGAAATATATATGTTTCGACATGAATCATATTACATGTACATTGCGGCCCTTCCCTAGAGCACCGAGCCATTGTTGGGCCGCGTGATGTGCGGAGAGTGTTGAGTCAACACCACTTGACTAGCATCTACCATTACACAATAGCAGGACAGGAATCACATGTGGTCATAGCATTGATTACATTTCCAGCTGGCAAGATAGCTTAGTTCAGAGAGTTAAGACTTGTAGTGAAATACTGTAGCCTGTCCCTTATCTCATGTGATTATTAAGTGTAAATGTGTTAAAACTACAGTCCAGCTGCCGAGAGTCCGGTTATGACATTTCTCATGAGGGAGGGAGAGAGCGTTGACGCGAAATATACAACCAAGTGGATTACATAAAATACTTCACATGTTTTAAAATGAATTCTGACGAACCGCTGACCATATTACTAAAGTAGTATACTTACACACAGTTAACCGGTATTGTGTACACACAAGACAATGAAACAACAAACCGGCACTAAAACACAGAGCAACTGGACTAACTTACAGCTAAATTTAAAGACCCGCTTACTGGGAAAACCCCTGATTGGTTCAGGTGACAACATGCTTCATGGTAGAAAGTGACTTTGCCAACATAGGTGGAATTCCACTGCAATCGAAGAAAGTAGGTTTTGTACCGCAAAATGTCGGAATAACAGAACAATGCATAAAATTGCTAATAGGGTGTGGAACTTCCACATTACATAGTGAGGATGCTAGAGAAGAATTACAATGATGGCAAGTTTCCTATTAACAGCTTCTCACTGTTGTAAGTTGGCTATATTGTTCCCTTTTCCCTGCTTCTCCCACCATCACCAAATGTCAGAGCCGGACACCCAGCGGCTGGACTGTAGTTGGGCACTACGCTCCTGCTAGTGCCAGTGCCTTACTCGACCGCAGCCACCGCAACTCTCCGTTCGATAGGGAAGGGCCTTACTGTAGCTACAAAAAGAGGGATACAGGGTCAGAAGCAGAAATTCCATTTTTTGTATTTGTTATAGAGGCAGGTGTGACCTTAATTTAGGATATATCCTGGCATTTGCCTGGGGTAGAAGTGGGAAACCATAGAAGACCATTTCTAGGATGGCTGAGATGAGACTCAAACCCTCACGAGGCTGAGGGTATCCAGTTTCAACCCTCAGACCAAAATTAAACGTCTTGGCGGAGCCGGGACCTCTGGATGTAGAGTATCAATATGTACTCCGGACCACAGAAGGCGAAGTACTTTCAACAAATGACATTGTGTACATTAATAGTCGTCACACACAACTGTACCATTATAACAAAGTTGTTGGAGCGACAACTTGCGACAAGGACAATAAACAGCTACTCTGTGGGTAGAAATGTTAAGCGTGCACATACAGAACTTTTGCTGCTCATCAGGGGCATATATACAATTTATTTTCAGGAGGGGCTGGCTATCCTGGAAAATTGTGAGTAAAAATAAAATTTTATACTTAATGAATTTTCAATGCGGTCCATAATTGGCCAAATTCGAAAGAAGATGACGATGATGATAATGTTGTTTTAAGGAGCCTAACATCTAGGTTATCGGCCCCAGATGAAGAAGAATTTTCTAATATGATCTATGGTGTATGAATGGCAAATATCTAAATATTTGTCAATTTACTAAGCAGAAAGGTGGCATCACTAGGATTGATCACATCGCAAATGAGAAAATCAGGGGCACAGTAAAAGTAACTGAAGTCTCCAAGAAAATCCAGGAGAGAAGACTGCTATGGTATGGGCATGTTATGCGTCGGGATAATAACTATGTAGGAAGGAGAGCGATGTCTCTGGTTGTGGATGGCACGAGGAATAGGGGCAGACCTCGAAGAAGATGGACTGACAATATCCATGAAGACCTAATGGAGAAGCATTTAGGGGACGACGATGTGTGGGACAGAATAAAATGGAAAAGACTTGCCAGAAACATCGACCCCACTTGATGTGGGATAAGATGATGAAGAAAAAGACTAAGCAGAAAGGTAAAAAAAAATTTTTTTTTACAAGTTGATAATTTATTTCTCAAAAGAACCGTACTGTGGAATTCACAGTTTTGCCTCACAAGGCTGAGTGTACCCCGTTCCAGCCCACAGGCTAGAAATAAAAGTTCTTGGCAGAGCCGGGAATCGAATTCGGACCTCCGGGGCGGCAGCCAAGAATTCTAGCCACTTCGCCACGAGTTGGTCTAATTTCAATATTAATATTGTTTGTAACTCAGCCAATAAGTTAAGATTAGGGTACAACCAAATTTACAATTATTTTATGCTCTTACCAAAGCAACACTTTCTTAATTTTTATTGGCTTTTTCGCGGGGGTGGGGGGGGGGGGCTGGAGACCCCTCGGCACCCCCGTTATATACGCCCCTGCTGCTTATGGAAGGAGGCGACAAGTGCAGTGTGGATAAACTAAGTTTACACTATCAGTTTCATTTTACTGTGAGGACCCTCCCTATAGAACGGGGCTTTGCAGTCGCCGCGTGACGGACGGGCCACTGTGTGTAGCAGTGTGTCCAGCAAGGCACTGTTGCTAGCAGCAGCGTAGCGCCCAACTAGTTTAACACATTTACATTTTTTAACGCATTCAATAATCATATTTACTTACATGAATTTCAGAGTAGTTGCTGGAAATGCTGTCCTTCATTTTCTAAACACACACTGCACCAACGTAGGAAGTTTTGCTACACTCGCTGTAAATCCTCACTGTTCTCTAGGGCATTCAGAGTATGCGGATTGTTTCTGTATACCTTTTGTTTGAGCCCCCCCCCCCCCCTCCACACACAAGTAATCACACTGCGACTTCTTCTTGAGAAGATAAGTTTTCACTAGGAGAATTTGATGTTTTGTTCAACACCTAACCCTGTTCATGGGATACGAGCCAGGTAACAGTACTGTACTTCTGAACTAAGGTACCTTGCCAGCTGGGAATGTAATCAATGCTATGACCACATGCAGTGATTCCCGTCCCGCTGCTGTGTAACGGTAGATGCTAGTCAAGTGGTGCTGACTGAACATCACCCTGCCCAAGAGGGCTCTCGCTATATTACATTACATTATGCGAACCGGCCAAAACTAAGGACCACGCAAATATCATTTCATTTCCTTCTCATAGATCTTTCTTCCTTTCTCTTCCTCCAAACTTCCTTCATTCTTTCAGAGTGTTGCACCTTTCTCTCTGCTGTCCATCTTCCTCCCCTGAGTTTTCTCTTACTCCCACAAGAACCTTTATGTTCGAAAGTATTTCCCTGAATTGTGTTCTGTCTCGACAGTCGTCATCTGTAATTCCTAGCATCCGGAGTTCTTCCTTCATCTGCTTGGTGTACCCCACTTGGCTCTTCAGATTATATACTTTATCAAAAATGTGTTTATTTATTCTTGTTGGATCCAATCTAACCATATGTCCATGGAAACGTAAACGTCTTTTCCTAATTGTTGTTTCCAGGTCTTCCACCTTTTCATATATCTTCTTGTTTGATCTTAGTCTGTAGGTTCCCTGTACCACTTTTGGGCCGTAAATCCTCCTCAATATCCTCCTTTCAATCTTCAGAATATTTTCCAGGTTCATAAAATTTGCCGTCTCCACACCATATAAGATCACCAGTTCTACCACAGCATTGTAGTGTTGTAGTTTGGCATTAAGGGAGAGGTTCTTTTTGTTGTATATACTTTTAGTGGAGAAGTTGAGTTTTTCTAGATTAAGTCTTCCGTTTTCCATTGACCCTTTGTCCAGTACATTGTTGCTAATGATCTCTCCGAGGTATTTAAACTGTTTCGTGACCTTTACCCTCCCAAATTTCGACTTAACTGTTTTCTTCATGTTCTCACTATATTATTATTATTATTATTATTATTATTATTATTATTATTATTATTATTACTATTATTAATAATACAGTATCGGTATAACTTTCCTTATTGGCCTGGATGTGGACACCTGGTTGAATGCTACTGTAGCTTTGATATTTGGATAATGCTGCTTTTACCCTACGCGGGCAGATGTTTTTTATGTCTGTACGCAGACCAATAGAACGGAAAATTAAAACTCGTCCAGAATTATCGAACACTAGCTATAAATTGCATATGTACGTAATATTAATGGGTACCTTGATTACTGGATGCACTCCGTCTCCGAAGTGCGTAGGATATTATCGAAATATTTTAGTGAATAAAGGGCATAAGAGACACTATTTGAATAGCCTATCCATCTTGGACTCTTCAAATGGAAAATCACTTTCATCTAGATCCATGGAGTCCAAAGTTGAAGCAATTGTTTGCTCACTAACCCTCTTTTGACAGCACATGTCGTAAAATAACTAACTAAATAAAAAAAGCCGTTCTTAGAACTCTCGACGCAAGCTCGACTGAACACGATAATCTCTCACTGCTTGTGAGAGCTAGCAAGGAGAATGCTACTTGAAGTGGAGAATTCTCTACCGGAGGAAGTAATCTTATCAAAACCATATTATTAAACAATAAAGCACACAACTCATAAACAGAATCACAACCATAATACGTAGATGCTACACGACACAAGAACTATTGAAGTCAATAATAGCCCAGTCAATAAAGGGTTAGTGTCGCAATAATTAGAGGAAAGCTGATTTTTTTCAGGATGTTAGTATATAAAGTATAAACTAAAAAAAACACGAAGTCCCGACCCCCAACCCCTTGTCCCCCCCCCCCCCCTCCCCAACCTTACAAGAGGATTACTCTGGTTTAATGCTTACAGTTAAAGAACTAATGAAGTTACAAACGCGACTTTTTAATAATCTTACGCCTAACATTATTCTAAACTAATTATGTCATATAAACTTTTTATGTAGATAGCGTAATTTCACCGTAATACTCCAATATATGCGAAAAACTGCGACTACAAAACACAAAAATTAACTTCAACCTATTGTACCTTTTTATCCTTCCGTCATACAATGAAATGTTTTGCACAAAACTTATAGACAATTTAATTAGCTTTAAAAATATGTGTCTACTATAATGCTTACCGTTCAAATGATGGCTTCAAAGAGAGCGATGAACAGTAATGGCCACCGCGTCGCCGCGCCAGACGAAGCAGCGCCGCGCCGTTGTCACTCGATGCTGAAGGGCACCGCTGTATGTACTCATATCCTTAATCTTGAATAGTCATTGAGTTTATGATGATGAAATATAAAAACTTAACTTCAACATTTCATTACCAAAATCCTGTACTTAGTACACTTTTATAGCTGACAAATAATAAAGTTTCATTGTATAGTATTTTTGATAACTTATTAATTCCTGCACAACTAACACGGCCTAATAATAAACAACGTTTATGTTTTTCCTTTTTTTTAGTATAAAGGGTCATTTTCTAATGTTTCATCGGTTTGGTCTGAATAATTTTTACAATACATTCCACTCCAGTTCTCACACATAGATGTGCAATCGAACCCAGCTTTACGACAACTACAGTTTGTAACACACAATGTTTTGCAATTACAAGATATCAGTAGAAGAAGTTCACTTGGAGCAGCGGGATTCATCATGGGCTTAGGTATCAGTCTGTTATTTGATGTATACTGCCAACCCCATTCTTCTGCCGGAATTTTACAACCTAACCAAGTTTGAATCTGGTGGTAAACCCTCAAAATATGTAGATGAGAAGCATCTGAAGTTGGTGGAATTTTTGCTAAATCAAAATTAGACTTGAGAGACATTTTTGCGGTTAATTGCTTGAACTTAAAGTACCTGGCTTCATTGAGGGTTTTGAACTTTGATACGTTGTACATGCTTAGGATAAACTGTTCTCCACTTTCTAGAAGGATATCTTTTGTAATGTCTTGTTTTGTGAAAAGTTCAGCCTGAGATCTAGCTTCAGTTGATTTACGTATCATGTCGGCTGCTTTTAACTTCCCTAGCCCATAGAAAGCAGACGTCGTATCACAACCAGTCATTGAATGAGAGAAAAGCAGTAAAGTTTGCTGCTTGACATGTTGATTTATAAGAAAATCGACAGAGTACAGTTTGGACATTGACGACGAAGGCTTTAAGAAGAAAAGTTTGGCGTCTTGCTGGGGAGCTAATGCTACGAGTAAAACCAAGAGATCTTTATCAGTTCCCACGACAACAACTGTAGTATTATTAGTTTGAAAATGAAAATCCACAACCTGCTTCCAGTCTCCGACCGGGTCAGGAATGGAATGAATGAGGCCCCCATCTAGCGGCGAGGATGTGAACTGTGCCAGCTGCCGAGGCCTGACGCACTCCTCTGGGGCAATGATTAAATGAATGACAGATAAAATGAAATGATAGTGGAGAGTGTTGCTGGAATGAAATTTTGACAGGGAAAACCGGAGTACCCGGAGAAAAACCTGTCTGCCTCCGTTTTGTCCAGCACATATCTCACATGGAGTGACCGGGATTTGAACCACGGACCCAGTGGTGAGAGGCCGGCGTGCTGCCGCCTAAGCCACGGAGGCTTAGTATTATTAGTTTGCACATATTTAATTGCCTGGTCGACAATGACAGTGTCAGCATCACCTTCCGCAGAAAAAACTTTAATATCCTCAGTCACACAACGTGTTGTAATTGCTTCTATCAACCTCTTTTTGTTATGAGGGTTTGCTAGAAAGTCTGCTTGTTGTGTTGTGCAAACTGTATTTTCATAAAAATAATTGTGTGAGAAGATTTCTTTGATGCTCTTCTCTCATGTTCTTGCTGTTTTGTGGTTGGAAAGTTGGGATAACCGTCGAATACCACTGTAACTTTATTTCCGTATTTACAAAGTATAGAGCTTAAATAAGAATCTATTATTTCCTTAAAAGTGCTGTTTTTTCTCCAAACCACAGCATGTAACAAATATCCACCATCCATCACAAAAACATCTTCATTTGCCTTGAAGCTTTCTTCAACAATTCCATCTTCAAATAATATCATAAACGATGCTTTCGTACCTTTACGTATTGATGCCTCGTCAAATAGTGACGGTGGGTGAGATGCTAATTCGAACTCAAAATAAGATTTCAACTTAACGGGGCTGTCACAGATGCATAAAATTCGATTGAATATTTGCTGGGAGTTAATTGAAACTTCTTTAGATCTCATTTTGATAGACTTGAAACTTGCCTGTGTTGTAACCATATCCTTCCGCTGTAGTTTTATATCATTGAAAGATTTTCCCACCATAGTTTCCATTGCTTTTAAGCCAACTTCATACGCATCATCGCAATTAACTGAAGAGTTTGATACCAATCCCGTTGAAAGAGAAATCAATTCACTACTGCCGCAAGCAAAAGGGTTGTGCTGACTTAGCCAAACTTTGAACTTTGATAAATCTTGTAGGTCTCTGATTTGCGGCTTTCTCTCAGCTCTACATGTTGCTTGTGAGTATTGTAATTCAGTCCAAGAAATATTCTAAATACTTCACTTACACGTAAAATTGAAGGCGCCCCTAAAACCCATTTGTTTAAGGTGCTCTCAGTTATTCCTCTACCGTGCGTTAAACCTCCTATTGACTTTAACGACTTCATCAAAGACTGCTCTATACACATATCACTCCAATTTCCAGACCAAAACTCTTCTTTTCTCCTTATAGTGAAAAGACCTTTCGTTACAAAAAGTTTGTACTCTTCCTCAGTTAGCTTTGTTTGCAGTTTGTCCATTTCTTGGACATACATATGAGCAGATTTTGCGTAAGGAAGGTACCCCTCAGCATGAAAGTAAGGAAGCATATCGGTGGCAGTATCTAAGTGCAATTTCCAGTTTCCCGTTCTCTCAGCTAGGATAAAATTTAACATTAGGTCAACTTGCTGAATTAGATTTAGCCAAAGCTTTGATGTTCTGCTGACTGACTTCTTTACATTGATATGGTCTGTCAATTTGGACACGGAAGATTGAACAGCTTTATCATCACAAGCAGTTGCTTGAGAAATTTCACTGCGAGAAAGTTTGTCGTAAATTGTTCGCACGTCATTACAAAATACACTTTCACGTACAGGCGCATCTTCTGTAGCGTTTTCAACAATAGCAGCATAAGTTAATATGTATGCCCTCACAGCTCTGGCAATGGCATGCCCGGTAAGCATGTGTTTGACCGTTGCCTTGCCGTACACTGTTTCCCATAGAGACTCTATTCCACTACCTTCCATTATACGACCAATACATCCTAAGTATGACGTAAGTAAGTGAAAACCTCCTAACCTTACAACAATTTTTGACAAATCAGATGGATCGTCAGAGCCACCGACGATTTCCATAGCTTTTAAGTACAGTGGCTAGTCAAAGGTCACAATGCCTGTTTCCTTGTTCTTACTGCACTGCTCAGCTGCAAAACATAATGCTGTGTACACTGATGATGGGTTGTTAGGATCAATATCTATGAAGGGAATAGCTGAAATGTATGAAGTATCATGGTTTTTTAACTTTTTGGTTGAGACACTCATAAAACCATTCCATCCAGGTTGAGTGTTACATCCACTGACCCATAGCAGATCAAGTGGATGAATAAAAGGTACTGTGTTTGTATTTGTTTTCCTTAATGATATAACATCTGAAAAGTCTTCCATAACGATTCCAGCTAAGCCACTGGTTCTTTTCTTTACATACGCTCGCTTACGAAATTCTTCTGCAACTTTGAACGATCCGTCAATTAATCTAGGTACTTCTGAGGTAATGGAGACATGGGACGATGGAGAGATACATGCAACTCCTCCCATCGCATGAAATGTATTTAAACCATCCAATGATCTTACGTTAACGTCAGCATTGTCGAAAACGTACTGTGTAAAGGAATTACATTTTATGACTGGGGGTCCCTGCGTTATTAAAGACCTTATGTACCTGTCACTTTCATAATATGAAGAACATACTCCCAGCGCAGAGAGTACCTCAATGAGATGCTTTGACCCATACATTCTATTCAAATATAAAGACAAAGAAGTTTGTATTGACGACAAGAAGGACCTTGGTCTTACAGTTGAAATTATTGTATGGTTAATTACAGCATGTTTTCTACTTATATCAGGGGAAGAATTTCCAGCTCGTTTTTTAGTTACTGTAGTTGTAAATAGTGCCAATGTTTCAGGAATCAAATCATTTGATACAGTACTCACTTCCTTCTCACTTGCGTATTTTCCACAGTCATAATTCATTTTTTGTATATCTTCCCTAACGATTTCTGCTGCTGTTCTAACAATTTTTTTACGTTCGTCTTCAGTAGTGGTTTCTCTGTTTTTGTACCACGAATCTAATACTTTGTGACTAGTATGTGACATACATAAAATACTTCTCTTTCCAGATAAATTATGTACAACTAGCCGATCTTTGAAAAAATCTACAAGTTTTGACTTGAGTTACCTAATAATCACTATAGTCTATATCAGAACCACATAACTCCACTACTATCTCTCTTAATTCTTTTAGTGAATACTGGCACTCATTGTCGCTCTCAAGGTAATTAATAAGGAAATTAAATTTATCTACAGACTCGGCTAATAATGGACGTCCTACCTTTTGTTCATTAGGTTTAGGTTTACAAAAGTCCTTATAACATTGCCCATGATAACGGGCTTGGGCCTCAACTAAATCAATCACATCTAAAAGCCTGGACTTAACTTTACAGGCCAAATCATCATGCCTATTATCACAAGCATTAAGGAGAGTTTGCTTTATTTCAATTGTTGAAACCTCATGAATTTGGGTTCGGTATTGAGAAGGAAGTTTTGGGTCAAACACAGCATTTTTTTCACATAACAAACAGTCATGCTTGAAATCAAATTTGGTGTCTAATTCTCTGAGAAGGCGCTGCGAGGTGGAAGATTCCGAATTGTGAACTTTTAATAGTGCTTTAATATTGCTAGGTCTGGTATAATTTTGCCTGCATACAGTATGTACTTTTATTACATCGACGTTAACAAGTAACCTATGGATTTCGTCTTTTCTCTCAATACTACATTTTATTAAAGTGTTTATACCTTTAGTGACTGTTACCCTGGCATCTTTCACTTCCTCATTACATATTACGCATATATTGGTAAAATCAGTCATTATTGAAAACTGTTGATAATAAAGAGCTCCTAGCTGTAAAGTTTGTGGGTAACAGTTCAGATTTAACAAGTTTTCACTATTTTTAAGGGTTACCTTTTATCTTGCTTATCTCGCTCAACAATATATAACAATAGCAAAACTATCAGCATTTCACTGCACTTGGCACAACACAACAACTTGTATTTCTGTACAAAAAGTAAAAGTATCCCGAAACACAAAATGCAACGAACCGCACAATGCTATGGTTAACCGAACACTAAACACAAGGTAAGTAGACAATAAGGTAGGACACTCCGGTGCCTCTCGCTCCCATTGGCTGATAAGCTGTGACGCAGCTCGGATGAAGCAGGCGCATGCCAGCTGATATTTACAATGCATTCTTACGGGAAACACAGTCATATTTCGCTTGCCTTTTCCGCTCGTGGTATTCAATCACAATAATGGCAATATGCGCATTATAAAGAGAAAGGTATAAACAATATATGCAGTGGTTTATAATGCGAAATATATTTCATAAACACACACACAAAATATTTTTGATTAACTACGCTACCGCACCTTAGGCTGTGTCCCAAAGCTACATTTTCAGCCGTAGTGAACTAGATTGTCGACTAATATTCCGGATGTGACGTCACAAGTCGTGATCCAAAGGTGCTTAGCACATAGCAATCAAGTCTGTAGTAGCTAGTAAACGAAAGAGTATGCTAGATTGGCCGACTTGTCGACTTGTACAAGGAAGTTATAGAAAATGTAGGTTATCTTTGATTTTTGACTTGATTATTAATCCTCTTTGCTTGGGTTTTTGCCTATATTCTGCCATCAACCGTGCTTCAACCCAAGTGCTGTGTTGCTCTGTCTTGATCTTGATTTAATTCTTAAGTTAATTATGGAAGTTGTTCTGATGAGAACTCTCTTCCCGTGGAAAGCAGAAATGGTGCGGAATTTAAATGTAAGTACAATCCCATATTCTTTGGTACACTATAATTTTAACGTTTTTTAATACATGCTATCAGTTCTTTAACTTTTGCCTACAGACCTAGGTGGTATGTGATGAAATTATTTTAACTTATTTAATCCGTCACTACCACAGATGAAAAATATTTAATTAAAGACACACATGGGTGCAGGGGACCCGTTATTTTGTCATCAAGGTGACAGAATCTCTGCCATTGTCTACTATAACATTCAATAGAGCCTATTCCTTGCAGTAATGTGGACACATGGGCATAGTCACTTTTACCACACTTATGCTTTGCACTTATGCTTAAGACACGGACGGGTTTAGAGGACCCGATGACTTATTTATGGCAGACCGGGTAGAATAATTAACCGAACGCAATGTCATCTCGAGGCTAACTGAAGGGAATGGGGATACGCAGGCTGCCTACCGCTGAGACAGAGAATGAAAAATACATTTTGTTCGGGTTCTCTGCACCCAAGTGTGGCAGTTACGGGTTAACAGTTCCTTATAAAGCTTCACGTACCGACCAAGGACGTGTAACATAGCCTTTACTGACTAGTTATCAAGTCGTATTCATTTCATTTTTGTTTCTTTTCAGGGTCGGAGGAGGCAATATTGTCCTTCATAAAATTAAGGATTGCGCACCACGAGCTCTTCACAGGGAAGAGGGGCTCTGCGTCGGTGGGGTACTCCACAATAGTTAAAAAAAATGAATGCCGGCGGGAATATGACGCCACCGATATCAAAAAAGATACTTGAAAGGAAGTGGGCGAATCTCACTGCAAAGTATCGGGCGATTAAATCCCCCCTACGGGAACAGGCAGCGAGGATGGTCACCGTACCTCTACCACTTGGCCATATTACAATATACAGTAATAGATGCATTTTTTTCGGAACGCCACACCATCAATCCCCCTTTCATTGTAGATTCATCAAGACCCTCATGTTCCAACCCTCCTCCTTCTCCTCCTCCTTCTCCTCCTCCTCACAGTCCCGATTTATGGTTTGTCACTCCTTCCCTGTCCACTTCCATTTATTTACCCCAGTCACCAGACGAACCAAGTACACCTGGACCATCCTCGCCCATTCCTACTCGCCCCCCAGGCGCCTTGAAGGAACGAAAAGGAAGAGGGAGAGGAGTGAGGCAGATGAAGACCCTCTCCTTAAATATCTGAAGGAACAGGATGCTAGGGACCAGGAAAATACTCAGCGCCTGCTCTCTTTACTTGAGAGGATTGTTGACAGGCAGTAGGCCTAGTTGTATTATAATAAATTTATTGCTGAATAAAAGTTTTAATGGAACACATTTTTCTCTGTTTTAGTAGGGTGAAATAAGGTTATTTGGCCTATTCTTGAGCTCGCCTGTTGTCTGAAGGGAGTCTTGGGTTTTTCCTTTGCTCTGATCTAACATATAATCCTTAGACCCTTCAACTTACTGAGGTATGCGATTTTGTAACACTTAGTGGCAGTGAAGTGACAAGTGCTGACGTCTTACATACAGTGTGCTCTTCAAGTGGAATTTAGTGTGTCAATATATCGATTATTTTAGTTAGTCTTTGTGTCAATCTGTTCCTAAGAAAGTGAGTTATTTTTAACAGTGAGAGAAAAGTTGGATACCACAGACATTTTCGGCACAAACCTTAAGATAATACCGAAATATTTAAGCATTTTCTACTCAGTTGATGGTAAGCCACAATATTGTTATTTTATATTTTTATATCAGATTTCGAGTCTGATTTCTTTAAATGTTTAAAGGAATGAGAATTTAATAGATATTAGAGATGTAGGTAGTGTAAATTCACAAATTTCATAATTATTTTCAGAAAATAGACTATCACCAAATTACCTTACGGTAAAATGCCGGAAAAAAGACAACATAAAACGAAAGCCTGATATTGATGACGATGTAATCGTGTACATGTGTGACGTGTGTTGTGAAAACTCCTCTAGAAAGTAAAAACATGTTTAGACAACTACCACCAAATTACCTTCCTACTGTCACCAAATTACATATATGTATCACCAAATAACCTTACTCAAGTGAGTTGTACGAAATGACATAGATTTCAATAAAAAATAATTACAAGAAGACATTGATGATCAAAACCTGTAGCTAACGGTCTGTTCTATATGATACATTGAATTTAAAGTAAATAAATTATGTATATTTATACATAATATTGCTATAATATAAAATTATCACCAAATTACCTTACTTTACCCTACATGTTCCCAGTGTAATGCTCTTTAATTTGAGATCTTTTCGAGGTAGGTAGGTGATTTTGAACGTTTCTTCTTGGTAAAGACACCATTTCTAGTTGTTGAACAAATTAAGTTACAAATTTGTGTGTTCAGAGTAGGCCTCTTTGTTCCTAAACGAAAGTATTAGAAATCTCCTGTTGGATAGGTGCGACCTTCCTTTTCAAGTCTACTTCCTCTTTCATAATTAAAGCTCAGCTAAAAAGAGATCTTCCACGTGCATCCATGATGATATCCAAAGAATAGTGTTGTTTTAAAACAGCTGATATCTTAAATTTGAACCTTCGATCGAGATTATAACACCCCGCAGTCGTCATGAAAGCGCAAAGATCTTACAAGGAGTAGCAGATCACCGCCATCTTGAGTGTTGGTTTGGTAGCAGCATGGATGTCCAGTGCGTTTCCGAACACAAGTTTATGAAGGGGGCTGTGATCAAGCACATATGTCCCAAAGCTCCGTAGTTCGTAGTACCTAGTGAGTAGTTGCTAGCAGCTAGTCAATAGCAGACAACTTGAGCTTTGGGACACAGCCTTAGTATCAGCTGACCTTACAAGAAGCCTCACAAAACACAATAAAAGACGTACAAAGGATGGCAATACGAAATTTAGCAATAGCGATAAGCTTCATAATCATGCTTTAGCGATCCTGCGGTGTAGCCAAGTGCGTTATATTGCTCACTACGACCGCGATGGGAAGCTGCAGTAAGTCGGGAGTTCAGAGGTTCAAATCCCGGCGCTGACAGCGGCTTTCCACACTCTCTCCAGGCAAATGCCTACCTTGTTTCAAGTTCCGGAGCACTTACACCATTTCCGTCCTTAATAATTACGGTCACACAAACGTTACAACAGTCACCTTAAAAGCACGGATTACAAATTGAACACACAAGTACACGGAGCTGATGACCAAGATGTCCCAGTCCCAACAACATACATTATTAATGTAACATTGGTATGAAAATGATCAGTTTATAAACACTTACCTGTTATGCGACTGGAGTTTTAGATGACGAAGCGACCCAGAGTTTGTTCTTTTTTGCTGCATATTTCTGTAGTAATTTGATCTTGATATGCCTATTCAGGTGATGGATTCTGATAAAAGTCCTTGTCCACACGTATAAACGAATTATCTTCTCATTCACTTCCGGGAATTTTGAGTTTATTAAGGTGGTCAGGTAGGTCATTACATTTTCCTTTTTAGATATAGTTCGTCCATGAAAAGAACCGAACAAAACTTCAAATTCAATCATTTTATGGAGCCACTCATGTGTTGGACAAGTAAGTCTCCCCTTTGAAATGATGGATATCCAATCATCACTGCTCTCGTCTGTTACACACAAATTTTCCCCCTTCACACTTAAACTCTCATCTATAAACCTACTCTTGAATGCCACATAGCCGGCAAGGTACTTAACTGCATCTAGCACAACGTCATCTCACTTGTAGCCTGTGTAGAAACCTCTACGGTTAAAAGTTCAGTTTCTTCCGGGTCACTGATGGGGTTGGCTGAAGCTGTTGGACCTTCAACAATGCCAATGCATAGTTAATTGGTCACGAACCCCATGAAATCTTCGTCTGTATTGGACGCTGCCCCTAAAGAATTTTCAGAACCGCCCCTCCCCTCTTCCTCTACAGACACAATGCCCGATAAGGGGATGTCATCCACATTGCCTGATAACAGGAGTAGACGAATTCGGTTTCGCACCTCGAATGGGGAAGGGTTATTATAGAATATACCCAGTCCTCGAATTCGAGAAAATAAATTTTCAAGACAATCCTGATTTAGTCTGGCAGTCAAAATGAACGACACATTGTGAGTTGTTTTCATGTGTTGAAACAATCCAAGCAGAGACTTGATGGAAATAATGAAACCTTTCTGAAAAGGTAGCAGGCTCTTCCTATTTCCCACTCGCACATTGGATATTACTTTTAAAAATCGCTTGAGTGTATTTTCCTGGCTTCGGAGATTTACGCCATGTCCACTTCTGAGGGGTGCTTTCTGGTCTCGTAGAATTCTAGAATTCATGACGTCTAACGAGTCGTTCACCAGCTGGATGAAATTGCTTTCATTTTCTTTGTTAAGGATATATTTCAGGGCCTTGGCGGTGCGGTTGGAGAACAATTGTGCCACAAATCTTACGTTTTGGCGAGACCGGCCTGTAACACTAAGATGGGCCTGATTGATATGGTGTGTCACCGTGAGATCCCCTTTCTGTTTACTTAACAGCTCCTCCATAGTTTCCTTTCCGAGCTTCGTGCCATCAGGAAGGGTAAGTCCTTGGTCTAAGAAGTGGTTTCTTAATAGCTTTAGAAGGTGGGGTACTGTGCCCAACTCTAGGAATGGGTATTCCAAGATTCAGACACCTAGATATTAAGGGAAAGGCTACAGCCGCTTTTGAAAGTTGAGATATTTGAATATCGCGCTACATTGCTTCGAGAAGGAATTGGAAAGAATATACCGCTAAGAGCATGTCAAGTGACGTAGCGAGTAATAGCAGAGGTCGAGGCTATTTATTGATTAAATAGTTAGCCATGGAGTAGAGACTTGAGACTTGGATCAGATTACTGGCACGGCCAAATGAAAGATAATGCAATTAGTATCAAGTAAATCGGACCAGGGATACCAGAGATATGAGGATTTCCAGATATCAGCTGATGCAGCGTGACCTTGACAGTTTTGAATAAAAGCAAGCTGGCACAGGCATCAGGAGCTCACTTCAACACAAGCACTTGCCTAGCAAGGTGCTGCTACGCTGAGCCAAGGCACATGGTTGCCGGATCTACGCAGAAGTTATTTTCAAAGTTGTGATAGTCACAAAAGTGCTGCGCTACGAGTGGAACTTAGTAAGTTTCCGGCGAGGAGATTCACTGAGGTGATTGATTTTTTTCTACAGACACTGGTGAAATATTTTTATTTCTGCATGGACATATGCTAGACTTTGTCTAGAATTAGTACTTTGTCACAGACCAGTGATAACCTAATACTTGGATATTTAAATCCATTTTAGTCTGTTTTCATATTTGTAACTTAATAACCACTTCGATCTATCAGTACACTGAAGACCAGTCTATCACGGTGGTGTTCATTAGCCAACGCAGGGAAACTACAGGTTGCTTCGCGCATGGCAGATGGTGTGAAGCCATGCCCAGGGAACGATCTTCAGAACAGCCGTTGATTGGTTAGACTGTCAGTGTTTTCTTGTACTGAAAAGATTACCGTGAGTTACGTTACAACTGACATATCTAAGAATAGATCACTTAGATCTGACCCCATTTAAGCAAACTGTTATGGCTTTAATAGAAGCCCATATTAAAATGGAACAACAGTTACTTCAAACGTCAAGAGATACTACCACTATGTCTTACTAGACGGATTGTAGGTATATAATGGCGGCCGATACAAGGATTATTCATGCTTGTCCGATAGGGCATGTTTATGGATAAATCTGGTACAGACCAGGTTTACTACGCTCCAAGACCATCAAGAAATGTAAGCCACATTTGAATTATATTATGCCTAGCTAATTGGAACAAACTATTTTTCTGCAGATGACCAACACATTTATTTTTCTTCGTATTTAAATCTTGCAATGATTTACGCAAGACTTGTTAGAGTTATTCTGAGTATTTTCAGCACTCAGAACAGTTTAGGATCGATGACCGAGCATTTCGAGCATTTATTTGAATATTTCATATTTTAGGGATATCACGGAAAACCGTCGATGTAAAGGTTGAGTTAAATTATTTTTGTTGAGGAATGGATATTTTTTCCATATTCGAAGGTTCGAACATGTGGTTTCTCACATAATGAGATGATAATTAAACATATTTAAAATAATATAACTAATAATAATAATAATAATCCACTAATAATAATAATAATAATTTTCATAATTTTTCTAAATAATTCTTGGATATTATATTTTATAATAATCATATGTATTGAGAGAGAGCCTATGAAGTAGTTTAATCATTTCTAGTCTGGAACAGGAGATTTTCCGAAGGAGAGTGGTTAGCGCAAGCCCGCATTTAACCAACATTTCAGTTCTGGTTGAACAGTTAATATTTGCAATGAGCAAAGTATATTTTTCAGATAACACGGAGAGGCATGAAACGGGAAGCAAATGATATTTGTATCAAATAGGATATTTTTGTATTTATATAAAATCATGACGTAAATACACTCGAAAGTGAAATAAAGATTTTCATAAGTATGGTAAATTCACGGGTTGAACTGAATGGTAAAATAAAATAAACTTGTAAGTTTATTAATCTTCCAGTGTTGATAACAAGCAGAGGCTTGATTTATTGTATAAATTTTGGGAAGAAAATTTATGTGTGTGGAGTAGTTGAAATGCCATTCCCAGGTGCGCATGTTTAAGTCGCAGGAATGAAGAGGTTTTTTCGAGCATCAATCAAATAGCAGGTTCGATGGCTCAGGTTTATAGAAGGAGTATTGGAGCTACACATTTCGTCGTATGAATGACCCGAAGGTTATTTCTTAGAAACCATCAGTTCTTATTTCAACCTTGTTTACGGATTCCATTTAGACTTTGATTTTGCTAGAACCCGGATTTGTCATGATAGTAGTTTATTCTTCTTCAGAGGAAGACCTTTGCCGTTGTTGTTGTAATATTGTGTTCTTACACAAATAATAGAATAGGCCACTGCCAATTAAAAATAATTCTATAACCACGAATAATTTGAAGGATGTTTTCAATCCTAGTGTCATGAACTAAATGAATTTATTATGAAGCTACAATTCTTATTTCCGCATTCTGTCGAAGAATTGCAAGTTGTGAAAATTACTAAAATGGCCATGAATATAAATATTTTTCATAATAATGATTCCAAGTGGAAAATTGAATAGTTGAATGGTTCAACAATTTATTGATCAAGTTGATGATTCAGAAATCATATATTTTGTTAGAAACTTGAAGTTCATAATCGAGTCACTTCTCGAAACGTTTAATGTCAGAAGAACAATTATTTTTTGTTGTGCTTCGCACAGTTCTTCGATGCTATCCTCAAGGTCAAATACTTTTCAGATGTTATTAATATGTGTAAATAATTTGTGTTGATTCAGAAATAATAATATTTTTCGACAATATATTTTTGAAACTGGAAAAATAAGTGAAAGTTAAAAATTCTATGAACATTTATTCTACGAGTGTTAATATTATGTAAAAATTCAAACAGTGAACTACGATATTTCCAGTAGAGACAATTAAATTTGAACTGGATTTAATCATAAATAATTTTGGAACACAGTCTACAGGACTATTAATCAGACTTGCGTTTCCAAAAAAATAATTGTCCAATGTGTTTGGAAAATTTCTGTATATTGTGTAAACAGGAGTGTGGATCGCCACACGTGAATGATGCTGCTTTGAGCATTTTTGCAGTCAATTTTAAATTCAAAATAAAATGAGATAATTTTACGTGATGTGTTATACCCAATTGAATCTCCTTCTATCCTTATTGTTGCATTGAGCCAAAAATCAGTAAAGCATTTTTTTCATTTGATGTCGTTTTTGCGATTAGCTTTAACCCATCTGGCGCTCCGGGATATTTTGACTCTCGTGCTGACTGATTATTGGTAAAATGCATATGTGGTCGTGCGGACTCCGGTCTAAACGGGCACATAAAATAAGATAGAGAGAGAAATGGCTTCGAACGTGGGTCTCGAGTTAGACATGGTCAATCGCATGCCGATTTAAATTGTGATAATTTTTAAATAAATATTTTGGGAGTTGAGAGATGTCTGGTTTGGATGAATAAATTAGTAGGAAACCCAATTAGTGGGGAAAATTAAAAATTTAACTTGGTTAATAATTAGAATGGGTTTGATTATTTTTAGCCTATTTTCAATTTTGAAAAAATAGGCTTATGAGATCACCTTTTGTCCGTGTGTGTGTGCGTGTGTGTGTGTGTGTGTGATTCGTGTGTGTGTGTCCCCCTAATAAAATCTAAACGGCAGGAGCGATTTCAATGAAACTCGGAAAGTTCATAGCACTATTCCCGGCGACCTCGACCGTGCCCTTCAAATTTTGTTACGACTCACCAATCCAACATGGCGGCTGTGCGAAATATTTCACCAGCAATCAATATCTCCGAAACTGTTACGGATATTACCCTGACATTTTCTATGGTGATAGAGGAAACTACTATAAGTTCACTTATGTGACTTTTGAAAACCTGGTAACTACAAAACCAACATGGAGGGCTAGCGAAGTTGCGACTTTTAAATAGACGTTTCTCGTGATTTGACCAACCAAACGCAATGAAACTTGGTACAGTATATGTTTATATACATTGTAATGCACTAACATCTAACTTCGTTCAATTGTTTACATAATCACAAGATGGCGGATGTGCGAAATATTTCACCGGCATTCTATATCTCTGAAACTATTAGCGGTATCTCCCTAAAATTTCGTACGGAGATAAAGGGCACTACTGGAAGTCCATGTATATGACTTTTAAAAACCGCTTAACTACAAAACGAACATGGCGGCCAAGCGAATTTGAAAATTTTAAATAGACCTTTCTCGCGTTTTAATGTTCCAAGCGCACTGAAACCTGGTACAGGAAATATTTATACACATTGTAATCCACTGGTATCTAATTTATTTCAATTGTTTACATAACCTCAAGATGGCGGCAGTGCGAATTTTAAAATTAAGTTTTTATTTCTTGTGATGTAGTCATGCGATCGAAGTGAAAGTTTGAATAATGAACCTACGCAATAATTTTCCTTTAATGGTACATGACTCTATGGCCTATACATTTAACAATCCAACATGGCGACCATCCGAAATATTTAGACGATACTGAATATCTACGAATCTATTTTAGCAATCAAACTGCATTTTTTAATGTTCATAGGGGCCATGAACTTAAGTTCACCTATAGGACTTTAAATAACCTGGTGATCACAAATCCAACATTGCGGTGACGCGAATTATAAATATTCACATGGACGTTTCTCGCAATTTAACCATTCGAGTGCAGTGAAACTTGGTACAGTAAATCCTTATACGAATGTTAATCCATTGGCATCTAATTTATTTCAATTGTTTCCATAACCTCAAGATGGCAGCTGTGAAAAATTTAAAAATCTCCTTGTTTTTTCTTGTGTCCTAATTATGCAATTGAAGTTTGAATACTACACATTCACAATAATCTGCATGTAACATTACATAACTCTAGGACCTACATATATAAAATCCAACATGGCGACCATCCGAAATATTTAGTCGGTTCTTAATATCTACGAATCTATTACAGCAATCAAACAGAAATTGTGTATGTTGATAGTGGCAATTAATATAAGTAGGATATATGAAAATAGGCTGTATAGTTCTTCACGGAACTACTTGTTGATAATGGCTTAACCATTAGGGCGTCAAGTAAATTCAGTAGTAAACGTTCGATGACTGGACATACGCATTATTAGAATCCAGGTGGAGGATATTTGAGAACTTGCATATTTTTCTTGTGATATTGTGGTAAATGTAATTCGTAAAAGTAGAGAGTTTTGTTTTTCCATCACGTCGACATTAGGACAAATCTCATTTTATTAGAGTGTTCCAATTAGCTATTCATATTTCTTGTTCTAGTTATAAGCTTGTGTTTGCCAATATTGTATACCCCTAAATTTTGAATAATAATTGAAAATTAAGGAAGAAATGATGAGGATGATGAGGAGTTTGGAGGAGAGTTCAAAGAAGCTGGACTGCGTGTAGCAGCCATTATGAAAGAGAATACTGAGGCTTTGGAAAGGAAACTTAAAGAAAATGCTGATAAACTTAAAGAAAGTTTAAACGATAAACTTAAAGAAAATTCTGATTCTTTAGAAAATAAACTTAAAGAAAGTTCTGATTCTTTAAAAGATAACTTGAAGGAAAGTTTAGAGAATAAACTTAAGGAAAATTCCGATTTGTTAGAAAGCAGGCTAAAAGATAACTTGAAAGAAAGTTTAGATGAAAAACTTAAAGAAAATTCTGATTCTTTAGAAAATAAACTTAAAGAAAATTCTGATTCTTTAGAAAGCAGGTTAAAAGGTAACTTGAAAGAAAATTTAAATAGTAAATTTAATTCTATGGAGAGTAAATTTAAAGAGAATTCCGAAATTTTGAAAATGACACTTGAGAGAAAAATGAATAAATTATGCGAAAAAACACATGAGCTCGAAACTTCATTAGCTACTAACGCAAGTTTAATGGACGATAAATTTCGCGATGCCGATCTTAGATCCCAAAGCTTAGCTGATAGGATAGAACATGGTCTTAGGAAAGTTGGTGAAGACATGATCAACCTAGAACTCAGAGTGAAGAAGGAGAGTAATGAGATGGGAATTCTAGTTGTTCAACGTTTAACGGAACAATTCAAAGAACTTGTAATGGGAGAAATAAGAGAAGGTGTGATTAATGAATTGCAAACTGAAATTAAAACCACAGTTGTCAATGAAATTAAAGACACACTCAAGCTGGAGAATCAAGAGGGAATCAAGGAGATTAGGGAATCTTTGTCATCCCATATTCAAGTAATTTCCAAAGATATCCAAGCAACTCAGAAGGATATATCAGATATGACAGGGTCATTGAAAAGTCACGAGGCTGTTATGAACCAGAAATCCACTGATGTCAAGGAGAATTGTAAAGAAACTGAAGCAATTAAGAAAATGGCCGAAGAAAACCATAAGGAACTTGAGGCTATGAAAACTCAAATCAAGGACGAGAAACAGTCTGACCATCTGTTGAAAATGCCAAGTGTAAGGGGAAAAGAACAGATACAGATAAATCTAGGAGGAGCTAGAGAAATTGACAGTCAAAGACAGGATGAGGTCAGGACAGTATTTCAAACCAATCCCATAACTGTATTCAAGAATGTAGAGGATAAGCCTTCTAAATTTTCAGGGCGAGATTCTGTGACACCCGTGGAATTTTTGAGAGAAGCAGGGGATTACCTGAAAGATTCCAAGATCCCTAAAGAAAGACAGATCCGAGTGATAGGGAAGTTTTTGGTTTAGAACTTTTAGATCCACTCTAACCACTTTTGAGGAGTTTTCTCGTGGGTTATTGAAAAAGTTTTGGTCCCCGGAAACCCAAAAGCAAGTCAGAGCAGAATTATATTCGAAGAGATTCTCGACGTCACAACCTACTCGATACTCTACGTACTTTTCTGGACAGCTTTCTAAACTTCAACATTTAGATCCGCCGATGCCAGATAACGAATTAATTACTGCATTGATACGTCAGTTTCCAGCAGACGTCCAAAGGACTTTGATCGCTGCTGACATCTATAATATGGAGCAATTTGACGAGGTATTACAGAAGCTGGATCATACGAACGCTCAATTCTTCCATCAGAAGGGAGGAAAGAATAACAACGCTGTGTATGCTGTTATGGCTGATAGTTATTCTCAAACACCTCGAGAGATTCGAGAGGGGCGAGAAGAGAAAACGCCGAGGGAAGATCCCAATAAGAGAGGATGGAATCAGTACAGTAACAGATACAGTTACAAGCCTTATGCGAGACCGGATGGTGGAAATCGATATAATACTCGATGGAGAAGGCCACGGGATAATCAAGGAAGGTACCAAGAAAGAAGATACTAAGGTAGAAATAACTACAATAACAGAGGGAATGTGGATACTCGTCAGTCCAATGAAGAGTTCAACAAGGAGACGAGGAAAAACTTGGAAGCAAGACACCAAGATAACTTGCAGTTTTTGGAGCAGAGGCCCAATGAACCAGGTCCATCGGGAACACAACAATCCCGGGGGAATGGTAACGAAAAAAAAACTTCGAATTCACAGTAGAAGATAGAATTTTGAACACTTTCACTTCCAGAATTATTAAATGGCAAGCAGAGGATGATGACTTAATTCAACAGAATGACGAACGGAAAGAAATGGGTACAAGAATTAGAATGCCAATCATATCATGCGAAGTATTCGGTATGCCTGTCGATACTTTGATTGATACTGGGGCTATGCTTTGTCTTGTAAGTGAGAAGCTTTATATTCTGTGGAAGCTCAAAGAGAATTTAGAGGAAATTCCAGCATCAGGAATTAAGATCCAAGGAATAATACCCAATAAAATATCTCTGTGTAAAACACAATTATACTTATGTATTACGATTGGAGGACATGATTTCCGACATGTGTTTGTAGTAATGAAGGACATGGCTTTTGACATGATATTGGGAGCGGATTTCATTCAGAAATATCAAGCAGTGATAGACATGAAGACAGAGACGATCAGATTCAAGAATACCGAAGAGATTAACTTCGAGGGAAAAGAAGAGGAAGACATCGAGGGAGATGCTCATTGGTCTCTGATTTTTCATGAAGCTGAAGGAAGAGAAGTCTACACTGAGAAGGAGTCCCCAGAGCTAGGGAAAATTTTGGAAGAGTATCACGATATTTTTGATATTAAACCTGGTGAAATTAAAGATTTTGAATATCGTATTCGTGTAAATGATGATGCACCTTTTCATGCTAAATTGTATCCGGTAGCGGAAAAGCATCGAGAAAGGGTAAAAGTGCTTATCAAGGAGATGGAAAGCAACTATGTGATTGAAAAGTACACTACATCTTATGTCAATCCATTAGCAGTAATGTCTAAGCAAGATGGAAGTCTGAGACTATGTTTAGACGCGCGAAATTTGAATTCAAGATTACTGCCCGAGTATGACAGACCACCAATCATTAGGGAACTGTTAAGGAAATTCCAAGGCAAGGTCTGGTTCTCTAATATTGATCTCACTTCGTCCTACCATCACATTAGGCTTAGTGAAGATTCCAAGAAGTTTACAGGATTTATGTTTGACCAGCAGACAAATATATTCCGCCGTCTACCATTTGGAGTCAAAACATCTGGATCCGTTTTGATCAGAGTACTGGAACAAAATTTGAGTCCTGAAGTAAAAGAGATAGCAATTCGTTACATAGATGATATTTTAATTGCATCTGAGACTAAGGAGGAACATTTGTTACATCTTCAGATGTTATTCGCAGATTTGAGAAAAGCGAACTTTAAAGTAAACCTTCGAAAATGTCAGTTCTTTCGAAAGGAAATAAAATTTTTGGGTCACATTTTGGATGGAGAAAGATACCGTCCCAATGAGACGAAGATACAGGCAATTGCAAATTTCCCTATACCTACTAGAGTGAAGAATGTCCGCAGTTTTCTCGGGACATGCCAATTCTTTGCAGGGCATTGTCCAAACTTCACCAAGACGGTAGCTCCATTGCAGGAATTATTAAAGAAAGGAAACAAATGGAAATGGGATGAAGATTGTGAACAATCATTTCAAGATGCCAAGAGGTTATTGGTAAACAGTGTGAAATTGGAGTATCCTGACTTTACCAAGAATTTCATAATAGAATCTGATGCATCCACCGTAGGGATTGGAGCTATTCTTCTTCAAGAAGATGAAGATCACAAGAGACGTTACCTGGCGTTCATTAGCAGGAAACTTCGTCCATCAGAAAGGAATTATTACACCACGGAGTTAGAAGCACTTGCTGTAATATTCGCGTTGGAGTCGTGGAAGAAAATGTTAATTGGACATTCAGTCATTGTGAGGACTGATCACCACGCATTGGAGTTTATCTTGAGAACAAACTTTGCCAGTGATAGGATAACTAGATGGTCACTTTTTATTCAACAATTCAACCTAGTTATTGAACACACTCCTGGAAAGTTGAACGTGGGAGCTGATTTATTGAGTAGAGCAATGGAGTCTACATCTAAGGTTTTTCAAGTTAACCTGACGCAGGAGGATGAGGATACCTTGAGAAGGTTAAGATTGTTGCATTTATCCCAGAGGAGAGACCGACGTCTTAGAAACATTTTTCGTTTTCTACAGGGAGACATGGATCCAAATGATGATGATTTTGTGGAAACTGAAAGAATTTCAAGAGATTTTATGATGTTAGATGGTTTAATCTACAAGTTTGCAGATCCTGACCATACGAAGCTGAGTGTAGTGATACCTCCACGAATGCAAAAACCCATTATCTGGATGGCACATCGAATCGCAGGTCATGCTGGAGTAGATAAGACGGTCAACATGATTCAAGAGAAATTTTCGTGGGAGCGAATGCGACAAACTGTCAGAAACATTATTCGAGAATGCGACTTATGCCAAAGGAGTAAACATAATTCTAGATTATTGAGAGAATTACCAAGGCCTATTATTCCTTCTAAGCCTTGTGAAATCTTCGCGACTGATTTATATGGTCCTCTCCCAAAGTCTAAAAGAGGTAACCGATATATTCTGGTGACCATGGATGTTTTCAGCAAATACACTATGTTACATCCAATTCAGAATGCAAACGCAAAATATTGTGTGAAGAGAATTAGAGACAGCGTAATTCAGGAAGCAGGCAAACCGGAATTCCTTTTATCAGATCGTGGACCTCAATTTACATCTTTAGAATTTCGAACCGTCATGAATAATCTTGGGATTAGACAATTGTTTTGTTCTATCAGACATCCAGAGAGCAATCCAGCAGAACGCGTGATGGCTGAAATAGCAAAATTTTGCCGCCTCTATTGTCCAAATGAGCATTGGAAATGGATGGATGTTCTCTCTTTAGCATCCGAATCCATCAACTCTACAATTCATGAGAGTACTGGACAGATTCCCATGTTGCTTCATCATGGAATTAAACCAACAAGATTATGGGATCGAAACATCTCTATTCCACCTGAGATTGAACCAAGTCGTCAGATGAGGGAAACTCTAGCTTTAGACAAGTTGAGGAGCCAAGCTGAGAAAAGAGAGCGCCGAGTGAGAGGAAAGCGTTTTCGCAGACCCTTGCGCGTAGGAACTCTTGTTTTAGTGAAAAGACCTACACCCTCTGACGTGCAAAATCGAGTGTACTCGAAGTTTGCGAGCCTTTACGCTGGACCCTATCGTATTGTGGAAGTAAACAACAATGGAAGCTACGAAATCGCTAATACACGAACTGATAACATCGTGGGAACTTATAATGCATCGAATTTGAAGATTTATTATTCAAGAACCAGATGATTTAATGTGTAGATAGGAAAAATATTTTTTTTTCAATTTTTATTTTTTGCTAGGTGTGGGGTGGATGTGCCCAACTCTAGGAATGGGTATTCCAAGATTCAGACACCTAGATATCAAGGGAAAGGCTACAGCCGCTTTTGAAAGGTGAGATATTTGAATATCGCGCTTCATTGCTTCGAGAAGGAATTGGAAAGAATATACCGCTAAGAGCATGTCAAGTGACGTAGCGAGTAATAGCAGAGGTCGAGGCTATTTATTGATTAAATAGTTAGCCATGGAGTAGAGACTTGAGACTTGGATCAGATTACTGGCACGGCCAAATGAAAGATAATGCAATTAGTATCAAGTAAATCGGACCAGGGATACCAGAGATATGAGGATTTCCAGATATCAGCTGATGCAGCGTGACCTTGACAGTTTTGAATAAAAGCAAGCTGGCGCAGGCATCAGGAGCTCACTTCAACACAAGCACTTGCCTAGCAAGGTGCTGCTACGCTGAGCCAAGGCACATGGTTGCCGGATCTACGCAGAAGTTATTTTCAAAGTTGTGATAGTCACAAAAGTGCTGCGCTACGAGTGGAACTTAGTAAGTTTCCGGCGAGGAGATTCACTGAGGTGATTGATTTTTTTCTACAGACACTGGTGAAATATTTTTATATCTACATGGACATATGCTAGACTTTGTCTAGAATTAGTACTTTGTCACAGACCAGTAATAACCTAATACTTGGATATTTAAATCCATTTTAGTCTGTTTTCATATTTGTAACTTAATAACCACTTCGATCTATCAGTACACTGAAGACCAGTCTATCACGGTGGTGTTCATTAGCCAACGCAGGGAAACTACAGGTTGCTTCGCGCATGGTAGATGGTGTGAAGCCATGCCCAGGGAACGATCTTCAGAACAGCCGTTGATTGGTTAGACTGTCAGTGTTTTCTTGTACTGAAAAGATTACCGTGAGTTACGTTACAACTGACATATCTAAGAATAGATCACTTAGATCTGACCCCATTTAAGCAAACTGTTATGGCTTTAATAGAAGCCCATATTAAAATGGAACAACAGTTACTTCAAACATCAAGAGATACTACCACTATGTCTTACTAGACGGATTGTGGGTATATAATGGCGGCCGATACAAGGATTATACATGCTTGTCCGATAGGGCATGTTTATGGATAAATCTGGTACAGACCAGGTTTACTACGCTTCAAGACCATCAAGAAATGTAAGCCACATTTGAATTATATTATGCCTAGCTAATTGGAACAAACTATTTTTCTGCAGATGACCAACACATTTATTTTTCTTCGTATTTAAATCTTGCAATGATTTACGCAAGACTTGTTAGAGTTATTCTGAGTATTTTCAGCACTCAGAACAGTTTAGGATCGATGACCGAGCATTTCGAGCATTTATTTGAATATTTCATATTTTAGGGATATCACGGAAAACCGTCGATGTAAAGGTTGAGTTAAATTATTTTTGTTGAGGAATGGATATTTTTTCCATATTCGAAGGTTCGAACATGTGGATTCTCACATAATGAGATGATAATTAAACATATTTAAAATAATATAACTAATAATAATAATAATAATCCACTAATAATAATAATAATAATTTTCATAATTTTTCTAAATAATTCTTGGATATTATATTTTATAATAATCATATGTATTGAGAGAGAGCCTATGAAGTAGTTTAATCATTTCTAGTCTGGAACAGGAGATTTTCCGAAGGAGAGAGGTTAGCGCAAGCCCGCATTCAACCAACATTTCAGTTCTGGTTGAACAGTTAATATTTGCAATGAGCAAAGTATATTTTTCAGATAACACGGAGAGGCATGAAACGGGAAGCAAATGATATTTGTATCAAATAGGATATTTTTGTATTTATATAAAATCATGACGTAAATACACTCGAAAGTGAAATAAAGATTTTCATAAGTATGGTAAATTCACGGGTTGAACTGAATGGTAAAATAAAATAAACTTGTAAGTTTATTAATCTTCCAGTGTTGATAACAAGCAGAGGCTTGATTTATTGTATAAATTTTGGGAAGAAAATTTATGTGTGTGGAGTAGTTGAAATGCCATTCCCAGGTGCGCATGTTTAAGTCGCAGGAATGAAGAGGTTTTTTCGAGCATCAATCAAATAGCAGGTTCGATGGCTCTGGTTTATAGAAGGAGTATTGGAGCTACACATTTCGTCGTATGAATGACCCGAAGGTTATTTCTTAGAAACCATCAGTTCTTATTTCAACCTTGTTTGCGGATTCCATTTAGACTTTGATTTTGCTAGAACCCGGATTTGTCATGATAGTAGTTTATTCTTCTTCAGAGGAAGACCTTTGCCGTTGTTGTTGTAATATTGTGTTCTTACACAAATAATAGAATGGGCCACTGCCAATTAAAAATAATTCTATAACCACGAATAATTTGAAGGATGTTTTCAATCCTAGTGCCATGAACTAAATGAATTTATTATGAAGCTACATTTCTTATTTCCGCATTCTGTCGAAGAATTGCAAGTTGTGAAAATTACTAAAATGGCCATGAATATAAATATTTTTCATAATAATGATTCCAAGTGGAAAATTGAATAGTTGAATGGTTCAACAATTTATTGATCAAGTTGATGATTCAGAAAGCATATATTTTGTTAGAAACTTGAAGTTCATAATCGAGTCACTTCTCGAAACGTTTAATGTCAGAAGAACAATTAATTTTTGTTGTGCTTCGCACAGTTCTTCGATACTATGCTCAAGGTCAAATACTTTTCAGTTGTTATTAATATGTGTAAATAATTTGTGTTGATTCAGAAATAATAATATTTTTCGACAATATATTTTTGAAACTGGAAAAATAAGTGAAAGTTAAAAATTCTATGAACATTTATTCTACGAGTGTTAATATTATGTAAAAATTCAAACAGTGAACTACGATATTTCCAGTAGAGACAATTAAATTTGAACTGGATTTAATCATAAATAATTTTGGAACACAGTCTACAGGACTATTAATCAGACTTGTGTTTCCAAAAAAAATAATTGTCCAATGTGTTTGGAAAATTTCTGTATATTGTGTAAATAGGAGTGTGGATCGCCACACGTGAATGATGCTGCTTTGAGCATTTTTGCAGTCAATTTTAAATTCAAAATAAAATGAGATAATTTTACGTGATGTGTTATACCCAATTGAATCTCCTTCTATCCTTATTGTTGCATTGAGCCAAAAATCAGTAAAGCATTTTATTCATTTGATGTCGTTTTTGCGATTAGCTTTAACCCATCTGGCGCTCCGGGATATTTTGACTCTCGTGCTGACTGATTATTGGTAAAATGCATATGTGGTCGTGCGGACTCCGGTCTAAACGGGCACAGTACCTCACAAAAAACCCACACCTTCTCACTTGTAACTGGGTTACAGAAGAATGTTTTGTGAGTGTCCACACCCAATTCCTTCTAGACTCGGGAATCCCCCCCCCCCCCATGTCACATGTCACAGCAACTACATGAATGCCACAGCCCTCGACTGCACTGACGATGCTTTTCATTAGTTCAGAATCCATTGTTTCGTCGAAGTAGTAATAAATAGGTTGCTTCCATTTCGAAAACAATCCTCTAATCAATACAACCAGTACATTACTGTTGTTTGAGTCTTCAGTCCTTTGACTGGTTTGATGCAGCTCTCCATGCCTCCCTGTCCTGAGCTAATCGTTTCATCTCTACATAGCTACCACACCCTACATCCGAAGCAATCTGTTTAACATATTCTAACCTTGGTCTACCCCTACAGTTCTTGTCCTCGACCCTTCCTTCCATAACTAAGCTTGCTATTCCTGGGTGTCTTAGTATGTGTCCTACCAACCTATCTCTTCTCTTCATTAGCAGTCGCCAGAAACATCTCTCCTCTCCCACTCGTCTTAATACCTCTTTGTTTGTAACCCTATCTACCCATCTGATCTTCATCATTCTCCTGTAGCACCACATTTCAAATGCTTCAATTCTCCTCTTTTCTGCTGCACCAATAGTCCAAGTTTCACTTCCATAGAGCGCCACGCTCCAGACAAAGGCTTTCAAAAATGACTTCCTAATACCTAAATCTATATTCGATGTCAGCAGATTCCTTTTTTGTAGAAATGCTTTACTTGCCTGAGCCAACCTACTTTTTATATCCTCTTTGCTTCGTCCATCACTGGTTATTCTGCTTCCTAAGTAACAGAAATCTCCTACTTCCTTCAGCTTTTCACCTGCCAATTTGATCTCCATAGAGGTTTCTGATTTATTTCGGCTGCATTCCAGTATTTTTGTTTTACATTTATTAATTTTCATCATGAGTTCTTTCCGTAAGACGGAGTCCATACCATTCAAAAACTC
This sequence comes from Meconema thalassinum, assembly GCA_946902985.2. Taxonomy (NCBI): domain Eukaryota; kingdom Metazoa; phylum Arthropoda; class Insecta; order Orthoptera; family Tettigoniidae; genus Meconema; species Meconema thalassinum. The sequence continues at coordinate 124,877,687 of OX336397.1, forward strand.
ATTCAAATCCTCAGGCTTGTTGGCCAAGATGACGATGTCATCAGCAAATCTCAGAGTTGAAATTATTTCTCCTTGAATCTTCACTCCCACTTTAAATTTTTCTCTAATTTCCTTCATTGCTTGTTCAATGTAAAGATTGAAAAGTATGGGTGATAAGTTGCAGCCTTGCCTTACACCTTTCTGAATACCAGCTTCTCTCTCATGTCCTTCAACTCGAATGACTGCTGTCTGGTTTCTGTATAGATTGTATATCACCCTCCTATCCCTGTACTTTATTCCAATCGATTTCAAAATGTCAAACAATTTAGTCCAATCAACGTTATCAAAAGCCTTTTCTAAGTCTACAAAAGCCATGAACGTTCTCTTATCTTTCCTTATTCTACATTACTGAGGGGTCCCAAAATTACATCGTCGGTTGAATCGTAGCATTCATCGATATTCATTTCATCGAATGAAATTACACAAAACTTTTCAAGTTCTTCAAAGTTTGTTGCCCTAGCTTTTAACATTGAAATAACTTCATGAAGAATACCCCGTCGGCATTTAAAATGCCGCGTCCACTTCTGAAGTGTCGAACGAGCGGGTAAGGGGAAATTACGCTTTCTTAAATACTCGTAGGCTTTCTTCGAAAGTGCTCTCAGTGCAAGAGCATTCGCGATGTCTTCAGAAGACCATTTCACTCTCTTGCTTCCCCGTAAAAGGCACCGAATCTGACCTGGAGTGAAGCATTTAGAAATTATTTTTTCTACTTCTAGGTTTATGGTTTTACTTGTCTTAGGAGGTGGACATTTTCTCTTCAAAGACGCTAAATAACTGGGTCTCCTCACTGATCTCAATGTAGCTTGTGTTCGTTTCAAAGCAAATATATTTAGGGCATTTTGTCGTTTAAGCTGTTCATTTGATTTACGAATATTCTCTATTTCTCTGTGCTTTTCATACAACATATCCGGATAATGGTCAGTACTAGTCTCCTGGTCTATCTTTCTTTTCTTTGGGGACAAAGTGCCTATTGTTGAGAGAGCTCGTTTCCTTACAGTTTTGGCTTCCTTGCGAGCTTCTCGATCACTGGGGACCTGCAGAAGGTAAATGGACCTTTAATGTTTCATTGATATCAACAAGCAAATCATATCGGAACGAAAAATAAAGTAAAATTATGTTTATAGATACTAGAATGAAAATGAAAATCCACTGCCTGCTTCCAGTCTCCGACCGGGTCAGGAATGGAATGAATGAAGCCCCCATCTAGCGGCGAGGATATGAACTGTGCCGGCTGCCGAGGCCTGACGCACTCCTCTGGGGCAATGATTAAATGAATGACAGATGAAATGAAATGATAGTGGAGAGTGTTGCTGGAATGAAATCGTGACAGGGAAAACCGGAGTACCCGGAGAAAAACCTGTCTGCCTCCGTTTTGTCCAGCACAGATCTCACAGGGAGTGACCGGGATTTGAACCACGGACCCAGCGGTGAGAGGCCGGCGTGCTGCCGCCTAAGCCACGGAGGCTTCGAAAGTGCTCTCAGTGCAAGAGCATTCGCGATGTCTTCAGAAGACCATTTCACTCTCTTGCTTCCCCGTATAGTCTTCAGTCTTTTGACTGGTTTGATGCAGCTCTCCATGCCTCCCTGTCCTGAGCTAATCGTTTCATCTCTACATAGCTACCACACCCTACATCCGAGGTAATCTGTTTAACATATTCTATCCTTGGTCTACCCCTACAGTTCTTGTCCTCGACCCTTCCTTCCATAACTAAGCTTGCTATTCCTGGGTGTCTTAGTATGTGTCCTACCAACCTATCTCTTCTCTTCATTAGCAGTCGCCAGAAACATCTCTCCTCTCCCACTCGTCTTAATACCTCTTTGTTTGTAACCCTATCTACCCATCTGATCTTCATCATTCTCCTGTAACACCACATTTCAAATGCTTCAATTCTCCTCTTTTCTGCTGCACCAATAGTCCAAGTTTCACTTCCATAGAGCGCCACGCTCCAGACAAAGGCTTTCAAAAATGACTTCCTAATACCTAAATCTATATTCGATGTCAGCAGATTCCTTTTTTGTAGAAATGCTTTTCTTGCCTGAGCCAACCTACTTTTTATATCCTCTTTGCTACGTCCATCACTGGTTATTCTGCTTCCTAAGTAACAGAAATCTCCTACTTCCTTCAGCTTTTCACCTGCCAATTTGATCTCCATAGAGGTTTCTGATTTATTTCGGCTGCATTCCAGTATTTTTGTTTTACATTTATTAATATTCATCATGAGTTCTTTCCGTAAGACGGAGTCCATACCATTCAAAAACTCATTCAAATCCTCAGGCTTGTTGGCCAAGATGACGATGTCATCAGCAAATCTCAGAGTTGAAATTATTTCTCCTTGAATCTTCACTCCCACTTTAAATTTTTCTCTAATTTCCTTCATTGCTTGTTCAATGTAAAGATTGAAAAGTATGGGTGATAAGTTGCAGCCTTGCCTTACACCTTTCTGAATACCAGCTTCTCTCTCATGTCCTTCAACTCGAATGACTGCTGTCTGGTTTCTGTATAGATTGTATATCACCCTCCTATCCCTGTACTTTATTCCAATCGATTTCAAAATGTCAAACAATTTAGTCCAATCAACGTTATCAAAAGCCTTTTCTAAGTCTACAAAATCCATGAACGTTCTCTTATCTTTCCTTATTCTACCTTCCAAAATCAGCCTAAGACTTAGTACAGCTTCCCTTGATCCTACATTTCTCCTGAAACCAAACTGGTCTTCACCCAACTCCGTTTCTATCTGGCTCTCAATCCTCTTGTAAATTATTCTAGACAGGATCTTTGAAGCATGAGTAATCAAGCTGATTGTACGGTAATCATCACATCTGTCAGCTCCCACTTTCTTTGGTATAGGGATGATTACATTCTTTTTGAAATCAGGGGGTACCTCACCTGTCTCATAAATCCTACACACCAAGTGAAATAACCTGATCAGACCTTCCTCTCCTATGCAGCGTAGCAACTCAATCGGTATATCATCTATGCCTGGTGCTTTGTTCCTGCTTAAGTCTTCCAAAGCTCTATCAAATTCTGATCTCAATATTAAATCTCCTTTCGCATCCTCATCAATTTCCTCCTCCCTTTCCATTACATGATTCTCAATCTCCTTTCCCTTATACAAACTCTCTATGTAAGCTTTCCATCTCTCAACCTTTTCTTCCCTATCTGTTAGAGGCTTTCCATTTGTGTCCTTAATATTACAGCACTTAGTCTTTTTTTCCCCAAAAGTATTCTTAATCCTTCGATAAGCTGTGTCTACTTTTCCTAATTTCAGACAATTTTCTATACCAGCACATTTCTCTTTCAACCATTCTTCTTTCGCTTCCTTGCACTTCTTGTTAACCTCATTTCTCAGACGTCTGTATTCTGCTTTCCCCTTTTCATCTCTTACATTCTTGTGCTTCCGCCTTTCATCCATCAATACGAGTATATCCTGAGTGATCCACGGTTTTCTACCTATTCTCTCTTTCCTACCAATGTTTTCTTCTGCGGATTTTGTTATTTCATTCCTCAAAAGTGCCCATTCGTCTGCAATTGAAGTTTGTTTAGGGTTTTTCATTAGTCCTTCCTTTATACTCTTCTTGAATCTTTCATTTACATCCATCTCTTTCAGTCTGTCTATAGCCCACCTTTTTGGCTTTTGATTTTTCTTCAGTTTCTTCAACTTTAATCTGCATTTCATTACAACCAGATTGTGGTCAGAGTTTATGTCAGCACCAGGATATGTTTTACAATCCAAAATCTGGTTTCGAAACCTCTGCTTGACCATAATGAAGTCGATTTGGTAACGCCCTGTATCTCCTGGTCTCATCCATGTGTATATTCTTCTATTGTGGTTATTGAATAAGGTGTTAGCTATGACCAACTCATGCTCAGTGCAGAATTCTACCAGCCTGCTTCCTCGATCATTCCTTTCACCTTATCCGAAATCTCCTACTATCTTCCCTTCTCTCCCTTTTCCTACCACAGCATTCCAATCTCCCATTACTATAACATTTTCATCACCCTTGATATACGGTACCTCAGAATTTCGTCTATTTCTTCGTAGACCTTTTCAACATCCTCATCATCAGCTTGACTGGTAGGCATATAGACTTGTACCACTGTGGTGCAGGTAGGTTTAGTATTTATTTTTGCTACAATAATCCGTTCACTATATTGCTCATAATATTCCACCCGCTGTCCAAGTTTCCTACTCAATATGAGGCCAACCCCTGCTTGGCCATTGTTTGATTTAGTGCTAATGACCCTATAGTCTCCTGACCAAAAGTCCTGTTCTTCCTGCCAGCGCATTTCACTAATCCCAACCAAATCCAACCTCAACCTATCCATTTCCCTTTCTAAGTTTTCTAACCTTCCATTTCCTAGCAGACTTCTAACATTCCACGCTCCGATCCGTAGAATGTCAGAGTACCTCTTCTGTGATGTTAACCCCCTCTCGAGTAGTCCCCACCCGGAGATCCGAACGGGGGACTAGTTTACCTCCGGATTGAAATTTTACAAGGGAGGAGGCCATCATCACATGTATTTATGCATATAGAGGTGCATATCCTCGGGAATAGCAAACGGCTGTAGTTTCCCCTTGCTTTCAGCCGTGCAGCAGGACGCAGTGTAGCCATTATTTGGCTATGAGGTTAGAACCATGCTGTTGATTTCCGCTTGTGCTCGCACTACCTGAGAGACCTTCTGCTTGACATGTGCTACCATCTCTCGTCATAATGGGGTACTACTTGACGATATATACAGTGATGTCAATAGTACATTTTCGATCAGCAGAGAGGTACAACTTCGATACACTAGTACAATTTCTATCGGAATTGATTCAACCAGATATTTGTGTTGGAATATTAATCTTATTACGAAGCAAAAATGAATTATGAGTATTTCAAGGGATTTCAGCATCTAACGTTTGTATAAATTCAGAGAAAATAATAGTAGGCCTACACTGTTCTTAAGTTTCCAATATCTGAGAAATAAACAATATGGTTCCTAACTCAAATTCATATTTATGGTTCATGGTATTCAGAAGCAAACACTTCCTTTATAATTATTAGGTCAAACAATGTTAATAATGTTATTGCTTATCATTGTGGGGTTTGAAGCCATTTTTCAGTGTTGCCTAAGTAATCAAAAGTTTGGTGCTTTTCAGTCGGTCAACACAAATGTACCCCCCCCCCCCCCTCCCCCCAAAAAGGGCTGGGTTATGCTCTAATCCTGAAAACGCAAACATCAGTTCGACTCACTTCCAAAGAAAATCTGGAAAAACTCCGAAGCAAGAGACGTCTTTTTCAGCTGGCACAGAAGAAAGTAAGAGGTCGCCAGCAAACGACGATGAGTGTGGATTTTGTTTAATGAACTATTATAGTGAACAATCAATAAAAAAAAAGTGACTGGATTCGTTGCCAGAAATGTAATGTGTGGTATCATGAATTGTGTGTTAGTTCAGTTTGAAAAAAAAACCACTTCGTATGTGGAAGATGCCAGTGATCGAAATTGTACCAGCAGGTGATCATGATTGTACCCGACGAGGTACATTTCTGATCAATTACACAAAATTATGTTTTTTATTCTTGTGTCTAAAGTAACAACTGTAATTTTGTAATATATATAAAATACATCCACTATAGTTCAAGGAACGTGTACCACTATTGAAATTCATTCTAGCTTCTGCACGCCGCCTGTGGTAGTATGATTTGTCTCAACTGATCGAAATTGTACCACCTTACCCTACTGTTTTAACGATTCTAAGTTAAGAACAGTAATACTATACTAAGGTAATATATACATGACAAAATATTAGCTTTTTTTTCTTCTATTTTACGCGTGGCCACCAACTAATCCCAAGATCAATATTGTTTTTTTAAAGCATATCGCGTGTATTGCAAATGTGTCTAGTTTTGCGTTTCTGTTCTTTGTCTTCGTGAAAGCAAAGTCAATAGAAAATGAGCTACTTTTAGAGCCTATAAATGTAAAGTATGTCGTTTCCTATGGCTATTTGAAATTACTACATCACTCTGATCGTGATGGCGCAGCGGTCTAGTTGCTTGCCTCCCAACAGCAGGACTGGATTCAGTTCCCGATTTATGTAGCCTATATGGGATTTTTGGGGTGAACTGCCATGTCCAATGGTTCGGAATTCACGTTAAAAAAAAGGAGATCGCATAAGTTACGATCACAAGATTAAATGTCACGTAAAACTAAATCATCACCCTGATTATTTATGTTAAGTGTAAGGGCTTATGATTGAGTTCTTAGCCTCGTTCGCTAAATAAAATGAGTTCACTCTTCCAAAATGTAACTTCAGAAATGAGGACTATGTTAGGTGGACATATGAAAGCCACCCTAGGCTCCGAATGGCATAATATCGTTGTGAAGAGAAGAGAACAAATGTTGACCAAGGAAAGTCGGACAGGGAAGCCTGTCTCCTCCCAAAGAAATCCTGTCTACGCCCCTGCTTCTTGGAGAAGAATATTTAGTAACTATTCAAAAGTCAGCCTAAATCCAGAATGGAGTGGATAAACTTGATTTTAGGCCCCTTAAAATAACGGTTATCATCATCGTTCAAATTAAGAATTGATTTGAAGAAAGCATAACAATCCCTATAGCCTTAAAAATCTGACATGAAATGTAACCTAACAGAGATGATCACACACATAGCCTACCTGAGATGTCCTCTCACTAGAGCTGGTGCCGACAGTGGTATCTCCGTGCTAATTCGGAATGAATTGAGATGGTAAAGCATTTGGGCGTAGAAATTTCCTAGTTGGTAAACCGAGAAGTTCATTCTTTAAATCCCTTTCTTAATCGTCTGGACGGAAGTGATTAGAGCACACTCGGGCATTATTAATGTTAAATGTATCAGCTCGTTTACAGCGAGAAACCCACACACGTCTCGACTCCTCGTTTTTTGGAAATCTGTGGTATATAGTACCTTGTACCCTATACCCCCAATTGGTGCACTGTGCAACAGCACAACAAGCGCCAGATTTGCTCATTTTTATCGGTATGTGAAAATACACAGCATTGCAACACACGACTTTCCACAACACTAAACTATTCTTAAATTAAACTATTAATGAGACGATATAAATAAAGATTTGCGGTATAACCAACGATAGTAAAGTCAAATTATTTACACAACGATGTAAGCAATAAGGATTAAACTTGATAAAGAAACGCTCAATTTGTCCGTCCGTGCTGGAGAAGTATTACCGATGCAACTGGTAGCAAGATTTAATATTCAGCTTCTGGCGAGCATGTTAGATGACTCAAAACCAAGATAAGTAGACTATAACTCAGATGCTCACAATATTACAGGGACATTTTTATCGGCCTAGCAATAAAGCGGGGACCAGCAAAATGCGTGCGTAGCCGGGTGACTCACAGCCGAGAGATTATATTAATGCAGCTGCTACCGGTATATTGTTAGATAATAAAATTAATGTTATTGGTTGAACGTCCCTTCTAACTGCTGCTTTTAGAGACGCCGGGGTGCCGGAATTTAGCCTCTAAGGGGCTCATTTACGTGCCAGTAAATCTGTTAACACGGCTCCCTCGCATTTGCGCACCCTCAAATGCCAGCTGACAGCACCAGGATTCGATCCAGCAACCTTGGGCATAGCAGGCGAGAACGTTACTGCTGAGCCGGGGTGCTGGAATTTAGCCTCTAAGGGGATCATTTACGTGCCAGTAAATCTGTTAACATGGCTTCCTCGTATTTGCGCACCCTCAAATGCCAGCTGACTGCACCAGGATTCGATCCAGCAACCTTGGGCATAGCAGGCGAGAACGTTACCGCTGAGCCACGCAGCCAGCCTATATATTACTCGACCGATAAGAAAGACCCTGTAGTTTCGCAAGCACGAGAGTCCTTTTGTAACTGTACCACAACTTCCTGCGAGGGTGTGCCTGATTCCCGAAAACGTTAAGAACTGAGAACTAAGGTATTTAACCTATTTAAAAGATGTGCATTTGGATGATCTATGCATATTATGAGAGTCCAGAATACTCTCACGTTTCAAGTTATTTGTACGATACAAAGCCAAAGAATTTAAGTGTCCAATGCAATTAGCTTATTGATTATTTCGCATTTTATTATATTCCTTATTTAAAACTACAGTACTTTTCAAGAAGTAGTAAATCAGTTGGGTGCAGCCCAAAATATAACTGTTGATTCATTTGAGGAGTTTGGACATCGTGGACACTTGGCCCCGTGCACTTGGGTGTGTGTTAAATTTGTCTGGTAACCTGTGTTATTGTGGTGTCTGTGTAGTTGTAAATCAGATGATGATTGAGAAAAAGGCGGCCGTGGCCTAAGTTAGGAACCATCCCGGCAGTGGCAACCCACGGAAAACCACTTCCAGTCTGGCTGAGGTGGGAATCGAACCCACATCTTCTCAGATTTGCCTCACAAGGCTGAGTGTACCCGGCCAGCCACGAATACTAACCGCTACACTATGTGGTGGTTACACAGAAGTCTGACTTGGGACTCCAATAACCGTAGCCTATAGCTCTTGGTTCAATGTTGTTTACCTCACTGATTAATTTTCAATATTACCATTTTGGAGTTCTATTTATTAGTTTTACGTAACCGTGAATCTTGTGATTATGAGCCATGGGACCTCCTTTTTATGTGGATTCCGAACCACAGGACATGGCATTTAACTTCGAAAATCTCACATGCGTTGACCGGGTTATTTTATCAGTCTCCTGACAGGAGGGTAGCAAGTTTAATGGTACAGACTGTAGTGATAAGCCCTTTATAGGGTTTTAGTTGACTGCAGAAGGGCATGCGAGGACCACCAAATTCATATTTTTCTTTAAAAGCGTCCCTTTTTGTTGCTAGAGACAGCTGAGAACTGTTTGTTATATATGGTCGCCATGCAAGTGCCCAACGGGTGACGTCAAACAGCAGCCTATGCTCTGGCAAGCCGAAGCGCGGAGCCCCGAGTGGCTCCCCTTGCACTAAACAGGCAAGGCCCGCTAATAACGAAAATGAATCAATAAGCAGCGTAATAGAGAAAAGAGGGCAGTAAACAAACAAGTTGCAACGTGCAGTCTGACTCATGCAGACAGCCAAGCGGCCGAGTCACCAAACCACGCTATTCGCGGCTGCCCGGCGGGATGCGCGGTGTCCGCTACTGTTCATCGCTCTGTGAAGCCATCATGTTAACAAATATCTTTTGTAGACCCATAACGTTAAAGATAATAACAGTAGCTAAACATTTTAATCGAACATATTTTTTCTACGACATTAGGGCAAATAATTATAATTAGTATAAATTACTTTTTGTTTTTTGCAATGACAGTTTTCTGCATATATTAATGTATTATGGCGATAATAGGTTGTCTACATAAAACTTTATTCTTAAATAAATTGTTGAAAATATTGTAAGGAGTAAAATAAAAAAAAACAATCACGTCTGTAGCTTTATTAGTTTTCGAGCTGTAAGCATTTAACCATAGTACTGCTCTAGCAAGGTATAGGAGGGGGTGAGGGAGAAGCAAGAGGGGTGGGGGTCGGGACTTTGTAATTTTTGGCTATTTACTTTGTATACTAACATCCTGCAAAATTCAGCTTTCCTCTAATTAGTTGCGACAAAGCGTATATTTTTTTTACCTTTATTGACTGGGCTACAAGGTACAACACAACAACTGACCCATGGTACAACAAAATGAAAATCCACAGCCTGCTTCCAGTCTACGACTGGGTCAGGAATGGAATGAATGAAGCCCCCATCTAGCGGCGAGGATATGGACTGTGCCGGCTGCCGAGGCCTGACGCACTCCTCTGGGGCAATGATTAAATGAATGACAGATGAAATGAAATGATAGTGGAGAGTGTTGCTGGAATGAAATTTTGATAGGGAAAACCGGAGTACCCGGAGAAAAACCTATCTGCCTCCGTTTTGTCCAGCACAGATCTCACATGGAGTGACCGGGATTTGAACCAAGGACCCAGCGGTGAGAGGCCGGCGTGCTGCCGCCTAAGCCACGGAGGCTTACCCATGGTACAACAATATAAATTAATTTTAAAAAATAGGCCTACTATGTTTTAGATTAGTTTTAGATCAAAACTAAATAAATGACACGGAAGACAACAGAAAGCAGTACTTACATATCACATTATACACAAAAAAAGTGCATGTTACTCTTCAACAGAAAGTCAGTGAAACGTACCGGTACAAGTTTACTTTTTCAACATAAAAACCTTTAAGTCTTGCACATGTGCTATGGACTTGAGTACGAGCTTCAGCACGCACTACGGGATCATTTGAGAATAATCCTATTTAGTTCACGCTAATTTTTCACAGATGAAGTCATAATATTAAAAGACTCAAGGAACAAAAGCTTCCCCTACTCTTTACAGACGTGACTAAATTAGATAATGGAGATGATCCTTTCAACCAAGTTCTGCATGGACATGTTCGTGCCGTGTGTAGGCCTAGATTAATTTACAATATTTAATTGTCGAGGATTCACAAGATTAAATGAATAACTAGAAACTTCTTTATGACGGCTGTTATAAAAGTTACCCAGTGACAGTAGTTAGCCTATAAGTTGGCAAACATAAAATACCGTACATTTTTCAAACTATTCCTTTTATGTCAGTGGCGGGTCCTGGCCTAACGGGGCCCTGATAAGGTGGGGCCCACAACAATAGGAAATAATAAACAAAAATCAAATGGAAAATAGTTTTGTAATAATAATAAAATAAAGAATAATTACAATGTTTCGAATACACTACAGTACATTCTTTTAATAATACGAAAGAAACCTTTAAGCCACCTTGAAGAAGATTATGTCAACTATGAAATATTAAAATATTACTTTGCGACTCTTATTCCGGCTGAAGTCTTCCTTCATTTCACTGAAACCTAAACTTGCTAAACGGTTACGGGAGGTCATAGCTGCAATGAAAAAAGAATATGAATTATAAATTAGTTTGAAAAGTATAATTAATTTATCAATTAAATTTGTAACAATCCATGGCGCGGGGCCCTCGGCCCGTGGGGCCCTGGGCGGTCGCCCTCCTAGCCCGCCTCTAGATCCGCCGCCCCTGACGTTGGTGGAATACCAATATGTATTTGGTTTGAAGTGGGTTTCTTGTAACCCGAGGCGGAAATAATGTCTTGTATTTTCTGAAAATCACTGTATCCAGTTACTGCCAATTTCCTAGTATTCGCGGAGTAACTTAAGTTATCTATCACATTGATTGGTTTGTAATGTACATTAGTGGAATTTATTCTGCCTGCCCCATCATATTGTGCTGAAGTTTGTGTGTAACCTATTTAGGAATAAAGAACCATTTATACGACGCTTAGTTTCACTGGCTGCTACCAGTAATTCCTCACTCAATTGCAATGATAGACTTTCATATTTTACTCGATATTGTACTCTAAACGTATATGTGATGAACTCGAGCGTCATGGTCGAATAAGTTTTTCCCATTAACCTCTTCTTCTCACTGTGCACCAGGTGGGTTATATTCTTATTACTAGTAGCCTTAATTGAATACCGTAGGCCTACTGAACGCTTGATAATATGTTATACAGGGTTATTCACCTAAGATGACACGGTATACGGAAATAACGTCTCAACCATTAAAGATATCGGTATTCTGTTTTCATTATTCGTAAATAACACCCAGGGGCTTGGAACATGATGTGCTATTTATTCTCATGGGGTGAGTAATAACCGAGATATTGATACTAACCACCCTATTTTTAAAAGGAATGGTACAATTTTATACAACTGGCCTATAAGTTTAACTGCGTAGGCCTACAAGTTAAGATATGTAAGTATTTTCAAAATTGGACAGTTATTTCTTTAGATATCAATAAGAACAGCATGCAGTCGTACTAGGCCATATTGGTTCCTGGGTGTGATTCCAGCCACATAACGGTTACCAGGCATGTAAGCATATCGTACACATGTGATGGGTTTGCAATGTGTGTATGACAGGCGAGTGGATTACAGGGAGGGGGATATTTTTAAAAGTAATAAAATAATTACTTCGACTTCATTGGAACATAACGAACCTATATTTATTGTCACTGGTTTGAGTGTACAGTACCTGCTACTGTATGACTTGAGAAATAAACATAACACAGGATACCTGAAGAGCTCCTTCCAGAAGAGCAAATGAATAATATCCTAGGTTGACTTATTGGAAATGATCCCAAGGGCGTGGGTTTGGGAACATAACATCATCTCGTCGGTGTAATTGGTACGAACCCAGAAACCTGCCGGCTTGTCAATATGTCTTTGCCCGATTGCACGCTGTCTGATGCAGCATGCACAACAGCGCATGCTGTTCTTATTTATATCTCAAAACGTAACTGTTAAATTTCGAAAATACTTACATATTTGAACATCTACGTAGTTGAACCAGATGTATGAATTTGTGCTCTTCCATTTAAGAATATTGATTTAGTGTCAATATCTTGGTTATTGCTCTCCACATGAGCGTAAGTAGCACATTATTTTACAAGCCCCTGAGTATCATTTACGAATATGAAAACAGAGTGCCGATATCTTTAATGGTTTAGATGTTATTTCCGAGTAACATCTTAGGTACTGAAATAAGTACAACTTCTTATAATTCTAAAGTGCACTTTGTGTGTTCTAGTTTGCTGAATATTATGGAGCAACAGCCATTCATTAAGAGTGAGCCAAAATGGCTGCCTCAAACTGATGAATTACCTAATATTGTAAGTTGTATTGATTATGTTTATCATGTAACATAACAATCTTAGTGATGTGCGTAACAAGCAAGGTTTATTGACTTAATACCTGCTACCAATTAGTACGTTGACCAGAATGTCTTAATATTTTATTGTTACATGTAACTTAGTACAGTTATTCTGGCTGTGTGTTTAACGTTGGCTCATACTTGTATAATTCTTTCCAGGAATCAATTGACCTGATACCCTCGTATAATCTGCTGGTGGATTCTGGTGATGTATATGAAGATAAATGTGGGATAGTGAAATTTGAACATCAAGTACAGGTGATTATAGGTTTTAAATTTCCTCTCTTATAAATGGATCTTATTTAAGCAGTCAGTAGTTGCTGATGTAATTGTGTTCAAAATACGGGTTCACTCTGTTGCCACCCTGGGCCCCATTGTATGTGAAGTTTACACCATATGCTGTGCATACAGTAGATAATTTATTGGTAATGCAGGTTCACTGATCATCATCATCATCGTTAACCACCTCCAGTTTCGCGGGTGTGGTTCACTCTTTTGGCATATTTGTCGGAGGATAAGATACTGATTTAGTGATAACCCTTTACATCAAAACTTCAACATTTTAAACCTCAAGCAGTTAAAAGAAAATCTTTAAGTCTTTCACATCTAAGTTGTATTTTTATAAAAACGAGCTAGCCAATATGATGTTCGTCCTCCTTCCACCTTGATGCCTCTCTCTCCAGTTAGGTATGGCTGTCAATATATTGATGGTCCACCATTGAAGACAGCCTCCACTCCCAGCTGTGACTAACAGTTTGGTGTTGACTTATCTTCCATCTTCATGATAGCCTCTATTGTTGCATAAATATTTAATGGTGAGAAGTTCTTGGTGTTTGTAGGAACGTTGGACGAAGGAGAAAAAGTGTTTTTTTTTGACTGGCATGAAGTCACTGTTGAAAACACCCCAGAGATGGTCTATGGCGGTGATTCTCAGCCTTTGGACCATGGTCGTATTTCATTCTCAAAAGTTCTTAAGCTGCGGTGTATAAAAATATTGTTATTCACTTCTCTGTTCATTAGCACATTGCGTTATCATCTTGATAACGGCAAGGGCTCATGTGTTATTTATTACAAGTGAATTTACATAACATGGTATTGCAAGTAGCTGCCACTGTTATTTGTTATTCGTTCCCGTTAAATTACACCCTAAGTCAGGATTCCATGATATCAAAATTGGTTTTAAATTGCCAACGCTTGGTACAAGGCTTCTAACACAAAATTTATCAATGTTTCTTGTCCTTATTAATGTTATATGGTAACTAAAAGTAACTGCATCTACGCCGCGAAGTCGCAGCACACACACACTCAATGCTAGTGACAATATACTAGGCCTACGTTTTGCGAGTGTCTACTAACTGAAATGCTTTTTGATAAAAACTGCACATTAACTGTTCGGTTTCTTGCCATATAGCATTGGACGAAAGAAAACTATGAATGTAGGGTTGAATTACGTTCAGTATGTTACTTTATTCCTTGATTCCTTCAGTGCAAGTTTATAAACCATCTGTAAGATGTAATTCCACCTACGCAAAGGAACATATATCTGAAACAAGTCATTTCTTTGCAGGACGATACAGATATTATGATTGAGGAATCTTGTATACCGGAAATTGTTCCAAGCGTCAAAGCAGAAACATCATCTTCAGATCTGAAAGAGGTTAGTATCTTCACGCTTATTATCGAAACATCTCCTTATAGCATATAGGGATTAAGAGTTGTATTCTCACAATGTTGATGACAAACGGAATCGTTTGGCTGTTAATACCTACTTCTATCTCATCCTCAGCCTGTTTCTCCTTTGCAAGCAATGTGCTCTCGTTCTCTGGCAGACACATAATGCTTGAAAGTTAGTTACTAGCATGCTCTACAATAGACTCCCCATAGAGGCATTTCATTGGGGACTATTACACATTGCGATGCAGCCGCGTAAAAAAATCCCCTAAAACAAAATGGCGGCTTCCGTGACGTCATCAGCGACGTCACGAAATACTCCTCTGGCGAGCTTACGGGAAAAGCCTGGGTATTGGGGGTTTTTGGGTGGGGAAACACAAAAACACAAAGCATAATTTACCAAAAACCTTCGACACGCACTGTGTATCAAAATCTGTAATTGACCTACATAGCTCAATTACAGATTACGATGCATTCGAATGGTTCGCAATTTCAGGTTTTATTAAAAAAATCGTATCTGAATCTGTAATTGGCCTATATAGCTCAATTAATCATTACGATACACATCGTAATTATTTTTATATCATGATTATGAAAGATTGTATCGAAATTTGTAATTGATCTAAATATCTCAATTACAGATTGGGATACATACAAAAATTTCGCAATTTGAGGTCATATTTCGTAAATTTCGTATCCGAATCTGTAATTCGCCTATATAGTTCAATTTCAGCTGACGATACACATCGTAATAATTTTAATTTCATAATTATAAAACATAGTATCGAAATCTGTAATTGACCTATATAGCTCAATTACAGATTCCGCTATATACGAACATTTCGAATTTGAGGTTATATTTTTAAAATTCCGTATCGGAATCTGTAATTGGCCTATATAGCTCAATTTCAGATGACTATACACATCGTAATAATTTTAATCTCATAATTATCAAACATTGTATCGAAATCTGTAATTGACCTATAAAGCTGAATTATAGATTCCACTACATACGAAAAATTCGCAATTTGAGGTGATACTTTTCAAATTCCGCAACGGAATCTGTAATTGACCTACATAACTCAATTACAGATTCCGATATAAACAAAAATTTCGCAATTTGAGGTTATATTTTTAAAATTCCGTATCGGAATCTGTAATTGGCCTATATAGCTCAATATCAGACGACGATACACCTCGTAATTATCGAATTGCCCAATAATAGGAGTTTGTACCGATATCTATAATTAAGCTATACAGGTCAATTACAGATTTGGTTAAAGACTTTTATCAATATATTTTTAAAAAATAACGATGGGTATCGGCATCTGAAAGTCAGCTGTATAGGCAAATTACAGATACCGATACAAAATTTTAAAAATATAACCTTAAATCGGTATACTTTCATATGTATCGCCGACGATAATTTAGCTAAATAGGCCAATTACCCATTCCGATACAAAATCTTATAAATGTAACCCTAAATTAGAATTTTTTTGTATGTACGGCGTCTCAAATTGAGGTATATAGATCAATTACAGATGGCATTACAGGATGCGTTTTGAAGTTTTTTCTAATGCTAATTTCTTTTGTTGCGTTGTCACCACCCATAATAACCCATAACCAAGGCTTTTCCCATAAGCTTGCCAGAGGAGCATTTTGTTAAGTCGTTGCATAACATCACAAAAGCCGACAACTTTCTTTTACAGAAAGGTTATTCAAAACGATCGTGGTCTGTAATAATCGCCGGTTGGCATCAATACATTAACACCCAGTTACTCTGGCCACAAGCAGTAATGTAATTGTGAAACACATATCCCATGCATACACAAACCTATCCTTAAGGTACACCGCAATAGTTGGTGGCAGACGCATAAATTTCCATCAAAACCACAAGCACAAATACAACCTATCGTTAACACATTATAATATTCTTATAAACATTGTGGTCAATATTGTTATAGTTTATTTGGGGGGGGGGGGGGGGGAGTGCGCCCCCCCTCCCACCCCCGCTTCACATAGCAAGAAATGGTTTTGTGTCGTTTCGTTTTTTTCCAATGTTGGCTGCGAATACGTTTATCTCAATTACGCAATTACAGATCACAATACATAACATACTGGTTAAGAACGCCTCACAGACATACTGTCTGAAACGTCAAAAAAAGACCTATATAGGTATAATACAAAACACTGTCATATCTCTTTTCCAAGTGTTCTTGTAAATGCCAATTTCTGTCAATATTTTACCCACCCATTACTATTTACCATGCGTATTCCCCCACACAGTGCCTAAAGTAATATTTTCGTCTAGACCAATTGATTTGTCTATGGCTTGAGAAGAGTACAATGCAAGTTTTCAGTTGAATGCAACAACCAAAAGAAATATGTGAACAACTTTATTACAACTCACCGACAGATCCCACAGCCGTATTATTGCACTTGTAGAAGTAGAAGCAGTATGTTTCGTCCACACACTGCCTCAAGTAACATTTTCGTCAAAGCCAATGTCTTTTCAATTAATTGCGACAACTAAAGGAAATCAGAAATTTTATTACAAATCGCCAACACAATCCGTACACACGTCACTGCTCATATCAAAGTCTTGTTCTATTGGTTGTTCACGGGAATATTTATTATTAATATTACGTTTACAAAACGCTAACAGGTGACAAAAATGGCGAACCCTAGCAAGCCGAAATCTCACGCGACACTGAGGTGGTAATCAGCTGACCAGCTAGCGGAAACAGCAACTCCCAGCAATACAAGAACATCAACATCAATACGTCACCGTGACGTCACGGTGACGCCACCGAGGTCCCTAAAAATCTCCCTAAACACGGCTGCATCGCAATGTGTAATTGAACCGTATAATATTCTGAAATTTGGTTGATCTATGGCTTCATTTTCAAAGACTATGCTCGTATGGACAGTCTAGTTGCTTATTACTCAATGGTATGTGTACGCGTTGGACTATAGGACCTTATATGGTCTATAGCAGAGCTTTCCAAACTTTTTCTTATGACGACACTCTATTAGCACACACAATTCTACATAACATCTATTTAATTATTTTAATTATAATCATAGTCTATTTTAACAAAGGAGATTCATTTTAAAGAAATTACATTTTTATATTATATATGTGATTTTCCAAGTATAATAGGCTATATTAAATACTCTTTTTATTTATATAAAAATTGCACCTTGATATTCCAATTCAATGACTGCAATAGGCTTGGCGTTCATTAGAAGTATGTTTTATATCGGGTTGGATGCAGGACAATTTCACATGCATTTCCTCATCTAACATTTTCAAATTTCCACGTTCAATTGTTTTTGTATCAGACTTAACAGGAAAGGGACTTTCACACGAATATGTCGTAGAAAACTGCAACAAAACGATGAGGGCTCTTTACTCTTATGAGGAAAATCTTGTTGAATAGAAATCCAGAAGCTGTCTAATTCTGACTCTTGGTTCTTACTCTTAAAGCCTGGTTGTTTTTAAGTTCCGCCAGTTCCTTTTCTTCGATAAGTTGAAGTTCACAAGAGCTGGAGGGTGCGAAAGGAATTCTTATCCACTCATATTGGTTTACATTTAGTGTTGGAAAATATCCAACCAGCCTCTGTTTTAGTTGCATTAAATCAGTATGAACTAGTGGTTGTGTTTTGTCACTAATTGGATTTTTGGATGTCAAAGGAAACTTTTCAAAATTGCTGTCATTTGCTTTTCTCAACTATGACAGTCATTGTCCCTTAAAGTGGCAATTTTGTCTGCAGCGGTAAGTAGTTAGTCATTGTTGTTTTAAGGGGTGGAACTACTAGGTCATCTTCCCCTAGCGGTAAGGAGATATGCACTCTTAGCAACATCTCGAACACGCGACTACTACGCTGAATGAGGGGAAGTAAGTTTACTATCGCGGCTACTACGCTGAATGAGAGGAAGTAAGTTTACTATTTTCTCCTATGATCTTTATTCGTGTTCTATCCTGAATTTATAAATACGACGAATCTCACGACACCCTTGATGGTTTGGAAAGCACTGGTTGACATCTTCCCCTCTCTTATGGTGTCATGGCTAAGATAATTAAAAGTAAATTTCCATTTATCCTTTTAGGAAAATCCTTCCATTTAGACACTGATCTTAGCATTTTCATTCGATCTAAGTTTACCTTGTTCTCTAAAGGTGTATTGTAAGTTTTGGAACTGGGGATTATAACCACTTATCTGTATAATTTTGATCTCTAGCACTAGGACGTGAACGACAGTTGAAAGTCATTCAACGATTATATTTTCACTTCAGCTGAGCAGTGCTGTACAACTACATGGGTTGCCATTTGTGTAAATGTATAAGGTGATAAAACTAAAATAAACTATTCCATCTTATCCCCAGGACGTAAAAGAAGAAAATCAGAATGAAGAATCAGATGAAAGTGGAAATCACTTAAATGAGTAAGTGTTAAACGTACAAACAACATGCTCTTTCGTTTACATTATATTTACCCTCCTTGTAGGAATGTTTAGGCTTTTCCTTTTTAAATGCGGGTGCTAAACTTTCAGCTTCAGAATGTATTTCACGCAATTCCACACTAATAATTAATTAAGTGTTATTAATCATTATTATTCAGGGTAAACTATAAAATATTTGTATAGAGAGACTAAATAATGCCACAAAGTTTTGAGTGAGTTGCATTTTGTGGCGAAAGTTAAGACACTTAATTTTAGTTTACAAAATGACACTATATTACTTTCGCCCAGACGCAAATACTTATAACATGGCAGCTGACTAGTGGTGTATTTTATAAAGTAGGTGAAGGTGGAATTCGCCGCGGCTATCTCGCTGACTCTCCTGTGGTTAACTGTAATGTTTACCATTTTGTTCATTCCGTATGTGATTAGTTAACGTAATATTGCATTACCACCGCGGAGTATGAATTTCGGAAATCAACCCTTAAATGAAATATTTGATTACGCCAAAACCCAAGCAACTCAAGTAAATCACGTCCCCCAAAAAATGTTTATACCAGTTCAAGCCATCATTTATTGGCATACACTTCGAAACAAAATCACAACAACTAAGCTATAACTTTACTCCACGGCAAAAAGATAAATAGCAAGACTGACAAAATTTAATTTTAGAGGTTAAATTACGTATTTAATAAAATAATTAACGACGTATCATGACGCCCACTTAACTCGCATTTATACAAATAATTGGCAATAGAGGCCAATATTTTTTTTTTGAAATCCTGTGTACATAGTGTAATCTAATAGGATTGCAAGCAAGTACAGGTAGAGAATTTTTAAATACTTTTTCGGGGAAGGAGAATTAAGCCATTGTGGTGAGAAAAGTGAACGTTCGCCTTAAATTGTGCCAGTTAAAATGTGCGACGCTATAGGGGAGGCATGCAGTGGTATTCCGAGTGTTGGATGATAAGTGTGCGCTGTGTAGTGTGGTTCTTAAAGGGTTACCAGCTTCTGTATATTATAACAGACCGCACTATACTGTATGTACTGTGTGCCAGGTAAATCAGTCATCTCTACACAATCGGTGTGTCCCTAAATAGTAAGGTGTTCAATAGTGAAGTATGATAACATTTACATATTCCAACCAGGCTATTATATAAGGAATTAATTAGTGTCACATGAACGAACAAACACATCGCAAGTTATTTGGTATTCAGTTGCCCGTGCTCGTAAGTAGAGGGGTTATCCCAGGGGTAACTGAACAGGCAACCCGCAATACATCCAGGGGCAAGGCCGTGTGCACTCCCGGAGAAAGTCGTGTGAGGGCTCAAACGAAAGGGTCCCATCTCCTCTATGGGACAAATCTGTTCCCCCCTAAGATAAAGATTACCCCCACCCGCAGCGAAATTAAGGATATTTTAGTGCGCATGCGCACTTAAGGCTCTCTAAAGTGGCGGGCTTTCCAATCGTTTGTTGGATGGCTCCGTACTCCCTTCTCTACCCCTTACCCCCATCCCCCACAACCCCCACCCCCAGAATACCCTAAAATTCCAAACAGATTTTCCAAATGTAATTAGATTTAACACAAATGTCCACCATTGCTTCCACGTACATTCGCTGAGCTCGTCTCTGTTGTCTTCCCTTGGTCAGTTTCTGTTCTCATTCAGCACATTTTTCTATTTATTTTATTATGTGTTTATAACTATTTATTGACGATCGATTTATCGATTATTGATCAACTACGAAGTCATCGACTCAAGATTTCCTAAAATGGTGGATATCACCGAAACCCGTAATCGGAGAAAATCATGTGAGGGTTCAAACAAAAGGTCTCCCTCCATCCCCTCTATCCATAGGACACGTTATCGAAACCTAGCTTTTTGCTTGCCTTCTCAGGGTAGCAGGGCAATGTACTCGCTAAGTGAATCGCACAAAAGTAAAGTAACTTGACTAAAATATAGTTGATTTATTAATAACTTACAACCGTGTTGATATTGTGATCCGTAGGAAAAGATCTAACTGTAGCTCTGACATACAGTATATGACAAACTGGTACTGTAATACATTCAATTTATAGCAGAAAACAAGCAATCTCTGGGAAAATGCTCTGGTTTGGGAAACTCATTTGTTCATCAATATGCAATGATCTTGTAGCTGAGCATCAAGAAGGCAGTGCTAGAACAGTATCAAGAAGGCAGTGCGAGAACAGATTATCAAGTAGGCAGTGATGAAATAAAAGAGAATCTTTGTAATTGTTATGAACGATTAGAGTGTGTAAAAATATAATATTTTTGTGTGTTGCTTAATGTCAAGAATATTAAAAACAGCAACATTGGTGACCCTGACGTGATAATAAACATACAGAAGTCGTCAATTAAACAACAGTAGCCTACATTGTTACGTGAGTAGACTGTGTTGTAAATTGGAATTGAAATGTTAACCCCGGAAAGTAACGATAACCCAGTCTTAGGATGCGAAGCTAACAAGTTTAGCGTAAAGATTCCTCCGTTTTGGTCAGAAAAGCCCGAGATTTGGTTTTTCAAGTAGAAGCCCAGTTTAATATTAATAGAATCACATCCGAGGAGACAAAATTTAATTACATAATTGCCCAACTCGAACCAAAATATATCGAGAATATTTTGGACATAATAATAGGACCAGGAACTGCTAAATATACAGCTGCCAAATCACGACTCCTGGATATTTTTAAAGAGAGTGAAGATGTTAAAATCAAAAGATTGCTTACTGGTGTCGAGTTAGGGGATTACAAACCTAGTCAGCTTCTTAAAAAAGTGCAGTCGTTAGCTGGAAAGGATGTATCTGATAAGGTTATTAGAACTCTTTGGTTAGATAAGCTTCCAGATTCGATAAAATGTATCTTAGTCGTGAGTGAAGAGTGCCTGGAGCGTGTCGCAGTGATGGCTGATAAGATGTTGGAGATGAACCCCGCAATGACGTATTCAGGGCTGATACACAAGACCAAAAAGGTACTAGTATTAGTGAGCTTGTTACTAAGATGGCTCACCTGAAACAACAAATCGCTACAATGTCTATAGGACAACACCGCAGTCGGAATCGTAGTCCCCGCCGGCGAAGCTTTAGTCGCAACCGCAGTCGAAGTAGAAGATACGACCCAAAGGGCAAGTACTGCTATTACCATTTCCGATTTGGTCAACAGTGCATTCCAGAGAAATTTAAACAGGCTTGCTCATGGAAGTCGTCGGAAAACTCCAACAGGCAGTAGAATTAGCGGCTAGTTCATCTGCCGAGAATTATGATAGAAGCCGCAAACGCCGGTTATTCTTAACAGAAAATAAAACAGGCCTGCGGTTTCTCGTTGACAGTGGGGAGGACGTATCAATAATCCCACCAAGGAACTGTGATCGAATCGATGATTCGTTTACTTTATGCTGCTAATGGAACTGTAATTTCAACATATGGTATCAGAAGCCTAACATTGGATTTAGGTTTACGCAGACAATTTCAGTGGCCATTTGTAATTGCTAAGGTCAATAAGGGAATATTAGGAGCAGATTTCCTAAACGAATTTCATTTATGTGTCGATATTCGTAACAAACAATTAGCCGATGGCGTAACCAAACTTAAAAGCAAGGTGAGGTTATGTCCATTTCGGAAGAGGAAATTATAAGTGCCGTGAACCAAAAATACCATGCAATTTGCCGACTTGTTCAGCTCCTATCCTGAAATAACATCGCCAAACTTGGCACCAGAAACGATTTCACATGATGTTAAACATTACATCAATATCCAAGAACCTCCAGTTTTTTCTAGAGCAAGACCATTAGTACCCCATCGGTTACAGCAAGCTAAACTAGAATTCAAATTTATGCTGGACCATGGAATTATCAGGCCAGCACAGTCAGAGTGGGCTAGTCCTCTTCACTTGGTAAACAAGAAGGATGGATCCCTTCGTCCATGTGGAGACTATAGGAAACTGAATGAACGAACTGACTTGAAGATTTTCATCACAACTTGGACGGAACCACGATTTTTTCCAAAATTGATTTATTCAAAGCATATTTTTAGATTCCAATAGCAGAAGAAGACAAGCACAAAACTGCCATTATCACACCATTTGGACTTTTTGAATTTAACGATATGAGTTTTGGACTTAGAAATGCACCATCGACATTCATGCGTTTCATCCATGGTGTGTTGAATAGGTTAAATTTTGCATTCCCCTACTTGGATGATATATTGATTGCCTCCAAATCAGTCGCAGAACACAAGCATCACCTACAGCTAGTTTTAGAACGGTTGTCGAAGTACGGCCTCCGTATCAATATGACTAAATCTGTAATAGCTGCAAAAGAACTTGAATTTCTTGGGTACCTGATCACACCAAGTGGTTCGAGGCCACTTCCTGAGAAGGTACAAGCAATCAGGGATTATAAATTACCTGAGACCGTGAGAGACTTGCGCACATTCCTCGGATTGATCAACTTTTATCGTCGCTATCTGCCAAATGCAGCAGAAACTCAGGTTATTCTACACGAATACTTGAAAGGAGCTAAGAAGAACGACAGCAGAAAAAATGGCTGGACCGACGAAGCCAAGAAGCAGTTTGAGAAATTTAAAGAAGACCTGATTAATGCTACACTTCTGACGTTTCCAGTTACAGATCTGCCTATAGCCCTTTTCACAGATGCTTCTGATCAGGCTGTTGGAGCAGCATTACAGCAGTATGAAGACGCTGGTTGGAGACCCATAGCTTTCTACTCCAAAAAGCTCAGCAGTGCGCAGAAGAATTACAGTGCATATGGTAAAGAATTGCTTGCAATATACCTGGCAGTGAAACAATTCAGGTACCTCATTGAAGGTGGAGAATTTACTTTTTTTACGGACCATAAACCAATCAGCTACGCATTCCAACAAAAGAATGAGAAAGCATCCCCTCGGCAACTACGGCACCTGCAGTACATCTCGCAGTTCACGACTGACATACGTCATGTCAGTGGCAGAGATAATGTGGTAACCGATACTCTCTCAAGACTTAATGAAATTTCAGTGATTGATTATGGAGTCGTAGCAAAACATCAAGAAAATGATGAAGAACTGAAGCAGTTACGACAAGACGATATATCACTGAAATTCAAACAGTGTCAGTTAGGTTCCCAGTACATGTTGTGGTGTGTTGTCTCTACTAGTAACATTCGCCCTTTCGTTCCAAAGTTATTTCGCACAAAAATTTTCAAACAGATTCATGACATGGCACATCCTGGCGTGATAGCAACCGTCAAAAACATTGTTGCCAAGTTTATATGGCTAGAAATAAGAAATGATGTGCGTAAATTGCCTCAATCTTGCATTAGTTGTCAACAAAATAAAGTGACAAGGCACACTAAGTCTCCAGTTAGAAACTTCGAGCAACCAGATGATAGATTCAAAGTCGTTCATGTGGGTATAATTGGACCTTTGCCACCATCAGAGGGCAACAATTACTGCCTTACTTGCATTGATCGATTCAGAAATTGGATGGAAGTCATTCCAATGGTCAATATCACCGCCCAGTCAGTAGCAAGTTCTTTCTACAATACTTGGATAAGTAGATTTGGAGGTGCAGAAATAATTGTTACGGACCAAGGGAAACAATTCGAATCGGAGTTATTTAGAAACTTAGAAAGTGCAACATACTACTCCTTACCATCCTCAGGCAAATGGAAAAATAGAACGCCTACATCGTACCCTCAAAGCAGCAATCAGAGAACACAAGAACCCCAGATGGACTCAGAGCCTACCAATAGTCCTACTTGGTTTACGAGCAGCCATTCGAGAAGACTGCTGATACTCACTTGCGGAAATGATGTATGGAATCACCACTCGAACACTCAATGCAGTTACAGTGCAATCCAGATACCTTTGCAACCCAACTCCGGGATCCCATAAATCAACTTAAGACTGCTAAACCTAGGATTGTGACATCCAGATCTACATTTATTCATAAAGACCTATCTAGTAGTTCTCATGTGTTCTTCAGGACAGAGTAAAAAAAAATCCCTCGAGCCACCGTTTGAAGGACCGTTCCTAGTGGTGAAGAGGCAGGACAAGTATTTCACCATCAGTATCAAGGGCAAAGATATTAATGTGTCCATTGATAGACTCAAACCTGCGTCAGTAGCGGCTTTTCGGGTGCATCAGGTACAGCCCGGCTGTACTAACATTTCTCAAACCAATTGTCTTATCATTTTCTGAATTCCTATAGTTTCTCTTTAAAACCTACCGTATTCGTTAATAAGAACGAAGAGTGCGCTTTATATGTTGTGATTACACAACTGGCGTAGCGCTCTTACTTACTAGTAAATTATGCAAACCCCGCCGTCAGTTTCCTTACGATTGCGCATTGCGGGATGAGTGCAGCCCTACTAATGCTCACAGCAGTATGGGCTGACTTGTGACGTATAACTGAACGGTTGCCATGACAACGCGCCAAACCGCCTGCATTATGTATGCGGAACTATTCCGCTTGGTGTGGCTTGGTGCAGCCGTTCGAGCAAGCGGGATATTGGGCTGCTTCACACGAGCTGTAACGATATTATCCGAACGCACCCGAATATAACTCTGGCTCCCCGCTGGTAGACTGTTCGGGAACAGTTGTAACAAGAAGCAACGTGTGGTGTACGAAGTATTCTTTTACAGTAAAAATTGTGCTGTTAAATTGTGATTCGTGGCCGTGTGGCGCATTAATTGTGAGTGAAGTGTAAATAGAACGAGCGCTTTTGAAGTGCATACAGTAGCAGTAGTGTTTTTATAGTTACCGTACTGTGCTAAGCTTAACATAATTATTGGTGTATGTTTGGAGAGGAAGTGCGTTTGAAATTCAGTTATGTTATAAATATAAGTACGAGTACCTATGTAGAGTGAGAGGTCGTATTTAAATCTTTTCTTATAATGTGAAATAATAGTGTTCCCTCCAAGGCGTGTTTTAACATGGAACCGTCCGTAGATTTAGTTTGTATTTTAAGAGAAACTCCGTTTTCTAAATGGAAGGAGGAGGATAAAAAAGAAATGTTATCAAACAATCAACCCCAACCACTTTTGACATATCACAAAAAAACTGGTTCTGCCTCCGGGAAGGTGCACACGCGAAATTTCTAGGTATCTTGGTATAGTAGTTATCCGTTGTTATGCGGTAGTCAGTATTTGCAGAAACTCTTTTGTTGGCCTTGTCTTATTGTAGGAGTGAAACAGGGAGTCTGGAATCACACAGGATTTGAAAATATGTCTTGTGCTACTAGGTCTTTCCAAAAGCACGAAGGTTCCTCGGGTCATATAAAAAGTGCCGTGGGATTTAAAAAACTTAAAAAGAATCAGAATCAAATTGCTGACGCTTTAAGAGAAAATGCTCGTCTTTACATCACAAAGTTTAATGAGAATGTGAGGCTTAACAGACTTTTCATGCGATTAACAATCGATGCAGTTTTATTTCTGTCTAAACAGGAAATGGCATTTAGAGGCCATGATGAGAGCGACTCCTCCTTAAATAGAGGGAATTTCAAAGAACTGTTGAAACTTCTAGTCTGTAGCAGCTAATTAGAAATGCAACAGCATTATGCTTCTATAAAGAAAGTTTTTAGCGGAGAATTAAAAACCATACAGTGTGAGCTAATAGACTGCATCTATACCTTAATTAGGGATGCTGTGAAAGAAGAAATTTTAGAAACCCCTTTCTTTTCAGTTCAGGTCGACGATACAACTGACATCACAAAGAAATCGCAGTGTTCGGTGATACTTCGGTTCGGTATATTACTTACGAAGGTGCGCTAGTTGAACGGTTTCTTGGCTTTTATGATGTTAGTTCGGACCGTACAGCGATTACTTTCTTCCACTTGCTTCAGACTGTTTTGAGTGAATTTTCTTACAAAACTAAATTGATTGCCCAGTGTTATGACGGAGCTAGTGTCATGGCAGGCCATCTAAACAGTCTTCAAACTAAGGTCAAGGAAGATGCCCCTCAAGCATTATTTGTACATTGTTTGGCACACCAATTAAATCTAGTGGTAATGCAAAGTATTAGCAACATATCAGAGTGCCGTATTTTTTTTGCGAGTCTGGGTGGTATACCCTCATTTTTTCATTCATCTGCCAAAAGAACTTTCGTCACTGATTCAGTAATTGCGAAACGAATACCACCTGGTGTGGATACACGTTGGTCGTCACATGGAAAACTTTTATACGTGGTTGTCGAGGAGTGGGAGGGATTGAAATATATTTTTGAAAGACTTATGCACGACCCTCAGTCAGACGAAAAGACCATTCGTCAATCAGAGGGGTTGTTTAATAACTTTAATAGCTTCCAATTCACAATTTTATCAACAGTATTCAATGCCATTTTTGATCTTGCTAATATATTATTTAACGTGCTCCAAAAGAAGCCTCTGGACATTTACTTCTGCATCTCAAAAATAAACACTACGCGGCAACTGATACTAGGTAAAAGGAATGAAGAAACGTTTAAAACCTATTTTCAAATGGCTGAGAAGAAAACTAAAATTGAACTTAAAAGACATTCTGGTTTAAAAACAGAAAACGAGGTTTTCCTTAAGTATCGAGTGATGTATTTTGAGATATTGGATATAGTCTCCGTAGAAATTGATAGTAGATTTCAAGATATGCAGAAGCTCCAGTTTCTTTGCTTAGGAGATAGCTCTAAGTTTGAAGAATATTCTAAAATCCTCCCTGTTGATGCTCTAGAGAACTTAAAAATCTCTTATCCCACGATATTTGACACACACACAGGTTAAAAAACGAACTTCAGTACATCTATTCTGATTCTACCTACAAAAATACCAGTTTGGAGGATATAATTTTGTCGCTCAATAAGAATGAACTTAACGATGTGTTCAAAGAAGCGTATAAATTATTTTGTTTAATACTTACTATACCGTCTACCAGTTCCTCAGTAGAAAGAAGCTTTTCATGCCTTAAGCGGATTAAAACATACTTAAGGAATTCAACATCCCAGGAGAGGCTGACTGCGATGGCAACTATATCCCTAGAGAAGTCACTGCTCAACGACTTGAGCAGTGACATCATAGACAAGTTCGCTGCTTCAAAGGACCGAAGAATAGATTTAACATACAAGCAATAGACGTAACCGAATGTGGGTAATATTTGCTCTTTTAGTTAATTTTATACTTATTTTGTGCTATTTAAAGTAAATGCATGACAATAATATAGCGGTTGATTTGTATGCCATTGCCTTCCCAATGCTTCACCCTGATACCAGATTTCCTCCTAGCTAGATGACCCAACACACCTATTCAAAATGTATGCGTTTACAGCACACGAGCGTGTGTTGGCCTGCACCGAACTTTTACCCCACGAGCCGCCGCTGACCTGCGTATATACTAGTGGATGAAGAGGCAGAACGAGATACAGTGAGGAATCCTAATCTATCTCCCATGAAGTCCCCTGTTTCCGAACAGTACCATGCCAATCAGGACAGTGAACGAGTCAAGACTACACTTAGTGGTAGGGTGATAACATTTCCTACCAGATAACGTGACAGAATTCAATTAATAACTTCTTAGGTTAATTAACACAAAAATTGATAAAAATGTCCAGCATAACTCAACACATTGCTAGCGTTTCGCCCCAGCGTGCCAATTGGGCTCTTCAGTTGGTAAAGGCACACCTACCAAGACGCGTAGCAGGTACACACTGAGAAGGCCATGCAAGACGCCTCGCCACATATGCGGCCACGTCACGAGCATGCCAGTGCACCACGGGAGCCCAATTGGCACGCTGGGGCGAAACGTTAGCAATGTGTTGAGTTATGCTGGACATTTATCACTTTTTGTGTTAATTATAAGGGCTCAACGACAATACTCATTTGATTCTCTTTCGAGAACATTTGATTATATGCAATGCCAAAGCAAGGTTTATTGTTTTTGGAAGTGGACTTCTTGACTCCCGTGGTGCACTGGCATGCTCGTGACGTGGCAGCATATGTGGCGAGGTGTCTTGCATGGCCTTCTCAGTGTGTACCTGCTACGCGTCTTGGTAGGTGTGCCTTTACCAACTGAAGAGCCCAATTGCCATGCTGGGGCGAAACGCTAGCAAAGTGTTGAGTTATGCTGGACATGTTTTTATCACTTTTTTGTTTGTTAATTATAATGGCTCAACGGACAATACTCATTTGATTCTCTTTCGATAACATTTGATTAAATATCTTAGGTTAAGTTAGATTATTTTTTGTTGTTGTATAGTTTCTATAAATGTTCAGCCCTGTTAACGTAACTTAGTTACTGGCAGGAGAGTGATGTAGCAGAGCATCAAGAAGGCAGTGCCAGAACAGTATCAAGAAGGCAGTGCGAGAACAGAATATCAAGTAGGCAGTGATGAAATAAAAGAGAATCTTTGTAATTGTTATGTATGATTAGAGTGTGTAAAAATATAATATTTTTGTGCGCTGATTAATGTCAAGAATAATAAAAACAGCAACAATCTCTCCAGGTCTTGCAAAAAAAACCATACTTTATGATCTATCCGGGTCTTCCAAAACCTTCATCACTATCCAATGATCTACCTAGACCTTGCAAATCAACCTTCAATAATGTATGATCTACTCAGATCTTGAAAACCTTCATCGATATTTTATTTTCATCTGACCACATCATTCCAAAGCCTTCTCACCGGTGTATTGATGGTTAGTTGTCAAGGAAGCTTGTCAACCTAGGCCACTATACAAAATGTTAAGCCCAGGCAATAAGGCGGCCATTTTGTAACCTCATGTTCCTACATTACACATCAGGGCCCTGCGTGGCTATTGCCTGTAGTATGCTCTATCCTGCTGCACCCTGTCGGACAGTCTAAGAAGTAAGCCACAAGTGCGTGACATCATGTCCTTGGCTCTCCCCTCCGTTCGCTAGCTACGTGTGCTAGCGAGCTGTGTACAGTATGGTGTGATAGCCTGCAAGCCAGGCAAGTGCTTTAAGGACCGCTATGACCCAGCCTCACACTCTCAGTCCTGTCTATGCTAGAACTTGTCCGTTCAGGTGCGCGCGATCAGCCTGTCCCGGCAGGGTTTCTCAGAACCATTCTTCTCTTCTCTTCATACTATTATTATTATAATTATTATTAGAATATTATTATTAGCAATATAATGTAATTGGGTACCAATAAACTACTTCTCATACTGTTTCCGAGTACATTGTAGATGAATTCTCTATTATTGTATGGATTCATTGATGGCAAAATTAGGTCATTTTACTTAGGCATACCTAAACTTGATAAGTGATTAAAAATTTTGATATTGTTTCTCTCGCTTATACGAAACGTACCTCAAGCTTTTACTTCTCTCTGAAGCATATCGTTTGCTCTAATCGACCTGTCTTGTTAAGCCGATGGTTATTTAACATCTTCTGGGCGGTGGGGGTCCAGCATACATTTTGTATCCTTCTGTTGGCCAAAAACAATTATTATGCCCATTGTGTTTCTGCTTCTAACACGAGGAAGACACGAAAACATGGGTCGCGTGACATTTCTGAAACGTTACAGCTGCATCTTAGATCTATTTCGGTGATTCCTAATGTTTGGAGTGAATCATCTCCTTAATTAGGTTTTAGAGTCCTGGCTACACCCAAGGAGGTCTCACACAAAAGCAACCTTTGCTTCCAGCTATTTGTGCTAGACTACTCCCTTTCATTTTTACTTCTGCATTCGTCGTTCTCCATAAAATATGGTAATTAGGTGGTTTCTGTACTTTCGCAATCAACCTGCAAGTTCCTTTTGTGTTTTCGATAGATTCGCTTTAGCCTTAAGTGTCGGCTATTTATATTACCTTGGCTCCTAATTAGTAAATCGCCGCTTCATCGTTATCACCATCTTCATCATCATCATCGTCCTGACAACCTCCTTCGTTGTACAAACAAAAATTACGCATCATGTCAACATGTCTTCAAGCAATTCTTGTACTCTCCGTATATATGTGGCACAGTCTCCCTACATGATGTTTACTATACTTTGGAAGTTTATACACTGAAAATTGCTAAATTAGCTTCGAGGTTTTCCTACGCCCAGAACTTAGAATGCAAATCAAAGGTTTTAAATACGATATGTGGATTACATTATAAATATGTAATTGGATTAACTCACGACGGCTACTTGTAGCATGGGCCTTTGAGAATATTTTACGGAAGCTATTCTAACAACTCTACGGAGTGATTTGCTCTCAGAGTTCCCATATCAATACTCGAAGTGCAGAATAAGAACGTAGAAAAACAGAATTTCGTGTCCACTGGCCTGGTGCAAGTCCTAGAAATGAGTACCGCTTGGATGAGTTACGTATCTTCGGTACCATTTCAGTACCTCAAACCGAAATCAAATTTCTTGGCAGGGCAGGGAATCAAATCCGGACCACTGGGGCCCGACAGCCAAAAATGTTATCCGCTACACCACAAGGTGGTCTCTTTCATTGTCAGCGCAATCGATTGCATGATTCCATGTCACTTCTACACTGCATGAACTATAATACTACCAATTTCTTAGCATTTTTGGCATTACATAGCGCCTGATAAAACTAGAGCCGATTAGTTCCAAAAACTAACAAACAAAACAGTTTTAGGTACTCCACCGAAAGAAATATCGACAATCTGGTAAAAAGACAGACAACATATTTGTAATTTTCAGAGCAAAACTGTTTTACAATGAATAGCACTCTTGGTCTCCATATTGTTGAAATAATGAAAATTATCCTAAAACTTCAAAAGTTAGAAGGATTTCATGTCAACTTGCATATTTTGCCGTATATATTATGCGTAGATAAATTCCACGAGGTATTGTTTCAGGCGATGTTGAAAATAAGAATAAAGGACATCAATTACCTTAGATTACGACGGAATATTTTTCATTTTAAAATCCTGATAAATCTGCTAACGCAGGTTTCTCGAACTCACATATCCCTGAACAGCATCAATCTAATCGGTTGGTGAATTCAGAATCTTGTTATTGAAATACAACTTTATAGTCCTAATGTAGTTCTTTTGGTTCTACCCATAATTATTCCGGTTGCTCTGAGGTAGTGGATGTGGTGAGACACTCTCCTTGTGGGAATGATATTACAGATAGATGCCCTTCATGACGCCAATCTCTTGAGAGGAGTTAATGACAAATGAAATTAATGAGGTAAGGTATGAAATGGTTGTGTGTGGTCTTTCGAGCTCGGAATAGTCAGACCTCAGATGGTAATTATGTCATCAAATTAAAACTGTATTTTAGCTCTCCTGAGGCCATACTGGCTCCTGTTACTGTCACATGCATGTTTACCAATATGCTTCATTCCATTTTTAGGATTATTATATCTCGTGCACCTGCTGCATTACCCAAAACGTATGGAAATTCCTGCATCCTGGTTCATGTACGTCCGAATATCATGTTTTATGCGTCTTCGGTGTGTTTCATTAATGTATGACAATCCCACTATGCTATCTTTGTCCTCCCCATAAACACGTTATGAACACGGTAGACTACACGCATATGACAATATGTTGACTCTATTGCGCCTATTGTGCAGGCTCTGCGCTCAGTACTAAACGTACTGCAGTACCCCGTCATATGGACAGTGCGTGTGCGACTAAGCGCTGCAGTGTCGTGCTGCACTGCTCAGAAATGGGTAGGGTGGGGTTGCGCTTCGCCATCACGAGTAAATTTCTTGCTAGAACTGCTTCACTTTGCACGGCTCTGTTACACACCATGGCGCTAACATATACTTGCGGATTTACTAAATTAATAAAGTTGATACCCATACCCAAAATAAAATACGGTGGTGACTTTTTCAGGTATAATTATACAATAATAATTCCTGCCCTTAATATAATAATACTAATACTAGAAATATGAAATATTCAAAACCCATAATTAATAACAACATTGCATCTACTGTTGTTTGGATTTATGCCAGGGAAAGGAACCACAGATGCCATTTTTTCTCTGAGACAGCTCATGGAAAAACACAGGGAAAAGAAGAAAGAATTGCATATGGTGTTCATAGATCTAGAGAAGGCTTATGATCGTGTCCCCCGTCAAGAAGTATGGAGATGCATGAGATTCAAGGGAGTACCAGAGAAGTATGTGCGCATTATCCAGGACATGTACCATGGGGCAAAGACGCAAGTTAGAAGCAGTGTAGGGCTAACGGGAACCATACCAGTTGAAGTTGGTCTGCATCAAGGATCTGCACTGAGTCCCTATATCTTTGATCTGATAATGGATGTTATCTCTGAAAGCCTTAGAGAACCTGCTCCTTGGTGCATGCTATTTGCAGATGACATTGTACTATGTAGCACTAATTAAGAACAACTCGAACTTAAACTAGAACACTGGAGAAAAGCATTAGAGGACAGGGGTCTTAAAATCAGCCGGAATAAGACTGAATACATGTGCCTCGGTGGAAAGGGAAATGACAGTGTGAAGATGGACGGAAATCAGCTCCAAGCAAGTAATAGTTTCAAGTACCTTGGATCAACGGTATCTGACGATGGCAATCTAGACCTGGAAATTACCCACCGAATTCAGGCTGCCTGGTTAAACTGGAAAAGGTTGTCTGGTGTCCTCTGTGACAGGAGACTAAATGTCCAAGTAAAGGGGAGAGCCTATAAAAGTGTGGTGAGACCTGCCATGCTATATGGAGCAGAAACTTGGCCAATAGTACAGTCGCAAAATAAACGGCTGGATGTAGCCGAAATGAAAATGCTGAGATGGATGTGTGGTGTTACTAAGAAAGACCACATCAAGAACAGCTTCATACGAGGAAGTGTCAAGGTAACCCAAGCATCAATGAAAGTTCAAGAAAGGCGGTTGCTCTGGTATGGTCACATTAAGCGCAGGGATGAGACCTATGTGGGAAGAAGAGTGCTGGATCTTGAGCTGGAGGGCAGGAGGGAGAGAGGCAGACCTAGAAGAAGATGGATGGACTGCGTGCGGGAAGACTTCGCAGAAAAGCAGTTAACCGAAAACACCATTTGGGACCGAGGGAAATGGAAAAGACTTGCCAAAAACGTCGACCCCGCATGAGCGGGAAAAGATGAAGAAGAAGAAGAAGATTGCATCTACAGTGCGAATCATCCAAAATGTGAACTTGCCTCAATATTGATAATAATCACACAACACAAACACACAAATTTTACCCCAATACAATAAAATTAAAATAAATACCCCCAATTAATCGCACAAGGCAAAAACCTGAGGGTGAGCTATGTAACTGAATCATTTTGGTTACAACATGGCATTTTGAATTCCAATATGTTTTTTAATGATGGACGTTTCCAAGGGTAGGTGAGGTTCGGAGTGGTTTCCACTAAGTCATGTAATATGAAACCAAGCTGCGCACGACAGGGTAGCCCGAGCGGTCGATCCAACATGATTGATTAATTTTATATTTTTTAATTTATTTAATTCATAATTATTTATTATTTAATTTTTATTATTAAATATTTATTTATTGAATATTTAATATTTATTATTATTGATTATCTATTATTTAATTTTTGTAAAATGTGTTATTTTATATTTATTTATTATTTAATATTTGATTTATTTATTTATTCTTCTTGACGTTTCGGCCAGCTGTGGACCACGTTAATTCAACTGCTCTCTTCCTCGAGCTTAAACATTCGCCCAGTAACGCCTCATGTGTTCTCGGTGCTGCTGTTTCCTGGTTTCAGTTCACGTCTGGCCTGTTCTTAGGTTAGGTTTCTCGTGGAGACTCAGGGGTTCTTTTAGTTTCATCTTAAGGGGCGTACGCATCTGAATATCGTTGTATGTAATTTCCAGTTCTTCTTCTTTTAAATCCTTTTCTACCTCTCCGAACCACGCTCCCTTGTTTTTTTTTTTACCCAGAAAGTGAGTAAAGATTTTGTTTGACAATCACATTAGTCTCAGTCTTGTTAAATGACCATACAACACAATCCTCCTCTTTCTCTTCATGTCAGTGATTTTGGCGACGTGTGTAGAGTTCATGGTTGTTCCTCCGTCTGTAATCACCGTTTTCCTTGACTGGGCCCAAGATTTTCCGTAAGATATTCCCTTCTTTGATTTCAAGTTTCTCCATAATACCTTTTCTGTGCATCATAAGGCACTCTACAGCATATAAAACTTCCGGTCAGATGACTGTGCAGTAATGCAGAAGCTTGGCATTTAGGGATAATTATTTCTTGTTATAGATTCCCTTGGTTAACTAGTATGCTATTTCCATTTTTGTCATTCGTGATGTGAAACCCTCATTCTCAGAGATATAGATTCACCTAGGTGTTTGAACTTACTTATCTGTCCGCTTGATCGTTCCCGTTGCAATGGCTAGTTTTCTTGGTGCCAGCTGTATAATACTTATAAACTTGTTTTCTCGAAGCAGAAATTGAGCTCTGCCTTTGCTGCTAGTTTCCGGAGTTGACTGATTTGTTCTATGGCTGTACTCATGGAATGAGAAGAAAATGCGAGATCATCCGCGAACCCTAGACAATCACCTATTAGATTCATGTTTTTGTATCCCAGTGTCACCCCATTTTCAAGTCCTTTGTTTCTCAATTCTCTCCGCCACTCACGGATGACTTTGTCAAGCACACTATTGAAGAGTAAAGGTGAGAACATTGGGGGCTGTATATTCTCTCAGGATGGTAGGATGTGGGAATTATAAAGTAAATGTGTATAATTGTTAAAGTATGCCAGTTCTCAGTTGTGATCAATAATATTCGGCAAGAATGAATTAAGTGTTGTCATGGAACTCTCTATACTATGTGGTAGATATGTGTTATTGTAGCTATGCATGTATATGGAAGCGGATCGGTGGCGTATTTGGTAGCATGCTGAACTGATGAGCCCAAGATTGCGGGTTCAAATCCGGCCGAAGTCGTCGGATTTTAAGAGCGTTAAAATCATTCAGTATGCCTTCTTTCGAAGGGCAAGTAAAGCCGGCGGTCCCTTGTCATAGCTTTATGGCATGTAAAATATCCTTCCACAGACTAAACTTGTGTGGAGATAAATTTCTAGGTTAGATTTCGTTGGAACGCTCTATCAAAGTTCCAACGTTCACCACTGGGTATCATTGACATCTGGTAGCGAAAGTTGGAACTAGTTGAAATTGAACAGAACGTGTAGCTCCCCTCTAGGTGTCCGCTCAAAGCAGCTACAGACTCTGGCGAGCCGAACATATCCCTTGACACTCCATGCACTAAATGCCATACGGTAAATAAAATGTGGAAGAACATGGAAAGACTCCTTATACCAAAGATACTCTAATACTGTTGGGTTAGAAGAGATCAAGAGTTAACCATGGAAAGTCGACAGGCAGGTTGATAGAGAGAAGTCCTGCCTGAGTGCATATGCATTTATGGTTTAAAAACTCTAGGATAAAGTACTTAGGTATAAATACATGGGAATGATTGATGAGAAATTCCAACGAGTAGATGTGAAAGTACATGTTAACATAAGATATAGGGATACCGTGCAAAGCATAGCTTGGGGTTGATAGTGCACACAGAAAGGAGAGTGTACAAGCATTGGTCTAAAAGAAAATGGACTTAAACCCGTGTCGCTTCAGACAGCAATGGGAATATAATATCAAAGTTTTAGTGCATGTTGAATTCAGGTGTAGAGGGTAAGAGAAGCAGAGGTAAGCCTAGGAGTAGATGCATGGAGTCAGAATCATGGATCTTAAAGTGAGAGGTTGGAGATGAGATGTGATAAATGTTTATGTGAGGGTGTGTTTTTTACGGCCGGATACCTTTTCCGACATCAACCTCATCGAAGAAATATTTGAGGAATAAATGAATGAATGTTACAAACTCGGCAGAGGAGGAAGGAAGCAGCCGTGGCCTACGATAAAGGACCGTCTCAGCGTTTGCCTGGAGGGATTGTAGTGAACTAGAGAAAACGACTTCTGAGATAGCTGACGTGTAAGGAGAATATTATGGAATCTGTTTAAATTTTGGGGGATTTTGTTGATTTGGTTAAATTTAATGGATTTCAGTGAATTTGGGAAAGTTTCATAAATTATAGTGAAATTGAGTATATTCGGGTATATTAATGTGAATTTGGGTATAGTTTAGGCAATTCTTGGGTAAATAAATGGGATTTGAGTAAATCTTGATAATCTTTGGAGAAATGTGCGTAATTGAGGAACTTAAGTGATCGACCAACCGCTCAACAACCCTGTTTTATGGAAGAAACAAAAACAAAAACGAATCCAAGAGTATATAAGAACAGTTTGAAAATTGTAAATACTTAGGCCGAGCATTCTCTCGTGATGGTTGTGTTTGGGGGATATAAAGAGTCGAAGTGTTTAATAGCCAATGCAGTGAGTTCTCAGTTGGGATTAACAGTACTGTTCAAGAAAAATGTTATGTAGCAACGAACTCTTTCTACATCGTTTAGTATCTGGACCACCCTTGCTGTATGAAAGTAATGGGCAGATTTATGATATCTGATACAAAAGCTAGAGTTAACTCAAATGAGGGTAGCACTAATAATTGATGGGCAGGAGGTGTATGCATCCTCGTAATGTGTAGTTAAAACTGAGCCGACTTAGATGGTGGGGGCCTAAGGTGAGAATGGGACGTGAGCTTACCTAAGAGGTTAATAAATTTGGACGTAGGGAGTAAGAGAAAGATTTTTAGGGCGCATGCGCACCTAGGCTCTTCTAAGATGGCGGGATTTTCAAACGTTACGATATTGATATCGCGCCAGGAGATGGCAGTTGGGTTTGAACTGCAGATGTCTTCCCGCTCACTGCGTAACGCGCATTCCAAAAACTTAAGTTGGTCACTACTTGCTTCACTCAGCACAATCGTTCTTTGACTGGCTGCGTGTTGTCTGACGCGATAACAACCATTGGCATGCGGAAAGCCTGTATATTTAGGTTTGGAATAGGCGGACCGCGCATGGTATTGCGATGACAATAGATCCATGCATAGCCCCTTCTCTACTACCTACCCCCATCCCCCACCATCCTCATCCCCATAATTCTCTAAAATTCCAAACAGATTTTTCCAAATTTAATTAGATTTAACACAAAAGTCCACCATTGCTTCCACTTACTTTATCCAGGCTCATCCATTGGTCAGCTTCTGTTCTTTTACAACTGATGTATCGATTTATTTATTATTTAATATTCATTTATTATTATTATTTATTGATTATCCATTATCGATTATTGATCAACTACAAAGTCACCGACCCGAGATTTCCTAAACTAGTGGATATCACCCAAACGCCTCATCGAAGAAAGTCGCGTGAGGGCTCAAACGATAGGTCTCCATCCCCTCTATTCATTTTCGATATGCTTTTTATTGATGTACATTTCCAATGTTAGGTGAGGTTCGGAGCGGATTCCGCATAGTAATGTAACATGACACCTAGTGGCCCCGACAGGATAGCCTGAGCGGTCGATGCAACATGGCCGATTGATGATTATTTTTACTATTTTTAGCCTACTGTAATTTCATTTATGAAACAAGTAGTTCCGTGAAGAACTATACAGCCTATTTCCATATATCATACTCACGTTAATTGCCTCTCTCAACATACAAAATTTCAATTTGATTGCTGTAATAGAATCTTAGATATTGAGAACCGACTAAATATTTCAGATGGTCGCCATGTTGGAGTTTTATATATGTAGGTATTAGAGTTCTGTACTGTTACCTGAATATTATTGTGTACGTGTAGTATTCAAACTTCAATCGCATGATTAGTACACAAGAAATAAAAAAATTCGCACTGCTGCCGTCTTGTGGTTATGGAAACAATTGAAAAAAATAGATGCCAGTGGATTAACATTTGTATAAGGATTTACTGTACCAAGTGTCACTGCACTCGGATGGTTAAATTGCGAGAAACGACCATGTGAGTATTTATACTTCGCGTCGCCGCCATGTTGGATTTGTGATCACCAGGTTATTGAAAGTCCTATAGGTGAACTTGCGTTCATAGCCCCTATGAACATTAAAAAATTCAGTTTGATTGCTGGAATAGATTCGTAGATATTGAAATCTATCTAAATATTTCGGATAGCCACCAAGGTGGATTGTTATATGTATAGGCCATAGAGTCATGTACCATTAAAGGAAAATTATTGCGTAGGTTCATTATTCAACTTTCACTTCGATCGCATGATTACGACACAAGAAACAAAAACTTAATTTTAAAATTCGCACAGCCGCCATCTTGAGGTTATGTAAATAATTGAACTAAATTAGATACCAGTGCATTACAATGTGTATAAACATTTCCTGTACCATGTTTCATTGCGTTTGGATAATTCAATCTCGAGAAAGGTCTATTTAAAATTTTCAACTTCGCTTGGCCGCCATATTCGTTTTGTAGTTAACCGGCTTTGAATGTCTTATAGATGAACTTTCAGTAATGCCCTTTATATCCGTACAAAATTTCAGGGTAATACCACATATAGTTTCAGAGATATTGAATGCCGGTGAAATATTTCGCACAGCCGCCATCTTGAGGTTATGTAAACAATGGAACAAAGTTAGATGTCGGTGCATTACAATGTGTATAAACATCTACTGTACCAAGTTTTATTGCGTTTGATTGGTTAAGTTTCGAGAAACGTCTTTTTAAATGTCGCAACTTCGCATGGCCGCCATGTTGGTTTTGTAGTTACCAGGTTTTCAAACGTCACATAGGTGAACTTTTAATAGTTTCCTTTATCATCGTAAAATATTTCAGGGTGATATCGGTGATAGTTTCGGAGATATTGAATGCTGATGAAATATTTCGCACAGCCGCTATGTTGGATTGGTAAGACGTAACAAAATTTGAAGGGCACGGTCGGGGTCGTCCGTAATAGTGCTATGAACTTACCGAGCTTCATTGAAATCGCTCTAGCCGTTTAGAAGTTATTAGGGGGGACACACACCATCACACACAGACAGACACACGGACAAAAGGTGATCTCATAAGCCTATTTTTTTTTTTCATAAACAAAAATAGGCTTATGAGATCACCTTTGTCCGCGTGTCTGTCAGTGTGTGTGTGCGTATGTGTGTGATTCGTGTGTGTGTCCCCTCTAATAAAACCTAAACGGCTGGAGCGATTTCAGTAAAACTCGGTAAGTTCCTAGCACTATTCCGGACGACCACGACCGAGTCCTTCAAATTTTTTCACGTCTCACCAATCCAACATGGCGGCTGTGCAAAGTATTTCACCAGCATTCAATATCTCCGAAATTATTACTGATATCACCCTGGAATTTTGTACGGCGATAAAGGGAACTACTAGAGGTTCACCTATGTGACTTTAGAAAACCTCCTAACTACAAAACCAACATGGTGGCCAAGCGAAATTGCGACATTTAAATAGACGTTTCTCGTGATTTAACTAACCAAACGCAATGAAACTTGGTACAGTATATGTTTATACAAATTGTAATAAACCGACATCTAACTTCGTATAATTGTTTACATAACCT
The DNA here is from genome assembly GCA_946902985.2 of Meconema thalassinum. Classification (NCBI taxonomy): domain Eukaryota; kingdom Metazoa; phylum Arthropoda; class Insecta; order Orthoptera; family Tettigoniidae; genus Meconema; species Meconema thalassinum. The sequence goes on from OX336397.1 coordinate 124,918,049, forward strand.
CAAGATGGCGGCTGTGCGAAATATTTCTCCGGCATTAGATATCTCTGAAACTATTATCGGTATCACCCTGAAATTTTGTACAGAGATAAACGGCACTACTGGAAATTCATCAATAAGACTTGAGGCAGGTGATGGAAAAGAACTGGGAATATGGAGAGGATTTGATCATGACTTTCATAGATCTAGAAAAGGCATATGATAGTATCCCCAGAGAGAAGGTATGGGAAACCATGGTTAAGAAGAGACTGGGAAGAGAAATGTTGGAAATGGTGCAAGCAATGTACAACAACTGTGTTAGCAGGGTACTGACCCTAGTTGGAAAGACAGATTGGTTTAGGAACAAGACTGGACTAAGACAGGGGAGTGTGCTGTCACCTCTCTTGTTCATAATGGTGATGGATGAAATTGTAAAGGAAACGTAGGAAGCATATGGACATAAAGAAATGAAGTTACTGTTATTTGCAGATGATATTGTGGTCTGGGGAAGGAACACCAAAGAAGTGCAAAAACAGCTAGATGCACTGAACGAAAATATTCAGAAGTAAGGCGTGAAAATCAGTATAGAGAAAAGAAAGACCATGGTGATGACAAGAGGGGAAAGACAAGGAAAGGGCACTGTGAAAATTGGCAGTCAGAGTTTGGAAATTGTGGACACGTTCAAATACCTAGGAAGTGAATTGATGCAAACTGGTAGGTTGGACATGGAGATTGGCTGAAGAGTACAGCAGAGCAATGCATTCTATCAAAGTGTAAGAAAACTTGTTTTGGTTAAGGAAGTACCAAGAAAAACCAGGAGGTAATGTATAAAGTGTACTATGTTCCCATATTAACTTATGCAGCCGAGACTTGGACCCTGACAAGCAGGCAAGAGAGTAGAATCCAAGCCAGTGAAATGAAATTCCTAAGATGTATGATAGGAAAGACAAGGAAAGACAGAGTGAGGAATGAAGATGTTAGGAAGGAAGTTGGGATGGGAAAACTAAAGGAGAGAATTGAGAAGAATAAACTAAGATGATTTGGTCATGTAAAGAGGATGGAGGAAAATAAAATACCAAGACAGATGCTGGAGGCAAAGTGCAAGGGTAAGAGAGCAAGAGGAAGACCTAGAACAAGGTGGATTGATTCAGTGAAGAACAGCATAAGAAAAAGATATCTGGACTGGGACAAGATCGTGGAAGAAGAATGGTGGAAGGAAAGAGGAATGTGGAGAAGTGCCATAAATACCCCGACCCGGCAGGAGCTGGATAAGGGGAAATGATGATGATGATGATGGTGATGATGAAGACTTTCAAAAACCGGTTAACTACAAAACGAACATGGCGGCCAAGTGAATTTGAAGTTTTTAAATAGTTTTTTTCTCGCGATTTAATGATCCATACGCAATGAAACTTGGTACAGCAAATATTTATACACATCGTAATGCACTGGTATCTAATTAGTTTAATTGTTTACATATCCTCAAGATGGCGGCTGTGCGAATCTTAAAATTAAGTTTTTATTTCTTGTGTCGTAGTCATGCGATGGAAGTGTAATGAATAATGAACCTACGCAACAACTTTCCGTTAGTGGTATATGACTCTATGTCCTATTCATATAACAATTCAACATGGCAACCATCCGAAATATTATAGACGGTTCTCAATATCTACGAATCTATAGTAGTAATACAACTGATTTTTTTATATTCATAGGCGCTATGACTTTTAATAACCTGGTGATCACAAATTCAACATGGTGGCAACGCGAAGTATAGATATTCACATGGACGTTTCTCGCAATTTAACCATCCGAGTGCAGTGAAACTTGGAACAGTAAATCCTTATACAAATGTTAATCCACTGGCATCTAATTTATTTCAATTGTTTCAATAACCACAAGATGGCAGCTGTGCGAAATTTCAAAATCTCGTTTTTACTTCTTGTGTCCTAAGCATGCGATTGAAGTTTGAATACTACACGTACACAATAATTTTCATGTAACAGTACACAACTCTAACACCTACATATATAAAAATCCAACATGGCAACCATCCGAAATATTTAGTCGGTTCTCAATATCTACGAATCTATTACAGCAATAAAAATAAAATTTTGTATGTTGATAGGGCAAATAACATAAGTAGGATATATGCAAATAGGGTTTAGTTGTTCACGGAACTACTTGTTCATTTATTTGTCTAATTTATTTATTTAGTATTCAATATTTATTTTATTATTTGATGAAAATTTATTTAATATTTATTAATTACTAGCAGTAGTGCCCGGCTTTGCCCGGTGGATTTGTTTGTTTTATTTAATACTACTACAGAACTGGCACATGATACTTAAACTAACAGAAAAAAAAAATGTTTTGAGGTGGTGGTAGTGCGGGTGATAAGTGGTGCTGTATAATGGACGTAAAATCTTTTTCCCTGAATGATAATGGTATTAATGAACAGGGAAACGGCTATTTACTGACAGTACCGGTACTTACACAGGTAATTTACAAACGAATTTAAAAATATGATTAGAAAGAGGAGTAAGTGAAATAAAAGACACTGCCTAGGGCCTATACCTCATTGGCTCTTAGAAAAGTACAGCCCAATAGTGTCGTCTTTTGTTGCATAGTGCCGTACGAATATAATCAGAGCACTCTGTAAAACCTCGGCTGTCCTCAGCTCCTGAAGTAGTAATAGTATTATTTATTTCCACATAGCCCTCAAGGATATGGATCAGAATAAATGAAAGTTTAATTTGTAAGCACCAACGATTATTGCAGCTGATAACCCCAATGTACTGCACCATCATTATCGCACTTATATAGAGGCATAATATTTTCATGACGATAACTCTTTTAAGGGGCCTAAGAAATCCTTTGCACTATTTACTCCCCATGACTGGAATGTATAAGCAGCGCAAGATTTAACTATTTTCGCAATTCTGCACCAGAACACGGGTAGGGGCGGCGTGATGCAGCCCGTATTGCCAGTCAACAATATACTTATTAAAATATTCTTATAGTTATACTACTACGGACATGAATGTTTCTAGGGCCTTAAGACGTGGTTTTCAAGTTCCTCATGTCTGTTATTCTAAATGATGGGAATGGAGAGGGTTCTCCAAAACGTCAAATGGACAGTGTTACCAGCAGGGTTTCAAGGGGTGTATGCAAAATTCGGTGGAGACTTGTGCTAAAGGGCCTAAATTCAGGGAATGGAGTGGTCTGTCCGAAATTTCAAGTAGACAGTGTTACTCGTCGAGTTCCAAAGGGTAAGTACATAAAGTTTAATTCAGATCGGTGAAACGATGTAGATTTGTGCCAAAGGGCCTAAATGCAGGGAATGGTGCTGTCTGTCCAAAATTTAAAGTGGACAGTGTTACCCGCAGGGTTCCATAATGTAAGCATCCTAAGTTAGGTTCTCATCGGTCAAACGGTGTAGATTTGCACCAAAGGGCCTAAATGTAGGGAATGGAGTGGTCTGTCTAAAATTTAAAGTGGACAGTTTTACCCGCAGGGTTCCAAAGAGTAGGTATACAGATTTTCAGATCGGTGAAATGGTGTTGATTTGTGCCAAAAGGCCAAATGGTAGGGAGTGGAGTGATCTGTCTGAAATGTAAATTGGACTGGGTTACCAAACGGTAAGTATACAAATTTTGGTTCAGATCGGTGAAACGATGTGAATTTGTATAAATAACAGACAAACAGTGAGACAGACAAACTTAATATAATAGATTTAATTTAATATTTTATTTATTGATGTATAACATCTTTCCGCTCGGTTGCTGGATGGTTTTGTGGGAGTGATTTTGAAAATTGGGGACTGAAGTGAATCGGGCGGAAGTGGATCGAAACGGAAGTGGATCGGAAGGAAGTGAAGACGCACTGCCAGCTGGATGTACAATTGAAAATGTGTGTATTGGAAACAAGGCAGTGTGTGCTCTGTAGCGCGAGAATGTTATGGCAATACAGTAGGCAGTGCATTTAGCAGGCACTGGTTTGACGAGCACAGTGGCAAATGTTTCACCGACTTTCATTTATCATTGAGCAGTTTATGAAGCTTCACGTTCAAGGTTGAATATCTCATGGGGTAGGACAAAGACGACAAATGCCATTTAAGTAAGCGGCTTTATTGTCAAGCTGTGGGTGAGTAGTCAAATATTAAATGCAACACAGAATGTTGTTATATGAGTGGAATAAAAGCTGTATTTTCATCATATGTGAGACTAGGTCATTTCATGTTTGTAGGAAGCCATGTTTTGATTGTTTACGACGAACTGTATGAGAGCCTTGAGAATAATGAATTTTATAGTTACTGAGGAATGTGCTCACAGTATTTGAGAGTATTGTCGACGATGTGTGTCACTTTGTTATTATGAATTATTAATGTAAAAGGAAGGAAGGAAGCTTGTAGTTTTGCGTGTCCGTTAATCTCACGATCATGATCTACGGTATCTCCCTTTAACGTGGAATGCGAACCACAGAACATGGCATTTCAATTCGAAAATCTCACATGTATTGACCGGGAATCAAACCCGGTCTACCTTGGTGAGAGACTAACAGCTTGACCGCTGCGCCACAAATGTGACAGTAGCATATCTCCAATTCAATCTATACATTCATCATAGTACCAGTATGAAAATGGAGTGTAAATTAAAATTTTAAGAATGTCCAAGCTGTGTAGTATACGAGTAGGATAACATGTCAGATGTTACAAATCATATGCGACTACTGTAAGGCTCGTATCTTTTTTATTATCATTATTATTTATTTATTTATTTATTTAATATTTATTAGCGATTACTATCATTATTATTATTATTATTATCTAACGTGTAGGTTCACTTTACCATGACGGCAATGCGGGTATCGGTTACTTGGTTAGGTAGTACGGGCCGAGACTACTTGGTCATCTGCCCCTGTCCAGAGTTAACACGGCAGGATATTGCAGGTGGCAGGATTCACGTTACCGTTTCAAACAAGAGCAAACCTGTTGCGTGACGTCACAGGGTTGTGGTCATCCTCGTAACGTGGACAAATGAAATAATGATTTATTATCATTTATTTTGATTATTAAGCCTCCGTGGCTTAGGCGGCAGCACGCCGGCCTCTCACCGCTGGGTCCGTGGTTCAAATCCCGGTCATTCCATGTGAGATCTGTGCTGGACAAAACGGAGGCAGACAGGTTTTTCTCCGGGTACTCCGGTTTTCCCTGTCAAAATTTCATTCCAGCAACACTCTTCACTATCATTTCATTTCATCTGTCATTCATTTAACCATTGCCCCAGAGGAGTGCGTCAGGCCTCGTCAGCCGGCACAGTTCATATCCTCGCCGCTAGATGGGGGCTTCATTCATTCCATTCCTGACCCGGTCGAAGACTGGAAGCAGGCTGTGGATTTTCATTCATTCATCATTTATTTTGATTATTATTTATTTAGGTATTTAATATTATCTATTTATTTATAATTTTTATATGTATAATATTATTTATTGGATATAGATTCATCATCATCTTGCACAGTTCTTCTAGCCACTGGCTGGGTCTGTTTGGAACACAAGCCTCTCCAACGTCGTCTTCCCACCATCTCTCAGTCTCCACCCTTTTCCAGTCTTATTCTCTCTTCTTCACGCATTCTTCCACCCCGTTCAGCCACCTGTCTCTCGGTCTTCCTCTCGGTCCCTTTCATTTCTACTTCGTCTCGTGTATCCTCCTGGGTATCATCTTCTCCTCCATTCGTTTTACATGTCCATTCCATCTAAGTCTAGATTATTTAATTTTTATTCAAAATGTATGATTATTATTATTTATTATTACTTACTTCAAGTCTCTCGATCGGGCCAGCTGCGCGGTTTGTTAGGCATTCCGCTGCATACAGTGCTACCGGTCTAATCACAGTTTGATAGTGTCTTAACTTTTCATTTCTTAGAGTTGGATTTTTAGCCCACTTTTCACATTTTGCAAAATTGAGGAAAAAGTAGACTTATGAGATCGGGCAAATGTGTGTCTGTCTGTCTGTCCTTCTGTCTGGCTGTGTTTGTGCCCCCCCCCCCTATCAACTCCTAAACGGCTGCAACAATCGAAACAAAATTTGGTAGGAGTAAAGATCTATACCTGAATATCTCACGGCCATATTTGAAAATGATGTCAGTGCTACCAACTGCTGAAAAATCGCAATTGAAATTTGAGCTCCATGTAGGATATCTTGGAAGGTATGAATGGGACCTATTTCAAAATTGGCACACGTATAGATAATAATATTGCAGTTTAATTTTCAGGCGGCCATACATGGCAGTGTTGCCAAAATCATTATAAGCCTGCTGATAGGTCGAAATTTTAAATGCCCTCAATGTATTTTATCCAAATACCAATATATCAGAAAGTATGCAAGTCGACAGCTTTAAACTATGCACACGTATAGTACCTGACATTCTATATTAATTTGGAGTAACATATTGTGCCCATTCAACAATGAAATATGCAAATCACAGTTTGCCAGCAATGCTCAATCGGGAGTATCGGGGTTCATGGTTTGTTCTCCCACTCTGTGACACACACACTGTGGATTAAATAGAGGATACACTTCCAAAAATAAACAAAAATCAACTCCTACTATAAAAACATTTAATTATTCAAATATATGGCGCTACAAAAATTAAACAAATAAAATACTGACCCTTCAATTCGTACTTGTTCAAAGTTGAACAAGGAAGTCGTATTAAACAAATAAAAATCATAATAATTGGGGTTCCAATAAACCAACAAACTTCTATTAAGTTTCACTTCCATTCATTAAAATCAAGAGCTCCAAACGGCTCGGTAATGTTTATCTACACTGTGTTATCTATTTAATACACATCACTTCCTATTACATGAGTATATCTTTTAATCGTAAATATCAAATTACCAAAATATTGTTAATCATCACTTAATTTTGGGCTTTCACAATGTTCATCTGTTACCATCCCTCTCTCTCAAGTCAACAACTCACTACTGTGATTGGGAAAAATTTGCGTACTCCCGAGCTACAGAAGACTACTTGAACAAGTCAAAAATTAAGATCACTCACGGAATCTAATTGTCTTCACTAAAACTCGTGAATCACTGAATCATATAATCATAAGGTTAGGGATTTATCATTATTCGTCTTAAAAGACCATTATATTATAAGAAAGCAACGATCTGAACTCTGCAAGCGATAATTATTTATATAAAGGGACCTCGGTTCAAGGACCGGGTCGTTAAAACAAACTCTAAACACTCCTGTGTATTATAACTCAAACAGACCGTTTCCCGACCTACCGTGATACATCAATGGTAAGGGTCTGGCCTTGACTACTTAGCGTGATTTATTGCAGGGAGACAGAGACTTCACAGTCTCGCTTCTACAAGAGACGGGCTACCCTCAGCTTTCCTACAGCTGTTCTTAAATGCAATTCCCTGATTGACAAGGCTTTCATACTGATTCTTATAACAACATTTAGGCTCAACAAACCTATTCTCTTGGCTTCGGCATATAATAATTATGAAGTGTCCTCATTGGCGGGTAAGAATAATTCAATAATACAACCAATATTTAGGGGCTTCAACACGGACTATTCTCAGTTCGATCCTTTCAAATGCCTCGGGAGCAATATCCCACACTGGAGGACTTATAACATTTGCGACTTAGGGCAGGCCTTGCCATATACCAGCGCTCATAATACAACATAATTAGCACCCTTTTTACCATACAACACACACGCGGCCTCGTGATCACATCACCACTTTGAGGATTTACCATAGTTCAATTACCACGACCAACTGCCCATCATAATTAGTTTTACCGAGCATTTTAACCCATTACTAGCGTGACAAATTACTTCAATGCGCTACATGGCGCTTATACATTAATTAGCCAAGTTGCCTTCAGAGAACTAATAAATTAAAAATCAACGTTTGATCTACATCTCCCTTGACAATAATCATTTTTACCATAAGAACATGTATTCATAACATGTATTAATTCATTTAAAGGAGCTCGGAAGCTACTACTTTCCAATATAACATTCATCATAATATTCATTCATTTATCTAATTATTATTATTATTATTATTATTATTATTACGCTTGATTTCTCATATTTATATAATCTATCAATTACACAGATATTTTACTTAATATATTCCCCAAGGGATTCATTTACATTTCACATATTTATTGTATATTTTCTCAAATTAATCGGTCAGATCGCGCTATTATTCTTTTACTTGTTATTCAATCATCCCTACTCTCTCTCCTATGAGGATTATACGCAAATCTTCTCAAACACATAACATAATTAAATAGTTACTCACATGATTGTACGGTCAGCGACCGAATCCTCCAGCGATGAAACATTTTTGCCCACTCACTGCTTTTTAAGCCATCTCCATGGATTCACTTACACTCAATTACACTTCTTTAGCAACACATAAATTATTTACCCTAATCACTTGTAATATAATGAATACCATTTCGTATTCGTTTACCTTAACACATTATAAATTCACTAAAACTATTACACTCAAAAATTTTCACTATATTTACATTACATAGCTTTTTATCACTCGGGCGTTAATTTTTCGCCTTACACACGTGATTTCTTTTCTTCCCCGTTTCCAAGGGTGACACTTTTAGAACGTCGGCTCCCTAATCTGACGAGATGATGGAAAGTCTCGATCGAACTACACCTCACTGGAACGACTGATCTTCAAATCCGGGTTTTGACTATCGGCTTCTATACTTTACTTGCACGATGTCGTTTCTTACTAGATGCTAGCTAGTTCGTTTGGATAAAGTCTGTCCTGAATACGGCCTCTCGAATAGTTTATCGGTGACCTAGTAATTTCCTTGCCTTTACTGCTGTTACTTTAATTCGTAGCTTATTGGAGTCCTCCCCAATGTGTACCGTTCGTTTGTCTACTTAGACAAAGCCTGGAACTACAATTCCTAATTCTTATCGTCCTGCGCTCTAGTTCCTACATTTACGGAACACTAGGCGTTACTTATTTCGTTCTACCCTGATCGGGTTCCTTAACGTCCATAGAACTGTCTATTTCACTTCCTTGGGTACTTTGAAACTTTATGATGCGTTGTTTCTTTAACTGAACTATTATTCGAGTACCTATCGCCTGTTATTTCTTCAAGTTCACAGCCTAACTTTGACTATACCTATGAACATTAACGATAATTGTCTGAAGCTTGCCGATATTATTCCTTTACTAGGATTTTTATGTGTCTCCACACGGCGATACAAATGACGATACAGCTCGGCCACTCCCATACGGGGTGCTCGTTGGTGATACAGCGTATCACGACCTCTCAAGGTCTGGTAAAGACTGCATGCTCTCCCTGGTTCAGCCAGAGTGTTTATGCAAATCAGCGACAAAAAGATGAAATCCGCATCTTCTCCAGCACTAACTTTTGAAGTAATCGTCGTATAATTTTGAAAAATATATCTCTGGAAAGCTCGTATTCTAAACGTCAACTGGTTTCTTTGATCATGAAAATCGATCGCACAATTCCAAGATATTAAATAATTTTGCTCTTCAGATACGTGGGTGTTGCGGTTTATTTTTCTCTCCCTACCAACTCTGGTCTCGGGGAATTTTTAATTACTTCATGCTGTGTCTGCACTTCTTTCCTGTGCAAATATTATAAACTTTTTCCCCACAGAAAAATCTCTATTCCAAAATGATCCACACTGACGTGTTTCTTTTATTAATTAAATGCTCGCAAATGGCTTAAATCTAATTATTCCTCTTCTTGAGCAATTGCGAGGTTGTCATTTTATAGCCGAGTAAGGTCGATTTCCGAGACCTCTTCTCTCTTACACGCGTGGAAAGTTTTTATCGTTCTATTAATAATCATGAGTCGGTCCCTTATCGATGCGTCAAGCATGATCTCATATCCGCATGTCTCGTAGTCAACTATTCTTGCACCATATTATAACAGCCCACTCCTTACATCTTTCTAAGTCATTCAAAAGATTGTATTTTTTTGCTCTCTTCTTTTGCCAATAAAATATGGATTCGACCCTTGAACCAATGACACATGGGTTCAATATATACGTCAGAGCTACCAACATGATTCGAAGCCTGCTGAGAGGTCCAACTTTAAATACATGTAACTTCTATACTATCATTTGGATTTCAACCAAATTTCGTGTGTGCTATGTGTACTATAACAGATATGTCTATGCCGATTCTTAAGAGTAACCAGGGCTGCCAACTGTTAATAAATACTGTCTCTATTTTTGTTACCCTAATATCAATATATCAGAAAGTATGCAAGCCAATAGCTCTAAACTTTGCACAAGTATAGTACCTGGCATTCTGGATTAATTTGGAGAAACTAATATAGACCTATGCCAGTGCTGCCAACATGATTCTATGCCTGCTGATAGGACCAATTTTAAAATGCATGTAACTTCCTTACTAACTAATTGATTTCATTCAAAATTGACACAACAATAGATCATGTTATTTCAGATTATTTCTGACCAATATATGTATGTCATTGTTGCCAACATGATTTTACGCGCGCTGCTAGATCCAATGTTTAACTGCATGTAACGTCCATGCTATCCATTGGACTTCAACCAAATTTTGTATTCTGTACCTAAAGAGATGGAACTAAGAATATATTCAGTCACCAGGGCTGCCAACTGTAGTTCTCTATTAGGCTACATTATGCCAGGTATACAGTATTTCGAACTAATTGGAAATTTCGATATTACCAACTTAATTTCGTCATTATTCTAGATAGATCCATATAGATTAATCATTGGCATGAATCTTAAATTTTAAGAAAAGTAGGCTCTTTAGTTCGTCACGGAACTTCTTGTTTATTGTATAGTTGGTGAGTGATGCGGAGGGCTGTTTCGAATTTATTAACTCGTGTTGAGATGGCGAACTTTTCAAAATTATTTGGTTCGATCCACTCACCAGGATACTTAAACTTTTGATTAAGATCTGGCCGTGGGTGGTTTGAAGATGAGCTGGAGCTTCTTTTATATAAGAGATGAATTGGGTTTTGTTGTTTGAGTCTTGAGTCTTTTGACTGGTTTGATGCAGCACTCCATGCCTCCCTGTCCTGAGCTAATCGTTTCATCTCTACATAGCTACCACACCCTACATCCGAGGCAATCTGATTAACATATTCTAACCTTGGTCTACCCCTACAGTTCTTGTCCTCGACCCTTCCTTCCATAACTAAGCTTGCTATTCCTGGGTGTCTTAGTATGTGTCCTACCAACCTATCTCTTCTTTTCATTAGCAGTCACCAGAAACATCTCTCCTCTCCCACTCGTCTTAATACCTCTTTGTTTGTAACCCTATCTACCCATCTGATCTTCATCATTCTCCTGTAACACCACATTTCAAATGCTTCAATTCTCCTCTTTTCTGCTGCACCAATAGTCCAAGTTTCACTTCCATAGAGCGCCGCGCTCCAGACAAAGGCTTTCAAAAATGACTTCCTAATTCCTAAATCTATATTCGATGTCAGCAGATTCCTTTTTTGTAGAAATGCTTTTCTTGCCTGAGCCAACCTACTTTTTATATCCTCTTTGCTTCGTCCATCACTGGTTATTCTGCTTCCTAAGTAACAGAAGTCTCCTACTTCCTTCAGCTTTTCACCTGCCAATTTGATCTCCTTAGAGGATTCTGATTTATTTCGGCTGCATTCCAGTATTTTTGTTTTACATTTATTAATTTTCATCATGAATTCTTTCTGTAAGACGGAGTCCATACCATTCAAAAACTCATTCAAATCCTCAGGCTTGTCGGTCAAGATGACGATGTCATCAGCAAATCTCAGAGTTGAAATTATTTCTCCTTGAATCTTCACTCCCACTTTACATTTTTCTCTAATTTCCTTCATTGCTTGTTCAATGTAAAGATTGAAAAGTATGGGTGATAAGTTGCAGCCTTGCCTTACACCTTTCTGAATACCAGCTTCTCTCTCATGTCCTTCAACTCGAATGACTGCTGTCTGGTTTCTGTATAGTTTGTATATCACCCTCCTATCCCTGTACTTTATTCCAATCGATTTCAAAATGTCAAACAATTTAGTCCAATCAACGTTATCAAAAGCCTTTTCTAAGTCTACAAAAGCCATGAACGTTCTCTTATCTTTCCTTATTCTACCTTCCAAAATCAGCCTAAGACTTAGTACAGCTTCCCTTGATCCTACATTTCTCCTGAAACCAAACTGGTCTTCACCCAACTCCGTTTCTATCTGGCTCTCAATCCTCTTGTAAATTATTCTAGACAGGATCTTTGAAGCATGAGTAATCAAGCTGATTGTACGGTAATCATCACATCTGTCAGCTCCCACTTTCTTTGGTATAGGGATGATTACATTCTTTTTGAAATCAGGGGGTACCTCACCTGTCTCATAAATCCTACACACCAAGTGAAATAACCTGATCAGACCTTCCTCTCCTATGCAGCGTAGCAACTCAATCGGTATATCATCTATGCCTGGTGCTTTGTTCCTGCTTAAGTCTTCCAAAGCTCTATCAAATTCTGATCTCAATATTAAATCTCCTTTCGCATCCTCATCAATTTCCTCCTCCCTTTCCATTACATGATTCTCAATCTCCTTTCCCTTATACAAACTCTCTATGTAAGCTTTCCATCTCTCAACCTTTTCTTCCCTATCTGTTAGAGGCTTTCCATTTGTGTCCTTAATATTACAGCACTTAGTCTTTTTTTCCCCAAAAGTATTCTTAATCCTTCGATAAGCTGTGTCTACTTTTCCTAATTTCAGACAATTTTCTATACCAGCACATTTCTCTTTCAACCATTCTTCTTTCGCTTCCTTGCACTTCTTGTTAACCTCATTTCTCAGACGTCTGTATTCTGCTTTCCCCTTTTCATCTCTTACATTCTTGTGCTTCCGCCTTTCATCCATCAATACGAGTATATCCTGAGTGATCCACGGTTTTCTACCTATTCTCTCTTTCCTACCAATGTTTTCTTCTGCGGATTTTGTTATTTCATTCCTCAAAAGTGCCCATTCGTCTGCAATTGAAGTTTGTTTAGGGGTTTTCATTAGTCCTTCCTTTATACTCTTCTTGAATCTTTCATTTACATCCATCTCTTTCAGTCTGTCTATTGCCCACCTTTTTGGCTTTTGATTTTTCTTCAGTTTCTTCAACTTTAATCTGCATTTCATTACAACCAGATTGTGGTCAGAGTTTATGTCAGCACCAGGATATGTTTTACAATCCAAAATCTGGTTTCGAAACCTCTGCTTGACCATAATGAAGTCGATTTGGTAACGCCCTGTATCTCCTGGTCTCATCCATGTGTATATTCTTCTATTGTGGTTATTGAATAAGGTGTTAGCTATGACCAACTCATGCTCAGTGCAGAATTCTACCAGCCTGCTTCCTCGATCATTCCTTTCACCTAATCCGAAATCTCCTACTATCTTCCCTTCACTCCCTTTTCCTACCACAGCATTCCAATCTCCCATTACTATAACATTTTCATCACCCTTGATATACCTCAGAATTTCGTCTATTTCTTCGTAGACCTTTCAACATCCTCATCATCAGCTTGACTGGTAGGCATATAGACTTGTACCACTGTGGTGCAGGTAGGTTTAGTATTTACTTTTGCTACAATAATCCGTTCACTATATTGCTCATAATATTCCACCCGCTGTCCAAGTTTCCTACTCAATATGAGACCAAACCCTGCTTGGCCATTGTTTGATTTAGAGCTAATGACCCTATAGTCTCCTGACCAAAAGTCCTGTTCTTCCTGCCAGCGCATTTCACTAATCCCAACCAAATCCAACCTCAACATATCCATTTCCCTTTCTAAGTTTTCTAAACTTCCATTTCCTAGCAGACTTCTAACATTCCACGCTCCGATCCGTAGAATGTCATATTTCCTCTTTGTCACTTCTGTGATGTTAACCCCCTCTCGAGTAGTCCCCACCCGGAGATCCGAACGGGGGACTAGTTTACCTCCGGATTGAAATTTTACAAGGGAGGAGGCCATCATCACATGTATTTATGCATAGAGAGGTGCATATCCTCAGGAATAGCATACGGCTGTAGTTTCCCGTTGCTTTCAGCCGTGCAGCAGGACGCAGTGTAGCCATTATTTGGCTTATATTATCAATATCTTAACCGTCTATAAGACTAGTAAAGAATTGATTTATTTTGAAAGGCTGCTACTCCCTTTCAGAATAAGTAAAGAGCAATTCTACTAACAAAAATACTAACCTTCTACCGTCCTAACTATTAGATACCAAAATTCTACTAACGAAAAAATACTTAAGTTCCACCAACAACAAATACTACCACTAAAACAGTCTGTCACCAGACACACTCACATGCAATCACACATCACAGTCTACTGAAACAATGAACTATAACTAATAAACAATGCAACTGCTACCAGACACACTCACACACCACAGTCTAATAGAACAATGACATATATCTAATAGACAAACTAACTACCTACTTACAACTACAACTAACTACATACTTACTGTACTGTACTGTTAATTGGATTAACTATGCCTATAACCATCCCGGAAGTGTGCCAAACAACCCATCAAAATTTGGACGCAATCGGATGAATTGTAGGCTATATGAACGCATCGCCAACACTCATTTGTTTAAAATACTCGCGCGCTGTCCATTAAAAATTGGATTGACTATGCCTATAATGATTTCTGAAGTGTTCACAACAACTCACCAAAGTTTCATAGAAATCGGATGAATGGTATATGAACGCATACGGAACTTTCTTGAAACGCTTCGCGCGACATCGCTCATTTGTTGAATCTAATTGTCCGCTACCTATTGAAGAAAGGATTTACTAAGCCTAACACTTTCCCTGGAGTGTACACAACAACTCATATAATGCATCCACCTACCAGTCGAAGACCAACAAAACATTTTACGGGCGCCGGAAAAAGCATAAAATCAACAAAATATTGTTTTACAGATTTTAATAAATACTGATAACAGTGTAGCAATTCACACAAAATGATAAAGTTGATTTTGCTGATTTTGCAGAAAATAAAATTAAAAAAAGGGTTTGTAACATCATATTTAAAATGACATTTATTCCAGTCTCTTCATTGAAACTTTAATACACAATTGAAACAAAGTTAAATTATCGGTTTTAGTTCCGGTGCTACTCAAATCTTACGAAACTTTCACGCATAACCTGCCAACAACGTCGATACACACAAGGTAACACACAATTGATTGAAAGAGAAATGTAGCTATTCCCAACACAGCATGCGACTCGGATATTCTAAAAGAAGACCTTGCAGTAAGCTCCGACGGCGACTGTCATCGCAGATTCCTTAAAGAGAGCATATCTATGTTGACAAAAGGAATTCATACTCAAAAAAGTATCGCTTTTCTTCTGGTTGGAATGTTTATCTTCAGTCCATCATTTCGACCACTACTAAAAACAGAATAGTCACCATACCCAGCAAACGATACGAGTGTACAGTAAACAGATGACCTACGTAATAAGTCCCCCAAATGAAGATATTATTTCACAAGTTAGGCCAGGAATTGAGAGGCGGAGCAATCCGCCACTGAGATATGCGAACAAATAAGCTCCGTTCCTATGCAACACTTTCTGTTAGTATTGTATATGAAAGTCATTTACTCATTTAAAGTACTTCCACTTGAATCACCACTTTGTTCCTGAGCCTCTTCATTCACACCCTAAGAAAGAGAAGAAATGAGTTATATCTTTAAAATAATCTTATATCTTCACAGAATAATTAAACAATTCAGGGCAGTACAATTCAGGATACTGCCCGCTAACTCTCTGAAAGGGGTGTTCATTACAAGGATCTATTTACTAATACCATACAGATGACATCTCACTTTTTTAGAAACTGGAACAATGGACAGAATTTTATGATCCAGCTTTGTGGAGAATCTTATTTAGTTAAGCTATTTAAAGTTGAATCTTTTTAATAAATAAATTTCATTTGGCTTTTCTGATGGGACAATTAGACCCATCATAGCCCAGAGTTAAATGTTTGGTATGTGTGAGGGTACTAAAAAATACATGTACATATGGGATGTCCACTCCAAAAATAACGAGATCTGGATTATAATCCTGCTCCCATATTCCACGTTTGAAAGAACCAAGGAGTTTATTGTGGAGTGAAGTTACAACCCATGAAATAAATGCCTAGCCGTCTTTGTTCAAACATAGCCCACCTCTACATTCATGATTAGCTGATCAAATATCGTACCACATTGTAATTGGTGCTTTATATATATACATTTTTAGATGGAATGAAAAAAATGCAGATGAAAGAAGCCTACAAACAGAGATGGTTATGCTGTTATTTAGCTCCAAAGTTTTAGTTCTCTTGAAAGCACATTATTCTTGCTTTCAAATTATAATTTTTAACCCTGGGAGAGCCAAGAATCAAACCAAGGTCATCCCATATGCCACCCCAGGATCATTCTAATTCTTGTAATAAATTCCTTATTGACTGTGCACTAGTTAGGTAAAACAGCTCATATAATGGTTTTAGTGTAAGATATCTTGAGTCCTATTTTGGTTATTATTATTTAACATATTTTTATTTATTCATTATTTAACATTTATTTATTTATTTATTTATTTATTTACTGAATATTTAATATACGGTATATCGATTACTAACTGTTCCCGACATGCCTTGCAATGCCAATAAAAGAAAGTGTTGGCGATGTTACTTTGTTTGTTGAAGAAGTGCTTTTGCATAGGCCTACACTTTTTTCATTTTCTGTTTATGCCTCTAAACTATTGTAAAATGGATTTGCTATCTCAAAAACATTCGTGAGAGCGAGTTCAACAACTCACCAAAATTTCATCGCAATCTTAGGAATGGTATATAAACGAATACGGGACTTTGTTTAAACGATTCGCGCCGCCACCCATTTGTTGAATCTACTCGTGTGCTACCTATGGCAACATGGATTTACTAAGTCAGAAATATTTTCACGTGTGTAAACAATAACTTACCAAAGTTTAATCACTATCGTGTGAATGTTTCATGAACACACACGGGACGTTTTTGAATAAAATCGCACGCTGTCGCTCATTTGTTGAAACTCCTCGGTCACTATATATTGCAATATGGATTTACTATGCCAGAAACCTTCGCAGCAGTGTACACAACAACACGCCAAAGTTTCATTGCAATCGGGTGAATGGTATATGTATGAACACTGTATTTTGTTGATACGATTCGTGCGCTGTCACTCATTTATTGAATCCACCCGTGTGCCACCTATTGTATAAAGTGCGTTCAAAAAGTAACGAGCCGCAGGCATAATTACAGAAACCAGTACCTGTATGTTAGAAGTATTGGCCCTGGCTGTTGAGGCACTTCCCCACTGGGACACGAGACGGTGAATGGCTGACTCATAAAATTCCCCGGGCTGCGATGTGAACCAGTTCCGCATTTACAGCTGGACGTCGACGTCAGAGGTGAATCGTTGGCCCTGAGGAGCCCTTTTCAGGGGACCAAACATGGCGTAATCACAGTGAGAGAGGTCTGGACTGTATGGAGGGTGGCCGACAACCTCCCATTTGATTTTCTGCAGGAGTGCCGCGAATGTGTTGGCCGTTTGAGGTCGTGCATTGTCATGGAGCAGAATGACCCCACGGGTGAGATAGCCTGGTCGTTTTGTTTTGATCGCTTGGCGAAGAGTGGTCAAGGTTTGCGAGTAACGCTGGGCATTCACTGTTGTCCCGTGCGGTATGAAGTGTAACAAAAGGGGGCCATCTTGGTCAAAGAAGAACGTCAGCATTACCTTTCCTGCACTCGTGTGGATGGCCTTGCCTTTTTAGGGTGGTGGTGACCCTGGATGCTTCCACTGGAGGCTTTGTCGTTTGGATTCTGGTTCGAAGTGATGACACCATGACTCATCTTCAGCCACCACTCGTGCCAGGAACCCATTCCCTTCCCTCGCATAGCGCTGCAGATGACCAAGACAGTGGGCCATTCGACATGCTTCCTGGTGTGGTTGAAGACTGTGGGGCACCCATTGGGCACACACCTTGCGCAAGCGCAGTCGTTCCTTCATGATGGTGTGCACACTTCTGACGCTCAATCCGACCACGGCGGCTATGGCGTTCATTGTCACTCGGCGGTCCTGGGTAATGAGTGCATCAACCTGCTGGACGTTGTCATCGGTAATGCAGGGAGGGAGGGGGGTGCCCCAGACTGGGCATCATCGGCTAACGACACCCGTCCTTCCCTGAAGCGCTTGTGCCACGCCTTGACCTTTGCAAGGGACATGCAGTGTTTGCCGTACACTTGGGATATTCGGCGATGAATGGCTGTTCCCCCTACTCCGCCCGCTGTCAGAAACCGAACAACACCTCTTTGCTCTTCGTTTAACGCCTCCATGTCCCTGTTTGCAATGCGACTGACAGCGTTGGACGATTGATGCTCGCTACTGCTCGCTTTGTATCGTCACGTGACGTGCACGCGTGCCCTCTAGCGACGGGCTGTGACCTTCCACGCTCTGGTCGGAACCACACCTCGTTACACACGCCACGATTAGCCGATGTCGTCACAGGTTTGCGCATTCCAGCCTCCTGCTTGTTACTTTTTGAACACACATTAAAAAATGGATTTACTAAGTCAGATATCTTTGTGTACACAACAACTCACCAAAGTTGCATCGCAATCGGATGAATATTATATGAACGCATATAGGACTTATTAATACCGATTCGCGTGCCTTAACTCATTTGCTAAATCTTTTCATGAGCTACCGATTGTAATATGGATTTTATAAGCCAGAAACATTCGCAGGAGTGTACACAACAACTCACCAAAGATTCATCGCAATTGGATGAGTGGTATATGAACGCATATGAGACTTCGTTGAAACGATTCTCATGATGGTTGTGTTGGGGGATATAAAGAGTCGAGGTGTATAAAAACCAATGCAGTGAGTTCTCAGTTGGAGTCAACAGTATTGTCCAGGAAAGAAGTTAGTGTAGCGACGAACTCTTTCTACATCGTTTAGTATTTGGACCACCCTTGCTATATGGAAGTGAGTGAGTGGCAGATTTAGGATATATGATAGGAAAGCTAGAGGTATCTGATATGAGGGTAGCACTAAGGATTGCTGGGACGAATAGGTGGTGGCAATGGCAGGAGGTGATGCATTCTTGTAATGCGTAGTTGAAGGTTGAGTTAGAAATGGACACGCTAGATAAAGCTGTTCGTGTGAGCCGACTTAAGATGGTGGGTACTGTGATGAGAATGGCAGGAGGCGGGATTACCTAACAGGTTAATGAATTCGGCTGTAGAGGGTAAGAGTAAGAGATGCAGGGCTAGGAGGTGATCGATAAAATCAGAGTTAAACGATCTCAAAGTGAGAGGATTAGAAGAAGAGGAGGCCTCAGTACTAATTGATAATAGGGGATCATGGAGACAACTCTCTGTCGTTTTATGACGTCATCCACTGTCTCGCTTCCTGATCTCGATACATGCATCCATCTGTCAGTACAGCTCCATGGGCTTGTGGAATCCAGAAATTTCGGTAATTGTGAGTTGATTTCTTTTATTTGTCTGGACATTTTGGGATTTGAGTGAATTCTGGTAAAATATGGAGGGACATATGAGGTATCTAGGTGTATGTAGTGGTAAACCACTTCCAGGATGGGTGAGGTCGGAATCGAACCCGCCTTTTCTCGGTTTTGCCTCACGAGGCTGAGTGGATCCTGTTCCAGTTTTGGCAGAGAAGGGAATCGAACCAGGGTGTTCGCTGTGAAAGTCATATTTATATCTACATCATTGAATGGAGATGGCATGTTCTCATAAGTACGGGTTAGAAGCGGTGTTGTATTCCCACTGAAATGGCATCTGTCACGGTCTGGGAAACTGGTTGACTAGTTCGCTGTAGAGTGGACATGAAACAACTCGATCATTTAGCTCTGTGTCCTTGAGTGCGAGCAACTCATGTTGGGGGATTGTTTCATCTCTGGTATCGGCCCCGTGTATTTGTGTGTGCATAATTCATGTTGGGTGACATTTCGGTCATCGGCACCGTGTGGTTAGAAACTTGGGGCAGCTCGGTCACCCACCTCGTGTCGTTGGATGTGAGAGGACTTGAGAAATCTAGGTCAATACCCTCCGTCTGGGTGGTAATTGTAAAATTTTGAGGTAGATCCTGGGGGTAAATCTGGGAGAATTATGAATTTGTGTCAGTTTGAATAACTTAGGGAAAATCTGTGGATTTGAGGAATTTTAAAGACGTTTTGGTGAATTCTGGGGTAAATTTTGAGATACTGTGTAAATTTAGGTAGGGATTGGTGAATTTTGTTAGGTTTGGAGAATTTTAGAGAATTCTTGTTGGAATTTAGAAACTTTATAGACACCTTATGAATGGTGAAGAGGAATGGGTTACCGTCCGTAGACTAGCATGTACTGATTACAAAACAGCTGGTCGGGAACCCACGGATGCAATCATATTTGACTCTTAAAACATCTCCAGATGAATTTTAAGAGTTCAGTCAGTTACTGTAACAGCAGAAGCATGACCATTGAGAAATAATTTTCCTATCGATCGCAATACACCCTTGGCACCGGATAGTTACAAACCGTCGTTGTTAGAAGAGAGAACAAGTGTTGACCCAGGGAGCGGTTCAAGAAAGATGACAGCGAAGAACCTAGCCCCATGTAAGTGAAATCTATGCCATACACGGCTGGGGGCCCTTGGCCGCTAACCCACATTCCACTCGTTGAAAACTCCATGATATGGGAATTTTAGAAACAGTTAGGGGAATTCCTGTGTGAAAATTTACGTATAGACTGCACGGCTACCCTGTCATCTCAGCCAGGTGTCTTAACATCCATATATTAGAAAGAAATAAAGGGAATGTCTGTCGTTTCAATACATATATTAAACCTACTCACAGGTACATGTTTCGCGGGTTGTTAAATTCCTCTTTCTCAGCCTGTACAACAAATATCAAAGATTGATTTTCTTTACAGGTAGTCATGCCACTTATGTACTTGTAAAGGAAATCAATCTTTGATATTTATTGTACAGGCTGAGGAAGAGGGAGTTAACAACGCTCGAAACATGTACCTGTGAGTAGGTTTAATATATGTATTGAAAAGGCAGACATTCCCTTTATTTCTTTCTAATATATAGTTAGTCAATACGGACCTCAATTACTGACATTATGAATCTTAACATCCGTCTGCCCTATGGGATAAACGTGTTGCTACCAGATTGTGTCCGCTAATACCCACTCGCAGCTACCCTGATCGTCCGCTCCTTACCTCCATTGGAAGGTAGTTGAAAGTATTTATTGAACGCATAGTATAACCCGTTTCTTACGAGGAAGTCTGATCTGCTCTGGAATTGTAGGATTTGAGGATTATTTTTGTGGATTTTATGTAATCTGAAGAATTTGGGGAATCATCGTATATTTGGAAGGATTCTTGGGAATCATGGTATATTTGTAATAATTTTGATGAATCTGGTCAATTTAACGTAAATCTGTCAATGTTTGCGTGATTTTTGGATTTTTAATGTATTGTAGAACATTTTGGGTATTCTTAGTGAATTTGGAAGGATTTGGCGGAATCTGGTTAATTTGACGAGTTCTATAGAATTTTGGTGATTTTTGGAAATATGGTGATTTTTATTATTATTATTATTATTATTATTGATTTAAGCCCACTATGGAGCACTTATGACTAGTTCTTCGATGCTCTTTTCCGTTCTCAATATCTCTTGAGCCCTGCTGATAATTTCTCCTTTCTCTCCTGCGAAAGGGGCTTCCGACATTTAGGGACTCTAGGTGCTGGGTTCCATAATTCTGCCATAGCACAAAATTTAGAACGATCTTCTACATCAAGGTCAGCAATTCCAGCCGAATCCAAGTCCTTTAGTACTTCATTAAGCCACATACTTCCAGTCTTGTAGCTTTTAACCTAGGAGAAAATCTTCTAGGTAAGCCTGTTGCTGTTCATTCGTTGTAGGTGCCCGTAGAACTTTAGCCTCCTACGTCGCATACTGGTATCGGCTGATTCTAACTGTCGATACAGGTCAGAATTTAATTTCAAACGGTAGGTTCCATCTGGGAGTAATCTCGCCATGGCTTTTCTTGAGGATACGTCTTTGGGCTTTCTCCAGGTCATCCATGGTGCCTTTTCTGTTCATCAAGAGGGTCTCTGCGGCATACAGAAACTGTGGTCTGACAGCAGTTCTCTAGTGACAGATCTTAGCATTCCTCGAAATGCATTTCTTGCTGTACAAATTGTGGGATAGTTGGTATGCTGCGTTGAGTTTGGTACGCCTTGCTAAGATGGAGGTGCCGTCTCTACTATTGGGATGGACCTATTCACCAAGATAACGAAAGCGATTGACTCTTCCAATCGTTCCATGTATGGTCGTCAAAGGGGTGTTTCCGGAATGCCGATTCTCAAAGTTCTTAGTCTTATTGTAAGATATCTGTAATCTAGACTTCACCGCTATCTCGTGCAGGGCTTGGACAGCTATGCCAGCATCCATTGAATTGTTGGCTAAGATTGCAATGTCATCTGCGAAGGCAAGGCGCCTGATCTCGATTCTTCGGGTTCCAGCTCCAGTGGCAACTGGTTTGATCCCTAGATTCCTCAATGTGCAATCCCAGGTCTTGATGACTTTATCAAGCACCAGATTAAACAAAATGGGCGAGAGGTCATCACCCTGTCGTACTCCGAGATAGTTCTCCTTTGAACTTCACCTTAGAGGTTGTATCCGTGAGAGTCTGTTTGATGAGGGTGCGTGTGTTATAATCCACACCTCGTTCTTGGAAAGTTGGTGGGTTAGATGGCAGGTGTATCTATGGAGGATCTTAACAGGCAATCTGTCCGTGGGCTCTTCGCAATTTAGCAATTGCTCAAAGTAGTTTGCCAAAAGTTCCACGTTCTCGCGGTTGCTGGTGACCAGCTCCCCGGCTGTATCCTTAAAGTGAAGGCATTGTGGTTTATACCCAGAGAGTTCCTCTTTGAAGACCCGATAAAAGTTTCTGGTGTTGTACATTTTTATTATTTGGGTAAGCTACAGGACTCTCGAATGGCATCTGTGATGGAAGAGAATAAGGGATGAGCAAGGGAGGTCGACAGAGAGCCCTGGCATAAGTAAGTGTAAGCAATGCTGGTCTTTGAAGAAAATGTGATAAATTTTGGTAAGACCTGTTTGGAGTTTGAGGAAATTCTGGAGGTGGTGGTGGTGGTGGAAATTGGGAGATAGGGTGTGAGGGAAGGGATCAGGGGTATAGTGTAGGTGGGACCGGCATCTTGGATGGGTCGCCAGTGTACGCTGCAATCCTGGCCGGCATCGCAAATCCTGGGATCGACCGCTTGGCTCTGCTGTCCAATGCTGTAACACTCATAATAAAATAAATAAAATAAATAAGTTATTATAATCAATATATATATTAAATATTAAATTAATGAAAATTAAATAATAATAATAATACATTTAAATGAATAAATATCAATTATCAATAAATAATATTAAATAAGAAAATAAAAATTAAATAAATAATAAACTAAAAAATAAATAAAAGTGAATTATTAACTATAAATAAAGATGTAATTTGTCCACGTTATATGTATGACCACAACCCTCTGACGTTGCGCAACAGGTTTGGACTTGTTTGAAACGGTAACGTGAAACCCGCCACCTGCAAGTGCCAGGCGTGTTAACTCTCGACATCCGATTGCAATGAAACTTGGGCGGGATGTTGACTACAGTCCAAGGAAGGTTTCTAGTTTAGTAAATCCATTTTACAATAGGTAGCGTACGAGCAGATTTAACAAATGAGCAATAATGCGCGAAGCGTTTCAACAAAGTTCCCGTATGAGTTCATGTACCATTCCTCCAATAGCGATGAAACTTGGGTGAGATGAGTACACTCCAGGGGTGGTTTCTGGCTTAGTGAATCCACTTAACAATATGTAGCGCAAGTGCAGATTCAACAAATTACCAACGACGCGTGAGTCTTTTCAAATAAGTTCCGTATGCGTTAATATACCATTCGTCCGATAGCGATGAAAGTTGGGTAAGATGTTGTGTACACGCCAGGGAAGGTTTCTGGCTTAGTAATCCATTTTACAGTAGGTAGCGCTCGAGTAGTTTCAACAAACTAGCGATGGTGCGCGAATAGTTTCAACAAAGTCCCGTATGCGTTCATATGCTATTCATCCGATTGCGATGAAACTTTGATGAATCGTTGAGTACACTCTATGGAAGGATACAGGCTTAGTAAATCTGTTTTACATTAGGTAGCGCAGGAATAGATTCAACAAATGAGTGATGGCGCGCGGATCGTTTAAACAAAATCCCGTATGCGTTCATATGCCATTCATATGATTGCGATGAAACTTTGATGAGTTGTTGTGCACACGCCAGGGAAGGTTTTCGACTTAGTAAATCCCTTTTGCAATAGGTAGTGCTCGAGTAGATGCAACAAATGAGTGACAGCGCACGAATCGTTTAAAGAAAATCCCGTATGCGTTCATATGCCACTGACCCGATTGCGATGAAACTTTGGTGAGTTGTTGTGCACGCTCCCACAAATGTTTCAAAATTAGTAAATCCATTTTACGATAGTTAAGAGGCAGTCAGTGGTAATTGAAAAGAGATATTTTGTATCCAAAAGCACTTCAAGAAACAAAATTACAACACCAACACTTTCTTTGATTGGCATTGCAACGCATGCCGGGTACAGCTTGTAATAAACACATATTAAATAATACATAAATACAAATTAAATAATGAACAATCGAAAATCAAAAATAATAATTATTAAATAAATCAAAATAAAATAGTAAAAATAAAACAAACAAACAAACAATCAATTGGTGGCCATCTTGGATCCATCGGTCGGGCTATCCTGTCGCGGGCAGCTGGGTTGCATATTACGTGACTTTGTGGGAACCCCTCCGAACCACTCCTAAACTTGGAAACGTCCATCGTTAAAAATTGTATTTAAATTGAAAATGTATCATATGGATAGAGGGGATGGAGACCTTTTGTTTGAGCCCTTACACGACTTTTTCCGATTATCGTTCGGGTGATATCGACTATTTTCGGAAATCTCGGGTCAATGATCTTGTAGTTACTACCGACTGGATAGATGCGTTCAATTGTATCACCTCCATGCAGTCTACCAAATAAGATTAGTAATAAATTTATTTTGTAACATGGAATGTAAGAACACTCACTGATGACCACTCAAATGAGAGACCTGAAAGGAGAACAGCTATTGTGGGTAGAGAGTTACGGAGATATGACATCGACATAGCAGCTCCCGTCTTGCTGAAGAAGGTGTGGGGTACAGATTCTTTTGGAAGGGTAAACATTCAGATGAGCGCAGAATACATGGCGTTGGTTTGCCGTTAAGAAAAAGCTTCTCATTGATTTGTCTGAGCTTCGAACTGGGTATAATGAATGCCTCATGACACTAGGACTTCCACTATATAACAACCAGCATGCCACGGTAATCAGTGCATCCGATGATAACATTAAAGAAATTCTATTCCGATCTGGACAACCTCGTATCAAATATCAACCGTGAAGACAAACTCATCCTGCTCGGTGATTTTAACGCTAGAGTGGGTAAGGACTACGATGTTTGGAATGGTATCATTGGCAAAGAGGGAGTTGGGAGTGAAAACTCCAATGGTAGACTATAAGGCTGCTCTCAAAATGTGCTGAACATGAATTGAAAATCACCAATACCATCTTTCGCGAAAAGAATCGCCTCAATACTCCAATTCAGCATCCTAGATTGAATCACTGGCATTTCCTTGACTATGTCATTGTAAACAAGAAAAAATTTCGAGATGTTCTTATCACCGAGGAAATGACAGCAGCCGATGTCTGTTGGACAGATCACCTTCTTATCAAATCTCTTGTGCGTATAGAATTATCTACTCAAATGAGGAAACAAAAGAAAACCTGTGGGCATAATTTTTATACCAAGATGTTTGGTAACTCAGATAATATCTCCCAATATAGAGAGCAGCTTAACCAGACAGTGCCAACGGAATATCATCTAGATATAACACAACACTGGGAGAGTTTGAAGGCCACTATTCTAAATGCTTGTAAGGAAACGCTGAGGTATAAGACAAGGAAACATCAGAACTGGTTTGATGAAAATGATGAGGAAATTGAAGCATTGATCTCTGAAAAGAGAAAAGCTTTGCTAACTTCGAGAAAAAATATGAATTCCCATGCTGAGAAAGAAGCCTTTTGCCTTGCCAAAGCAAAAGTCCAACGAAGAACTCGTGCACTTAAAAACGCATGGTGGATTTCCAAAGTTAAAGAGCTGCAATATTCTGCGGACAAAGATTCGCGACAGTTCTTCCAAGCAACAAAAGCAGTTTATGGTCCCACCATTTCGGTGGGAATTCACTTAGGTCCAGTGACAAAGGTACACTTCTAAAAGATCAATATTCCATCACGAATAGGTGGAAATGACATTTTAAAGACCTGTTCATTCAGGATTCAATTATTGATGAGCGGGTGTATGACATATTAGAGCAAGTACCCATCAGAGGACAACTCGGCTCCTTGCTGCCAATAGAAGAAGTTCAGTGTTGTTAATGAAGCAAAATGACGCAAAGCCACAGGTTGAGATGGATAATCAACAGAAGCTCTCAAAGAAGGAGATGAGTAACTCATAAGCCACAAACATGATTTTATTATTATTATTATTATTTGGAGAACTGAAAAAATACCTGCTGATCTCAGAGATAGTCTGATAGTTTCCATAATAAAGAAAGGTGATTGGACAGACTGCAACAACTATCGTGGCATATCATTACTATAAGGCCTCGGAAAGCTTATTGCTCGTATTTTGGCTAATCGCATTCTATATTTGTTGGTGAAAACACTTCCAGAGAGCCAATGTGGTTTTAGGTCTTCTAGAGGCACCACATATATGATATTCACAGCTCGACAGCTTCAAGAGAAATGTAGAGAACAAAATAGACCTCCTTATATTGACTTTATCGACCTCACTGAGGCATTTGACTGTGTAAACCGTGACGCTTGATCGAACATTTTGTACTGTATGGTTTTTCACCAACAGTTATTGCCATCCTAAGACTGCTCTACATTGATACGATGGCAACTGTAATTGGTAACGACTCTGTTGGAGACCCTTTCCATATCAATACTGGTGTTAAACAAGGCTGCGTGATTTCCCCTACATTGTTTTCTCTGTACGTTGCCGCTGTCACGCAGCTAGTCAAAAACGATCTTCCTTTAGATATTCAAATAACGTACAGGATGGATTGAAAGCTCTTTAATTTGAGACGTCTAAAGGCAAGGACCTCGGTCATCTTCTGATGCATTGGATGAGTTACAGTAAACAGATGATACTGCAGTAGTAGCTCAATTAGAGGAATAACTCATGAAAATCTTCAATGCCTCCCCTTCGGCATACAAAAAGATTGGTCTCAAAGTTAACCCCAGTAAAACCCAGGCCCTCTACCAACCAGCCCTGGAGAAGGACAAGAAAGAGGAAACATTAATATCACCATTGATGGAGTGGGGCTTCAAGAAATTAACACCTTCCCTTATCCTAACGGCACCCTGTTATCAAGTGCTAATATAGATTCCGAAATTCAACACAGGATTAATCGTGCTGGGACATCCTTTGCAAGTCGAAGGTCTAAGTGATTCACAACCATGATGTCAATGCTGCAACGAAGATCCTTGTGTACAACTCAGTTGTAGTTCTCACCTTACTTTATGGATCTGAATCTTGGTCATGCTATAGACGACATCTCACCTTTAACAACTGGAGCCATATCACTACTAGTAATGTAGCCATGATTATTATAAAACGTCAGCAGAGATGAACAGGACACGTAATCTGCATGCCCAATAATCGCATTCCCAAAGTGGTGTTTTGCTCGGAATTAACAGAGGGTAAAGGCTGTGTGGGAGGTCAGCGAAAGCGATTCAAAGACGTACTAAAAGGTAATATACAAATGTGTCACATTGATATTAATAACTTTGAGACTTAGCCGTTGTTCGCTCTTCCTTGAGATAACTTGTTCATCATGGTGCAATATAGTTTGAAGGAAACCACCGACAAACTGTCTAGGATAAGAGGCAGCGCATAAAGGACAGTGTGCTCATTAGAAGAAATAAAAGGAACGCGGATGCCCCACCTGGGACCAACTGTCATCACTGCGCCAAATTGTGTGCATTCCGCATTGTGCTTTATAGTCACCTCCAAACTCACCGATGAAAAGACATTCGGGATTGGAAGGCCAACCTACTCGATACGAGTGCTTGCTATGATGTTGATGAGCTCATCAATAATTGATAAATCGATAATCAATCAATAATAATAAAAACATACATATTAAAATTTAATAAATCAATAAATAAGTTGGAAGAGAAGATTAACTGACCAAACGAGGTCAACAGAGTTGGGCCTAGTGCAAGTAGGTGGAAGCAATGGTGGACTTTTGTGTATAATCTCATTAAATTTGGAAAAATCTTTTGCGAAATTTAGGGAATTCTGGTGATGGCGGTAAGGGGGCTGGGGGAAGGGGTTTGGAAGCATCGTCCATAAGGTTTGGAAAACCCGCCGTCTTGGAAGAGCCTCGAGTGCGTATGCTCTCTAAAAATCTTATATTCCCCGGAGGTATGGATACATTTTACTTTGGGGTGGAACGAGCTTGTCTTATAGATAGAGGGGCTGGATCCCTTTCGTTTGAGCCCGCACACGACTTTCCCCGCTTACTCGTTCTGGAGTACGCATGGCCTTCTCCCTGGATGGTGGGTTGCCTATTCAAATACCCCTGAGATAGGATCCCTCCTGCCCCTCAGCTCTTGTACTTATAGTATAGAGTACCCAATTTTTACTTATTCTCTTAATCGAGACGATGAAAGATCATGTTGACTGGCAAAAGCACATCCTTCTTGCTGTAAAAGGATTAACACGTTCATCCGGAAGAACTACAAAACCAAAATCTCCGACATACAGTATAAATCAGCATTGTCTGTATTATATACATGGACTGGAGGAACACCTTTTGATTGAATAGTAGGAACGAGCTCACATTCTAGTGTTGAAGAAAACATGCAAATTGCTGAAAATGCACTAATTTAGATTTCACTAGTTAGATCTCTTGACCGCAAAATTATAACTCCGTTTCCCTTGATCATCTAACACAGGACTTCTCAAAGTGGGGGGCGCGCCCCCCGCAGGTGGGTGCAGAGAGTGATAAAGGAGGGCGCCGTCTTTGATTGTTATATTTATATTTCATATTCTGTAACAAATGTTAGTATCCTCATATTCATGAACCTATCATAGGCAGGTAGCTCCCAACACCATTCAAGAATAATAAATTCGTACCTTTGCTGTCTTATTTAACAAGAATCGACCAGTAGATCCTGCCAGCAGGAATTTTGAGAAAACGTGGCGATTAACATTTCCCACGCAAATCCCTTTCACTCGCCACCCGCAGTGACAATAAGCGGCTAGACAATGTGACCGCCACTTCCTTTCAAGAAGGGCTTCCAAGAATGGATTCTTCTATTTCTGCCGTTGCCGATTCGAATTCAGCTAGGCCTTTCCAGTCAGTTCAAAGACAGTGAGTGAACAAGTGAATTCTAGTGCGTGGTTAGCCAACTTTTCAATTAACTGATACTTGTGACGACATTTCCCATGGATAAGTGGCTTATTAGAAGTGGTAAAAAGAGACCCCATGAAAGTGATAGTGCTTGCCCTCCTTCGGAAAAAGAACATTGTTCGAATTTAAACAATGTCCATTGTTCTTCCGCGTCTACTTCGTCTCCCATCAGGATTATTAATTCTATACACAAAGTGAAAGTGCGTAAATATCAAGACGATTATCTGACATTAGGCTCTACCAGCATTCTTTCGAATAATAATCAGGAAGATTTTAGCAAACGACAGTTTGAAGCCTGTGAAACTTAAGAGACACTTGCAGACTAAACATCTAGACTGTATAAGTAAACCTTTAGAATTTTTTAAACGCCACGAGCAACAACGTAAAGGAAATGTTAGATTCCTAGATTCCTAAGAAAGCGCTAAGAGCATCCTTGGAGGTATCCTACACACATCAAAAAAAGTTTTGTATCACCTCGGTTCCCAGATCTCCGGCATATAGACGTTGACTGTGTATATTGTATCCAAGATACAGTCCCTTTGACTGTTCATAGATGTCACTAAAACTGCTCAAAGATGTAAACAACCATGCATGAGCAGGGCCTATTAGACGGAGGGGGTACGACAGCCGATCAGTTCCAGTCATTCCACCAGGACGAAGGTACGCTGCTCATGTTGTCTGTAGTTCTACCATGCCTAGAAGGTCAATACCGCAGTTCGATCGCGTCTGCATTGTTACTTTGTGTCAAGAAGGGCTCTCAACAAGGGAAGTTTCCAGGCGTCTCAGAGTGAACCAAAGCGATGTTGTTCGGACATGGAGGAGGTACAGAGATACAGGAACTGTCGATGACAGGCCTCGCTCAGGCCGCCCAAGGGCTACTACTGTAGTGGATGACCGCTACTTACGGATTGCCGCTCGGAGGAACCCTGACAGCAATGCCACCATGTTGAATAATGCGTTTCGTTCAGCCACAGGACGTCGTGTTTCAACTCAAACTGTGCGCAATAGGCTGCATGATGCGCAACTTCACTCCCGACGTCCATGGCGAGGTCCAGCTTTGCAACCCCGACACCATGCAGCGCGGTACAGATGGGCCCAACAACATGCTGAATGGACCCCACGGAATTGGCATCACGTTCTCTTCACCGATGAGTGTCGCATATGCCTTCAACCAGACAATCGTCGGAGACGTGTTTGGAGGCACCCTGGTCAGGCTGAACGTCTTAGACACACTGTCCAGCGAGTGCAGCAAGGTGGTGGTTCCCTGATGTTTTGGGGTGGCATTATGTGGGGCCGACGTACGCCACTGGTGGTCATGGAAGGCTCCGAAACGGCTTTACGATACCTGAATGACATCCTCCGACCCATAGTGCAACCATATCGGCAGAATATTGGAGAGGCATTTGTCTTCATGGACGACAATTCTCGACCTCATCGTGCACATCTTGTGAATGCGTTCCTTCAAGATAACGATATCGCTCGACTACAGTGGCCAGCATGTTCGCCAGACATGAACCCTATCGAACATGCCTGGGATATGTTGAAAAGGGCTGTTTATGGACGTCTTGACCCACCAACCACTCTGAGAGATTTACGCCGAATTGTCGTTGAGGAGTGGGACAATTTGGACCAACAGTGTCTTGATGAACTTGTGGATAGTATGCCACGGCGAATACAGGCATGCATCAATGCAAGAGGACGTGCTACTGGGTATTAGAGGTAGTGGTGTGTACTGCAATCTGGACCACAAATGCTGAAAGTCTAGCTGTATGATGGTACAACATGCAATGTGTGGGTCTCATGAGCAATAAAACGAGCTGAAATGTTGTTTGTGTTGATCTCTATTCCCTTTGTATTTAACGGTTCCGGAACTCTTGGAACCGAGGTGATGCAAAACTTTTTTTGATGTGTGTATTTAATTTAAAAAATCCAAATCACCACATATTATTGGTGAAAAATTACTTCTTCCTGTAGCCGTGAAAATGTGCGCGATCATGCATGGAGAAAAGTTCGGCGAGTGTTTGAAGTCGATACCGTTCTCAATTGATACAGTAACTCGTCGTATTGATGTAATAGCCTCTGACATAAATAATCAATTGCTACCACGTCTTCATGATAGCCCAAAATTTGCCCTGCAACTTGATGACAGTTCTGATATCGTAAACGGTGCCCAGCTTCTTGTTTTGTACGCTACTGTCATGAAAATGAAATGCACGAGAATTTTCTATTTTGTAAAGATCTGGAAGGGCGGAGTACAGGCGAAGATATATTTGTTGTTGTTGTGAATTCCTTTTTATTGACAACAATCTCTCATGGACAAATTGTGTTGGTATATGTACTGATGGGGCTTCAGCATTTACTGGAACTAAAATGGGTTTCAGAGCAAGAGTGAGTGCTGATACTAATTCTGTAAAATTCACACATTGCATGATACACAGGGAGGCATTGGCTTCAAAAGTACAACAACCGAAAGTCAATAAAGTGCTGAACGATGTAATTTGTGTTGTACATTTTTGTGAATGCAAGCGCTTTATACAGTCGGCGATTTTCCATTTTTTGCAAGGAGATGGGATCTACACATGATTCGCTTCTATTGCACACGGAGGTACGTTGGTTGCCTCGTGGTCGAGTCCTTCGTATTTTCCTATTGGACAGCAGGCCTACACTCGCAACCCTGTTTCTGGATGAGAAATGGCTTCTAATACTGTGCTACTTGGCTGGCGTATTTGAAAAACTGAACGAACTTAACGTGTCACTTCAAAGATGAAATAGTAATATTTTCATTCTAAGCGACAAAGTGCTTGCTTTTAAGAGAAAACTTTAACTTAGGAAAGCCCAGATGGACAAAGGTAACTGTGAGATGTTTCATTGTCTGAATGAATTCCTGGAAGAAAATGAGCTAGATATTTGTCAAATTAGTGGAATTGTCGTAGAACACCCCCAAATCTTCGTCAAGATTTCCACAACCTTCAACTGAGAATGACTGGATTCACAGTCCGTTTGAAACGAACGTAACTGCCCACCTGTCAACGGCAGAACAGGAGGAACTAATAGAACTCTCAAGTGACAGAATACTTCGAAATGAATTCAAGTTGAAGTCTCTTGAAAATATTTGGGTGCAGAATCGGAATGAATATCCCATTTTATCAAGAAATGCAGTGGACCTGTTATTACCCTTCGCTTCAACTTACTTGTGTGAGTCAACATTTTCCGCAATGGCATCCGCCAAAACGAAGCATCGGTCTCAGCTGCAGCTAGAAAGGGATCTGCGGGTTGCTGTTTCAAATATCCAACCAAGACTGAATTTACTTTCATCTAAAATTCAAGTTTACACATCACATTAACTCCGTAAGTGTCTGAGAATTACTGAATTCTGGTCCATGTACACTTTTATTCTCCTGTTATACTTTTTCATGGGTGTAGAGTTTTAACATAATATTTTTCAAATTCACAGTGAAATGTTGAAAATTGTATATATTATTTATATTGACATTTATAAGTCAAGAGCTATCAAATATGAAAAGCATTACAGAACACTGGTGTCACATCTAAATAGCTAATTAGCGAAACAAACAAAATTCGCTCAATTTCAATAACTGCACGTGCGGCAGTTGGTTTTATTTTTATAAGCAAAAGTAATACATACGCATGATACTTTTTTACAAAATGTTGTTATACTTTGATGTGCTCTAAGAATAATGATTTGCGTGTTATTATTATTATGATTAATGTAACTGGTAGTTGAAATCCTAATTACGCAGTAGCATACACAGTAGATCGTGTGTGATCTTTTTGTTTGTGGGAAGTAGCCTGTTAGAAGTACTACCCTACCAGGGAATTGTTACCGCTAGACGTGAAGCGCGGCTGTTCTGTATACATTACGTCATTTCGCCTAGTTATGGCTGAACGAGCGGTTGCGGGGCCAGAGGGGAAGGCATGTACAGTCATACAATGCGAACACACCGCACAGCATTTGACCCAGCACGAATCCTGCACACGAATGACATGCGTTCAGGTTTCGCTGGCTCAAATGCACGTCTATCGCAGGCGTGTGGCTGGTCGGAGCGCATTTGTTCCGATTTCCGCCACCGGTAACAATTCACTGGTAGGGTAGTACTAAGAAAGGAAATGAGGGGGGCTAGTTATTTCATTTTTAAGGGAGTGCGACAGAAAAAGTTTGATAAATCCTGATCTAACATAGCGAAATTAAATTATTTTGAGTTGGTCAACAGTATTGAATGCAAACGGTAAAAAGTGTTAATGCCTGAAGCAAATTACATGAGGCTAAAAAAATCCCCTGGGTTACTAGTTCCGAGCGTCGACATACGCATTTAATTTGGGCGTTTAAATCTATGTCTACGACTACAGTAGTTTATTGTATACTTATCCGGCATTGTGCTATGTAAGGTTTGATTTTGCAATGGAAGTGGGTATTTTACTCGCACTAACATTAGAAATTTTTCACAGAAATGACCACAATCCGGAGATCACTTTAACAAGAGATCGACACGTTGCCTCACTCAATAAAAATGTCTACAAAATAAACACATCAACCTACAGCGGTATGAAGCCATACATATGCATACATTGCAAGGCGAAGTTTGATAAGAAAAAGATTTTGAAGGCTCACTTGATGATCCATAGTGGTTACAGGCCTCATTCCTGTGATACGTGTGATGCAAACTTTGCAAAGAAAAGTGCCCTGAAGACGCACGAGATGATCCATAGTGGTCTAAGGCCATATTCCTGTGGTACATGTGCAGCAAACTTTAGGCAGAAAGGTGACCTGAAGAGACACGTCATGATTCATAGTGGTCTCAAGCCACATTCCTGTGGTACGTGTGGATCAAATTTTACGATGAAAAGTGACCTTAAGAAACACGTGGTGATCCACAGTGGTCTCAAGCCACATTCATGTCGTTCATGTGGAGCTAAGTTTGCTGTGAAACGTGCCCTGAAGGCGCACGAGATGACCCATAGTAACTTCAAACCGTATTCCTGTGGTGCATGTGGAGAAAACTTTCGTATGAAGAGTCACCTGAAGAGGCATGACATGATCCATACTGGTCTCAAGCCATATTCCTGTGGTACATGTGGATCAAAATTTAAGCAGAAAGGTGAACTGAAGACACACCTAATGTTTCATAGTGGTATCAAGCGACATTCCTGTGGTATATGTGGGGCAAACTTTACACTGAAAAGTGACCTAAAGAGACACGAGATGACCCATAGTGGTCTGAACCAATTTTCCTGTGGTGCATGTGGAACAAAGTTCAGCATGAAAAGTGCCCTAAAGACGCATGAAATGACCCATAGTGGTTTAAAGCCGTACTCCTGTGATGCATGTGGAGCACGTTTCAAAAGGAAAGATGTCCTGAAGAACCACGTCATAATCCACAGTGGCCTCAGGCCCTATTCCTGTCCTACGTGTGGAAGAAAGTTTGCTTTGAAACTTGCCCTGAAGACGCACGAGCTGACCCATAGTGGCTTCAAGCCACATTCCTGTGGTGCATGTGGAGCAAAGTTTACTATAAAAAGTGAGCTGAAGAAGCATGAAATGATCCATAGTGGTCTAAGGCCGTACTCCTGTGATTCATGTGGAGCAAGTTTTGCAAGGAAAGATGTCCTGAAGACCCACGTCATGATCCATAGTGGCCTCAAACCCTATTCCTGTCCTACATGTGGATTAAAGTTTACTCTGAGACGTGCCCTGACGGCACACATTATGATCCATAGTGGTCTCAAGCCACATGTTACAAGGAAAGTTACAAACAAACTTTACAAAGAAAGATGAACTGAAGGCACACAACATGATACATAGTGGTCTGGAGGCATATAGGGATACCTGTGGTAGGTGCGGATAAAACTTTACTCGGAAAGGCCCCATGCTGTTCCATAGTTATCTCATGCATCATTCCTGTCGTACATGTGGAGCAAATTTCATTGACCAAAGGAAAACTGAAAAGACACATGCTGATCTATAGTGGTCTAAAGAAACATTCCTGAAGTACAAGTACAGGGAACTTTACTTGAACAGGGAATTTGAAGGAAATGATTTTATTCACCACTGGTCTCGAGCTACATTTGCTTTTTTATATGTGAGGCAAACTTTACTCGCACCAAGTACACTGAACGCACACGATGATCCATAGAAGTCTAATGCCACAATTATGTGGAAAATGCGGAGCAAAATTTTCTCAGACAGGATATTTGAAGACACACACACATCGTGATTCATAGTGTCTTATGGCACATCCGTGAAATAAACGCAGAGCTAGGTTTACTTGGAAAGATATACTAAGACACACATGTTGTGCCATAGTGGTCTAGTTTGGTATTTCTAAAGTACATGGGAAGCAATATGTGCTGAGAAAGGCTTTTTGAAGAAGCAATCATTTGTAGCTTAATCTTGTATGTTGTCCGTGCGGAGCATAGTTTGCTCAGAATATTAATTCGAAAGCACACTTTATGTCAAGTATTATTCCAGTGGTACATGTGGAGGAACCCTTAATCAGAAAAGTCAACTGAAGACACATATTGATCCATAGTGGCCTAATGTCACATTTATGTAGTATATAATGAGCATATCTCACTTGGAATTATTCTCTTAGTTGTACACGTCGAATCTATTTGTTACACACATGCCGGGTGATTTCTCTATGAAAGAAGGATTAAAAATACACACGATGATCCATCCCTGTTAATAACCGTTCACATGTCCCTCATGCGCACAAACTGATACGACGTCATATTACTAGGCAAGTGTCGAAGTGGTCTCTAATCCATTAGTCGTTCTTACATCCCAGGGCGTATGACAGGCAAGGATGTTATCCGGGCACCTCTGGTGAAATGTTATGCTGACAATTATGGCCAAAATTTCACTTTCGTGGACGAAAACCTTCGCCTGGTCTGCGTTTCTTCAGGAGACTGGTATTCCAGAATGGAATGGCTTGCCTATGCTCCCGATCTCAATTGTGTAGAGCAGGGGTGGAATCT
Organism: Meconema thalassinum; assembly: GCA_946902985.2. Classification (NCBI taxonomy): domain Eukaryota; kingdom Metazoa; phylum Arthropoda; class Insecta; order Orthoptera; family Tettigoniidae; genus Meconema; species Meconema thalassinum. Next base: position 124,954,727 of record OX336397.1, read on the forward strand.
TCTTAATAAATAAGTTCCTCCCTACTGTGCTCTATGTCCATATGCAGAACTTGTTTGATGTGCGTCATTCATATCGGTCAACCGTCAAACTCTTATAGCTCTTACTGCCAAAATACTTTATTCATAAACAAGCAAAATTTACTGATCAAGGAGCTTTAAAAAATGACCTGTTAATTCATATTGGAAACTTATATATATGAGGTACTTCCCGTCATGAGTACGAAGAGTGATTCTCAGTCACATACTTTATTTCATAGGCACTGGAAGTCCAATTTATGTACTGTAGAGCATGGGATCTAAGAATGTTATCCAAGTGACAGTTTGAGTTCATAGGCTAGTGTATAGAAACAATATCTCTGTTGTACATACTGAGCCCGTATTCGCTCATGCTGGTGATTATATTTAGGAGAGTTGTATATTCTTATATCTGAGAAACATAGAACGCGCCCAGGAGGCATGTCATAGCATCAGACGTTCTTTTGACTTCACTCGAATGCTCCAAATGATTTTTATCCATGATTAAAGATTCTATCTTTAATGTGCAAGTTTGGAAGAATCATCTACAGTAATTCAGTATAATGTTCCACTCTGAGATGGCCTAATATTTGTTATTTGCCTATTGGAAAAGGTATGACAACGCAGAATTTCGTAAAGGAATGTATAGTTACTCACGAGGCATCGACGCCGGAACTGTAGATTTCATGGAGAAGCACTCCTTTTAGTGCGTTTGACTCGCACATACGTATTTGTCTAGTGGTCTGTAAGACCTGGAGTTATAGTAGGTTTGAGAGTCCATTTTGTAAAAATCTGAGTGCTTTCGGTATTTATTAAGCACGAAGTGTGCTGGTGAACTTCGCATGTTGCGTGTGTGATCCCTAAGTACAATATTTATAAACAACATTGCGAAATTTGTGATTCGCCAATTTTTAGACCGAACACATGGTCATATTTTACATGCTACATGGCATGAGTGAAATTGTAAGAAATTTTCATAAGTGTGAAAATAACGTCAGTGATACTGTGAAATGTACCAGTGAATTTGAAATAATACAACGCACTTACGAGCCACGCCCAAACCGTGATTTTTGGCCTATCTTCATTTATGAGAAAATAGGCTTATGAGTTCAACTTTTGTCCGTGTGTCTGTCAGTGTGTGTGTGCGTATGTGTGTGATTCGTGAGTGCGTCTCCTCTAATGAAACCTAAATGGCTGGAGCGATTTCAATAAAACTGGATAAGTTCATAGCACTATTCCGGACGACCACGACCGAGTCCTTCAAATTTTGTCACATCTCACCAATCCAACATGGCGGCTGTGCGAAATATTTCACCAGCATTCAATATCTCCGAAACTATCACAGATTACACCCTGGAATTTTGTACGGTGATAAAGGGAACTGAACTATTAGAAGTTCACCTATGTAAATTCTGAAAACCTGGTAACTACAAAACCAAGATGGTGGCCAAGCGAAGTTGCGACATTTAAATAAACGTTTCTCGTGATTTAACTAACCAAACGCCATGAAACTTCATACAGTATATGTTTACACAAATTGTAATAAACGGACATTTAACTTCGTTCATTTGTTTACATAACCTCAAGATGAAGGCTGTTTGAAATATTTCATCGGCATTCTATATCTTTGAAACTATTACCGGTATCACCCTGAAATTTTTACGGAGATAAAGGGCACTACTGGAAGTTCATCTATGAGACTTTCAAAAACCGGTTAACTACAAAACGAACAAGGTGGCTAAGCGAATTTGAAATATATAAATTGATTTTTCTCGCGATATAATGATCCAAACGAAATTAAGCTTGATACAGCAAATGTTTATACACATTGTAATGCACTGGTATCTAATTTAGTTCAATTGTTTACACATCCTCAAGATGACCGCTGTGCGATTTTTTTTTCTGTCGTGATCATGCGATCGAAGTGAAAGTTAGAATAATGAACCTATACATTAATTTTCCTTTAATGGTACTTTACCCGTAAAAATCAAGGAGGTACTCGTTGGTAATCCAAAGCACAACTGGATTATAAAATAGTGAAAGTCCCGGCTAAATTAACTATCACAATCCCTCCAACGAGCTCTCCAGGGTTATACACAGTAGGTCCGGAACATGTCTAGATAAAACAAACTAGCTATATACGGTAGAGTGCAAAACTTACCTTCATCTCTCGGGGCTTTGTTGGAAAGAAATAGACATCCTATCTATTTTAGGCTGTTTCATAACACGTATCCATTTATAGAATAATTAAGGTACACGAAACAAGAAGTATAAAAATATAAATTTATTAATAAAAACTAAATAACAATTACTAACAAAATAACACTCTAATATAGTTACTCATTCACGCCACTGAAGCTATCAAAACGTCTTACGCACTGGATAAAAATGAAAAGATTCTGTTCTCTACAAAATTATAAAACAATCAAAACATTCTACTGGCGCTTCTTTGAGACAGGCATTCCGTTTAAAATTGCTTACATTCTTTGGCGCGTGCCATCCTGCTTCGCTCAACTGGTTATTATATAATAGCTGTGAGTCGGTCGCCAGACCCTTCCATACACACAGCTGCAATAACTTTGGATATTCGTTTATCGACCTTGCTACAAGCGGAACCTACTCGTTTGCCACCTGGCATGGTCTCCGTTCCTAGCACACAAAATAAGTAAAATGAAACGCGATAAAGCATCTCGTATAGTCATACAATAACTTTACAAAACTGTCTCTATTAAAGCCATTTCTCATTTAATCACATCCATCCTTCTAAACAATCTTGCTAACATTCCCTACCGTCGTACATGACCGACGAATCCTCCATACACACCATAATCATATCTAATATCAAGCACTCACATCAAAAACATTCGCTCTTCCTAACTATTATCAATATCAAAAACATTGGCCAATTGGTAAAGGTATGACAACGCAGAATTTCGTAAAGGAATAAATAGTTGCTCCACGACTCACGAGGCATCGACGCCGGAACTGTAGATTTCATAGTAACATAGTGTTACAATTGTGTATTAATAACAACTCGTGTTATTTCATCGTTCAATTAGGATCAATCACGACTAGATGTGATTTAATCTAACTTTCCTATAGTCGGATGAATTACCTTTCCAAAGATATGTATCATAATATTAATTATTATAAATAATGAAAATTCTCAATTTAAACAAATGTAAATATTTATATATACTATTTACACGTGTCTATCGTTTCAAAAGAATTATTCTTTAGCGATCTGACTTCATCAATATAATAATCAACCCTTTCTTCAGTATAGTTCTCTTTTTTATACTTTTCCATTTTCTAATGCTATACCAATGTAATGTCAAAATCTTGTTAATAGTCATCATCGGTTTAAATATGACCGATCAGCTAATATTAGTTCATATTGTTGTTACAATTCCAGTTTTAATATAAATTAATAATAGTTTAGTGGACAAGGATCATATAACTTCTCCCAACGAAATTCCGCCTTGTCACGACTTTTGTGTCGCAGATCTAATCACATTTAGGAGTCTTCCATGACTCTACTAATATACAACAATGCTTTCACTACTCTGACTGCAGTATGCCAATACAACTAATACGGAATCACCCTCGTATTTCACAAACATCTATATAAAGGGAGAAACTGTCGTATATCTCCATTAGATAACCGAAATGACATCATCTCAATTGTTCCATAGTACTTGCATAACTTCCTTCTAGCATTGATTTTATTGTTGTTACAATCCACTGCCTGTTCTACCAATACGACTTATCGTTCTCAAACGATTATATTGACGGATCAATGAGGTTTACTAATCGAGGTTACTCCGATATAAAATACCATATCTCTAAACATTTAATACAAATAATTACACATGTTTCTTCATACTGGTCATTTCTACAAATAACATAGTGTTACATTTATGTATTAATAACAACTCGTGTTATTTCATCGTTCAATTAGGATCAATCACGACTGGATGAAATTTATCTGACTTTCCTAGATGTTAGGCCCCTTAAAACAACAATTATCATCATCATCAATTACCTTTCAAAAGATATGTCTCATATAATTTACATTTAATGAAGAGCAAAGCCTTCCTTCAACTCAATATTGGTTTGTCATCTACTGAATGTAACTTCATTCTACCCAAAGAATGTTCATAAATATTTAAATTCACGTCGTAATCATAACGAATATAATTTTTTAGATCGACGAAATGTTTATACTATTTGGTGATATTTCACAATATATCACGTGTAGATCTCTTCTCCTTACTATGAATTTTTCTTATAAAAAGTGTGCCCAATTCATTTTAAACAAAATGAATTTACTGAAATATCAAAGACAAAATGTCTGAAATCTTGAATAAAAATCGAAATCGTCGAATAATAACTTCTTTAAAGTTTCTCGGAATGGAAAATTATTTTCTCAAACAGCTGACTTCAGTTCATAAAATGAATCATTAAAATTTCCAAGTATAGATGAGCAAAAACCATCCTATACGAACTTGAAGAATAAAACTTAATAAACATCGAAGTGAAAATACATGAATTAAATATGGAGAATTGTTGTTCACAAATGCCGTTATAAATACTCAAACTACAAAATAATGTAAAACATTTCTACCTTAGTATTGTAGACAATTGAAGTTCATTATTAGGTATTCGAAAATACCTAGCTGGGTCATCTCCCGGTTATGAATTGCTGAAACCAAATCCGTTCAACGCCAGTGGATAAAAACCACGACCTCGGGAACAGAAAGATTTCCTTCCCGGCATACTCGTCTCCTCCGGACGTCGAACCTCGTTCCTCGAACATGGATTCCATCTCGAACAATACTCAGGCCTAGTATCTTCTATCATCTGTCTCCCCGTTGATGATTCTTCAATCGCCGACATCTCTCGATAGTCCTCCATCATTATCGAGCAATATATTCGTAATAGTTTCATCGTTACAAATAAATTTGTAAGTTGTACATCGAATCACTATCGTAGATGTTAATGTTCAGTTGGTTGGTCAATGAAAGATTATATCTGCTCATAGTCGAGAATTAATGTACATGAAAGTACATTAAATGTTCTGGATGAAAGTGTAAATAAAGTATCATGTTGTCTCGGCATTATATAATTCTAGATGTCATACATATTCTCGTTAATTAACGTTGTTCCATGTTGCTATTCACAACTCTGTATCGACATATCCCACTCGCGTAATAGTCCTAATCCATCATCTCACTCATAATCAAAGTGTTATAAACCAATTCCACTTTATAAATGTTTGTATCCATCATAGTGTTCAAAATAAAACAAAGTCTCAATGTTCATTCAATATCACTTTACTTACTTATTTCCGCGACATGGACTTGACTTTGTTGAAGTCTCGCTGCACTAAAATGATTCTCTCTGCGCTGAGATAAGCAACTTTCTCTGACAACGCAAATTGTCCTATAACTGTCGAATTTCTCAATCAATATTCTTAAAATCTTCTTATACCGTAGCGTGGTAACTAATGTATATAATGCATACAGTTTGCTTTCAGAAAAGTCGAACACTTGTTCGCTATTAACTTGTATTCCTTCGCTAAACTTCACCTAGTTTCAGCGCGGCTCTCACTAACTATTGGCGGCGTTCGGCACTGTCTCTCGAGTAGCGTAGGACCGCACTCGGTATAGTGTCAACGGGAATGAACTACACCGGGTATCACGTCTTGTACCTTCAAGATCAGTCGAGATAAGAACGCTTCTACAAGACGTCCCCTCACCATCTCCTCTAAAATTTGGTGCAATTGTTGGTCGCGGGCAGTTATTGGCGCTCACTTGTAATAAAGTTTATTACAGTGAATTTCTTCCCTTTGGCGAAATTTAAGGATGTACTAATATCTTCTCTCGATTTTCTTGATATCATTGCAATAGAATTGATACATAGGGCTTAAATGGAATATTTAATCACATTAACTAGGGAAAAATCCATATCTGCCTACATAAACCCTCCTCTCATTGGCTGTAAGCATATATCCAATTGTATAATTTATAACAATTAACTGGTAATATTTCGCGGTATTACCTTGTTGCTAGGCACATTTCAAAGGTGTAGAATATTCTGGGGCGTCTCTGATCACGTGACTGGTTTCTCCCACTGCCTGTGTTCGCTAACAAATCTCGCTTGAGCCAACTTCCAGGATTTATATTGCAATGTTAAATTATATCATGGGGCTCAAAAATATCATTATATACATCATGAAGCATTCGAATTTCGGGTTCAGTACATGACATATAACAAACCAACATGGCGACCATCCGAAATATTTAGATGGTTCTCAATATCCGAATCTATTACAGCAATCAAATTGATTTTTTATGATCATAGAGGCTATGCACATAAGTTCACCAATAGGACTTTCAATAACCTGGTGATCACAAATTCAACATGGCGGTGACCCGAAGTATAAATATTCACATGGACGTTTGTCGCAATTTAACCATCCGATTGCAGTGAAATTTGGTACAGTAAATCCTTATACAAATTTTAATGCACTGGCATCTAATTTATTTCAATTGTTTCCATAACCACAAGATGGCAGCTGTGCGAAATCTTCAAATCTCGGTCTTTCGTCATGTGTCCTAATCATGCGATTGAAGTTTGAATACTACACGTACACAATAATCTTCATGTAACAGTACATAACTCTAAGACCTACATAATATAAAAATCCTACATATCGACTAAAATTTAGTCGGTTCTCAATATCTACGAATCTATTACAGCTATCAAACTGACATTTTGCATGTTGTTAGTGGCAATTAACATAAGTAGGATATATGAAAATAGGTTTTATTTCTTCAGGGAACTACTTGCTAGCGCCTAGATTACTCTGATATTACAGGATTGTGAGATTCACCAGAGAGTAGAATCTGTATTTGAAGATACACACATTATCAGTAAAATGTGTGAGCAGACACATGGTCATTTTGCATACAGTTTTGATCTATAAAACTACTACGCTAAATTCTGCGAAAATTATATTCATCACCATCTACAAGATGCTGTTAACACACCACGTGTTAGGATTCTTTACCATTTGGAACATGTTGTTTAACATGGCCTAACCACTCAATGGAGGGGACATCGATGACCTGACAATACTACAAGATGGAAGAACGAGAGAGGAGGATGTTACTCATGGACGCACGTGGAAAATGGAGAACTTTTCCAAGTTCTAAGGAAGGAAGGGCCCCTCATAATTTCCTTATGGACGCTGTGATCAAACAACGCCGTGAGTTATGATTCTAAATCTCATGTTCAGGTCATAGATCATGGTGGAGTTAGTTCTAGCAACCGTACTTGAAAACAGTCATATAGGTAGGTTTCTTTTTCGTAGATACCATTTTTGGTAATTTTCATTATTTTTTGAGCTTCCACGCTGTGGTATTCAAAAGCTCAGAAATTGACACCATTATAGTGTGCTTTCACACTGGTGCATCATTATTGTAAAATGTGAATTTAACCCAGATTATGATATGGATGCCGCTGTACAGAGACATATAATCAGTCCGCGCCCCGTTTCGACACTATTCTTCTTGACCAAGATGGCAATATGCATTTAAAATTGTACTGAAAGTATCTCAGATCCATTATAGAATGGTAGCTTCAATAAGTACTTGTACACGGTACACGGCCGATTGTCGAGACACAAAATATTTTACACGTAAATAACGCACTTTGAAAAGACTGTTCGGCTTAGGCGAGTAGAAGCGCGAGCCGTCTCCACACGGAGTTATCACAGCATGCTTGGCACCTGCGATCGAGCTCACCGGCTAGGTTGCGTAACCGCACACTTGACAATCAGAATACAAGTAAAATCGCCTTGCTGGCTACCAAACGCCACAGTGAGCAACCCCCACTACTCCTTTCCTTCATCGATATCTCGATGTGTCAATAACTCGCTTGTGGCTTGATCATTATAGATGTTATTCCTGCATGTCGTTTGTTATATTATATTACTCATAAAAATAGCTTTCTGCTATGGTAATCTGCGTTCTACAGTCTTTGAAAGATCTTCTACAACTCTGATTCGCTTCAAAACAATAAAGATAATCTTGTAGCCTGGGTCGATATATGACATGACGTCACATATAGGTTTATTGATCGGACTAGCTGCGAGACAATCCACTCGGAAATGCTCGTAACTTCCGATCTCAAACTGAATGACACTTCTCATAATCACGGCGTGGCAGAGCATGGCCTGACTCACGAGCTCAACTGCTTCGCGTCTCTCGCCGCCTCCACTACAATATCTGGACAAAACCTTATGAAAATATACGGTACAGTACCAACCACTACGTCAACTACGAAACAAAACGTAACTCAGACTACTAAGGCATGTCCTGCCATAATCTCAGAACATCCATGTACGTCTAACTATTGGCCTACTTTTCCACAATTAACTTCTACCGTGAAAACTACTCCGATGCAGTCGCAAACACATACAGTTGGAATCCAACAGATTTCCACAATACCAAATGTAACTACCGTGATGGGAAATTGCTACCCTACTCTGATGGAGCAACCCAGTCAGCTGAACTATAGCGCAACTGCATTTACACCAATGCGGTCATCTCCAAATCAGAACGTAACGATCATATGATCGAGAGAAAAGCAACCAGCTCATTTTTCCGGAACTGGAGGAGGCATAACTCCAGTTGAGTTTTTAGCAAATGTAGACCATGGTGACACCCGAACGTGAGTTAAGGGTCATTGAGAGTCTGCTAGGTGGCAAGCCAGCACGTGGTTCCGCGCGCTTAAGTATTCTTTCAGTGGATACCAGGACTTAAGAGAAGCTTTATTAAGGACCTATTGGTCAAGGGACATCCAGCAGAGTATCACAGCTGAGGAGTACACGAAACGGTACTGCTCTACTCAGCCAACTAGCTACGCAAATTATTTTGCGCTACAGCTCGATAGACTCAGATGTCTTCAACCTCCACTGTCTGAAGCTGAATTAATTCAGGCAATAATACGTCAATATCCACCGGAAGTCCAACGATTATTGATTGCCGCAGACGCTACATCTTTCGTCCAGTGTGACAAGATATTACGGAGACTAGACTCAAGTAACGAGCAGTTCGTAATATATAGGCCACGTGGAGAGCACCGAAACCAAGCGAGACAGATAAATTCATCGACTGTCGACAAGGTCAGTCAGACAACTGCACCTTCGTCAAACTTTGGAAACCGTTATGAGCGAAACAATACAGGACCAGACCGGAGAACCTGGAACCGGCGGCCCTATGACCAAAACCGTCAAACAGGAAACCCGACGTATTGGCAACCTCGCTTTGAAGGCCCAGTCGTTGAGGGACGTAATAATAATGAAAGACGAACCGATAACATACCAAGAAATCAGAATTCAGGTCAGATACGACGCGACTATAGATATAGTAGAGGCTATCGTCGTGATCCCGATCCAAGATATCGTCAGGATTAAAATGCTCAAAACGAAAGTGACCGTGATTTGAGGGGAAGAGCTCAGGAGAGCAGGAGTTATATACGACAGCTGCGTGACCTTGAAGAGAGGGAACAAACTCAAACACCGCGGGAAATGCAGGAGGTGCATGACGAAGTGCTCCACGGCGCTAATCAGCCAGGGACATAGCAGCCCAAAGGAATAAAAAACAACTCCAAAATCCAAATGAGTTCTGAGGTGATTGACTCCGGAGTAACGGCTGTCATCTTACTCTGGGAGCCACTCCAAGAGGATCTCTTATACGAACGACTGATGACGAACGACATCCAAATTACACGCCTACCACTGATTTCTGCTAAAATCAATGGTTACCCAGTTACGATACTGATAGACACAGGAGCCATGATAAGTGTCTTACCAGCAGACTTTTATGCCATATTAAAAGCCAACCTTAAATTGACAGAATTACCAGTTTCCACTGTCTAAGTCAGGGGAATCATTCCTGACAAGACCGTCATGTGCAAGATACAAGTGCTCTGTGCTGTCGAAATTGCAAGTCATATTTATTTGCACCAATTTTTGGTATTGAAGGACCTGAAATATCAAGCTAATTTGGGAGCAGATATCAAGAGGAAGCATGAAGGATTCATTGATATGGGAGAGAACTCCATCTGATTTAAGCCGCGTGATGCCACTCCCATGGACCAAGCAGAGGATGAAAAGTGTCCCAGTAATGACGTAAATGTCCTAGATATGCAGAATGCAGAGGACATGGAATGCACTAAGGAAGAGTGCAGGGACGATCCACATCACCCAGGAAAGTTGGAGGAAAGATTGGAAAAGCTACTAGAAGAGTATGCTGATGTCTTTGACATTACGGCTGGAGAAATTAAGAACTTTGAGTATGATCTAGTTGTACTAGATGAGTCACCTTTCCAGAAAAAGTGTACCCGATCACCGAAAAGCATCTGGAGGAAGCTAAGAAGAAACTCCAAGAGATAAAAGCAGCAGAGATCATCAGGAAAGCACCAACTTCTTACGTCAATCCTCTGATGACTGTGGTTAAAGCAGATGGAAGCTTACGACTTTGTTTGGACGTACGAGCCATTAACGAGCGCTTAAGCCCAGCGCATGATCGACCGCCCAAGATTCGTGATATTCTCAGAAAATTCAAAGGGAAGAGATGTTTGACCTCACTTGACTTCGTACAATCATACTACCATATTAGAAGGTCAGAACAGACGCAGAAACACACTGGATTTATTTTTGGACAGAAGACCTATGTTTTCTGTTAACTGCCGTTTGGTCTTAAAAACGCAGGAGCAGCGTTAATACGAGCATTGGATGCCAATCTCACTCCCCAGGTTAAACAGAGAAGCTGCCCGAAACAAGTTGAATCGTCAGGCAGAGAAACGCTTGAGAATGATGACGAACAAGAGGTTTCGTCAACCAGTCATCGAGGGAGATCTTGTCTTAATCAGACGTCCAGGAATTTCAAACCCGATGGAACGAGTATATGCAAAGTTGGTATCGCTTTATTATGGACCTAACCAAGTACTTGAAGCTTTGAAAAATGGAAGCTATGTCATAGGTGACATAAACACTGGCGAGCGTATTGGAATTTTAAACGCGGCTTATCTAAAAAAATATCACCAGAATTGAATTGGATTGTTGAGCAAAACAAAAAGGCCTGTCCTGTATTTTTATTTGAAACGACGAGGAGGCACATGAGTCCGTATTCGCTCATGCTGGTGATTATTTTTATGAGAGTTGTGTATTCTTATATCTGAGAAACATAGAACGCGCCCAGGAAGCATGTCATGGTTTCAGACGTTCTTTTGACGCAATGCTACATTGCATGGCATGGCATGAGTGATATTGTAAGAAATTCATAAGTGTGAAAATAACGTCAGTGATACTGTGAATTGTACCAGTGAATTTGAAATAATACTACGTACATACGAGCTACGTTCAAACCGTGATTTTTAGTGCTCAGATTACGCTGATATTACACGATTGTGAGGTTCACCAGAGAGTAGAATCTGTATTTGTAGATACACAAAGTATCAGTAAAAACTGTGAGCAGACACATGGTCATTTTGCAACAGTCTGCACAAGTGTAGATTCAGTTTTGTCTATCAAACCACTACGCTAAATTCTGTGAAAATTGTATTCATCGCCATCTACACGATGCTGTTAACACACCACGTGTTCGGATTCATCACCATTTGGAACATGTTGTTTAACATGGCCTAAACCACTCGATGGAGGGGACATCGAAGACCTGACGAAACTAGAAGATGGAAGAACGGGAGAGGAGGATGTTACTCATGGACACACGTGGAAAATGGAGAACTTTTCCAATTTCTAAGGAAGTACCCTCATAATTTCCTTATGGACGAGGTGATCAACCAACGCTATGAGTTATGCTTCTAAATCTCATGTTCAAGTCTCAGATCATGGTGGAGTCAGTTCTAGCAACCGTATTTGACAACAGTCATGTAGGTAGGTTTCTTTTTCGTAGATACCATTTTAGGTAATTTTCATTATATTTTTGAGCTTCCACACCGTTGTTTTCAATAGCTCAGAGTTAGACACCATTTTAGCGTGCTTTCACACTGGTGCATCATTATTGTAAAATGCGAATTTAACCCAGATTATGTCTTACAAGAGGAGCAGTATCATTTTCATAACAGCTGATGCTGAATTGTGTGTAACATTTGTTAAGCTCCCATTTTTGTACTATTTTACTGCACCACTGTAATTTTCGGGCGTATCAGTTCGATGAGAAGGCCTACTCATCCCAATTATGATTATTTAAATATATTTTTCCAGTGGTATTGTGAAACCACAAGATTCGAGTTGAATCATATCATTTTAAGAAGTTTAGGCAGTATTTGCCCACTTTAATCCCGATAACATGATAATCTTATCAGTTATTTTTAATGACAGAAGATGAAGGTGTTTAAAACCATTTATAATTCATTACTGTGCTTGTACGCACGAGATAATACTATTTTTGGAAAACCAGTGGCGTTAGAATATCATTTACTACATTCTTTGGAGAAGGATATCTTCTCTTTGCTTTGACTACACATTTTTACTAGTGTTAATCATTTTTGAAGGTGTACAGCTTCACATTATATGTGTTATTATCGAGTAACTATACTCAAGTGTGTACCAGGGTAATTAATGAACATTTTGAGAGTGAACCCAGCAAGTATTTTCGTAATATTGATAGACTTTGCTATCAGGTAATGAACTCACATGTGAAGAGGCATAGCCGTGTCAGAACAGATGACAGGTGTTTTGGAAGTCGAGAAACCCGTTATGAACATTACCCAGACAGCCAACGATGATTTCCATTGAGAGTATGACTAAATGACAAACACTTCTGATACGTATTCCTGAAGGAATAGTTAGGAAGTCAGTGACGTTCGACTGACAGAGATCATTGGCTAACCAAGGTTTTTTCTAGCATGTTTATGCTAGAGTTTTATAAAGGTCAAGCAACGTACGCTATAAATTGTTTTGATACAGGGTGACTCCCAGGTCATGAATTCATATTTAATTTTTCGCACATGTTGTAAGCGAATAACCTTTGATCATTTCTTTGATATTATAAGATAAGTTTTCATTCGATTAACCAGACATTTTGATAGGCAATTTTTCTCACTTTATGTGAATGTTTATGTCCGTGTTTTGACACGTGAACTTTTATAGTATTTGTGCTTGCCGGCAGATTTCAGTTTCAACTTAACTGACCGAGGATGTTTCTAGTGAGCTAGTGTGCCACTAAAAATACTGATTGTCTGGAAACCGGAGTCTTTAAGTAGCCCGTGTTATTGTGTTTGCCGGCAGATTATAATCTCCCGATTATTCTGACTGAGCACTTTCGTTCGTGTGTTTTGCTGAACCACAACGATTGCTTTAGGATGTTAGTGACATTGCTTGTCACTTGTTTACTTTGTTGAGTACCGGTGGGGTAACTCATTTGATAGATAGAAGATAGATAGATCAGTTGTCATGATTTTTCATTATTTCAGGTGATGTTTTCATTCTGAAACATCACTTTATTTTCATGTATCATCAATCAGGGGTGTTTTTAGTACCACTACCCATGCTTTGCTTTGCTATTTCTAATGTATTTAAGTCTCGTCGAGAGGGTTATTTACATTTAGTTAGGGGATGTTTTTGCTGTTGTTTTTTAAATTTAGATAGTGGATTAAATAATTTCAAGCCCTTCGATGGTAGGATAGAAGTTTGATTTATTCAATAAATCATTTTACGAATTTTACTTAAGCCTGGATGTTATCATTTAATAGATTGTGTTTTTGGGGGTTTATTTCTTTGTGTGTCTTTGACATTGCCAAATGATGGGGTCCTGATCCTCAGGGATTTCGAGTCTTGTGCCGGCTAGTCCCACAAGGAGTGCATTCCGATCCTCTTCGGCAATGTTTTTGAAGGATAGGGTTGTCTGGGAGGCCACGCATGGTTGGTGGTGACCAGATAACCTCCTCTAACGGGCACAATACGGAGTATAAAACAGAACCATATTCAAGTAGTACATTTGAGCAAAGCTTGTTGGAAAATACATTTTAAACACAAATAATTTGTAATTGAGACTCAAACAAATTCACTTATACTGAGTGAATCATAATTCGTGTTACAAACTTCTTGGGGTTGTAGAGGGGACTATGTAGAAAACATTTTGACTAGGAACCCATGTCGAGACATGTATCGTTTCGATACTAAGTCAGTTTGACTCGATTGCACATCTCCCACTTCACTAGAGACACGTATGCACTAAAAGAGTTGTTCCACGTAGTGACCCTGTTGTTCATTGCTCAACATGTATCTGCTCAACCTATTGTCATTCACACGTCCCATGAGACCTGGTATGTGTTCAATAATGCGCTGCCGCCAGAACGCGTGGAACAAGATCATCCGACTCGACAAGAGTCTCATAAATAATGTTCTTCATGTGTCCCACAGGAGAAGAGGAGTTAATTCTGGCGATCATGATGGCACGAAATTGGACCACCACATTCCCCCGAATGTTTGTTCGAAATGTTCGCGGGCTACACGTACAAAGTGCTCTGGTGTTGATACCACATTTGCTGACGTAGTACCAATGGCAAATCTTCACAGAACTCTAGTGCTTAGAGACAGACCAGCGGCGCTAACGAAGTGACCCGAATACTCACGACTTCAACCGATCATCCATCACCCTCGAGACAGACCAGCGGAGCAGTCAGCTGTTCCTCGCTGAGACAGACCAGCGCAGCGGGGCTATAAGAACATACTCGAAACTTCACAACCTAGACCAATCAATAGGGCTAGTATTATTATGTAAATACATATTCCTTCCTTTTGCTTATATATAACTTCTTCTTCATCTCTTCTTTCTCTTCCCCAATATGCCATTGCCGTGGCGTTGGGAGATAACCTCGGATCCATCTATTGTAAATCTGCCTGTTCCCGGCGAGACCGCAGAGCTGCTGTATTGTCTTTCCTCTACTGGCTGCAACCTGCATCATCCTCTCTTCCCATGTTATCCTCGGTCGTCCAATGGGTCTCCGGCCCTGCACTCTCGACTCCATATACAGTCGTGGTTTCCTCTCCATTCCCATTCTCATAATGTGCCCAAACCAGGAGAGCTGACGATCCTCGATTTTCCTCTCCACTGCATGCACCTCGAGCTCCTCTCGGATACGTACGTTCCGTACTTGGTCCCGCCGCGTGTTTCCTGCTATCAGCCGGAGGCACTTCATTTGGCCTGCATTGACCATGCTGACGCCACTTCTACTCGCCGTTCAACTCTCGCTGCCGTTGATAAGTGTATACTCGATGACCGTCTTATAGACCCTTGTCTTGGTCTTCCGGCTGACCTCCTTCTTCCCAAACACGCAGGCTTGACCGATTTGGCTAATTTTGGTCTTGAATTATTTGTGGAAGTCCAGACAATGTTTAAAAGGTGAATAAATATGAAAGTTGCAGCGCACGAGTATATTCAACAAATGAGTGATGGCACGCGAATCGCTTAAACAAAGTCCCGTATGCGTTCATATACCATTCATCCGATTGCTATGAAACTTTGGTTGTATTGTTGTGCACACTCCAGGAAAGGTTTCTGACTTAGTAAATCCTCTTTACAATAGGTAGCGCACGAGTAGAGTCAACAAATGAGCGAAGACGGGCGAAGCGTTTCAACAAAGTCCTGCATGCGTTCACATACCATTCGTCGGATAGCGATGAAACTTGGGTGAGAGGTTGTGTACACTACAGGCAAGGTTTCTAACTTAGTAAATCCATGTTATAATAGGTAACGCACGAGTAGATTCAACAAATGAGCGACGACGCGCAAAGCGTTTCAACAAAGTCCCGTATGCGTTAATATACTATTCGTCTGATAGCGATGAAACATGGGTGAGATATTGTGTACACTACAGGGAAGGTTTCTGGCGTAGTAAATCCACTTTACAATATGTATCGCACAAGTAGATTCAACAAATGAGCGACGACGGGCGAAGCGTTCCAACAAAGTCCTGTATGCGTTCATATACCATTCGTCCGATAGCGACTAAACTTGAGTGAGTTATTGTGTACACTCCAGGGAAAGTTTCAGGCTTAGTAAATCCATTTTACAATAGGTAGCGCACAAGTAGATTCAACAAATGAGGGAAGACGCGCGAATCGTTTAAACAAAGTCCCGTATGCGTTCATATACCATTCATCCGATTGCCATGATACTTTGGTGAATTGTTTTGCACACTCCAGGAAAGGTTTCTGACTTAGTAAATCGTTTTTACAATAGGTAGCGCACGAGTAGATACAACAAATGAGTAAAGACGCGCGTATCGTTTAAAAAAAATCCGTATGCGTTCATATACCATTCATGCCATTACAATGAAATTTGGTGAAATGTTGTTTCCACTCCCGCGAGGATTTCTGATATAGAAAATCCATTTTACAATTGGTAGGGCACGAGTTGATTCAGCTAATAAGCGACAGCGCGTGAATCGTTCCAACCAAATCCCGTATGTGTTCATATACCATTCAACCGTTTGTGATAAAACTTTAGTGAGTTGAGTACAATCTTGCGAAGGTGTATGAATTTGTAAATCTGTTTCTCAATGGTTGGCGCACAAGTAGATTCAACAAATGAGTGACGGCGTGCGAATCGTTTAAACAAAATCCCCTATGCGTTCATACGCCATTCATCCGATTGCGATGAAACTTTGATGAGTTGTTGTGTACACGCCAGGGAAGGTTTTCACTGAGTAAATCCATTTTACAATAGGTAGGGTACGAGTATATTCAACAAATGGGTGACGGCGCTCGAATCGTTTCAACAAAGTCCCATATGCATTCATATACCGTACCATTCATTTCATTGCGATGAACCTTTGTTTGAGTTGTTGAGCACGCACCCATGATTCTTTTGAGATAGTAAATCAATTTTGCAATAGTTAAGAATTTGTTAACGGAAAAAGAAAAAAATAATAGGAATCCAAAAGCACTTCAAGCAAAGTTACAAAGCCAACACTTTCTTTGATTGGCATTGCAACGCATGCCGGGCACAGCTAGTCTATTTATATAAAAATGAATTGCTGTTCGTTAGTCTCGCTAAAACTCGAGAATTGCTGGACAGATTTGGCTAATTTTGGACTTGAATCATTTGTGGAAGTCCAGAGAAGGTTTAAAAGGTGAATAAATATGAAAGTTGTAGCGCACGAAAAGATTCAACAAATGAGTGACGGCACGCGAATCGCTTAAACAAAGTCCCGTATGCGTTCATATACCATTCATCCGATTGCTATGAAACTTTGGTTGTATTGTTTTGCACAGTCCAGGAAAGGTTTCTGACTTAGTAAATCCTTTTTGCAATAGGTAGCGCACGAGTAGATTCAACAAATGTGCGACGACGAGCGAAACGTTTCAACATAGTCCTGTATGCGTTCTCATACCATTCGTCCGATAGCGATGAAACTTGGGTGAGAGGTTGTGTACACTACAGGCAAGGTTTCTGGCTTAGTAAATCCATGTTATAATAGGTAGCGCACGAGAAGATTCAACAAATGAGCGACGACGTGGGAATCGTTTCAACAAAGTCCCGTATGCGTTCATATACTATTCGTCTGATAGCGATGAAACTTGGGTGAGATGCTGTGTACACTTCAGGGAAGGTTTATGACTTAGTAAATCCACTTAACAATAGGTATCGCACAAGTAGATTAAACAAATGAGCGACGACGCCCCAAGTGTTTCAACATAGTCCCGTATGCGTTCATATACCATTCGTCCGATAGCGACTTAACTTAGGTGAGTTGTTGTGTACACTCCAGGGAAAGTTTCAGGCTTAGTAAATCCATTTTACATTAGGTAGCGCACGAGTAGATTGAACAAATGTTCGAAGACGGGCGAAGCGTTTTAAAAAAGTCCCGTATGAGTTCATATACCATTCATCCGATTGCTATGAAACTTTGGTGAACTATTGTGCACACTCCAGAAAAGGTTTCTGACATAGTAAATCTTTTTTGCAATAGGTAGCGCACGAGTAGATTCAACAAATGAGCGATGACGGGAGAAGCGTTTCAACAAAGTTCTGTATGCGTTCACATACCATTCGTTCGATAGTGATGAAACTTGGGTGAGAGGATGTGTACACCACAGGCAAGGTTTCTGGCTTAGTAAATTTATGTGATAATGGGTAGCGCACGAGTAGATTCAACAAATGAGCGACGACGTGCGAAGCGTTTCAACAAAGTCCCGTGTGCGTTCATATACTATTCGTCTGATACCGATGAAACTTGGGTGAGATGTTGTGTATACTTCAGGGAAGATTACTAGCGTAGTAAATCCACTTTACACTAGGTATCGCACAAGTAGATTAAACAAATGAGCGACGACCCGCCAAGTGTTTCAAAATAGCCCCGTAAGCGTTCATATACCATTCGTCCGATAGCGACTAAACTTGGGTGAGTTGTTGTGTACACACCAGTGAAGGTTTCTGGCTTAGTAAATCCACTTTACAATAGATATTGCACAAGTAGATTCAACAAACGAGCGACGGCACGCGAATCGTTTTAACAAAGTCCCGTATGCTTTCATATACCATTCATCCGATTGCTATGGAACTTTGGTGAATTATTGTGCACACTCCAGGAAACATTTCTGACTTAGTAAATGCTTTTTGCAATAGGTAGCGCACGAGTAGATCCAACAAATGAGTAACGGCGTGCGTATCGTATAAAAAAAATATCCGTATGCGTTCATATACCATTCATGCGATTGCAATGAAATTTGGTGAAATGCTGTTTCCACTCCCGCGAAGATTTATGATTTAGTAAATCCATTTTACAATTGGTAGCGAACGAGTAGATTCAACTAATGAGCGACAGCGCGCGAATCGTGTAAACAAAATCCCGTATGCGTTCATATAACATTCATTTCATTGCGATGAAACTTTGTTTAGCTGTTGAGCACGCTCCCTAGAATTTTTTGAGATAATAAGTCAATTTTACAATAGTTTATAGGTAGTTAACGGAAAAAGAAAAAAAATATTGGGAATCCATAAGCATTTCAACAAACAAAGTTACAACGCCAACAGTTTCTTTGATTGGCGTTGCAACGCATGCCGGGTACAGCTAGTATATATATATAAATGAATTGCTGTTCGTTAGTCTCGCTAAAACTCGAGAACGGCTGGATCGATTTGGCTAATTTTGGTCTAGAATTATTTGTGGAAGACCAGAGAAGGTTTAAAATGTGAATAAATATGAAAGTTGTAGCGCAGGAGTAGATTCAACAAATTAGTGACGGCACGCGAATCGCTTAAACAAAGTCCCGTATGCGTTCATATACTATTCGTCTGATAGCGATGAAACATGGGTGAGATGTTGTGTACACTTCAGGGAAGCTTTCTGGGATAGTAAATCCACTTTACAATAGGTATCGCACTAGTAGATTAAACAAATGAGCGACAACGCGCGAAGTGTTTCAACATAGTCCCGTATGCGTTCATATACCATTCGTCCGATAGCGACTAAACTTGGATGAGTTGTTGTGTACACTTCAGGGAAGGTTTCTAGCTTAGTAAATCCACTTAACAATAGGTAGCACACGATTAGATTCAACAAATGAGCGACGACGCGCGAAACTTAACAAAATAAGTCCCGTATGCTTTCATATACTATTCGTCTGATAGCGATGAAACTTGGGCGAGATGTTGTGTACACTTCATGGAACGTTTCTGGGTTAGTAAATGCACTTTACAATAAGTATCGCACAAGTAGATTAAACAAATGAGCGACGACACGCGAAGTGTTTGAACATAGTCCCGTATTTGTTCATATACCATTCGTCCGATATCGACTAAACGTGGGTGAGTTGTTGTGTACACTCCGGGGAATGTTTCAGGCTTAGTAAGTCCTTTTTACAATAGGTAGCGCACAAGTAGATTGAACAAATGAGCGAAGACGCGCGATGCGTTCCAACAAAGTCCCATATGCGTTCATATACCTTTGGTCCGATAGCAATGCAACTTGGGTGAGATGTTGTGTATACTTCAGGGAAGGTTTCTGGCTTAGTACATCCACTTTACAATAGGTATCGCACAAATGGTTTCAACAAATGATCGAAGACGGGCGAAGCGTTTTAAAAAAGTCCCGTATGAGTTCATATACCATTCATCCGACTGCTATGAAACTGTGGTGAATTATTGTGCACACTCCAGGAAAGGTTTCTGACTTAGTAATTCCTTTTTACAATAGGTAGCACACGAGTAGATTCAACAAATGGATAACGGTGCGCGTATCGTTAAAAAAAAATCGGATGCGTTCATATACCATTCATAGGATTGAAATGAAATTTAGAGAAATGTTGTTTCCACTCCCGCAAAGATTTCTGATTTAGTAAATCCATTTTACAATCGGTAGCGCACGAGTTGATTCAACTAATGGGCGACAGCGCGTGAATCGTTTCAACCAAGTCACGTATGCGTTCATATACCATTCATCCGATTGTGATAACACGTTGGTGAGTCGAGTACAGTCCTGCAAAAGTGTATGAATTAGTAAATCCGATATTCAATGGGTGGCGCACATGAAGATTGAACAAATGAATGAAGGCGTGTGAATCGTTTAAACAAAATCCCGTATGAGTTCATATGCCATTCATCCGATTGCGATGAAACGTTCATGAGTTGTGGTGTACACGCCAGGGAAAGTTCTCGACTTAGTAAATCCATTTTAAAATAGGTAGCGTACGAGTATATTCAACAAATGGGTGACGGCGCTCGGATCATTTCAACAAAGTCCCGTATGTGTTCTTATACCATTCATTTCATTGCGATGAAACTTTGGTGAATTGTTGATCACGCTCCCATGATTTTTTGAGATAGTAAATCAATTTTACAATAGTTTAGGTGTGGTTAACGGAAAATAAATAAATATATTAATATATATTGGGAATCCAAAAGCACTTCAACAAGCAAAGTTACAACGCCAACACTTTCTTTGATTGGCATTGCAACGCATGCTGGGTACAGCTAGTCTTCTTATATATATAACAAGAAGTTCCATGTCGAACTAAAGAGCCTACTTTTCTTAAAATTTAAGAATCATGCCAATGATTAATCTATATTATGGATCTATCTAGAATAATGACGAAATTAAGTTGGTAATATCGAAATTTATAATTAGTTCGAAATACTGTATACCTGGCATATGCAGCCTAATAGATTACTACAGTTGGCAGCCCTGGTGACTGAATATATTCTTAGTTCCATCCCTTAAGGTTCAGAATACAAAATGTGGTAGAAGTCCATTGGATAGCATGGAGGTTACATGCAGTTAAACATTGGGTCTAACAGCGCGCGTAAAAATCATGTTGGCAACAATGACATACCGTACATGTATTGGTCAGAATTATTCTGAAATAATATGATCTATTGTTGTGTCAATTTTGAATGAAATCTATTATTTAGTATAGAAGTTACATGCATTTTAAAATTGGACCTATCAGCAGGCTTAGAAACATGTTGGCAGCACTGGCGTAGGCCTAAATTAGTTACTCCAAATTAATCCAGAATGCCAGGTATTATACATGTGCAAAGTTTAGAGCTATTGGCTAGCATACTTTCTGATATATTGATATTAGGGTAACAAAAATAGAGACAGTATTTATTAACAGCTGGCAGCCCTGGTTACTCTTAAGAATCGGCTTAGTCATATCTGTTATGGTACTCATAACACACACAAAATTAAGTTGAAATCCAAATGATAGTATAGAAGTTACATGTATTTAAAATTGAACCTCTCAGTAAGCTTAGAGTAATGTTGGTAGCACTGACGTATAAAAGTTACTCCACATTAATATAGAATGCCAGGTATTATACGTGTGCATAGTTTAAAGCTGTCGGCTTGCATACTTTCTGATATATGGGTATTTGGATTCAAAAATTGAGAGCATTTATCAACAGTTGGCAGCCCTGGTGGCTCTTAAGAATAAGCTCAGTAAAATCTGTTTATGTACTCATAGCACATACGAAATTTGGTTGAAATCCAATTGATAGTGCAGAAGTTATATGCAATTAAAATTTGGACCTATCAGCAGGCTTATAATCATGTTGGCAACACTGCCATATATGGCCTCCAGGAAATTAAACTGCAATATTATTATCTATACGTGTGCCAATTTTGAAATAGCTCCCATTCATACCTTCCAAGATATCCAACAAGGAGCTCAAATTTCAATTGCGATTTTTCAGCAGTTGGTAGCAATGACATCATTTTCAAATATGTACGTGAGATACTCAGGTATAGATCTTTACTCATACTAAATTTGGTTTCGATTGCTGCAGCCGTTTAGGAGTTGATAGGGGGGATACACACACAGCCAGACAGACAGAAGGACAGACAGACACACATTTGCCCGATCTCATAAGTCTACTTTTCCTCATTTTTGCAAAATGTGAAAAGTAGGCTAAAAATGAATTGCTGTTCGTTAGTCTCGCTAAAACATGAGAATGGCTGGACCGTTTTGGCTAATTTTGGACTTGAATTATTTGTGGAAGTCCAGAGAAGGTTTAAAAGGTGAATAAATATGAAAGTCGTGGCGCACGAGTCGATTCAACAAATGAGTGACGGCACGCCAATCGCTTAATCAAAGTCCCGTATGCGTTCATATAACATTCATCCGATTGCTATGAAACTTTGGTTGTATTGTTGTGCACACTCCAGGAAAGGTTTCTGACTTAGTAAATCCTTTTTACAATAGGTAGCGCACGAGTAGTTTCAACAAATGTGCGACGTCGGGCGAAGCGTTTCAACAAAGTCCTGTAGGCGTTCACATACCATTCGTTAGATAGCGATGAAACTTGGGTGAGATGTTGTGTACACTGCAGGCAAGGTGTCTGGCTTACAAAATCCATGTTGTAATAGGTAGCGCACGATTAGATTCAACAAATCAGCGACGACGAGCGAAGCATTTCAAAAAAGTCCTGTATGCGTTCACATACGATTCGTCCGATAGCGATGAAACTTGGGTGAGAGGTTGTGTACACTACAGGCAAGGTTTCTGGCTTAGTAAATCCATGTTATAATAGGTAGTGCACGAGTAGGATCAAAAAATCAGCGACGACGAGCGAAGCGTTTCAACTAAGTCCCGTATGCGTTCATATACTATTCGTCTGATGGTGATGAAACTTGGGTGAGATGTTGTGTACACTTCATGGAAAATTTCTGGCTTAGTAAATCCACTTAAGAATAGGTAGCGCACGAGTAGATTCAACAAATGTGCGACAACGGGCGAAGCGTTTCATCAAAGTCCTGTATGCGTTCACATACCATTCGACCGATAGCGATGAAGCATGGGTGAGAGGTTGTGTAAACTACAGGCAAGGTGTCTGGCTTAGCAAATCCAAGTTATAATAGGTAGCGCACGAGTAGATTCAACAAATGAGCGACGACGAGCGTAGCGTTTCAACAAAGTCCCGTTTGTCTTCATATACTCTTCGTCTGATTGTGATGGAACAGGGCTGAGATGTTGTGTACACCTCAGGATAGGTTTCTGGTTAGTAAATCGACTCAACAATTGGTATCGAACGATTAGACTCAACAAATCAGCGACGACGGGCGAAGCGTTTCAACAAAGTCCTGTATGAATTCACATACCATTCGTCCGATAGCGATGAAACTTGGGTGAGAGGTTGTGTGCACTACGGGCAAGATTTCTCTCTGAGTAAATCCATACTATAATAGGTAGCGCACGAGTAGATTCAACAAATGAGCGACGACGAGCGAAGCGTTTTAACAAAGTCCCTATGCGTTCATATACTATTCGTCTGATAATAATGAAACTTGGGTGAGATGTTGTGTACACTTCAGGGAAGGTGTCTGGCTTAGTAAATTCACTTAAAAGTAGGTAGCGCACGAGGAGATTCAACAAATGAGCGACGACGGGCGAAGCGTTTCAACAAAGTCCTGTATGCGTTCACAAACCATTCGTCCGATGGCGATGAAACTTGGGTGAGAGGTTATGTACACTACAGGCAAGGTTTCTGTCTAAGTAAATCCATGGCATGATAGGTAGCGCACGAGTAGATTCGACCAATGAGCGACGAAGCGCGAAGCGTTTCAACAAAGTCCCGTTTGCGTTCATATACTATTCGTCTGATAGCGATGAAACTTGGGTGAGATGTTGTGTACACTTCAGGGAAAGTTTCTGGGTTGGTAAATTCACTTTACAATAGGCATCGCACAAGTAGATTAAACAAAAGAGCGATGACGCGCGAAGTGTTGCGACATAGTCCCGTATACGTTCATATACCATTCGTCTGATAGCGGCTAACCTTGGGTGAGTTGTTGTGTACACTCCAGGGAAAGTTTCAGGCTTAGTTAATCCATTTTACAATAGGTAGCGGTCAAGTAGATTCAACATATGAGCGAAGGCGCGCGAAGCGTTTCAACAAAGTCCCATATGTGTTCATATACCATTTGTCCGAAAGCGATGAAACTTGGTTGAGATGTTGTGTACACTTCAGGGAAGGTTTCTGGCATAGTACATCCACTTGAGAATAGGTATCGCGCAAGTAGATTCAACAAATGAGTAACGGCGTGCGTATCGTTAAAAAAAACGGTATGCGTTCATATACCATTCATGCGATTGCAATGAGATTTGGAGAAATGTTGTTTCCACTCCCGCAAAGATTTCTGATTTAGTAAATCCATTTTACAATTGGTAGCGCACGATTAGATTCAATTAATGGGCGACAGCGCGTGAATCGTTTCAACCAAGTCCCGTATGCGTTCATATAACATTTCATCCGATTATCATAAAACTTTGGGGAGTTGATCACAGTCCTGCGAAGGTGTATGAATTAGTAAATCCGTTTTTCAATGGGTGGCGTACAAGTAGATTCAACAAATGAGTGTCGTCGCGCGAATCGTTAAAGCAAAAACCCGTATGCGTTCTTATGCCATTCATCCGATTGCGATGAAACTTTCATGAGTTGTTGTGTACACGCCAGGGAAGGTTTTCACTTAGTAAATCCATTTTACAATAGGTAGCGTACGAGTATATTCAACAAATGGGTGTCGGCGCTCGAATCGTTTCAACAAAGTCCCGTATGCGTTCATATACCATTCATTTCATTGCGATGAAAATTTGGTGAGTTGTTGAGCACGCTCCCATGATCTTTTTGAGATAGTAAATCAATTTTACAATAGTTTAGAGGTGGTTAACGGAAAAAGAAAAACAATATTGGGAATCCAAAAGCACCTCAACATACAAAGTTACATTGCCAACACATTCTTTGATTGGCATTGCAACGCATGCCGGGTACAGCTAGTACATAACTAAAAATGATAAATGTCCATGAATTAGAATTTTAGCTATCTTATAATTACATTTTATTTTTACATATCTGATCATTATGTCATTTGTTTTACATTTTTTAATTTATAATGTAAAATTACATATTCTGTGTTTCCATGTTATATATTTGATCAAAATGACATTTTTTAAAACATAATTTTACTTTATGTATTTATAATTACGTATTCTTTCTCTTACTATAATGAAAGTATTTTTTCGCAAGTGAACTGTAGTTCTAAACAGTCTGTGAGACTCCTGATAAATGAAACGGATTTTCCAAGCAATTCATAAGCTGTTGAGAAAGGGCCAGGTAAAAATATCAATAAATATATTAGTGAAGATGTTGTTGTTGTTGTTGTTGTTGTTGTTGTTGTTGTTGATGTTTGAGTCATCAGTCTTTCGACTGGTTTGATGCAGCACTAGTGATGTGGGCCGGGCAAATGCCCAGTGGGCAGGGCATCTATAAATGGGCATTTGCCCGGACATTTGCCCGAAGCAGTTTTAAGCGCCCAAAATCTGGGCATTTAAAAAACTTTTTTTTTAAATTTTTACTACTTGTGATTGTTACTAGAGCTTCTAAAACATAATAAAGACCGTTAATCAAAGGTACATTTAAGGGGGCACATACAGGTCAAGGAGCCACAACAACAGCGATTTTAATATTATAACTGTGCCTGTCTCCAATCTTGTACAACAATGATATACATATCCAAGGAAACACACACACCTTGCTATTATAAGCAAAGTTAAAAATTTTCAAAATTGGTTCTTGATTTGTACTGACCTTCACCGTTTCCCTGATATCTCCCGCGTTTATAGGGATTTTCGGAGTTTTCTTTTTTTTAATGTGGGTGTTAAACCTTCTGCTACAAAATGTTTCTCACCCAAAACCGTTGTGACTTTAATTAGTCTTTCTATGAAACTTCAACATATTTTTTTTTTTAGTTTGCTCAGAATAAAAATGGGAATAATGACGCTTAATTAATTAATTAATTAATAATGTGAAAATATGCAAGATTCATTTCGTAGCAGAAGGTTTAACACCCACATTAAAAAAAGAAAACTCCAAACATCCCTATAAACACGCGAGATATCAGGGAAACGGTGAAGGTCAGCACAAAACAAGAACCAATTTTGAAAAAAATGATAAAAATAATTATCATTTGAATTTTGAATATTTTTAACTTAGCTTCTAATAGCAAGGTGTGTGTGTTTCCTTGGATATGTATATCATTGTTGTACAAGATTTGTGGCAGGCACAGTTACAATATTAAAACCGTTATTGTTGTGGCTCCTTGAGCTGTATGTGCCCCCTTAATGCTTAAACTAGTAATGCCCGAATATTGCTAATAATCATTTAATTATCCTGTGTCAATGCTGTCAATAACATCTAAAAGGGAATTATGTATATCTGGTTTGAATAAAACATTGCATTACTGAGTTAGGCCTGCAGGCCTACTCTTTTATATTTAGGAATATTAGGTAGGAGTTTGATTATGGTGTGAATAGTGGCTATGGGCTAGACCCTGTGCTGCCATTGTGCTCTGATCTTGGAGTGGGGGTAGGGTGGTTGTGGCCTTGAGATTGGCGAGGCATTCTACCGCCAGCAGCCCAGCCCAGTTAGTTGTGAAGTAGAGCTGTCTGTTGAGTGTGAGTGTGAGATAACCTCACTACTTTCTTAGGCTATTTATATTTTTAAGTGTTAGATTAAGTTATTACAAAATGCTTAGGCAAAAAGGACCTATTTGGAACTTTTTTAATTTCAAAGAGAAAGGAGTATCTTGTAAATATTGTAATAAGGACTATTAACAGTCACATTGTAACAAAATGGAAAAGCACATAAAAAGTGTTTTAAGTGCCCTCAGGATCTAAAAAAAAGTGCTTCAGTTAGGTACAGTTATAGTGGTTGAAAAACCTTTTCAAAAGAACACCCCTTATGAACCTTTACTAATTGAAGTAGATGATTTCAACAACAATTCTGCAGTATCAAGTACAAGCTCAGCCTCAGAACCAAAATCAAGTTCTCTCCGTGAATTCCTACAACAACGTCCGCAACCTATTTTGGTCTCAACTCCTGTTTTTATGGATAAATATATAGAATACACGTATGTAGATACAAATGACTAAAACAATATTTATATAAGCGTTACATTACGTGTATGTTTTTAAAAGAGATAAATGCCCAGAATGCCTGGGCATCTATGGGTTTTGGGCATTTGCCCGCACATTTATCCTGGACATTTGCCCCAACGTATAAATGCCTAAACATTTTACATCGCTATGCAGCACTCCATACTCCCTATCCAGAGCTAATCGTTTCATCTCTACATAGCTACCACACCCTACATCCGAGGCAATCTGTTTAACATATTCTAACCTTGGTCTACCCCTACAGTTCTTGTCCTCGACCCTTCCTTCCATAACTAGGCTTGCTATTCCTGGGTATCTTAGTATGTTTCCTACCAACCTTTCTCTTCTCTTCATTAGCAGTTGCCAGAAACATCTCTCCTCTCACACTAGTCTCAATACCTCTTCGTTTGTAACCCTATCTACCCATCTGATCTTCATCATTCTCCTGTAACACCACATTTCAAACGCTTCAATTCTCCTCTTTTCTGCTGCACCAATAGTCCAAGATTCACTTCCATAGAGTGCCACTCTCCATACAAACGCCTCAAAAATGACTTCCTATTACCTAAATCTATATTCGATGTCAACAGATTCCTTTTCTGTTGAAATGCTTTCCTTGCCTTAGCTAACCTACTTCCTATATCCTGTTTGCTTCGTCCATCGCTGGTTATTAAGCTTCCCAAGTAACAGAAGTCTCCTACTTCCTTAAGTTTTTCGCCTGCCAATTTGATGTCCATAGAGGTTCCTGATTTATTTCGGCTGCATCCCAATATTTTTGTTTTACATTTATTAATCTTTATCATGAATTCTTTCCTCAAGGCGGAGTCCATGCCATTCAAAAACTCATTCAATCCTCAGGCGTGTCGGCCAAGATGACGATGTCATCGGCAAATCTCAGAGTTGAATAATTATTTCTCCTTGAATCTTCACTCCTGCTTTAACTTTTTCTCCAATTTCCTTCATTGCTTGTTCAATGTAAGAATGAAAAGTATGGGTGATAAGTTGCAGTTGCAGCTTGCCTTACACCTTTCTGAATACCAGCTTCTCTCTTATGTCCTTCAGCTTGAATGACTGCTCTCTGGTTTCTGTATAGATTGGAGATCACCCTCCTTTCCCTGTACTTTATTCCAATCGATTTCAAAATGTCAAACTATTTAGTCCAATCAACGTTATCAAAAGCCTTTTCTAAGTCTACAAATTCCCTGAACGTTCTCTTATATTTCCTTATTCTACCTTCCAAAATCGGTCTAAGACTTAGTACAGCTTCCCTTGTTCCTACATTTCTCCAGAAAGAAAACTGGTCTTCACCCAACTCCGTTCCTATCTGGCTTTCCACCCTCTTGTAAATTATTCTAGACAGGGTCTTTGAAGCATGAGTAATCAAGCTGATTGTACGGTAATCATTACATCTGTCAGCTCCCACGTTCTTCGGTATGGGGATGATAACATTATTCATGAAATCAGAGGGTTACTCACCTGTTTCATAAATCCTACACACCAAGTGATATAACCTGATCATACCTTCATCTCCCATGCAGCGTAGCAATTCAATCGGAAATCATCTATGCCTGGTGCTTTGTTACTGCTTAAGTCTTCCCATGCTCTATCAAATTCTGATCTCAATATTAAATGTCCTTTTGCATCCTCATAAATTTCCTCCTCCCTTTCCATTATACAAACACTCTATGTAAGCTTTCTATCTCTCAACCTTTTCTTTCCCTGTTAAGAGGCTTTCCATTTGTGTCCTTAATATTACAGTACTTAGTCTTCTTTTCCACGAAAGTATTCTTTATCCTTCGATAAGCTGTGTCTACTTTACCTAATTTCAGACTTTCTTTTACCTGCACATTATTCTTTCAACTTCCTTTCGCTTCCTTGAACTTCTTGTTAACCTCAATTTTCAGATGTCTGTATTCTGCTTTCCCCTTTTCATCTCTTACATTCTTGTGTTTCCGCCTTTCATCTATCAATTCTAGTATATACTGAGATAGAGAATGGGAAATCACGTAGCACCCTGCTGGAGACTCAGCGGCTTGGATTTACTTTATGTCAGTTGTCCAGTGAGTGCCTGAGACTCTACTTTACAACCTGTCAATTAGAAAGGCTGCAAGATTTCCTCCCACCCCGGAAACAAAAAGTGCTCCTCACAATACGTATTCTCGAGTTTGTAGTCATTTTCTCAGACATACTGTAATGACATTTATTTACGTTTGCTATAATATGGGCATTATTAATTAATTAATTAATTATTGTAAAACTCTTTTGTTGTATTGTTATAGTTTTAAGGGGAGGAACAGCAGGGTTATCTGCCCCGCACCAGACTTTATTTCGTAAAAATATATGGAATAAAACGGGGAATCTTCAAGTAATATCAAGTGTAATATATCATTTATATAAAAATTAAATGAATATTACATATTTTAATTTTTATGTAATATTAGTCCTACTTACTTTTATTACATAAATAAGTACGTATTTTTCATGTTGATATTACTATATGTCTCAGGCACTCACAGGATAACTAACATAAACTTAAGTCCGGCCGCTGAGTCTCCAGCAGAGTGCTACTTGAATTCCCATCCCCTTATCTTCACTAATATATTTCTTGATATTCTTCCCTGGCCCTTTCTCAACAGCTTATGAATTGGTTGAAAAATCCGTTTCATGTACCTAAGTTTCCAGTGAGCAAATATTGTCACACAGACTGTTTAGAATTACCGTATATTTTACTTTTTTTTACAGCAAGAGGCCGAAAATGTAATTTTACATTAAAAAATAAGAATATGTAAAACAAATGTCATTATGATCAGAAATGTAACAATTAAATGTAATTTCACGATAACTACATGGACATTTATAATTGTATCCCATTTTCATTTATGAAAATAATAGGCTTATGAGATCACCTTTTGTCCGTGCGTCTGTCTGTGTGTGCGTGTGTGTTTGTCCCCAAATAACTTCGAAATGGCTGGTGCGATGTCAATGAAACTCGGTAAATTCATTGCACTGTTCCGGATGACCCCGACCGTGCCTTCCAGGTTTTGTTACATCTCATCAATGCAACATGGTGGCTGTGCGAATTATTTCACCAGCATTCAATATCTCCGAAACTATTACCGACATCACCCTGGAATTTTGAGCGGTGATAAAGGGAACTACTTGAAGTACACCTATGTAATATTTGAAAACCTGGTAACCACAAAACCAACATGGTGGCCAAGCGAAGTTGCAATTTTTAAATAGACGTTTCTCGCGATTTAACCAACCAAACGCAATGAAACTTGGCACAGTATATGTATATACACATTGTAATGCACCGACATCTAACTTCGTTCAACTGTTTACACAACCTCAAGATGGCAGCTGTGCATTCTATATCTCTGAAACTATTAGCGGTATCACCCTGAAATTTTGTATGGAGATAAAGAGTACTACTGGAAGTTCATCTATGAGTCTTTCAAAAACTGGTAACTACAAAACGATCATAGCGGCAAAGCGAAGTTGAAAGTTTTAAATAGGCTCTTCTCGGGATTTAATGATTCAAACGCAATGAAGCATGGTACAGCAAATGTTTATATAACCTCAAGAAGGCGCCTGTGTGAATTTTAAAATTAAGTTTTTATTTCTTGTGTCGTAATCATGCGATCGAAATTATAGTTTGAGTAATTAACCTACGCAATAATTTTCCTCTAATGGTTCATGACTCTATGGCCTTTACATATAACAATCCAACATGGTGACTATCCGGAATATTTGGACGGTTCTCAATATCTACGAATCTATTACAGCAAACAAAATGATTTCTTTTATTAGGGGCTATGAATATAAGTTCACTTATAGGACTTTCAATAACCTGGTGATCACAAATCCAACATGACGGTGACGCGAACTATAAATATTCGCATGGACGTTTCTCGCAATTTAAACAACCGAGTACAGTGAAACATGGTACAGTAAATCCTTATACAAATGTTAATCCAATGGCGTCCAATATTTCAATTGTTTCCATAACCACAAGATGGCAGCTGGGCGAAATTTTAAAATCACGTTTTTACTTCTTGTGTCCTAATCATACGATTGAAATTTGAATACTACACGTACTCGATAATCTTCATGTACCAGTACTTAAGACCTACATATATGAAAATCCAACATGCTGACCATCCGAAATATTTAGTCGGTTCTCAATATCTACGAATCTATTACAGCAATCAAAATGAAATTTTGTATGTTGATAGAGGCAATTAACATAAGTAGGATGTATGGAAATAGGCTTTAGTTATTTACGGAACTACTTGTTAGTTATGTATTAGCAATATTAGAATATGAATTTACAGAAAAATCCTAGGCCTAGTGATCGGACAAGGTTGTGAAGTTTCGGGTACGTTCTTATTGCTCCTCTGCGCTGGTCTGTCTCAACGAGGAACAGCTGACTGCCCCGATGGTCTGTCTCGAGGGGGATGGATGATCGGTTGCGGTCGGGAATTCTTGGGTCGATTCGTTAGCCTCGCTAGTCTGTCTCTAAGCGCTAGTCACAGAACTTGACCAGTACCTCTTGCAGGAAGATCAAGTACCTGGGACCCGATAGGCGGTACGGAAGAAGATACGGCCGGATCAGATGACCATCAATGACACCAGTCCATTTATTGATGCCGAACCGTTGCTGAAATCCTCATGGCTGTGTGGCATGCGGATTTTCTTCAGCCCAAATGTGACTGTTTCGACACCCAAAAACAGCTTCCCTGGTTATTTGAGCTTCATCGGTGAAAAGAACGTGACGCGGAAAGTGGAGTGAGGTAATACACTGTAGAAACCAAGCACAGAAGTTGACACGTGGTGGGAAATTTGCCAGGCCCATTGCTTGAACTTTCTGTGGGTTGAAAGGGAGCAGTTGCAGGTCGCGCAAATCACGCCAGACGCTCGATTGGGACCCATTCACGGCATCAGATTGTCTTGCCTACTCGTCAGCGGGTCCTCTTCTAC
Organism: Meconema thalassinum; assembly: GCA_946902985.2. Taxonomy (NCBI): domain Eukaryota; kingdom Metazoa; phylum Arthropoda; class Insecta; order Orthoptera; family Tettigoniidae; genus Meconema; species Meconema thalassinum. The sequence continues at coordinate 124,987,197 of OX336397.1, forward strand.
GTGATAAAGGACGGCCTCTTCAAAGTTGACAGTCCGACGCGTCTGTGGAGCACCACAATGAGCCCCCTCAGTTAGTATGAACCAATTTCTCGCAGCCTTTGTTGTAGTCTCACAAAAATGGTATGTGATGGGGTGGGGCGATGCGGAAAACGTTCATGATACATGCGTTGTGCAGCTCGACTTTTACGTCCAGCTTCGCCATACATTCGTAACATCTCGACGCACTCTTCAAAAGTGTATGCCACCATCCTGCATTGCGAAATGACTGGATCACAACTGCTGTCACTACCGTTTGTTAACGAACAGACGACACGATTTCATTGGAATGAGGTCTTGTCCTGTACTGTGCACTAACAGAGTCACAACTGCTGTCAAAGCAGACTCACTGTCATTACGGTTTCTAAACAGAAGATATACGTACTGTATGACATCAGGAAACTGCATAGGTTGCCCTCAGCCAATGTACTTAATACGCATTCCGTGAAGCGGGCTATGTAGTATGAAAGTTATCTTCAAACCGATTTGATATCGAAACGATAAATGTCCGGACAAGGGTTGCTCTTGAAACTGTGATCTACTTAGTCCCGTCTACTACCCCCAGAAGTTTGTAATAGTAATTATGAATCACCCTGTATAAGACGAGAAAAGTTTGTTAGAAAGCAGGATATTAATGAAGCACATGGTAATTCAAAGTGGGTACGTAAGACCATTGTTCGATTCATTCATAATGCATATTTGTTGAGTTATATATTAATACTTACTGGGAAGAGGCTACATTTGAAGTATATGTGATGGAACAGAATTTGCGTGCAAATTTTGTTCATCCTTAATGTTTAACGACTAAATTCAAAACAGTTCTCTTAAAAGTTTGTGAAAATATATTCAATTTAACACACAGCAGGCAAATGTCATATTTCTTGTTAATAATTTAATCACTAAGCTGGGCAGAAATATTCTCACTTGTGGGCCACAACAACTCACTTGCTTTATTGAGAAAAATACATTTTAACCGGCATAGGAGTAAGTTTTAAGATTCATAACCCATAGTAGCCATCAGTCATGTCCAATAAGCAAATTTACTTTTATTTTAGTTCTGAAATAACGTTAGTTAATTAACTGATATTATGGCTATCGTTATTGAGGGAGACAGTTCATATATTAAATCTCAGCAATTCTTCCAGGTTTGTGCCGTGTCGTGTGTGGGGCTTCGCCTAGGACACCAAGCTGGCTCAACAGCGGGCTCTTAGTGTCTCCCCGCCCGGACCCCCACTGGAGTAGCGAACTGCGCGCTCCTGCTCCTCCTATGGCAGACGACCCGTTTTCGGGTCATGGCCTCCCCAGTTGTTCTCATCCAATCTTGTCGATCTCGCGCTGCAACTCTCCAATTCCGGATCTTGAGGATATGTGTCGAGTCCTGATGTACACTATCTTCCCATCTGATACGCGGCCTTCCCACTGGCCTTCCTTCTCCAAAGTCTCCTAGGAATACCTTATTTGGGATTCGATGTTCTTCCATCCGAATTACATGACCTGCCCCTTTAGGTCTCTTAATTCGAATAGCATGCGACAGGGGTGCCTCCCCATACAGAGAATATAGTTCATTGAAAACCCACAGCCTGCTTCCAGTCGACCGACCGGGTCAGGAATGCAATGAATGAAGCTCCCATCTAGCGGCGAGGATATGAACTGTGCCGGCGGCCGAAGCCTGTCGCACTCCTCTGAGGCATTGTTTAAATGAATGATAGTGGAGAGTGTTGCTGGAATGAAGTTTTTGACAGGAAAAACCCGAGTACCCTGAGAAAAACCTGTCTGCCTCCGTTTTGTCCAGCACAGATCTCACATGGAGTGACCGGGATTTGAACCACGGACCCAGCGGTGAGAGGCCGGCGTGCTGCCGCCTAAGCCACGGAGGCTTCTCAATATAGTTCATTATTACAGTATATCTAATTCTCCTTTCCCCTTGTACACTTATGGGTCCATAAATTCTCCTCTGGATTTTTCTTTCGAATGAGTCGATCATCTCCACGGCTTTCCTTGGTAGGGTCCATGTTTCACTTCCATACATCACTATACTACGAATGAGAGTTTTGTATAGCATAACTTTAACGTTTCGGTTTATATCTCTACTTCTGAACAGAGGTAATACTGCAAAGTATGCTCTATTGGCAGCTTGAATCCTCCCTGTATTTCTACCATTTCCTCATTCTTGTTGCTTATATGTACACCAAGATATTTGAACTCATTCACCACCTCCACTTTAGATCCTTCAGGAACAAGTTGATCATCTGTATACAGCCTTCTCCGAGCCTGCGCCATTACTTTCGTCTTTTGTTCATTGATCTTAAGTCCAATCTCCTGGCCTTCTCTACTCAAGTCTTCAAATGCTTCTCTAACTGTCTTTGTTGTCCTTCCCGTCAGATTAATATCATCAGCATATCCACCTAATTGAACGCGACCTCCCTTTATATAACGCGCTCCTGCGCCTCTTTACTGCGATAATTAAAGGCCCAAGCAGCCATAACCTCCCTATGAAGGCTTCCAAAAAGATGGTACATTGGCTTTCACGCCCAGTGAAATAAATCTCACCAATTCTTCTAGGTTTGTGCCGTGTCTTGTGTTGGTTTACGCCTAGGACACCAAGCCGGCTAATCAGTGGGCTCTTGGTGTCCCCGCCCGGAACCCCACTGGAGTAGCGAGCTGCGCGCTACCTCTCTTTATATAAAGCGCTCCTGCGCCTCTTTACTGCGAGAGTTGAAGGCCTAAGCAGCCATAACCTCCCTATGAAGGCATCCAAAAAGATGGTATATTGGCTTTTACGGCCAGTGAAATATATCTCAGCAATTCTTCTAGGTTTGTCAAATTCAAATTCCGTAAATGTTATCGTTAGAGGAGTAGGAACATCAATCAATATATGTTCTTTGAATTTTATAGTGAGGGGTTGGTTCACATCCATATGATATGTTCTGTGAATGTCTTAGGCACAGGGGATTGTAAACAACAAACTGATATGCTCCGAAATTGTTATATTGGGAGGGGTTTTGTGCACGTTCTGGCATTGTAATTTTAGACGGTTTTTGTGTACATCCATATGATATGATTTGGGAATGTTTTTGGGTTAAAGGTTTTACACATTCACGTTATATATTTTTGGTATTCACTTACGCATATTTTAGCCTAATTTTCACATTTTGCAAAAATGAGGAAAAAGTATACTTATGAGTTCCGACGTTCACCGCCAGGTGTCAGTGACAGTGGCGTCTGATAGCTAAAGTTGGAACTACATGACATTGAACTTTCATTCATCTTGATTCATTACATCTCTCATTAACTCCTTTCGTGAGATTTGCATCAGAAAGGGCAACCGTCCGTAGAAACTATCAGCCACGTGGAATTTCATTGCATCTCATCCCCAACCCTGTTGGAAAACGGGATTAATAAAGGATAGACATATATATAAATGATGTTGTTGTTGGTTATATTAGGGATAGCGACATCGGAGTCATACAAGTCCATGTGTGTGTGTAATTTGTGTGATAACCTGTTTTATTGTGCTGGCTGTACTGGTGAGTGTTTTTGTAAATTGGTGATAGAATTTGGAAGGAGGCGGCTGTGGCTTTAAGTTAAGAACCAACCCATCATTTGCCTGGAGTAGAAGTGGGGAAACCACAAAAAAACATTTCCATACTTTTGCTTCACAAGGCCGAGTATACCCTGTTCCAGCTTTAAGACCAGAATTAAAATTCTTGGCAGAGTCGGGAATTGAACTCGGTCCTCTGCAGTGATAGCGAAGAATACTAGTCACTATGCCTCGAGGCTCAATACAATGTCTATTAATGCTTTATCGTGGTGGAAGCCATTTTTCAGTGTTGCCTTAATAAACAAAATTTAAATGCTTTTCATTTGGTCAACATGATTGTACCCAATTGTAATGGGTGTTATTTCCTAAACCTGCAAATATTGTGTGTTGTATTTCATAATTGTACAGTAAACCTTGCTCCTAGCGCAAACTTGTCCAATGTGAATGTTATTTACGTTGTATAAAACGGAATCTGTTCAACGCAGAAACGGAAAGAAATTATGAATATAATTTTTCAAACCTTATTGTTTAAATTAAATGAAATACCAATGGCGACTTAATCATTTTATTACGCCTTATGTCAATAAATTGAATTAATATACTGAACATTAATTGATTATACTTCTAGTTTCGGCCACATTATGGCCATCCTCAGTAATTATTATCTGAAAGAAACTATCATAATCACAAGCAAAGTTTGAATATATATCTGACAAGTCATTAAGTACCTACCACTACGCATCAATGCTAACCAAGCATTTGGCTTACAAACATCTTTGATTGTGAATCACTCAGTCTGTAATTGTGAAATTAAAACGAAACTTAGTAAGAAAGAAGTATCATAGAGAGGACGATTCTGAGATGGGCGCAGGGCTCTAGGTATAGATAGGGCAAGGAATGGTTTCAATATGGAACGAGGCTAATACGGTCATCTTCATATCCTGCATTATACGTTATAGTAGTTTCCTTACTTCCAATCATTACTTGTTGCTTCATTTGAGGGGCTTGGACATCGTGGTCAATTAGCCCCATGTTCTTGGGCGTGTGTGTGTAAATTTTTCTGATAACCTGTGGTAGTGTGATGGCTGTATTAATGAGTTTAATTAAAGTGAGGATTTGGAGGGAGTTGGCCGTGGCCTTAAATAAGGAACCTTCCCGGAATTCTCCTGGAGTGGAAGAGGGAAACCACGGATAACAACTTCCAGTATGGCTGAGGTGGTAATCGAACCCGCCTCTTCCCAGAATTGCCCCACGTGACTGAGTGGACCCTTCTCCAACCCTCAGACCAGAAATACATTTATTTTCAGAGCTGGTAATCGAACACGGACCTCTGGGATGACAACCAGGAATACTAGCCACTGTGCCTTGAGCCGCCAAAAACTAAGTTTTGCAGTTGTTATTGGTAAATTTTGATCATGTATTTATGAGTGTTAATTTGTCTGATAACCTTTGTTTGTATGGTGTCTGTAGTAGTTTGCTTAGGAGTAATTATTATGGTCTGGAAATGATCAATCAGATGACCAAAGACTCGAAGTATTTTACATTTCCGGCTTTTGCCTAGACGGAGAGTGGGATGAATCCAGCAATCACCACAGTTGTCTACGTTAAGATACGATGATAATAGTTATAATAATAATCATTCATATACAATATCTACCTTTTAATATGCCCATTTCAACACGGTCGGGGATGGGACGCAATGATTATTTTCTTCCTTGTGGAGAGTGATTTAACGGCCGGGTGCCCTTACTGACGCCAACCTCATGAGAGGGGTTAATAACAGATGAAATGAGTGAAGCAGAATGAAACTAGGCGAGGCATTGGAAGGAAACGGCCGTAAAGTTGAAAATGGGAAACCTCGGAGAACGGATTGAGCCCACGTCTCTCAAAGGACGCAAACATCTGGACTCCAGCGATAATAATAGTAATAATAATATCTCAGCCACTGGCTGCCCAATAAATACATTTCCGGTTTCGCTGCATCGAAATTGGAGAGTAGATTGCTTAGCTCAAATGAATTACACAGGTAGCGCCGGCTTACGATGATAATAATAATAACTCACTGTCGTGACTGCGAGCCTCCCAGGTTCTGAACCCAGGACTGGAGTTCAGTTCGAACCTCATTTAAGATTATTATTTTTTGGTAATACTGTAGATGTATGTAAGGAAGTCTCATTAGTCTCAGGGGAATGAGCTAGAAGCGCATGACAGGAAGTTAACACAGACTTTGGAATTATTGATTGAAGAATCCAGTCTATTGTGCACTATGCACTATTTGACCAAATGAAACAGAATAACAAGCGGATTCAATTAGTTGGACTTGCAGACATGTGAATGTTAGTATATGAAGCCACCACTAGCTTGGTTGGCAGCACCTACTGGATGATCGAATTGGAAATATCCACAGACACTCAGTAGAGATGGTCTCTGGTCATCTCTAGTTGGATATAATGACATTCAAGATGGCGCACGGGAGCTCTTAGCCTCCAGCCATCGCCTTGATTGTGTGTTAGAGTTCAGTCCCGTGGGGACAAGCCAGACTTCGTGTAGAAGTAACACTTAGTAGAACTGAATCAAGCTGCGTAACCCTCTGTTAGCATATTCAAAGTAACTTTAAATAGTGTTCATACAAAGACTGCTTTACTCAATTAAAACAGCAGTAATTTACGAGGAAGTAACGTCTTTCATTCCAGCGAGTTCCGGGACCACCCAAAAATTCAATCTCCCTATCTAGGAACCACTCGACTAGTAAACAACACCAGAAGCGCTGTCAACCTGCCAGACCAACTCACAGGACAGGTAAGGTCACGACAATACATAACAGGAGGATAAATCATTCCGGTCACCTTCTCAGAATGAACTGTAACAGATTGACCAACAAATCTATGATTTCTTCCGTAACCGCAAAACAAAACCCACATGCTTTAAAGAAACTGAACAAGACCCAGTAGAATAATTAAAAATTACAGAAAATTCGCTACTCAATCGGAAAGCTAAAATAATTACCAAGGACAAAAATATAAGGTTCCAGAACAAATCTACACTAAAATCCAAACCCCATCATTTCGGGAGAAGAGAGGAAAAGAAGTTCAGAAAGAATTAAGAAACGCTGGGCACAAAGGAAAGAACAATACCCAGAGAAATTATTAATTCAACGTACCGCAAACAGGGGGAAACGAAATTATAGTAGGCTAATAATAATAATCTCTACATATATTAATTCCCATTTCACAGGACCGGAGACAAGGTGAGGAAAAACATTTAAAGGGGACTGACGGTGGGATTTGAACCATTGGCCCTGCACGTTAACGCGCGTAACCGTTCAGTTCAATAATGACTATAATATTTCTAATAGTATTTTGAACAGTCTGAATGGAAGAAAGTATTTTGTATTTTTAATTGTATTTTAATCCGTTATAAGTCAGTGATCTATATATTAACCCCTTATTATAAGGACAATGTATATTGCCAATGATGCGGATGGTTGAATCCTTCAGCCATTTACCAACAAACTTTCTTTTAGAAATGTTAATATTAGCCTACTGAAAACCAAATATTATCTCTTTTACACCTTGACCTAGTACATAAAATATATTTTTAAAATAAAAACGATTGGGCCTAATAATAAAAAGTTTAAAAATGGTAGGCCGAATTAAATTATAGTTAAAAATAAATAAGCGTATGAAAATAAAATTATAATACCTTTATATTCTAAATTTTAGAACATGAAAATGTTAAAGAATATAAAAATAAAAATTAATAATCAAAATTAGGATGAAACAATTAAAATTAAGAAGTAAAAAAATGATAATAAAATTGGAATTAAAAATAAATAAGCTTCTAAAAATTAAAAGTCTATTCTTTTATAATTTTAAATTTAAGAGCATCAAAATGCGAAATAAAACAAAAATTAAAATTTATGTTAATTAATATTAGGGTAAAACAAATATAATTAAATTAAAATAAATACAAATAAAAGAACATCAGTAATACCAACTCTGCCCTATAAAGGGTTAAAATACTATTTTGTGTGTTTCGGAAATTCATATGTGTAGGCCTACTGGTATCTTGTATATAATATACTTTTTTGTGAGAATTGTTTATTTTGTATGTAAAATACTCTTTGGGAGAATTTTCCCCCAACTCTGTGAAGTCTAAACTAGTGTGTGTACTTGTAATTGAGGTAGGATTAGGGCAGGATGCGGCCGTGGCCTACGGTTGGGTACTTCGCCAGCATTAGCATTGAGTAGGAATGGAAAACGACGGATGGTTGAGTTCTGCCTCACTATCCCTCGGATCCAAATTTAATGTCTTGTGGTAGAGCCGGGAATTGAACCCGGGCCTTCGTGGTCAATCCAAAAGTTAGCCAATACTCAACGAGGTGGTCAGGTAACTTTCTAGTTTGATGATCAAAGTATCAGCACGGTACGTATTTTTCTGGGTACCGGTACCGTATGTTTGGGCATCTTATATTCCATGTTCCAAATCGCTGTTCCTTAAGGGGAATTAAAGAAAAGGTCAAGGTAATTGGGGCATAAGGGTTTAAGTGGCAGTTTCCGGTAAAGAAAATGCCAATTAAGGGATAAAGTTTTAATGTGGTATTCATGCGGCTTTACGGGGGAAGTTACAAGTTAGTTGCAACACAAATCAATAGTTCGCGGCATATTCGTAGCTGTTTAGGGAGAATAAAAGGTGGCTACAGAGTCACTTGCCACGTGGGATAAAATACATGCGATGGCTTCTCTATGAAATGGAACTGTATAAGGAAGGAATTATAATTCTATCATTTCACCCAAATTAGACGGAAACTCACTGGCGAGGAGGGGCCAGCTTAAACTGAGTGTACAGGTTGTCAAAGACTATCCAGGCTGCCAACACGACAACCAATATCGTCAGACAGTGACAAGGAGGGAGTGAGTGTTGGATAGTTTTATGATTGCGATGAACAGTGGCGGATTCAGGCCTTGCGGGGCCCTAGGCGATATGATAAGGTGGGGCCCACAGCAATAGGAAATAAAACAAATCAAATCAAATAGAAAATAGTTGGGTATTAATAATAAAATAATGAATAGTGACAATATTTTTAATACACTGGAGTACATTTATTTAATAATATGAAAGAGACATGCACGTCCCCTTGTAGAAGATTATGTAAACTATGAAATATTAAAATATTACTTTGCGACATTTTTCCCGGCTGAAGTCTTCTATTATTACACTGAAATCTAAACTTGCTAAATGGTCACAGGAGGTTATAGCTGCAATGAAAAAAGGAATATTAGTTAAAAATTAGTTTGAAAACTATAATAAATTAATTAAATCTAAAAAATCCATGGCGCAGGGCTTCCCGTACCGCGGGGCCCTGGGCGGTCGCCCTCCCCTAGATCTGGCCCTGGAAAAGAATGTAGGCTTAATTTAGGTTATTGATGGAATATATATTTATTTCATTAACTTTTGTAATTAGTCACCAGGGCATAAGCATATATAATAATACTTATATCTGATTACCGGTAGTGTTGGAAATACGTCACTAGTCTTACCGTTGTTCTATGACCGTGGCTAGGCTATGGTGTCTATAATCAGCGGGGGGAGGTTGCTAGGAATGTCGTCACCGAGTTACCGTCTTCCGACTTAAATCATGTGCCTCGCAGCAAAATATTAAGATCTAAGAATTTTGATTTCCATGTAGGAATACTTGAAGTACTCTTTACAGAAGTGACTAAATTAGATAATGGAGATGAATCTTTCTACCGAGTTTAGCTTGGACATGTTCATGCCCTGTGTAAATTGATTTACAATATTTAATTGTCGAGGATACACAAGATTAAATGTGTAACTAGAAAAGTTTTTATGACGGCAGTTATAAAAGATACCCAGTGATAGTACTTATAAGTTGGTAAACAAAATACATTTCTCAATCGATTCCACATTCATGTTGGTGCAAAGACGGAGATATGTTGTGTTTGGTTTGAAGTGAGTTTCTTGTAACCCGAGATGATCTTGTATTTTCTGAAACTCATTGGATCAGATTGCTGCCAATTTCTTCGTGCTCGCGGTGTAACGTAAGTTAACTTTCACGTTGATAGGTTTGTAATGTACTTTAGTGGAATTTATTCTGCCTGCCCCATCGTATTATGCTGAGATTTGTGTGTAACCTATTTAGGAATAAACAAGCCAATAATACGACGTTTCTTTTTAAGTGGCTATTACCAGTAATTCCTCATTAAATTCCAATGATAGACATTCATATTGTACTCGATATATCGGGCTGGCTGCGTGGCTCAGGGGTAACGTTCTCGCTTGCTGGGCCCAAGGTTGCAGGTTCGTATCCTGGCGCAGTCAGCTGGCATTTGAGGGTGCGCAAATGCGAGGGAGCCGTGTCCGTAGATTTACTGGCACGTTAAAGATCCCCTTCGGGGCAAAATTCCGGCACCCCGGCGTCTCTAAAAGCCAGTGTAGTTAAAAGGGACGTAATACCAATAACATTATTTGATTATTATGTACTCGTTATTATACTCTAACTTACTGGTATATCGTATAAACTCGAGCGTCATGGTCGAATACGTTTCTTCGTTAACCTCTTCTTCGTACTATGCACCAGGTGGGTTATATTCTTATAACTAGTAGCCTTACTTGAATATCGTACTGAAATTACCTCCTTTGATGTGTTATACTGGGTTATTCACCTAAGATGGTACACGGAAATAACGTCTGAACCCTTAAAGATATCGGTATTCTGTTTTCATTATTCGTAACACCCAGGGGCTTGGAAAATAATCTGCTACTTTACTCGTGGGGTGAGTAATAACCGAGATATTGATACTAACACCCTGTTTTTAAAAGGAATGTCACATATTCATACTGCTGGCCTATATGTTTAACTGCGTACAAGTAAAAATATGTAAGTATTTTCAAAATTGGACAGTTACTTTTTGAGATATCAATAAGAACAGAATGCGCTGTTGTGCATGCGCGTCAGACAGCGTGCAGTCGTGCAAATTCATATTGGTTCCTGGGTCCAGCCACAGAACTGATACCAAGCATGTAAGCATATCGTACACGTATGATGGGTTTGCAAAGTGTGTATGTCAGGCGAATGCATGACCGGTGAGGGAGGGGGGATTGTTTTAAAGGGACTAAAATAATTACTTTTACTTCATAGGAACATAACGAACCTATAATTAATTGCCACTGTTTGAGTGTACAGTACCTACTACTGTATGAATTGAGAAATAAACATAACACAGGACACCTGAAGAGCTCCTTCCAAAAATAAAATGAATAATGTCCTAGGGAGACTTATTGGAAATGATCCCAAGGGCGTGAGCACGCGAACATATCAACATCTCGTCGGTGTAATTGGTGTGAACCCAGGAACCTGCTTGCGCGTCAATATGTCCTTGCCCGATTGCACGCTGTCTGATGCAGCAAGCACAACAGCGCATGCTGTTCTTAGTTATATATAAAATGTAACTGTTCAATTTTGAAAATACTTACATATTTGAACTTTTACGCAGTTGAACCAGCTGTATGAATTTGTGTTCTTTCTTTTGAGAATATTGATTTAGTGTCAATATCTTGATTATTTCTCTCCACATGAGCGTAAGTAGCACATTATTTTACAAGCCCCTGGGCATCATTTACGAATATGAGTACCGATATCTTGAATGGTTTAGATGTTTTTTCCGTGTAACATCTTAGGTGAATAACCTTGTATATGATAATGATTTGGCGTACTGGAATAAGTAGCCTACGACCTCTTATAATTCTGAAGCGCACTTTGTGTGTTCTAGTTTGCTGAATATTATGGAGCAACAACCATTCATTAAGAGTGAGCCAGGATGGCTGCCTCAAACTGATGAATTACCTAATATTGTAAGTTGTAGGCTATTTATTATGTTTATCATGTAACATAACAATCTTAGTGATGTGCATAACAAGCAAGGTATATTGGCTTAATACCTGCTACCAATTATTAGTATTTTATTGTTACACATAGCTTAGTACTTAACAGTTATTCTGGCTGTGTGTTTAACGTTGGCTCATACTGTATAATACTTTCCAGGAATCAATTGACCTGTTACCCTCTTATAATCTTCTGGATGAATCTGGTGATATACATGAAGATAAAAGTGGGGTAGTGAAATTTGAACATCAAGTACAGGTGATTATAGGTTTTATATTTCCTCTCATATATATGGTTCTTATTTAAGCAGTCAGTAGTTGCTGATGTTATTGTGTTCATAATGCGGGTCCACTCTGTTGCCACCCTGGGCCCCATTGAATGTGGAGTCTACACCATATGCTGTGATTACTGTAGCAAATTTATTGGTTATGCAGGTTCACTGATCATCATCATCATCGTTGACAACCTCCAGTTTCCTAGGTGCGGTTCACTTTTTGACATATTTGTCGGAGGATAAAACACTGATTTAGTAATAACCTTTTATATCAAAACTTAAATGTTTTAAACCTCAAGCAGTAAAAAAATATGTAACTCTTTCACATCTAAGGAGTATTTTTATAAAAATCAAACGAGAGAGAACTAGTCATGCCTGTCAATATGATGTTGGTCCTCCTTCCACCTTGATGCCTCCCTCTCCTGTAAGCCATGGCTGTCAATATATTGATGGTCCACCCTTGAAGACTGCCTCCACTCCTAGCTGTGACTATCAGTATGGTGCTGACTTATCCTTCATCTACATGATAGCCTCTATTGTTGAATAAATATTTAATGGTGACGAGTTCTTGGTGTTAGTAGAAACTTTGTACGAAGGAGAAAGTTTTCTTTTTTTTTGACTGGCACGAAGTACCGTCGAATACACACCAATGATTGTCTATGGCAGTGTTTCTCAGCCTTTTATTGGACCATGGTCGTGAAATTCATTCTCTAAAGTTCTTAAGCTGCTGTCTATAAAAATATTGTTATTCACTTCTCTGTTTATTAACACATTGCATAATCACCTTGTTGGTTAGTTCCTTAGTTTAGGGGCTGCGACAACGCGGTCAATCACCTTGATAACGATAAGGGCTCATGTATTTTTCATTACAAGTGAATTTATATAACATGAGATTTCAAGTAGCTGCCACTGTACTTACAAATAAGCCCCTATTTGTTATTCGTTACCAGTAGTGTGTTTTGGCCGGTTAAGATGCCACCGCCACCACACAAGATAGTGTTGGCGCGATATCTCTCGAACCCCTGGTTGGATTTTAACAAATGAGGTGTTGTTGAACTCGGGATGATACCCTCTTTCGTATGGACAACATATTTCCACCCCAAAATAAAACCTACCACTACTAGGGGGTGAAATTGTAATTTTTTAGAAAATCTTGCTTTCCAATTGCAACATGTGAGAGTTTGAATGCCAATATGGTATTAAACGTTGTTCTACACAAGAGACATGTGTTCGGTGGAAAGCCACTATGAATTAACATGCTTGTTTTTTGTTTTTTACGCATGCCCACTCATGGCTTTTGTAAGAATGTGGGGGAGCGGATCCCTGTGGATGGGTTATTCTTGACGGATCATTGTTGGCGGGTCATTGTTGACAGGTCCTTGTTGACAGGTCCTTGTGGACAAGTCCTTGTAAACAAGTCCTTGTTGACAGGTCCTTGTGGACGAGTCATTGTTGACAGGTCATTGTGGACGAGTCCTTGTGGACAGGTCATTGTGGATGAGTCCTTGTTGATAGGCCCTTGTGGACGAATTGTTGTGGACGAGTCCTTGTGGACGAGTCCTTGTTGATGACTCCCTTTTGGACTGATCCCTTTGGACCAGTCCCGTTGGCCTGGTTCCTACGGACTAGCCCATGAATTTATTTAAATTATGTCAAAGGGCCTAACTACATTTGCGTGTGTTGAACTGACGTTGTTCACTAATTCCCCACTACTATAATGGGATAACAATATGAAAGGAAAGTGTCACCTCTAAAATGGCAGCCATAGCTTAAATTAGCTTATGAACCAATAAGGCTAGAGACTTGAACGAAGTGTTAAATTACTCAGATGGACACCCCCTTTCCTCTAGACAACTTATTTTAACCCTAAATAAAACCTACCCCTACTAGGGGGTGAAAGAGTAATTATTTTAGTAAATGTAGCTTTCCTAGTGCGACATTTGGGAAGTTGAATGTTAATATTAAAATAAACGTTGTTCCACATGATAAACATGGCTTAACCTAACCTATCCTAGTTAAGCTATTCTACTCTTATCAAAATGGCGGCGGTGCGCAACTACGTACATGACGCGCTTTAAAAAAATAAAAATCCTGAGCATGGCTTAACCTAGCCTATCCTAGTTAAGCTATTCTAGTCTAATTTACCTAACCAAAACCTAATCGAGGTCATGCCAAAGGGCCTAAGGGTAAAACTCGGTGGGTGAATGTGTTTTAGAGTAATAGCTAATGCATACACCCAAGTAGATGAGATACATGCAACTATTCCATGCAGTTGTTTTTATGGAGGATGAGACAAGCCTGCGATGTAAGATTTAAAACAAACCAACTCCTGCAGTATATGACGTCACGTGAAGCAGGTGTCCTCCGACCTTGCTTGATAAGAATACACCATACCTTGCAGTGTTCCGTTACACTTCCTGCAACCTTTGACAAATGCTTACTATGTGTGAACGCGTAACACTCACACAAAAAAGTAGAGTAAAAAATATCTTTAGTTGGTCAATTAAAAACCAGTAGTGGTTAACGGGAGGGTGGGGGACCGGTGAGGGTAGTATTATTTATGTATTTATTATTTCATTTATTTATTGATTTATTTCACAGGTGACTGAGCAGGGAGTATTTTTAATTGGTGAGCAAAAATGGTTAGAAAAGGGTGGTAGAGAGTAGCAAAGCAGATTATCTTGCGCAAAATTACCACTACTTAGAATTATAAAACACTTGTAATTTAACTATAAATGATATACATAAACTCGTATTGCAAGTGTATTAACAAGCTTTGCAAACCTGAATGATAAATACACCTTAAAGGGGTGCCATACATTATAGTTAAGTTTAAAAAAAGGTAAAAAGTTTTTCTGCTCTCTCAAAATGCTATACGTAAACAAACCCTATGGGCATACAGGTAGCGAGTTTTCTATATCATTTAAAACAATAACATTCATATTACATGTTGTTATAGGTAGTTGAGTAGTGTGAAATAATCAACAAAACAAAAGCATTTCAATAGAAAGAGAATAAGTTAAACAAATTACCTCAAATGTAATGTGCGCTAGCTATGTAGATATAAATAATTAGCATGGTATGGAAAAGCAGTCAGGGTAGCTAAGCGGAAGTATTTTTCCTGAAACATTATGTGCATGGGTTTAAAGGGTCATGATATTGGATAAGACTGTTGAGTGTGACCCATAGCTAATTGCTTAGCATGGTAAACTTTAACATTAAGGGATTTGAGTTTGAAAATGATAAAGATTTAAAGGGTAAATAGAGTAACAAATAAAGAGGAATGATAGGGTGTTTTTAGAGCCTTTTAATGAAGAGGTGAGTAGGCTCTACCACTAGTCATTTAAGTGAATTTTGCTGAAACTTGTATCAGAAAACTATATTTCCGGAATGAACTGTACAGGTTTTCTGAGAAAACTTATGTTAGCAAAATGATGAAGTATTCTTAAACACACATGTAGCTTTCATATCTTTATACTTCTCACGTCACTTGATTCCAGGTGAAAAGCTGAGACCTTAGCCATGATGTTTTTTTACATCCGTTTGACATTGCACAGCTATGATAGCTTATTTCCTACCAGTCATCTAAATGAGACTTGTATGAGAAGACTATATTTCCGGAATGAACTGCACAGGTTTCTGAGAAAACTTATATTAGCAAAATGATGACGTATTCTTAAACACATGTAACTTTCATTTCTTTATACTTCCCACGTCACTTGATTCTAGGTGGGCCGATAACCTAGATGTTAGGCCCCTTAAAACGCCAATTATCATCATCATGATTCTAGGTGAAAAGCTGAGACCTTAGCAATAAATAAAAATAAAAAAAAGTTATGTTTATCCATTTGGCATTACATAGCTATGATAGCTTATTTCCCACCAGTCATCTAAAATGGATTTTGCTGAGACTTGTATGAAAAGACTATATTTCCGGAATGAAACTTCGCAGGTTTCTGGGAAAATTATATATTAGCAAAATAATGATGTCTTTTCAAACGCATGCATTTGTTACAATATGCTAACTTGGTTGTGTGTTTAAGTGTTAAGTATCGCTTGTGTGTAAAGCTGAAATCTAATGATTATTATTCATATTTTGTTACAATTGCATAATGTAGCATTAAAAGGAGTATAAATAATCTGTTCACGTTTGATTTCAGAACAGTTTATACAGTATCTCAACATGAATACATTTAGTTTGACGACAGTTTGTAGAACAATTAAACATGTTGAACGTTTAATTGTTTTAAGTCAATTAGCGCATGATGCCATGCGTTATGGCTTTCATTGCACTTTAAATGGTTTTAACGAAGAGTTAACGAATTTTTTCAATACTATGGAAGACGACTGTCATCAACTTTTTCATCAAGTTGTATTTACTATGGGTTCTATATACAATCACAGAACATTATCATCATGGCTGATATTTGGGTTGCCACCAGCAAAATTATCCCAAATATTAGCTCTTTTAGTGGATTATAGTCATCGTGGTGATTCAGTGAGAGTCAATGATTGTAATCAGTATTCTTCATTTTCACATTCATCTGCAGGACAATTTTGTCAAGAGCGTGAAACTTCGTCAGTATATAGTTACTATGATGGTGGCAGTGATGTTTCACAATCATCTACAAGACTATTCCAGCAAGAGCATGAAACTACGTCCATACATAGCCACTATGATGATGGTGATCTTTTACATTAATCTGCAGATCAACAACTGGAAGCTTTGCAATAGCGTGTGGAAGTGTGTAAGTGTTTAAACATATTTAAAGGTAATGAATAGCTTGTGTGTTAGTATTCATGTTTTAAACTTATATTTTTATGCAATTTAATGAGCAATGTAATGTAAACTGATAAGTTTTACTTTTTTCAACATAATAATAATAATAATAATAATAATAATACCATTTGACTTTGCAATAGCGTGTGAAAGTGCGTAAGTGTTTAACCGTATTTAAAGATAATGAATAGCTTGTGTGTTAGTATTCATGTGTTAAACTTATATTTTTATGCAATTTAATGAGCAATGTAATGTAAACTGATAAGTTTTACTTTTTTCAACATAATAATAATAATAATAATACCATTTGACTTTGCAATAGCGTGTGAAAGTGCGTAAGTGTTTAAGTGTTTAATGAATAGCTTGTGTGTTAGTATTCATGTTTTAAACTTATATTTTATGCAATTTTAATGAGCAATGTAATGTAAACTGATAAGTTTTACTTTTTTCAACATAATAATAATAATAATAATAATACCATTTGACTTTGCAATAGCGTGTGAAAGTGCGTAAGTGTTTAAGCGTATTTAAAGATAATGAATAGCTTGTGTGTTAGTATCCGTGTTTTAAACTTATATTTTATGCAATTTTAATGAGCAATGTAATGTAAACTGATAAGTTTTACTTTTTTCAACATAATAATACCATTTGTTTAAATTTCAGTTGATATAAGAGTTAATAAATATCGCTTGTCCTCTCTTGATTAGTTCTAGTTCTCTATCAACAAAGGATGGCAAGTATTTATCTAGATATTGTTGTTGTAAACATATGTTTCACGAACTATAAAATGGAAATAACCCATTGGTTTACCAAATGACACTAGCCTACTTTAAATATAATGAATAGCTTGTGTGTTAGTATCCATGTTTTAAACTTATATGTTATGCAATTTGATGAGCAATGTAATGTAGACTGATATTTCACGAACTATAAAATGGAAATCACCCATTGGTTTACCAAATGACACTAGCCTACTTTAAAGATAATGAATAGCTTATGTGTTAGTATACATGTTTTAAACTTATATTTTATGTAATTTAATGAGCAATGTAATGTAAACTGATAAGTTTTACTTTTTTCAACATAATAATACCATTTGTTTAAATTTCAGTTGATATAACAGTTCATAAATATCGGTTGTCCTCTCTTGATCAGTTCTAGTTTTCTTTCAACGAAGGATGATAGTTATTTATCTTGATAAATTGTTGTTGTAAACATATGATTCACGAACTATAAAATGGAAATACCCATTGGTTTGCCAAATGACACTAGCCTACTTTAAAGATAATGATTACCTTGTGGGAGTATCTTTGTTTAAACTTAGTGCGATTGTTAGTAGCTTTAAGGTAAGTTTTATATTAATTTATACAGTTTTGTTGTAAAAACTAATAAAAAAGTTTAAGATAAGTGTACCTAACTTAATTATATAAAATAAGTATGTCTACTTACTTGTTTATAAGGTTCTATACATATTACACTTTGTGTCAATGGGCTTGATAACATGTACATATTACCTATATATTAATAAAATTGTAAAGCAATGAAATAAACGTGATTAAATAATTCATATGTTCCTTTATCAGTCAACAAAGTAACTACACTAACATTTTCACAGGCGAAAGACCACAGAGTGTTTATCAGCTGTAATTCAGTACTTGCATGTCAGCATTTACTTTGGAGAACATGATGCTCTGTCAGAGGCTATAGTGTGTTTCACTTTGTATGTCGACATGTAGACTACTGCTCGGGACTAAGTTGCGTGGACCTAAGAGGAATGTGCATTGCAGACTATGAGTAGTGGTAGTAATGAGTAATGAGGTATCTTGACCCGTGTGTAGTAACAAAAGCAAATACATTCGTTGGTGCCTCACTCACTCATTTCCCAACCCTATGTTAGCAGTATTGGAATAGACAAGAATGGTAGGTAACACAGCGGGCTGTTGATAGGTTTTATCAATTCTCACCTGCTCCTACCTGCCTCTGCCCTTTATTTCCACAAGTCTACAGAGCTTTGACCCGAGCTCTGCTATTTCTAAAACTTAGGAAATGCATACACTCATTATAGCTGAATTATCAATAACCTAACCTTCACGTCTCAGTTTTACCTTATAAGGTTGACAGTTAGTCCCTGCTCGAGCTAATTTAAGCTATATTTAAGATAATCTGTTGAACTTATTCAAACCTTGACCTATCCTACAGTACTTAGCCTCAACCTTTTTTCCATAACTATGTTTCCTATTTACATAATAGATTTAAATCCCTAAGAGTGAAACCTAAATCCCCTAAGGTTAAAGTCTACCATACAAAACCAATTAGCCATGGGTTACAAACCTAAGAGAGTTGGTCAAATCTAACCTATAATTTAGCTTTACACACAAGTGTAGTGAAAGGTTCTTTATTATACCATACATCTAAAACATGTGCCTATCGGCTTTACTTTCCCTCTAAAGTAGGGTATACTGAGGGATTTTTAACGCTCTTACCCTTTATTCCACAAGTCTACAGAACTTAGACCTGAGCAGTACTTAAGATAACATATCGCTCTGCTAGGGGCCAAAGTGTAATTCACTTATTTCTAAAACTTAGGAAATGCATACACTCATTATAGCTGAATTATCAATAACCTAACCTTCACGTCTCAGTTTTACCTTATAAGGTTGACAGTTAGTCCCTGCTCGAGCTAATTTAAGCTATATTTAAGATAATCTGTTGAACTTATTCAAACCTTGACCTATCCTACAGTACTTAGCCTCAACATTTTTTCCATAACTATGTTTCCTATTTACATAATAGATTTAAATCCCTAAGAGTGAAACCTAAATCCCCTAAAGTTAAAGTCTACCATACAAAACCAATTAGCCATGGGTTACAAACCTAAGAGCGTTAGTCAAATCTAACCTATAATTTAGCTTTACACACAAGTGTAGTGAAAGGTTCTTTATTATACCATACATCTAAAACATGTGCCTATCGGCTTTACTTTCTCTCTAAAGTAGGGTATACTGAGGGATTTTTAACGCTCTTACCCTTTATTCCACAAGTCTACAGAACTTAGACCTGAGCAGTACTTAAGATAACATATCGCTCTGCTAGGGGCCAAAGTGTAATTCACTTATTTCTAAAACTTAGGAAATGCATACACTCATTATAATTGAATTATCAATAAACTAACCTTTACGTCTCAGTTTTACCTGATAAGGTTGACAGTTAGTCCCTCTTCGAGCTAATTTAAGCTATATTTAAGATAATCTGTTTGTCTTATTCAAACCTTGACCTATCCTACAGTACTTAGCCTATGTTTCCTATTTACATAAGAGATTTAAATCCCTAAGAGTGAAACCTAAATCCCCTAAGGTCAAAGTCTACCATACAAAGCCAATTAGCCATGGGTTACAAACCTAAGAGCGTTAGTCAAATCTAACCTATAATTTAGCTTTATACACACACACACACACACACACACACACACACACACACACACACACACACACAAGTGCAGTGAAAGGTTCTTTATTATACCATAAATCTATAACATGTGCCTGTCGGCTTTACCTTCCCTCTAAAGTAGCGTATACTGAGGGATTCTTAACGCTCTTACCATTTATTCCGCAAGTCTACAGAGCTTAGACTTGAGCATTACTTAAGATAACATATCGCTCTGCTAGGGGGCCAACGTGTAATTCACTTATTTCTAAAACTTAGGAAATGCATACACTCATCATATTTGAATTATCAATAAACTAACCTTCACACCTCAGTTTTACCTTATAAGGTTGACAGTTAGCCCCTACTCGAGCTAATTTAAGCTATATTTAAGATAATCTGTTTAGCTTACTCAAACCTTGACCTATCCTACAGTACTTAGTCTATGTTTCCTATTTACAAAGGAAATATTTTAAGACTTAACCTCAGCTCATCTAACATAACCTAACTTAGTCTAACTTAACCTTGTCATGTAACATGTTCTACAAGTTTAGACTTGCTTTAGGACTGGCTATGACATCATACTTAGTTCACCTAACTGACGACCGCTGGTTTCTATCACGTGACGTGATCTACAAGTTTAGTAGTAAAGTTAACTCGATAATAAAAATGATAGTTTGTAGTATGTGTAGTTTAAAGTAAGAGTAAAAGTGAGAGTCAACTGGTAGAAAAGTGTTAGTAAAGTGGTGAAAGAGTGCTAGCAGTTTATAGTAGTCATGATGTTTACTAGAATGTGATTTGAGTAAATGTAATTTCTAAACCTTAGCTGTGAATAGTCAGTTAGTCTTGGTTCAGACTAACGTAAACAGTTCTCTAATGAATCGGAGCTTAAGATTTTCATTATGAAAGGGTCGTGTAAGCAATCAGGTATCAGTACTTAATAGGATTGAGAAAATGGTATTTATTTGTATTCTATTTTGTAAAGCTCTATTTGTTGTGAAATAAAAACAAGGTTTACCAGATCACTATGTCTTTTATTTTTAAAAATGGTGATAACCATTTCTTCATTTTCATTTTTTCACACATGAATATTTACATTTTCCACATTACATTTTTATATTCCCCTTTTTTTAGTTCACACATTCTGCACATTTTTATTGTTGTGAAATAAAAATAAGGTTCGACAGATCACTATATCTTTTAATTCAAAAAATGGTGATAGCCATTTCTTCATTTTTATTTTTTGTTCACACATGAATATTTTACATTTTCCTCATTACATTTTTACATTCCCCTTTTTTAGTTCACACATTCTACACATTTTTTGTTGTGAAATAAAAAAAAAAGGTTCACTAGATCACTATATCTTTTAATTCTAAAAATGGTGATAGCCATTTCTTCATTTCCATTTTTTCACACATGAATATTTACAATTTCCACTTTACATTTTTACATTCCCCTTGTTTAGTTCACACATTCTGTACATTTTTTGTTGTGAAATAAAAAATAAGGTTCACTAGATCACTAAATCTTTTAATTTTTAAAAATGGTGATACCCATTTCACTTTTTCACACATGAATATTTTCAATTTCTACTTTTCATTTTTTACATTCCCCTTATTTAGTTTACATATTCTGTACATTTTTGTTGTTGTTGTGAAATAAAAACAAGGTTCACCAGATCACTATATCTTTTAATTCTAAAAATGGTGATAGCCATTTCTTCATTTCCATTTTTTCACACATGAATATTTACAATTTCCGCTTTACATTTTTTACATTCCCCTTTTTTAGTTCACACATTCTGTACATGTTTTGTTGTGAAATAAAAAATAAGGTTCACTAGATCACTCTATCTTTTAATTTTTTTAAATGGTGATAGCCATTTCACTTTTTCACACATGAATATTTACAATTTCCACTTTTCATTTTTACATTCCCCTTGTTTAGTTTACACATTCTGTACATTTTTGTTGTTGTTGTGAAATAAAAACAAGGTTTACCAGATCACAATGTCTTTAAATTGTAAAAATGGTGATAGCCATTTCTTCATTTTCATTTTTTCACACATGAATATTTACAATTTCCAATTTACATTTTTTTACATTCGCCTTGTTTAGTTCACACATTCTGTATATTTTGTTGTTGTGAAATAAAAACAAGGTTTACCAGATCACAATGTCTTTTAATTTTAAAATGGTGATAGCCATTTCACTTTTTCACACATGGATATTTACAATTTCCACTTTACATTTCTTACATTCCCCTTGTTTAGTTCACACATTCTGTACATTTTTTAAAATATTTTTCGTAATATAAAAAAGCACACATTTTACACTAAAATGTATTACTTATCTTATTTTTACTAAACTACAGTAGCCTAACATTATACATTCTACTTACAGTTTTAACAAAAAATATTACAATATAAAACACACTACAAATATTACAATTCAGTGATCATTAGACTTAAGTAAAGTAATAGTCGTCAATGCGACTGTTTCCCCGAGCAAGAGTATCAAATGTGTTGGGTATAATGAATCGTTTGTTGTCTTCATTACTTAAAGCAACTTTGTTCAGCAAATTGGTATGTAGCTGATGATTTTTACTTCTATATACACACATTTTCTTATATAATACAGGTGGGTTACTAACTATACAGTTTTTATAATCACTTATATCTATCTCTTTACTAACAACATTCTTTTTCACTCCTTTTAATTTTTTTACTACTACATCATCAATTGCCATATAGCTGTATGATTTAGATTTTGTGCCTACAAAGGTGTCTATAATCACACCAGCACATTCATCCTTAAATTTCCCAAGAACCTTTTTGTTTACTAGAGGTAAATGGTAAATATTATCCTCGGGATAGTCACTTGTATCAAACCTATTTAGCTCAGTTTTGATATCCTCATAAGAATCATCAGTTTTAAACTAATAAATAAAAGAATCTGTGTCTGTGTAGAGTAATTTAGCATTATCAAGATAGTTTTTCTTTACATAATCATAGTGAAATTCATACATAAGAGTTTTTGACAATTCCAGAATGGTGTAACCCACATATATGGGTTTGTTGTAAGTTACTTTAAGACGATTTATTTGTATTACAACTAAATCCTCATGAATAATGGAACAGCTATGAAAGTTAGGCTTGCTTATTAAGTTGCTCGCACCATACCTTTTACCATCATTCTCCCACTTTGTTATCAGCTTTACATCAACTCGTTTATCAACATTCTCCATAGTCTTTCCAAAAACACTATTATTCATGAGTTTATAAAAATCTTTTTCAAACGCGTTTGTTGACTTTGTTCTTAAATTATTGTTTAGATCAATATACGGTTTGAGCCATGCTGACTGATTAAATTGCAATACGCGATGAATTTTAGTTAATTTCAATCCATGCTGTAGACACTGTTTCAAGTTTTGATAATGTATTACATATTTACATATATCATTTACATTAGCAATTAATATTTTTGTTCGTGATGTGATGTATGGAGATTTCATATTCTCAGGACAAAATGGCAAATCATTATGATCATCATGTAACTCTTTATGGTACTCAAGATTTACCTCTAAAATATATCCTTTATCATCGTTATCATTAAGAGTGTCAACATGTAAGACATCAATTTCAGGTTGTGTCAGCCAGCGAAAATCTTTCAGTGGTAGATATTGACTCATAGCCCAACCATATTGGTTATTTGCATCGAGGTAGACAATATACTTTGACTCTTCACAAGGGTTGTAGCTAGGCATGTATTTATTATTCGCTTTAGAGTACCGTCCACTACATTGGCTTAATCCACCTCGAATTGACGATTTTATAAAATTAATCATGTCTATATCAGTCATTAATTCTAAATTTACTTTCGTTTTTTTTTTCAACATTGAACTGAAACTTAACCCAGGAGCAGTGAAATACTGACAAGGATCAAGGTCATAAGTTTTCATACAAACATTCCGAAAATTTTCAAAAACATCTGCTAATAATAACACATCTGTCTTTAAATATATGTCTGAAAATTCTCCTAAAGTTTGAATGTCGAACTGTGTCCATACACGTTGTGCATGTAAATATTCCTGATCACTGATATGACTTGTGTTTAAGGAACTGTAAAATGAATCTTTCGGTGGTAAAGAACACTCCTCAAGACGTTCCACACAGTTAATATATTCATAAGGGAATATACCCTTTTGACGAATCAAATTAAAATCATCTTCTTTAGGAAAGACACGTTGAATTTCTTGAAACTGATCTGATTTTAAATTACTAGCTAGCTTATCAAGACTACTCGACATAAAGCGGAATGAATCTAAAAATCGCAGTTTTATCGTTTTCTTATTGTCAGTTTTAATGTATTTTTGAACGATATGTATTGTTCCTTATTATTTGCGATCACATCAATTTTCACATCTGAAGCTCCAAATTCTTTAACGTTAAAGTGGTTATCGTATTTGCTACCGTTATGTAGAATGATTGGAATGAATTTACTTACTCTATAATTTAAATTACATTCTTGGTGAGCAGCACCACGATATTTTCCTGTTAAATGGTCATGATCGCGAACCCTGTCTGTATATAAACATTCACCACATATAAAACAATTAGTTTGAGTTTTATAATTCATTTGCTCTGAGGAAGTTAGTGGCTCTATTGGAATGATCGTATTTAAAATAGAGGATATACGAATGGCATCTTTCTCAAGCCTTTCCATAAAAACTTTAGGTGCATCAGGTCCGCTATAGAGCTCAAACTTATTTAATGAGTCATCATAACTACATTTAATATAATATGCAAAGCTAAAAGGTTCATGAATGTGAGTAGTGTTGGTGAAAGGTTGGGCTGGATCCGATGAACATGTATTAAATGGTTTTAGCAATGCCTCGTAGTCAGCATATATAACAAATGGTACTCGAAGCTGTTTCTCATAATCCTTAAATTTTAGAATGTTATTTTTAGGAGTCGGTAATACCATACAAACATGATTACATCCCCATTTTTGATGTTGTGATAGTAGATCCTCTTTCTTGAAATATAGCAAACAGCCATCACACAACCACTTTTTACCATTGTGTTTTGAAACCTGACTACTGACAAGTCTACTTAAATGTTTTATCCAACAATAGTGGGCGTTTTCACCTTTAGTTATGTACAGTAAATTTACTTGAGCATCCATTTTTCCTGAGTATAATATAGAGGGCCTACTATACTCTTATTTTCAATTCCATAAACAATAATACTTACATTGTTCAGTTCTACAAAACGTTGAATGTCTTTTATCGCCATAGGAAATTCTATTTCTTTTAAATCTAACACTGAGGAATAGTGAGGATAGGATGATGTTCTCATCGTGTCCCTCACTGCTGGATGGAGAGCTGAGGTTACAGCCCACGCAAAACATGCGTCATCATTATTCAAAACGTTCACAACAGCTTTCTTTCGTTTGATCCAAACTGGTAAATCAATGTGTGATGAAGCTCGAAGGGGGTTGTATTTATTCAGGTTGGTATCCAAATAAAGTACTTCAACCAACGCCCAGCCTGACTCCCTTTCCTGGAACTCTTCACTCTTCACAATGATAGCTTGAAATATTTTGATATATATCACTAATATTAGTTGATTCGCTAACAATTATGTTTTTTGTATTAAAGGATTTGATATCCGTAATTTCACTTTCGCTCCCAGCTTTTACATAGAGTCCAAAAAGTTCAAAATTCATTTTAATTGTTTTATGCTCTAATAAAACAATACCTACCAAGCCAAACACAGTAGGTTGAACATTTTTTAAAAATGATTCAATACTTTGAGTTTTTTCTTTACTATAAAGTCTATAACTAGCAATTTGACTTTTAAATGCACTGCCAATTTGTTGAAAATTTCCAGAATTTCTTTCGTGGCAAACGTTATTTTTATGATGAATACTGCGTATATGTCCATGAATGATTGAAGAAGGTATATCAATATTACATACATCACAATGTGTAATCGAAGGTTCGCCATTCTTCTTTCTTTTTGTTGCACAACTATTTTCACAATCTTGAGAACGTTTACGCTTTTGAGCATCATATTCGTTTAAAGGTTCCGTGCTAGTTGTTGGCTTTACAGTTTTTAATTCTTGTTGTTCACCATGCACTTCAACCATGTGGGATTGATATCGCTTTACAGCAGAAAAACAAAGATCACAAACTGAACATGAAGAAGGCGCTGAACTAACATGCATTAAATTTACATGACGTGCAAGATTATCTTGTCTGTTAAATGTGGTAGCACAATGACTGCACACAAACATTTTAATGTCATGTTTAACATTTGCGTGTCGTTGAAGGCTGTCAGGTCTTGAGAACTGTTTCTTACAGTCACCACACTTGAACATGATGATCACTTTCGAAGTTACCTATAAAAGAAATCATAAATGTTAATAAATGATAAAACAAAGTACAATATAAATAGTTTAATTACATTCCAGTCAATGGATATAGCAGGGTATTTAAATCGATCATCTGTGAACTCCTAGCAAGTCTAACTTCATGTAGTTTTAACTGGGGGTTACTATATACCACTGTCACTGACACCTAGCGGTGAACATTGGAACTTGATAGAGTGGTAGAAACCAGTGGTTGCCAGTTAAGTGAGCTATGTGTGACGTCATAACCAGTCTTAAAGCAAGTCTAAACTTGTAGAACATGTCACGTGATAGAAACCAGCGATCGCCAGTTAAGTGAGCTAAGTGTGAC
Source organism: Meconema thalassinum (assembly GCA_946902985.2). Taxonomy (NCBI): domain Eukaryota; kingdom Metazoa; phylum Arthropoda; class Insecta; order Orthoptera; family Tettigoniidae; genus Meconema; species Meconema thalassinum. The sequence goes on from OX336397.1 coordinate 125,013,904, forward strand.
GTCATAGCCAGTCTTAAAACAAGTCTAAACTTGTAGAACATGTCACGTGATAGAAACCGGCGATCGCCAGTTGAGTGAGCTAAGTGTGACGTCATAGCCAGTCTTAAAACAAGTCTAAACTTGTAGAACATGTCATGTGATAGAAACCAGCAGCCACCAGTTAAGTGAGCTAAGTGTGACGTCATAGTCAGTCATAAAGCAAGTCTAAACTTGTAAAATATGTCACGTGACAAGGTTAAGTTAGGTAAAGTTAGGTTATGTTAGGTGAACTGAGGTTAAGTCTTTAAATATTCCCTATGTCACTGACACCTAGCAATGAACATTCAGACTTAATAGAGTGGTAATCAAAATCTAACCTACAAAATTAGCTCTACACACCATGGTCAAGTAGTTCCAACTTTTGACTGCCAAATATACCATTTTCACTGACATGTAGTGGTGAACATTGGAAAATATCACTCTAACTGTTTAAAAGTTATTAGAGGGGCACTTACCTTTTTATAATTTATCAACTGCTGCCACTGAATGAACAGATTGTAAGAATCTGGTAACCTACAGGTACCCAATTATCTGTAAACAAATCAATCAATCAATCAATCAATCAATCAATAAATACATTTCAATCAATAACTTCAACATCAATTAGTAATAAAAGACTACAATCCATTAATAATAAGTACTTACCTTGCAAAATAATGTAATGATTTTCTACCAAAAAGGCTTTTTTACAACTCTTGAGCAGTAATAGAGCACTGTTCACTCAAAGCGAGTAATAAAGACTGACAGTAGGGAAATATATGACACCTCTCTTATATAAACTCTCATCGCTCGTGTCAGCAGCTTTTTGCAGATCATTGCAATTCCTTTCCCAATACAGCTGAGAGTCCAAAGTACACTAGGAACACCTGTGTGGTGTCCAATGACTGCTGACTTTGCATGATCATCACCCATTGTTTTGATCAACACCTGGGGTTTCAAATTACTGTAGCGTCAGTCATAGCAACAGCAGTGTGCACTCTCTGCCATGTCAGCAACATGACACCGGAAGGAACACCTGTGTAATTTCCAATAATTGCTAACTTTGCATGATCATCACCCATTGTCTTCATGAACACTTGCGGTATCAAATTACTGCAGCGTTAGTCATAGCAACAGATCTGCGCGCTCTCTGCCATGTCTGTAATATGACACAGGAAATAGCAAGACGTCTTACTGCACGTACCATCTCCCCAGATTTAACATCTTAAGAACATGTATTATTCTCTTTCAACTACAAATGACTCGTTAGAACACATCCGTCCACCAAGTTAGATCCCTTGTAAGTTCACATGTATTTCGTCACTTTCCTTTCATATCGTTATCATATTATAATAGTGGGGGATTAGTGAACAACGTCAGTTCAACACACACTGCTTTACACGCAAAATGTTGTTAGGCCCTTTAGCATAATTTAAATAAATTCATGGGCTAGTCCGTAGGAATCAGGCCAAACTGGCCGGTTCAAAGGGATCAGTCCAAAGGGACTCATCCACAAGGACTCGTCCACAAGGACTTGTCAACAAGGACTCGTCAACAAGGACTTGTCTACAAGGACCCGTCAATAAGGACTCGTCAACAATGACCTGTCCACAAGGACTTGTCCACAAGGACCTGTCAACAATAACCCATCAGCAGGGGCCCGACAGCAGGGGCTCGTCAACAATGACACGGGCTCTCACCTCAAGGCCTAACATGCCCCTCTTTAATTACTGGTTTGCGGAACAACGCTTAATTCCATATTGGCATTCAAACTCTCACATGTTGCACTTGGAAAGCGAGATTTTCTAAAAGAAATTTAAAATTTCACCCCCTAGTAGGGGTAGGTTTTATTTTAGAGTGGAAATATGTTGTCCATTGGAAAGGGGGTGTTAGCCCGAGTTCAATGACACCTCATTCGTCAAAATCCGACCATGCGTTCGAGAGATATCACGTCGCCACCATCTTGTGAGGTGGGGAGGTGGAGGTGGCATTAGAACTGTCCAAAACGCATTACTATGGGCAGATGACCTACTTGTTACTTCCCTTAAAGATAACCTAACCTATCTCAATCAGGTACGGTACCGTATCACAGTGTAGAATGATTCTAAACAATGAAGCCAAAGATCTAAAATCGATTCCACTGAAAGTGTCATATATATCGCCCACTAGCAGCGAGTACTTTAAAATAAACAGTTTCACTAAAACCGTAATTGAACTTTACCATGACCTCCATGATCGAATTTCTTTATCACATACTGTAAATTTCGCTACCGATTTATTAGCTATGTAGGCTACCTGAAAGTGTAGTCTAATCGTAAATTGTCTGACAAAAGTTGCATTTCGATGAGATGGAAATTATAATTATTTTACCGTAAAATATCACAGGTAACATGACGCTTCCTCGCCACGATTTTATACACAGTAGCATTCATTCTTGCGGAAAGCAATGAACCGTTTTGTAATTTGTCACCAGGGCATAAGAATTAATAATCTGATTTGTGTTACAAATACATCCATAGTCTCGCAGTTTTTCCTACACCGTGCCTACGCTTTTTATCATCAGCGGGGCGAAGTTTGTATTGTTGCTAGCAATATCGGCACCGAGTTATTGTCTTCAATGTACCTCGCAGTAAAATATTAAGATATGAGAATTTTTGAGTTCCATGTAGGGATTCATATCTTCCTCTACATAGCTACCAAACCCTACATCCGAGGCAATCTGTTTAACATATTCCAACTTTGGTCTACCCCTACAGTTCTTATCCTCAACCCTTCCTTCTATAACTAAGTTTGCTATTCCTGAGTATCTCTCTAGGCCTACGAGTCTTACAAAACTATGTCGTCTCTTCATTAGCAGTCGCCAGAATCATCTCCGCTCCCATTCTTTTTAATGCCTTTTCATTCGTAACCCGCTTGTCCCGGTGGGCGAGTGGTTATTGTGTCGGACTACCAGCCCCAAGCTTGCAGATTCGCTCCTGGCCGTGGTAAGCGATTTTTGAAATGCTACAGAAAACACAGCATGCATGTTATACGTTGTTGACATGTTAAAGAACCCATTTGAATTCAGTAGGCCGTGTTAATAATGGCAAATTTAATGTCGGGATTTTCCGCCAACACAAAAGTTCCTCCTTTCTCTACTAGAAAGCGCTATAGTGTCAAGGAGCTAAGATATCTAACCTCCATGACTTTCATAGCGTTCCAAGGGACGACTAAATTCGACATGCAAGCTGCCCTCTGGGGAGCAAATAACAAAGCTAGCACCTGGCATCCGAGGCCATAGGCTGCGGTATTAATATTATATTCGTAACCCTTTCTACCCAACTGATGTTCATAATTCTCCTGTAGCACCACATTTCAAACGCCTTAATTCTCCTCTTTTCTCCTGCTCCAAGAGTCCAAGTTTCACTTCCATACAGTGCCACGCTCCATGCAAAGGCCTTCAAAAATGACTTCCTATTACTTAAATCTATATTCGATGTCAAAAAATTCCTTTTCTGTGCAAATGCTTTCCTTGCCTGTGTTAACCTACATGTTATATCCTCTTTGCTTGGTCCATCACTGCATGTTTTGCTTCCTAAGTAAATAAAGTCACCTACTTCCTTTATCTTTTCACCTGACAATTCGACATCGACAGGGGTTTGTGGTTTGTTTCGACGGCATTCCAAAAATCTATTTTTATATTTATTAATTTATATCAAGACAGAGTCCATACCATTTAGAAACTCATAAAAATCCTCTGGTGTGTCAGCAATGATGACGATGTCATCTAGGGTTGCCAGACGTTCCGTTTTATCCGGAACAATTCCGGTTTTTCTTGTTTTGTTCCCCGTTCCGTTTTAATCTTTAAAGGAACGCCAAATATTACGTTTTTTGGTTAATATGTTCAATTTCGCACCAATTTTCAAGTGTCCCGCTTGCGCAGTCCAAGCTTGACGTGTTTGGCGATTGTTATTAGTGACTTCAAATAGCATCGGCACCGGTACATGGGTACATGTTATAGATTTATTAGGGGCAACAACATTAAGGAATATCTTAGTCCTAGTGAAGTTCATGCTCAGCATTTTCCCCTACAATGATTTAACGGAGAGTTTTTCCTGACATGAATATCAAATGGAGAGAAGATAGAAACAGAATCTCCATTAGTTTGATAAAACAAGAATTATTTAGATACTTCAATTATGACGAAAATTGTAGTGAATTTTATCAGAAGACAAAAAAAAACCAAACAAGCAGTTCCGTGAAGAACTATAAAGCCTAATTTCATATATCCTGCTCATGTTAATTGCCTCTATCAATAAAGAAAATTTCAGTTTGATTGTTGTGATAGATTCGTAGATATTGAGAGCCGTCTAAATATTTCAGATGGTCGCCTGGTTGGACTTTTATTTATGTACTACTAGCTCTACCCCGCATGCGTTGCAATGCCAATCAAAGAAAGTGTTGGCGTTGTAACTTCGTTTGTTGAAGTGCTTTTGGATTCCCAATATTTTTTCTTTTTCCGTTAACCACCTCGCTCATTTGTTGAATCTACTCGTGCGCTCCCTATTGTTAAGTGGATTTACTAAGCCAGAAACCTTACCTGAAGTATACAGAACATCTCACCCAAATGTCATCGGAGTGGGATGAATGGTATATGAAGGCACGTGGGACTGTCCTGAATCAAACGCACGCTATTTTTTTAAAGCTACTCGCGCGCCATCTATTGTAAATAGCATTTACTACGCCTATAACTTTTCCTGGACTGTGCACAACAACTCACCAAATTTGAACTCAATCGGATCAATTGCACATGAACGCATCGCCAACACGCATTTGTTTAAACTACTCGCGCGCTGTCTATTGTAAATTGGATTAACCATGCCTATAATGATTTCAGAAGTGAGCACAACAAGTCACCAAAATTTGATCGTAATCGGGTGAATGGTTTATGAACGCATAAAAGACGAACAAACGAACATCCTTTTTTAGCCTATTTTCATTTATGAAAAGATAGACTTATGAGATCACCTTTTGTCCGTGTATCTGTCTGTGTGTGCGTGTGTGTTTGTTGGTGTGTGTGCCCCCTAATAACTTCTAAACGGCTCGAGCGATTTCAATGAAACTCGGTAAGTTCTTAGCACTATTCCGGACCACCCGGACCGTGTCCTTCAAATTTTGTTACGTCTCACCAATCCAATATCGCGGCTGTGCGAAATATTCCACCAGCATTCAATATCTTCGAAACTATTACCGATATCACTCTGGGATATTTTATGGTTACAAAGCGAACTACTTGAATTTCACCTATGCAATTTTTGAAAACCTGGTAACTACAAAACCAACATGGCGGCCAAGCGAAGTTGCAACTTTGAAATAAACGTTTCTCGCGATTTAACCAACCAAACGCAATAAAACTTGGTACAGTATATGTTTATACACATTGTAATGCACCGACATCTAACTTCGTTCAATTGTTTACATAACCTCAAGATGGCGCCTGTGCGAATTTAAAATTAAGTTTTTATTTCTTGTGTCGTAATCACGCTATCGAAGTGGAAATTTGAATAATGAACCTACGCAATAATTTTCCTTTAATAGAAAATGACTATGGCCTATACATATAACAATCCAACATGGCGACCATCCGAAATATTTAGATGGATCTCAATATCTACGAATCTATTACAGCAATCAAACTGATTTTTTTTTAAATTTTCATTTTCACGTCATAAAAAGCCGTTTCTAAGTATACAAATGCCATGAATATAGGCCTTCTCTTATCCTTTCTTATTCTAGTTTCCAAAATCAGCCTAAGACTTCCCTTGTTCATACGTTTCTCCTGAAGGCAATCTCTTTCTATCTGTCTTTCTTTGAAGCATGATTGATCGAGCTGTTTGTACGGTAATCTTCACATATTTCAGCTCGTGTTTTATTTCGGTACGGTACGGTATAGGAAGATAACGTTCTTCTTGAAATCAAAGGTTACCCTCACCTGTCTCATAAATCCTACACACCAAGTGAAATAACCTGATGAAACGATTTGCTCAAGACAGGGAAGCATGGAAATCTGCATCAAACCAATCGAAAGACTGAAGACTGAAACAACAAACATGTAGGGAAATTTGAAGTACCCTACTCTTTACAGACGTGACAAGGGGGAGGTACACCTTTACAAGTGTAAAAACCACAGATATTTAAAATAGTTTTCCTCAGTATCCCTTTGTTCGGTATATATGAAATTTTTCACACTCCTAGAACTGCCCTTTATCTTTAGTTTTCAACTTGAATATTTGCAATTAACTTTCCCTACCGTAGTTATTAAAAAAATCATTTCAAAAAATTGGACTTATTTCTACATTGATCATGTTTTTCCTTGATAATTTATACAAAACTTTACATTTCTGGAAGATTATTGTTTTAGAATGTTCATAATGCTTGAAATAACAATGTGAACTGACATATTTTGCCTATCATTTGAAATAATATTATTTTCTCCTTTTTTATAAGAGTAGAAATTTTTTTGACATTCTTTTGACATTTTAGTGAGCTATGTTCACTCAGAAAATACAAAAAACAAATGTTAGGCCTACAGCAATGGTTCTAGTTCATATTCTTAAGATACACTAGATACAAGTGTATACAAAATTTCATCAAAATATCTAAAAAACTGTTTGAGTTATGAAGGAACATAAAAGAAAATATTGAAGTTTGGGGAACGAGCGTTCAACTTACCAATGGGAGGAAAAGTTTTTGAGATATTTTTTGGGAAATTTTGTATTCACATGTATCTTTTGTGTCTTAAGTTTGTGAACCAGAACCATTGCTGTAACAATGGTTTTTTGTATTTTCTGAGTAAACATAGCACACTAAAATGTCAAAAAATGTAGGGTGACCAACTCAAACTTTTCAAATGGAGGACAGACTCTTAATAAAGGGAGGACTTTTCATAAAAACTTTCTAAAATAGGAGGACAAATGGAATTTTGATTTTTACCTGCAACATTTAGTATTGCATACCTTATAACTGTTATGTTGATGAAGATGCTGAAGTTATAGCTATTTTATGCTGATACTTATCGACTGCACCCACTTTCGACAGGAAAGATGAATTATTTTCTTGTAATAAATAATTGTAAAACTCTTCACATGACATTTGATAGTCAAGTTGCCGAAGAAAGGGGACACCACAAACTGTTAACAACTAGAGGGGTATCACCTTGCTGCCCATTCCAAGCAAAGTGCTGGCGAGAGTCATCCTGAATCGTATAAAAGACTGCGTAGAAAAAAGGCTTCGGAAGGAACAGGCTGGATTTCGACAACATCGCAGCTGTGTGGATCTCATCAACACCCTCCGAATCATCCTGGAGCAGAGTGTTGAGTGGCGGAATACACTTTACCTCACATTTGTTGACTTCGAGAAAGCCTTCGACTCCGTAAATCAAAGAATCATGTGGAAGACCCTCGAGGAATATAAAATTCCAACAAAGATCATCAGAATCATGGAAGAGATGTACGAAGGGTATGAGTGCCAGGTACTTCACGAAGGCAAATTAACAGAAAAGATAAAGGTCAGTTCCGGAGTGAGACAGGGGTGTGTCCTTTCCCCCACTCTGTTCCTGTTGGTCCTGGATAGTGTGATGAAGAAAGTAATGGGAGAACGGAAGAGGAGTATTCAATGGGGTATAAATGACAGACTTGAAGATCTGGATTTCGCAGACGACATTTGTCTGATGGCACAACGGTACCGAGACATAGAAGATAAGCTGGGGAGGTTGCAGAGAGAAGCAGGACGTGTAGGACTGATGATCAACACCAACAAGACCAAAGAGATGACGATAAATTCTGACATCACGACTAGTTTGACAGTCAACGGAAAGGACATTGAGCGGGTTGAGTCCTACCTCTACCTTGGAAGAATAGTCACAAATGATGGGGGAGCAGAGGAAGATGTTCGAAGCCGTATCAGGAAGGCAAATGGTGCCTTTGTCCAGCTCTACCCCATCTGGAGAAATAGAAACATTTCCAGGAAGACTAAGCTCCGCCTTTTCAATGGCAACGTGAAGTCGATTCTTCTGTACGGCTGTGAAACATGGAAAGTCACAAAACCGATCAACAACCAGCTACAGGTGTTCATTAACAGATGTCTGCGTCGCATCATGAATGTGAGGTGGCCGGACATAATCTCAAATGATGATCTTTGGACCTTCACCAATCAATAACCGATTAGCATCCAGATCAAGGAGAGGAAATGGCGCTGGATTGGTCACACACTAAGGAAGCCGGACGGAGCTATTGAGAGGGCGGCGCTAGACAGGAATCCTCAAGGCGCCAGGAAGCGAGGTCGACCTAAGAAGACCTGGAAGAGGACGATCGAAAATGAAATTGCAGAGGTTGACAAGAACTGGAGTCAAGTGAAGAGAATGGCCAGGAACCGTACTGCGTGGAGAAATTTCGCCAAGGTCCTATGCTCCGGAAGGAGCGGCAAGAATTAAGTAAGTTCACATGACATGTTTTTAAAGTTGTATTTCACTATTATAATACCCTTAACCGACTCGGTCAGCAAACGGTTTCTTTCTTCTGACCACTGTGTATCAATCAGGGAAAATACTCTTTCACCGGTTGCATTGCAACCTGGAATAGCGAAATATAACTGACAAATTTTAAGCAGCTCACTAAATGTTTCAATATCAGGGCTATATTTGAAAAACTCACACCACTGCTTATCTAATATTGTATGTTTATCAATTTAGGAACTCCTAGTGTAATTCTGAACATTGCAAAATTGGTCAAAAGTTTAGAATCGTCTATCTCCACACCTTTAGATTGCAAATACTCGAGACAAGAAAGAACATCTTCAAACTTAATGTCTTTCATACTATGAAGCTTCATCCGTTGGAAACATTTGAATTCTTCCATCATAGGATTACACCACTTTAACAGGTATTGAATGCACGTTTCATAAAAAACAACAACATGTTCTACAAATGCAATGCATTCTCTTTCGAAGCCATTTTCAGTGAGGGATTTCAGAGACTTTTTGACTTTAAGAGGTATGAATTTATTTTTCATCCTATCATTCAGTGTGGCCAGAGCTGAACCTAATATATCACAAACTTCTGCTATAGAGAGCGTTTCCTTTTCATTGTATGAAATTTTGTTGTGAAAAATGTACATAGTGGCATGAACAAACCACAGGTAAAGCTCAGAAAACTCGATTTCAAAAAAGGACCTAATTATAGCAGGAACAGAATTTGAAGGCTGAGAAAGAAAGTACGACTTTAGAGCTGCAAACAGTTTTAGCATTCTTTCTACTGCAGGAAACAAACTTAACAACCTTGTTTTGCTGTGACACAAAAGCTGTTCATAATTTAATTCAACAAACTCGCAGAATTCTTTGAGTTGTTCAGTGCGAATCGTATAGATATGGAAATAATTGAAGACTTTTAAAATTATACTCTCTACATCAACTGGCAGTACATCAGCACCGTGTTGCAAACAATTATGCAATACATGTGCTGGACATCCAACCCCGATTATATGTTCATTTAATTTACTTTTAAGTGCTGAAAATACGTTTTTGCCTTCTCTACGATTAACCCCTCCAAAATTTACATTTGTATTGTCTCCACTAAAAGCAACGCATTTAGCAGAAATATTATGCTTCTTAAAAGTCTCAGAAACATAATTGGATATTGTGTCTGAAGTTTCATTAGGACATGTTTGTAGTTCTAAGTCTTTAGTTTGAATACCATTTTCTTTATAGTCGAAATATTGTATAACAATAGAAAAAAGTTTCAAAGCCCCATAGTTGCTAGCATCAGTACCCACTCCGAACAAAGGAATACTATTATTCAATGTTTTAGTGATAATGTCAATGGAATGAGGGGCGATTTATGATAGCTTCAGTTTTGGTTCTAGCGCATGATATTTTGGTTGCAATCTTAGAATCTGCAAACAGCACTTTATCCTGTCTAGTGGGGAATGTTTAATCGGGAAAAATGAATCAATATTACTGCTAGAAGAACTGCTCCTAATTGTTTTTCTATGCTTTTCACTAGCAATATATCTCTCGAGATCACCTGCACCTTTATTTCCAACAGTTACATAACAGTCACAAATATAACATTTCGCCTCACTTTCATTACGCCCCTCTCTAAAACACGGGTACTTCTGTTTCAATTTCTCCGAGAACTTACATTTCCTCTTTTTTTGCCTCGCCACTTTTGAGTGATGACATACTGATATTAATCAAACAAAAGCATTACTTCACTGGTGAATCCCCGCCGAGAATTCCCCGGCCCCGACCGAGCACGTTCATATCACGTCGGGCAGTGTCACCACTTTGGTGACAGGCCCTTCAGACAACTCAACTTAAGATATGAGTTATTATTAAGTGAGTAAATGACGTACCGTAGTCTGATAGGGGTATCCAGAATATAGACTGATATAGAGGAAGTACAACAAAAATAGCTTTGCCACAGAGAAAACAATAGGAAACTGAATGACTAAGAATACAATATGCAAAAAGCCGGACATTTAATTGCAAATAATAAATGCCTGCCGGACAGAGGACAAGCATGAAAAAAGGAGGACATGTCCGGCAAATGCCCGATGGTTGGTCACCCTAAGTCAAAATAATCTAGCCTACTCTTGTAAAAAAAAAGGGAGAAAAAATATTATATCAAAAGATAAGCAAAATATGTTAACTTAGTTCACATTATTAACACAAGCATTATGAACATTCAAAAACAATAATCTTCCAGAAATGTAAAGTTTTGTATAAATTATCAAGGAAAAGCATGATCAATGTAGAAATTAGTCCAATCTTTTGAAATTATTTTTTTAATAACTACGGTAGGGAAAGTTAATTGCAAATATTGAAGTTGGAAACTAAAGATAAAGGGCAGTTCTAGGAGTGTGCAAAATGTCATATCAACAGAACAAAGGGATACCGAGGAAAACTATTTTAAATATCTGTGGTTTTTACACTTTTAAAGGTGCACCTCCCCCCTTTATTTTAACAATGAATGTGATTCTTACAACCTGAGTCCTGTTTGGACATGTTCGTTCCCTTTGCATATTAATTTACAATATTTGATTGCTGAGGATACACAGGTTTAAATGTGTAACCATAAACTTCTTTATGACGACAATTATAAATTTTAACCAGTGATACTATTCATAAGTCGGGAAGGACATCTTCGAGTCCCTTCCGTTCAATTTTGGTTCTGAGGGAGATATGCAGATTTTGGTTTGAAGTGGGTTTCTTGTACCTTGAGACGGAAGTATTGTCTTGTATTTTCTGAAACTCATAGTATCCAGTTACCAGTGGCGTGTAGTGGAATTTTACTTAGGGTAAGCAATGGTTTTCTTCGCAAAATCATTGAAGACCCTGTTGTAGAAGTTCGGGATGTTTTGAACTCAGAAAGTAAATCTATCTCAATTTATATCAATGATAAATGTTATACGTTTAGTTAAAATACAGAATATAAGCTTTCACCTTCACTACTCAATTGAGGAGTTGGACGATTTCCTAATAAAAATAATATTTTGTTCTCAAATTTACTGCAAATCACACGCTGTCATCTCTAGACCCAACTCCCGATGCCATATTTTTACAGATTTATCACGCCTACTAGTGTAAACAAAAGCGTCTACTGCATACCCTACTTCCTTATATAGCATTAGAAAACATTATATCGCTGAACTATAAAAATGACGGCCTACCACTGTAAAACAATCACACGTTTTAACACAGCATATAAAAAGCTCTTTTACACAAACACTGACACGCTTTTTCAAACTATAATGGACGAGTAAACACACTATCTTTGAAAACTGGCCGCTCCTTGTTTTCGGCCTAAGGTATGTAACTTAAGGAATTGCTTCCTAGCCTTCGCTTTCACTCACCCTGCAGTACTAAGAAGCACGCTATTGTGCTGCTGCAAGCGACTCCGCAAGGAACTCGCAGTTGTCATCAAAGAACAACGAAGTGTGAATGGGTTCATTAAAACAATACAGGACACAGAGACCAAAGTAAATAATTATTGTACCCGTCATTATTTTACTTGGGTAAGCAATGCTTACCTTACATCCATGGAATACACGCGCCTGCCAGTTACTACCAATTTTTTAGTGCTCGTGGTGTGACTTGAGTTTACTTTCACATTGATAGGTTTGTAGTGTAATTTAGCGGAATACATTCCGCCTGCCCCATCATATTGTGCTTAGATTTGTGTGAAAGCAATTATAGGACATTTCATTTCAGTGTTGCGAGAGTAATTCCACATTCTATTGCAATGATAGCCTAGACATCCGTAGTTTACCCTAACGTATATCTTGTAAAGTTTCACCGTCAACCTCTTCCACTCACTGTGCATCTCGTTACCAGTACGTTTATTTGAATTCTGAGTTCTGAAATCAACTCATGTGTTATATGTGATAATAATTAGGGTACCGTACTGGTCTAAGTACGGCCTCAAATAATTCCTAAACTCATTGTTTGTGTTCTAGTTTGCTGAACATTATGGATCAACAACTATTCATTAAGGGTGAACCAGATGAATTACCTAATATTGTAAGTTGTATTTATTATGTACCGTATATCGTGTAACATAGCAATCATAGTAATGTGCTGTGTGCATGACAAGCAAGGTATAGTGACTAAAGTTAATACCCGCTACCAAATAGTAGGCTAACCAGGATATTTAATATTCTATTTGTACCCGTAACTTACATTATGTTGTTTGAAACCATTTTTCAGTGTCGCCTTAGTAAACAAAAGTTTGGTGTTTTTCTGTCGGTCAACACGATTGTACCCAATGAGATGGGTTATTCCTAATCCTGAAAAAAATAATCATGAGATTAATAAATACACTTTGATGACCAGTTTCGATCGTCAAGCGATCATCATCAGATACTTTACACTAAGGCTATAACATCTATGGATGAAAATATATATAATATGTACACTTATTTAGTTGCAGTATTAGTAATGCCACTCGTCAGTATTTGTTAGTTGTAGTCAATGTGATGTTTTGTTGAGATACTGGAAGTGGTGATTTACCTCCAGAATTTGCCTGTTTAGAGTGAATATGTGGTCGTTGTAAATTGGCAATTCTGATTGTACTGTATTGCACAGGCTACTTATCTGGTTAGAGTCTTGTGCAGTCCTGTTGAGAGCAGTTCACTTGTACGCTTATTGCACTGGAGTGACTAACTGTAAGTCCCTGTGTGTGATGGCTGCTCCCCCTCTCCGCATTCCTAATTGCTGTGTGCGCCTGGTGCAAGTGTGCAACTAACAAATACTGATGAGTTGCATTACTGCAACTATATAAGTATTGTATATATTATCCCCCATATTTTCAGGCATAGATTTTATAGTGTAAGTGTAATGGATCTGATGATGATCGCTTGACGATCGAAACTGGTCATCCAAGTGTATTTATTAATCACATTCAATTTCTTTCAGGATTAGGGAATAACCCATCTCATTTGGGTACAATCGTGTTGACCGACTGAAAAACACCAAACATTTCTACACGTAACTTAGTACAGTTGTTCTGTCTGTATGTTTTACGTTGCCTCATACTTGTATGATACTTGCTAGGAATCAATTGAACTGTTACCCTCTTATAATCTGCTGGACGAGTCTTCCGATATGTATGAAGATAAGAGCTGGAGGGTCAAATCAGAACATCCACTACAGGTGATCATAGGTACTATTTTTCATCTCCTATAAGTATTTCGTATATTAGCAGCGAGTAGTTGCTGACGTTATAGTATTTATAATGCGGTTTCTCTGGGCCCTATTGTAGGTGACGTCTTCACCCGTGGGAACAGTAGCTAATTTATTGGTGATGTAGGTTCACTGTTCTGGCACTCTGGGCCCTATTGTAGGTGACGTCTAGCCTACACCTGTGCAATCACTACCTAAGTTATTGGTAGTGCAGATTCACTGTATTGGAATCTTGGCCCTATTCTATGTGAAGTCTACACCTGTGCAAACAGATTGTAATTTATTGGTAATGTAGGTTTTCTTTGTTGACACCCTGGGCTCTATTCTATGTGAAGTCTACACCTGGGGAAATAGTAGCTAATTTATTCGTAATGCAGGTTCACTCTCTTGGCTACCTGGGCCATATTGTCAGTGAAGTCTACACCTGTGCAAACAGTACCTAATGGTAATACAGGATCACTGTACTGGAAATTTTCGTCCTATTCTATGCGAAGTCTACACCTGTGCCAACAGTAGCTAATTTATTGGTAATGCAGGTTCGCTCTGTTGGCCTGGGCCCTAATGTAGGTGAAGTCTACACCTGTGCAAACAGTACCTAATGGTAATGCAGAAATACTGTACTGGCATTCTGGGCTCAATCTATCTATTCTATATATATAAAGCACAATGTTTGTCTGTCTGTTTGTCTGTTATGTATACAAATCTACACCGTTTCACCGATCTGAACCAAAATTCGTATACTTACCCTTTGGAACCCTGCGGGTAACCCTGTCCACGTGAAATTTCGGACAGACCAGCCCATTCCCTGCATTTAGGCCCTTTAACTCCAATCTACACCGCTTCACTGATCTGAACAAAAATATGTATACTTACCCTTTCGAACCCTGCGAGTAACACTGTCTGCTTGAATTTTCGGACAGACCACCCCATTCCCTGCATTTAGGCTCTTTAGCTCAAATCTACACCGCTTCACCGATCTGAACAAAAATGTGTATACATACCCTTTGGAACCCTGCGAGAAACACTGTCTGCTTGAATTTTCGGACAGACTACCCCATTCCCTGCATTTAGGCCCTTTGGCTCAAATCTACACCGTTTCACTGATCTGAACAAAAATTTGTATACTTACCCTTTGGAACCCTGCATGTAACACTGTCCACTTAAAATTTTGGACAGACCACCCCATTCCCTGCATTTAGGCCCTTTGGCACAAATTTACACCGTTTCACCGATCAGAACCAAAATTCGTATACTTACCCTTTGGTACCCTGCGAGAAACACTGTCCACTTCAAAATTTCGGACAGACTACCCCATTCCCTGCATTTAGGCCCTTTGGCACAAATCTACACCGTTTCACCGATCAGAACCAAACTTCGTATACTTAGCCTTTGGTATCCTTCGAGTAACATTGTCTGCTTGAAATTGCGGACAGACCGTTCCATTCCCTGCATTTGGGCCCTTTGGCCCAAATCTACACCGTTTCACCGATCTCAACCAACCCGGCGATTGACACTGTCTGCTTGAAATTTCAGAGAGGCCACTCCATCCCCTGCATTTAGGACGTTTGCACAAATCTACACCGTTTCACCGATGTGATCCAAATTTTACTTACTTACCCTTTGGAACCCGACAAGTAACATTGTTTACTTTAAATTTCGAACAGACCACACTATTCCCTGCTTTTTGTCCCTTTGGTACAAAACTACACCGTTTCACCGATCTGAACCAAATTTTACATAATTACCCTTTGGTAAACTTGGGTAAGTTGTGTGGATTCGAGGGAAGGTTTCTAGCTAGAAATTATTTATGTTACACAAAAAGGTGAGGGACTTAAGAGGAAGTTTTAAATACCACAGTAGCCCAATTGCACAATGCCAGTTGTGATGATGATGATTATATTTGTTGGTTTAAGGCGCCTAACAACGAGGTTATCGGCCCCTAATGGTTTGGGGGATCGTTAAAATGAAACTACAACTAAAACTAACTACAAAACTTACGGGCTAGAAGAAGATAAGGACAAAAGTAATGAGGGAAATAAGAGACAGGAGGAAGGGAAATGCCCTCAACCCTGGATAATGCGAATTGAGGGATTTGGAAGGAAGGAGAGCCACGAAAGGCAGAGAGGAAGGGGAAAGAGGAGAGGGGTCCGTCCCAAAGGCAATGGAAAAAAGGGGTAAAACCGGACCCAGCTCAGGAATCCCTCGGGGTTGCCAGCTTCCTAACTCACCAGCCATGAGCCCTTGAGGGTGTACCAGAAGTGGTGGGGCTACACACACCCTGCCTCCCTGAGGGCCTTGAGCAAAATACAGGAGATATTATGAAAAGCAAAAGAAGCTGACCCTTCCAAGAATGAGGGTATCGGGAAAGATGAGACAACGGCCACTTAAGGCAGGAAAGTGAAAGTCTCCCTAGCCCTCGGATACCCTAATACAGTCAGGGTCGGAAGGGAACAAGAGTTGACCAAGGGGGGCCGACAGGAAAGAGTACTGAAAGGAGCCCGGCAACAGGAAGTAGAAGCGATGACAGACTCGGCTGAGATCCCCTGGTCACCAACCCAAGTCCCACAAGTTGTGAGACCCTGGGGTGGCCAGTTGTGAGAATAGCTTGCTGATTTATCGCGAGGTGACATGAGAGAACTGTCCAGAGCCCACCGTGTAATCTGCTGTCTATGCTGATGCCAGCACATGGCCGTTACTCAAGCCACTATGGTATTGCGAAAGAGTGAGTGATTCTCCGGCCAATCTAAATAGGAAGGGGAACCCCGAACGTGTGTCATCATATTTCGTCATCATCTGCGATCATCTCTGGTTCGTGCAGCTTAGACCCGAGCAGTACGCCATGAGCTATTTCACTAGACGCATCGAGTACAGGCCGAAGCCAGAAAATAAAGTTGAGACTTTGGAAGACACCGAAGCTAGACATCTGAATTACCTATATCAGTTTTAAAATTACACCATGTTCGTTTAGTAGTTATTTTTTCATTACCTTATTATTATCATCCTAAGTACAAATGACCTAGATGTTACGCGCATCATACCACTAATCAACACCGCATCAAGTCTTTCTCGACTGTGATTTTTCAAATATTTATTTTTATTCCAGTACATTGTATACATTGTAAGTTGAAGTGTCAATTCAATACCGGTAGTAGTTTCCCTTATCATCCTTATCATAAGGGCAAATGACCTAGATGTTACACCCATTACACCATTAATCACCACACACAATAAGTCTTCCTCGCCTGTGAATTTTGAAATTTGTGTTTCTATTACGGTAGTTTGTAAGTTTGACGTGTCACTTCAACAGTGGTTTTCATTATCATCCTTATCAATGGGGCAAATGACCTAGATATTACGCCCATTATACTACTAAGCAACACCACCTAGTCCTCCTCACCTGTGATTTTATAAATATGTTTTTTATTAGTTTGTAAGTTTGATATACCCGTTCAGTCGTCGTCTGGATGCTCAGGAACGTTATTATATCGACTGCGAATTCTGGAAGCTCCTCTTGGAGTAATAGCTTCGGACATTTATCATACAGGTGAAACCATAACAAGGCGAAACTTTTAACCAGATAGCGATCTAAGTGGAAGCTCTTTGTGATTCCTAGAAATAACTTTTTTTTATTATATTCTAACTTCCATAGTAACTTTCAATGTAATCGTGATCAGTAAGGCAAATTACCTAGAAGTTACGCCCTCATTGTCTTTGGTGGCAAATGACCTAGATTTTAAGTCCATTATATTTCTAAGGAGACTTGGAGACATTATCATCATTCCACCGGGCGAAGCCGGGTACTACTGCCAGTTGTTGATGAAGTCTACACCACATGCTGTGCTAACAGTAGCTAATTTATTGGTAATGGAGGTTCACTCTGCTGGCATATTTGTCAGACTATGAAACACTGCTTTAGTGATAACGTTTTACATAAAAACTCCAACATTTTTAACCTTAAGCAGTTGAAATGGATGTTTAACTGTTTCACATCTAAGGTGTATTTTTACAAAACTAAAATGAGAGAAAGTTAGATGATTGCCTTTTTCAGAATACCTTGCAAAATATCCGAAGAGTTTAGGACGAAACAGACATTTCTGTACGTCGAGGTAGAGGGTCCAGGAGATCCTTTGGTATGAAAATGATAGGCCATGTTGGAACCTAGACTAGCTCTTGAGACATGTGTATTCTATAGCGCGTCGGATTTCAATTGTGAATGTACATTATAAGATCACGAGTGTCCGATCCATCTCATGAGACTTGGGGCGACCTGAATTGCTAGGCTTGTCTGTGACTATGATGTAGATCCTCCTTCTTCCTTGGTTTCTATCCCCGCAGGTAGTCATGGCTGTCAATATATTGATCCTCCCTTGACGACAGCCTTCACTGCTACCTGTGACTGTCAATATGATAACGGTCCTCTTTCCACTTTGATGCCACCCTCTGCAGTTAATCATGCCTTTCAATATATGGTCCACCCTTGAAGACAGACTCCACTTCTGTCTGTGACTGTCAATATCATAATGGTCCTCCTTCCATCTTGATGCCTCCCTCGGCAGGTAGCCATGCCTGTCAATATATTGATGGTCCACCCTTGAAGACAGCCTCCACTGCATGCTGTGACTGTCAGTATGGTGTTGATTTACCATTCATCTTCATGATAGCCTCTAATGTTGTACATATATTTTAAGGTGTGGTGTTCTTGGTTTTCTAGGAACGGAGAAAGAGCGATGTGTATTGTTTTTGACTGGCACGAAGTATCAATTAATATGATAAAATTGGTCCGGTCAACTCAAACAGTCAGGCCTAGCAATTCAGGTCGCCCCAGTGTGCCGTTGGGCTCGTCAGTTGGTACAGACACACCTCACCATTACGCGTGGATAGCACATACTGAGGAGGCCATCACAAGACACAAAATACAAGTACTGTAGTATTGACGTCACGAGCGATGCCAATATGCTTCGGAAGTCAAGCTCCCTTTCGTATTTGGCACGAAGTAACCATGGAAAACACTCGTAGAGATGGTCTATGGCGGTGTGTCTTAGCCTTTTATTGGACCACGGTCTGCAATTTCGTTCAGAAGAGCTTATTAGCAGTTGTCTGCAAAAATATTATTAATCAGTTCTCTATTTATTAACACATTGAGTACCGTAATATTTTTGATAATGATAATGGCTCATGTATTATGTATTACAAGTGAATGTATATGAAACGAGAATTATAGTAGCTTCCACTGTTTTTTACATAATTATAACTTAATACCCTACTTAGTTATCGTTGCCGTTAAGTTACTCCCAACGTTATGTATCCTTGAGATTAAAAATTGTTTTAAATATTCAATGGTATGTACGTGATTTCTAACACAAAATTTATCAACGTTGCTTGTTCTTTTTAAGGTTGTACGATAACTCCTGGTAACTTCATCTACGCTGGAAAGTCGCAACACACATACTAAATGCAAGTGACAATATGCTAGGCCTATCGGTTTCGAGTCTATACTAACGGAAATGCTTTTTATATAAACAGCACAATAACTGCTAGATGTTTTGGCAATTAGCCATGGTCTAAAACAAACTATGAACCGGAGGCTCAATTCCCTTTAGTGTGATATTATATTCCTTGATTACATCAGTGTAGGTTTACAAGTCATCTGTAAATGCAAAGGAACATAGATGTGAAACAAGTAATTTCTTTGCAGGATGATAGAGATCATCACACGGATATTAAAATTGAGGAATCTTCTTTTCCGGAGATCGTTCCAGTTATCAAAACAGATATATCATCTTCATAACCGAAAGAGGAAAGTATCTTCATGCCTCTTTTCATGACATCTCCTTATTTTTGGGATTAAGCATTGTATACTCACAATTAGGAAGAGGTTTGTCAAATGTTTTGTGTGGAGTGTGGTGTCTTATGGTTCGGAAACATGAACAGTTGGACAGAAAGAACAAAAATATTTTAAAATTTTAGAAATGTGGTTATAGAGAAGAATGGAGACAGTAAAATGGACCGATTGAATGACAAATGAGGTGGTGCTGAGAAGGGTAGGAGAGAAGAGGAGTTTCATGAGAATGATACAGAAGAGGGAAGAATCTAGGATGGGTCACATACTACGTAGGAATTTTCTACTACAAAGAATCGTGGAAGGAATAGTAGAAGGAATAAGAGTTAGAGGAAGAAGAAGGTTTGGAATGTTAACGGGTGTAAAGAGGTGAAGAAGATACAAGTAAATGAAAGAAGGTGCTCAGGACAGAGATAAATGGAGGATGTCCAGTTGAAACCTGTCTGCGGACAGATTTACTGAAAGAAGAAGACTCACAATTGTGTTGATGACAAGCGGAAGCGTTTGGCTGTTAGGTTGTGTTTTGTACAGCAAGCACAATCCATTTGGTTGGAAGGATGGTGAAATAAATTATCTGTCCCATACGATACTTCCACCCGTAATCGCCGGCTTTGTGCAACGTTGTTCTGATCATTGATCTACTGGGGGGATGCATCTTAATTCCCATTGGCAGAAAGTATATTATGTGAAGCTAGCATACGATTGGCATAATTATGTTGTATTAGTTGCCCACTGTGGACTTGAAGTGTAGTGATTTGTATGCTACAGAGAGATGGTGGTCTGTGCTCTCTCACTCAAACTTCAGGGAATGGCTGAGATGGTTCTAACTTATGACAGTGAGCACCTCCTTCCCAATCCTAAACATCACTAGAATATGTACTTGTCCTTAAGCTTGAACATACGAGTAATAAATACTTGAACCTTACTAAGAAAGTAAATCCACTTATTTTACTTGTAAGCTTGTATTAAAGAAACTTTCCTTCTTACCATATTTCTTTTTATATTATTAAGTTGCATTATTTTCCCATCAGTGTTCCCATTTTAGAAATGAGAGGTGAAATGCGTGTGTACGTGGTTTTTACAGCCGTATACCCTTTTGTCCAGCCCATAGGAGGTGCTAATGAGGATTATAATATTATAAGGACTTGGAAGACTGTGCCCCTGGCCTCTTAGGAGGCACCATCCCAGCATTTACCAAGAGGTGTAAAGAGTGAAGTATGAGAATCCTTCAGGGATGGTGGGGATGAAACCCACTCGTCTTCCGATACAGATCACATGACCGGGTGCATTTAAAAGTGTATTATTAAAAGTTTCAGGACTGGGGATTATAACCACTTACCTGCTTCATTTTCCTTTCTAGCACTGGGATGTGATGGACAGTATGAAAGCCAATCAGCAAATATATCTTCAGATGAGCAGTGCTGAACAATTACAAGGTTTGTCATTTGTGTAAGAGTACAAGGCGATGACACAGACATAATTTATTCCTTCTTATCCCCAGGATGTAAAAGAAGAAAATCAGAATGAAGAAACAGATGAAAGTGGAAATCACTTGAATGAGTAAGTGTTAAACATACAAATAACATGTTCTGTCTCATAACTCTTAAGTTTTGGATATGAATCAGTTTTGTTTGCAACTTCAGACGTGTCTCATGATTGAAGTAGGAATTGACACTAACTTTGTATTTAGCAGTCCACATTCAGGGTTCTCACTGTCAGGAACTATTTAAGAAACGTTCGTCAGTCTGTTGATGGGAGCTATTTCCGTCTTGTGAAATTATGCTTGCAGGAAGAACATATGCTGCAGTGATAAGAATGTGAATGAATTTAGTAATCAAGTTTTCAAACCTCCCCGCTGTGTCCTTAGCCCCTATGATTCTTTTGAAACCCAAACTAAACTAGTTAATAGCTTTATCCACACCCACAGTTGCCGATAAAGGTCTACTACAACTAATCATAAACACTGGCAGGATTTAGTTATTTTTTGGGTACCAACATAATACCACATACTAATGGTGTTTTCTGAGGTTAAATGTTCTTACCTGTTGAACACGTAAATGTGACAGGGTTTAGTACTGTATCCACTAGTAGATTTCGTAACTTGGGCACCTTGTTCTTGTAGAGAAGTACACATTGGATAGACCGAACTTGTAGAGAAGTGCACATTGTGTAGACAGGTCTTGTAGAGTAGTACACATTGAGTAGGCAGAAATTGTAGAGAAGTACACATTGGGTAGGCAGGACTTGTAGAGAAGTACACATTGGCCAGAGAGGTCTTGTAGAGAAGTACACATTGGGTAGACAGGTCTTGTAGAGAAGTACACATTGGGTAGGCAGAAATTGTAGAGAAGTACACATTGGGTAGACTGGACTTGTAGAGTAGTACACAATGGGTAGGCAGAAATTGTAGAGAAGTACACATAGGGTAGGCAGGACTTGTAGAGAAGTATACATTGGCCAGAGAGGTCCTACAGAGAAGTACACATTGGGTAGACTGGTCTTGTAGAGAAGTACACATTGGGTAGGCAGAACTTCTAGAGAAGTACACATTGGGTAGGCAGAACTTGTAGAGAATTACACATAGGGTAGGCAGGACTTGTGGAGAAGTATACATTTGGGAGAGAGGACTTGTAAAGAAGTACACATTGGGTAGACTGGACTTGTAGAGAAGTGCACATTTTACGAGGCAAAAACATTAACTCTGTTACAAAAGCGTTGATTCTACGTATTAACTTCGATAACTAATTAAATATCCTTAAATTGTTTTCTTCTCTACTGTTGAAACATGTTTTTGTCGGCCCTCCAGTGTGGTCTTCGTCAGCTCTACATTGGGTGTTCGATGAACAGAATTATATTATAATCATACTAATATAAATATGAGATGGTGTGTGTCTGTCTGTGTGTTACTCAATAACACAAGAACCACTGGTTCGATTTAAATGAAATTTTGCATGGACGTAGCTGATTTACCAGGTTTACCTTTAGGCTACTTTTGATTTCGATATTTTGCACTATTTAAAAATGGCGACTATTTTCATATTTCCATTTCAAATAAAAAGAGAACGCTATGAAATAGCAAACTTTTGATGCCACTACGAGCTTTAAAATACAATTTTCTATCCGAAAGGGTCCTTATCAATTTTCGTGTATCTCCAACGGTTAGCGAGTAAAACCTAAATATCTTATATATAAAAGTGAAAATCTGTATGTATGTATGTATGTATTTGGCTATGTGGGTATATTCGTTCCGTATACAAATCTACACCGTTCCACAAATCTCAACCATATTTTGCATACACGTAGTTTAGGACCCAGAAGGAACCGCTGGCTACATGAATTTTCGATAGTCTTTCTCATTCTTCTGATTTCGGCCCTTTTGCACTCAACCACAGGCTAATCAAATCATAAAATTAACTCATGAAGGAATGGCAAGGCAGGACGTTTCCATGGCAACATAGCTCAAGTCGAGACACGGCCGACTGGATGCGAGTTGCGCTCGCCACTACTGGTATAGAAAATGAGGTTCTTTACTTGAAATCCCGTTAGTTACTCAACTGCTCACACAGCACTGTCAACCCAGTTAGCATAACAAAGACTAGACACTATTTGTCAATATAATTTCCGCAATATCAAAACGCAAATTATATCACAAAATACATTAGCGTGATATTAAATGACAGAAACTAATCATACCTTTGCACCTTCTGTTAGGTAGTCAGCCCGAAGGCTGGTTGGATCCTCAAAATGTACCGCCGTTAAGTTATGTGGCAGCACTATAGTGAGGCGTACTAGGCAAGATGAGGAGTGAAGTGGTTTGCCATTGCTTTCCTCGCGGAGTCAGAACAGCAGTTCTAACCCTACGAGTAGAACCTCTCACAGCATCCACAGGCACTGACTGTGCCCTGAATGCCATACCTCAGTAGCTTCCATATAATCACAGCTATGAGTAAGACTGAGACAGCGGTGAAAAGCCACATTTTACCATAGCCTGTGCCAACAGACAAATACAAATGTACTGCATTCGAGATGGCAAACAGGCCTCTTTGCACCTTATTTAAATAGAATTCCATTGGGTACACTTGATTTTTATAAAACTTCATGAACTTGCCTGCTGAGTGGTTAGTACAGATGTTATTTGGAAGCGACCGGTATTTCGGCTTCCGCAATAATATTCGTAATCGGTGATACCATTTTCTCTACAATGATGCTGGCATGACCGCTGCTGTGGTGAGGTTCATGAGTAGAGAGGATTACAGTTCTGAGAAATGCAATCGAAACATTTCATACAAGAAATTCTTTCCTCTGTTAATACAACCTAAACAAACTTTCAGTTTTCTTTGTCGGAAAAGTGATTGGTGCAATATTGCGGTGGTATTGCTGGAATGATTCTCTTCCAAACTGTAATAATGCCAATAGCTACCTACGGATTCATCATTATATGGGATACTCTTACTGTCACAGAAAACACTAGAAAAAATTAAGACCCTCCACATGAGAAGAGTGCTGGGAATAGGAATAACAGCACCATCAAGACTGACTCATATTATGATTAGTGAGAACTTCTTCATAGAAGATACGAGGTTGCAGTTGCATCTTCCAAGCACAAAGGCATATGAGAAAACCTTTCGAATATTACTTGGAAAAGGGAACAACATTTGGGCAGACGTCATACTGACACAAAATTGGAGACAATCCAACTATAAACTGAGACACGCCATCGCACGATTTTTAGTACACGGGTTTCACCACAAGCTATGCACCAACAAAAGATTGCATTACCCAAATGAGGACTGTGTGAGTGAATTATGTCATAATCAATGTTCCCGATATCATGCGAATAAGTGCAAAAAAATACTAATATCACTAACGAAACTGTGCAGTGATTAGATATAAGCAAATCATATTATTTTCAGATGTATTATGTATTTTCTCTGGCTATTTTGCTGCAATAAACATTTCATTCATCCATTCATTCATTCATTCATTCATTCATTCATTCATTGTCGGAAAAGATATTGCTGAAATTGTAATTTGATGATGATAGTTTTATGTTGAAGTGTCTTACACGGAGGTTAAAGGCCTCTAATTCTTTGGCGTGAAAATGAAAAATTATGATAAAATGAACACCAGAACTAAAAATAACTACAACTTACAGCCAAATTGCGGATTAGGAGAACAAAAGGACAAAAAGGAAGGAATAAGGGAAGTAAAATGCAGGTAAAAGAAATGACCTCAACCCCCAAATAATGAGAATTGACGGATTTGGAAAGGTGTGTCATGAAAGGTAGATAAGAAGGGGTATAGGAGAGAGTCCGCCCCAGAATCACTGGAAAAAGGGAAAAAACAGATCCAGCTCAGGTATACTCCCAAAATCAACAGCCGTGAGCCCTTGAGGCTGTAGCACCTGCAGGGGTGAGACTACACACGCCCTGCCTCCTTTATGACCTTGTGCTGAAGGCAGGAGATATGATGAAAAGAGAAACAAGAGATCTGGCCCTTTGAAGAATGAGGGTATCAGGAAAGATGAAACAAGGTCAAATTAAGGCTGGAATTTTAAATACTCCTTAGACCTCGGAGATCCTAATACCTTCAGGGTTGGAAGAGAACAAGAGTTGATCAAGGGAGGCCGACAGTAAATATGCCAGAGAGGACCCCGGCACAATTAAGTGGAAGCAATCGTGAATTCAGCTCGAGTCCCCTCATCGCTAACCATCGTCCCACTAGTTGTAAGCCTCTGAAGGAGGGGGAGTATCGTAATGTAAGACGTAAGTGAACGAGAGGTGACCAAGGGTGGTGGACAGGAAAGATGACAAAAGGGAGCCCGGTACAAGTAAGTGGAAGCAATACCGCACTCAGCTGGGGTCCCGTGGTCACCAAACCCACATCCCATTAGTCGTGAGCCCTTGGGGGATGTACTGAAGAATGATTCAACAGAATCGCAAGAAAACATTATGATACCCATTTTTCAGAAGATAACTGACGGGTATGCACTGGACTGTTGATTCCGTAGTTAACTGGATATCATCGTACGTCTCAGAGGCAAAGATGTCCGTATCATGTGCGTTATTAGCAGTGGTCAACTACTATCCCGCCATTTGCTTGGACAGAGTGTAGAAAAACCACACTCAGGATAGTTTATCGGTGCTGGGTTAAACAGACGAAGGGAAGTTTTTGTCCGGAACAAAGTTATCGCGGGAAATCACGTTAAGACAATCATCACACCTATCTCTGTCTTACGTAAACTCGGGAAATTAAAGCACAACTCCTATGCTCCTCCTATTTAAAGTGTAAAATGACAAACAACGGTATGACATACTGGATTTGAGCGGCGGCATTCAAACCATAGTTTATAATATTTCCCAGCATTTTACAATTTCATCAGCAAACACCCCAAACAACGTAGGAATTCAGTATATTAATACCGACTACTTACAATCATTGAAACTGAAACAAAACGTCTTTGTTCTAAACTTAACACCGTGAGAAACACATTTTTAATAAACCTATTGAGCAGCTGTTTACTAATCGCTCCTATTCTTGGGTGGGAGTGCATTCTATCGGCAACTAGAGGAAATTTTTCAAATACACGTTATGCATGGGTTCTAACTGGGAGGGAATGGCAAGGCCGGAGCACAGCTCGCATCTAGTAGGCCGTGGTCGAGACCAGCAAGTATCCATCTACCTCTGTAAGTGGCCATGCCATTCCATATTCTCCACGGCGGCAGTAGTTAAAGTTATGACCACCAGGTTTCCATCTATCTCTCTAAGATACCATGTCACTCTATTTGCTCCATGGAGACAGTACCTCAAGAAATGACCACCCGGTTGTTTCCATCTATCTCTGTAAGAGGCCATGGCACTCCACAGAAACAGTAGTTCAAGCTATGGCCACCAGGTTTCCATCTATCTCTGTAAGGGGCCATGATACTCCATTTTCTATTAAAAATCTGATCGCCATAAAAATCTGAATACGTATTATTTGAAATGTTATTAACACGGTTCATTGTAGGGAATTTAAATTAAAAAAAGAAATACATTGGCTAACCCTACATGTTGCGTAACGTTTACAACATCTGGAGATACCATCACGAAACTTACTATTAAGTTTAAATGAGCATAAATGATTCTGGTGTTGATTCATTTAGAGAGTTTGCTACATCATAATCATATAGCCCCATGTACTTCAGTGTGTATGGAACATTTCTGATAGCATGTGCTAATGTGATGGCTGTAGTAGTGAGTGTATTAGTAATTCAAATGAGGATTGGAAAGGAGGTTGCTGTGGCCTTCAGTTGGGATATATCGCGGTATTTGCTTCGAGTAGAAGTAGGAAACCACGGAAAACAATTTCCAAGTTTTGCCTCGGGAGGTGCAGTGTAGCCCATTCCGACTATCACACCAGAATTAAAATTTCTTGACAAATCCGGGATTCAAACTTAGACTTCCAAGGCGAAAGCCGAAAATGTTAGCCGCTAAAACACGTGGTCATCTAAATGACTTTTGCATTTTATGTATAATAATTGTATTTAACCTTCAGTCTTTAGGTCACAGAAACCTATGTGACATTTTGGGTCTAATTTTATACTCTAATGCCGCTGCTGTTACGGGAGAATTTGAATCTTTACCTTATGACGAAAGGTATAACGCGTAATATATTGTATGTAATATCTACTAGAATCGAAGTTTTATACTCTCCGTTAAGGCGTGTTTTACTACTGATATGTTGACGTTTATGTTTTATTAATCATAATGTCCTTATACTGCATTTTTTAAATGTTGGCAGTTTCTACGTCTACCAGCTGTCTTTTGTATTACAAATCATTAATACAGTAAATTTTGCATGATAATGCAGATTGTTCTATGAATAATATTAACTTCTGTTAATCGGGTTATATTGTAATGGGTAATTATCCTGCTCTATGATTCTGCTAATTTGTAATGGAATAGGATGTTAAATTATGAATTTAGTTCATAACATGTCAATAACATACGGTAATTAAACTACGAATATATATTATTATGCGATAATTTTCTACAAGAACCAAACTGTAAGTAATGATACTTTGCCATAAGAATAGCTGACCCCATAAAATCAAAAATAAACACTATCAGGAAAGTGATTGTGAGACTGAGTTCTCGAGGAATTGTGTATATAGTAAATCCCTTTTTACTATTGTTGCATTCTCCGCTACGTTATTGTACTCCACAGTACTGTACCTTTCGACTATTTACAGTGAGTTAATATTGAAATTGAGTAACATCAGAATCGAGGAGAACCATGTTCTAAACTCATTTAAGGAAAAAATGAATACACACTGCGGAATATATAAGCATGTATCTTTCTATAACATATAAAGACACCTCACGGGCAACGCCGGGTACATTAGCTAGTTTAATATAACTTTAACTCTGAAATTGACGTCCTTATAATTTTAATTAGTAAATATTTAATAGTATATGTTGTCTTGTGTAAATGTCATCGTAAAATTAATTGGTGTAGTAATTTGAATTCATATTTGAGCATCAGGTATTCACATTGAGAACAAGCGACATGAACAATTCAATTTAACACTGGAAGACGAATTCAATGTTCATATCTCTTCATCAGTTGTTACAAATACAGTGTTTTCCTGGGGAAATGCGACTACACGCTCCGTAAAATAAATAAAATGAAAAATTACGATGCCAAATATTTTAGAATTCGAACTTGTCTGATTGATGAACAAGCGTATATCATTCACCCCCATATTCATGAAAAAAAAAACTTGAAAAATGTACTGGTTTCAGTGATAAAATTCATGTTTCTAGTGGTCTATGCCATAAACCCCTTTGTTTGCAATCGCACTGTTTCCTAGCTCCCTATTTCATGGCAGTTTTATAATTAATAACCCGGGAGTTTTTCCTAAGCTTTGTTTATAATATTGGAGAATGGGCGATAGAACACTAACATTTTGTAAGTTGTGTGTGTCTGCTGGAATATTCTCAGTCGTTTCAAACTTTAACCGGATATCTACAGGGGACTTATTTCATAGATCACAAGAGGTGCGAACAGCTCAGCACAGGCGCGTTAGAGAAATTGAATTTCACATACATATCGTACAGGGCTCTAAATTTGTTTTATCTAAATTATATCCAGGGTTTCGTAGGATAACAGGTAAAGACGCATGTTTCCTAGCTATATGTGATCGAATGGGAGGCATCTTTGGTCTGCTGATACTTACGATCGGCCTGTATACCGATAACGTAATGCGGCCATTGTGTTAATCTCGACAGCTTTACAGAACAACTCTGGTTATCAGAGCGGCAAAACAAGGTATTCGTGAAGATCCCATGTTGTCAAATTCATGGGTAATGGCGTATCCTTCTCCACGGTCTGGAGGAAGCTGAGTTTTTCTTGGTTGGAAAGGGTTTCATGGGACACTTTACATAATATTTGTGGCAACTGAATCCCTAACGCTTATCGTATAATTTATAGGCGCTTGGGAACGTCAACGCAAACAAGACTGATGAGTCTAGAACAATGATATCCCAATTATTCCTGAGACCTGCGCCCAAGGCTTCAGCCATTCAAGTCATTTTTAAACCGTTTAAGGCATAAATATCTCTGGTCGATATGTTTTGCTTCAATAACCCCTAATAACTGATTAACGTTTGTAACATTTAAAATGTCTCAGAAAGCAGTCCACACGGGCCATGTACGCTAGATTTCAGAAATAGACGTGGGGCATCGCTTTGCCGGCATCATTGTCGAAGCCCTCTTCGATCAAAATGCATATTGCCCACAAACTGCACATTCATACTCGGTGTAACTTTAAGTGACGCAAGGTCATTTTGCGTGGAGTCAATGATCGTTGGCAGGCTGAACTCATAAAAATTAAGCCCTATGCCAAAAGTAAAAGAGGTTTCTGCAATCAAATCAGGGTCAAGAGTTTTTAGCCTACTTTTCACACTTTGCAAAAATGAGGAAAAAGTAGACTTATGAATTCGATCCGGGCAAATGTCTGTCTATCCATCTGTCTGTCTGGCTGGCTGTGTGTGTGTGTGTGTGTGTGTCCCCTATCAACTCCCAAACGGCTGCAACAATCGAAACCAAATTTGGTATGCGTAAAGATCTGTACCTGAATATCTCAGCGCCATATTTGATAATGATATCAGTGCTACCAACTGCGGAGAAACCAAAATTGAAATTTGAGCTCCATGTTGGATATCATAGAAGGTAAGCATGGGAGCTATTCCAAAATTCGCACTCATAGAGATAATAATATTTCAGTTTAACTTCCAGGTGGCCATACATGACAGTTTTGCCGAAATAATTCTAAGCCTGATGATAGGTCAAGTTTTCAAATGCATATAACTTCTACACTATCAACTGGATTTCAACTAAATTACGTTTGTAATATGTGTACATAAACTTATATGACTGAGAATATTCGTAAGAGCAGGGCTGCCAACTTTTAATATATGCACTATCTATTTTTTCATCCCAATAGCAATATTTAAGAAAGTATGCCTTGCGAAAGCTTTAAACTATGCACACGTATAGTACTGTACCCGATAATCCGGAAAGGATCCTGTTGGAATATCCATTGCCCCCGCTGGATTGCCTATTTCTAACTGCACTGGCATATACAACATTAGAAATTGCTTCCAACACGGCCTTTAGGGATTTACAGACAGCAGTTA
The DNA here is from genome assembly GCA_946902985.2 of Meconema thalassinum. Taxonomy (NCBI): domain Eukaryota; kingdom Metazoa; phylum Arthropoda; class Insecta; order Orthoptera; family Tettigoniidae; genus Meconema; species Meconema thalassinum. Next base: position 125,044,160 of record OX336397.1, read on the forward strand.
CAAGAATATTGTGGATCAACAACCAACTACACGGGGCACTAACCTTTACTTACTTCTCGGGGACTGGAAATTCAGCTTCGCCTACACTACATCCACAATACTCTGCTCCTTATATTTAAAATGAATCACACTCCAACAACAATGGAAAACAATCTGAACAAATTTATTAACAATAGGGTAAACTAATCTACTATAAACAAAATAACAATAAACGAATTTAACAATAGACATTAAAATTAAAAACACGCAATCATTCACACCTCCTATCAACTCTACATCTTACTACAATGCTGTATTAAAATTATGAGTATAAAATCTTGGCTTGTTCTAGGCCTACACTGCGTAAAAATAAAAACGTTTAATGAAGCCTCTTAATGGCATTCCAGACACATGGTTTCATTCACAAGCCTGCGTTTGCAGAACGCACGTGTAGTGACATTGTTTCATCAATGAAATCCCGGCAACACGCCGTACTCAAAACTGGTTTATACAATAAATACAAGGCGGTGGGTCTACACCTGTTCATATTATATCATCGCTCTCCAATGCTAACGGTGAATCATTCTCGCTAGCCCACAGAGACTGCTTGTGTGTGCATTTATAAAAACACGTAAAAATTAACATTTATATCTTACAAAAGTTCACATAACTATTTTGTTTCTTAAACAATCATTCTAAAAAAATTTATACGCTCTTTCATTCGCACTCCGCAATTGTTCTAGACCAATTCGGTTCCACATTTGCTCTTAACAATGAATATTCATACACACCAAAACATCCGCTCATAAACACACACTGTTCCAGAACAATTGATTAATAAATCCTACTAAATTATTTAACTAATTAAATCATTTCCACAAAAATTATTTACAGGTAATACGTTTATAATAATATCCATTGTCTGGTGTTGCTAACGCGACACATTCGAGATTCCAACTTCTCGGTTACTATATAATTCTTAACTAAATATATACAGTGGTTTTTCACATAACCATCCTTCTCTAACGTTCTGTAGTTTTAATATACTGCTTACTCATCGTCTTATATAGGTTTCATTACATTATCGGTATAATACAGTCGACTAATTAAGGTAAACTGTACGTAATTACATAACTTCGGGTTTAATCAAATTTAATAATTGTATTATAGACGTGAGTAGACAATCTTTCTCAAGTTGCATTTCCGCTGAAACCCTCCTGTTAACACAGCTAAATCGTTAATTCACAAGAACTGGACTACTTGTATACAACGGCTCTTATCATGATACATGCCTTTTTTTTCAAAGAACAACAATACTTTGACTTCCTTAAAATGCGGAATTCCCTCGCACGAGCACTCCATAGCTCTACAAATCCTCATATAACAGTATATATGGCATAAACAATTATCATCTACTATGTTAAACAATAACCAAAAAGGGATTAATAGTTATTAACATATCTTATGTAGGAACTTCATCATTGTATAATTGCACATGACTACTGGACTACAATTATACATGCGTGAGTTCTTCAAACGAAACTTCCAATTGTAATGAACGATATTAGACAGTCGTGATTAACCTCCTAAAGTTTACTCCACAACAAGATAATTAACTGTTAACTCGTCTGTCGCAAATACATGTAATAAAAATAATACTCCTGTCTCATCTCACTTTTCAAGCTATAGATTGTTTATCGTTGTAATATCATGTCGACTAATGACGTGATGTTACACAAATAGGATAAAATAACACACATGTTATTTATAGTGTCAGATAGAATTCATTTCTGACCGGGATAAACTAGCTTTGAATTCCTAGCCAAAGATTTGAATAATCTTCTATCAAAAGGTATTTCCTCTAACATATTAAATGAACAAAGCTCTTAGCTTTACAAATAATAAGAAAGGTTTGTTAATGTCGTAATGTTTTTCCACTCTACACAAAGAATGTTCATAGGAATTAAAGACTTCGGTCTTATCAAACGACTAGTATTTCTTAGATCGTCGATAGTTTATATACAATACTGATATAACAATATCATTCGATGTTTCTTCTGTTCTTGAAGTTATATGTTGTTACATTAAAGTGCTCAAAGTAAATTTAATAAGAATTTAATTTGAAGCTATGACACAATGTCAGAATACTTGGTTTAAATGAAATTATTAAAGTTCGAGAGTCGAAACGACTAGTCTCCTATGAGGCAATATAATTCCTGAAACAAAATTTTAATGTCAGTTCCACAACTGATCCGTAGAATAAAAATGAAAAATAGATGAAATGCAATCATCTTCTAAACAATCTTGAAGTATAGAAAACTCAACACACATCTGAAGTGTAAAATACATAAAAGCACTGAAATACATAAAATGTGGAAATATAGAAATATGGAATAAGATCGCTGGAAATATGGAATAAGATCGCTGGCTCAGAATGTTACTAATCAAGCTCTATATAACAATGAGATACACTAATACCTTATTTGGACGAAAACTTGAAGATCTATGTAAGCATTCCCTCAATACTTTAGATGTTTCGTCAGTGCAAGACACTGAGATGGATCTGCATTCGAACCTCGGATCTGCGACCTCAAAGATAAGAAACGTCTCTCTCTGGAATTCACCAACATTCGCCTGGGCTCGAACGACATCCTTCTGGCAAATTCTTCTGTGTTGCTGGGCTACCTTTCCCTAGCATCTTGACAAATTTCTTCTATAGAGTCTTCATTCTCCGTCGTAAATATGTATCAGCTTCATCATTGGAATATAATTATGGAAATATTCATATAAATAGTGAATGAAATGTTTCCATTGCTAATTGATGTTATATTAGTGTTCGTAGACTGACGAAAATGCACAAGATGGACCGTACACTACGTCTGTATTCAAGAATACGTTGTCTAACGAAGCTCCATCGTTGTATCTTAACTCCTGTTATCGAATATATCTCTGGCGCATGACTATCTAGTTCATCATATCAACAATGTTAATTATGCTGAATGATAATGTTTGAAGAATAATAATAGTCATTCTGTTAATGTTAATGTTTATGTGTTGCGCCAATATTAAAAGTTCTCCGCCACTGTTCACTTGAACTGCGTTCGTCAACTTCACGTTGCAATTTATAATGATATTCAGCTTTATTTCCAACACATTTGGAAATCTAACTTGACAGGCTGATATTGTCGAAACGGTGAATATTAAAGCGCTCGACTTTCCACAATATATAGTATGCGACCTGTTCTTTATATATATATACTTATTTAACATCAGATATCAATTATATAAGAGATATAATCAATGCAATGTTCCTCGCAACTTCACGTAGAATGGAAGTGCGGTAATCTTCTACGTTCCCCCTAGCTATCCTCGCGTCTCCACAAGTCGACAGTCGTCGCACTCGTCACACTTGGGATCTCCGTTAACCCAGTCAAAGCACTTCCTCTCTCTTCAAAGTCTGCTGGAATAAGAACCTCGATCCTTGGATCTCCCCTTCCAAGTCGAATTTTTGGCGGCCATATCAATCTCCCACCATAATTTTAGCGCGTAGATTACCAATGCTTATTACTGCGTAGATTAACCTATCTGCGGTTTTTAAAGTATCAGACATAATTTCTCTTAATATTCTCTTCATTACCAAATAAGAAAATCTTCTTCTAAGGGCCTAAATGCATAATTTCATCATATTGTGTAATTAAAGTTGATCCCGTCTTCAATAAGACCTGTTCTCATTGGCTCTGGGCTGGGATCCAATACCATAATTTATAACAATATTTATGATATTAATTTCCAAACTCGCTGTTGCTATGCTAAATATAGCCTTCTAGAAGCGTCCATTGTGCAACATATCACGTGATCGGGCTCTCCCACAGTCTCGAGCTTGTAACACGACACTCCTGTGTCACACTTCCTGAAATTATATTTGCTAGTTAAATTTTATCATGGGGACGGAAAATACTCTCATTTTGTCCCTAAATAATTCAATTTACGGGGGTATTCCTCCGTCATCTCAAGTTAAAAAACAGTTGCAAATTGTTTTTAATCATTCTAATTCAAGACTTTTGATCTGTCACTTGAACTCGTATATTGAATTATTTTAGCCTATTTTCTTATGATACGTTTTCAAATGTTTAGCGTTGAATTTTCCTAGAATAACGTCTTTTTCATCGTCAAACAACTCATAACAGTTATTCCCATAAGCATTAGTTATGCGGAACGGGCCAATAAATATAACTACGAACTTGGGGATATATTTTTGCTCACGTCCGCTTTCACTGGTCTGCGCAATAAGACCTTCTTTCCAATTTCTAACGGCGTACCGAAACGTTTTCCTGCAACTCGTTTCAAGCGCTTCTCTGCTGTTTTCTGAAGTCTTTCTTTCGCCATATCGATCCTCGCTTGTCTTCCTAGATCAGGATGTATGGGAATGAAATCAAATACATTGTCCCATGGCCTTTCTGTATTCCTTCCTAAGTGAAGAATCATAGGAACTTCTGCCGTGCTTTCTTGAATTGTGGAGTTCAAACAATTCTCAATAATTGGCACGTATTTTACCCAACTAGGGTGATCATCTGGGCAGAAAATTCTGCAGAATTTGCTTAATTCTGCCATATAGCGTTCGCTTGAATTTGACTCTGGATAACGCACGCTTGAAAAGATGTGCTTAATTCCCAACCTTTCCATGCCTGCTGCGAATTCGGCAGAAGTGAACTGCGCTCCATGGTCCGATAAGAGATATTCTGGTTTCCCAGCCTTCGGAAACACAGCATTCTCTAATCTGCTCACAACATTTCTGGTATTGGCTTTTTGCATGGGATTCATGGTAACGAATTTAGTGAAGACATCAACAGTCACTAACAGGAACTGATTACCCTGATATCCCTTCGGACAGGGACCAAAAATGTCCGTGGCCATCAGCTCACGTGGTTTGGAAGGTATCATAGGTCTGGGTCTTCCCTTCAACAATTCTGATGCGAATTTTCCTCTCTGGCATTTATCACAAGATCTTATAATCTTCACTATAGTGGATCTCATGTTGGTCCAGACAAACCTCTCTTTAAGTGTACTGAGGTTTTTATGTAAACCTCCATGTCCGATAGAGTGATGTGCCAACCACACTAACTTTGTGACAAGATTAGGGGGCACGACTATACGAATCTTAGTGTGCTCGGAGTCTGCGTACTTACACACAAGATCTCCGCTCAATACATAGTGTCGTGATCGCCTTTGAGTAGCAGCATAATCTAGATCTGCTGTATCCATGTAACCCTTAAGGAACCTGTACATTTTCCTAATTGGAGCGTGTCTCTTCTGTGACACACCGATTCGTGCTAATCTCCTAACGATTTCCTGATCTTCTTCCTCCAATCGTACATGCTTAATCTGCAAATTTCTAACTGGGTTACGTGATAATGCGTCAGCCAACAAATTGTCCTTACCTGGCTGATGGACTATTGTAGCATTAAACTGTTGGGTGAAAAGGGCCCATCGAGTTAATCTATCACTCGACATATCGGTTTGAAGCATAAATTGGAGTGCCTTATGGTCGGTGTTAATTATAATCTGATGTCCGATTAATATCTCCTTCCACACTCGAAGAGCTGTCCCGAAAGCTAACGCCTCAAGTTCTGTCGTGAAGTAGTTCTCTTCGTGTTTCTTAAGCTTTCTTCCGGTGAACGCAATGTAGTGCTTATTTTCTTCTTCGTCCTTTTGGTATAAGACTGCACTAATGCCTACACGTGAAGCATCGGATTCTATGTAGAATATTCGTTCGAAATCCGGATATTCTAATTTCACGTTGTTTTTCAACATCTCCTTAGCTTTCTCAAACGCGTCGTCAGCGGCACTACTCCATTTCCAACGGTTATTTTTCTTTAGCAAGTCATAGAGAGGTGCCATAATCTCTGAATACTTTGGACAATGACTGCTAATGAATTGGCACGCACCTACAAATTTTCGCACTTGTTTGACCTTAGTGGGCTTTGGGAACCTCATAATAGCTTCCACTTTCTGCAAGTTCGGGTGATATCCTTGCTGGTCAGTGGTGTGTCCTAGAAAAATAATTTATTCTCTCATGAAACGGCACTTATCGAAGTTTACCTTAATATTTGCGTCTCTCAGGTTTTCAAAAAGCTTACGCAAGTGTATAAGATGTTCCTGGACATTTGGTGAAGATATGATTAAATCGTCTATATAACAATGCACGTTCTTTTTAACTTCATCGGTGAGTTTGTTATCGAGGGCTCTAATTAGAGCTGGACCACTGTTGACCATGCCAAAGGGAATTCTCTGAAATACCCAGGACGTCTGGTCAAACAGAAACCCTGTTTATTGTTTGCTTTCTTCTTCAAGCTCAATTTGGCAAAACGAAGAAATTAAATCTAGGACGCTAAAACATGCTTTTCCTTTAAACTTTCTGAGCAAATCTCGTATTTTAGGCGGTCGGTCTGCCTCGGGCAAAATCTTCAAGTTAATGGTCCTGGCGTCGAGACATAGGCGTAATTGACCATTATTTTTCTTGACTACAGTTATAGGGTTGATGTAAGACGACGCCTGCTTCTTTATAATTCCGTCAGCTTCCATTTTCTTGATTATCCCCAGTACTTCTTCATAGTACTTTTCTGGTATCGGGTATATCCTCTTCTGATAAGGAGTTTCATCGGTAAGCCTAATCTTATACTTGTAGTCCTTTATCAATCCAGGCTTATCATCGAAAATGTCTTTAAACTCAATGATTAATTCCTCAAATTCATCCTGAATTTCGTCAAACCCTTCTGCTTGGAGAGTAGGCATTTCCCTTCCATTTTCTTCCTCTTCAATATTGTTGTTAATAATTTCTTCCCTAGGATCATTATCTAGACTGTCATTCGAATCCTGTTCTTCTAACTCTTCTGTGTTTATTAACCCTTCACTAAATTTTATGACTCGGTTTTTCTCATCAATTACTGCTCCAACTTTAGCAATGAAGTCAATGCCTAGCACGATATCAAAATTGATTTTGCTCACTGCAATGAAAATGTGTTCATATGTGCTTCCATTTATCTCAAAGTTTAACAAAACTTGGATTTTGCATTTTACCGCTTTGTCTTGAAAAAATACCACGCACTTTAAAAGTAGATGCGGGTAAAACTGTCATCTTTTTGCCCTTAGATAATCTCTGGTAACAATCATCCGATATGATGGACATAATGGCACCAGTATCCATTAATTACTTATATATTTGTCCTTCAACATTAACACATATAATTGGTAACTCGAATGGTCTTTCTTCTCTAACAATCTCCTTCTCGAAGAGTAGGTCTTCGTCTGTCACCTCATAGATTTCGTTTATCATAATCTGGTTTTGAGTAGCAGTATATCCTGTCTCCTCTAAATCCGTTTCAAAATTGGTTTTTTTTTGTCCTTGAGACTCATTCTCATGGTTCCCCTTCTGACTAGTAGATGGACCGGGATCTATAATCAAACTTTTATTTTCACTTCCATTACCATTCTCATTGTTTCTCAACTCCTTGAGATACTCTTGTCCTTCCTTATGACGTTCATCATACTTCTCCTTCGTCATAATTTCATCTTGGGAGTTTCTGTTACGATTATAGTTCTGATTATTCCTATTGTTATTCCTGTTATAATAACCATTATTATTGTATCGGTAGTTATTATTATTGTGATAATAACCACTTCTAAGGTTGCCATTGCTATTATCGTTATTACGTCCTTGCTGTTGCTGATATGGACGACCTCCACGGAATCTCCTGTATCTGGGTTCTGGTCTACGATCCCGGAAATAATTATTCCTTTCAGGACCAATATTTCCCTTTCCTGGTTCTTTCGGATTGTCTGTCTGTTGTGTTTGGGCAAGATATACTGTGTTAATGTCTTTGTACTCTTGCCTTTGGTTCTTCGCAACAACGTTCGGCATAGGGCTCGTGTGATCGAGTTTTCTGAGCAATTCGTCCATGCTTGCTAGATCGTTGATCCCTGACGAGATAATTAGACGTCTGACTTCAACAGGGAGCATCCTGGCTATCGCGTCAATCAACTGAGCTGTAGATAACGGGAGTTGAAGAAATCTGAGTCTGACTAACTGGCTCGTGAAGAAGTCTGCGTAGCGTATGGGAAGAGTTTCTGAATATTTCCATGAGTATACTTCTGCGCGTAGGGAGTTTTGTGCTTCAGTAGACCAAAAACGCTTTATTAGTGCTTCTGCGAATTCATCAAAGTTCATGAAGGTATATCTGAAGGCTCTAAACCATTTAAGGGGCCCATCTGACATATAGCGTTCTACGATCTTCATTTCCCTCCCTCTTGGAATATGCGCTTCGATAAAGTAATCTTTGAGATTTCTGATGTACTCTATCGGTGTGAAACTATCTAGGTTGCTGAACTTGCGTGGTTTGTCTCAAAGTTCCTTATGACCGTCACGTTTCTCGGATATGAATCCTGAAGGTTTTGTCGAAAATTTCTATTGTAACTTTCGGGCTCTTTACTCCTCTCCTCTAAACCTTCCGTAAACCTGAATATTCTTTCTTCCGGCCTAATTTCCCTTTCTTCCACTTCTAGGCTATTTCTTCTAGTCTGATTCCTTGAATCTTCGAAATCTGTCTTCTCCCTTTCATTTTCTTCTATCTCAGCGATAATCTTCTTCAGCTGTTGGCCTACTTCGGTCTTTAAATCTTCCTTATACGTCTCAAGCTTGGCAACATCTCCTAGATTAAGATTTTGTAACTTCTTGGATACGTATTCTTCTAGTTCATTAGTTTTCTCCTCACTCATGGCATTAACGTTAGTGACAAACTTGTTTAATCGTTCCTCTATCGTTTTAGTTTTACTCTCTAACGATTCTTTCAAAGCTTACACATCCTGACTAGACTGAGTTCTATCTTCTACCTGCTTTTCAGTGAGCGTATCAATCCTTTTACCTTGATCTGTTCTTACTTCAATAACCTCTCTATTAATTTCTACTTGGGTACTGGCTAATTTCTTTTCTATGTTATCTTGGATTTTCTTAACATGTTCCCCACTAGATTTATTCCACTCGTCTTTCCATACTACTACATTAGCTTTTAACATTGCAGCTATGTCCTCCTCAATATCTGCCTTAAGAATTTTATTAAGGTCAATAATCTGTGTTCGTAAAGTTTCTACGCTACCTTTTAATTCGACCAGAGAAGCTGTAGTTTTTAACGCATCGTTAACAAAACGTGTCGTTAAAGAAGTTATATTCTGTGTACACTATTCTTTAGACGCCTCTACCTCTTGTCTAACCTTATTAATGTCCACCTGGACTTTTGTTACATCTACAAATACCGTATTATCTTATGTCTGTATTTTACCTATGTCAGCCGGTACATCAGTGACATCTGACTGTATATTATTTATGTCAACCTGAACATTGGTGACATCGGCTTGGACTGTATCTACTTTAGATTGGACATTGGATACCTCTAACCTCACATTACCAATATCGGACTGTACTATGTCTACTTTGGATTGAACTGTATCTACTTTACTTTGAACATGGGATACATCTGACCTAACATTACTAACATCGGACTGTACTATGTCTACTTTGGATTGGACTGTGGATACATCTACTTGGACTGTATCGACTTTAGATTGGACAGTACCGACCTCTGTTCGTACACCACTTAAATCATCTTGTATCTGCCTTGAGCTGGCCTGTAATCGCGTGACATTTGCAACTATTTTAGATGCACTAGTATGTAAACCCTCTAAAGAAGTCTGAACTTCCTGAATTTCAGTTTTGAAACTCTATTTGACACTTTCAGCGACTTTATCTCTAAGAGAATCAACAACTTTAACAATCACTGTGTTAAGGTCCTCCTTTCGTTCCCGCTTCAGTTGTTCTAGTTCCTGCTTGGCTTCCTGAAATTTACCTTCCATATCTACCATATTCGCAGATAAATTCTCCTTTATCTCACCTTTGACAACATTCAAACTGCTCTGCAGTTGCTCCTTCAAATTCTGCTACAACTCCTCCAACATTCTCTTTACATCTTCACTTGCCATTGCAATAACCCTTTATATAATGCTGTGGAGACATAAACAACAGAGCAAAATAACAACATCTGAGCAACGTCCTATTCCATATATATTTTTGAGCACCTTAATGTCTAAAAGTAACTTAAAATCGCCTTAGCATTAACTTATTATACACCCTATGTTGAATAAACTCACTCAAAATGTTTTCCTCCTGTGATTCACTTTAAATACACTATCACAAAGAAAATTCTACCATTACAATCATCAAAACAAGTTAGCTTTATTTTACACATGACCTTAGCAATCGTCATGTACCGGTAAAATAAAATAGATATCAGATCGTAAGTCGTTTTTCGAAACTGTCTACCTACTACACATCTCTCTGGTTTCTAAGATCTGATTTTTATCTGAGTGTAACCTTCCTAATATTAATTTAAATTAAGCCTATATAATTACACTCACATCCATCCGAAAAGGATAAGACATCCCACAAGTCTGGTAATTATTTCTTTCACTAGAAATGTTCAAACCAACTTCCTTTAGAGACACTACGAAGCTAATTTCGTAGCCCCAAAGTTTATAGGGTGCCATTCCTACTGTACCCGATAATCCGGAAAGGATCCTGTTGGAATATCCATTGCTCCCGCTGGATTGCCTATTTCTAACTGCACCGGCATATACAACATTAGAAATCGCTTCCAACACGGCCTTTAGGGATTTACAGACAGCAGTTACAAGAATATTGTGGATCAACAACCAACTACACGGGGCACTCACCTTTACTTACCTCTCGGGGACTGGGAATTCAGCTTCGCCTACACTACATCCACAATACTCTGCTCCTTATATTTAAAATGAATCACAATCCAACAACAATGGAAAACAATCTGAACAAAAATTATTAACAATAGGGTAAACTAATCTACTATAAACAAAATCACAATAAACGAATTTAACAATAGACATTAAAATTAAAAACACGCAATCATTCACACCTCCTTTCAAATCTACATCTTACTACAATGCTGTATTAAAATTATGAGTATAAAATCTTGGCTTGTTCTAGGCCTACACTGCGTAAAATTAAAAACGTTTAATGAAGCCTCTTAATGGCATTCCAGACACATGGTTTCATTCAAAAGCCTGCGTTTGCAGAACGCACGTGTAGTAATATTGTTTCATCAATGAAATCCCGGCACCACGCCGTACTCAAAACTGGTTTATACAATAAATACAAGGCGGTATACATATTATATCATCGCTATCCAATGCTAACGGCGAATCATTCTCGCAAGCCCACAGAGACTGCTTGTGTGTCATTTATAAAAACACGTAAAATTAACATTTATATCTTACAAAAGTTCACATAACTATTTTGTTTCTTAAACAATCATTCTGAAAAATTTTATACACTTTTTCATTCGCACTCCGCAATTGTTCTCGACCAATTCGGTTCCACATTTGCTCTTAACAATGAATAATCGTTCACACAAAGACATCCGCTCATAAACACACACTGTTCCAAAACAATTGATTAATAAATTCCACTAAATTATTTAACTAATTAAATCATTTCCACAAAAATTATTTACATGTAATATGTTTATAATAATATCCATTACCTAGTGTTGCTAATGCGACACTTTCGAGAATCTAACTTCTCTAAACTTCTCTTAACTAAATATATACACTGGTTTTTCACATAACCATCCTTCTCTAACGTTCTGTAGTTTTAATATACTGCTTACGCATCGTCTTATATAGGTTTCATTACATTATCGGTATAATACAGTCGACTAATTAAGGTAAACTGTACGTAATTACATAACTTCGGGTTTAATCAAATTTAATAATTGTATTATAGACGTGAGTAGACAATCTTTCTCAAGTTGCATTTCCGCTGAAACCCTCCTGTTAACACAGCTAAATCGTTAATTCACAAGAACTGGACTACTTGTATACAACGGCTCTCATCATGATACATGCCTTTTTATCTAAGAACAACAATACTTTGACTTCCTTAAAATGCGGAATTCCCTCGCACGAGCACTCCATAGCTCTACAAATCCTCATATAACAGTATATATGGCATTAACAATTATCATCTACTATGTTCAACAATAACCAAAAAGGGATTAATTGTTATTAACATATCTTATGTAGGAACTTCTCTCAAATAATGGCATGACCCTCAGTATCATTGCACATGACTATTGGACTACAATTATACATGCTTCAGTTCTTCAAACGAAACTTCCAATTGTAATGAACGATATTATACAGTCGTGATTACCTCCTAAAGTTTACTCCACAACAAGATAATTAACTGTTAACTCGTCTGTCGCAAATACATGTAATAAAAATAATACTCCTGTCTCATCTCACTTGTCAAGCTATAAATTGTTTATCGTTGTAATATCATGTCGACTAATGACGTGATGTTACACAAATAGGATAAAATAACACACATGTTATTTATAGTGTCAGATAGAATTCAATCCTGACCGGGATAAACTAGCTTTGAATTCCTAGCCAAAGATTTGAATAATCTTCTATCAAAAGGTATTTCCTCTAACATATTAAATGAACAAAGCTTTTAGCTTTACAAATAATAAGAAAGGTTTGTCAAAGTCATAATGTTTTTCCACTCTACACAAAGAATGTTCATAGGAATTAAAGATTTCGGTCTTATCACACGACTAGTATTTCTTAGATCGTCGATAGTTTATATACAATACTGATATAACAATATCATTCGATGTTTCTTCTGTTCTTGAAGTTATATGTTGTTACATTAAAGTGCTCAAATTAAATTTAATAAGAATTTAATTTGAAGCTATGACACAATGTCAGAATACTTGGTTTAAATGAAATTGTTAAAATTCGAGAGTCGAGACGACTTGTCTCCTATGAGGCAATATAATTCCTCAAACAAAATTATAGTTTCAGTTCCACAACTGATCCATAGAATAGAATTGAAAAATAGATGAAATGCATTCATCTTCTAAATAATCTTGAAGTATAAACAATTCAACACACATCTGAAGTGTAAAATACATAAAAGCACTGAAATACATGAAATGTGGAAATATAGAAATATGGAATAAGATCCCTGGAAATATGGAATAAGATCGCTGAAAATATGGAATAAGATCGCTGAAAATATGGAATAAGATCGCTGGCTCAGAATGTTACTAATCAAGCTCTATATAACAATGAGATACACTAATACCTTATTTGGACGAAAACTTGAAGATCTATGTAAGTATTCCCACAATACTTTAGATACAATACTGATATAACAATATCATTCGATGTTTCTTCTGTTCTTGAAGTTATATGTTGTTACATTAAAGTGCTCAAATTAAATTTAATAAGAATTTAATTTGAATCTATGACACAATGTCAGAATACTTGGTTTAAATGAAATTATTAAAATTCGAGAGTCAAAACGACTAGTCTCCTATGAGGCAATATAATTCCTCAAACAAAATTATAATTTCAGTTCCACAACTGATCCATGGAATAGAATTGAAAAATAGATGAAATGCATTCATCTTCTAAATAATCTTGAAGTATAAACAATTCAACACACATCTGAAATGTAAAATACATAAAAGCACTGAAATACATCACATGTGGAAATATAGAAATATGGAATAAGATTGCTGGAAATATGGAATAAGATCGCTGAAAATATGGAATAAGATCGCTGAAAATATGGAACAAGATCGCTGGCTCAGAATGTTACTAATCAAGCTCTATATAACAATGAGATACACTAATACCTTATTTGGACGAAAACTTGAAGATCTATGTAAGTATTCCCACAATACTTTAGATTTTTCATCAGTACAAGACACTGAGATGGATCTGCATTCGAACCTCGGATCTGCGACCTCAGAGATAAGAAACGTCTCTCTCTGGAATTCACCAACATTCGCCTGGGCTCGAACGACATCCTTCTGGCAAATTCTTCTGTGTTGCTGGGCTACCTTTCCCTAGCATCTTGACAAATCTCTTCTATAGAGTCTTCATTCTCCGTCGTACCGACAGTAGTGGCTCAGCTGGCTAAAGCGCAGCGATAGGTCATGGGACCAAGCTCTCTGCTGACTCGGTAGACGCGTGGGTTCGAGCCCCACCGTCGGCTGTCCTTGAAATGGTTTTCCGTGGTTTCCCATTTTCAACACCAGGCAAATGCTGGGACGGTACCTTCTGCTAGGCCACGGCCGATTCCTTCCACTTCCTTGCCCAGTTTCATTCCTCTTCATCCATTCCATCTCTCATAACGACGTGCAGGTCGCCCACGGGCGTCGAATAGAAAGACCTGCACTCGGCCTCTCATGAGGCCACACGACAAAAAAAAAAAAAAAAAAAAAATTCTCCGTCGTAAATATGTATCAGCTTCGTCATTGGAATATAATTATGGAAATATTCATATAAATAGTGAATGAAATGTTTCCATTGCTAATTGGTGTTATATTAGTGTTCGTAGACTGACGAAAATGCACAAGATGGACCATACACCACGTCTGTATTCAAGAATACGTTTCTAACGAAGCTCCATCGTAGTATCTTAACTACTGTTATCGAATATATCTCTGGCGCATGCCTATCTAGTTCATCATATCAACAATGTTAATTATGCTGAATGATAATGTTTGAAGAATAATAATAGTCATTCTGTTAATTTTTATGTGTTGCGCCAATATTAAAAGTTCTCCGCCACTGTTCACTTGAACTGCGTTCGTCAACTTCACGTTGCAATTTATAATAATATTCAGCTTTATTTCCAACACATTTGGAAATCTAACTTGACAGGCTGATATTGTCGAAACGGTGAATATTATAACGCTCGACTTTTCACAATATAAAGTAAGCGACCTGTTCTTAATATATATTCGCTTATTTCACTTCAAATCTCAATTGTATATAAGATATAATCAATGCAATGTTCCTCGCAACTTCACGTAGAATGGAAGTGCGGTGATCTCTAACGTTCCACCTAGCTATCCTCGCGTCTCCACAAGTCGACAGTCGTCGCACTCGGACTAAGCATTGGGATCTCCGTTAACCCAGTAAAAACACTCCTCACTCTTCAAAGTCTGCTGGAATAAGAACCTCGATCCTTGGTTCTCCCCTTCCAAGTCGAATTTTTGGCGGCCATATCAATCTCCCACCATAATTTTGGCGGCCAGATTACTAATGCTTATTACTGCGTAGATTAACCGATCTGCGGGTTTTAAAGTATCAGACATAATTTCTCTTAATATTCTCTTCATTACCATATAAGAAAATCTTCTTCTAAGGGCCTAAATGCATAATTTCATCATATTGTGTAATTAAAGTTGATCCCGTCTTCAATAAGACCTGTTCTCATTGGCTCTGGGCTGGGATCCAATACCATAATTTATAACAATATTTATGATATTAATTTCCAAACTCGCTGTTGCTATGCTAAATATAGCCTGCTAGAAGCGTCCATTGTGCAACATATCACGAGATCGGGCTCTCCCACAGTCTCGTGCTTGTAACAAACACTACACTCTTGTGTCACACTTCCAGAAATTATATTTGCTAGTTAAATTTTATCATGGGGACGAAAGTACTCTCATTTTGTCCCTAAATAATTTAATTTACGGGGGCAGTACCTGACATTCTAGATTAATTTGGTGTAACTAATATACGTCAGTTCTACCAACATGATTACTGCATATTCATGTTGATAGCACCAACATTTTAATACATGTTACTTCCATTATATGAATTGGATGTCAACTAAATTTCGTATGTACAATGTGTACCATAACCGATATGACTATGCGTATTCTTAAGAGCAACCAGTTCTGCCAACTGTTAATAAAATGCTGCCTCTTATTTGTTTTTCGTAATATCAATATATCAGAAAGTATGCAAGCCAACAGCTCTAAACTGTGCACACATATAGTAACTGACATTCTAGATTAATTTGGAGTAACTTATATACGTCAGTGCTGCCAACTTGATTCTAAGCCTGCTGATAGGTCCAATTTTAAAATTCATGTTGCTTCTATACTAACAAATGTATTTCATCCAAACTTGGCCCAACACTAGATCATGTTATTACAGATTATTTATGACCAACACATGCACGACATTGTTGCCAATATGATTTTACGCGCGCTCATAGATCCAATGTCTCACTGCATGTAACGTTCATAATAGCCATTTGACTTCTAGAAAATTTTGTATTCTGTACCTTAAGAGATGGAACTAAGAATATATATGCAGTCACCAGGTCTGCCAACTGTAGTGCTCTATTAGGCTACATAATGTCAGGTATGTTTCGAAGTAATTAGAAATGTCGATATTACCAACTTAATTTCGTCATTATTCTAGATAGGTCCATATAGATTAATCATTGGCATGAATCTTAAATTTTAAGAAAAGTAGGCTCTTAAGTTCGTCACGGAACTTCTTGTTTTAAACGAGAATGGCTCTGTATAACAATTGAGATTCACATTTCTTATTCACCTTCTCATACTGGCATATTTGAAGAGTGTTCCATGAAGAATATTATCTTAGCAAGCTCTTAACTTTTAACAACTCTTACTACATCTCGGTCGCGAGACTGAGGAGGAAGTGGCTAGATGGGGAGCAGGAATAATCTAACCCCTGCAGTGGAGCTGAATTTCCGTGCGAAACTCTTACAGCCTTAAGCGCTGTATCTCTGAAGCAGTTTGGACCTGATAGCATTGAGTTTAGGGTTTTGGGTGATTCTCTTGAATTATATAGTTGGCTAGAATGTGGCCTGGTCCTCAAGGCCCTGAAGAATAACAGAAGGTGGAAAGTGAAACGTAAACATCTTAAGAGAAGCGTTTTTGGAAAAGTAGAGAGGACTATTAAGTCAAAGAGCGTGGTTCTATAAGTATTCAGCGTCGTTTGCATGGACATCCTGCGGATCTGTAATCACCCAACTCTTTAATGAAGGGGTTGGTGTTCATAGAACTTTTGCTATATAGGTTTCCATATATAATAGTGTGGAGCTGATGATCAGTATATAGCTGAACGTTTCTTAAGCACCATTGTGAGCCTGACATTGTGCGTTGCGTATGGTTCTCAACAGCCTGCAATTTGTTCCCCCGCACAGGGCAGGCATATTCCATGACTGGTCGCACAATGGTGCTGTATGCGAGGAGATTGTTGAAGACATCGGGGTAGCTCCGAGTCCTCAGTAGAAGCCAGAGCTTTGCGAGATAGGTTTTCACTTCTTTGGCGCGTTGGGTCACTTCTTTGGTAAAATTATCTCCTGTATTAGCTTGGTTCACAGGTACTCATTCGCTGACAGCCATCTGATTACTGTACCGGGAATGGCGATGCCCTCCACTCCCGTGAATTTTCGTTTCCTAGTAAACATTGGAGCTAAGACATTTCTTGAAACAGGGTTCGACGTTATTAAATGCGTCTTGTAGGTTTTCTTCAACATTCTACCCTCTTTAGAAATTGGTGGAGATCGTGGTATCATTGCATATCGCCCATTCCCAAATACTGTGCCCGCATTCTGGTGTTCTATAACTCGATGCTCGTTCCAAATGCTGAGAATCAATTCGCGACTTGAACTAGCGTGTTTTTTAACGGAGTTTGCGGTGTATCGCGGGTTTAAAGCCAGTCTGAATTAATTAATTTCAGTCGTATGGACCTTACCTCCCAGTAACATCGAATGGAATATCTGGTAAACTCAATGTTTTTTTTAACTTCGTATTTGCATGGATTGACAGCAATTTGCCCTGTCAAAGAAGTCAACCCCTGGCACTATACAGTCCATGAAGTGCCTAGGCCGACCAAGTGACCGCTGTCCAGCCATTTGGCCTGCCTGCACTATTGGGGTGACGCGTGATCAGCGCATCGGGTCCCCTCGGCTGTTAATCTTGGTTTTTGTGATCGGGGCGCTGCCTCACTGTCAGACAGCTACTCAATTGTCCTCACGAGGCTGAGTGCACCTCGTTCCAACCCTCACGTCAGTTTGAAAATCCCTGATGGAGCCAGGAATCGAATCCGGGGCCTCCGGTTGAGAGGCAGGCGCGCTACCCTAACACCACGGGGCCGGCCAATTAGCCCTGAACAAAGAGAAACCTCCCCGAACTCGAGAACACAGGGTAGAAACTGGAGCGAAAATAGCGAATGGGGTAAACTGAATGAGCAATTTCCGCAGTAGCTCTTAGTCTCTGAGTTCCGTAACCGCTCTACTCACGTCGCTCTGGAACATTGAGAAGATTCGTGGGTGGCCATTGCCACCGTCAGAATGAAGAATTCTCATTAGTCGTGCTCAAAATGGAGTTCATTGATCAAGGTGTAGAGAAATTTAAATCTTGAGCTGAAAACACCAAAATTATATACTTCCGTTGTGCAGTTCATTTTTCAGTTCGTATCACACCTTTATCAAATGAATTAAAGTCTCGTACTTTTCGATGCTTCTTGATATATTTTAAGTCTTTATGAATTGCTAACTGTTGCGCGCTGAACTCACATTCATGTATTGTGTTGTCGGAGTACTGATTATAGAATACGAGTAAGTCGCTATCGTCAAATATTTATCCATGTTCTTGCAAATTATTTTAATTTAGTTACTTAAATTCTTGAAAATTAAACTTGTGTCATCGGTGATCTAGTGAGTGCAATTTCGAAGGCGTAGTGATACCCTACCACAAGAAAGGATTTAAAGTATGTGTTGTAGGAAAGATCTTCCTACTAATGTAGAGTACTCGTGGGAAGCACTCAAGAACAATATAATAGCAATCGAGAATAACTTTTCTTCCGCAGCATTGATTCCCCATATATCCTGGATCAGTGTTCACCCATGGCAGCCAATAAAACAGTGGATACAGATTGGGGGATCTAGCTCATATAAGCACAAGGTGTATTCTGACATGTGTCGTGAAATTCTGCAGAATTGCTGTCGAGATAAACATTACTAACCCCTCCTCCAGGGGCTCACATCTCGTGGGACGTGGGTTGGCGACCACGGGACCCCAGCTGAATCAGGTATTTCTTTCACTTACTTGTGCCGGGCTCCTCTCCGTCTTCTTTCCTGTCGACCTCCCTTGGTCAACTCGTGTTGTTTTCCAACCCCGACGGTATGAGGGTATCCGAGGCCTAGAGGGTCTTTCAATTTCACGTTATTATTAGCCCTTGTCTCATCTTGCCTGATCCCTCTTTCTTCGAGGGGTCAGACCTCTTGTTTTCTTTTCATTATATTTCCTTTTCTCTTTAAGTTTTCGCACTGTTTTTGTTAATTGGCTCCCCGTATATCTGAATTCCCTTTAGCGATATATTTGCATATACACTCCATTTTGTAGGTATTTTCAATCTATTTTCGATAAACCGCTTTTTGCCAGTATTTTGATTCTTAATTACATTTTGTGGGTATTTTGAATCTAAACTAAATTTATAAGTTTTTTCAATCTAAATTGCATTTTGTAAGTATTGTCTATCCAAATGAGTAGTTTGAATCTACCTACATTTTTTAAGCATTTTCAATTTCAATTGCATTTTGTAAGCATTTTGAATTTCAATTGCACTTGTGACTCCTATTTTCGATCTGAAATGGGTGTTTTCCAATCTGAATTACATTGTGTATTTTCACTTCCAATTGCATTTTGTAAGTATTTAGAACCTCAATTGCATTTTGTACGTATTTTCAATCTCATTTGCATTTTGTAAGTATTTTGAATGTCAATTGCATTTTGTAAGTATTTCGACTCTACATTGCATTTTGTACGTATTTTGAACGTAACCTACATTTTGTGCGTATTTTTCAATCTATTCCTTTTGCGACTATTTTCGTTCTAAATTCTGTTTTGCAAATATTACCGCTCTCCATTTTGTGCGTAGTTTCAATCAGAGTTTCTTTTTGTGACTATTTTCCGTCGCATTTAATTTTCGTTCTGGTTTCCATTTTATCGTCATTTTCGCTATCACCCAGACCATTAGGGGTCGATAACCTAGATGTTAGGTCCCTTAAAACAACAATTATCATCATCATCAACATAAATACTAAACTGATATTTGTGCAGTAATCGACGCGCATAGCCATCTCAATGAAACGCGTGATCTTTACCACAAAGTAAGATTGTTAGCAAACAAATTTAAACCCAGAGCATGGACAAATGAAGATGCTGATGATGGTAAAATTCACGACTTCCCCTATGTATTAAATACATAAAAAGAATACTGTAAAGATCTCTACGAAGATGAAACACTACGTGCAAGGGCATTCCTGCGGCATGAATTTGAAATGGAACTAAACATTCTACCTCTAGATACGGAAAGGCCAATTACATCGTTATGGTTGCATAGACCAAAGGGTACGAGCACCAGATGGCATTACAGCCGAGCATCTGAAACAGACAGGCAACAAAATCTGGAGAACTGCACTATGGCCATTTAGTTGGACTGTATGATTGTTTGTTCCTTTGGGCTCCACAATGTACTGTAGTGTGATAAAACAGGACCGAGGCGCTCATTTCACATGCAAGTAAGAACATGCTGTACTTATAGAAACAGATTCTCCGAGCTTTCCTTGCATTTCTGATCCCCATGGACAAGCTATATTAGTCCGAGGTATAGGTACCTGGGAGCAGATAAACATCCGTCAGCTGATTGAAGAAAGCAGAGAATTTCAGCTTCCTGTCATTATTCGCTTTCTACATTATAGCAATGCCTTTGTCAGTGTTCAATACGAGAAGATGAAGAAAGTACTGTTGGAAATGGGAATTCCTGCACATGCGGTTTTGCTTATACGAATTCTTTGTGACAATAGTTAGAATAAGTGGTAAACTCTCTGAACATCTTAAGATCAGAAAGATGTCCGTCGAAGTTGTATACTGTCTCTGGTGCTCTTTAATATCTATAGAGAATAAATCATAAGAGACGGGCGGGATGGTGTTTTTTCTGTTGGAGGTAAGAAAATATGCTACCTTCGTTATGCAGCTGATTTCTGCACTCATAGCTATTAATGAGATGGGCATGACCGAAATCCTTACTCGTGTAAAAATTGTGAATTCAGCTATGGGTCCGCAGATTAATATCAATAAAGTCATAATTGACATTGATAGGGCTGGGAAATGAACCAAACGAACTACCTTCAATATATTCTTGTTGTTTCAGAAATACTGCGCATTGGTTCAGTTATTTCTGTTTCAATCAGCTGTGCTACCAGATTTATAAAGAGAACTGCCATGACCAAGAATATAATGACAATATATTGTCCCATTTATGGAAAGAGCGCTTTATCCCGTTATGGCTAGCTAGTACCCAGTTTAGTATTTCTGTATGGAACTGAGACATGAACACTCAAAGGTACTCGACCGTAAAAGGATGATTCTTTTGAAATGTGTTGCTGGCGAAGGAGGTTGCACGTACCTTGGATGTCATTTTGCACCAAAAAATCTATTATTTAAGAGCTCCACTTGAGATGCATGTTATCATCAGTATGTAAACAAAGAGTTAACAGATTCTTTGGACACGTAGTGCGTCGTGGGAAGGAAAGTTTAGGAAAACATTATCCTTGAAAATATCACATAAAAGAGAGGCCGTGGACGAGTGCCCACTCGATGGTCCAATATTGCCGAGGATGTTACTTGGCGGTTCCTTTTTAATGCAGCATGCTTGTCCGTTGACCACGAGAGATGGATATTACTTGGCCTCCTAGAATCAATTAGATGTATATGGATCCTGGCTTCACTCACTGTATCATAGCAACAAATATTCTTTGAACCAAGAAATCTTTATTAATATCCAATGAAAATTCACTATTATATCTTAATTTCAGTACATATTTATAATACATATTTTCGATCGAAGAACAAACATAATAGGTGATACCATCCAATGTATATACTCTTGGTGCAAATCCTCCACAGTTGGTACATTATATGTTATAGCCATACCATTTCACAAGAAAAGGCATTTTTAGGAACATCTCATGAAACATTTACCGCTCGTCTGATGTAAGTTACAATTTGCTTACATCTTTTCATTTCTGTCTCCTTGTTAATCGACAATGATGGAATTTAGTTTTCATTTTCTCTCTTTCTAAAACGAATCTTGATTTATTAGACAAGCACAACAGACTATTTAATTCAAGATATTAAGTCAACGGGAGATTAAATTACGTAGGAGAACATGCTTTTTACCTCATGCCTTGATGAAGACATCTTGCCTGTCAACCTACAGCCAGATTGTTCATCTAAACATACTCTCATTCATCTCAAGGAATCGTTACGCATTTAAGGCATTTCTGTATATAAATTCGACTATTTTCTAACGATCTCAATACTGCCAATTACCTATACCTACATTACTTTAACTTATTCGACATTTACTCATCGAAACATTCCTTTTCTGTAATTTCCGATAAGATCATAATGCTTAGTACAAAGTTGAAATTCACTTCACTATTTGTAACCGATCTGATTGTATAGATTTTATTTTATTTGACGAGACATTTACCTAGGTTATTATAACGTCATCAATAGTGTTAGTGAATTATTTATGACAACAGAATTTTTTGTTTAAGCTTAGAATGTTTTTAAATTATACAATATTACTCCTTATTTCCAATATATTCTAGAACATTTCGATCAAACTGTATTACATGCTCGCATTTGGGTTTATGTGTTAAGATCTACAGAAAGCTGGAAAAGGCCACAATCTGGTCGAAACCAGTACTAATTATTTAATTAATTTCATATTTATCATAATTATTTATCAAGGTGGAAAAATTTAATACAATTTGGTATTGTCTTTAATTTGATGATCAATAAGGACACTACCAGATATGATTACGTTCCTATCTCTAAGTACGGTTATTGTTCCCAACCTAAGACAGAAATCTATATTTCTCGTTGCTATCCGTGTAAGGTGCCGTGATGCTGTATCGTAAGAAAGTTATTAAAGCAACTCCAGAAACTCTCTTTAGGCACAGCGCCGCGACTATTCCACATCAAAATAGCTCCAATTGCGTGCTATGCGATCAGAAAAGTATAGGTGCACCTAACAGCTGCGAACTTGAGGAGACTAGAGGCAGTAAAAGGATTCTTCCTCAAGAGAGCCCTCCAAGTATCCAAATCAACCACATCGAGGATTATATATTAACTGGCGGACGCGGACTTCATTGTGAAAGATATAAGTCAGAGCCATGGCCTTCAAGCCACACCGGCTTTTGAAGAACATATCAGAGTCAGGGAAGAAAAAGCAGCAAACATAGACGTGAATTTCTTTCTGACTCCTGCAATGAACACCGGAGAATGGAAGAAGCCAAACTTTGAGTTACGACATGTAGGCCTATATAAGAGAGCAGTGGCACATGGATTCCATCACAAGATTTGTGGGCAACGAGGACACTACCTGGCGTTGGAGTTATGTACTTGCATTCTCTGTGGGCAGTTTTGTGGACAATATCACATACTCACTTGCCAGTCAAGGACTCACTCTTTGACGATCGTATCTAACGATTACCATTGTATTAACATATGTACACATTGTGTTCCATAAACTTATTATTATTGCACAATCAGCAGTCTGATAGAAACCATAAAATATTTCCTGCTCACAAGAAGCTAAGGAACGTTCTAGAACGATCGTTTCAGGTAATCGGTCTCATGAGATTTACAGAAGAGATTTGTTTTCCGTGCGCTGCGGTACCTATCAAAGACATAGATTCTTTGTGTCGTAATTTTGTCTCTGTAAGTGCATATTATTTTCCGTCTGATGCGTACATGAAGCAATCAGAAGTTTTTCCGGTGCGTAAGCTGGCCACATTTGTTGAAACGAGTCACGTGTAACCTGTTGTAAAAAGGATTTACTAATTCAGAAACCTTCGCACGAGTGTGCTAAACTCACCAAAGTATCATCGCAATGGAATGAACGCATACGGATTTATCTTGAAATGATTCACGCATCATCACCCAATTGTTTATACCACCCGTGTGCCACCTACTGTAAAATGAATTCAATAACTCAGAAATTATCGCGTGAGTGTGCACAACAACTCACAAAATATCCATCATAATCGGCTGAATGATATACGAACGTAGGCGAGAAAAAATAATATATCTGGAATCATTCATATTTATATATAGAAGTTCAAAATCTGCAAATGGTGATGATGAAAAACAAACAAACTAATTTTTCCTTAAGGAAAAGCAACTTAAAAAGTTATTGTTGGGAATTTACATTGATGGTAAGCGAGCAAATTTGAACAAAACTGACCAAATCAAGTTTCAAATTAATAAGAACCCAAAGAGAAACAACGTGTCTAAATTAAACAACTATAATCTATCCTCACCTGAAGTAAAAGGATTAGTCTCTCCAAACCATTCAAGACTAAATAAAACGTTACGTAAATACATAAATACGGGATCCTACCACGACAATTGGTAATTTGTAGCTAAATCTGTAGGTTACTTATTTAGAAACGCTCTATCAAGTTCCAACGATCATCGTTAGATGTCAGTGACAGTCGCATCTCTGATGTCTAATGTTGGTTGAAATTGAACTTGATGGGGAGCCTACGGGCGTTCAATAATTATATACCTCGCTATGGACATTTGTCTGCATTTCAAATAACATAATATTACATAGTGCATACGGCAGTGGTGATCGGTGGATTCCAGGACGGGAGAGGCAGTCTCATTACTAACAAAACCTGCACATTTATTTGGATAAATTTCACAGATAAAGGAAGAGCAAGATGGAACTAGTATTATTCAACATGAAACGTTTCGGATTGAGTTTTACCGCACGTTTTGGACACCCACACCTAAGGCTGTACAGTATTATTAATTATTAATCTCATATATATTTTTTCAGGTTTAGGGCACATTTTGGGTACATTTGGGTTGACCGACTGAAAAGCACCAAACTTTTGTTTACTAAGGCAACACTGAAAAATGGCTTCAATCCCCACAACATTTAATTATGCAGTAAATCAATAATTATTCTTAAGTAACGACGTCAGATAATGTGATGTCAATTAATGCAGAATAGAGATAATGCAATTTTTGAATCCCAGGGCGCAGAGTTGGAACTGCTTGTTGTACTTTTTTGATAATTACATTCTTTAGTAATGTGATAATACAAGTTCTGTAAAGTAATATCGACACTATGAGTATTTAACCTTATCTTCGAATGTACTCAGTGGCGTAAATATGATTTGCTTCTCACCGCAATCAAAACTACAATGGGGTGAAGACTCAAGCAAAACTACTTTAATGAAACTTGGAAAGCCGGTGTCTAATGTTTTTTTGTCTTGTTTCATTTCGAAAGGATTTTATGCGTTGTGGGCTATATGAGCATATCAATGTGTAAGGCTCCAAAATGGGCAAATTTGTTTAAGGACTGGAACATATCCATGTTCATTATCTAGGAAACATGGGTTATACAAAGACTTGGTGCATTGCATGTTTTTAAATTGAATGTATTAATTGACTATGTATCATAGAGATATAAATTATGTTATAATGAGACACGATGGTGGAGGAGATCAATGTGTGACTCGATTGTGCTCTGAAAAATGAAGAGTTCATCGCTGATGTAGGAGGTTATCTCAAGAAGGAGATTAAAGACGACATCCAGCATGCTGTAACAATTATCAGAAGCTGTTTTGTAGACAGGAAAACCGTATTCTACGATAAGCGTACTAAGACTGTAAGTCATCAAAACGAAGTTAGGGAAAACCAAACATAGGACATGCATGGAGAAGACAGCTCTGCTACGGGACAAGCGAGGCCATCTGTCAAATCCACGCAGGAACATACTATTGACAGCAGGAACTTTATAGTTGGTTGGCGACAGTCAACTGCCACCTACATCTGGTGGTCAAATGCCTCTGGTGCAAAAGCCAACTGACTCAATGTAGTTGACGTTGCATACGCAACATAAAAATACCATTTACAAAACTATTTAAAGAGACGACATAGCGGAAATGTAACATTTAATGGACTTTTCATCAAAACATTAAGTGTACAAATATAGGAGATAGTTAATCAAAGTTTAGTTCGAAATATGATGACCCAAGTAGATACAACGCAGAATGTCGACAAGACATACAACAATACCAACGGGTAGATCCATAACTACAACGGTCAGAGAGAAACATAATGGAGAACGGCACACGTATGAAAGTGGAAACGAAATGGCAATCAAGAAAAACCCATACCGGGACAGGAGTGGAGGAAAACAATGATCATGAACCTGTGGAGCAAAGAGGCTGCAGAAACCAGAGAATGCGGACCTCTCGTGGACCAGAAGAGAATATAGACAAGTGGTCTTCTGTTGACCCTTGCCATACTTTAGCAAGTGACAGTTAGAGAATGCTGACATCTAGTGGACCAGATGAGAACAACGACCAGACGCCATATATTGGTCCTAAACTAGGCACTGGCAAGGGATTGGAGGAGAGGATCATAAATAAGGTCAACGGGAGATGATTTTAACGAGGGAAAAAATTCTTTAAGACCGCCGAATTGAGAAAAAAAAAAGAAATAGAATGCGCAGCGCAACAACCATCAGCATGTCAGAGGCCATGGATAAAGTATGATGAAGCGTTAAACCGTGAAAGCAATAGAATACAAGACATTGGCATACCAAATGTAAGTCGCAACACTGCGGAGAAGAACGCAGGGAATGAGACCAACAGCAGTCACGAACACCTGTACACCAAACAGGACGTATCGCTCCACTAAGAGGGATGTAGCCGAAACTAGAATCCAGGGAGAGGGCGCAGAGACCGACAGGACATATATCGAGAAGAGCAAAGTAATAATACGAGGATTAGCGAACAAGCGACACCTACTCTCGAAACAGTTGAAGATGCAGATAACATTACGGCTGAGATCTGAGAAGAAGAGAATGCCATGAAACCTAATGAAGAATGGACAATCTTTGTGGAGTAACACAGTATGATATTTAAGAATGTAAAGTAGAGTAAAAAATCCTGAACTGAAACGTGGAAGCACTTAAGGGGGTCACGTGTGGCCTCTCGAGATACATTTTCAGCGATTTCGACGGTTGCATTCTAACGGAGACATTCATCACTGAGGATTCAAAGTTTGTAGTGAAAGGCTTCTGCAACATCCATTCACTGGCGAAAAAAAAGAAGAAAGGGGAAGTCCGTCTGGGGGCCTTAACTGACTAATTAAAACGAAGTTATCACCTTTCGACATACTCATGAGTGAAGAAGAACAACTAGTGGTGCGAACCAAAATTGGGATATTTATCTGTGTTTACCATAGACTCATGCAATAGATATAATAGACTATATTCAACGACCAATTGATGTTACACAAGCTTATGTTAGAATTATCCATGGGGTCGATTAAGACTGTCCAGTGGACAAACTCAATTGGAAATTGGATTGGGATTGTATGTAGAATACCAATGGATTGGTGCCAGCGTATCATCAGCAGCGGTTCAGTCGGAACATGTGGGCCTGGATAATTGGCGACCGTGTTTTGGGACCAGTCTTCCCTCCACGTCGACTAACAGGCCGGAATTATCGTTGTTTCTTGCGGGTGACATTGGCTCCCTTGCTGAAAGTCGTACCATTGATGATTCACAGGGTTATATGGCTGCTTCATGATGATGGTCCAGCCCACTTCGCCGTTAACGTCCGGACGCATCCCAATCTTGTCTTCCATGGTCAATGGATTGGACGAGGAGGTTCAGTTGCATGGCCTGCTTGTTCACCAGATCTCAACCTGTGCGATTTCTGGTTACGATGCCATCTCAAACGTATCGTGTATGCCCAGCCCATTCCACATGTGAGCATACTGGAGCAGCGTATTTATGCTGCCTTTGACATTGTTCGAATGCAGCCTGGCCGAAGTGAACGTGTGAGAAAGTACATGCTACGGTGCGTACACGCATGCGGCTGGACACATGGATACCATTTTCAACACAAACTGTAAGTGTGGCTGTATGGTACAGCGCGTATTAGACCGCCATTTCTGTAACAATGGATGATCGAATATATGGTCCCTAACAAACAAACCATGCATTTCCGGATATACGTTCATTAGACATTTTCTGTTCTGTATCCTCTCCTCGATCAATCCCTACAGTTTGTACACGGTGGAATAAATCACCCTGTATAACAATGGCATTGACCGCAATTATCTTTGTTCTGTTTTCTTAAAAAAAAAATACTGAGGAGGCCATAATGTGGCCGAAACTTGTCTAAATCATTTATGTTATTAAATTATTTTTATTTGCGTTAGGTGGAAATAAATGAGTTAATACTCGTTGGTATTTTATGTTGATTTGAACGTCCATAAGGAAACTGTTACCTTCTCTATAGGAATGTTTAGGGGTTTCCTGTTTTCAATGCTGGTGCTAATCATCAGCTTCTAAATGAATCTCACCCATTTCCACACTATTCATCAATTATGCGTTATTAAGACATTATTATTCAGGGCAAACTCAAAAAAATATTTGTATTGGGAGACTTATTAATGCCACAAAGTTATGAGTGAGTCTCATTTTGTAGATAACTGTAAAACACCCTTTTTAAAATAAGAACTTGTAAACCAAACTTAACATGCCGTAGTACATGTTGGTATTATAAAGTTAAGTCCAGTTTCGCGAATCGACCTGCCTTTTATTTTCGTTGGCATAGTATAAACATTAAACAACTACAGTTTCCTAAAATAAATTTACACAGAATTACAACTTAATTGCACTTCACAACATGACACTATATTAGTTTCACTTTCTTCCTAATACTAGCAAAATGGCAACTGACTAGTGGTGTATTTTATAAAAGAGATGAGAGTGGAATATGCCGCGGCCGTGTCGTTGACTCTCATGTGGCTAACGGAACTGTTTTCCATTTTGCTCATTCAGTAAGTGGTTAGTAAATGGAAAATTCCATCAACACCACAGGGAATTGATTTCAATACATAGCCCTTTGAATGGAAGATTAGATATGTTAAAACCCAAGCATCGCGAAGTGAACAACTCCATTCGATCACGTCGACACAAAACATGTTTACCAGGGTCCAATTTCATAAATATTGACAGGTCCGATAATTGTGAAAATTTGCCATAATATTGTGAACATGTCGCGACACTTCTATCTGAAAATATGCCAGTGTGCGAGACAGGAGAAAGATTGTAAAATTTACGCGTTTCACAGAGCACCTTTTCTTATCCTCGACAATTTGTCAAATCCACCTGTCGAGGTTATGTACACTTCAATAGTTCCACAAATCGATAATGTGCAATAAGTAACGATTCACATCAACTGTTCAACGCATAGTAATCATAATAAGGGATTTACAATTTATTTAAACATTCATTTATTTGAAGAAACTTGCACAAACTGTGCAAAACTACTATACCTTAACATATTTGACTGTAAAAATGTGACTATCATTACAGCTTCTAATAATGCATTACAGATCAACCGTTTATCTTTTTGACAGTCGCGAATATACAGGGTGTCACTTAATTATACCGACCAAAAATCAGGGACGCTCTGCGAGTTATGGAAAAGACGATGCCGCATTCGGATTGGCTGAGAAAATTTTTACTTTTGAGAAAATGAGGTTAGTAATTCACTTCCGGGTGCGCGATTGAAATTGACAAGTTCGCCGTATGAGCTGAGCCAGAGTGCAAGCCGCTGGTCACTGCTGTACTTCAGGCAAGGGAGGGGATGAGACAGAGAGACCGTCACCACGGTCAGACGCACTCGCTACACGGCCCCAGTGGCCAGTGTACAGTTTGTTTGTTTGTTCTACACACATTGGCTACTACTTTTGCGGCAAAAATCTGTTAAAATGACTCTGTTTCGGTACACTAACGAAGAAATGGCTGATATGCACCTAGATTAAGGTGCAGCAAATGGCAATGGGAGAGAAGCCGCATGGATTTATAGCGTCCGGCACCCTAATTGCCGCCAACCTCATCATTCAATCTTCGTGTCAATTGACAGGCGACAGAGTGAAGGAGGGAGCTTAGTGCATCAGATGCACAATGCTGGCTGGACGTCGTCGGTACAGACCCCAGAGTTTGAAGAGGCTGCATTAGAAGAAATAAATGATAATCCTTCAACCTGTACGAGGTCTGTCGCGAGGAATGTTGGTGCTTCTCATATGACGGTGTGGAGGGTTTGGAAGGACCACCAATTGTACCCTTATCGCTATCAATCGGTGCAAGAACTAACACCGTGGATTGCCCACAACGCCCAAAACTTGCAAAGTGGGTCTTAAGCAGCCATGGAAATACTCCACACTTCTTGTCATCGCTCCTTTTCATGGGTGAAGCTACATTTACGAGAGAAGGCGTGGAAAACTCCAGAAATCGGCATCTTTGGGCGGATGAAAACCCTCAAGGGACAGGGGTTCGCTCATTCCAGAATAGGTTTAGTGTAAATATTTGTGCCGCATTGTTGGTGACTATTTAATTTGGCCGTATGTCCTTCCCCTCGCCTGGATGGTTAGGAATACTACCGTTTCTTGGCAGAATCACTGTCTGGTTTATTGCAAGATGTTTCCCTGGGTATTCGGCAGCGAATATGGCTGTGTCGTGATGGTGCTCAACCGCATTTTAATCACCGTGTGACACGACACTTAAATGCTCATTATCCAGGGAAATGGGTAGGGCGTGGTGGACCAGTTAAATAGCGTCCGCGCTCGGCTGATTTAACTCCCATGGACTTCTTCTTGTGGGGTTACGTGAAGACTTTAGTGTATGTGAACCTTGTAGAAATGACAAGATGAACTTATAACAAGAATCCTGGCAGCTTTCCAGGTCATTTTTAACACTCCACACATCCTGAACAGATTCCAAATATTGCTAATACACCGCTGCGAACTGTGCATCGAAGTTGGATGGGGGCATATTGAACATTAACTGTAATCAAACCATTGGGTGTATTGTTTCTTTCGTTCTGTATTGCATTCCATTTACAATGTTGTGAATAAATTAATGCACGATCCTACAACGGCATCTTTCTCAAATAATAAAGAAAGTTTTTGAGACGAACAGACGAGAAGAGAAACTATCTGGTACATTTCAAGACTGACAAGTATGTCTTTATTAATGTGTGTCCTTGTACTGTGTGTGCGATTACAGCTGCTTAGTAAACAGATGATGATGATAATTTTTGTTTTAAGAGGCCTAACATCGAGGTTATCGGCCCCTAATGGTCTGGGTGATAGCGAAAATGACAGTGAAATGGAAACCATAACGGAAACCAAGGTAGACTGAAAACACGTACGAAATGTAACTTAGACTGAAAGTACTCGCAAAATGCAAGTTAAAGGAAAAAGACTGACAAATTGGAATTTGGATGGAAAAGCGCAAAAAATGGAGTTTAGATTCAAAATACTTATAAAATGCAAATTAGATTCGAAACACCTACAAAATGCAATGCAGATACAAAATATTTACAAAATACAATGTTGATTGACCGTACTTACAAAATGCAATTGAAATTCAAAATAATCTTAAAATGCAATTTAGATTCAGAATGCCACTCAAGATTGAAAATACTTGTAAAATGCGATTGAAATTGAAAATACTTACAAAATACAATTAAAATTCAAAACACAAAATACTTACAAATTACAATGGAGATCGAAAATGCTTACAAAATGCAATTGAGATTGAAAATACTCACAGGTAAATTTCGATGAAAAAAGACTTACAACATGGAATTTAGAGTAAAAATACGCAAAATATGGAATTTAGATTCAAAATACTCACATAAAGGCTAGTTAGATTCAAAATTTGGCCGACAAGCTTAAGGATTTGAATGAGTTTTTGAATGGTATGGATTCCGTCTTACGGAAGGACTTCATGATGAAAATTAATAAATGTAAAACAAAAATACTGGAATGCAGCCGAAATAAATCAGAAACCTCTATGGAGATCAAATTGTCAGGTGAAAAGCTGAAGGAAGTAGGAGACTTCTGTTACTTAGGAAGCAGAATAACCAGTGATGGACGAAGCAAAGAGGATATAAAAAGTAGGTTGGCTCAGGCACGGAAAGCCTTTCTACAAAAAAGGAATCTGTTGACATCGAATATAGATTTAGGTATTAGGAAGTCATTTTTGAAAGCCTTTGTCTGGAGCGTGGCGCTCTATGGAAGTGAAACTTGGACTATTGGTGCAGCAGAAAAGAGGAGAATTGAGGCATTTGAAATGTGGTGTTACAGGAGAATGATGAAGATCAGATGGGTAGATAGGGTTACAAACGAAGAGGTAACAAGGCGAGTGGGAGAGGAGAGATGTTTCTGGCGACTGCTAATTAAGAGAAGAGATAGGTTGGTAGGACACATACTAAGACACCCAGGAATAGTAAGCTTAGTTATGGAAGGAAGGGTCGAGGACAAGAACTGTAGGGGTAGACCAAGGTTAGAATATGTTAAACAGATTGCCTCGGATGTAGGGTGTGGTATCTATGTAGAGATGAAACGATTAGCTCAGGACAGGGAGGCATGGAGAGCTGCATCAAACCAGTCAAAAGACTGAAGACTCAAACAACAGATTCAAAATACTCACAAAATGCAATTTAGATTCAAAGTACTTACAAAATGCAATTTAGGTTGAACATACTTACAAAATGCAATTGAAATTCAAAATACCCTCGAAGTGCAATTTAGATTCAAAATACTAGCAAAAATGCAATTTAGATTAAAAATGCCGGCGAAATGAAATTGGGATTGAAAATACTTACAATATGCAATTGAAATTCAAAATACTCACAAAATGCAAGTGAAAATCAAAATGCTTACGAAATGCAATCAAGATTGAAAAAAGTCACAAAATTAAATTCAGATTGAAGAGACGTACAAAATGTAATTGTAAGTGAAAAGACGTACAAAATGTAAAAGGAAAAGATGGCGGAACTCTCGAAGCATGAGGTATCCGGGAAAGGGAGAGACTCCCTAGCCCTCGGATACCCTAATACCGTCGGGTTCGGAAGAGGACAAAAGTTGACCAAGGGAGGCTGAAGGAAATGATATCAGATAGTAGCCTGGCACAAGTAAGTGGAAGTAATGCCGGACTCAGCTGGTGTCCCGTGGTCGCTAACCCACGTTCCACTAGATGTGAGTCCCTGGGGGGCATAGGAAACAAATGTGAATATTGCCGGAAAGGGACAAGGAGAATTCTGCGCGAGGCGAACTAGGAAACTTACGCATTCCCGCCAGCATATCTCTGTCTCCTTCTATAACACTCCCTTTCCTTGCCTGAAGCACAGCTGTGGTCAGCGGCTTGCGCTCTGGCTCAGCAAATACGACGAGTTCGTATTTGATTCCCGCGCCCGGAAGTAACAAAGTAACCTCATTTTCTCGAAGAGAAAACTTTTCTCCGCCAATTCGATTGCGACATCGAATTTGATATAACACGCAGAGTGTCTCTGATTGTTTTTGTCGGTATAATTAAGATACACACAATATAGGCACGAATTGAATGGTCAACTAATATTTGTCTCGGCCATGGCATGTTATTTTTGTAGCAAATAAGTTTCTACGGTCAAGAGAGCAATAAAATATTTGAAGTATGATACATACTAGAAATTCGCTCTCTCATTAAGACAGTGTTTCGATTTTTGTTACCCGTACGACTAGGGCACTTTGCCAAATGATGAACACTCTGCACTCTCACTCCACACTCTCATGTACACTTACACTTGATCACTCTACCCACACTCGGTCTCGTACACTCGCTGCTTTGGAAACGTATCTGCACTCGCTCTCCCTGGGCGCGGCGCGCGAAGTATGATTAATGGCGGCGCGAACAGCTGACCGTCTCATGTTTACATTCGTTGCGATCTGATTATCGCCAATAAGAATGGGTGCATCGTGTATTTGGCTCTGGCAACTTAAGTATGGGAGAAATGTAAGCTAATGAGTAGCCGTGGGATGCAAAGGCTTCCATATCTGATGTAGGACAATATAAGTTGTAGCATTTCTACCCTGATACCTGCTATTGCAGTGTATTGTTCAATAATAAATCCTACATTTTTTCTTTAGCATTTTACTGGCATTTAGTCCAATGAGATTGAGAGTGGCGTAAAATTTTATATTTGATTAATAAGACCGTTTTTTTTTTCTGTCTCGGAGAATGGTCCCCTTTGTACCTCCTGTGACTGCCCACCTAAAATTCCGTATATTGTATTGGTGGGGGCTTTGCTAGATTGGTAGACATACGTGTGCTCTTCCGCTACGCAGGCAGCATAATGGTTATTTAAAACTTGTCCATCAGTTCTACATAACCGATGCAAGATCATAGAAGATGATTTGCAAATGTCATCGCAGGACAAGCTTTAATTCATCTTTCAGCTATGTTATATGCATTCAAAGCTGAAAATATTCTCAACATTTGGTGTTATTTAATGTTTTGTGATTATTTTCATTATCTAACAGCGCTGCAAGAACAACCGATTGTGTAATGCATTCGATATATTAATGCACAGGACAATGACATCCCAATTGACAGCTACTACTGTATCAGCCTGCATTGTTTAGTGATCAATGGCCAATTTCTACACACGTAAAGAGTTCACTATTTTCTAGACTTCCGGAAACAAAAACAGGGTATACAAAGTAATACTGGTGTGTACTCCTGTAATTCAACAAAGGATTTGCGCACAAAACGTATGGAGCTCGTATTTCCCATGCGTCTTAATTCTTTTAGCTCTCGCTGC
The DNA here is from genome assembly GCA_946902985.2 of Meconema thalassinum. Classification (NCBI taxonomy): domain Eukaryota; kingdom Metazoa; phylum Arthropoda; class Insecta; order Orthoptera; family Tettigoniidae; genus Meconema; species Meconema thalassinum. The sequence continues at coordinate 125,078,835 of OX336397.1, forward strand.
TCAATAGCTTGTTAGTTGGAAACATAGGCTACTTCCCGTTTGATGTAAGGCATCTTGCAATAGCTTACGCCTACACAACAGATGGTCTAGTGTAATCTTCCCTGCATCTGGGTGTGATCAATAATATTTAAAATAACCCCCAAGAAATACTGTGACTTCTCATTAAGCTGCCAGTGTTTCACCGCAGTGCCCCATTAGGGCTTATCAATTGCTATGGCACACCTCACCACGACACTGACCAGTACATAAATAACTTAGTCATAGATAACCTTGACTTTAATATCAACATTCTGGAACCTGACCTCCTTTGCTCTTTACGATAAAATGATGCACCTAAGATTTCGAGAGGATTCCTGATTTCACTTTTGAAAGTAAGGAAGGATTCTGTTACAGAAATGTTTAATCTTCTGAAACGGCACCAAAGACAACAGGTCATCAAAAGTACTAGAGGAATGAAATTACCTCTGGTTTTATAAAAAAAAATCCCTTGAAGCGCTTTAATGCTCACTGAAAAATAGCTATAATAAAATCTTTTAGCCACCTGCCTAGAATCTGTTACATAATTTATTATAATCGATAAGATGTCTAATTTTAGTGGGAGGGGAGCTGTATGATTGGCTAGTGTTCTAGCTGCTTGTTACTTCCCAAGACAAACCAGCTTTAATTCCTGATTAAAGCATGGTCACAGTTTTTAAATGACTCATGGTGGTTCCGTATTGATATTCTAGAGCCGGGTGTACAATTCGTATTAAGAACTATTAATGCATGGTCTACTTAAAAAGGAGATCCTGTGGCTGAAAAATGTGAAATTTGATAGCATTGGCTTAACGTCTTCTATAATTGCAATGGTTTGAGATCCTAGGGTGCCAGAATTATCCCCAGGTGTGGTTCTGGAAAATGTCAGTAAATATACAGACACAGGCCTCCTGCATGGCTGGATCAAATCTCGCAAATTGCAATTAGTAGACATGGGGCCCTATAGACTGCACTACATACCTGATCAATCACAACGTTTAAGGCCACGTTAAGACTACTTGCTTGAGAATTATTACTTACTGCTATTTTCTGGTGCAGCTTACTAAACCAACAGCTTATCGAATGTGTTCCTCTTTGTTTAATAATCAATTTAAGAAGCCAGCGATAACAACTTGCGGGCAATTCCACACACTTCATAGTTGTAAGATTCTGTATCCTAGCTTGCGATAAAAATTGTTTCCCAGGTCGTCGATACAAGGTAAATAGGACGTGTGATGTAACGCATGCAGCGTGTTGACTGCGTGAAGTGAAGTAGTCTACTACAGAATCTATGAATTCCGTTGTGCACACAAGTAATGGCTAAAAATAAAAGGACCAGCTCGTCATAAATAACATGTAAAATTAGTACTTTTATTGTATAGTTTGCCTTCTTTCTGCTATTTTTCTAAGAGATTCAGTGAACCTGTGAACTCTGTGCCATCGTTGAGCCTGCTTTATATAGAGAGTATATTCATACCTAGTAAATAACTTAATTATTAGTCATGAAAAACATATACTCACAAAGGCAGCTAAGTCACAACTCTGGTGTGTGGTCCAAGTGCCAAGCTAGCTGTAAATTCACCCTATAAAAACAGGTTTGAGATCCAATTTTAAACCGATCGGCATGCATCCACTTCTAGCATATTTGCTTATTTTTCCTCAGTTCAGATAAACTGCATTTTGACTAGTTCTCAGCACCAAGGATGAAAAATCAGTGCATATGAAATACAGCACTTAGGATGAGAGATGCATTGAAACACTGACTCGTATACACACAGGAGTGCTTTTCTGTTATCGCCGTTGCCCTAGAAAAACAATATAATCCAGGTTTAGAAAAAGTATTTTTTCAAAAGACATAGAGTAACTTACATCCATCATTAGGTAGCTCCTAACAATAGATACCACCACTCTTCATCACTGAAAACTATTCTAGTGTTTTGTTTAAGAAAGATGAGCTCTACATTAGTATAGCGGGACAGTTATGTTTCATTCTTGGAACATCCTTAATCAAATAATAACAATGTTATTGGTTTTACGTCCCTTTTAACTATTGCAGTTTTTAGAGACTGGGTGCCAGAATATCCACCCAAAAGGGTATCTTGAACATGCCAGTAAATCTGTGATACGACTTCCTCTCATTTATGCGCCCTCAAATACCAACTTACTGAGTCCGGATTTGATCCTGCAACTTTGGGTACAGCAGGCAAAAACGTTACCGCTGCGCGACACGCTTAAATCAGGCAGCAGCACTGGAGCAATATCTTCCACATCCTGTTGTATAAAAACAGGCAGGCCTAACATGCAAGATTGTGATGTACCACATGCAGTTAAGTCTATAATGTTGCAATCTGTACAGTTTATAAATACTTTCAGGAATAAAAGGTTGAAACACATTAGATTAATATAAACTGTACAGATATGATTTTGAAATTAAATTTTATTTCTCTAAGGTACACCCTTTGACTTTTCATATTACACATTTTTGATTTATTTTTATGTATATTGCGTCAATTCTGAAAGGGAGATCTCCCATTTCTTCAGTCTTGGTGTAGATCCTGTCATGGAGGCAGGTGATATCGACAGGGTTGCTGGATGGTGGGCAGAGAACGTATGTTGTCAAGGAGTTGAGAATTTAATGGGGCTTATTATATGCTTCCTAGACAAATTCTATATTGCACTCCTCACCTGCCAATGTTAATACAGAGATTAGCCAAATTAGGTGATTAAAAGCAATTCAAAATTATGGATAACAAACAGTTACATACTCTAATATAACAAGTTAAATTATGCATTCACAAGGTAAAAAGCCTGTGCGGATTCCACATGATTATATGTGGAACAGTATGGCATTGTTTCTACTGAGTGCAGGATACAGGGGAAGTTTTTTCTTATGTATCCCCTGGTCTCTCCCTTCTATAAACTAATACTGTATGCACCAAGATGAAGAGAATAGGGAACGCACAAGCCAAGCATAAATATGTTACACCATATTGCAAGCACTTCTAATGATAACCTTGGCATCTACGGATGTACCAGGCTTCAGATGAGACTAATACCTAGATACAAGGCGATTCAATCGAGAATAAAATCAATAGTCAGAATAAATGTTCACAAAAGTATATTTCCCTAATATTGAATAACAGTCACCTAATTATTTCAGAAGTAAACCATTAGGCCCACGATGCCAAAGTATATAATTCTCTGCAGTTTTCAGAGTATTCATTTTCTTTCAAATTTGATGCGCTCTCAGCATCTTGTAGCAACTTGAGTGGGATGGATATAAGTTTCCATACTTCAGCAAATTGGCAGTGTTAGCATTCACGATAAACATAATGGCCACAATGGGACAGCATGCACAATGTATTGTGTGTGTCGCAGGAGTTTGTACTTCCATAATTACAAGCAGGACTACTGAATATCCAACACAATTGCTAGTGCAGCCGTAGTGGACCTATCCCACGACTTGCGAATATCTTCGACATAACATCTCTACTTATTTGTTTAGAGATACAAGTCACTGGTGTACAGAAATAGATCACAGAATGAAACATGCCAACTCCCGAGTTGCCTGTGACACAATCTGTCCGCTTGGTATGATCCAAGCCATGTCCACAATGATTGTATTGAATTCTGATAGCCAGAAAGTAGAGAGTATCAAGATCAACAAATTGATTACACGATATTCTGTTAACAATTAACACGAATAGTAATCGCTTGCCAATTAATCCTGCAACATTTTACCTCCAAGAATAATGGTGTCTGGTAACGTTAATATGAATTGCCATCAAATTGTTTACTTAAAATACTCCGGATTTCTAGGGATGATATACACTGGGTAGATTTGACTTCAAGGGTATGCTGTTCATAAACCGGATGAAATGTCACGGTCGGTAGCTTTAGGCATCCCTGATTCAGAGAAACACCAATGTAAGCTAACCCTCCTTTTCCAAACAGAAGCATTAATAGACTACATGTTGCATAAGCTACTTGGGGCAGTAAGAATATACACACATCAAAAAAAGTTTTGCATCACCTCGGTTCCCAGATCTCCGGCATATAGACGTTGACTGTGTATATTGTATCAAAGATACAGTCCCTTTGACTGTTCATAGATGTCACTAAAACTGCTCAAAGATGTAAACAACCATGCATGAGCAGGGCCTATTAGACGGAGGGGGTACGACAGCCGATCAGTTCCAGTCATTCCACCAGGACGAAGGTACGCTGCTCATGTTGTCTGTAGTTCTACCATGCCTAGAAGGTCAATACCGCAGTTCGATCGCGTCCGCATTGTTACTTTGTGTCAAGAAGGGCTCTCAACAAGGGAAGTTTCCAGGCGTCTCAGAGTGAACCAAAGCGATGTTGTTCGGACATGGAGGAGGTACAGAGATACAGGAACTGTCGATGACAGGCCTCGCTCAGGCCGCCCAAGGGCTACTACTGTAGTGGATGACCGCTACTTACGGATTGCCGCTCGGAGGAACCCTGACAGCAATGCCACCATGTTGAATAATGCGTTTCGTTCAGCCACAGGACGTCGTGTTTCAACTCAAACTGTGCGCAATAGGCTGCATGATGCGCAACTTCACTCCCGACGTCCATGGCGAGGTCCAGCTTTGCAACCCCGACACCATGCAGCGCGGTACAGATGGGCCCAACAACATGCTGAATGGACCCCACAGAATTGGCATCACGTTCTCTTCACCGATGAGTGTCGCATATGCCTTCAACCAGACAATCGTCGGAGACGTGTTTGGAGGCACCCTGGTCAGGCTGAACGTCTTAGACACAGTGTCCAGCGAGTGCAGCAAGGTGGTGGTTCCCTGATGTTTTGGGGTGGCATTATGTGGGGCCGACGTACGCCACTGGTGGTCATGGAAGGCTCCGAAACGGCTTTACGATACCTGAATGACATCCTCCGACCCATAGTGCACCCATATCGGCAGAATATTGGAGAGGCATTTGTCTTCATGGACGACAATTCTCGACCTCATCGTGCACATCTTGTGAATGCGTTCCTTCAAGATAACGACATCGCTCGACTACAGTGGCCAGCATGTTCGCCAGACATGAACCCTATCGAACATGCCTGGGATATGTTGAAAAGGGCTGTTTATGGACGTCTTGACCCACCAACCACTCTGAGAGATTTACGCCGAATTGTCGTTGAGGAGTGGGACAATTTGGACCAACAGTGTCTTGATGAACTTGTGGATAGTATGCCACGACGAATACAGGCATGCATCAATGCAAGAGGACGTGCTACTGGGTATTAGAGGTAGTGGTGTGTACTGCAATCTGGACCACAAATGCTGAAAGTCTAGCTGTATGATGGTACAACATGCAATGTGTGGGTCTCATGAGCAATAAAACGAGCTGAAATGTTGTTTGTGTTGATCTCTATTCCCTTTGTATTTAAAGGTTCCGGAACTCTTGGAACCGAGGTGATGCAAAACTTTTTTTTGATGTGTGTAAGTAGTAATATTAAGCTACTGAAATTATCTTGCAGTAAGGAAAACAGATGGAGGTGACAAATGCGTTTCTCCCTCACAATTAGAATGTGGAGCTAGTTTGTAGAGATTCAGAATCCCTCATTCAACTAGATACGAACACGTATAAATAAACTCATTCACTCGCTGGAGAAACCAACTGTTGTATTATGGGAGGAATATTGAAGTTATCTGCAGGAGTGGCAAGAATACATACTTCACCCTCACTGATGACCACAAACTGTTGCATCCAATCGCCCGACGTTAAATGCAGCTACCATAGATACAGTAATTCATTGGTCCTTGCTATAAATGAACAAACCCATCGCTAGTTACTTGGTGTTCAGTGGCCCATTTCAATTAATTAGTTGTGATGTTTTCAAACAGTCCTTTCTTTTCAAAAGTAATCCGTCTTTGAAACTCGTTACAGTAAATGCATGTGAATTACAACTTTCCAATGCAATAAGTGAGAGAAATAAATCTTGAATGCTCGTACTTAGGATATAAAGCAGGATTTATTTGTCTGTACAACATTATATTGACTGCACAAAAACCACATCATTAAAAGTAGAAACGAGCTCAGTTCCTCTTATTTGAGAAAAACTTGTATATTAATGCAGGTGCTAAGAATCCACTAGTTGACTTTTCACTAGTCAGATATCCTGAACGCAAAGGTATTACTTATTTTCTCATGATCATCTCATATAGTGAATTTTTAGTCGGTAAACACAATTTTTCCCAACTTGAAGTGAACTTGAAGACTGAGGCAAATTACATGCGGTAAAAATTATCGTGGGTAACTAGTTTCGATCATCATAAGATGCATTACATTTTAGCTTTTAAATCTGTGTCTACGAATAGGTGTGTTATACAAAAGCAACATTAAAAAATGGCTTCAAACCCCACAATAAGTGTGTTATAAAATTACTCAGTATATTTTTAGAATGACATGTTTTTCTCCGGGTACTTCGGTTTTCCGTGTCAAAATTTCATTCCAACAACACTCACCACGATCATTTCATTTCATCTGTCATTCATTTAATCATTGCCCTAGAGGAGTGCGACAGGCTTCGCCTCTAGATGGGGGCATCATTCATTCCATTCCTGACCTGGTCGGAGACTGGAAGCAGGCTGTGGATTTTCATTTTCATTTACAGAATATCTTAGATACGGAAGGTTATTCTATAATCCAATATTGATAGTGCTTTGTAATTTTTGATATTATACTGATAGTGGTTATTTACGTAGTGGTAGCATTAGAAATCCACCACAGAATCAACTTATCTTCCACAGATCGGAGAAAACACTCACAAGAGATTCAGTCGGAGACTCACCCAATCAAGATTGTATCATGAAGATAGAAATACCATATATATGCAAAACACGCGGTGGTAACTTTCAACAAGAAAGTATTATGATGAAACACATATCGATCCATAGTGGCCTAAAGCCATATTCATGTAGGTTATGTGGAGCAAACTATACTCAGAAAGGTAGTTTGAAAAGGCACATGTTGACCCATACTGGTCTAATGCCTTATTGCTGTCGTACATGCAGAAAGGAATTTACTAATATTAGTACTATAAGATCCACATGTCGGTCCATAGTGACTTAAAACCCTATTCGTGTGCATCATGCGGAGCAATGTTTACATGGAAAGGCAGTTTGAAAACGCATATGTTGACTCATAGTGGTATAAAGTCTCATTGCTGTGGTACATGTGGAATGAAATTTACTCATAAAATCACATTAAAGAACCACATGTCGATCCATAGTGGCCTAAGACCCTATTCCTGTGCCTCTTGCGGAAGAATGTTTACAAGAAAAGGCAGTTTGAAAACGCATATGTTGATCCATAGTGGTCTTAAGCCCCATTCCTGTGGTACATGCGGTGCAAACTTCATTAAGAAAGGCGATTTGAACGCACACATCCGGTTCCATAGCGGTCTTAAGCCACATTCATGTAATACATGCAGTGCCAAGTTCACTCGGAAAAGTGATTTGAAACGTCACATGCTAATCCATAGTGGTCTCAAGCCACATTAATGTGATACTTAGCTCATAAAGGTGATTTTGGGGTGGAGCAACTTTCTCTGTGAATGTTTCTTTTAAGAGAGACCTCGTAATGCATAGTAGTCAAAAGCCATCTATCCACATTCATATAGAACACGCAGAATCTACTTACGTCAAGAAAAGTTTCGCATATTGCTGGTCAAGTATCAATTGTTCGTTCCTGCGTGCATGTATATCGGCTGTGAAAACTTGCCTGTGTCAATGTGGATAGATCTGTATGAATGTGGCTACGACTCGGTGAACGCATGCAAAACCAATACATCTGAGACCAACCGGGAGGAGGTGGTGCAACGTATTGTCCTCGAACCCCTCTTGTGTGCACCCATAGACGTATGACAGAAATACTATCCTCTAAGCGGTAGTGAAAGTGTATGTTGAGTTTTTTCGGTCTAAAATTCATTTTCGTTGACGATATCGTTCGGCTGCGCAGAATTGGCATTGTTAGTGCCTTTCTTCAGGAGAATGGTATCCACAGAATGGATTGGCCTGCCTATGCTCCCGATCTTAATTGTGTAGAGCAGGCGTGCACACTGCTTTATAAGTAAGTACGTCCTCATTTTACTCCATGGCAATATGCAAAACGTTTTTTGATGTGTGTGTTTTAAAAAGGAATTGTTTGAAAAACACATGCGGGGACAACTTAACTACGAAAGAAAGTTTAAAAACACACAGGATGGTCCATCGTGGCTAGCAGCTGCACACATGTTTTCCATGCGCAGTAAACTTAACTGAGGAATGATCTTCAAAAGTATTTTATATGTAAGTAACGAAGAATTAAGTTTTACCACCTGCATGTCATGCAAAGTGAGAACAACTACCACCTTATGCCACCAACCCGTCGTCCAATCACCGGCTCTGCGTAACACTACAGGATAGGTGTGGCGGAAGGACATCAAGACGACATGCAACGGCGTTTTCTGCTTTAGAAATCCCACCACTTGAGCTTGAGGTTAACGTCGATGGAACGTTTAGAGTTGCAAGAATAACAAGCGTTAGACTCAGTAATGTTCTATGGTAAAGGAATAATGACATATATTTTCCCTACGGCTGAAAATGAAATAAATAACGTTTATTGACAGAGAATTTAACAATTGATTTTTCATGTTCAATGACAAAGAGCGGGATAAGATATTATAAGGGATGTAATAACAGAAGAGACACTTGGAAATTCAATAAAGGGACATGTCTTTATTTATTGTGAACAGTTTACATTCAATAGACCAAAACATCTTTGAAAATAATTTAATATGATTATTTCCTGTGAAACAAGTCCTTAAATCTACACTAAGGTATATTAATATCTCTCCATCTTAATGTTTTAATCTCTCCCGCTAATCAATAAATGGAGAGGATATCTGAAATGTGAAAGAGCTATAGACTGAGTGATGATAGCTTGATGTCATTCCAAGAGGGGGGGCCATCCTCTTGCAGTCTGTATGGGTACATAGGAGCTCCAAACTGAATAATATTAGCTAAAAGACACACTATTGTGTCAATACCTCTAAAAAGTACAATCTACTAACCACCTGGGTCTGTTGGAGCACTAACCTGAATGATACTAGATAAAGTGTGTCAAAACCTCTCAGAAGAACCATCTGCTCACCGTCTGCCTGGGTATCTATGACCTATTAACAGTCTCATATTAGTTTACTTACGCGCCAAGAGGAACACAACGTGGAATTACCTCTAAGAGGAACCATCTAATCACAGTTTGATTGGATGTTTAGGAGCTCTATACTGAAGGATGTTAGCCAGGTATACCTCTAAGAAGAACGATCCGTTCACAGCGTGACTTGGTACCTAGGTGTTCTTCACTGCAAGATTTTAGCGTGATGACGCAGCAGGCGTGTCAACACCGTTAAGGTGAACAGATACTGACTGTCAGGATGGGTACCTAGGAACTTTATTCAGAATAATATTGGCTTTAAGATACTCCATGTGTTAATACCCTCTATGAGTAACCATCTTCTCACAGTCTAGGTGGGTACATAGGACCCCGAAACTGAATGATATTAGCTTGACACTCCTGTGTGTCAGTATTCCTAAGAACCATATACTCTCAGTCTGGGTGGGTGCCTAGCCAAAACCTCTATGAGTAATCATCTGCTCACTGTCTGGGTGGGTAAGTAGGAGCCCTAAACTGAATGACATTAGCTTTAGGACACTCCAGCTGTATCAGTATCCTTAAAAACCATCTACTCTCAGTCTGGGCGTAAGCCTAGGAGTTTCAAACTGAATTATATTTCCTTAGTGACGTTCTGAATGTCTCAGTGCCCTTTAGAGGAACAATCTGCATACAGTTTGTGAGGGTACCTAAGAGTTCTGAATTTTTGTTACAACTCGTGGTTCTCCATCGGAAGGTATTGTGTATATTCTGTAGTTGAGGATATAATAAAACAAACAATTACACTTATTTATTTATCGTATGGCTTTTTGTGCCGGGAGTGTCCGAGGACATGTTCAGCTCGCCTGAGTCTGTAGCTGCTTCCAGCGGATACCCTAAAGGGTGAGCTACAATTTCCGTTCAATTTCAAGTAGTTCCAACTTTCGCCAGCAGATATCAATGATACCTAGTGGTGAACGTTGGAACTTTGATAGAGCGTTCTGACGAAATCTAACCTAACAAATTTTGCTTTACACAAGTTTAGTCTGTGAAAGGATCTTTTACATGCCATAAATCTATGACATGGGACCGCCGGCTTTACTTCCCCTCCGAAGGAAGGCATACTGAAGGATTTTTAACGCTCTTAAAAAATCCGACGACTTCGGCCGGGTTTGAACCCGCTATCTTGGGCACAGCAGTTCAGCATGCTACCGACTACGCCACCGAAGCGTAATCCCATCGGACAAAACTGTCTATATATTTTTTTGACAATACTAGAAGACCCGTGCTGCTCCGCAGCATTCATTGCAACAATCCTGCAGCACTTCTTTCCATATGACATTTGCTGTTCGCATGTCCGTATCTTTAACTGTTTACCCAGCGTAAGCTTAAATGGCACACGGACTGCAGATCCCAGACACAATTCTGAAATGCCGAGGTGAACAGCGAAACTCCAAACACGTAGGCTATACTCTGAAGTATTAACTCGACACGACTCGACAGTTTGATGCGGGCCGAAGCTGGGGTGATAGGGTAGTTCGCAAGCTTGATAACTCGCTCCGAGGCTAGTAATTCAAATTTCCACTGAATGAAGATTGCTGGAAGAAATGAAGACGTAAAACACTTATAGTGGGCTATATGGGAGCTGTCGAGGACATTTTTTGCAGAACTTTTCATGCTGATCAATTGTCAGAGTATATAGATATTTTATAACGTTTTACCCAGCGTAAGCTTAAAAGACACGTGGACGGAAGGTTTTTCTTCCGACTCGATTCACTGAAGTCGTTACTGCTTGGCTTCCTTTGGTCATAAATAAATATTTTCTTCCGAATCCTTCCTCGAGAAATCCTTTACAGAAAGGCGAAACCCCCATCAAAATCCATCAAGTTGTTCTCGAGATTTCCCGTTACATCCAAGAATCGGGGGACTTCGTTTTATGCTAAGTATACAGGGTGTTACAAAAAGGTACGGCCAAACTTTCAGGAAACATTCCTCACACACAAAGAAAGAAAATATGATATGTGGACATGTGTCCGGAAACGCTTAATTTCCATGTTAGAGCTCATTTTATTACTTCTCTTCAAATCACATTAATCATGGAATGGAAACACACAGCAACAGAACGTACCAGCGTGACTTCAAACACTTTGTTACAGGAAATGTTCAAAATGTCCTCCGTTAGCGAGGATACATGCATCCACCCTCCGTCGCATAGAATCCCTGATGCGCTGATGCAGCCCTGGAGAATGGCGTATTGTATCACAGCCGTCCACAATACGAGCACGAAGAGTCTCTACATTTGGTACCGGGGTTGCGTAGACAAGAGCTTTCAAATGCCCCCATAAATGAAAGTCAAGAGGGTTGAGGTCAGGAGAGCGTGGAGGCCATGGAATTGGTCCGCCTCTACCAATCCATCGGTCACCGAATCTGTTGTTGAGAAGCGTACGAACACTTCGACTGAAATGTGCAGGAGCTCCATCGTGCATGAACCACATGTTGTGTCGTACTTGTAAAGGTACATGTTCTAGCAGCACAGGTAGAGTATCCCGTATGAAATCATGATAACGTGCTCCATTGAACGTAGGTGGAAGAACATGGGGCCCAATCAAGACATCACCAACAATTCCTGCCCAAACGTTCACAGAAAATCTGTGTTGATGACGTGATTGCACAATTGCGTGCGGATTCTCGTCAGCCCACACATGTTGATTGTGAAAATTTACAATTTGATCACGTTGGAATGACGCCTCATCCGTAAAGAGAACATTTGCACTGAAATGAGGATTGACACATTGTTGGATGAACCATTCGCAGAAGTGTACCCGTGGAGGCCAATCAGCTGCTGATAGTGCCTGCACACGCTGTACATGGTACGGGAACAACAGGTTCTCCCGTAAGTAGGGGGGTAAGGCGGTTTCCAACCAGTGTCATGGCCGCCGCGTGAGTCCAAGCCAATATCTCGCAAACCGATGGTCGGATTTTAATAAATGAGGTGTCGTTGGACTCGGGTTGACGCCCTCTTTCCAATGGACCATTCATTTCAACCCCTAAATAAAACCTACCCCTACTAGGGGGTGAAATTGTAATTTTTAGTGAAAGTCTCTTTTCAAATACGACATGTATAAGGTGCGCTGCTAAAATGAACTTAAATGTTGTTGCTCATATCGCGCATGCGTTTTTCTGGCTGCCGCTATGGATGAACATTTTTGTTTTTGTTTTGTACGCATGCGCACTTGGGATTTTTGTAAGAGGGCGAGCTCTTTGAAAAAAAATGATTGATAAGAAGAGGTTTTGGTGGTGAGGAGAGAACCAGATAGTCGCCTACTTTCCTACAACGTTTGCCGATATCTCTCGAACGCAAGGTCGGATTTGGACGTGTGACGTGTCAAATCGCTTGTCTCAAAGCCCTATATATGTTATTAATAGGTTAAAGTTTTGAGAATGAGGGAAACAGGCGTTTTGGGGTAAAATTATGATTTTAGACTTTTTCTGATATTTCACGAATGCCTGGTCGGATTTGGTCCTATGACGTGTCAAATGGCTTGTCTCGAAACCCTCTTTATTTTGGTAATAGGTTAAAGTTTTTGAGAATGAGGGAAACAGAATTTTTTGTTGTAAAACCGTGATTTTAGACTTTTTGTTATATCTCACAAACCAATAACGCCAGAGACGTATACGAGGGGTCGTAGGACTCGGGGTGACGCCCCTCCCCTATCTCTCTTTCGAATATAGTATTTATGTTTAAAAAAATGCGAAAGAGCCTAACGACACTTATGTTGAAAACATTTCAGTTTTTAAAACTTTTCTTAAATTTGTCTAAAATGTTCATGACGAGTGGTTGTAGATAGAAAGAGACGATACCACTGGACACGTGTTTCAACGAAGCTATTACTGGCCACGGTGGTGATATACCAATACAGTATTCGCTATTTCGATGAGACGGCGGGTCGAGGGTTCGTTTTCTGATTTTTCCTATGATGGAATTCCTAATTCCTAAACCCCCTGAAGGGGGTCTTTAACGTGTAAACGATTATGAGTGACATGACAAATGATAATTCCTTGATTCGATGAAGTTGGCTTTAGATAGAACAAACAGAACTTGGTTATATGTTGCTTGAAGTGAGTATAGAAAACAAACTTGCTGGGGCAGACTGACAGGATGTGAATGTTATTTGATCTTATTGGAATGCATTGACTTGACAGGGCAATGAAAAAAAGCACAGAGATGCTGAGGACACTTGAAGGTCAAACGATATGGCAACCATGGTGGGAGGGGGAAGCTAGGATGATGTCGCCGATCATGTTCAATGGATGAATTTATATTTTGCGAAGCATTGTTCGGAGAGGGTCATGGGACGACTTGTTTTAAGGGTATTTATTTTTTCGATGTTTCCTATGGTGGACTCATTGATTGAAATAATCCAAAACTGCTAGGGCATGGCCTTGAGATTTTATAAACCGATAATGGGATTTTGACATACAAGATCCACTCAGAACTTGACATGATGTCATTCTTTTTATGGCTTATGAATTTCCCCAAAAAAGACCCAAAACAACAAGATCATGGACTTTTGCTTTTCTTAATATATTGCAAACCCATAATGTAAGATGTTTACTGTGAGTGACGAAATCTAGCTAGGTAACGAAAGAATTATTGTAGGATATATGTATGGTGACTGACACGTCTTTGACCATTGGAACTTGTTTTCAGATCTGACTGTAGTACATAGGGAGTATAGGTTGTAGGCATGGATTGACAAACGGTGCACACAAAATTCAATTTATCGATTCAAGAATTAAGAGTAGACTATCATTAATTAATTGGTTAAAGAGTGTAGCTAAAAATAAAAAAATGGTGACTACATTAAACTAAACTGAACCAAGTCGAATCAAACCCAACCGAACCAAACCAAGCCTAAAGCAAACCAAACCTAATCAAGAACAAGCCAAGGGCTTAAGTGTAAAACTTGTGGGGGAATGCAGACATTGGCAATGTCCAAAGGAAGGGATAACGCTCTACCTCTAGAGGGTAAGGTAAAGCTAGCGCATGGTGCTAATGCATATTCCCAAGTACATGAACCACACACACACACAACTATCCTATGCTGTTTTTATGAGTTAACTGTTAAAACTTACTCAGTGGTTACTGAGCAAGATGGTCGCTACACACAACAAGCTTTAAATACTTGAGGCTAATAATCTATACACACACACACACGCTTGTTCTAAACTAAACTGTCTTGCTGGCAGTGCTCACACAGTAGGCAAATGACAGAAATGCTTGGCTAACAGAAATACAATCATTTTCGTTTGTCTAATGTTACCAGCTAACCATTACATACTATAGTGGTGAGCACATGTGCCTCTTGCACTGGAGATCGTAACTCGATTTCTAGCTCTAAGGCCTAGAATGAATCAAACTAAGAAAGAAGGGTATGGTGACGCAGTGGTTAAACTGTTAGCCTTTCACTAAGGTAGACTAGGGTTTGATTTTAGGTTAATATACATGTCATAAACAAACAAACAAACAAACAAACAAAAAAAGCAGAGATAATGTTTAAAACTGATTACACTTGTCTCTTTTCAAATTATTACTTAGATTGCAAATACAAAGGTGGACTGGGTTTGATATTCAGTTAATGCTGCCTATCGCATACTAGCCTGTAAGAAAGCCAAACAAGCAAAAGGCGTAGGTAGAGCAGTGGTAAAATCGCTATGTGTAGAGAACTACCTAACGGTTTTATGAACTGGCAATGGTATGTCGCATAAACAGTGCAGGATACAATCCAGCAACCATAATTTGTATCTTGTGGAGCAGAGAAAACATATATATAGAGAAAGATATAGGAAGCTAGTGTATGTATGGGTAGCATTGATAATTTGACCAGAGAAAATACGATGAGGTAGGGTGGGGAGAGGGAGAATTAACACTTATATATGAATGAATGGTAAATAGTATTTTAGTTTTTTTTCCCCAATAGTTTTGTTTTTTAAATGCAGTGGTAGATAGTCGTTATTTTGTAAAACATTCTTACTTGCAGTAGTAATAAGACTCTATGGTTTCGCTAACACATAGATAGACTGTATTATTGCCATGGTCAAGCACTCACATTAAGATCATTTACAAAATCATAAAATGAAAAATAAAAAATCTTGTTTTGGAAATATCGTTTTTCAACATACACAAAATAAATATATAAAAAATTTGTAAACAGCAAAATGGAAAATCCATGGTCAAGCACTCACATTAAGATCATTTACAAAATCATAAAATGAAAAATAAAAATCTTGTTTTGGAAATATCGATTTTTTTCAACATACACAAAATAAATATATAAAAAATTTGTAAACAGCAAAATGGAAAATCCATGTTTCCATATAGACAAAATTTAAAAACCTTAAACGGACATTTAAGAAAATATATATAAATGGGAAATTGACAAATGTGTAAATATGAAAATGGAAAAATCCATGTTTCCATATCATGAAATTGAAAAACATCAAACTGTCATTTTAAAAAATGCAAATGGAAAATTGACAAATTGCAATGTGTGAAATGTGAAATTGAACAAATGGCTATCATTATTTAAAAAAAAAAAAGAACATGGTGCTCTATGGTTGAGGTGTGAATCAAACCCTTTCTACTTATTTGGACCACCCGAGACTGAGTAGACTAGTTTAAGTTGTCATACCACTTTTAAAAGTTTGTGTTAAATCTAGGAATTGAACCCAAGAGCTTGTAGGGGAGATCAAAGGTTATAATATGTTAAACAGATAGCCTTGAATGAAGGGTGTGGTAGCTATATAGAGATGAGACGTTTCGCTCGGGGCAGGGAGGCATGGAGATCTGCATCAAACCAGTCAAAGGACTAAAGACTCAAACAACAACATGTACGTTCACCAAAATAATGTTGTGTAACGGTAAATGTTAGTCAACGAACAGTAATGCATTACTAAAACCCATGACACGATACCTAAGAGCTTTTCTAAAATGATTTTAAAATGCCTTTAACCCTATATTGAACACCCAGTTCACAAAACTCATAACTGCAATGTTATGGTAAAACAAAACAAAATCTATATTTCAAAACAAACAAGTGGTTTAGTCAATGTATACTGGAAAAAGTTTTGTAAACACTCAAGTCCTCAAGACCAATTAAATTAGTAACTGTCAGGTTGGCCGAGTGGTTAAGGTGTTTGACTTAAGATCAAATTTCTGTATAAGGAAGCAAGGGTTCGAATCCCTTACCTGACATAACTATTGCCTTAACATGGCTTGGCCACACTGTATTATTATGATACTCAGTACACAAACCATAGATATAGTGTATTGTTTAAGGCCACTCTCTTTCTGAACATAGTCAGAGACTGTTGATGGTTAACAATTGTATTAATAGTGGGACATGGGGATAGCAATTAAGAAAAAACAGCCAATACCCATACAATATTTTTATTCATTTTAGTTTTTTTTACAATAGTTACACACTGAATACAACTTTTTATCTCTTTACCATTGTTTGATATAGATTTTAAACACAACGCTTGTTGTAGATCCTTTTACAACTTTCTCTAGGTACTCTTGTTCTTAAAAACTGGGGAAGCCGCAATGGTTTTATAGACATTAAACCCTCATTCTCTTTTTTTTTCATCATTATCATCATCATTATTATAAATATTATCTTTATAATTATTATAGTCATTGTCACCATCATTATCATCATCATCATCATCCTCAACATCACTAGAACTATCCAATTCCATTTTTTCCTTTTCAAAAGGGATCTCTTGAAGAGTCTGTGTTGCTTTTGATAGTGTTACGGGTTTATTGAACGTTGACAACTGTCCTAACATGACTTTTTGAGGAGATAAATGTTTTTTCATAAGGAAGTCACTATGTTGAGTAACACTATGTTTTTGTCGGACTTGCTTTTTCTTGTTCTTTTGATCATGTTTTGTTAACACTAACGGTGTTTCATTTGGTATACCACATTGATGAGTACCCACACTTAAGACCTCACCATGTTTACTTTTTAGATGACCTAGACATTTTGTTGTTCTTTGTTTTGAGCACTGCCAAAATATGATGCCATTCGCATTTTCTCGCTTATAGTTATAAGAGTACCCATGATACAGGGCACGTGGTTTACCTTTATTGGTTATAGTATATTCCATAGTAGTCACTGACTTGTATAGTCGATCCGCCTACTACAAAGGTCTGAACACTTGTGGTGAAAGAATGATGTTGTGTTGACGTTTTATGCAGGATAATGTTGGTGGCATATGTGGGTGGCTTATGTTGATGACATGTGTTGTTGGCTGATTTTGGTGGCTTATGTTGATGGTTTATGGTGGTGGCTTATGTTGATGGCTTATGTTGGTGGCTTATGTTGATGACATATGTTGGTGACTTATGTTGATAGCTTATGTTGGTGGCTAATGTTGATGACATATGTTGTTGGCTTATGGTGGTGGCTTATGTTGATGGTATATGTTGCTGGCCTATGTTGATGGTTTATGTTAATGGCTTAGGTTAATATCTTAGGTTGATGGCATAAGTTGATGGCTTATGTTGGTGGCTTATGGTGGTGGCTTATGCTGGTGGCTTATGCTAGTGGCTTATGGTGGTGGTTTATGGTGGTGGCTTATGTTGATGACATATGTTGGTGGCTTAAGTTGGTGGCTTATGTTGGTGGCTTATGGTGGTGGCTTATGGTGGTGGGTTATGGTGGTGGATTATGGTGGCTTATAGTGGTGGCTTATGGTGGTGGTTTATGGTGGTGGCTTATGTTGATGACATATGTTGGTGGCTTATGGTGGCTTATGGTGGTGATTTATAGTGGTGGCCTATGTTGGTGGCTTATTTTTGGTGGTTTACGTTAATACCTTATTTGTAATGGCTTATTTGACAAGTTATTGTTGTCAATGTATTTAGAGGATTTTTCTCTTGGTTTTGGAAAGTATCTCAACTCTTTTTTATGGTAGCATAATGCTTACCGCCATGTTTGTAAGCAACAACAACACACTAAAATTCCAAGAATCCAAAGTACTCTAAGGTTAATGATTGTCTCTCAACTCCATTCAACGTCTAGTCAAAAAACATTATATATTTTTCACATTTTACAAAAAAGGTAAATTGGGAAAGTAAGCTATATGTTTAAACTGAAAATCATATCAAATCATATGCTAACTCCAACACCTACGTCTACCCCAATCTCAGTCAAAAAAATATAATATTCTTCAAATTTTTCCAAAACAGTATTTGGAAAGTAGGCCATATTTTGAAAACTAATCATCCTATAAAGTCATATATATATATACTGAAACCAATGGCTTTTATATCCTTAATCTTAAGAACAAAATATGGAATTTTTGACATTTTTTCCAAAAATGTTCATTTTAAAACGGGGCTATATTTTGGAAACTAGGAATTTTACAAGAAAGTTTGTTTAACGTAAATGGCAGGTATTTACCCCCACTACCCGCAAACCAAGTCCCAGGTCTCTGGGGAAAAATCCAAAAAAAGTTCAATTTGGAAAGTAGGCAATATTTTGAAAACTAATCATCCTAAAAAGTCATATATAGACTCAAACCAATGGCTTTTATGTCCTTAATTGGTAGAACAAAACTTAACATTTTTTCAGTTTTTCCAAAAAAGTCCAATTTTCAAAAATTGTCTATATTTTGGGAACTAAGAATTTTACAAAAAAGTTTGTTTAACGAAAATGAAAGGTCTTTACCCCCCTCTACCCAAAACATAAATTTCAGGTCCCTAGGACAAAAACTGTGCAGTATATATATATATATTTTTTTGGGGGAGGGGGTCTATATTCACTTTACCTCCCCACTTCACAAGATGGCGGCCATAGCTTAACTTAACCTAGCCTAACCTAACCTGACCTACGAGGTGTGATCAAAAAGTTCCAAAAATGTGGCTGCAACTTAACCAAACCTAGCCTAGCCTAACCTAACCTCCCTGTTGACTAGCCCCCTTTGGACGGGTCCTTTTTGAAGGGAGTCATTTTTTTTACGTGTCCCGGAGGACGGGTCCTTGTTGACGGGTCCCTGTGGCGGGTCCTTTGGACTGATCCCTATGGACTGGCCTTGCATTTTATCCAAATTATGTCAAAGGGGACCCGCCACTGGGACCCGTCAACAAGGACCCGTCCTCCGGGACACGTAAAAAAAATGACTCCCTTCAAAAAGGACCCGTCCAAAGGGGGCTAGTCAACAGGGAGGTTAGGTTAGGCTAGGCTAGGTTTGGTTAAGTTGCAGCCACATTTTTGGAACTTTTTGATCACACCTCGTAGGTCAGGTTAGGTTAGGCTAGGTTAAGTTAAGCTATGGCCGCCATCTTGTGAAGTGGGGAGGTAAAGTGAATATAGACCCCCTCCCCCCCCAAAAAAAATATATATATACTGCACAGTTTTTGTCCTAGGGACCTGAAATTTATGTTTTGGGTAGAGGGGGGTAAAGACCTTTCATTTTCGTTAAACAAACTTTTTTGTAAAATTCTTAGTTCCCAAAATATAGACAATTTTTGAAAATTGGACTTTTTTGGAAAAACTGAAAAAATGTTAAGTTTTGTTCTACCAATTAAGGACATAAAAGCCATTGGTTTGAGTCTATATATGACTTTTTAGGATGATTAGTTTTCAAAATATTGCCTACTTTCCAAATTGAACTTTTTTTGGATTTTTCCCCAGAGACCTGGGACTTGGTTTGCGGGTAGTGGGGGTAAATACCTGCCATTTACGTTAAACAAACTTTCTTGTAAAATTCCTAGTTTCCAAAATATAGCCCCGTTTTAAAATGAACATTTTTGGAAAAAATGTCAAAAATTCCATATTTTGTTCTTAAGATTAAGGATATAAAAGCCATTGGTTTCAGTATATATATATATGACTTTATAGGATGATTAGTTTTCAAAATATGGCCTACTTTCCAAATACTGTTTTGGAAAAATTTGAAGAATATTATATTTTTTTGACTGAGATTGGGGTAGACGTAGGTGTTGGAGTTAGCATATGATTTGATATGATTTTCAGTTTAAACATATAGCTTACTTTCCCAATTTACCTTTTTTGTAAAATGTGAAAAATATATAATGTTTTTTGACTAGACGTTGAATGGAGTTGAGAGACAATCATTAACCTTAGAGTACTTTGGATTCTTGGAATTTTAGTGTGTTGTTGTTGCTTACAAACATGGCGGTAAGCATTATGCTACCATAAAAAAGAGTTGAGATACTTTCCAAAACCAAGAGAAAAATCCTCTAAATACATTGACAACAATAACTTGTCAAATAAGCCATTACAAATAAGGTATTAACGTAAACCACCAAAAATAAGCCACCAACATAGGCCACCACTATAAATCACCACCATAAGCCACCATAAGCCACCAACATATGTCATCAACATAAGCCACCACCATAAACCACCACCATAAGCCACCACTATAAGCCACCATAATCCACCACCATAACCCACCACCATAAGCCACCACCATAAGCCACCAACATAAGCCACCAACTTAAGCCACCAACATATGTCATCAACATAAGCCACCACCATAAACCACCACCATAAGCCACTAGCATAAGCCACCAGCATAAGCCACCACCATAAGCCACCAACATAAGCCATCAACTTATGCCATCAACCTAAGATATTAACCTAAGCCATTAACATAAACCATCAACATAGGCCAGCAACATATACCATCAACATAAGCCACCACCATAAGCCAACAACATATGTCATCAACATTAGCCACCAACATAAGCTATCAACATAAGTCACCAACATATGTCATCAACATAAGCCACCAACATAAGCCATCAACATAAGCCACCACCATAAACCATCAACATAAGCCACCAAAATCAGCCAACAACACATGTCATCAACATAAGCCACCCACATATGCCACCAACATTATCCTGCATAAAACGTCAACACAACATCATTCTTTCACCACAAGTGTTCAGACCTTTGTAGTAGGCGGATCGACTATACAAGTCAGTGACTACTATGGAATATACTATAACCAATAAAGGTAAACCACGTGCCCTGTATCATGGGTACTCTTATAACTATAAGCGAGAAAATGCGAATGGCATCATATTTTGGCAGTGCTCAAAACAAAGAACAACAAAATGTCTAGGTCATCTAAAAAGTAAACATGGTGAGGTCTTAAGTGTGGGTACTCATCAATGTGGTATACCAAATGAAACACCGTTAGTGTTAACAAAACATGATCAAAAGAACAAGAAAAAGCAAGTCCGACAAAAACATAGTGTTACTCAACATAGTGACTTCCTTATGAAAAAACATTTATCTCCTCAAAAAGTCATGTTAGGACAGTTGTCAACGTTCAATAAACCCGTAACACTATCAAAAGCAACACAGACTCTTCAAGAGATCCCTTTTGAAAAGGAAAAAATGGAATTGGATAGTTCTAGTGATGTTGAGGATGATGATGATGATGATAATGATGGTGACAATGACTATAATAATTATAAAGATAATATTTATAATAATGATGATGATAATGATGAAAAAAAAAGAGAATGAGGGTTTAATGTCTATAAAACCATTGCGGCTTCCCCAGTTTTTAAGAACAAGAGTACCTAGAGAAAGTTGTAAAAGGATCTACAACAAGCGTTGTGTTTAAAATCTATATCAAACAATGGTAAAGAGATAAAAAGTTGTATTCAGTGTGTAACTATTGTAAAAAAAACTAAAATGAATAAAAATATTGTATGGGTATTGGCTGTTTTTTCTTAATTGCTATCCCCATGTCCCACTATTAATACAATTGTTAACCATCAACAGTCTCTGACTATGTTCAGAAAGAGAGTGGCCTTAAACAATACACTATATCTATGGTTTGTGTACTGAGTATCATAATAATACAGTGTGGCCAAGCCATGTTAAGGCAATAGTTATGT
Source organism: Meconema thalassinum (assembly GCA_946902985.2). Taxonomy (NCBI): domain Eukaryota; kingdom Metazoa; phylum Arthropoda; class Insecta; order Orthoptera; family Tettigoniidae; genus Meconema; species Meconema thalassinum. The sequence continues at coordinate 125,100,967 of OX336397.1, forward strand.
CAGGTAAGGGATTCGAACCCTTGCTTCCTTATACAGAAATTTGATCTTAAGTCAAACACCTTAACCACTCGGCCAACCTGACAGTTACTAATTTAATTGGTCTTGAGGACTTGAGTGTTTACAAAACTTTTTCCAGTATACATTGACTAAACCACTTGTTTGTTTTGAAATATAGATTTTGTTTTGTTTTACCATAACATTGCAGTTATGAGTTTTGTGAACTGGGTGTTCAATATAGGGTTAAAGGCATTTTAAAATCATTTTAGAAAAGCTCTTAGGTATCGTGTCATGGGTTTTAGTAATGCATTACTGTTCGTTGACTAACATTTACCGTTACACAACATTATTTTGGTGAACGTACATGTTGTTGTTTGAGTCTTTAGTCCTTTGACTGGTTTGATGCAGATCTCCATGCCTCCCTGCCCCGAGCGAAACGTCTCATCTCTATATAGCTACCACACCCTTCATTCAAGGCTATCTGTTTAACATATTATAACCTTTGATCTCCCCTACAAGCTCTTGGGTTCAATTCCTAGATTTAACACAAACTTTTAAAAGTGGTATGACAACTTAAACTAGTCTACTCAGTCTCGGGTGGTCCAAATAAGTAGAAAGGGTTTGATTCACACCTCAACCATAGAGCACCATGTTCTTTTTTTTTTTAAATAATGATAGCCATTTGTTCAATTTCACATTTCACACATTGCAATTTGTCAATTTTCCATTTGCATTTTTTAAAATGACAGTTTGATGTTTTTCAATTTCATGATATGGAAACATGGATTTTTCCATTTTCATATTTACACATTTGTCAATTTCCCATTTATATATATTTTCTTAAATGTCCGTTTAAGGTTTTTAAATTTTGTCTATATGGAAACATGGATTTTCCATTTTGCTGTTTACAAATTTTTTATATATTTATTTTGTGTATGTTGAAAAAAATCGATATTTCCAAAACAAGATTTTTATTTTTCATTTTATGATTTTGTAAATGATCTTAATGTGAGTGCTTGACCATGGATTTTCCATTTTGCTGTTTACAAATTTTTTATATATTTATTTTGTGTATGTTGAAAAACGATATTTCCAAAACAAGATTTTTTATTTTTCATTTTATGATTTTGTAAATGATCTTAATGTGAGTGCTTGACCATGGCAATAATACAGTCTATCTATGTGTTAGCGAAACCATAGAGTCTTATTACTACTGCAAGTAAGAATGTTTTACAAAATAACGACTATCTACCACTGCATTTAAAAAACAAAACTATTGGGGAAAAAAACTAAAATACTATTTACCATTCATTCATATATAAGTGTTAATTCTCCCTCTCCCCACCCTACCTCATCGTATTTTCTCTGGTCAAATTATCAATGCTACCCATACATACACTAGCTTTCTATATCTTTCTCTATATATATGTTTTCTCTGCTCCACAAGATACAAATTATGGTTGCTGGATTGTATCCTGCACTGTTTATGCGACATACCATTGCCAGTTCATAAAACCGTTAGGTAGTTCTCTACACATAGCGATTTTACCACTGCTCTACCTACGCCTTTTGCTTGTTTGGCTTTCTTACAGGCTAGTATGCGATAGGCAGCATTAACTGAATATCAAACCCAGTCCACCTTTGTATTTGCAATCTAAGTAATAATTTGAAAAGAGACAAGTGTAATCAGTTTTAAACATTATCTCTGCTTTTTTTGTTTGTTTGTTTGTTTGTTTGTTTGTTTATGACATGTATATTAACCTAAAATCAAACCCTAGTCTACCTTAGTGAATGGCTAACAGTTTAACCACTGCGTCACCATACCCTTCTTTCTTAGTTTGATTCATTCTAGGCCTTAGAGCTAGAAATCGAGTTACGATCTCCAGTGCAAGAGGCACATGTGCTCACCACTATAGTATGTAATGGTTAGCTGGTAACATTAGACAAACGAAAATGATTGTATTTCTGTTAGCCAAGCATTTCTGTCATTTGCCTACTGTGTGAGCACTGCCAGCAAGACAGTTTAGTTTAGAACAAGCGTGTGTGTGTGTGTATAGATTATTAGCCTCAAGTATTTAAAGCTTGTTGTGTGTAGCGACCATCTTGCTCAGTAACCACTGAGTAAGTTTTAACAGTTAACTCATAAAAACAGCATAGGATAGTTGTGTGTGTGTGTGGTTCATGTACTTGGGAATATGCATTAGCACCATGCGCTAGCTTTACCTTACCCTCTAGAGGTAGAGCGTTATCCCTTCCTTTGGACATTGCCAATGACTGCATTCCCCCACAAGTTTTACACTTAAGCCCTTGGCTTGTTCTTGATTAGGTTTGGTTTGCTTTAGGCTTGGTTTGGTTCGGTTGGGTTTGATTCGACTTGGTTCAGTTTAGTTTAATGTAGTCACCATTTTTTTATTTTTAGCTACACTCTTTAACCAATTAATTAATGATAGTCTACTCTTAATTCTTGAATCGATAAATTGAATTTTGTGTGCACCGTTTGTCAATCCATGCCTACAACCTATACTCCCTATGTACTACAGTCAGATCTGAAAACAAGTTCCAATGGTCAAAGACGTGTCAGTCACCATACATATATCCTACAATAATTCTTTCGTTACCTAGCTAGATTTCGTCACTCACAGTAAACATCTTACATTATGGGTTTGCAATATATTAAGAAAAGCAAAAGTCCATGATCTTGTTGTTTTGGGTCTTTTTTGGGGAAATTCATAAGCCATAAAAAGAATGACATCATGTCAAGTTCTGAGTGGATCTTGTATGTCAAAATCCCATTATCGGTTTATAAAATCTCAAGGCCATGCCCTAGCAGTTTTGGATTATTTCAATCAATGAGTCCACCATAGGAAACATCGAAAAAATAAATACCCTTAAAACAAGTCGTCCCATGACCCTCTCCGAACAATGCTTCGCAAAATATAAATTCATCCATTGAACATGATCGGCGACATCATCCTAGCTTCCCCCTCCCACCATGGTTGCCATATCGTTTGACCTTCAAGTGTCCTCAGCATCTCTGTGCTTTTTTTCATTGCCCTGTCAAGTCAATGCATTCCAATAAGATCAAATAACATTCACATCCTGTCAGTCTGCCCCAGCAAGTTTGTTTTCTATACTCACTTCAAGCAACATATAACCAAGTTCTGTTTGTTCTATCTAAAGCCAACTTCATCGAATCAAGGAATTATCATTTGTCATGTCACTCATAATCGTTTACACGTTAAAGACCCCCTTCAGGGGGTTTAGGAATTAGGAATTCCATCATAGGAAAAATCAGAAAACGAACCCTCGACCCGCCGTCTCATCGAAATAGCGAATACTGTATTGGTATATCACCACCGTGGCCAGTAATAGCTTCGTTGAAACACGTGTCCAGTGGTATCGTCTCTTTCTATCTACAACCACTCGTCATGAACATTTTAGACAAATTTAAGAAAAGTTTTAAAAACTGAAATGTTTTCAACATAAGTGTCGTTAGGCTCTTTCGCATTTTTTTAAACATAAATACTATATTCGAAAGAGAGATAGGGGAGGGGCGTCACCCCGAGTCCTACGACCCCTCGTATACGTCTCTGGCGTTATTGGTTTGTGAGATATAACAAAAAGTCTAAAATCACGGTTTTACAACAAAAAATTCTGTTTCCCTCATTCTCAAAAACTTTAACCTATTACCAAAATAAAGAGGGTTTCGAGACAAGCCATTTGACACGTCATAGGACCAAATCCGACCAGGCATTCGTGAAATATCAGAAAAAGTCTAAAATCATAATTTTACCCCAAAACGCCTGTTTCCCTCATTCTCAAAACTTTAACCTATTAATAACATATATAGGGCTTTGAGACAAGCGATTTGACACGTCACACGTCCAAATCCGACCTTGCGTTCGAGAGATATCGGCAAACGTCGTAGGAAAGTAGGCGACTATCTGGTTCTCTCCTCACCACCAAAACCTCTTCTTATCAATCATTTTTTTTCAAAGAGCTCGCCCTCTTACAAAAATCCCAAGTGCGCATGCGTACAAAACAAAAACAAAAATGTTCATCCATAGCGGCAGCCAGAAAAACGCATGCGCGATATGAGCAACAACATTTAAGTTCATTTTAGCAGCGCACCTTATACATGTCGTATTTGAAAAGAGACTTTCACTAAAAATTACAATTTCACCCCCTAGTAGGGGTAGGTTTTATTTAGGGGTTGAAATGAATGGTCCATTGGAAAGAGGGCGTCAACCCGAGTCCAACGACACCTCATTTGTCAAAATCGGACCATGGCTTCGGGAGATATCGACTTTGCCCCTGAATGTATTGCGGGTTAGTATGTGACGTCAGAGGGAAAAGTGGTGGGGGGGATTAGAACTGTCATCACTCCACTACTCCCGTAGCACTCTCCATACAGTGACGTGGTCAACGTTACCTTGTACAGCAGCAACTTCTCTGACGCTGACATGAGGGTTATCGTCAACTGCACGAAGAATTGCCTCGTCCATTGCAGGCGTCCTCGTCGTTCTAGGTCTTCCCCAGTCGCGAGTCATAGGCTGGAATGTTCCGTGCTCCCTAAGACGCCGATCAATTGCTTCGAACGTCTTCCTGTCGGGACACCTTCGTTCTGGAAATCTGTCTCGATACAAACGTACCGCGCCACGGCTATTGCCTCGTGCTAATCCATACATCAAATGGGCATCTGCCAACTCCGCATTTGTAAACATTGCACTGACTGCAAAACCACGTTCGTGATGAACACTAACCAGTTGATGCTACGTACTTTTGTGCTTGATGCTCGTACTGTAGAGCAATGAGTCGCATGTCAACACAAGCACTGACGTCAACATTACCTTCCTTCAAATGGGCCAACTGGCGGTGAATCGAGGAAGTACAGTACATACTAACGAAACTAAAATGAGCTCTAACATTACGTCAACATTACCTTCCTTCAAATGGGCCAACTGGCGGTGAATCGAGGAAGTACAGTACATACTAACGAAACTAAAATGAGCTCTTAACATTACGTCAACATTACCTTCCTTCAAATGGGCCAACTGGCGGTGAATCTAGGAAGTACAGTACATACTAACGAAACTAAAATGAGCTCTAACATTACGTCAACATTACCTTCCTTCAAATGGGCCAACTGGCGGTGAATCGAGGAAGTACAGTACATACTAACGAAGCTAAAATGAGCTCTAACATGGAAATTAGGCGTTTCCGGACACATGTCCACATAACATATTTTATTTCTTTGTGTGTGAGGAATGTTTCCTGAAAGTTTGGCCGTACCTTTTTGTAACACCCTGTATACAGTAGAGATATCCACATAATTTAAGGCTACAGCGGTACAATTGGGTGTTCTGTCTACTTATGATACCAATGGTATAAATTTAAAGAAAAATATGGGTCTCTTTGGTTTGAATTTAGGGATTTAACTCTTGGGTAACATATAGAGATGTTCAAATTAATAGCATTCATTTGAACAATCCTATGGCACTTCTTTCCATATTATGACATTTGCTGTTCGCATGTCTTCGCGCTAGTGACCTGAAAAGACAGTTACGGTAGCGTTGCTTTTGGAAAAATGATGAAGTTTTGACATATGAGATCAAATGTCGATCATCCAACTGTATTTATTAATCTCATGAAATAATGTTTTTCAATTACAATTGGGTACAATCGTGTTGACTGACTGAAGAAATTTAAATTTCGATTAATAAGGCAACACCGAAAAATGACTTATTTACGAAGTAAACTGGGAAAGTCGTCCAGTATTTGTAATATCAGGATTTCAACGTATATTATTGTCGTATAACACGCAGAGGTACATTAGTTGAAGTTCATGAAACAACATTTTGGACATGCCTTGTATGAATCATAAGCAACGAATGAATTGTGGAAAACAAAAGAGTGCAGTAGTGCATTTCGCGATTTCAAAGACATCCAGAAGGAAGTCACCCAGGCGGGGGTATTCACTGCATAATATTCATCGTAATGTGCTGGGATTCATACTACAGAAATTCCCGGCTCTAACAATAAATTTAATTGAAAACTGGAACCTGGTACACTCAGCCTCGTAGGGCAAATCTGAGAAGGGCTGGGTTCGATTCCTGCCTCAGCTATCCTGGAGGTGGTTTTCCATGGTTTACCACGATGGTTCCTAACTGAAGGCCATGTCTGCCACTTTCCCAATCCTATCCCAAATTTACACATCTTAGTGCAGCAATCACAATAACACAGGTTATCACAGAAATTCAACAAACACACACATACCTATGTACACGGGGCAACATGACCACGATGTTCAATCCCCACAAATGGAATAACAACTGTCTACTCATGAAAACTGCAAAACGGTGATAAGAGAATGTAGGAATGTGAGGGTAGCATTGCATTACATTTCGCTAATATGCTGATTAACCGTGCATGCGATAGCATAGAGAATACTACAGTCCAATACAATCCTTGATTCACAATCGGTCAGTTTTCCCATGTGCAGCAATAAACCAAATCGTCTTCTAGCAATAAGGGCAAATACGGAGGCTACACAATGAAACCAGCCATCTGAGCAAAATACATTAATTATGAAAATACGTTCTTTATATTTTGTACTATAGGGGCCGATTTGACTTGAAAAGTATTGTTGTTGTTGTTGTTGTTGTTTGAGTCTTCAGTCTTTTGACTCGTTTGATAGAGTTATCCATGCCTCCCTGTCCTGAGCTAATCGTTTCATCTCTACATAGCTACCACACCCTACATCCGAGGCAATCTGTTTAACATATTCTAACCTTGGTCTAGCCCTACAGTTCTTGTCTTCCACCCTTCCTTCCATAACTAAGCTTGCAATTCCTGGGTGTCTTACTAAGTGCCCTACTAACCTAAGTCTTCTCTTCATTACCAGTCACCAGAATCATCTCTTCTCTCCCACTCGGCTTAATACCTTTTCGTTTGTAACCCTCTCTACACATCTGATCTTCATCATATTTCAAACGCTTCAATTCTCCTATTTTCTGTTGCACCAATAGTCCAAGTTTCGCATCCATAGAGTGCCACACTCTAGACAAAGGCCTTCAAAAATGACTTCCAAATACCTAAATCTACAGTATATTAGATGTCAACAGATTCCTTCTTTGTAGAAATGCTTTCCTTGCCTGAGCCAACCTACTTTTTATATCCTCTTTGCTTCGTCCATCACTGGTTATTTTGCTTCCTAAGTAAGAGAAGATTACTACTTCCTTTAGACTTTCACCTGCCAATTTGATGACCATAGAGGTTCCTGATTTATTTCGGCTGCATTCCAATATTTTTGTTTTCTAATTATTAATTTTCATCATGAATTCTTTCCTCAAAACGGAGTCCATACCATTAAAAACTCATTCAAATCCTCAGGCGTGTCGGCCAAAATGACGATGTCATCAGTCATTCTCAGAGTTGAAATTATTTCTGTTTGAATCTTCACGCCCATTTTAAAGTTTTCTCCAATTTCCTCCATTGCTTGTTCAATGTAAAGATTGAAAACTATAAGGGGATAAGGTGCAGCATTGCCTTACACCTTTCTGAATACCAGATTCTCCCTCATGTCCTTCAGCTCGAATGGCTGCTGTGTGGTTTCTGTATAGGTTGTAGATCACCCTCCTAACCCTGTACTTTATTCCAATCGTTTTCAAAATGTCGATCAATTTAGCCCTATCAACGTTATCAAAAGCCTTTTCTAAGTCTACAAATGCCATGAACGTTCTCATATGCTCCCTTATTCTACCTTTCTAAATCAGCCTAATACAGCTTCCATTGTTCCTACATTTCTCCTGAAACCAAACGGGTCTTCACCCAACTCCATTTCTATCTGGCTTTCCATTCTAGACAGGATCTTTGAAGCATGAGTAATCAAGCTGATTGTACGGTAATATTCACATCTGTTCGCTTCTACTTTCTTCGAAATAGGGATGATAACGTTCTTCTTGAAATCAGAAGGTATCTCTCCTGTCTCATAAATCCTACACACCAAGTGAAATAACCTGATGAGACCATTATCACCGAAGCAGCGTTGCAACTCAATCGGTATATCATCTATGGCTGGTGCTTTGTTCCTGCTTAAGTCTTCCAATGCTCTGTCAAATTCTGATCTCAATATTAAATCTCCTTTCGCATCCTCATAAATTTCCTCTTACCTTTCAATTGCATGATTCTGAATCTCCTTACCATTATAGAAACCCTCTATGTATGCTTTCCATCTCTCAACTTTTTCTTCCCTATATGTTAGAGGCTTTCCATCTGTGTCCTTAGTATTACAGCACTTAGTCTTCTTTCCCCATTAATTCTATTATATCCTGAGTGATCCACGGTATTCTACCTATTCGTTCTTTCCCAGCAATAATTGCTTATGCGGATTTTGTTACTTCATTCTTCAAATGTGCCCACTCGTCTGCAATATAAGTTAGTTTACGGTTTTTCATTAGTCCTTCCTTTATACTTTTCTTGAATCTTTACTTTACATTCTTCTCTTTCAGTCTGTCTATTGCCCACCTTTTTAAGCCTATTTTCATTTATAAAAAAAGGCTTATGAAATCACATTTGTCCGTGTGTCTGTCTATGTGTGTGTGCGTATGTGTGTGATTCGTGTGTGTGAGTCCCCCATAATAAAATCTAAACGGCTAGAGAGATTTCAATGAAACTCGGTACGTTAATAGCACTATTCCGGACGACCCCGACCGTGCCTTTCAAATTTTGTTACATCTCACCATTCCAACATGGTGGCTGTGCGAAATATTTCACCTGCATTCAATATATCCGAAACTATTACCGATATCACTCTGGAATTTTGTACGGTGATAAAGGGAACTACTAGAAGTTCACCTATGTGACTTTTGAAAACCTGGTAACTACAAAACCTACATGGCGGCCAAGCGAAGTTGCAACTTTTAAATAGACGTTTTTCGCGATTTAACCAACCAAAAGCAATGAAACTTGATATAGTATATTTGTATTGTAATGCACCGACATCTAAATTCGTTCAATTGTTTACATAACCTCAAGATGGCGGCTGTGTGAAATATTTCACCGGCATTCTATATCTCTGAAACTATTAGCAGTATCACCCTGAAATTTTGTACGGAGATAAACTACTGGAAGTTCATCTATGAGACTTTCAAAAACCGGTTAACTACAAAACGAATATGGCGGCCAAACTAAGTTGAAAGTTTTAAATAGATTTCTCTCGCGATTTAATAAACCTAACGCAATGACACTTGGTACAGCAAATGTTTATACACATTGTAATGCACTGGTATCTAATTTAGTTCAATTGTTTATATAACCTCAAGATGGCGACTGTGCGAATTTTAAAATTAAGTTTTTATTTCTTGTATCGTAATCATGCGATCGAAGTGAAAGTTTGAATAATGAACCTACGCAATAATTTTCCTTTAATGGTAAATGACTCTATGGCCTATGCATATAACAATCTAACAAGGCGACTATCCAAAATATTTAGATGGTTCTCAATATATACGAATCTGTTACAGCAATCAAACTGATTTTTTATGTTCATAGGGGGTTATGAACATAAGTTCATCTATAGTACTTTCAATAACCTGGTGCTCACAAATCCAACATGGCGGTATTCACATGGACGTTTCTCGCAATTTATCCATCCGAGTGCAGTGTAACTTGGTACAGTAAATCCTTATACAAATGTTAATCCACTGGCATCTAATTTATTTCAATTGTTTCCATAACCACGAGATGGCTGCTGTGAAAAATTTTCAAGTCTCGTTTTTACTTCTTGTGTCCTAATCATGCGATTGAAGTTGAATACTACACGTACACAATAATCTTCATGTAACATTTCATAACTCTAAGAAAATAAGAAAGCCTTAATGACTAATAAAGATAGTTGAATATTCAAGAATATGTATAGTAGGCCCACACGAATATCTTTGCGAAAATGACTATGATGATGTAGTTGAGACGTGTATCTTGAACTTGTGAAAATAAATTTATTTATAAATTACTAATATAAATAAATACATAAGCAAACACGGATATTTTTGCTGTCTAATTTTTCGTCTACTGATATCGCAGTCAACTGAATTATTATAAAAATACAACCTTTATTTATTTACATAGTTTATGCCCACATTGGAGCACTTAAATCAAACCAAATACCGTACTTTGAAATCCTCTACGATTTGACGGGGAATTTAGCAGTTATCATCCTCCTCTCCTAAAACCTGGCCGACCTTTCCTCATCAGTTATCACATATTGCTATCGTTGATTCATTTTTAGTGTAAGGCTTATATGTTTGTTTTTCAGAATCATTCTTTCTTCTCTATTTTCGATTTGTTGCATTGTAATATTCAACTCATCTGAATCATTTTGAACTCCTTTGAACCAATTATGTTTTGGTTTATTTTTCCAAAAGTAGGTAAATAGTTCTTTAAATAGTCTATTGTCATGCAATCTCGAAAAAAAAAATCTCATTGTGTTTATTATTTAATCACTTTACTTAGTTATTGTTGTTATAAGGGGCGGAAATACGAGGTCATCTGCCCACCTAATTGAATCAATATCCCTATAGACAACTCCATTAGGCAACAATCTCCATTGTGCATCCGCCTGCTTAGTACTTTTTATTAATGATTGTTCTGATAATTCTTCTGTCAAGCCGCTGCGTTTGTCGATGATTTTGTGTTTTATTTAAATAGTGTTTCACAAGTGTAAAATCACTTCAGGTTAAACGAGGGAAGAGTAATATTGAATTTTATAGTATATTGGCTTTCACGGCCGGTGAATTAAAACTCAGCAATTCTTCTAGGTTTGTGCCGTGTCTTGTGTGGGGTTTCGCCTAGGACACTAAGGTGGCTCATCGGCGGGCTCTTGGTGTCCCCGCCCGGACCCCCACAGGAGTGACGAACTGCGCCCCTCCTCCCTTTATATTAGGCGCAACTGCATCACTTGACTGCGAGAACTAAACGCTCAAGCAGCCTTAACCTCCCTATGAAGGCTTCCAAAAAGATGGTATATTGGCTTTCACGGCCGGTGAATTAAAACTCAGCAATTCTTCTAGGTTTGTGCCGTGTCTTGTGTGGGGATTCGCCTAGGACATCAAGCTGGCTCATCGGCAGGCTCTTGGTGTCCCCGCCTGGACTCCCACAGGTGTGACGAACAGCGCGCCACCTTCCTTTATATTAGGTGCAACTGCACCACTTTACTGCGAGAACTAAAAGCTCAAGCAGCCTTAACCTCCCTATGAAGGCTTCCAAAAAGTTGGTATATTGGCTTTCACGACCGGTGAATTAAAGCTCAGCAATTCTTCTAGGTTTGTGCCGTGTCTTGTGTGGGGATTCGCCTAGGACACCAAGCTGGCTCATCGGCGGGCTCTTGGTGTCCCCGCCCGGACCCCCACAGGAGTGACGAACTGCGCGCCACCTCCCTTTATATTAGGTGCAAATGCACCACTTGACTGCGAGAACTAAAAGCTCAAGCAGCCTTAACCTCCCTATGAAGGCTTCCAAAAAGATGGTATATTGGCTTTCACGGCCGGTGAATTAAAACTCAGCAATTCTTCTAGGTTTGTGCCGTGTCTTGTGTGGGGTTTCGCCTAGGACACCAAGCTGGCTCATCGGCTTGCTGTTGGTGTCCCCGCCCGGAACCCCACAGGAGTGACAAACTGCGCGCAACCTCCCTTTATATTAGGTGCAACTGCACCACTTGACTGCGAGAACTGAAAGCTCAAACAGCCTTAACCTCCCTATGAAGGCTTCCAAAAAGATGGTATATTGTCTTTTACGGCCGGTGAATTAAAACTCTGGGCGGGGACACCAAGAGCCCGACGATGAGCCAGCTTGGTGTCCTAGGCGAAACCCCACACAAGACACGGCACAAACCTAGAAGAATTGCTGAGTTTTAATTCACCGGCCGTGAAAGCCAATATACCATCTTTTTGGAAGCCTTCATAGGGAGGTTAATGCTGCTTGAGCTTGTAGTTCTCGCAGTCAAGTGGTGCAGTTGCACCTAATATAAAGGGAGGTGGTGCGCAGTTCGTCACTCCTGTGGGGGTCCGGGCGGGGACACCAAGAGCCCGCCGTTGAGCCAACTTGGTGTCCTAGGCGAAACCCCACACAAGACACGGCACAAACCTAGAAGAATTGCGGAGTTTTGAATTTTATCATTTATCGAAAGAGATTTCTTCTTGTATGTTGGCGAAGTAATTTGTTGTGATTTTATGATTTTAATGTTCAATACTCTATTGGTGGTTTATCATTGGCGTTCCAAGTAAGAATTTCACCAAGATATTTAAATTTAATTACAATTTTAGTATGTTATTGTTTAATAGCTGGTGCTGGAACTCTGAAGGTTGACATTATTTCTGTTATCTCATATGAAATTTGTAATCCAACTTTTTTGCTATTTCAAGTTGAAATTTAGCTTCTTTTATATCATTTGCATGTATTGCAAGATCATCTGCGAATGCTAAGCAATTTAGTTTTTTATCTTTGCCAATCTTGATGTGTGGTTTACATATCTCAGTCCATTCTTGCACATTTTATTCCAACACACAATTAAACAATAGTGGTGAGTCCATCTCTGTGTCGAAGTCCTGTTTTAATTTCAAATGATTCAGAGAATTCATTTCTGAATCTAACTTGAGATTTAGTATTTTTAAGGGTGAATCCAATAACTCTAATAAGTTTATGGTGTAAACCAAATTCCTTACGGATATTCAATAATGACTCACGTTGGACTATCACAAGCGTTTTTAAAATCAACAAAAGTGATTACTAAATGTTTGTTTCTAACTCTATAATGTTTGATAATCCACCCTATACTGATAATTTGTTCTGGACAAATCCTTCCTGGACGAAATGCTCCTTGATATTGTCCGAGTTCGCAGTATATGTAATCTTAGAGGATCTCTTGTACGTGATATCCAGCAGAAATATCCCCCGATATTAATTGTTGGGATCTGATCTTATCACTATTTTTATGTAATGGGTGTATTATCGCCATGTTCCATTCTCGGGCATTGTTTCAGTATCTATGAGGTATTTATGTCAATTCCAAATGGTTTGTTATTTTGCATTCTTCCTTATTTCCGCAACTAGTTGATTCTCTCCTGCTGCCTTGTAATTTTAAGCGAATCAAATGCTCTTATCACTTCATTGTAATTTGGTGGTATAACATTTTCTAAAGGTGTTTTATTTTTATATGAAGGTGTTGGTTCTTCACTATGAAGCAAATCCTTGAAGTATTTAGCTAAAATATCAGCATATTATAATTATTTTTACTATTATGAGCCAGTTTTCCATTTGCATTTGTAAATTCGACCTTTATTATATTTTGGAAGCAACCTTCTTTTGATACGCTTTTCGTAGGGTTTATAATATATATGTACAATATATTATCCTATAGTAATGTTGATAAAAATATCCGTAATCCTTAAATTTGTATGAATATTCAAACAAGATGTTCAGCAAAGAACATATAGCCTACTTTCTCCTAAATGCATGGGTATTGTTATAACTCTTTGCCCTTTTCAAGGAGTATAATTGGTTGTAGTAGCTTGTTGAAATATAACGTGCTTTACGGATATTAAACATGAATATGAGGTGCCCTTTGCTAGTGCTACCTCTGTACCAAATTTCATTCAATTCGGTTTCACCGTGTTTGAATTGATATGGTGAATCGATTTGCAAACATACATGGCCGCTATCTGCAAACTATTGGGCTGATGACCTTGTAGTTCAGTCGAAAAACGCTTCTCACATAAAGGTGTGTTGTTGCAAAATTTGGTAGAGATCAGATGATTAGGTTAGTTGTAATTTGATTTAAGCTCTGAACATTTGGATGGCTGCCATTACGTTTCCGTCAAGATGGTGGCAATATAAAACATGAGACTGAGGTGCCCTTTGCTAGTGCTACCACTGTACTAAATTTCGTTCAATTCGGTTTCACCTTGTTTGAATTGATAGGGGGAATCGATTCGCACACATGCATGGCCGCCATCTAAAAAAATATTGGGCTGATGATCGTGTAGTTTGGTCAAAATATGTTTCCCACATAAAGGTATGTTGTTGCAAAATTTGGTAGAGATCAGATAATTAGGTTGGTCGTAATTTGATTTAAGGTTTTAACATTTGGGGGGCCACCATTACGTTTCCGTCAAGACGGCGACGATATAAAACATGAGACTGAATTGCCCTTTGCTAGTGCTACCTCTATACCAAATGATGTTCAATTAGGTTTAACTGTGTTTGAAATGATAGGGGGAATCGATTTGCACCTATACAAGGCCGCTATCTGCAAACTATTGGGCTGATGACGTTGTAGTTTAGTCAAAATATGCTTACCACATAAAGGTATGTTATGGTGTTTGAAGCCATATTTTCAGTGTTGCCTTAGTAAACAAGAGTTTAGTGCTTTTCAGTCGGTCAACACGAATGTACCCAAAAGAGATGGGTTATGCCCTAATCCTGAAATAAATTACATGAGATTAATAAAATCTCATGTAATCTATTAATCTCATGTAATTTATTTCAGGATTAGGGCATAACCCATCTCTTTTGGGTACATTCGTGTTGACCGACTGAAAAGCACTAAACTCTTGTTAAAGGTATGTTGTTGAAAAATTTAGTAGAGATCAGTTGATTAGGTTGGTCTTAATTTGATTTAAGCTTTTAATATTTCGGTGCCGCCATTACGTTTCCGTCAAGATGGCGGCGATATAAAACAAGACACTGAGGTGCCTTTGCTAGTGCTACCTCTGTACCAAATTTCGTTCAATTAGGTTTCACCTTGTTTGAATAGATAGGGGGAATCGATTTTCACACATACATGGCCGCCATCCGCAAATTATTGGGCTTATGACCTTGTAGTTTGGTCAGAAGATTCTTCCTACATAGGGGTGTATTGTTGCAAAATTTGGTAGATATCAGATGATTAGGTTGGTCGTAATTTGATTTAAGCATTTTACATTCGGGTGGCCACCATTACGTTTTCGTCAAGATGGCGGCGATATAAAACATAACATTGAGGTGCCCTTTGCTAGTACTACCTCTGTACCAAAATTCATTCAATTCGGTTTCTCCGTGATTGAATTGATAGAGGGAATCAATTTGCACACATACATGGCCGCCATCTGCAAACTATTGGGCAGATGACCTTATAGTTTAGTTAAACGACGATCACCATATAAATATTTGTTGCTGCAAAATTTGGTAGAGATCGGATGATATGGTTAGTCGTAATTTGATTTAAGCTTTGGAGATTTGGGTGGCCACCATTACGTTTCCGTCAAGATGGCGACGATATAAAACATGCCACTGCGATGCCCTTTGATAGTGCTACCTCTATACCAAATTTCGTTCAATTCGGTTTCACCGTGTTTGAATTGATAGGGGGGGGGCAGTCATTCAGAGTACATACACTCACACACACACACACAGACACACACACAGGCACACAATGTTTGGCCCTGCGTAGATTTCATAAGTCTACTTTCATTTTTTGCAAAAATCGAAAGTAGGCTAACAAAGTTGATTATAATTTATAAGTCTGTTAGAGTATTTTATTTCATTTTTATAGGATACTAGCTGTAACCGGCATGCGTTGCAATGCCAATCAAAGAAAGTGTTGGCGTTGTAACTTTGTTTGTTGAAGTGCTTTTGGATTCCCAATTTTTTTTATTTTTTTATTTTTTTCGTTAACCACCTCTAACTATTGTAAAATTGAGTTACCTTCTCAAAAACATCATGGGAAAGTGCTCAACAACTCAGCAAAGTTTCATTGCAATGAAATGAATGGCATTTGAACGCATACGGGACTTTGTTGAAACGATTCGACCGCCGTCACATGTTTGTTGAATATACTCGTACGCTACCTATTGTAAAATGGATTTACTAATTCGAAAACCTTCCCTGGCTTGTACACAACAACTCATCAAAGTTTCATCCAATCGGATGAATGGCATATGAACGCATACGGGATTTTGTTTAAACGATTCGCGCGCCGTCATTCATTTGTTGAATCTACTTGTGCGCCACCCATTGAAAAATGGATTTACTAATGCATACACCTTCGCAGGATTGTACTCAAGTCACCAAAGTTTTATCACTATCGGATAAATGGTATATGAACGCATACGGGACTTGGTTGAAACGATTCAAGCGCTGTCGCTCATTAGATGAATCTACTCGTGCGCTACCAATTGTAAAATGGATTTACTAAATCAAAAAAAATCGCAGGAGTGGAAACAACATTTCACCAAATGTCATTGCATTCGCATGAATGGTATATGAACGCCTACGGATTTTTTTAAAATGATACGCGCGCCGTTACTCACTTGTTGAATCTACTCGTGCGCTACCTGTTGTAAAAATGATTTACTAAGTCCGAAACCTTTCCTGGGGTGTGCATAACAATTCACCAATGTTTCATAGCAATCGCATGAATGGTATATGAACGCATACGGGACTTTGTTTAAACGATTCATGTGACGTCGCTCATTTGTTGAACCTAATTGTGCGATACCTATTGTAAAGTGGATTTACTAAGCCAGAAACCTTCCATGAAGTGTACACAACACCTCACCCAAGTTTCATCGCTATCGGACGCATGGTGTATGAACGCATACGGGTCTTTGTTGAAACGCTTCGCGCGTCTTCGCTCATTTGTTGAATACTTGTGCAAAACCTATTGTAAAATGGATTTACTAAGCCTGAAACTTTTCCTGGAGTGTACTCAACAACTAACCCAAGTTTACTCGCTATCGGACGCATGGTATATGAACGCATACGGGACTTTTTTGAAACGCTTCGCGCGTCTTCGCTCATTTGTTGAATCTACTTGTGCAAAACCTATTGTAAAATGGATTTACTAAGCCTGAAACTTTCCCTGGAGTGTACACGACAACTCACCCAAGTTTAGTCGCTATCGGACGAATGGTATATGAACGCATACGGGACTATGTTGAAAAACTTCACGCGTCGTCGCTCATTTGTTTAATCTACTTGTGCGATACCTATTGTAATGTGGATTTACTAAGCCAGAAACCTTCCCTGAAGTGTATACAACATCTCACCCAAGTTTCATCGCTATCAGACGAACAGTATATGATCGCATACGGGACATTGTTGATACGCTTCGCGCGTCGTCTCTCATTTGTTGTATCTACTCGTGCGCTACCAAATATAACATGGATTTACTAAGCTAGAAACCTTGCCTGTAGTTTACACAACCTCTCACCCTAGTTTCATCGCTATCGGACGAATGGTATGTGAACGCATACAGGACTTTGTTGAAACGCTTCGCCCGTCGTCGCTCATTTGTTGAATCTACTCGTGCGCTGCCTATTGTTAAGTTGATTTACAGAACCAGAAACCATACCTGAAGTGTACAGATCATCTCACCCAAGTTTCATCGCAATGGGATGAATGGTATATGAACGCATGTGGGACTTTCTTGAAACAAACGCACACCATTTTGTTGAAGATACTCGCCCGCCATATATTGTAAATTGGATTTACTACGCCTATAATTTTTCCGGGACTGTGCACAACAACTCACCAAAATTTGATCGCAATCGGATGAATTGTATATGAACGCATTGCCAACACACATTTGTTTGAACTACTCGCGCGCTATCTATTGTACATTGGATTATTTATGCCTATAATGATTTCGGAAGTGTGCACAACAACTCACCAAAATTTGATCGCAATCGGATGAATGGTTTATGAACGCATAAAAGAAGAACAAACGAACATCCTGTTTTTAAGATCATGTAAGCTAATGATTAACAATTTCTAAGCATTTCTTCTTCTGCGTCGTCAAAGGGTCTCTTTTAGAACCACGCGGAACTTAATACAAAATTAAATGTTGTTCTTGGCTGTCACACCAGGGGTCCGGATTCGATTCCCGGCACTCCCAAAATAAAATAAAAATCTGGTAGGGGGAAAAGGGAGGGAGGAGAGTCTGCCCTAAAGTGATTTGGAAGAGGAGGAGGGGAAAAATTACCCGTAATCCTCGGAATCGTCAACTTCCGGTCTTGCTAGCCATAAAGATGTAGCTTTATCCAGAACGCTTTACAGTAGGCAGGAGATACCGTGAAAACAAATACGGGTAGATCTGAGGGTATCAGGCTAATAAAGAACGAGGAAAATGAAAGCCACGAATCCCCCAATACCGTCGGGGTCGGAAGGGAACAAGTCTTCACCAAGGGAGGTTGACGGGAAAGATGAAAGGGAGGAGAATTGAATCAATATCACAAAGATTACCATCACAAAGAAAAAAAATACACGCAAATGAGAAAGCTCAATCCACGCAGTGCTGCCCAAAGTACCAGAATGGAATTAATATCACAAAGATTACCATCACAAACCAAAATACACACAAAACGCAAGCACTAACATGGTGCACAACCAGACTTCAATTAATAGCTCTTAAGTGCCATAGCTTCAGTGATCTCTGCGTCCTACCAGGACAATGTCCACTGCCAGACAATTAATCTGGATATTCGTCCTAGACCATTGCACGACCTTTCTTACACTATAAACGTTCCAATTTTAATTTTAGGTTTACTAGACATAAAATATGATTTTATTGTTTTATAAGAAGTCCACAAATTTCCTGTGTACCGCATTTTCACATTAAATACACCGCATTTGTTGCGCCTCGCTACTGGTGTTGGCTCTGGAAGTGCCCAGAGGTCTCCGTTCAGCAGATGTAAATTTGTATCCAGAGTTTAAACTACACGGATGTAGCGGGGAATGAGGGGATATGTGTTAACCATAACAGAAGGGGAGACACTTCCTGTCCTGGCGGAAAGACCTGCGCATGCTCCGTTTTAATTGCCATCTCCTTATCTCACAACTGAAGACTTAGTTTAGTCATAACATCATAACCACCTTAAATAGGCTAGTCCGTGCTAACAATGTTCATAATAATTAATTCGTCTCCGTGCGACAATCCTAACAAATTAAACCTCTCGAAGTCCTACGCAAAAGTGGAAAAACAAAGAATGCAATCTAAGAGAATGACACGTAGATCCTCCCTATCCAATTACTTCGGAGATTCAATAATAGTAATAGTACAAGAATGATTCTACAGTAAGGTGAGTTATTTACTTGTTTACAATGCAAGATATTAGTTACATTTGAAGCATATTAAGTTGAAAGCTACGCTATGATGGTGTCATCTCCAACATTTAACGTTATAATCATTTAATCTAATGCCTATCGTACGTTAATCATAATGGCAACGATGTAAACGAGAAGCGTTTCATCCAAAATTTATTTCCAAGCTAAATCTATGCACATTCTGAACCTAACGGAAAGTATGAAGATCTATCCTAGTTACAACACAAATGAATAAAATGTAAACACTCTTAAATTAGATACGCAATGGGCGCCACTACAGTTACCTTCCTACATCGCAAATTCGCTCTTTGCGAACTTTGGTCATGTTTGTGTTGGGAGAGAAACGTTATGTTGGCGATAGCATGAATTAATACATGTCGAACATCGCATCATCAGCTTAGCTACCGCGTTTAAACACATAACTATCTGACTGTCGTCGTTCAATAGGGGAAAGCTATATTTTTATTTAAAATTAGACGAAGAACAAGTCTAAGTTATGGTCATCAAGGTTCATTTAAGTTTATGGTTTTATTTAGATTTCATTAGAGTTCCTAGCTTTCGGTTTATATTCAGTTTTAATTGAAAAACCCTGAAATTTGATTATTACCTTCTTATTTATCAGATTAGTTTACTCCTATCAGTTTCATTGTATTTTTTAATGACCATGTTAAATTCGTATAGTGTGAACAATTGGTGTCCCAAGCATCCAATACAAACACTTCATTGGAAGAAAAATCAATTCCAATACCATAAATAGCACCTCAGTTTGCTGATAAATACCACTGATCCATTGATCATCTGCTGTAGTAACGTGACAAAACCCGTACGCGTCACCAGCCTATAAAGTACGAAAACTTGTACTAGCATCTAAGGGTAAGCATATCCTACCGCTGTAGAGCGTTTTTACATTACATGGTTCCTTTTAAATCTATACAATCCAAGATTGAGGATAAGGTTTAAATATTGCTGTCATAACAGCTGTATACTCTGAAGTTACAGAAAGGTGTCTCATTTACTCATATATCAGACCTGAGCGTCTGGAAATCTAGCATTTATAAACTTGGGTCTTTTGCTTACAGTCCCATAAAATGACCCGTTCTCTCGAACCAAGAATAGCCTGCTCAGCTCATCTTATAATGTTACAATTCATAGCTTGTTTGGCAGTCGTCTGCATGTCAAAAAAGTATTTGTTTCATTCTCCACACTACGTAAACTGGTTTTCAGGTAACAAGAATGTTCGTTATTCACTGGGCCCACTGCCTTCTATATAATTTTCTGAAGAAAAGAGCGCGCGTTTGCAAGGTCAAAATAAACCAAATAAAGTGTGACATTGGATCCTTTTCACGGCCAACAGCTGGTCGTTGAGTTTCACTTGTTAAAATAAAACACTGTTCTTTCAGACAAGATTATGATACAAATCCTACACGTAAAAGAGTGTTGGTTCGATGCTCTGTCGAAGTTATATAAAAATATTATGTACAATAATGGGTGGCAAATGCTATTATCCTCAACAAGTGCAAATGATACGTTATATTTGTGGTTTCTCCACCACCTAGGAGTGCATGTTAAGTGTAAATCCTACCTAAGAATGTAAGGTCATAATAACTAATCTAGTCCCCACACCAGGACCGTACATAAAAATAGGTTTTGGCCGTCAGCCTGACTCACGTGTGTTCTTCATAGTTATGCATGGTTTAGTTAGCAAATTAGGCGTATGGATGGAATGCCTGTAATCCAATCTCAGCCATTACTAAACCATTTGACGTGTGCTCCCACCATTGCTAGTCCATCTGGAGTGCGGTCCGACCGTCAATAAACCCCGCCATGGTATGGGTCTACTCCATTTCAAAGCTCATGATCAGTTGAATAATTGGCGTTTCTTCATAATAGTTACGTTTCAATAAAGCCATGGTGGTTACACTGAATTTATCGCTCTACGCAGACATGCCAACTATTACGAATTAATCGTAATCATTACGATTTTTCCCTTACGATTACGCTCTTACGAATGGGTAACGTAAAATTACGAATTTCGGTTGAATTCGTGTTATTCTTCTAAAAATGGCGCCATGCGCTGTGATCGAAAGCGATCGACAACTTTCGAACCCACTCGTTGTTTATTGCTTCACGTGATCATGCGCGTTCTGTCTGCGCGCGTGCTCTTATTTCTTTGTTACCGAGATCAAGGAACAAGTTAGTCTTAGCAAGAACCGAGAAGAAAGTGAATGCCTGCAGTATGAAGCGATTTTTAGTGCCAGAAATTGCGTGTGGTAGTGTTGTTGGAACTAGTGGTGATGGTGATAACAAAACTATGAAGAAGCAGAAAGTCGTTCAAAGATTTAGGGAGGAATATACAAAACTGTGGCCGTGTTTATTACATTCTTCCAAATTTTCGTCCCACGTGTTTTGTACTGTGTGTTCCCGCGATTTTTCGGTTGCACATGGCGGAAGAGATGACTGCCGGAAACATATCAACAGTAAAATTCACTCGGATTTCGTGAAACTGAGGGGTCCAACAAGGAATTAACGCGATTTTTAAGTAATTCTGAAGATAGAAATGCTATCACGAATGCGGAAGTTTTATTTATGGCTTTCGTTGTCGAACATAATCTGCCTTTGGCCTGCAGTGACCATGCCGGACATTTATTTTAAAAAATGTTTCCAAATTCAAAAATAGCATCCAAATTCAGTTGTGCGAGAACAAAAACAGGAGCGATAATTAGGAGTGTAGCCAGATCCATCGATGAGAAAATTACGGACACTTTAATGCATCAATCCTTCTCGCTCGCTACAGATGGCTGCAACGATTTTGACGATACTAAACTCTATCCGATAGTTGTTTCCTTCTTTGATGCAGAAGCAGGGATGATTGCTACGAAGATTTTAACCATCCAAGAATCGCGGGACAATACAGGAGAAGTTATTTTTAAAGTTTTAGATGGGGAACTGAGGAATAGAAATATACCATGTTATAATTGTGTTGGTTTTGCATGTGATAATGCTAGTACCATGACTGGCATTTCCAAAGGTGTTAGTTCTTTCATTTGCAAAGAAAATCAAAACATCCAAGTGCAAGGCTGTGCTTGTCATCCTGTGCACTTAGCTGCTCAAAAAGGGTGTAATGGTGTTGAAAATGTCAATGTTGAACAATTTTTAGTTGACATCTATTATTATTTACAGAAGAGCTCAAAGAGGAAACATATTTTGAAGCTTTGTCAGCAAGTCTTTGGGGAAAAGCCCCACAAGATATTGAAATACGTTTCAACTCGATGGCTATCACTGTTGCAGTGTGTCGACAGAGTCTTGGAGCAGTGGAATCCATTGAACATGATTTTCTGTGATACAGACCATGGCAATGCTGGCCCAAAATTTCAGAAAGTTAAGGAGCAGTTTGAAAATCCTTCAATCAAACTATACCTTTTGTTTCTCAGTTCTGTTCTTCCACTTTTCAATTCATTAAATATATTCCTGCAACAAGTGAAACCACTTATTCATCAGCTTCATTCTAAATTGAATAATTTTGTCACTGATATGTTGGTTAGATTTCTCAAAGCATCTGCAGTTCCCAACTCCGATTTGTTTTCTGTTAACTTTGCTAGCAGAAAGTATCAGAAAAGTGACAATGATTTGGTTGTTGGAGCTAAGACAAGAGCCTATATTAAAGAAGCTTCTTTGAATGAGCATCAAATGAAGATGTTTTTTTCTGATGTCAGATTGTTCTACTCAAAAACATGTGAGTATATTTCGAAGAAGTGGCCCATCAAAGAAAAGTTTTTAGAGCATGCTGAAATTGCTGATGTGTTTCAGCGAAGAACAAAATGTTATTCATCTATTGAATATTTCACTGACCAGTTTCCTAAGGTACTGACAGCAGAGGAGACAGAATCCTTAGAATCAGAATTTAGTCGTTTCCAGTTCGATACGTTGAGTTTTGATAAGAATGAAAGGGCTGACAAAATCTGGTGCGAAATTTCGAAGATTACCGATGTTTCTGGATTAACGAAGTACCCTTCACTAAGCAAACTTATGATGGCAATTCTTCTGGTCCCGCATAGTAATTCTCCCACAGAACGTGTTTTTAGCTTGGTGAGGAAACACAAAACTGAATTTCGCGCGAATATGAGTACAGAATTGCTAAGTTCTCTACTGGTCTAGAAAATGCAGATGATTTCGGATGGAAAACCTTGCCATCAGAGTACATTTACTAGACTCCAGCTTCAAGATGCCAAACAAGCCACTCGTCTTCAAAATTTGAAGTGCGTACCCTCAACCTCCACCCAAGTATCTGGTATAGATGTAGATCTTGCAGAGGAGGCTCTTGATGAGGAGGGTTTATAATTGGTAAGTAGCTATAATCTATTTTAAGTTGTAATACAGTAGATTATATTTTGTTTGAATGTCGTACACCCCCCCCCCCCCCCCCGTTCTATATTTTGTTTGAATAATGCCTCCCCCCCCCCGGCACTCCGAGTCCGATTACTAATTGCTCTTTCTGAAATTTGGCATCTCTGGCTCTAGTTGCAATTTCACAGAATCTACACTGGTAACGGTTAGCAAGATAGAATGGCCATGTGGTTTTTCCGCTCACAGAAGCTAACTTATGGCTTGTGCCAAAGTACACACTCAGAACTGATCGATTAAGTTCCCTCGTGAATCGTTCATTACTTGTTTAACACTGATGATGATAATCTCGCTGCACATGTAAGAAAAAAAAAACGTGGCTTAGCAGCGTGCTTTGTGCCTATGTTAAAATGTTAGTGAAGGATCACAAATATTCCGAATTGGCGATTACTGATTATCATAAACACACTCGGCAGTCATACTGCACTTATCACGTATGTTTCTTCACCAGATTAAATAGAATCACACAGATACTCCTCGATACCGACAGTAGTGGCTACGCTGGCTAACGCGCAGCATTAGGTCATGGGGCCAAGCTCTCTGCTGACTCGGTAGACGCGTGGGTTCGAGCCCAACCGTCGGCCGTCCTTGAAATGGTTTTCCGTGGTTTCCCTTTTTCAACACCAGGCAAATGCTGGGACGGTACCTTCTGACAGGCCACGGCCGCTTCCTTCCACATCCTTGCCCAGTTTCATTCACCATCATTCATTTCATCTCTCATTAACTCCTCTCCTGAGGTTGGCGTCAGGAAGGGCATCCGGTCGTAAAAATTATCGCCACAAAGACTTCCATCGCATCTCATCCCCGACCCCGTTGGAAAAACGGGAATAATAAGGGGTAGTCATACATACACAGATACTCCTCGATTTATCGAGCACGTTTCGACGTCAATGCAGGACCATGCCTGTCAAAAATAGTACGTCACGCTGCAATCATGCTTGTGATAAGAGTCGCCTCATCAAGATGCCGGATGGACTCTCTAGTGACTAGTCAAGTGTGTGACTGTAAAAATATCTGCGGCATTCACTAGGGATTATTTATATTCATGCCTCCTATTTATCATAAATCATATTCCTCTTCTGAGCATCCAAAATATTTACAACAGTGGTTAATAATCATGGGGTTCACAAAATATTTACAACATAATATACTCTCGGCGCGGCAACTCATATTAGTCAAACGAGCGCTCTCTTGGTCTGCTCCCTGGATGATGAATTCTTCATGAGCCAAAGAGGTCACAGGGCAAATGTGACATCGGGTTCAATACATATCCATTGAGTGAGCAGCATCTGATGATGTTCGCTTGACGAACGAAACTAGTCATCCAACTCAGCCCCCATTTTGTGTGAGAAGTGATTTATCAAGAGTACAAATATTTCATGAAATATATTTCAGGCGCTAGGAACTTAATTGTATTTCCCCGCGTGTTGACCGACTGAAACGCATTTAATAATAGATTACTTAGGCAACACTAAAACATTGCCTCCAATATTTCAATGCGAAGTGCAGATCCGGTGGTGAACGTCATTTTAAATAAATATATGGACTATATTCAATTGAAAAATGCACAATTTAACGCTTAATTTTATAACGTCTGAGTAATGAAAAATCAATAGGACCTAAACATAAAAAAGCAAAACAAAACAACTCTGATAGGTTTTCAACCCCGGCCAACCGGGTAAGAAAAGAACATTCTACCACACAGTCAAAAATGTATACTGAAAGTTATAGTTATCATTCAACTTACATAGAACGTCTTAGCATATAATGATTTGGACTAAAATATTTCTTCAGTGGAGTATATATTCATTGTAAACCATTTCATACACAGATTATATTATTACGATCAGTAGGCTATATTGCATGCAGCAAACTCAAACTATTGAAATATAAGCCAGGCAAGAGAGATCAGCTGCCATCTTGTCTTGTTACCGACACGGCTCAACTCTTCCAAATCACTCACACAGTATAATATTATAATATGAAATTGTAATATTCAACGGGTCACGTTATTTAAGATAGCTTAAACCACCCTTGTTTCGATAATCGGAATTGATGGGTCCTAAGTTGTGGATTGTAATGATTGCATAATTTGCTAGGCCGCCATCCTAAAATGGTACGGCTGATGACCTTGTAGCTTGAGCGTAAGACGTTCCCTATATGAAAGTAGGGGTTTACCAAATTCGGTAGAGATCCGATGATTAGTGTAGTCGTAATTTAAGTTTAAGTTTTGAACATTTGGATGGCCGCCATTAAGTTTTGGTACAGATGGCAGCGATATAAAACATGACACTGAGGTGGTCTTTGCTAGTGCTACCTTTGTATCAAATTTCGTTCAATTCGGTTTCGTTGTGTTTGGATAGTGGGGTGTCAGATCTACACATACACACTCACACTCACACTCACACAGACAGACTGACAACTCTGCCTGTGTAGATCTCATAAGTCTACTTTCATGTTTTGCAAATTCGAAAGTAGGCCAATACTAATAACCCCTACACATTATTTCCTATTTTACGGGATCGGAGACAAGGTGAGGAGAAACATTTCAAGGGAACTGACGGTGGTATATGAACCATTGGCCTTGCCCGTTAACGCACGTATCCCTTGTGGTCAATAATAACAGTAATATTTCTAATAGTAATGTATTATTGCTATATTGAACAGTCTGAATGCTAGAAAGTATTTCGTATTTTGAATTGTATTTTAAAATACTATTTTGTAGTTTTTATTTTATTTTAAAGTGTACCGGTATTTTGTATCTGAAATACATTTTGGGAGTAGCCTAGTTTTCTCAACTTTGTGAAGTCTGAGCTAGTGATTGTATTATTAATTGAGGTAGGATTAGGGCAGGAAGCGGCCGTGGCTTTCGGATGGCTAAGTTCTGTCTCAATATCCCTCAGATCACGATGTAGCCTAATGTCTTGTGGCTGAGCAGGGAATCGAACCCGGGCCTTCATGGTGACAGTCAAAAAGCTAGCCACTACGCAACGAGGCGGCAGAATACTTACTAGTTTAATGATGAATTTACCGGTAAGGGTATCTAATAATCCAGGTACCGGTATGGTTGGGCATCTTATATTCCATGTTCTAAATCGCTGTCCCTGAAAGCAAAGAATAGGGTTTCGTTCTCTACATATTACGTAATGGTGTTCGATCAGGCGCAATCTGTCTGTCAGATCACTTTTGCAACAACAACAAATGTGTAGGAGGGTCATTGACAAACTGGCCGATATGGACTTGAATGTCATGCGGAAGGAGGTAACTACTGAAAGGTGGAAGTACCTTCGCCTTCGCGAATGACGAATCTATACAAATATAATGACGCTGAAGAGTTTGTTTGTGTGTTTAAACGCGCTAATCTCTGGAACTGCCAGTCGGATTCGAAAAAGTATTTTTGTATATGATAGCCAGATGCAAGAGGAATAGTTTAGGCTATGTATCATTAGACTATGTTGCATTAGGCTACACCACTCAGGTAACATTAAAGATTGATTTTTGTTCAGTAAGTCGGAAGAACAAGCGCACCAGAACAGCTTCAATAATACCTAAGTCTCTTGTTGCCTAGCTGCATCACGTCGCCCCTACCAGTGTTCTGGTGGAGATTTGCGAGCTGCTTATAAATTGCAGTCACGAGGAGTAATTAGTTCAAAGAGATTTCTTAGGCCCCTTAAAACAGTTATCATGACAATAATATGCCTCTGTATAAGGGCGATGGTGTTGGTGCAGTATACTGAGGTTATCAGCTGCAATAAGCGTTGGTGCTTTCCGATCCTTATCCTTAAGCGCTCCAGTTATGTAGTAGTATTCATTATCATCCATTAAACGAAAAAAATCCACCAGGCGAAGCCGGACACTAATGCTAGTATGAGATAAAAATTAACTCGTGTGCCTGTCAGATCAGTTGCACCCACCGGAAGGTTAAAATCATCCTACATAATTATCTCAGTATACAATGGTGCTGGTGTGCTTTCGTTTTATATTAGACATTTGAGTAATCCGAGTATTACAAAGAAATAGTGTAATGTATATGCATGCGCGTACATTCCATTCGTGTGTATTGTGTTTACAATGAACGACCGCCTAGGCTGTGTCTGTGTGCTCATAGTAGACTATTATTTATTTATTTCGTGTGCATCGTCTACGAATTGATTTATATTTCATTAAAGGGTAAATAATGTAATGTAATCTTTTCATATATACGGTAATCCAAAAAAGAGGTACGCACTCGTTAATCATCGCATCTTTGTAACCAAAAGGGCTATGAAACTGAAAATTTGCATGTTGATTGCTTTCAGTTTGTGGGTGCTCACTAAGAATTTTTCTTAGAATATTCAAGCTTTAAGTGAGTCTGATCGGCCATTTGGCACTCATGCATGGGTTAATATCATGGGCGCCCGGAGCGGTGGGGGCTGGATTTCGAAGAATCTTGAAATAAGATTGTTCATTGTCACACCAGTTAATTTCATAATGGAAGTTACTAATAGTCAACTGAAAACTGTTACAACATCAACATTCTGTACTGTTGCTGACGTAATATGTATTAACATTTTTAGCCTATTTTCAATTTTGAAAAAATAGGCTTATGAGATCACCTTTTGTCCGTGTGTGTGTGCGTGTGTGTGTGTGATTCGTGTGTGTGTCCCCCCCTAATAAAATCTAAACGGCTGGAGCGATTTCAATGAAACTCGGAAAGTTCATAGCACTATTCCCGGCGACCTCGACCGTGCCCTTCAAATGTTGTTACGACTCACCAATCCAACATGGCGGCTGTGCGAAATATTTCACCAGCATTCAATATCTCCGAAACTATTACCGATATTACCCTGACATTTTCTATGGTGATAGAGGGAACTACTATAAGTTCACTTATGTGACTTTTGAAAACCTGGTAACAACAAAACCAACATGGCGGCCAAGCGAATTTGCGACTTTTAAATAGACGTTTCTCGCGATTTGACCAACCAAACGCAATGAAACTTGGTACAGTATATGTTTATATACATTGTAATGCACCGACATCTAACTTCGTTCAATTGTTTACATAATCACAAGATGGCGGATGTGCGAAATATTTCACCGGCATTCTATATCTCTGAAACTATTGGCGGTAAACCCCTGAAATTTTGTACGGAGATAAAGGGTACTACTGGAAGTCCATCTATAAGACTTTCAAAAACCGGTTAACTACAAAACGAACATGGCGGCCAAGCGAATTTGAAAATTTTAAATAGACCTTTCTCGCGATTTAATGTTCCAAGCGCACTGAAACCTGGCACAGGAAATATTTATACACATTGTAATCCACTGGTATCTAATTTAGTTCAATTGTTTACATAACCTCAAGATGGCGGCAGTGCGAATTTTAAAATTAAGATTTTATTTATTGTGAAGTAGTCATGCGATCGAAGTGAAAGTTTGAATAATGAACCTACGCAATAATTTTCCTTTAATGGTACATGACCCTATGGCCTATACATTTAACAATCCAACATGGCGACCATCCGAAATATTTAGACGATACTGAATATCTACGAATCTATTTTAGCAATCAAACTGCATGTTTTAATGTTCATAGGGGCTATGAACTTAAGTTCACCTATAGGACTTTAAATAACCTGGTGATCACAAATCCAACATGGCGGTGACGCGAATTATAAATATTCACATGGACGTTTCTCGCAATTTAACCATCCGCGTGCAGTGAAACTTGGTACAGTAAATCCTTATACGAATGTTAATCCACTGGCATCTAATTTATTTCAATTGTTTCCATAACCTCAAGATGTCAGCTGTGAAAAATTTTAAAGTCTCCTTGTTTTTTCTTGTGTCCTAACTATGCGATTGAAGTTTGAATACTACACGTTCACAATAATCTGCATGTAACAGTACATAACTCTAGGACCTACATATATAAAATCCAACATGGCGACCATCCGAAATATTTAGTCGGTTCTCAATATCTTCGAATCTATTACAGCAATCAAACTGAAATTGTGTATGTTGATAGTGGCAATTAACATAAGTAGGATATATGAAAATAGGCTGTATAGTTCTTCACGGAACTACTTGTTTTAAATAGCACCTAATGATGTCATGCACTCTGCCATCAATGGATGATGATGATGATGATGATGATGATAACTGTTGTTGTTAAGGGGCCTAACATCTAGGTTAGCTCCAATTTTCAATACGGTTATGCCTAGTGTAAAATACCGTATGTTTCCCCAACACCATCTCGATTGGCTACTATTTTTGCTATCGTACCGTACCTCACTTCGGCAGTGTCCATATGAAAGCACATTCTGGAGATATTTTTAGACATTGTAACTCCGCTAGCGGATCTTAACCCCTAAAATTAACTTTTCTATGCAGACTAGTAAAACACTGGTCCTGTAAGGTCGTCCTTACAATATTGGATAATTTACTGTATTCAGGTCCGTATTTACAAGGGGACAAACTTGGCAAATGCCCAGGGCGGCAGGTTTTAGGGACGGCCAAATTTCTGGAAAAGTGCACAAAACTGCTTGGTCATTAAAAGTCACGTTATTAAAATTTAAACCCTCCACAAGAGAATATACTTTGGCAATGTTGATTATTTAAGGTCATAAATGAAAGGATCGTCTTAGTCACCTCGGTGTTCTTGCTGTTGATATGACTTTGTGAAATTGTACCAATGAGGAAATCCTAATTTGTTACCAGTATTTAAATAATTGTTTTGCACATTGGTTGTGTATCATATCTGTAAAAAATGTAATGTAAATTCTTTGTATTAAGTTTTTTATTTGTAATTTTAGTAAACGCAATAGTGTTTGCCAATCATAGTTAAATACACACTCAGGTGAGAAACAGCCTCATATGTTATGGAAACTTTAATAAATCTGCATATTCCAAGTCGATGGCAGCAAAGTTGTCTCTTTTTTTTTATCCCAGAGACGTCAAGAAACCTAAATATGGGCCTGACTGTATTATACTGTCGCCATTTTTTACGCTGTCTTTTCTTTCTGTGATCGTTAATCGTGCCACGAAATGCTGTAGATTTTTATTTTTAAGGTGCGCAACAGTACAGAGGCTCATTTCTTGAAAACAAAGCGATAATTGCTACGAATGAAGAGCAATATACCATTGTAGTTGTTGATTCTTACCCTGCAGTGTTACATTTTCTACAATCTAAGCGATTTATAATACAGTAGTTAAATTGACCTGCAATGTTTGTGCCGTAATCATAGCGACTAAGATTCGCACTCCCATTCGAATGTAGACAAAATGGTGATTTCAATGGTGATAGACTTCGTAATGTTGTATATGGTTTCAATGGAACCCTCTTGCAAGGCAAGCAATTTTGGATGCGTACAGTAATATGTACTTATGAGACATAAATACATACATTTAAAAAAGACTCAAAAGTGTTTGTATTAGATTGGTTAGACAGTATATTATCACAGAATGAAGATTAAGGTCGACTAGATGCTTAATCGTAACAAGCAGTAATTTGAAAGAGGGTACGGGTACTGTACGGAACTTCAACAAATTCCAAAAGATATCTAATCATCGGTAACCATAAATATCATAACTTGCATATTAACGCCTAATCTGTACCTTAATTAGCTTGATAATTCAGGGAAATAGTGTAGAGAAGAAACTTATACCGTAAATGAAGGGTACCGGTATAAAAATGTACGTTTTAAGTTAAACGGTTGCGTGAGTAGCGCTTTTCTTTTCCAAGCTCCTAGCAAAAATCTGGAAGACATGAACACCATAGATCTGCTATTTTGCCAAAACATCACCAATTCGACGTAAATCCATACGTGGCATGCATTGTAAATAAGGACACAATGTAGAAATTTGATCTTTAAGCCCATCTGTCTAGTTGAGTCTCTCAATTTAAGCTCTACGATGAGGACTGGTTACCTGAATATTCGAAATTTGATTGCCGACGCTAACAGCAGCCATCCCTAGCACGATATTTTCAACACTACCTTCAGGGAAATACCACATTTGTATCATGTTTCATGTTCTGGGGTATTCATCTCAAAACTAAGGTAGGCCTACTCTGAAATAATATTAAGTTAGCCTACTCATACACACTCGCCTAATGACACGTTATTAAATAAACCGGAATTTCACTGCGAGTCAAGTACAAGGGGTGAAGTTTAAACCTGTTCACAAATAAAGCAACAACATTTACAACAGTGCCAGTTATTGAATATAAGAAGGTTAATATTTCCCTCTTTAGGGGTACCGGTAGCGTTAACATACATACATTTAAGAAACTCAAAATATATCTAATCATCAGAAACCATAAAAATCATAACTTGCATATTAACGCCTATTAGATTGGTTAGACACTATATTTATTTACCTCACAGGTACAAAAGAATACTCACTGGCCTGGAAAAAGTACAGTAATCATCCAATGTAAAACGCCGATCTGCGTATTTTTTCGAAACCGGTCGAGTGACAAGACGCCCTCGATCTGACAGTATGTCTTACATTTAGGAAGAATAATACGGTGAAATATCACTAGTTAATTTTAGAAAATGATGTTATTGGTTGTACGTCCCTTTTAACTACCCTGGCTTTTAGAGACGCCGAGGTGCCAGAATTTTGCCCCGAAGGGGATCTTTAACGTGCCAGTAAAATGTACTGACACGGCTCCCTCGCATTTGCGCACCCTCAAATGCCAACTGACTGCGCCAGGTTTCGAACTTGCAACCTTGTAATTTTAGAAAACTCTACGGAATTGTACAATATCTGTTAGTTTCTTTTTATCGTCTATTATTTTCATAAATAAGACACCGAAACATAGCCTAACGCTCAAATACCTACATATTGAAAGCAGTGGTGTGTTTAAATTCTTATCACCATTCCTCACCATTGCACTTGTTTCAGTCACAGGCGCGGATTCAAGGGGGGGGGGGGTTCCACGGGGGTCATGACCCCCCCCAAACAGAGACCACATTTTTTTGCAAACTCAAAAAACGAAAACACAATAGCCAGACAAATAAAACTTAACGAATTTTAACTGAAAAGCAGTTTTTTTTTCATTTCATTCAATACTGAAAATATCTTTATTGCAATTATTATGTTCTGTTACAACTGTACATACCGGTATTTACAACTTCATGCCTGTTGTATAAAAACGATTATTTATGTAACAAAATCAACTCGTCTATTTTGTTTAGCAAACATTGTGAATACCGAATCGATGTCCATAGTGATGTCACGATGAATGTGCAGCAATGCACGGATAGGCATTTGGGGCTTTTTTTTACACCAAAAAAAAATGCTGACGTCCAAACTGCAAGCTTGGTTGGCAATTTAAGCTGTGACTTTCTCCCTTTGTCGGTACCAACTCGACTTGCTGAAACTGTAACGTACCTTGATACTTTTCTCGAAGCTTGATGTAAAAGTCACAAAACACGCCGTTGCAATTTGTACGAATATTTTTGGTGCGCTAAACGCATCAAATTTCTATCCATGTAGCTTGCAAAAAAATTGGTCTGGTTTTGTACGTTTGGTTATTTTGTGATTGCGTTGTTAGTGATACCATTTTTCTCAACAATTTCGATTCTGTGACCCCCCCCCCCCCAGTCAAACTCTAGATCCACGCCTGGTCAGTCGAGAATGCGATTACTGGTACCGTAGTAAGAAGTACGTGATATAGTGGTTTGTTTAAATTCTTATCACCATTCCACTTGTTTCAGTCGAGAATGCGAATGCTGGTACCGTAGTAAGAAGTACGTGATATAGTGGTTTGTTTAAATTCTTATCACCATTCCTCACCATTCCATTTGTTTAAGTCGAGAATGCGATTACTGGTAGTACGCTTGGTACGTGATATAGTGGTTTGTTTAAATTCTTATCACCATTCCTCACCATTCCACTAGTTTCAGTCGAGAAGGCGAATACTGGTACCGTAAGAAGAAGTACGTGATGTAGTGGTTTTCATCTATTTTACTAAGTGGTTAGTAATAATCGGGTGAAATATTTTTATTGCCAAAACTAATTTTTACTAAAACAATAGGCCCATGCTACGAGTTTATCACTTTGTAGGCAACAAGTGCTTTATGATTCTAATAAAAGCATTGCGAAGTATTTCCGATTGGTTGTTTAGAAGATGAAAAACGTGGCGATCTGCTGTAACGGCCAGTACAAATTAGATACCGTTCCGTAGGCTATTTGGAAACAGTGCTATTTAAATAATCGGGCTGATTCAGATGTTGGGATATTTCCGAAGTTTGGGGGCTGTGACAACGTGTTCATGTTGCCCCGTGTACTTTGGGTGTGTGTAGAATTTGACTGATAACCGGTGTTAATTGTGATGGCTGTATTAGTGTGTCTTATCTGTGATTCAGGTAGGACTGCAGACGATTAGTTTTCTAATTTGTCTGATAACCGATGTTAACTGTGATGGCTGTAGAATATTAGTGTGTGTTATCTGTGATTCAGGTAGAAGGATTGCAGACGAATAATTCTTTTAAGTATCGGGTAGTTCCTACTTTTGCTACCAAATGCTACCGTCCACGACACCTAGCTGCGGACGTGGCTACTAAATGCCATCACAGTCAGCACCTGGCGGCGAAAGTTGGAACTAATATAGCCGAAGCGTTATCAAACTAACCTACAAATTTTAGCTTCCACAAGTGTAGTTCATTATCATCATCTTGCACAGTTTCCAGCTACTGGCCGGATCTGTTTGGAACCCAAGCCTCTCCAACGTCTTCTGTCTTCCCACCATCTCTCAGCCTCCACCCTTGTCCAGTCTTCTCCTCTCTTCTTCACGCTCTCTTCCACCCCCTTCAGCCACCTGTCTCTCGGTCTTCCTCTCGGTCTCTTTCCTTCCCACTTCGTCTCGTGTATCCTCCTGGGTATCCTCTACTCCTCGATTCGTTTTACATGTCCATACCATTTAAGTCTAGATTTATCTATACCATCCTGTAATGGTTCCTCCTTCATTAATTCTCTGGTCCTATAATTTCTTATTCTGTCCATCCTTATAGCTTCAATACTGCTTCTCAAGAACCTCATCTCACTGGCCTGTATTATGTTCTTCTCCCTTCCATTCATAACCCAGGTCTCCGAGGCATACGTCAGGATAGGGACATAGTACGTCCAATATATGATCTTTTTGCTGTTCTGAGGGACATCCTTGCTACATAACATGCTTCTCACACTCCTCCGGAATGCTTCTGCCTGTCTCCTCCGCTCATTTATTTCTCTATCGTTTCTTCCATTATCTTGTATCAGGCTTCCCAGATACTTGATACTCTCCACTTTCTTCAGCTGTTCCCCACCAATTGTTATTCCCGTTCTGGTGCTTTCCTTCTTTCTTGTTGTGATCACCATCTCACTCTTATTTATGCTAAATTCCATCCCATATCCTTGTATTATTCTTTCCCACACGTCCAATTGTTCCTGTACCTCCTCCTCCTTGTTTCCCCAAGTGTAGTTTGTGAAAGTTTGTTTTCATGCCATAAATCGACTTCTCCTCTGAAGGAAGGCATACAGAGGGATTTTTAACGCTCTTAAAAAATCTAACGACTTTGGCCGTGTTTAAACCCGCGATCTTGGGCATAGAAGCTCAGCATGCTACCAACTACGCCACCGAAGCCGCTTTCCCGCAGTTTAACTTAGTAATTTGGGATTATCTGAAAATATGTCCAGTTATTTATAAGGTTGGCAAACTGGATTTACAATACCGGTTTTAATGAACTAGGCTCCGGTATTTTATTTTTATTTTTGTCGATACCACTAGTTTTACCTGCTTTTAAGAACTGAATATTACGATGTTGAATCACGAAGAAGATTGAACTTTAACGGACAAAAACTCATAAAAAGTATTCCTCCCATAGGCTTACTTGCCAAGAGTAGCCAATGGTTTCTGAGCAGTCAAATAATGAATTTCACGAAGCAAGTAAGAATTGAAACCCTTTTTTTGGGAAGGGAGGTTGGTGACAGTGACAGGTAGGTAATGAAACGAAGCCCTCCCGCCCCCTGGAAAAAATCCTGCGGGCGCCCATGATTCAAGCTGCCAACACGGTAATAATAATAACCAACATCGTCAGACAGTGGCAAGGAGGGAGTGTGTGACGGATAGTTTTATGATTGCGATAAATGTAGGCTTATTGATGGAATATGCATTCATTCCATTTAAGTTTTGTAATTTGTCACCAGGGCACAAGACTGGATAATAATACTAATAATCTGATTTGTGTTAGAAACAAGATGTTCAGTAAAGAACATATAGCCTACTTTCTCCTAAATGCATGGGTATTGTTATAACTCTTTGTTCTTTTCAAGGAGTATGATTGAATGTTAGTTGTAGTAGCTTGTTGAGATACAACGTGCTATAGGGATATTAAACATGAATATGAGGTGCCCTTTGCTAGTGCTACCTCTGTACCAAATTTCGTTCAATTCGGTTTCACCGTGTTTGAATTGATAGGGGGAATCGATTTGCACACATACTTGGCCACCATCTGAAAACTATTGGGCTGATGTTCTTGCAGTTTGGAAAGGACATAAAGATATGGTGTTGCAAAATTTGGTAGAGACTAGATTATCAGGTTGGTCGTAATTACATTTTAGCTTTTAACATTTGGGTGGCCACGATTACGTTTCCGTCAAGATAGCGGTGATATAAAACATGACACTGAGGTGCTCTTTGCTAGTGCTACCTCTGTACCAAATTTCGTTCATTCGGTTCCACCGTGTACGAATTAATAGGGGGAATCAATTTTGACATAAAGATGGCCCCCATCCGCAAACTATTAGGCTAATGACCTATTAGATTGGTCGAAGGATGCTCCCTCCATGAAGGTATGTTGTTGCAAAGTTTGGTAGAGATCGGATGATTAGGTTAGTCGTAATTTGATTTAAGCTTTAAACATTTGTGAGGCCGCCATTACGTTTCTGTCAATATGGCGGCGATATTAATCATGACTCTGAGATGCCCTTTGCTAGTGCTATCTCTGTACCAAATTTCGTTCCATTCGTTTTCACCGTGTTTGAATTAATAGGGGGAACCGATTCTGACACAAAGACGGCCGCCATCCGCAAACTATTAGGCGAATGACCTATTAGATTGGTCAAAGGATGCTCCCTCCATAAAGGTATGTAGTTGCAAAATTTGGTAGAGATCGGATGATTAGGTTAATCGTAATTTGATTTAAGCTTTGAACATTCGTGTGGCCGCCATTACGTTTCAGTCAAGATGACGGCAATATAAAACATGACACTGAGGTGCCCTTTGCTAGTGCTACCTCTGTACCAAATTTCGTTCCATTCGGTTCCACCGTGTTCGAATTAATAGGGGGAATCAATTTTGACATAAAGAAGGCCACCATCCGCAAACTATTAGGCTAATGACCTATTCATTTGGCCTAAGGATGCTCCCTCCATAAAGGTATGTAGTTGCAAAATTTGGTAGAGATCGGATGGTTATGTTAGTCGTAATTTAACTTAAGCTTTGAACATTTGTGTGGCCGCCATTACGTTTCTGTTAATATGGCGGCGATATAAAACATGACACTGAGATGCCCTTTGCTAGTGCTACCTCTGTACCAAATGTCGTTCCATTCGGTTTCACCGTGTTTGAATTAATAGGGGGAATTGATTTATACACAAAGATGGCCGCCATCCGCAAGCTATTAGGCTAATGACCTATTCATTTGGTCAAAGGATGCTTCCTTTATAAGGGTATGTTGTTGCAAAATTTGGTAGAGATCGGATGATTAGGTTAATCGTAATTTGAATTAAGCTTTGAACATTTGTGTGGCCGCCATTACGTTTTCGTCAAGATGGCGGCGATATAAAACATGACGCTGAGGTGCCTTTTGTAAGTACTACCTCTGTACCAAATTTCGTTCCATTCGGTTGCACCGTGTTCGAATTAATAGGGGAATCGATTTTCACACAAAGATGGCCGCCATCCGCAAACTATTACGCTGATGACCTATTAGTTTGGTCAAACGATTCTCCCCCCATAAAGGTATGTGGATGCAAAATTTGGTAGAGATCGGATGATTAGGTTAGTCGTAATTTGATTTAAGCTTTGAACATTTGTGTGGCCGCCATTACGTTTCCGTCAAGATGGCGTCGATATAAGACATGACACTGAGGTGCCTTTTGTTAGTACTACCTCTGTACCGAATTTCGTTCCATTCAGTTGCACCGTGTTCGAATTAATAGGGGGAATCGATTTTCACACAAAGATGGCCGCCATCCGCAAACTATTACGCTGATGACCTATTAGATTGGTCAAAGGATGCTCCCTCCATAAAGGTATGTAGTTGCAAAATTTGGTAGAGATCGGATGATTAGGTTAATCGTAATTTGATTTAAGCTTTGAACATTCGTGTGGCCGCCATTACGTTTCAGTCAATATGGCGGCGATATAAAACATGACACTGAGGTGCCCTTTGATAGTGCTACCTCTGTACCAAATTTCGTTCCATTCGGTTCCACCGTGTTCGAATTAAAAGGGGGAATCAATTTTGACATAAAGTTGGCCGCCATCCGCAAACTATTAGGCTAATGATCTATTCATTTGGTCAAAGGATGCTTCCTCCATAATGGTATGTTGTTGCAAAGTTTGGTAGAGATCGGATGGTTATGTTAGTCGTAATTTAACTTAAGCTTTGAATATTTGTGTGGCTGCCATTACGTTTCTGTCAACATGGCGGCGATATAAAACATGACACTGAGATGCCCTTTGCTAGTGCTACCTCTGTACCAAATTTCGTTCCATTCGGTTCCACCGTGTTTGAATTAATATGGGGAATTGATTTTCACACACAGATGGCCGCCATCCGCAAACTATTAAGCTAATGACCTATTCGTTTGGTCAAAGGATGCTTCCTCTATAAGGGTATGTTTTTGCAAAATTTGGTAGAGATCGGATGATTAGGTTAATCGTAATTTGATTTAAGCTTTGAACATTTGTGTGGCCGCCATTATGTTTCCGTCAAGATGGCGTCGATATAAACCATGACACTGAGGTGCCTTCAGTTAGTACTACCTCTGTACCAAATTTCGTTCCATTCGGTTGTACCGTGTTCGAATTAATAGGGGGAATCGATTTTCACACAAAGATGGCCGCCATCCGCAAACTATTACGCTGATGACCTATTAGTTTGGTCAAAGGATGCTCCCCCATATAGGTATGTTGTTGCAAAATTTGGTAGAGATCGGATG
This sequence comes from Meconema thalassinum, assembly GCA_946902985.2. Taxonomy (NCBI): domain Eukaryota; kingdom Metazoa; phylum Arthropoda; class Insecta; order Orthoptera; family Tettigoniidae; genus Meconema; species Meconema thalassinum. The sequence goes on from OX336397.1 coordinate 125,139,700, forward strand.
ATTAGGTTAGTCGTAATTTGATTTAAGCTTTGAACATTTGTGTGGCCGCTATTACGTTTCCGTCAAGATGGCGGAGATATAAAACTTGACACTGAGGTTCCTTTTGTTAGTACTACCTCTGTACCAAATTTCGTTCCATTCGGTTTCACCGTTTTCGAATTAATAGGGGGAATCGATTTTCACACAAAGATGGCCGCCATCCGCAAACTATTACGCTGATGACCTATTGGTTTAGTCAAAGGATGCTCCCCCCATAAAGGTATGTTGTTGCAAAATTTGGTAGAGATCGGATGATTAGGTTAGTCGTAATTTGATTTAAGCTTTGAACTTTTGTGTGGCCGCCATTACGTTTCCGTCAAGATGGCGGCGATATAAAACATGACACTGAGGTGTCCTTTGCTAGTGCTACCTTTGTACCAAATTTCGTTCAATTCGCATTCACCGTGTTTGAATTAATAGGGGGGGACTGACATTCAGAGTACACACACACACACACACACAGACTCACACACACACATACACACACACACACAGACTCACACACACACACACACAGACAGACACACTTTTTTCGCCCTGTGTTGATCTCATAAGTCTACTTTAATTTTTTTGCAAAAATCGAAAGTAGGCGTAGTCTCCATGTTCATTTACACCGTGCCAAGCAGCTTAGGATAGGCTATATCAGCGAGACGAAGCTGCTAGCAATATCGTCACCGTGTTATTAGTGTCTTCCATGTCGGCTAACTCGCGGCAAGATATTATGATCGGAGAATTTTGAGTTCATTGTAGGGTTATATAAAGCACGGTACAGTAATATTTACAGACGTGAATAGATTTAATAATGATGATAATTCTTGCAACGTGAGAACTGTGCAGATTGTTTTTATAATTGTTTGATTGTCGAGGATACACAGATTTAAATTAGTAATTGGAAACATTTATATGAAGTCAATTATGCAAGTTACCCGGTGATAGTATTTATATATTGGTAAGGATAAATAAATCTACCAGTCCCTTCCGTTCAATGCTGAATCTATGATGGAGATCCGAAGTGTTTGGTTTGAAGTGGGTTTCTTGTAACACGCGTGGAAGTATTGTCTCGCCCTTTCTGAAACTCTTTGTATCCAGTTACTGCCAATATCTTAGTACTTGTGGTATAACTTGAGTTTGTGAAGTATTTTAGCGTAATATATTCTACCCGCCCCAGCATATTGTGCTCAGGGTTGTGTCTAGGCTACTTAGGAACAAAGATAGACGTTAATATCTTACTCTGTATTATACCCTAACTTATATCTAATAAAGTTAGCGCCATGGTCGAATAAGTTTTACCGTAATCTCTTGTTCTCACTGTGCACCTGGGGTGTTATATTCTCATTACCAGTAGCCTTACTTGAAATCTGAGTTCTGCAATTACCTCATTAGGAAGTGTTATATATGATAATTATTTGGCGTAGCCTAATGGTATTAGTACGGCCTCATATAATTCTGATGCACACTGTGTGTGTTCTAGTTTGCTGAACAATATGGAGCAACAGCCACACATTAAGAGCGAGCCACAATGGCAGTCTGATACTGATGAATTCCCCAATACTGTAAGTTGTATTTATATCTTATATCGTAAAACAAGCAATCTAAGTGATGTGCATGACAAGCAAGATTTAGGGACTTGCTACCGAATAGTAGGCTAACTAGGATGTTTAATATTTTATTGGTACACATGGGTGACTTGGTTCAGTTATTCTGTGTTCATGTTTAACGATGGCTCATACTTTATAATACTCTCTAGGTATCAATTGACCAGTTACCATCTTATAATCAGCTCTGAACCCTATTGCAGGTAAAGTCTACACTACACGCTGTGCTAACAGTAGCTATAATAATAATAATAATATCGTATGACCTCGGGTGCAAGCTTTGTAAATTAACACTCAGAGGGTAGCTTGCATGTCGAATTTCGTTGTTCCTTGAATCACTATGAAAGTCAAGGAGGTTAGATATCTAAGCTCCTTGAACACTATAGCGCTTTCTAGTAGAGAAATGAGGAACTTTGTGTTGGCGGAAACTCCCGAGATTAATTTTGCCATTACGAACACGGTCTACTGAATGAAAATGGGTTCTTTGACATGCGAACATCGTATGGCATGCGTGTGGTATTTTTGCCACCTTTCAAAGATCACTTACCACGGCCAGGAGTGAACCTGCAATCTTGGGGTTAGTAGACACGCTATCCACTCACCCACCGTGGCATGCTAACAGTAGCTAATTTATTGGCAATGCAAGTTTACTCTGTTGGCACCCTTGACCCAGTTGTTGATGAAGTCCACCTTACAAGCTGTGCTAACAGTAGCTTATTTATTGGTAATGCAGGTTAACTCTGTTGTCATCCTGGATCATATTGAGGGTCAAGTCCACATTACATGCTGTGCTAACAGTAGCTTATTTATTGGTAATGCAGGTTTACTTTGCTGGCATCCTGGAACCTTTTGTTGGTCAATTCCACACCACTCTGCAAGCTCACACGTATTTGTTAACTAAGTAATTTCTTTGCAGAACGATACAGATCATCACACGGACATAAAAATCGAGGAATCTTCTATTATGGAGATTGTTCCATGCAAGAAAACAGAAACACCATCTTCAGATCTGAGAGAGGTTGGTATCTTCATTCCACTTTACAAGACATCTCCTTAATAGCATTTCGGGATTAAGAGTTGTTTTTTCACAATTGTGTTGATGACAAACCGAAGCGTTTCACTGTTAGGTGTCTTTTGCACAGCAAGCAAAATCAATTTTGATGGAAGGATAGCGAAATAAACTACCTGTCCCATGCAATACTCCCACCCAGGACCGCCAGTTTTGTGCGATGTTCTGATCATTGATCTTCTGGATGCAGTATAATGCCATTTGCAAAAGGTATATTATGTGAAGCCAACATATGTTTGGCACAGTCACATTGTTCTAGTTGCCCAATGTGGATTTCAAGTCTAGGTGAATTAGGATATCTGTATTCTGGTCAGAGATCCTCCCATGATTGCTTCAGATAGGAGCTGGGTTTGACTGCCCTCATGAGTGGTCTTCTGTGCGTTTTTACTTGAACTCCCAGCAATTTGTGGGTTGTTTCTAACTTATTTGAGTGGAGCATTGCAAGGACATGTAGTTGACCTTATGCATGAAGATAATTGAAGATATGAGTTAATGCAAAGAATGTTCTAGAACATTATGGAGAATGTAATTGCTCATACATTTATTTGTAAGTACTGAACCCTTGCAAAGAAGCTGATGAGACTCAGTTTCGGGGGGTGTAACAGTCCATTTCGTAAGTTGTTGTTAAAGCGCTTCATTAACATGCAGGGTAACATATAACAAAATAACATGCAGGAAAAAGTGAAGCCAGGGTTAAAACAAATGAATTTAATGACTGATCAGCTATTTACAAAATGAAATAAACAAACAAAACTCCCAAAATGACTCCCACTGAATAAAATTAACTTGCCAAAAACTAGGCCTAATCTCAGGAGAGATTATTAATCGGACCAAATGTCCCAAAATCTACAATGACAATATGTGACGTGTGTGCTGTTCTACATGCTTAACGATGAGTACAATTGAATGCATGGTTCGTCATCATCCGGATAAACTTTCAGAAGACGAATCTGCATTGCTTAGAGCTAGACAGACGCGGGGAACAACTATACACAACTTACAACTAAACCGACACTTCCTATACTAGATAAACAACAATAATTTCCGCTTGAAATTGGAATCAAGAACTGCCGTAGCAAAACATTACTGCCTAAAATTAGGACTTCTCACAAATCAACACAAGTAAGTTAACACGTGACCAACAAAAGAAATACACATATGACCGCCGTCATTTTTACAAGTAAATACAACTACACCACACGGGTGTCACACAGACTAATATGAACTGAGTCATAGAAAAATCACTAGGCTCAAAGCCAACATTTACATCATTAACACAATATTCCATACGACATGCAATAATTCGTAACAAACGTGGCGAACTCCCCAATTAATTATGGTCCAAATAACCATCACAAAAGAACAGGTTAGCTAATGATAGCTTAATAGGGGTCAGTCGGACAACAGGACTGCCTAACAAAATAAGTCACCGAGGCTAGACGGGCGCTAAGTGGAAATCTACACATCTGTCAACCCACGTGTCAATAACCTCGACCTCCCAAGGCACGGGATCGAGTCTCGAAGAACCGTGCCCCAAAGCACAATATATACGTGTGTGTGTGTGTCAGAACAAAATATATCTCAGCATTTCCCCTAGGAAATCCAAGAATCTGCTTTGGACAGGGTACAGTAGCCTCCTTGGAGTGCACTGCCTTTCCATCAAAAATACAGCAACAACAAATATGAGGGAGGTAGCACAATCTACCCCTCTTCACGAAGAATCAATACACACACCTGACACAAGAACACACACAGAATCACACGCATGGGTGAAATAAAACGACATAAATATTTTTCCACCAGCTCGCGCTTCCGTTCTAGTCTGTGACTAACGAACCTGAAAAGGACTCAAAAAATCTAAAAAAATTATAACTAAGGTGTTCTATCATTCCATCTTAATTTGTTGCGCTCGGCAACCCTAATATGAGTAATAACCTGTTCATCAAACATCTTACAAAATGACCTCCCTTTCCTATCAAAAATATGAACTTTAATAAAGCACCACTTATCGAATGTAACGAGCTTCGCATCCGCATGGATAAAAATCACGTACACGTGCCGTGTACACTAAATATGACTCCAAAGAAAAATATACAACAAACAACTTTGGCCATGCGCCAACGTACATTTAAAACACTAGTGTCGGTGCAAAACAAAAAAAAAATCTATCCAAGCAAAAGAATAAATGAACTATTTACAAAGTTCCCGCACCTTATCTAACTACATACTGAGTAAATCAATTTTTTTACATCACCGGATCAGCTTGCAGAACATATAACCTCCGCCCCGGCTCATTTCCCTACGGGAAATTAGCCCTCCATCGTTGACGTCGTAGAAGCGATGTTCATCAATCCGTCTCCCTGGCGTAGTCTCTTGGACAGAAATGTTCAATGTTAATAAAATTGCCTAGCTATAATCGCTGTGAGTTACTACATTCACTCACGAATGTCCTATGCGATTATTGATCGAAGACTTTCCCTAGCTTAGCATTTGCTTACACACGCACAATTATCACTTAAAAAATATACAATACAAAATTTACATAAATTATACACTTCAAACACATCGTCACTGGCTTGAAAAACAAGTCTTAAACATGACTGTCTCGCAGTCGTTATCTCGCTAGATATCTCCACTGCTCTACGTGAACCTTGCTCGCTATGAGCACTACTGGAATGTTAGTAAAGTCTTGCCCATTAAGAGCTGAAAAATCGTGACGCAAACTGGCGTGACCTTAGCTCACCAGAGCTCAAAACGGTTGTCACTAGTATGATTATTAAGAGCGGTAAATCGCGACGCAGACTGGCGTGACCTTAGCTCACCAGAGCTCAAAACAGTTGACTTCGAAACAGCTTCTCCTCGATCAATTTATTGGAAACTGACAGACTGAGGTGGAGTGGGGAGAATTAAGAAAAATATTCTAGAGTTTTCATCTCACAAACATGGGACTAGTATCAATCTTCATCATTTTATTCAAACGTCTCAGCGCGCTTATGCGGAGTTATTTCGGATCGGCGGTTCTTTAGATATGCGTTCCCGCGGCTTTTTTTTAGAGGGTACGCCACCCATCGCGTGGTTTTGGCGTGGTCTCATCTGATTGGGTGATTCAATCCTAGGTCGGTTGAAACTCACTCGTGACCATCCGCTAATGACTCCAATTTTGGTGCGCGTTGTTACACAATTTGTCCTTGAACTCGGCTTACTCGGTCGCCTTCAAGAATAACTACCGAGCCTGCCTCTGTGATAATCATTGCAACACACTAACTTGGCTTCCCCTTTATCAATTTCCACATGTACTGCCTGGGCCTCAATAATAATAATAATAAATCATGAATACTTATTCATCGCAGATTAATAATGGTTCAGTACATACTGAAAGAACTTCTTGCAGCCGTGCCCACTTTTTTCCGGCCCATAGTATGTGTTTATGATCCCTGAAATATAGTAGTTAGTAGACGATTATTGTCTCTTGGGAGTAACCGTCTCAGCATTTTCCTTTGCTTAAAATTCACTTAAGAAGAGAGAGTTTATTATAAGTTACTGAATTGTAGATTATACCGGTATCCACTTATCTGTATATTGTTCCACTCTGGAACTAGTATGGGATGGACAGTACTAGCGTCATTCAGCGAATATTATCTTCACTTCAACTGACCAGTGCTGTACAATTACATGGTTTGTTATTTGTGTAAAAGTATAAGCACAGAAATAAATTATTCCATCTTTTCCCTAGGACGTGGAAGATCTCCAGTTTCGAGAAAGTGTTGGAAGTGGAAATCGCATAAATGAGTAAGTGTTCAATATACACAAGACGTGATCCTTCGCTCTACGTGTGCATAGCTGTGAGTTTTGCATTTGAATAAGATTGGTGTGCAAAGTGAGATAAATGTCTCTCATTGTGTGCTTATTAGCAGCACACTAATTATTATTGTTCAGTGTTCTCACTGTCTGGAAATATTTATGAAACCTCTGTCTGTCTGCTGATGGGAGCAATTTTTATCTTGTGGAAATATGCGTGGAAAAAATTCACATGATGCAGAGACAAGAATGTGAATGTGTTTTGTAAGGATCGTCCATTGTGTCCTCAAACCATAATTTTCTTCTGTAAACAAATTCAAACAGCTGTCTCTCTACTCAAAATTACTCAATGGAAAACCAATAAAAGATACAATTAATCCTGATCCATAAGCGGATTTTGGATATTTGCGAGTTATAATAAGAATGATAATAAACCTAATATCACATAATAATGCTAGTTTTTTGTCCAGGTAGAGGAGGGCATATTCGGTAGACATGTCTTGTAGAGAGGTACACAAAGGTTGACAGGTCCTGTGTAGCCTAATACCACTATAACTTGATACATGTGCTTTAATTACGGTATTACAATCTAGCCTAATACATCTTCACTTGATGCATGTGTTCTTAATACAGTAAAGCCTCTACTTGGGTACATTACAGTATCTCCCTGGCACTACAGCCTATGAAGGGCCCAGGCTTACCCAGTCATTTGGTCTGCAGATATTGGGGTGACGCGTGGTCAGCGCATCGGGTCCCCTCGGCCGTGAATCTTGGTTTTCGTGACTTGGGCGCTGTCTAACAGTCCGACTGATACTCAGTTGTCCTCACGAGGCTGAGTACACCCCGTCCCTCACGTCCGTTTCTAAAATCCCTGACGGAGCCAGGAATCGACCCAACACCTCTACTTGGGTGCCTGTGATTTAATTACACTATAGCGTAAATCAAACATCACTCATATTAGTGCTTTAATTAGAGTATTACCGTATAGCCTAATCCATGGCCGCAGGAATTTTTTCCAGAGGGTGGGAAAGTTATAATTTTCATTTCATTAACCACCCCCCCCCCCCCCCATTTTCGTTTAATTTCTTACTTGCTTCGTGAAATTCATTATTTGACTGCTCTGAAACTGTTGGCTACTTTATGGCAAGATTGGAGGAATATTTTGTTTTTAGTTGACAGTTTTTTGTCCATGAAGGTTTGTGTTTCTTCTTTTGTGGTTCATTGTTCTTAAAAACAGATAAAGAATAGTGGTATCAGCATTTATCGACAATAATATAAAAATCAAGCAGTTCAATGTGAATCCAGTTCGCCTATTTTCTAATTACGGTAACTGGAGGACATATTTTCAGATATTTCCTAATAACTGAGTTATATTAAACTGTGTAAATATACCTACATATGAATCTGCCTATTAATTCAAATAGCACTGTTTCCAAATATCTAGTTTGTATTGGCCGGTACATTGGATCCATCACGTTTTTCCTCTCCTTTACAAGCTATCAGGAATACTTCGCATTGCTCTTCTTAGCATAATGAATTTTTTGCGAAGTGATAAATTCGTATTGTACGTTACTCGTGCTCGTGACGCCCATGTTCTTTGCAAATTTTCGTTTTAGAAATTAAATATTTCATTTGATTAATGCTGGCCGTTAAGTAAAATACCACATAAAAATCACGAAATCATGTACTCCTTACTTAGTCGCTTTGAAAACGACAAACATCGCAAGATCATTTAACTATTATACATTCTTACTTAAGAATGTCGCATTTAAATATTCCTTGAGTTAAGAGCCTGCCAATGTCTGTTCTGTAATTTTCTTCTATCAGAAGCACATCGTAATCAATCCCCCCTTTATCTTTCGCTTTATCACCTAATTGATCTATATTGAATTGTAACTTTCAGTCGGTAAATACGACTATATGCCCAATTAAATTAGGATTAAATTGACTTCTCCGCTCATATATGTAGGCTACATGTTGCGCATCGAAAATTGCCTTGCAAGAAGATTCTATTGAAATCATGTAGCCTGCACCATTACGAAGTCTATCTGTAGACTATTGAATTCACCATTTTGTATCAACTGATCTACCGTCTACATTCGATTGAGACTGCGAATCTCAGTCGTTTTGATAACGGCATAAAAACACCGCAGAACAATTTAACTCTTTACCTATTGCTTCGATCGTAGAAGAATTAACACTACAGGTTAAGAATCTACAGCAGTGGTAGATTGCTGTTCATTAGTAGCAATAATTGCTCTCTTCGAAAGAAATAAACCTCAGTACTGTGACCCACCTTGAATACAAATATACGGCATTTCGCGGCATGAATTTCGATCGCAGTAAGGCAGAACGGCGCAAAATTAGACGAGTGTTCAATACAGTCAGGCCCGTTTTTAGGGCTCCTGAAGCTCCTGGGCAAAATAAATAAATAATAAAAATCTTTCCCACCCCCCGACTTAAGATATGTAGATTTATTTAAGTTTCCTTAACATATGGGGCTGTTTCTTCACTAAGCGTGTGTTAAACTATGAGTGGCAAATACTATAAATATGTGTTTACTAAAATTACAAATAGAACAATAAACTTAATACAAAGCATTTACACTTAAATTTTAAAAGATATACATAACCAATGACAAAAACACCAATTATTTAAATAACAAGGGGCTTCCTTCTTGTCTTGTCATTTGCAAACAAGATTAGGATTTCATTAGTCAAATTTCACTTACAAGTCAGATTCAAAAGCAAGAACACCAAGATGACTAACACAATCCCGTTTTGTGTGTCCTTAAACAATCAACATTGCAAATGTGCGACACTGAATAATTCTCGTGTGTGTGTGTGTGTGTGTGGAGAAGGGGGGTTAAACTTTAATAACTTGGCGTTTAATGCACAAGCGGTTTTGTACAGTTTTCCAGAATTTTTCCGCCCCTAAAACCTGCCGCCCTGGGCAGCTGCCCTGATTGTTCCCCCATGATTACGGGCCAGAATACAGTAAATGATCCAATATTGTAAGCACGACCTTAAGGGACCAGTGTTTTACTAGTCAGCAAAGAAAACCTCGTCTTAGGGGTTGAAATCCGCTATCGGTGTAGCAATGTATAAAAATATCTCTAAAACGTGCTTTCATATCGTTACTGCCAAAGTGAGGTGGCGGAAGTAGTAGTCGGCCTACCCACTTTTGATAGTGTTGGGTAAACATACGCTGTTAAAACTAGGCATAACCATATTACAAAATGGAGCTATGTTTCCATTGGTGGTCTAGTGCTTGACATCATTAGAACAATATATATTTTAATATAAATACATATTACGTCAGCAACATTAAAGAAGTTTTCTATTGTAACATTGCCAGTTGATTATCAGAAACTTCAATTTATGAAATAAACTGTTGACAATGACCAATCGAATATCAACATTCTTGGAATTTCGGGCGGGGGGGGGGGGGGCACGGTCCCACCTTGCCCCCCTCTGCGGGCGCCCATGGCCTAATCCTGAGTAATTTTAAAGGAAAGAAAAATATATATAAAACACAACATTAATTTTAAACAATGTGTAGAATTATGTATATTGTAAATTGTAACTCGTATTGATATGTCTGTAACAGTTTGGGCCTTTGGTATTCCTGTTAATATATTGTTATGTGGTGCGGTGAAATGTATACTATAGGTAACATTAATGTTGGATTTTAGTTATGTACTATCTTGTGTCCATGGATACAGTAAGACTTCTCATGCATCTGTGTTGTGGTTTTGATTTGTCGCTTGACGGTAAGGTACGCTCTCGAATTTTATTTGACAGAACATTTGAGAATATTACTTTAAACAAGTAGTTCCGAGAAGAACTATACAACCTATTTTCATATATCCTACTTATGTTAATTGCCACTATCAACATACAAAATTTCAGTTTGATTGCTGTAATAGATTCGTAGATATTGAGAACCGACTAAATATTTCGGATGGTCGCCATGTTGGATTTTATATATGTAGGTCCTAGAGTTATGTACTGTTACATGAAGATTATTGTGTACGTGTAGCATTCAAACTTCACTCGCATGATTAGGACACAAGAATTAACTAAGAGATTTTAAAATTTCGCACAGCTGCCATCTTGTGATTATAACAATTGAAATAAATTAGATGCCAGTGGATTAACATTCGTATAAGGATTTACTGTACCAAGTTTCACTGCACTCGGATGGTAAAATTGCGAGAATGTCCATGTGAATATATTTCGCGTCGCCGCCATGTTTGATTTGTGATCACCAGGTTATTCAAAGTCCTACAGGTGAACTTAAGTTCATAGCCCCTATGAAGATTAAAACATTCAGTTTGATTGCTATAATAGATTTGTAGATATTCAGAGCCGTCTAAATATTTCGGATGGTCACCATGTTGGATTGTTAAATGTATAGGCCATAGAGTCATGTATCATTAAGGGAAAATTATTGCGTAGGTTCATTATTCAAACTTTCACTTCGATCGCATGATTACGACACAAGAAATAAAAACTTAATTTTAAAATTCGCACAGCCGCCATCTTGAGGTTATGTAAACAATTGAACTAAATTAGATACCAGTGCATTAGAGTGTGTATACACATTTCCTGTACCAGATTTCATTGTGTTTGGGACATTCAATCGGGAGAAATGTCTATTTAACATTTTCAAATTCACTTGGCCGCCATGTTCGGTTTGTAGTTAACCGGTTTTTCAAAGTCTTATAGATGAACTTCCAGTAGTGCCCTTTATTTCCGTACAAAATTTCAGGTTGATACCGCTAATAGTTTCAGAGATATAGAATGCCGGTGAAATATTTCGCACATCCGCCATCTTGTGGTTATGTCAACAATTGAACGATGTTAGATGTCGGTGCATTACGATGTGTATAGACATATACTGTACCAAGTTTTATTGCGTTTGGTTGGTTAAAACGCGAGAAACGTCTATTTAAAAGTCGCCAATTCGCGTGGCCGCCATGTTGGTTTTGTAGTTATCAGTTTTTCAAAAGTTACATAGGTGTACTTCTAGTAGTTCCCTTTATCACCGTAAAAAATTCCAGGGTGATATCGGGAATAGTTTCGGAGATATTGAATGATGGTGAAATAATTCGCACAGCCGCCATGTTGGATTGGTGAGACGTAACAAAATTTGAAGGGTACGGTCGAGGTCGCCTGGAATAGTGCTATAAAGTTACCGAATTTCATTGAATTAGCTCTAGCCGTTTATATTTTATTAGGGGGACTCACACACGCACACACACACGGACAAAAGGTGATCTCATAAGTCTATTTTTTCAAAATTGAAAATAGGCTAAATATCCTAATTTACACAACTATACATTAGTACACCACTCAACATTCACACAAAACTTAAATTCAAGATCATTATTTTGAATTGAAAATGGATTTCCATTGGGCCTTTGACTATACAGAAAACAAGTAGTGCCGTGAAGAACTATGCAGCCTATTTTCATATATTCTACTCATGTTAATTGCCTCTATCAACATACAAAATTTCAGTTTGATTGTTGTGATACACTGAAGAAAATGGAAATTCAACACCCAGAAGGAGTGGAGCTTCATTGCTGCAATTGAACATGCAGGACGAGTGTTCGGTTGTGATTCGATGATTACACTTTCAGGTCCCTCTGACCGCAAGTTTGGACAACAATCAATACAGGATGTGCCCACCATTAGCTGCTATACATTGATGAATTCGCCGAGGCATGGAGTCAATAAGGCCCTGGATCGCTTTTTTGAGGAATTGTAGCCCATTCTTGCTGCACTGCATGGGTCAGTTTTTCCAGAGTTGTGGGTGGCTGAGGACGGTTGGCCAGTTGTCGACCCATCATGTCCCACACATGCTCAGTAGGTCTGAGGTCCGGGGAACTGGCGGGCCATTCTAAGGTTGTGATGTCATGGAGAGCTTTTCTGATGATGCGTGCAGTGTGAACCCGGGCATTGTCCTGCTGAAACATCCCATTGGCATTGATCTCCATCATAGGGTCAACCACTGAATTGAGTACCCTATCAACGTACCGTCGAGCAGTCATAGTGCCCTCAACAAGCACTAATTGTGATTTCACATTAAAGCCAACAGCTCCCCAGACCATAATGATTGGTGTTGATCCTGTGTGCCTCTCGACAATAAGGTTTGGGCGGCCCCTCTCCACGGTACGTCGGCGCACGCGATTCCGGCGATCACTGCGGGCAAGACAGAAGCGCGATTCATCACTAATGACGACCCTATGCCATTCGTCGACCCACGTCGATCGTTTTCGACACCAGGCCCGCCTTACACGTCGCTGTTGTGAGGTCAATGGAACACCTTCTGCAGGGACACGGGATCGTAAGCCAGCTGCACGCAGGCGATTACCAACTGTTTGTTGTGTAACATGGGGTGCCACAGCTGCTCGAATTTGCGCTGTTGTTGCATGGGGTTCCATCCGGGCCATCCGAATGATGCGGCGATCCTCTCTCACAGTTGTCTGTCGCGCTGGGCCTGTGCCAGGTCTACGAGTGTGTGTACCTTCATTTGACCACTGCTGCCATACACGTTGTACCGTAGATGCCTGTCGGCCAACAGTAGAGCGACATTCCTTAGCGATTATCCAGCCTCACACAGCTCAATTATCCGAGCCCTCTCAAACGGTGACAGTTATTGATAGCGTGCTCTTCTCTGTCGTCGAGGTAAGTTTGACGGGGAACACTTCACTGCACAGACTGCAAGTCAACTATGCTACACCAGAGTCCGTATACTGGAGTTGATTCCTCCGCGACCAATTACGTGGGGGAGACCTGTAGCAACAATCCAATGGGTCTGAAACTTTGATCGTTTACATACCTACATGGCATCGTTCCATATCTTGAAAATCAACTCAAACGACCAATGCCTTCATGGTGTTGCAATTTCCATTTTCTTCAGTGTAGATTCGTTGATATTGAGAACTGTCTAAATATTTCAGATGGTCGCCAGGTTGGATTTTTATTTATGTACTTTTACATGAAGATTATTGTGTACGTTTGGTATTCAAACTTCGATCGCATGATTAGGACACATGAAGTCAAAACGAGATTTTAAAATTTCGCACGGCTGCCATCTTGTGGTTATGAAAACAATTGAAATAAATTCGATGCCAGTGGATTAACATATGTGCAAAGTTTCTCTGCACTCGGATGGTTAAATCGCGAGAAACGTCCATTTAAATATTTATACTTCGTGTCGCCACCATGTTGGATTTGTGCTCACCAGGTTATTGAAAGTCCTATACGTGAACTTATGTTCATAGCCTCTATGAATATAAAAAATTCAGTTAAATTGCTGTAAATGATTCGTAGATACTGAGAACCGTCAAAATATTTCGGATGCTCGCCATTTTTGATTGTTATAGGTATAGGCCATAGAGTTATGTACAATTAAAGGAAATTTATTGCGTAGCTTCGTTATTCAAACTTTCACTCTGATCGCATGATTACGGCACAAGAAATAAAAAGTTAATTTCAAAATTTCGCACAGCCGCCATCTTGAGGTTAAATTTTTAATATCCATATAGGTCCGTATTGAAATGAATCCACGTAATAATTTGCAAACTGTTCCGTCTTTTCAATACTACTTGTATTCAAGGAAGTTAAAAACGGTACATGTTTCTGACACATATGTGTCCTTCTTCAGCCAGAGATACATATTAAAACATTTATAAGTTTAACAAAACACACATTTAAATACATTGTAAAACACTGAGTAGTCATGAAATTTAAAATCAAGGTGTCCCATAGTTCATGCATCTGGAGGAAGTTGTCCCATATTATAGAAACCAAATGACTACTGTCAACTAGCAGAGTTAACATGCATAATTCTTGAATACAACTAGTATTGAAAAGACGGAACAGTTTGCACATTATTAAGAATCTTGAGGTTATGTAAACAATTGAACTAAATTAGATGCCAGTGCATTACAATATGTATAATTATTTACTGTACCACATTTCACTGCGCTCAGATGGTTAAATCACGAGAAAAGTCTATTAAAATGTTTCAACTTCGCTTGGCCGCCATGTTCGTTTTGTACTTAACAGGTCCTTGAAAGTTACATAGATAAACTTGTATCAGTGCCCTTTATCAGCTTACAAAATTTCAGGGTGATATCTGTTTATAGTTTTGGTGATATAGAATGCCAGTGAAATATTTCGCACAGCCGCCATTTTGAGCTTATGTAAACAATTGAACTAAATTAGACGCCAGTGCATTACAATGTGTATAAACATTTGCTGTACCAAGTTTCATTATGTTTGGATGGTTAAATCGCGATAAAAGTCTATTTTAAAGTCTCAACTTCGCTTGGCCGCCATGTTGGTTTTGTTGTTACCAGGTTTTTGAAAGTCTCATAGGTGAACTTGTAGTAGTGCCGTTTATCACCATACACATTTTCAGGGTGATATCTGTAATAGTTTTGGAGTTACTGAATGCTGGTTAAATATTTCGCACAGTCGCCATGTTAGATTGGTTCGAAACACGAAAATTTGAACGTCGGGGTCGTCCAGAATAGTGCTATGATATTACCGAGTTTTATTGAAATTACTCAAGCCGTTTAGAAGTTATTAGGTGGGACACACACACACACACGAATCACATACACACACACAGACTCACGGACAAAAGGTGATCTCATAAGCCTATTAGGTAGATTTCATTAGAAAGCTAACTATTGCAATGGGTCCCATGTTTCGACTTCCGGAAAATTTCGACATATCTTCGCGTTTCACATCGCCCAGACCCCAAAACCACCGTCAGTTCAAAAGTTTATATATAATTTATGTATGTATATATATGTATATATATGTATATCAGTTTCTTGTGGACACGATAACTGCCGTAATTTTGCACCAATCACTTTGGATTTTTTTTACCGAATATGTATACCTATAAATCTCGGTCGAGTTCGTTAATGGGCAAAATCGGTCAATGGGGGTGAAAATGGGAGGCTTTTTTCGAAAAAGTGAAATATCGCTATAACTCTCTTAATATCTGAAATATTGAATCCATTCAAAGTTCATACTATGTGTCGGACAAGACCCTAAAATTTATGTTTGAAACGTTTTTTGATAGCACCAACCATTGACCAAAGGGGTGGGAAAAAGTGGGTTTTTCGGGAAACATTAATCATATCTCTGTTTATAGGCACAATATCAAAACCGTACAAAATGGACAATATTCCTCCGATAATTACCTAAAACTTTGGTCTGAAAGAATTTTTGATATGACCCACCATTACGCCACGGGGTGAGCAAAATGATTTAAATTATAAGAAAATGCCAAGTGCCAAGAGAGGTTGCCATGACAACTTTACTTTTAATTGATAAGGGATGAGCCATCAGCAGTTGCTATGACAACGCCACTGCACGATATAACATTCAGATTTCCATCTGTCTGTGGGAAGCGACTTCGGTATCGTAACTGGTAGCATGCAGAACTTCTATGCCCAAGGTCGCGGGTTCAAACCCGGCCAAAGTCGTCGGATTTACTAAGAGTGGTAAAAAAACCTGAGTTTGCTTTCCTTCGGAGGGGAAGTTAACGTTAATGTTCGTTGCGAGTTGCTGGTTTGAGTGGCATCTATTAGCCAAGTTCACAGCTAGGTGTCGTTGATGGTAGTATTTTAGGTAGATTTCATTAGAAAGTTAACTATTGCAATGGGTACCATGTTTCGATTTCCGTAAAATTTCGACATATCTTCGCGTTTCACATCCCCCAGACCCCAAAACCACCGTCAGTTCAAAAGTTTGTATATATATATGTGTATCAGTTTCTTGTGGACACGATAACTGCCGTAATTTTGCACCAATCACTTTGAATTATATATATGTATATATATATACATATATATGTATATCAGTTTCTTGTGGACACGATAACTGCCGTAATTTTGCACCAATCACTTTGAATTTTTTACCGAATATGTAAAGCGAGGTAGAGCTTAGAGCAAAAGACTGCGAACTATTTTGAGGAGTCTCAGGATTAGACTTGGTATTTGAACTACTTGGTCCTGATAACCGTGATATTTCTTGTCTGTGCCAAAGAGAATGGTGTCTAGCCTTACAATGAAAGCATAAACGTTGTGAACGGCAATTGTTTAACATATGCGTTCCTGACAAACAATTAAAACAATGTTTTTTATTCGTAATTAATTTTCGTATTTCATCTACTGATAAAGATTTACATTGATCACAATCATATAAATTATGCGATTGCTGACACAGACCGCACGTTTGCATTTGGTTAGGTGACCGAGCATCAACAGGAAGAGCATGTTATCTTAAAATTCTTTGATTAGGACTGTTAACCTTGTCTTTTGAGAAGGCTTTTGAATCTGAAATACTAGTTTTTTGATAGCTATGGCGGAAGAGACTTGGCTTCTAACCTTCAAAAAGTTAATAATTGCCTCATAAGTGCATTGCAAATGTTGGGAAAGTTCTATTTCCCAGGCCTTTAATGTACTTACATCTAATCTTGCAGATATAAGGTGAACTAGAAATAAATCCCAGTGATTTACAGGTTGGTTTAAATTGGACAATGCTCTGACGTGAAGTTCTGCAGTGTCAATCAATTTACGAAGCGATAAGCTGTTGTCTGCTTGCACGTTAGGTAACTCGGATAAGCTTTGTATATGGCGTTGAATGGATAAACGAATGTACCCATATCTATCCTTCAGAAGATCCAGAGCGTCTTTATAATTATAACTGGTTAAAGAAAGTGCTTGAATCAGGTTAAGTGCTTGGCCTTGAACTGCCAGACGCAAGTAGTGAAATTTTTGAATTACCGGGATAGAAGTGTTCTCGTGTACTAAAGAATTAAAGTATTAAAAAATGGCTCCCATTCTATGTCCTTACCAGTGAATTTGGGAATTTCTAATTTGGGTAATATGATGTAGAAGATGCCGCAGAAGATTGATCTTCTTGTTTCTCTTTTAAAGTTAAAGCCCTAATAAGCTGCTTAGCTTCAGCAAATCCCTGATAGTATAATTTTTCTACTTCCAGCCTATCACTTTGCTGGTCCGGGTGCTGAGTTTTTATGCTGCATTGTATCTCATCACATTTCTCAAAGGCGTGTTCAAAATTCTTAAGCCTCTGAGAAATTATGTCAAGATTTCACTATTGGGGTTCAAGCTCCGTTAAAAAGTACGAAACCGTGTGAGCTTACCCTTACAAGAGGCTCTGGCGTTGCTGAGTTTTTCATCAAGGTTAGGCATGTTAAAAGTTGTTTATTACTCACGTCAATATTGTGACTTCGAGTACTGGAAGCCAGAGGGTGACAGCTTGCTGGGTAGTAAGGCTTAGTCTGATGCAGAAGAAACCTTCTTTGCTTACGGTTTTTCTCCTCTTCCGCTAAACATGCGCGCCTCAGGCTGAAACTTACAATCTGAATTAGTGTTGAAATACAATAAACAAAAATTCTTAATACGAAGTACGTCCAGAAAGTAAGTTCCGTTTGGTAATAACTTTAAATTGTGTACAGATACAGAAAAATTAATTATTGCACAAAATTCTACAACCCTTAAACTACTTTCCCACATAACTACCGAAATGTTGCAGGCATTTGTCGTAGCGTGGCACGAGTTTTTGTATACCTTCTTCATAGACGTGTGCCGCCTGTGTCTTCAACTAGTTGTACGTTCCGCTGCAGCAGTTACAGAAGAACTGGTTCACGCGATTGATGACAAGATCCTGGAAAACCACAGGTTTACAATTAGTGCTCTCGCTATGGAATTTCCCCAAATCTCACGATCACTAATTCATGAAATTGTCACCGAAAAACTGAACTTTCGTAAACTTTGCCGACGTTGGGTACCAAAGATTCTTACGGAGCAACACAAAAAAAACGGATGGGTAGTGCACTTCAGTTCTTGACCCGTTACAATGAAGGCGACGAAGAATTTCTGACACAGATAGTCACAGGAGATGAAACTTGGGTTTCTTACGACACCACTGAAAGTAAGCGGCAATCAATGGAATGGAGGCACACTTCATCCCCAGCAAAGGTTAAGCCGAAACAAATCTTGACACCTCGGAAAATGATGTTTCCAACTGGTTGAAGACACAGGCGGCAAACTTCTATGAGTAAGGTGTACAAAAAATTGTGCCACGCTATGACAAATGCCTGCAAAAGTTCAGCAGTTATGTAGAAAAGTAGTTTAAGAGGTGTAGAATGTTGTGCAATAAATAATTTTTCTGTATCTGTACACAATTTAATTTTATTACCAAACGGAACTTACTTTCTGGACGTGCCTCGTATTTGGTGTGAAATCCAAGATGTGAAACTTATAACATTCCCAGGGTGCAACAAATATGTTTCCCGGGTATCGGCACCAAAAGTATGGTGGAGTTTGCCCTATAAACTCCAACTCATAGAGGGAGAACAGCATCAAGCATTAGCTTGGATTTAATAGCATTGTGTGAGGAAGCATTATGCTGAATGAGATCTTAATATTAGGGCTGAATGGATTTCACACTTGAACATATGCTGTATAACGATAGAGAAATGTATTTCTTAAGCAATCAAAAAATCATAGTGAAATAAACAATCTGAATAAATAACAACAATAAATGATATTCATTAATAACCACCAGAAACACTCTAAATTTTTGTTTAAAATAGTTCTTTGTAAAATTTTACTTTATTCACTTTTGATTTTAAAGTTATAATTAAAATGTCTTAAAAAGTAAGAATAAACTACTTAAACTTATTTTTGGTACCGGTATAGATTTGTTGAAAGTTTGTCCGTAGAAGGTCCTTCCTCATAGGAAGGAATGCGGTTGAAACAAAGTCATGAATTTCCAAGGAGCAGCCTCCATAGACAACCCACTCAACACACTTCGAAAGTTGAAATCACCTTTGCCGTGAACTTTAGACAGATGGAGCTTGTTTATAAACATGGTATGTAGTGAATGACAGAGTTGCGTAGTAGCCTTTGTTGACATACTTTTCTTAAATTTTTATCTGCAGCGAAGTATTTCTGAGGTTAGTTTTGCTAATTGCACTTGATAGCATGTAAGATATTTCTTGCGGAGACTTGTGGAAAAAGTTGAATAGTAGTGGCCTCAGAATATCTGCAGAGCGGTGGCCTAGACATCTTGGCTGAAGAGTATACTTGGAGCGGCCATGAGATGAGAAATCTGCCCTTCGAAGGAGACTCGAAGTATTATAGCCCCAGCGTGGCCCGTACGGTCGTGGACGCAGAATGGACGAAGAATGGCCTGGACGCAGAATGGACTGGACGCAGAGTGGACATCACCAAGAAGATGACTCGAGGTTATATAGGGGAGAATCCCGCTGAACCGACAGGTGACCAGCAACACCGCTGTTATTGGCTGTCCAAGGAAAGTGACGTCCCGAGCACGAGGTGACGGCAAGCACGGAGCAGACAGGGCTGAGTGTGGTTGATGCAGTGATATGGTGCAGTAACCTTTAACACTAGGTGAGTTACTTTATTATCTTATAAATGGGTGGTTAATAACAATGATATGCGTATCGATTAAGCAATTAATACACTTCCAAAGAAATAATTATCATTCGAGGATCTCGGTAACAAGAAACAAATATGACCACAAATGGGCCAGGCTTAACATTGGAAATATCACGAAAGTGATCAGGTATGTATGTGGGTGGATTTGTTCCGTATACAAATCTACCCCGTTCCACCAATCACAACCAAATTTTGCATTCTCATTGTTCAGAACCCAGAAGAAACCGCTGGCTTCAAAATTATCGATAGTCTTTCTCATGCTTTTGATTTCGGCCTTTTGACACTCAAGCAAAGGCTAATTAAGTCAGAAAATAAACTCATGAAAGATTGGCAATGCCGGTCATTCCCATGGCAATAGTAGCTCAAGGCGAGACACGGCCAACTGGATGCGAGTTGAGCTCTTCTCTACCGGTATAGAAAATGAGGCTCTTTACATGAAATCCCGTTAGTTACTCAACTTCTCACACAGCACTGTCAACCCAGTATAGCATAACAAAGACTTGACACTAATTGTCAATATAATTTCCGCAATATGAAAATGCAAACTATATCACAAATTAGAATAGCGTGATATTAAATGACAGAAACTAAACATACCTTTGCATCTTATTGAAATAGAATTCCGTTAGGTTCACTCGATTATTATAAAACTTCATGAACTTTCCTGCTGAGTGGTTAGTACAGAAGTTATTTGGAAGCGACCGGTATTTTGGCTTAATATCGGTGATACCAATTTCTCTGCAATGACGCTGGCAAGACCGCTTCTGCAGTCAGGTTAATGAGCAGAGAGGATTAGAGATCTGAGAAATGCAATCCAAACATCGCACTCCACTGTGAATACAACTTGAACCAGACTTTCAGTTTTCATTGTCGGAAAAGATATTGCTGAAATTGTAATTTGTTGATGATAGTTGATGTTAAATTGCCTAACATGGAGGTTATAGACCTCTAATTCTTTGGGGTGAAAATAAAAAATGATGATAAGATGAACACTAGAACTTAAAATAACTACAATTTAAAACCAAATTACGGAGTAGGAGAACAAAAGGACTAAATGGAAGGAATAAGGGAAATAAAATGCAGATGAACGAAATGCTCTCCACCCTCAAAAAATGAGAATTGACGGTTTTTGAAAGGTGTGCCATGAAAGGCAGATAGGAAGGGAAACAGGATAGAGTCCGCCCCAGAATCACTGGGAAAAGGGGGGAAAATCCAGCTCAGGTATCATCCCAACCTCAACAGCCGTGAGCCCTTGAGGGTGTAGCACCTCCAGTAGTGGGGCTACACACACCCTGCCTCCTTTATGATCTTGTCCAGAAGGCGAAAAGGGAAACAAGAGATCTGACCCTTTGAAGAATGATTGCATCAGGAAAGATGAAGCAAGGTCCGATTAAGGCGGGAATTTGAAAGACTCCTTAGACCTCGGATATCCTAATACCTTCAGGGTAGGAAGAGTATAAGAGTTTATCAAGGGAGACCGACAGTAAATATGCCAGAGAGGACCCTGGCACAATTAAGTGGAAGCAATCGCGAACTCAGCTGGGGCCCCCTGATCGCTAACCAGCGTCCCATATGTTGTAAGCGCCTGAAGGAGGAAGAGTGTCGTAATGTCGTAAGTGAACGAGAGGTGACCAAGGGTGGTCGAGAGGAAAGATGACAGAAGGGAGCCAGGCAGAAATAAGTGGAAGCAATACCGCACTCAACTGGGGTCCCGTGGTCACCAAACCCATATATCATTAGTCGTGAGCTCCTGAGGGATGTACTGAAGAATGATTGAACAGAATCGCAAGAAAACATTATGGTACCCATTTTTCAGAAGATAACTTATGGGTATGCCATGGACAGTTGATTCCTTAGTTAATTTGATATCATCGTAGGTCTCAGAGACTAAGAAGTCCCTATTGTACAGCCCGGGGGGCAGTACCCCCTGAGAGCCACCCCGCCATCTTCTACCAAAACCACCCCAACTGGAAACATTATAATTCCAGGACATATCTCTACACAGCAAGCGGCGACCACCTAAGCCTAGGAGGTTGGCCAACGGCTTGCCAAACACACATAAACATTTACACTAACAACTATCTGGGGCAGCTACACTGATGCAATGCTGACCAAGCAGCGCCGAAACGTATAAGAGTAGAGCCTGGACAGGAGGGATTATCTGTTCTGTTCTGTTCTTCGCCAGCGGCCCTGCCCGACGTCCGTTCTTCACCAGGTGAGATTTAGTTTGTGCTCAAACTCCTTTATCTTTGTAAAACACCTACCCTGACACTTTACAAATTGTACTACATTTATATTTGTTCAAACTCCCCAAGAGGGACATCACATTACATCAACTGACCAATAAATACATGGTCAGTAAACTACACGCTTGTTACTAATTACACTCCACTTCACATCCTCATACCCCACCTGACCTTAGCCATAAGTGCCCCTGACCGTAGAGGCCAGTAGTTACATCATCAGGTTTCATTGTACGCGAGCACGCGACTCGACAGCAGAGCGTCGAGTCACTGACTCGGCACATTCATTGAATTGCTCATCCACTCAGCTGGCAGGCTAGTTTAGCAGCCTGCACTTAGACATTCATCCCCTGGCAGATAATTGCATCCTTCCGGGACGCCCCCAATAGACTAAGTACTTACACCAACACACTACACTAGTAGTTTCTCCCAATCACGGGAAGCTACTCTCATCTGGAAGCACCTTCAAAATTAGCACTAATACACTACCGTGTTTTTCCCAACCCCCAACCAAGGGATAAAACATATTTGGTGGAGGCGCCGCTACCACGCAAAATAAGGGTAGGGACTCAAACAACGAGCCCTCGTGGTAGAAGCGATCCGTACCGCAAACAGCCAAGCAAAAAGTTTTTTTTTTTCTGAGGAGAAAGCATTATTTTTCCCCTTCACTCTAGAAACACAAGGAAAATTTTAATCAGCCCCCCCCCCTGGGAAGAATCAGAAAGCTAATACATTGCAAAACACACACAGTTCTTTTTTTATACCCACACTTAGCTCAGAATGGCACCATATGCAGAAGCAACAGGGACTTTAAGCCATAGTGGCAATAGGGGTACACCAATATTATTCACATTATTACTAAGGTGCCAGAGGCATATACAAAGGCGATAGGCACAAATACGGGCACTCCAGACAAAGGTTGGAGCAATATAGGGCAAACAGCCATGCACCCCGTCAGGGGGTAGGACAGCGCAATTGAGATGCGCACACGAACACTCAAGTAACATACATGTACACCTCAATAGGAGCCATGTCCAAAGGAATAGGATATACGACCGATTAATCACTACACATGGCCCTACAATAGATAACACAACCCTAGAGAGGATGAGGGTGCACTACGCAATTTTGTATGCCCAATACAGGGAGATTATTCGCGAACGGGCGTTTCTCCAGTTGGCGGCCACAGGACTGTATAGGACGCAAACACGTCAACACAGCAATTTGCCAACAGGCCATATGCCTCAATAGGCAGTACGCCCAAATTTGGGAAAAGTACCGGGAACTCCAAGCCAACAAGGCCATTTTTGAGTTCGTGGCAGGGCCACCAGCCCAGCCTAGAGAGGACATAAGCGTAGATACACTAACTCAGCAATGCGCGAGGATGTCCCTCTCGACACGTACCGCCACACAAGGGAAGGAGTATACCGTGGCCACAGGCCAGAAATCGGTCAGACTACCCTCCAATACGTTGCTCAAGCACTCACAGACAATTACACGACCCTTACCGCCAGTTCAGAGGGCGATTTCTCCAGAATGGAAGCGGACACTAACATGTGCATCCCCAGTGCAAAGTCATACAGGGGAATTGTTTACAGTTCACCAGGGTGTCACGCACACGCCTGCACACACTATCCTGCCTCCACAACAAAATACACGGGGTTTAAGGGAAGTTTCACCACCCACCCCACGAGGCCAGACAGACAAGAGGGCATACACGCGCACAGACACTAATAGGGGAGCGCGGAGCCAACACAGCCCTTCAGGCGCCAGCATACCTACGCCTAATAACAGGCAGTACGGGGGATGTAGGCTTAGGCCTGCTTTACTTAAAACACCCCTGAAAGATAGTAAAGAAGCCCCTCAATGGGAACCCGAGGCCTATGCCTTCATAACAGGGCGCAATAATTCACCCCGACGAGCGAGGGCGTGCGCCCAATGGTGAAATTCACTGTCCGCACAAGCCCATGGATAAATATTCCCACACACAGAATTTTCCACTTAAAATGCCGAAACGTTCCCAAGACCTTCACGGGGGCGCGTCCACACAATTAACACTAAAGACAGGTTCTACCCCTGTAGAGGGTAAACACACAAAGACTCATGCACAAAAACTGTACAATTTACATGTATATATACATACATTTGGTCCATAAGTGCACGTTATTTCGTATACTGCCATTAGCAGAATTTTTTTTCAGTTTCCCATAATAGCGCCCAAACTACGCATAAATACCATGGGATAACACTCACGGTTCAGGGGAAAATACTATAATTTATTTTTGAGGTCACACACTAAACGTAAATACCATACCAGCAGTCAATAACACTGACAAAACGATCCCAGAGACACAGGCCCAAAAGGCAACAGGAATGAGTTTCCTGAACAAAGACGGTCTCGAACCCGCGACCTTCTGAATACCAGGAGCGCAAGGTCGGGTAGCTATCCAATTGGAGGATAGGGCAATAAGGGACAGGCACGCTAACAGGGATTAATGTACATAAAATAATAAAACCGCCTCCGACACCTAGTCACCGAACACGCGACTAGAAGCCCGGAGACACACGTGCATAAATACATCACCTACTCTCACAGACATCTAACTACCACCGACGAACATATTTACCCCAGGCCTACAATAACACAAAATTTGGGGACACAATATGTGAACAGAGGTAGGGTCTTTGGCATAACAAGGAACCCAAAGCACACTATATATGCAGACAATAGAAAGGCGCGTCAGCGAACCCACGCATATTGCCTCAACATATGTGATAACCGGACCGCTGGACTAAGCGAGCAAGTACTTCCTACACAATTGAAACTTCGCACTATCGCCAGTCAGCGATAAGAAGTAATGGAACAGGTGGCCTTCACAAGTATCAGACGGGCTAGAAGCACTTTCACACCAGCTGTAACATACACAATCATTCCCACCATTTTCAAAGCCGGATAACCCTCGAAATTAAGGTACGAGTGTCGTTCCGAATTGCATAAAACACTCACACTAACGCACATTTTCGCACGCGTATCTCAAACATACAATACACGCCATGGTACATAAAACACAAAAAATGTGGTCCCGAGGCATTAGCCTAAGCACTAGCATAAGGCATATGCGCACGCACAGAAACACGATACAAACGTGCCAAAAAGGAAGCTAACCAATGGCATTTTTGGCGCGACAACACGATTAGAGGCCACACTAGGGATGTGCAAAATCCCGACAGACATCGCAGACATTAAACACGGAGCGCTGCACGGGATCGCGGGTCCGAATACCCAATAAAATCGGACGCCGTGGAAAAAAAAAATTGGCGACCGACGAAAGATCAATTACATACAACACACGGGTTTTTCAACATGGAAAGTCAGAAAACTCAGCCAGCGCGATTAGACACCAGATAGACCCATTCACAGGCGAAAAATTCACTCCCACCTAGACGGAAATTGGCCAAAGTTAAGGCAATCCGCAAGTACGTCCAAATTAACCCAGGAATATGGACACGGGAACAGACAATTACACGGGCAGCATCGCACAAACAGCATGCATACACAATCCCATACAGGAAAAACCATGGGGTCCCACATAAACATTGTACCCCATAGTGTATAGCCAAAAGTGAAGATAGGCATGCGAATATTTAAATTATATGTATATGAATGGCATATTATTACTGCGTACACGCTTTAAACATACACTAGAGGTGGCAAATGCATTGCACTAGTGCCATATACAAGCACATAAACGATTGGGCCACACAATCATGAACGCAGGAAGGTTCTTTAACATAAATACAGGGGCGTAGATTCGTTCGAAGGTACTCGCTACAACAGCCTACTTAGGGCATTAGCGACCCCGGGACTGCCAATAGGGGCATACCAGGAACGCCAGGCCTCTACGAAGACCACGAGACACTTTTCTTTGAACCATAGCGCCCGACACCTGAACACAGATAACACCACATCTCTACGGCCATAATCATGGCAAATTTGGATTACCCCGAACATAGGCAATAGACTTGCTAGACACAAATCACAGATAATTAAACAAAGCAGAGGTATTGCGGAAACAAAGTCCACACAAGCTTGAGAGCGAAAGTATGACAGATTAACACATTGGCCCTCCTCGAATGCAAAACACATGTCTACATACAGACAGTGGCGGAAGTCACGTTCCGTCAGCCGCCATACATAACATTAGAGACTTTCTGTATACAAGGACGCAAAAACAAATACAACAAAACACTGAGTTGCGAATAAGCGAATTCCAGCGCGTTTCGAGACACTGTTGCCGGTAGACATTTTTTTCATAACAAGACGTGACAATTACTTGCCGACATAATGACACCGGAACAAAAAACAATAACAATAATAACATACAGTGACACGGATGTTGATATAGGAAATGGGAACGCCATTGCAACAGGCTCCGCTTCCATTAATTCACAGATACTGTGGGCCGTATTAATCTCGGGAATACAGGATCCCATAGCCCTACCATTACCGACACTAGGAACATGTCTACAAGGGCGATAACAAGCAACACGCGACACGAGATAAGACTTATCCGATAACGTCCTACGCGCCTGCATGCGGCAGCGGTAAGCGACCTCATACACGCACCCGCGCTAATTACAGCCACGGACACTCCCTTCCCACACGCGCCCAACAATCAGGAGCGGATACAAACAGCGTCCATAAGGGAACAACCCCCCCTAATCTCTTTTCCTGTTTTTTTTTGTATCATTACAGGTGATCAGGCTATGACAATTCATACCTACAGTCACTTGCTACTCTAACGTTATGAACAGGAGACCAGGTTAGACCGTGACGTCACAGTGTCACCGCACTTAAACATCCCAATGGGCAGACCGAGGGCGGTGCCCACAGACACATACATTTTTACACAACGTGGGTATCACAGACCCACAGCCACTCCACAGACTGGTAGATGCTTTATGGCATCTCAACTTAGCCAGCGTACATCCCAACCCAAGGAAAGATAGAGAACACATCGTGACCAAGAGAGGATGACACACCACGACAGGAGTAGAGATGGATAGTGCCATCAGGATGGCCAAGGTACCAACTACGGGCTACCATTCCAGCACCCTCCTCCCTACATAACCTGTCATTTACAACGCTATCCAACACAAACATACAGACACATAAAAACAGCTACACTACATCTCAAAAATATACATCGGGGTTGATAGACTTCATGCGTCTAACAAATTAAGGTATGCTACACCTTGGCCCCAAACGCCTACACCTGAGTATTAGAGGTGAGTCGGAAACAATATCAAGCGTAATGCACATCTCTATGTAGAGAGATGAGGCCACATTTATATTAACAAGTATTTTAGTAAATAATCCCGCATGCAAGGGACATAGACTTATTATACCTTGACACATGCTTTATCCTCAAGTGAGAGCAGATACGCCTCATATCCATCCTCATGCATGGAATATCCTATCCACATACCAGGAATTTTTATTATTATTACACCTGCATGGCATTTTTAAAATTTTGCACACCTGGGAAAAACCCGCCCCATCCACTCACTGTAAAGACCTCCTAGCAGCATCATCGGCTCCCGGCCACCAAAAACATGGAGTCCAACGATGCACGACCCCCTCCTACCACGCTTTAAGCCCATTCAGCAAATAACACCCCCGGATCCTAATAACAGGGGACCCAACGCCCTACAAACCCACTAACGCCTCCAGGAAATTACCAAGGCATCACCGCTGGAAATCCGACAGGGCACTTACGAGCCTAAAGTAGACACTGCATTTAGAAGATCCTACAACCCCAGAACACTAAAAATTTTACATTATTACATGGCACACAAACTTATTTACACATCATACTTATTTTTTTTTAAAGGAGTCCGACATCACACTGGATGGTGATGGGAACTTAAACGGAGGGAGCAGAAGCTCCACAGAAGGGCAGGGACGGGGCAAGACGCCAACAGATCCTGACCCAGACTAAAGACGATATTACGTAGGGTTGAAGCCTCGATGACTTGGCGCGGGCAAACGTCGAAGCCTAGGATGTCCCTAGCCTGCCCCCTTGGTGGAGAAAGTTACACCCACTATGCGCCACGGTCATCGAAGCCAGACCTGCAGGGGAGACTTTTGACAGCTACTAGGAGAATTAGCCAGCTCCACACTAGACTCAGGAGACGAACCTAGAGACGACCACATTAGGACTAGACTTCTAGTTGGCATGTAACCTAAGTAGAGCTCCTATGGCGGGGAGCAAGTCTTCCATTTCGCGGAAGTGAAGCAGGGTCTCAGGATTCAGCGGGACCAATCCTAGATCCGCCAAGTCCTTTTCCCGGAAGAGAAGGTGAAGACGATTTAACAAATAAATGATAACAAATGAATGATACATAATGCATATGGAATGAATGCGATCATTCGGCCCCGTGCCCACATAAATGGATGACACCGAGTCTCCAGAGCTTAAATGGTAACGCACCGGGCGGCCAAAGACATGAAATAGGTATGCAACGGGCTGCCAAGAGGGGTTTTGGTGGCAAACCCAATGATAAATACAAATGAATAATAAATGGCGAATAATGCCAACACAGGCAGGTATAAGATCAGCGGACAGGATATCCGAGCGAGGCGTCTGCTCCTTCGCAACGCCTTCGCGCAGGCCTATACTAATTATTAAGAGGGGGATGTCGACAATTAGTATTAAGGGAGGGGACTACGGGCCACTGCTGGGTTCCGGTCTCAACAGTAGGTCACAAGGGCCCCCCGGAAGAGAAATCGACCGGGACGAGCCTCCGATCAAAATTCTAGTATATAAGACACAGTTACCTTTAAAAGGCAACTTACACTTAAGCAAATTTAATAAGCGTTGTTGTAAAACAGCAGCTACAGCACATTTCGGCACTAGACTAAGGACCATTTCGGCTTGTAAATACAAAATATATATATATATTTTTTTAGTATTAATTAATATAGCTTAGGTTAAATACTTTTTAACTAAGATCGAGCGTCCGGCACCTGGCAACTAGACGTTACCAGGGTAAGTCCGACAACACATTAAAATAGGTAAGAAATATGCGATGCGAACGCGACATCGAGCGTTCGGCACCTGGCAACTAGACGTTACCAGGGTATGTCCGACAACACATTAAAATAGGTAAGAAATATGCGATGCGAACGCGACATTGAGCGTTCGGCACCTGGCAACCAGACGTTACCAGGGTAAGTCCGACAACACATTAAAATAGGTAAGAAATATGCGATGCGAACGCGACATCGAGCGTTCGGCACCTGGCGGCTAGACGTTGCCAGGATAAGTCCGATAAATCAATAGAGTAACATAGGTAAACATAGCGGGGCGGAGGCACTGAAGTCATCCGACCCATCAGCGAGGTACACGGTACAGCCACTGGAGCTGACCGACCCCGATGACACACGAGACGTCCGAAGAGGTCTCAAGGGCGGTGGCATTATCCAAGCCGACCCTTAAAAAGCGCTATGCGACATATGCGAATAATAATATTTGGCCAAGGGCATATTCATAACCTGTCTTTATATTTCAGCACAGAGCTCCACCACTGCAGCATCGTGGGAGCACAAACAACCAGGTTCATGACATCAGGTAAAGGTGACGTCACATACACACTTTACACAATGAGTACACACTGAGGAGACATACAATCACACAGGCACACAAGAGGGTAGGAATTAGTAGCATCATAGTACACGACCACCTTAGACTAAGTTAGATTTAGTGGCGCTATATATTAAGATCTATCAACATAAAGGGTATTTTTTACGAATGTCATGTAATCCACTTTTTCAGATTGACAGCGAGCTAACACGGGTGTGCACAATGGCGCATGACTGGCACTAATAGATTCCATTTTTCAGGGCAAGCAGTCATATATGCATTCACCCCTTGTAAATATAGCCCCCAAACACACATATCCTACACTAATTATGCCACATACACATACACTGTTTTTCACCTATTTCAGTCGCGCCCATAAGGCGACGGCGCTGCGATCAGCATCGTCAAGTGACCGTGGGGCACCGAGCGATGCTGACGAAACCACACATATAGAAACGCTTCATCAATGAGCGACATTCGGTAGACAGGGGCAGCGCAGAGGTTGTAAGCGCCCACCCTCGCTACCAAGGTGATTTTTTCCTACCCACGAGGAAAAACGCACGATAGATATATAGATGAATCAGCGGCATGACCACTAAACAGCGACTACAAAGGAAATAGCAAACGAAGGGAGAAGGAGTAGCCAAACGAGAGCGCTCAAAGAAGGCATAGAGAGTGAAAAACAAGGTATCAAGCTCATGAGCAGAGCGTTATAGTAATAAGTACTTTATATTGTATCACAATTGTAGAAATATTGTAAATCCTAGACACACACAACAATATTAACACACGAGTGTATACCTATGCATATGTAACACCACTCAACACTGATTATACTGTTTTTCTTTCCTTTCTTTCTACTAACGACAAAATTTGTGAAGGTGTCCCGTTTCATCCCAACAATAAATCATTCTGATATACCTTTAACTTATACCCTGGGGCACCTGTTTTTCTATTTTCTTCCATCTTTTATACAATACCCTGCTGGGAGCAATTTTTTTCTCCACACAGCGTCGGACGGCACAACCACCCGTCCAACCATGTTTTTTTTCCTTCCTGCATAATACCAACATGCATATAACTTCAAAAACATGTATTTTCTTTGTATTTTATACTTTTATTATTTTTAATGTCGAATTTCATTGCGACTAATTTTAGATAAAAAATTAAATATGTATACCCAACCCCCCCCCCCCCCCCTGAGCACACGCTAAACTCACATCACCACCAGGACAACACGACACCAACACTGAAGAAAAGAAGAAGAGGGACAAACAGAAAACGACGAAACAATCATCGCAACGACACGCCTACTCTACCTCCCGTTCGCGGGGACGCGAACTAAACGACAAAGGGGACTTGTACAGCCCGGGGGGCAGTACCCCCTGAGAGCCACCCCGCCATCTTCTACCAAAACCACCCCAACTGGAAACATTATAATTCCAGGACATATCTCTACACAGCAAGCGGCGACCACCTAAGCCTAGGAGGTTGGCCAACGGCTTGCCAAACACACATAAACATTTACACTAACAACTATCTGGGGCAGCTACACTGATGCAATGCTGACCAAGCAGCGCCGAAACGTATAAGAGTAGAGCCTGGACAGGAGGGATTATCTGTTCTGTTCTGTTCTTCGCCAGCGGCCCTGCCCGACGTCCGTTCTTCACCAGGTGAGATTTAGTTTGTGCTCAGACTCCTTTATCTTTGTAAAACACCTACCCTGACACTTTACAAATTGTACTACATTTATATTTGTCCAAACTCCCCAAGAGGGACATCACATTACATCAACTGACCAATAAATACATGGTCAGTAAACTACACGCTTGTTACTAATTTCACTCCACTTCACATCCTCATACCCCACCTGACCTTAGCCATAAGTGCCCCTGACCGTAGAGGCCAGTAGTTACATCATCAGGTTTCATTGTACGCGAGCACGCGACTCGACAGCAGAGCGTCGAGTCACTGACTCGGCACATTCATTGAATTGCTCATCCACTCAGCTGGCAGGCTAGTTTAGCAGCCTGCACTTAGACATTCATCCCCTGGCAGATAATTGCATCCTGCCGGGACGCCCCCAATAGGCTAAGTACTTACACCAACACACTACACTAGTAGTTTCTCCCAATCACGGGAAGCTACTCTCATCTGGAAGCACCTTCAAAATTAGCACAATTACACTACCGTGTTTTTTCCCAACCCCCAACCAAGGGATAAAACACTACCATGATATTCTCCATTGCAACAGTTGGTCAAGACATTAACACCAGGTTTCTATCTATCTCGGTAAGAGGTCATGGCAATCCATTTTCTATCCAAACCACGATAAGAACATTAGGAATCTGAACGCCATAAAAATCAGAATACGTATTTTTAAATGTTATTAACAGGCGTCGTTGTAGAGAGTTAAAATTTAAAAAGAAATACATTGGTTAACCCTGCATGTGGCGTAACGTTACCACAGCTGGATTTTTCATCACGAAACTTAGTATTAAGATTAAATGAGCCTGAATGATTCTGTCGTTGTTGATTAATTTAGAGGCTTTGTGACATCAGTCATGTAGGCCAATGAACTTGAGTGTGTATGGAATATTTCTGATAATATATGTTACTGTGATGGCTGTAGTGGTGTGTGTATTTGTAATTCAAATGAGGATTGGAAAGGAGGTTGCTGTGGCCTTAAGTTAGGAACTATCCCGGTATTTGCTTCGAATAGAAAGGGGAAACCACGGAAAACAAATACCAAGTTTTGCCTCGGGAGGCACAGTGTAGCGTATTCCAGCTCTCAGATCAGAATTAAAATGTCTTGCCATAGTCGGGATTCAAACTCTGACCTCCAAGGCGAAAGCTGAGAATGTTAGCCGTTAATACACGTGGTCGTCTGAATGATTTTTGCATTTTATGTATAATTTTATTTAATTTTTAGTCTTTAGGGCACCGAAACCTATGGGACATTTTGAGTCTAATTTTACACTCTTGATACCGCTGCTGTTACGGAAGATTCGGAATCTTTACCTTATGACGAAAGGTATCACGCACAATATATTGTATGCAATATCTACTAGAATTGATGTGTCATACACACCGTTAAGGTGTGTTCTACAACTGATAAGTTGATGTTTATGTTTTATTTATCATGTCTTCGTGCTGCATTTTTAAATTCTTGACATCTTTTACCTCTACAAGCTGTCTTTTGTATTGCACATCAGAAATACAGTAACTTTTGCGTGATATTGCAGATTGTTCTATGAATAGTATTTACCTTTCTTATTCGGGTTATATTGTAATTGGTACTTATCCTGCTCTATGACTATGCTAATTTGTAATGGAACCTGATGTTAAATTATTAATTTAGTTCATAACATGTTAATAACATAATTAAACTACTAAACATTCACAATGTTTTTCCTATGTTTATGTATTTATATTAGCCATTTTAGTGCTTACTGACAAAACTTATTGAATAGCCTAATGTTATAATTGTCATGAGTACTGATCACACTGGATCCCACTGTAGCATTTTAGAGATTATTAAGTATTGAGTTTAGAGAATGTATTTATTATCTTACGAAATACTTTAGAGGCTAAGGAAGTCCAATGTGTGCAGAATCTAAGCATCGTATTTGACAATATACTGGGATTATACTTTGCTTAATTTACTTTAACTTGATGAGGATGAGATCATATGCATATACATTATTCTTACAGCAATAATATTCCTTAATATGCTGTTACGAGTATAGTACACACTGATCTACGTACAGGCATAAGTCATTTGTCATTATTCACGTAATTTGTGCGGGGTTAAAAATCATAAGACATATATTTGACTCCTGAATGATGACTTTATCTTCCAATCATTGAATAATTTAAATATTATTTCCTATCAAGAAGGTAGTTGCTACATTTGAAAAATAATAGAGATATCTATGTGAACACTGCTATAAGACGTCTTACTTTCCCCATTAAATCAAAAATAAACACTATCAGGAAAGTGATTGTGAGACTGATTTCTCGAGGAATTGTGTATATACATCCCGTTTTACTATTGTTGCATGCTCTGCTACGTTATTGTATTCCACTGTACTTTTCGACTAGATTTACAGTGATTTAATATTGCACTCGGGTAACATGAGAGTCGACGAGAACTATGCTCTAAACACATTTAGGGGCAGAATGAATATACTCTGCGAAATATATTACCATGTATCTTTCTGCAACATATAA
Source organism: Meconema thalassinum (assembly GCA_946902985.2). Lineage (NCBI taxonomy): Eukaryota > Metazoa > Arthropoda > Insecta > Orthoptera > Tettigoniidae > Meconema > Meconema thalassinum. The sequence goes on from OX336397.1 coordinate 125,173,845, forward strand.
AGACACCTCCCGGGCAACGCCGGGCACAATAGCTAGTAATCAATAAAGCATAAAGGAACCAAGGGCCATTTTTGGTATACTGTATTCAAGTAATTTACAAAAGCAACATAAACATATGAAAATGAATTCAAGTAATTTACAAAAGCAACATAAACATATATATGTAATAAAGTAAAATATATCCCCCTTTATGTAATTATGTTATTTTCAGATTCCACTCGTGTAATAGGAGTTAAATATCGAAGGTTAACATTGAGCCTCAATATCTCAGTACCATCGTGATGGTGGTTGGTTCCTTTATGCATAAACTGGTCCATTTGATACAGCCACCTAAAATACATAACAACCGTTCAGGTTTTCTCCTTGAAGGTGTTTCTTCCTTGTCTTTTAGCTTCCTGGCAAACATCTTTAAGCCTCTAGCTCCTTCTCACCTGCCATTTTGGTTCTGGAAATGTAAATATTGTAGGTCAGAAAACTATAGGCTACTATATTGAAAGTCATTAAAATACTAGTTTTCATTATGAAACAGTTTCTCTCCACCAATCAGAGCTCAAGTTTTTCATTTTGAAACAGTTGTGTGACTTATTTGGTAAGATTCGCTTCGAACATGCACCGAAAATCCAACATGTAGGTCATGAATTACATCATAAATGAAAATAGACAATTTAAAGGATCGGAAATCAATAACCCAGCTTATTTCTTATGCGAAACTTTTCCGCCAGAAATCGTGAGTGTTCAATATGGGACTCCATTGATTTTCCTTCCGTTGTCATTATACGCATCGAATTTGTATAATAACTAGTTGATAATGCGATACTTTATAATTGTAACGCCTATTGTGTGTCATTTGACCAAAAAAACAAAATGATCCACCATTGTACCTGTGCACTATCTATTGCTGGTATTTCACGATGAACGATGATTCAAAGCTATGGAATTTGTTATTGGGTAGAGAGCAAATACTGAGCCCACTCAATTCCCAGCGCATGCACTTACGTCAACTGACAGAATCCGGACAGATATTTATGAATATTTATATATGCTACACCATATAATAAAATTATAATTATCGTCTAACATAATCAGTCGCTTCGCACGTTTTATAAACATACTCGTGTCTTAATTATTGCCATTATAGGCTCGTTGCATAATGTACTATTTCTTTATATTATTTTTAGTATTTAGTATTTATTATTTAATTTTTATTTATTTATTATTTTTTATTTTTGATTATTGATTATTTTTACTTATTATTTAATATTTATAACCTTTTATTTTATTTATTTATATATAACTAGCTGTACCCGGCATGCGTTGCAATGCCAATCAAAGAAAGTGTTGCCGTTGTAATTTTGTTTCTTGTCGTGCGCTGTCACTCAATTTTAAACTTTACTCTTGCGTTACCTACTGTGAAATGGATTTACTAAGTTAGAGACCCTCACGTAAGTGTACGCAATAACTCAACAAAATTTCATCGCAATCGATGAATGGTATATGAACGCTTACGGGATTTTGTTGAAATGCCTTACGCGTCGTCACCCATTTGTTGCATCTACTCGTACAATACCTATTGTAAAATGGATTGACTAAGTCGAGAACCATCCCAGGCGTGTACACAACAACTCATCAAAGTTACATCGCAATCGGATGAATGCCATATGAACGCATACGGGATTTTGTATAAACGATACTCGTGCTGTCACTCATTTGTTGAATCTACTCGTACGCTACCTATTGTAAAATAGATTTACTAAAACTGAAGCATTTCCTGGAGGGTACTCAACGATTCACCAAAGCCTCATCGCAATCAGATGATTGGAATATGAACGCATATGGGACTCTTTAGAAACGATTCGCGTGCCATCGCTCATTTCTTGAATCTTCTCGTGCGCTACCTATCGTGAAATGCATGTACTAAGCCAGACACCTCCCCTGGAGTATACACAACAATTCACAAAAATTTCATCGCAATCGAATGAATAGTATATGAACGCATACTGGACTTTGTTGAAACGATACGCGAACCATCGCTCATTTGTTGATTCTACTCGTGTGTTCCGCAATTGTAAAATGGATTTACTAAGCCAGTAAACTTTCCGGGAGTGCACATAACAATTCACCAAAGTTTCATCACAATCGGATGAATGGTATATGAACGCATACGGTACTAGGTTGAACCGATTCACGTGCCGTCGCTCATTTGTTGAATAAACTCGTGCGCTACCTAATGTAAAATGCATGTACTAAGCCAGAAACCTTCCCTGGAGTGTACTCAAAACTTCACCCAAATTTCCTCGCTCTCGCACGGATCGTATATGAACGCATATGGGACTTTGTTGGAACGCTTTGCGCGTTGTCGCTCATTTGTTGAATCTACTCGTTCGCCACCTATTGTAAGATGGATTTACTAAAACAGAAACTTTCCCTGAAGTGTACACAACATCTCTCCAAAGTTTCATCGCTATCAGACGAATGGTATATGAACGCATATGGGACTTTGTTGAAACGTTTCACGCGTCGTCGCTCATTTGTTGGATTTACTCGTTCGCTACCTATTGTTAAGTGGATTTACTAAGCCAGAAACCTTCCCTGCAGTGTACACAACATCTCACCCAAATTTAATCGCAATGGGATTAATGGTATATGAACATATGTGGACTTTGTTGAAACGAATCGCACGCCATTTTGTTGAAGCTACTCGCGTGCCATCTATTGTAAATTGGATTTACTATGCCTAAAACTTTCCCGGAAGTGTGCACAACGACTCACCTAAATTTGTTCGCAATCGGATGAATTGTATATGAACGCATAGCCAACACTCATTTGTTTAATCTACTCACGCGCTATCTATTGTAAATTGGGTTAACTATGCCTATAACCTCCTCGGAAGTGTGGTAAACAACCCACCTAAATTTGGTCGCAATCGGAAGAATGGCAGGCTATATGAACGCATCGCCAACACTCATTTGTTTAAACTACTCGCGCGCTCTCTATTTTAAATTGGATTAACTATGCCTATAACCATCCCGGAAGTGTCCACAACAACTCACCAAAATTTCATCGCAATCGGATGAACAGACGAACGTCTTTATATATATATATACTAGCTGTATATACTTTGCAATGCCAATCAAAGAAAGTGTTGGCGATGTGACTTTGTTTGTTGAACTTCTTTTGGATTCCCAATATTTTTTCTTCTTACGTTAACCACCTCTAAACTATTATAAAATTGATTCACTATCTCAGAAACATTCATGGGAGCGTGCTCAACAACTCACCAAAGTTTCATCGCAATGAAATGAATGGTATATGAACGCATATGTCTTTGTTGAAACGATTCGAGCACCGTCACCCTTTTGTTGAATATACTAGTAGGCAACCTATTGTAAAATGGATCTCCTAAGTCGAAAACCTTCCCAGACGTGTTCACAACATCTCACCCAAGTGTCATCCCTATCGGACATATGGTGTTTGAACGCATACGGGACTTTGTTGAAACGGTCGCGCGTTTTCGCTGATTTGTTGAATCTTCTTGTGCGCTACCTATTGTAAAATGGATTTACTAAGCCTGAAATCTTCCCTGGAGTGTACACAATAACTCACCCAAGTTTCATCGCTATCGGACGAATGGTATATGAACGCATAGAGGACTTTGTTGAAACACTTCGTGCGTCGTCGCTCATTTGTTTGATCCACTTGTGCGGTACCTATTGGAAAGTGGATTTACTAAGCCAGAAACCTTGCCTGACGTGTACACAGCATCTCACCCAAGTTTCATCGCTATCGGACGAATAGTATATGAACGCATACGGGACTTTGTTGAAACGCTTCGCGCGTCTTTGCCCATTTGTTGAATCTACTCGTGCGCTACCTATTGTAACATGGATAAACTAAGCCATAATCCTTGCCTGGTGTGAACACAACTTCTGACCCCAGTTTCATCGCTAACGGACGAATGATATATGAACGCATACGGGACTTTGTTGAAATGCTTCGCGCGTCGTCTCTCATTTGTTGAATTACTCGTGCGCTACCTATTGTTAAGTGGATTTACTACGCCAAAAGCGTTTCTTGAAGTCTACACAACATCTCACCTAAGTTTCATCGCAATGGGATGAATGGTATATGAACGCATGTTGGGGTTGGTTGAAACGAATCGCACGCCATTTTATTGAAGCTTCTCGAGCGCTATCTACTGTAAATTGGATTTACTATGCCTATAACTTTCCCGGGAGTGTGCACAACAACCCACCAAAATTGGTCGCTATCGGATGAATTGTATATGAACGCGTCGCCAACACTCATTTTTTTACTACTGGCGCGCTATCTATTGTATATTGGATTAACTATGCCTATAACCATCCTGGAAGTGTGCTAAACAACCCACCAAAATTTGCTTGCAATCGGATGAATTGTATGCTATATAACGCATTGCCATCACTTATTTGTTTAGACTACTCGTGCGCTCTCTATTGTAAATTGCATTAACTATGCCAATAACCATCCCGGAAGTGTTCCCAACAACTCACCAAAATTTGACCGCAATCACATGAATAGTTTATGAACGTATAAAAGACGAACAGACGAACATATTTATATATAATATAAGATTATTATTTTCTATATATTTCATATTTATTATCGATTATTATTATTAAACGCATAGGTTTGCATTATCATGACGGCTGTGCGGGTAGCAGCATGTCTGGTTTGCCTCATCATGACGGCTATGCGGGTAGCAGCATGTGTGGTTTGCTCAAGGTCACGCCGTCGTTTCAAGAAGAATAAACCAGTCGAGAGTTAACATGCCCGGCTATTGCAGGTGGTGGGTTTCACGTTACCTTTTCAAACGAGACCACACCTGTTGCGTGAGGTCACATGGCTGTGGTCGTCCGTGTAAAGTAAACAAATGAAATATTTATTATAATCTAATTTTTATTTTTATGCTAGTAAATTATTTATCAATTTAGGGGCAGATGAGCTCGTAGTTTCGGCCCTTAAGGACTCAATAACTAATTTATGTATTAAATTTTATGTATTGACTATCGATTATTTATTTATTATTTTAAAACTAGCTGTACCCGGCATGCGTTGCCATGCCAATCAAAAAAAGTGTTGGCGTTGTAACTTCGTTTGGTGAAGTGCATTTGGATTCCAAATATTATTTTCTTTTTCCGTTAACCACCTCTAAACTATTGTAAAATTGATTAACTATCTCAAAAGAAATCATGGGAGCGTGCTCACCAACTCACCAAAGATTTATCGCAATGAAATGAATGGTATATGGACGCACACGGGACTTTGTTGAAACGATTCGAGCGCCGTCACACATTTGTTGAATATACTCGTACGCTACCTATTGTAAAATGGATTTACTAAGTAGAAAACATTTCCTGGCGTGTACACAACAACTCATGAACGTTTCATCGCAATCGGATGAATGGCATATGAACGCATACAGATTTTTTTAACGATACGCGCGCCGTTACTAATTTCTTGAATCTACTCGTGCGCTACCTTTTGTAAAAAGGATTTACTAAGTCAGAAACCGTTCCTGGAGTGTGACCTACAATTCAACCAAAGTTTCATAGCAATCGGATGAATGGTATATGAACGCATACGGGACTTTTTTTAAGCGATTCGCGTGCCGTCGCTGATTTGTTGAATCTACTTGTGCGATACCTATTTTAAAGTGGATGTACTATGTAGAGAACCTTTCCTGGCGTGTACACAACAACTTATGAAAGTTTCATCGCAATCGGATGAATGGCATATGAACGAATACGCGATTTCGTTTAAACGATTCGCGCGCAGTCACTCGTTTGTTGAACCTTCTTGTGCGCCACCCATTGAAAAACGGATTTACTAATTCATACACCTTCGCAGGACTGTACTCAACTCACCAAAGTTTTATCATAATCAGATGAATGTTATATGAACGCATACGGGACTTGGTTGAAACGATTCATGCGCTGTCGCTCATTAATTGAATCTACTCGTGCGCTACCAATTGTAAAATGGATTTACTAAATCAGAAATCTGTGCGGGAGTGGATACAACATTTCTCCAAATTTCATTGCAATCGCATGAATGGTATATGAACGCATACAGAATTTTTTTAAACGATACGCGCGCTGTTACTCATTTCTTGAAATTACTCATGCGCTACCTATTCTAAAATGGATTTACTAAGTCAGAAACCTTTCCAGCAGTGTGATAAACATTTAAACCAATGTTTCATAGCAATCGGATGCATGGTAGTCTATATGAACGCATACGGGACTTAGTTTAATTGATTCGCGTGCCGTCGCTCATTTGTTGAATCTACTTGTGCGATACCTATTGTAAAGTGAATGTACTATGCCGGAAACCTTCCTTGAAACATACACAACATCTCACCCAAGTTTCGTCGCTATCCGACGAATGGTATATGAACGCATACGGGTCTTTGTTGAAACGCTTCGCGCGTCTTCGCTCATTTGTTGAATCTACTTGTGCGATACCTATTGTAAAATGGATTAACTAAGCCTGAAACATTCCCTTGAGTGTACACAACACTTCACCCAAGTTTAGTCGCTATCGGACGAATGGTATATGAACGCATACGGGACTATGTTGAAACACTTAGCGCGTCGTCGCCCATTTGTTTAATCTACTTGTGCGATACCTAATGTAAAGTAGATTTACTAACCCAGAAACCTTCCCTGAAGTGTGAACAACATCTCACCCAAGTTTCATCGCTATCAGACGAATATTATATGAACGCATACGGGACTTTGTTGAAACGCTTTGCGCGTCGTCGCTCATTTGTTGTATCTACTCGTGCGCTACCTATTATAACAAGGATTTACTAAACCAGAAAACTTGCCTGTAGTGTACACAACCTCCCACCCAAGTTTCATCGTTATCGGACGAATGGTATGTGAACGCATACAGGACTTTGTTGAAACGCTTCGCGCGTCGTCGCTCATTTGTTGAATCTACTCGTGCGCTACCTATTATATCATGGATTTACTAAACCAGAAACCTTGCCTGTAGTGTACACAACCTCCCACCCAAGTTTCATCGTTATCGGACGAATGGTATGTGAACGCATACATGACTGTTGAAACGCTTCGCCCGTCGTCGCTCATTTGTTGAATCTACTCATGCGCAACCTATTGTTAAGTGTTTTTACTAAGGCAGAAACCTTCCCTGAAGTGTACACAACATCTCACCCAAGTTTCATCGCTATCAGACGAATATTACATGAACGCATACGGGACTTTGTTGAAACGCTTCGCGCGTCGTCGCTCATTTGTTGTATCTACTCGTGTGCTACCTATTATAACATGGATTTACTAACACAGAAATCTTGCCTGTAGTGTACACAACCTCCCTCCCTGGTTTCATCGTTATCGGACGAATGGTATGTGAGCGTATACAGGACTTTGTTGAAACGCTTCGCGCGTCGTCGCACATTTGTTGAATCTACTCGTGCGCTACCAATTATAACATAGTCAACAAACAACAAAACAAAAGTCAACCCCTGGCACTATCCAGGCCATGACGGGCTAAGGCCGACCAAGCGACCGCTGCCCAGCCATTTGGCCTGCAGATATTGGGGTGACGCGTGATCAGCGCGTCGGGTCCCCTCGGCCGTTAATCTTGGTATTCGTGATCGGGGCGCTGTCTCACTGTCAGACAGCTACTCAATTGTCCTCACGAGGCTGAGTGCACCCCGTTCCAACCCTCACGTCAGTTTTAAAATCCCTGACGGAGCCGGGGATCGAACCCGGGGCCTCCGGGTGAGAGGCAGGCGCGCTATCCCAACACCACGGGGCCGGCATACCAATTATAACATGGATTTACTAAACCAGAAACCTTGCCTGTTGTGTACACAACCCCCCACCCAAGTTTCATCGTTATTGGACGAATGGTATGTGAACGCATACAGGACTTTGTTGAAACGCTTCGCCCTTCGTCGCTCATTTGTTGAATCTACTCGTGTGCTACCTATTGTTAAGTGTTTTACTAAGAGAGAAACCTTCCCTGAAGTATACACAACATCTCACCCAAGTTTCATCGCTATCAGACGAATAGTATATGAACGCATACGGGACTTTTTGGTAACGCTTCGCGCGTCGTTGCTCATTTGTTGAATCTACTCGTGCGCTACCTATTATAACATGGGTTTACTAATCCAGAAACCTTGCCTGTATTGTACACAACCTCTCACCCAAGCTTCATCGCTATCGGACGAATGGTAAGTGAAGGCATACAGGACTTTGTTGAAACGCTTCCTCCGTCATCTCTCATTTGTTGAATCTTATCGTGCGCTGCTTATTGTTAAGTGGATTTACTAAGCCAGAAACCTTACCTGAAGTGTACAGAACATCTCACCCAAGTTTGATCGCAATGGGATGAATGGTATATGAACGCATGTGGGACTTTCTTGAAACAAACGCACGCCATTTTGTTGAAGGTACTCGCGCCATCTATTGTAAATAAGATTTACTACGCCTATAACTTTTCTGGGACTATGCACAACAAATCACCAAAATTTGATCGCAATCGGATTAATTGTATATGAACGCATCGCCATTACGCATTTCTTTAATCTACTCGCGCGCAAGCTATTGTGAAATGGATTAACTATGCCTATATACTTCCCGAAAGTGTGTACAAACCCTCTCCAAAGTTTGATAGCAATAGGATGAATGGTTTATGAACGCATAAAAGACGAACAGACAGACAATCCTTTTTATATACACTGAAGAAAATGGAAATTGCAACACCATGAAGGCATTGGTCGTTTGTGTTGATTTTCAAAATATGGAACGATGCCATGTAGGTATGTAAACGATCAAAGTCTCAGACCCATTGATTTGTTGCTACAGGTCTCCCCACGTGATTGGTCGCGGAGGAATCAACTCCAGTATATGGACTCTGGTGTAGCTTAGTTGACTTGCAGTCTGTGCAGTGAAGTGTTCCCCCTCAAACGTAACTCGACGACAGAGAAGAGCACGCTATCAACAACTGTCGCCGTTTGAGAGGACTCGGATAATTTGGCTGTGTGAGTCTGGATTATCGCTAAGGACTGTCGCTGCACGTGTTGGCCGAAAGGCATCTACGGTACAACGTGTATGGCAGCAGTGGTCAAATGAAGGAACCCGCACTCGTAGACCTGGCACAGGCCCAGCGCGACAGAGAGCTGTGAGAGAGGATCGCCGCATCATTCGGATGGCCCGGATGTAACCCCAAGCAACAGCAGCGCAAATTCGAGCAGCTGTGGCACCCCACGTTACACAACAAACAGTTGGTGATCGCCTGCGTGCAGCTGGCTTACGATCCCGTGTCCCTGCAGAAGGTGTTCCATTGACCCCACAACAGCGACGTGTAAGGCTGGCCTGGTGTCGAGAACGATCGACGTGGTTCGACGAATGGCGTAGGGTAGTCTTTAGTGATGAATCGCGCTTCCGTCTTGCCTGCAGTGATCGCCGGAATCGTGTGCGCCGACGTACCGGGGAGAGGGTCCGCCCAGACCTTATTGTCGAGAAGCACACAGTGGGAGCCATTGGCTTTAATGTGAAATTACAATTAATGCTTGTTGAGGGCACTATGACTGCTCGACAGTACGTTGATAGATTACTCAATCCAGTCGTTGTCCCTATGATGGCGAACATTGCTAATGGGATGTTTCAGCAGGACAATGCCCGGGTTCACACTGCACGCGTCTCCAGAGAAGCTCTCCACGACATCACAACCCTAGAATGGCCCGCCAGATCCACGGACCTCAGTCCTATTGAGCATGTGTGGGACATGATGGGTCGACAACTGTCCAACCGTCCTCAGCCACCCACTACTCTGGAACAACTGACCCGTGCAGTGCAGCAAGCATGGGCCACAATTCCTCAGGAAGCGATCCAGGGCCTTATTGACTCCATGCCTCGACGAATTCATCAATGTATTGCAGCTCGTGGTGGGCACATCCTGTATTGATTGTTGTCCAAACTTGCGGTAGGAGGGACCTGCAAATGTAATCATCGAATCACAACCGAACACTCGTCCTGCATGTTCAATTGCAGCAATGTAGCACCACTCCTTCTTGGTGTTGTAATTTCCATTTTCTTCAGTGTATATATAAGATTATTATTTATTTAATATTTAAGAGTTTTTTATTATTATTATTATTGTTATTATTCTAAACCATCAAATTGAGCCTCTATTGACTGCGTGGTAACAACCAACTTCACTTTAGTGTCTAGGTCTTGTCTTTGGTCCTACTTTGACTCCCTGCCAATATCTTCTGACCCCAGCGACGAGTGTCTGTTTATGTTCTTTGAACAAAGGTCCTCTCCGTCTTCCGGAAGTTGATAGCATTTTGAAACCTTGGTAGTTGTTCACCAATCTTCTAAATGTGTTCCTGTCAGGAATTTCTCGGTCTGGAATACCAATTTGCCTGATATCTTTTTGGCATTCCTCGTACCATCTTGGCCTTGTTGCCTTAGACTTGATGAAACTCTATATTCTTTTCGTTAATCAATCATCAGTCATCCTCAAGAGGTGACCATAGAATAGTAGCCGTCTTTTCTTAATTGATGCTGTGATAGGGTCTTTTTGGTTGTACAAGTCCACATTGGCTCTCATTCGCCACTCTTCATAAACCCATCTATTACCTCGGATTATTTAGCCTTTTTTTCATGTTATGAAAAAATAGGCATATGAGTTCACCTTTTGTCCGTTTGTGTGTGTGAGGTGTGTGTTCCCCTAATAACTTCTAAACGGCCCTAGCGATTACAATGAAACCCAGTAAGATCATAGCACCATTCTGGCCGACCCCGACCGTGCCCTTCAATTTTTTTTTGTGTCCCGAAAGTGTGTACAAACCCTCTCCAAAGTTTGATAGCAATAGGATGAATGGTTTATGAACGCATAAAAGACGAACAGACAGACAATCCTTTTTATATACACTGAAGAAAATGGAAATTGCAACACCATGAAGGCATTGGTCGTTTGTGTTGATTTTCAAAATATGGAACGATGCCATGTAGGTATGTAAACGATCAAAGTCTCAGACCCATTGATTTGTTGCTACAGGTCTCCCCACGTGATTGGTCTCATAAACCATTACCGATATCGCCTTGAAATTGTGTACGGTGATAAAGGACACTACTAGAATTTCACCTATGAGACTTTAAAAAACCTGGTGACTACAAAACCAACATGGCGGCCAAGCGAAGTTGTGATTTTAAAGAGACTTTCTCGCCATTTAACTATCCAAACGTAATGAAACTTGGTACTGCAAATGTTTATAGACATTGTAATGCACTGGAGTCTAATTTAGTTGAATTGTTTACATAACCTCAAAATGGCGGCTTTGCGAAATATTTCACTCACATTCTATATCTCCGAAACTGTTACAGATATCACCCTGAAATTTGGTACGGTGATGAAGGGTACTGATACATGTTTATCTATGTAACAATCATAAACCTGTCAAGTACAAAACGAACATTGCGGCTAAGCGAAATTAAAACATTTTAATAGACTTTTCTCGTGATTTACCTCTCTGAGCGCAGTGAAATGTCGTACAGTAAATGATTTTACATATTTTACTGCACTGGCATCTAATTTAGTTCAATTGTTTACATAACCTCAAGATGGCGGCTGTGCGAAATTTTAAAAATTTAGTTTTAATTTCTTTTGTCGTAATAATGCGATCGAGGTGAAAGTTTGAATAATGAAGCTACGCAATAATTTTCCTTTAATGGTACATAACTCTATGGCCTATACATATAACAATCCAAAATGGTGATCATCCGAAATATTTTGACGGTTCTCAATATCTAATAATCTTTTACAGCAATCAAACTGAAATTTTTATGTTCATAGAGGTTATGAACATAAGTTCACCTATAGGACTTTCAGTAACCTGGTGTACACAAATCCAATATGGCGGTGACGCGAATTACAAATATGTAAATGGACGTTCCTCGTGATTTAACCTTCCGAGTGCAGTGAAACTTTGCATGTTAAATGCTTATACAAATGTTAATCCTCTGGCATCTAATTTATTTCATTTTTTTCATAACCACAAGATGGCAGCAGTGCGAAATTTTAAAATCTTGTTTTTACTTCTTGTGTTCTAATCATGCGACTGAAGTTTGAATATCACACGTACACAATAATCTTAATGTAAAAGTACAAAAATAAAAATCCAACCCGGCGACCATCTGAAATATTTAGACGGTTCTCAATATCTACGAATCTATCACAACCTTCAAACTGAAATTTTGTATGTTGTTAGAGGCAATTAACATGAGTATGATACATGTATATGAAAATAGGCTGTATTGTTCTTCACGGAGCTACTTGTGCACCAGTAATTGACCTTGGTTCAGTAGTTGACCATTTGGGTTAAAAATAATTAAAACAAGAGTGTTCAGCGTCAAAGAATGTCAAAACCTCCGAGAATAGATAGGTCTGACATCTAGTTGCATTTTCTGAAAGTAGGTTATGTGCAAGGCCTCATGGGTTATAATGGCGGATGTTTGTTGATAGCATGTTCATGCTGGTTTGTTTTCTCTCGAATTTCTTACCGATTTCCTTAAAACCAAGCAGTGAACAATCGATCCGCAGTGCTATTTTTATTGACCTTCAACTTTGGCAAGTAATCATCTACAATAAGGTAAGCTTTTGAAATGAATTCATAGCATATGAATGTTTCGTTTGTAGCCATGTGTAAGTAAGAGGAGGTGGTCAATTACTGAAACTAAATCTTGAATATTTTCAGTAATTGACCACGTGGTCAATTACTACTGTAAATTAGATTATGTTTCAATTACTCTTTAAATACATTTGTTTTAGTGGCAATAAGCTAAAAAGGTACAATCCTCTTGCCTATGACTCTAAACTTAGTTCATCCAGTAGATGACCGCATGGTCAATTACTAGCTCACTGAGTGGTCAACTTCCACAACTTTTTGGTAACATGGTGAATTTTTGGGGTGAATATACCAATCAGGTTGATTTTTTCAATTGCAGCAGACCTTTCAAGAAGACTCCTATTAAAGGCAACTTCCGGAATTACACAGAAGCAGCTATGAAAGCAGCTGTTGAGGATGTTCGCCTTAATCAGACACCTATTCGGACGGCTGCTAGAAACTATGGGGTCCCAAGGATTACCTTAAAATATAAAGTTGAAGGTAAGAGCCCATTAGCACGAAAAATGGGACCACATTCAATACTGACTGACGAAGAAGAGGATTGCCTTTCCAAATGGGTTATGAAGAAGCAATCAACCGGGTTTCCCGTGACAGTAACCCAACTACAAGACAGTGTTCAACGAATTATGAAAGATCTTGAACAGATCAACCCTTTTGTTAATGATCGACCTGGCAGAACTTCGGTTCATGTCTTCTTAAAGAGGAATCCCAATATAGCGAAGAGGATCAGTCAGAACTTAACATCAACACGGGCTGCTGTTAGTCAGGTTGACGTACATCACTGGTTTACAGAAGTGTATAAGTATTTTGAGGAAAATAATTTACTGGACTTACTAAAAGATCCAACTAGAATTTTTAATTGCGATGAGACGGCCTGTTTTCTTAACCCTAAAGGCAATAAAGTGTTGGCTCGTAAAGGGGACAAATCTGTTTACCAAAAAGTGAATGCAGATGAGAAGGAATGCCTGACTGTGCTTGTGACTGGCAGTGCTTGTGGTGATGTGGCCAATCCCATGGTTGTGTACAGTTACGAGCGGCTTCCACAAGAAATAACCTTGAACTTTCCTCCAGAATGGTCCTTTGGAAGGAGTGAAAGCGGTTGGATGACATGCGAACTATTTTTTGAATTCATTGCAAACTCATTTTATCCTTGGCTAGTTGAAAAAGGTGTTACGTTTCCTGTTGTTCTGTTTGTAGATAGACATTCATCTCACCTGAGCCTTCAAAGAAGTCAATTTTGTGATGAAAAGAAAATTATTTTGGTGGCTTTCCTTCCAAATACAACACACATCCTTCAGCCAATGGATGTTTCAGTGTTCCGAACGCTGAAAGAAGGATGGAAAAGAAGAGTTCACCAATGGCGAATTGATCACCTTGATGCTCCTACCTTAAAGAAGAAAGATTTTGCCAAGCTTCTGAAAGAAGTAGTGGACAAAACTCACACCATCTGTTTTGGTCAACGGTTTTCGAAAATGTGGCCTTTTCCCATGGAATCCGGCTACTGTAAATATTCCAGGGCAGAGGTTAGCATACAAGGATAATGAAGCTGAACCTCCAAAGTACGATGAACACCGTTAAAAATTTCTTAAACAAGGATATGAATTTTTGAATTCCAACATTGACGAAGAAAAAATGATTCTCTTTTCAAATTCAAACGAGGAGTGGAAAGGGAATCCTTGTGATCAGTCTCTATTTTCATTGGGGAAGAAACAAGAACTGAAATTGTGGAGCTTGAAAATCAACCCCAGAATCCAACTTCTGTCCAGCCACAAGATAGTCAAGAAGAAGTCAGCGAGGAAGTTGTTGGTTGCGAAATCCTGCCTAACCCATTACCAGGGACATCAAATGAAATCAAATCATCCCCTGTAAAGAACTTGACACCTGTGAAAAATGGGACTGCAGAAGGGGAACATGCTACAGTGTTTTCTAACATACCGAGCCCATTTAAGAAACATCTCTTCTATCCCTCTTTGACAAACAGAGTCAAAGGTGTTAAGAAGAATCAAAAGGAGAAGATTCCTTCTGTTGTATCAGGCAAGCAGGGGCAAAAGTACTTTGAAACTAAATTGAAGAAAAAAACAGAGGCAGAAAAAATGAAAGAAGAAAGAAGAATTGAGAGAGAAAGGAAGAAAGAAGAGAGAAAAAGACTAATGGAAGAAAAGAGATAAAGGAAAGACAAGAATCCTAAAGGAAAGAAACAAGGCATGCAATTGGTCAGATTCTGATTCAGAGTCATCCATTTCAATTCCAGAACTTTCGGATGGTGACGATGACAGTAATGAGTTTCCCAGTGATCTAGAATCTAGAACGTGGTGATTATGTTATTGTTGAATACAATGATTCTTACTATCCTGGGAAAATCCCTGACATTTTAGATGACTCCTACGAAGTGACTTCGATGATTATAAGTGGACTTTCCACATATAAATGGCCAGAGAGGGAGGACAAGCTAATATATACCAGGAATCAAATACTACAAAAAATAAAGCCTCCAACAGTATGTACCAGACGGGGATCATACTTAGTTCCAGAAATGAAGAGGTATTCAGCATTCCAGATGTCTTTTTAAGGGAAAAAAACTGGATACGCAAAATTTCCATTATTATGTTCATTACTAGGAAATCCAAGTATGTTTTAAGGTTTTCTAAAATCTGTTTTTAACTCTTGTTGTAAATATAGTTTCAAAATAAACATATTATTCTGACAGATACAATTTATACTCATTATATTATTAATTTCTAATTTTAATCCCCACGGTCAATTATTGGAATACTTTGTGGTCAACTACTGAAAATGTTGCATTCGCAATGGTCATCTACTGATGCAAAAAATAACGATTTTTTAAATTTTATAAAAAATTTAGGAAATTTGAACGTGCTTCTATTATGTTACTATTACATTTCCACAATACCCAGAAATATCATCAGCCATTTATTCAGATTATTTTATCATAATCAACGGTGCAGAAGAGGGTTCACTGAAAAAAGGACCTTAACTGGTCAACTACTGGTGCATTTACCTTAATATCCTGCCCTCTCCTTTCTCCTGTTTGACAGCATGACCATGACTATTCATGGTCAAAGTTTCGGACATATATGGCCCGTCAGGTTCTATAAGTACAATTGTGGTATAGTGTCGGCACTTGGCCCCTATAGCTATTCTTTGTAATTTTGTATGCCTGGTCTAACTTCCTTATCCTCACATTAATTGCTTCCTCTTCTAACCCATTCTGCTGGATGGCTTCACCGAGATATCAGAAATTTGTAACTCGACCGATTTATCCAAGATTAGTGATCATGCATCCAGGTCCATCGCAGATGTTTGTCATATATTTGGTCTTCTGAATAGAAATCTGGAATCCTACATTTTTAGCAATTTCTGACTGCCTATTGATCTTGTTGACTGCTGAATCTATGTCGTTAGCAAAAATGGCCAGTTCAACCACAAAGGCCAGACCGTCAACGTATACCCCTTTGTGCTTACGATCAAGTCTGAACCGGCCTTCGTTTGTTTCTTCTTGGTCTAACTACTTCCGGCATCCTCGAATGACTTTTTCCAGGACACATTTGAAGAGGAGTAGGGATAGTCCGTCCCCCCCTGTCTTACGCCCGTTCTGATTGTAAATGGATCTGATTTCTCTCCCTTAAATTTGATTTTCGACACTGGGTTGGTTGCAGTTTGTTAGATGAAATTTCTTGATTTATCATCCACTCCAAACTCTTCCAAAATATTCATTAATGACTGCCTGTCGATTAATTCATATGCTTTCTGAAAGTCAACAAACATGACCACGAAACTATGTACTCCTGTCTTCTTGGACCTGATGATGTACTTCAGGTTAATGATTTATTCCGGGCACGAACGACCCTATCTGAACCCAGCCTGATATTCCCCGATCTGTTGGTCAAGGTGCGCTTCTATTCTGTTCCGAACTGCTTTGGAGAGAATCTTATACGGAACTAATACTAATGAGGAGCCCCTATAGTTGTTGATATTTTTATAACCTTTTTTGTGTACAGGTTGGATTAGTGCTGACAGTCATTCAATTGGTAACATCTCGGGTCTCCATATCTCATTAAAAAACTTGACTAGTACATCTAGAGTTTTATCATTCGCCAGCTTCAGTGATTCCGCCGCTATTGAATCTTCACCAGCGGCCTTGTTATTCTTTCAACTGATGATAATCTGTTTGATCTCCTCTTTACAAAGTGGGGATAAGTTGGGTAGTTTGTGGATCGGATCGCACGCAGGAATCGTTCTTTCGGTTCATCACAATTAAGTCGTTTTTCAAAGTAACGAGACATGGTCATTCAGTTTTCTTTGTTGGTCACGCCCAGCTTTCCTGTTTCTAGTCTAAAATAGAGGCTGGGGGCTTGATACCCTCTTAAATTAGACTTGAACGTTCGATAGAATTCTATGGCATTGTTTTTCCGAAAATCCTGATCGATCTCTTCTAACTGCTGTTTCTCATACAATCGCTTGGACCTTCGGAAACCTCTAGCTGCTTCTTTTCGAGCTTCACGGAACACATCGAAATCTTCAGGTTTTCGGGTCGAGTTCCTCTTTTTCCAGTAATTTGTTCTTTGGGTCAGCACTTCATCACAAACCTCATTCCTCCATCTATGCTTTCTCTTCTTAGCTGTCAGGATTGTAGTATTAGCTGCTTGTTGGATCTTAGAGGCAATGTCCGTCCATTTATGAGATTCAAATGTCAGTTGCTGGTGGTATTGTTCTAACACATTTTGATCGATTTTCAACTTTTCAAGGTCATATTTACGAATCCTATTGCCCGGTTTCTGGGTCTTATTGAGAGGAGTTAAATTTATTTTGATCTTATAGAGGTAAATGATCTGCATCAATCTGGGCACCTCTCTTTACTTTAACATTCATTATTTCCTTGGTCGCTCTCCTAGAGATTGCTATATGATTGATCTGTTTCTCTCCACACACATTGCCTGGTCATCGCCAAGTTGTTTGTTTGGTTTGTGTTTGTAGAACGATGACATTATCTGCAGGTTGAAGGTGTGACACAGATTGACGAATCTTATACCATTTCTGTTAATCATCCTGTGAGCAGGATGGTCTCCAATTGTTGATCTGAATTGTGGTTCTATTCCTTGCTGAGCGTTAAAGTCAACTAGCAAGATCGTAATGTTCTTTGATGGTATTTATCCAACTGTTCTTCAAGTAGGTCCCAAAACTGTTCAAAGTCCTGAGGATTACGTTTGTTGTCCCCATTGATCACTGCATGCGTATTGATAATCGCGTATCCTGTGTTACCGCAGCTGAGAGTTAGAATAGAAAGTCTCTCAGAAGGGCTAAAGAATTCCACTATTGAACTGACAACCTTCTTATAAACCTCATTTAAATCCTATACCCTGGCGTCTCTAAAATGCACAGTAGTTAAAACAGACGTAAAACCAATAACATTATTATTATTAAATCCTATACCCTTCAATGCCCATTATGTCTTCATCTAGTATCTCATTTCTTGGATGGCCAAGATGATTTTGTCATGTTTGTCCATCATCAATGTGAATTCTTTGTGTTTCCCAACTTTCAGTAGTGAATTGTTGTTCAACGTCCCAAAGTAGTTTTTTTTTCTTTTTTTCATTTTAACATTTGTACTTTTAGTAATACCCTCAAAGCATCTAGTTTCAGGCTCCGCAGAATCCACAGGCCTGATTGGGCTCCTAAAACGGTAGATTCCCCCAACGAGGTACTACCTGGGGTAGTTTCCATTTTGTGAAGACATTCCATGTTGCTTGGTTGTTCAAACCAGTGTGGGTCAGAAACCTCCTTCCCAGTAATTGAAACGAGGCCTTAAGCCCCGGAGCTCAATAACAGGCTGCTCCTCTGGAGACAGACGCCTTTCGCAGCCGCTTAACTAAAGAACAGACGGTGCTAAATAAAGACAGTTCCTTCGCTTTATCCACCGGTAAGACCCGACGACTTCTTCCGCTTTCAAAACCGTTGACCATCTTCACTGATAAGGGGCACTTACGACGTATTACCAGCCGGGCCAGCGTTTTTTTTAATAGCGGTGTTACTCCTCTATCATTCACCACATTGCCCTGGCTTGTGACAGGCGGAGGCTGGCTTCCCATATGATGGGCCCTGGTTGGTAGGTTATTATTATAATTTATTTTTATTTTTATTTCATCTATAAGCAATACAACACTAGACAGATAAGCCGAGCGGTCGATCCCAACATTTGCCACGCTGGTAGCGTGCACTCGGGGCCCATCCAAGATGATGGTCCCGACTACACCATACACCTGCCTTCTTACCTCACACCCTAACCCCTTATCCCAACCACCATAACCTCCAGAATTCCCTCAAATTCCGAACAGATTTTTCCAAAATTTACCAGATTTTCCACAAAGACCAGCAATGCTGACACTTACTTATGTCAGGCCCCTCTCTGTCGACCTCCCTTGATCATCTCTTATTCTCTTCCTAGTTGCCATTCGAGTGGTCTGTGAGCTACTAAAATCATCAAATATTCACCAGATAACCTAAAATCACCAAAATACAGCACAATTCCATTAAACTCATCACGTTAATTATATTCCCCAAACATTCTTCCAATTATACAAAGATTCCCTGAAAATAATAAGATTCCCCAAAATTCTCCAAATTTTATCAACATTTTCTAAATACATAGCAATTCCTGAAATAACCCATATTTCCCCGATTTACTCCAAATTCACCGAATTAACCAAAAAATCCTTACAAGTATACCATGATTCCCAAAAATCCTTCACAATATACTAAGATTCCCCAGATTCATCAGATTACCCAAAATCCCCCCAAAATTTCCCAAATCCTACAATTCCAAAGCACACCCAACATCCTCGTAAGATCCGGATATACTATACGTACGTTCAAATACATATTTGCAACTACCTTCCAAAGGAGGTAAGGAGCTGACGTTTAGGGTAGCTTTGCGAGTATCAGTTGACACAAAGACAAGGGCTCAATGAGCCCGATGATGAGCGTACCTTGGTGTTCCTAGACACGGCATAAACCAAGAATCATTGCTAAGTTTTAATTCCTTGGCCGTGAGAGGCAATATACCATCTTTTTGGAAGCCATTATACGGAAGATTGCTTGAGCATTAACCGCGGGTGCGCTTCATGAAATGAGGGTTTGCGTACAGTTAGCTACTCATATGGGGGTCCAGGCTATGACACCAAGAGCCCGCTGATGAGCCTATCTTGGTGTTCCTAGTCGAAACCCCACACAAGACACGGCGTAAATCTAGAAACATTGCTGAGTTTTATATTTAAGCAGTTTGAACATTTGGAAAACTTGGGCCGTGCATTCTCTTACGGTGGTTGTGTTGGGGGATAAAAAAAAGTCGAGGTATATAAAAGCCAACGCAGTGAGTTCTCAGTTGGGATCAACAGAATTGTTCAAAAAATTATGTTAGTGTAGTTACATCGGTTAGTTTTTGGATTGCCCTTAATGTATGGAAGTGTGTGATGGGCAGTTAAAGGATTACTGATACAAAAACTAGAATTAACTGATGTGAAGGTAGCACTTATGATTGCTGGGACGATTAGGTGGTAACAATGGCAAGAGGTGTATGCATTCTCGTAATGTGTAGTTAAAGGTTTAGTTAGAAATGGACACGTTGGATAAAGCTTTTCGTGTGAGCCAAGTTAGACGGTGGGTTCCTCTGGAGAGAATGGAAGGAGGATAGATTACCTAAGAGGTTAATGATTTCGGCTGTAGAGGGTAAGAGAAGCAGAAGTATACGTAGGAGGTGATGGATGAAATCAGGGTTTAACGGTCTCAAGATGAGACGTTTTGAAGCAGAGAAAACCTCAGTACTAACTTAATAGGGGATCATGTAGTCAACACTCTGTCGTTCTATTACGTCATCAACTGTCTCGCTTCCTGATCTCGATACAAGCATCCACTTGTCGGTACATATCCATGGGCCTGGGAAACTCCGTGTGGGGTTCTTTACACTAATATAGGAAGGAAGGAAGATTGTAGTTTTACGTGACCGTTAATCTCGAGATCATGAGTCACGGGACCTCCTTTTACTTGGAATCCTAACCACAGGACATTGCATTTCACTTTGAAAATCTCACATGCATTGAACGGGAATCGAACCCGGTCCGCCGTGGTGAGAGGCCAACAGCTTGACCTCTGCACCACCACGCCCCCACTAATATAGGGGAATTTGTGGAGATTTAATTCATTCATTCGTGTGGAAATTCTGTGATTTGAGTGCATTAAGGTAAAATTTGGATGAAAATCTGAGGTATTTAGGTGTCGTGTCAGATAAACTGTGTTATTATCGTGTCTGAAGTAATGTGTGAATTTAACAATTAAGGTTAGGGATGTGTGAGGTCGGAATCGAACTTGCCTCTTCTCAGTTTTGCTTCACGAGGCTGAGTGGATCCTTTTCCAGTCTTAGCAGAGAAGGGAATCGAAGCAGGGTATTTGCGGTGAAAGCCCTATCTATATTTTTATTTAACATAGAATGGAGATTGCATGTCATCACAAGTATGTGTTAGAAGCGGTATTTTATTCCCGCTGACATGGGATCTGTCACAGCCTGGGAGACTGTTTGACTAGTTCACTGTAGAGTGGACTCGAGGATTCTATTGTGGAATCTTGGAATATTGGGAAGGATTTTTGGGAATCTTGATATATTTGTAAGGAATTCTGGGAATCTGCTGAATTAGAAGTAGCCTAAGTAGGGGAAATTTGGGAGACTTGAGGCTTTTTAATGAATTTTAGGAAATTTTTGAGAATCTTAGTATATTTGGGGGATGTTTGGGAAATATGGGCAATTTGATGCGTTTTATAGAATATTGGGGAATTTTGGTGATTTTAGGAAATCTGGTGAATTTGGGGAATCTTAGTATAATGGTGTAATGGAGTGGCAGCGAACCAAGATATCATTAAGCAGAGTTCTCACCACACGCACCGTCACGCTCATTAGGACCCCCAGATTCTAATGTGACATCGAGAGCAATAAACCTGGGATTAATGTTATTGGGTTAGAATCCTACATGTCCCCTTTTTCCGTAACCCACTAAAATTGTTGGTCCTCACGCAAACAGCCCTTGTTGAATAAATGATATAGTCAATTTATACTGACAGGTTTCAGATGGCTGGACCTTTATTTTCTAACATGAGAGCCAGACTCGATATCTCCCCTTCGTTGATATTTTATCACCACACCCATTCCGGATGTAGGGTGATCATAATACAACTCACAGTTATAGTTATTTATGTGTTCGTCATTTCCATCGGGGTAGAATACATTAATTAAGTGAACTGGACCTCGTGGCAATTAAGGAACGGCAGCCCCTCGTTGGAGCCCGCAGCTGCGTCATTAAGATAAAAATGTAAATACATAAGAATAACCAGGTCACAAAAACCCATTAAGAATGAATACAAAATTATGAACAGTGTCATCCCACAGTGCACAAACTTAAAGCTATTAGGGGTAACAATCTCCGACACCCTGAATTGGAACATGCAAAGTGAAGAGGCAAGATGTAAGGCCACCAAAGTTCTGGGTTTCTTGTACAGAAACATGAGAGGTTGTAAACCTAGAGCCTTCAGGATGGCTTACACATGCATGGTCCGTCCGATATTAACGTACGGCTTACCTGCTTGGCATCCCACTACAGCGGAAAACATGAACAAGCTCCAGCGTGTGCAGCGCCGCGCAGAAAGGCTAATAGCTCGTTATTCCCCTTCCCCTTTGTCAAAATTTCCATCTATAGAGGCAACAGCCAAACAAATTGATCTAATTTTTCTTAAAAAATCCCTTACAGGTTCCATTAATATTGACCCTTTTTGCCGACTGTCATTGGCATATCGCTCAGTTCGGAGAGGACGAGGTGTAACCCTCGTTCCGCCCTTCGCACGTAGCAATGCTTACCTGACAGGTTTCTACGGCCGCTCAGCGCGGTTATGGAACGCGCTGCCAGGGGATGCCAAGATCTTGCCTCTTAGGAAATTCAAGCCGTACGTAAAAAAGTACATTGTATAAATAAACGTATGTATGAGTGATTGATTGTCTCGCTGAATGAATGAGTATCTGAATGGAATGAATGTATGTATCGCGTGATCGAGGTTATGAAAGTGCGTGCGTGAGAGAGTGAGTGAACAGGAAAATGTACTATGTCAATATTCTAAATATGTAAATACTGCAAATATCTTTGTAAAACTTGTAAATATTGTTAAAACAAATGTAGATGTAAGCTGTGCCTGTGAAGCATGAAATATGTATGTGGGGCTTGCCCTTTTTCACTAGGCCTTCCATACTTCGTGTACGATTTATGGTAAATAAATAATAATAATAATAATAATAATAAAAACTAAAGCTTTATTACATTTTTTATTACTTGATCCCTGACCGATCTATTGTACCTTGCAGCTGCGAAGCAAGTAGCGTCCCCCCAAATCATATTAAAAGGCTAGGGAATCATCCCCTAACGTCAGTTGCCATCTACCATCTACGAAAGACTGTGTTAGTCGCATTAACAAAGGGCGCTTCGAATTCCGCACGTTGCTCTCCTGCGCTGGCCCGACGTATATAGCTTATATACGTTGAAGATGTCAACAACGAACTTCTTCATTTGGCTGAGCCTAGGTAAGAACTAACTTTTCAAAATCGTTTGTTTGCATCGCGGAATTCTTCACTCTGAAAATGTATTGTAACTTAATAGTGAAGACATAGTTTTCTTCACTAGTTCCTATCTTGTTTTACTGGCAATCCCTATGTAAGGTATTTACCCTTTGTTTGTGTCAAAGTTTGCCGATGTACTGGCTGTTCATCATCGTTGCTTCTGTGTGCAGAGTATAACACAGACGCAACAGTGTGATTGTATTAATACAATTTTGGTGATTTTAGAAAATCTGGTGAATTTATAATGATTTTGGTAGGTTACTCGAATGGCATCTGGGTTAGAATAGAATAAGAAATAATCAAGGGATTTCTGCAGGGAGGGACCTGGCAAAAGTAAGTGTAACCAATGTTGGTCTTTGTGGAAAAACAGGTTAATTTCGGTAAAATCTGTTTGGTACTTGGGGATTCTGGAGGTTGTGGTGGTGGGGATTGGGGAGTTGGGTGTGAGGGAAAGGTTCAGGGGTATGGTGTAGGTTGGACCGTCATCTTGGATGGGTCTCGAGTGCACAATGTCATCGTGGCCGTCGTTGCAAAATTTGGGACCGGTTGCTTGGTCATCCTGTCTAGTGTTGTAACACCCATCAATAAATAAATGCATTAATAATAACAGTAATAATCAATACATATTAAATAAATATATATATATATATATATATATCTGTATCGGAATGCTAGCAGCTCTGTCCGATGTGGGGCAGGAATGTCTGCACCATTTCGTATTCAAGATGGCGTTCATGAGGGATCGGCATTATCTCCACTTCTGTTCATCCTCCAATTCGACACTAACAGCACAGAAGTGGTAACACCGCACTCTTGGACTCTACTATTTGATGATGTTATAGTCGCCTGTGAATCGCGCAAAGATTAGCAACACCTAGTCCAACGTTGGTAAGACTCCTTGTCCCCTATGAGTTCGTATACCATTCATCCGATTGCGACGAAACTTGGGTGAATTGTTCTGTTCACTCCGGAATGCTAGAAGGTCTGTCCGATGTGGGGCAGGAATGTCTGCACCATTTCGCATTCAAGATGGCGTTCATCAGGGACCGGCATAATCTCCACTTCTGTTCATCCTCTGTTTTGACACTAACAGCACAGAAGTGGTAACACCGCACTCTTGGACTCTACTCTTTGATGATGTTATAGTCGTCAGTGAATCGCGCGAAGATTTGCAACACCTAGTCCAACGTTGGTAACTCCTTGTCCCCTATGAGTTCTTATACCATTCATCCGATTGCGATGAAACTTGGGTGAATTGTTCTGTGCACTCCGGGGGAGGTTTCTAGCCACAAATTATTTATGTAACAGGAAAGGGTGAGGGACTTAACAGGAATCCTTAAATCCCACAGTAACCCAATTGCACAATCAGTATACTTAACACACCGCAATGCCAGGTGTGAAAATAGCTTTCTGATTCATCGCGAGGTGACATTAGGAGACTGTCAGCAGCCCGCCGTTTTGTTTGTCATCGCTGTCTATTCCTAACCAGTTCACGCCATGGTTTCGGCAAGGGGTTCATTATTATTATCTTCCTTTCTGCCTTTGATTAGGATTGCAACGCATGCCGGGTATAACAAGTTGATAAAAAATATTAAATAAATAAAACTTAGTAATAGATAGTGTGTTAAAAGATATTTATTAAATCATCTTGAATATTAAAAAATCGATAAATAAGTTGGAAGAGAAAAGAGATTGACCAAGGAAGGTCAACAAAGACTAGCCTAGCGCAAGTGGAACCAATGGTGGACATGAGTGTGAAATCTAATTAAATGTGGAGAAATCTGATTATAATTTTAGGGAATTCTAGGGTTGTTGGTGGTGGCAGACGGCGTTAGGGGGTTGGGAAGGAGGGGTGGAGGCATCTACCATAACGTTTGAAAAGCCGCGATCTTGAAAGAGCCTCAAATGCACTAAAATACATTATTTTCCCCGGGGGTGTGGGGGATGGAGCCCTTTCGTTTGAGCCCGCACATTAATTTCTCCGACTGGTCGTTTGGGAGTGCGCATGGGTTTGCTGCTGAATGTATCGCGGGTTGCCTGTTCAGCTGCCCCTGGGTTATCCACTTAATCGAGACGAAAAAGGATCATTTTCACTATTAGGAAGTAACAGCCGTAATTGATGGTTATTACCTCTTCTCCGCGCACAAGCATTTTTTCTTACTATAAATCCGAAATCTCCGAAATTCAGTATAAATCAGTATTTGTCTCTATAATATATATTGCCTGCACGGGCACCACTGCATTGAAGAATAGTAACGAGCTCAGTTTCTAGTATTTAAGGAAAACATGCATAGCAATGAAAGTGCTGAAAATACATTTGGCAAATTTGACTGGTTAGATATCTCGACCACAAAGGTATTAGCACGTTTTCCTTGATCATCTAACATTGCCAAATAAACTGCTTTTCAGTTGGTCAACACGATTGTACCTAATTGTAACGGGTGTTATTCCCTGAAGCAATTTACATGAGGCTAAAAATTATCTTGAATGACTAGTTCCGATCATCTTCAGGTGCATCACATTTTGGCTTTTAAATCTGTGTCTACGAATACAGAAGACTATTGTACAATTATCTGGAATTGTGCTATGTGATTTTTGATATTGTAATGTTAGTGCTTATTTTACTAGTACTAACATAAGCAATTCTTTACAGAAAGGACTACGATTCGGAGAACGCTTTAACAAGAGATGCAAACTCAACCTCACTCAAAGGAACTGGTACAAAAATAAAAATGTCCAATCATAGCGGTATTATGGCAAACGCTTGCATAATTTGCGGAGCTAAGTTTACCGAGAAAAGTAATTTGAAGTCTCATATGTTGATCCATATTGGTCGAAAGTTTCATTCCTGCGGTACATGTGAATCCACCTTTACTCAGAAAGGTCATTTGAAGAGACACATGCTGATCCATAGTGGTCTGAAGCCTTATTATTGCGGTACATGTGGAGCCACCTTTATTCGAAAGGATTATTTGAAAACCCATTTGTTAATCCATGGTGGCGGAAGGACATATTTATGCAAAACATGCCCAGCAAAATTTACTGAGAAAAGCAAATTGAATAAACACATATCGAGCCATTCTGGACTATGTACTCATTCCTGTGTGACGTGTGGAGCAAACTTCACTGATAAAAGGAACTTGAAGGCTCACATGTTGATCCATAGTGGTCTAAAGCCATATTCCTGTGGTATATGTAGAGCAAACTTTACTGAAAAAAGGAACTTGAAGGCTCACATGGTGATCCATAGTGGTCTAAGACCGTATTCCTGTGATACATGTGGAGCCAAGTTTTTTCATAGAAGCAGTTTGAATAAACACAGGCTGGTCCATAATGGTCCTACGACATATTCCTGTGCTACATGCGACGCAAAATTTACTCAAAAAGGCAGTTTAAAGGGACACATGTTAATCCATAGTGGATTAAGGCCACATTCATGCAGTACATGCGGAGCAAAATTTATTGCTAAAGGAAAATTAAACTCCCACATGTTGGTTCATAGTGGAATAAAGCCTTATTCCTGTGGTACTTGCGGAAAAAACTTTGGTCAGAAGAGTAATTTGAAGGTACACATGTTGATCCATTGTGGCCTAAAGCCATTTTCTAGTGGTTATACCTGTGGTACATGTCCAGCTAAGTTTACTGCAAAAGGTTCTTTGAAGAGACACATTTTGATTCATAGTGGTGTAAAGCCTCATTCCTGTGGTACATGCGGAGCCACCTTTACTCTGAAAAATGGTTTGAAGAGACACATGATGATCCATAGCGGTTTAAGGCCTCATTCTTGCGGTACATGTGGAGCCACCTTTACGCTGAAAGATCATTTGAAAAAGCACTTGTTAATCCATAGTGGTCTAAAGACACGTGCGTAGGAAAATTTACTGAGTAAAGCACTTGGACAAAGAACAATTTGACCCATACTGGACGACTAAGGCCTCACTCATGTGGTACATATGTAGCTAACTTTAGTACAAAAAAGGTTCTTTGAAGATACACATTTTGATCCATAGTGGCGTCTGGCCTCATTCCTGCGGTGTATGAGGTACCTTTAATCCGAAAAATAGTTTGAAGAGTCAAATGTTGATCCATAGTGGTGTAAAGCCTCAATCCTGCGTTACATGTAGAGCCACCTCTACACTGAAAGGTCATTAGAAAAAACACATGTTAATCTATCGTGGTCAAGTCCACACATGCCGAGCAAATTTTCCTATAAAGCACTTTGACAGAACACATGTTGCCCTATACTGGACTAAGGCCTCATCCCTGTGGTACATGTGGAGTGAACTTTGGTCTGAAATGTAATATGAAGATACGCATGTTTAACCTTAACTGTAGTACATGTGGAACTAACTTTACTCAAAAATAAACTTCAAGGCACACATCTTGTTCCATGGTGGTCTTAGGCCTCATTCCTGTGGTAGATGTTGAGCCAACTTGACTCATAAAGGTTATTTAATGAGACGAATGTTTATCCATTGTAGTCTAATGCCATATTCCTGTGCTACGTGCGATGCTCAGTTAACTGACAATGTTAAATTTGACGATCCATATTGGTCTGTAGAATAAACCTGTATTTAATGCGGAGCAAGCTTTGCTTTGAAAAGATACTTGAAGTGACACACGCTTGCTATCTTGTAGTGCTCTCTCTTAAGTTAACTGCCCTGAGGCTCGTCTATTCCCCGCCATCCTCTTCAATTCCCGATATAATTTTGTTTTCGTGTCTGTCATTAACTGTGTTATGTATGCAAGTGGTGGTCTTCCTTTTGTGTTTTTCCCTTCTAACATCCCTTCGATTACTCTTGCTAGCAGGCTATTATGTCTGAGAATATGTCCCAACATATTTGTGGTGCAGAATTCACTAAAAGGTGTTGTGTAAATTAAAGGCTCATATTTTAATACATTTTGGCTGGTAGCTTAATTTATGTAATATGTTTGATTCGGCATAGGAGTAAGTTTTGAGATTCATAATCAATTCCGGCCATCAGTCATAGTCAATTCAGGAGTAAGCGAATTTACTTTGTGTTTCAGTTGTGGAAAAAAATGTATATAAAGTAATTAACTGATATTTCTATCACAATGAAGGGAGACAGTTCATGTATTGCTCCAAAGTACATGTTTCTTCCTAGTGACCAGCTTTCGTTGCAAGAAAATGTTTCAAAGACAACCTGAGCATCCTCAGTCTCTGGAAGGCAGTTAACATCATATTTTGAGCATGCTATTCGTTCAATGGTTTCAAGTGAAGAGACAGAGCGGAATTTGCACACACCTGAATGAAATATTCTGGGTATTTTACTGGGAGAGGGGAATTGTGTAATTCTATATGTAAAATTCCGTGCATGTTATAGTTACAATCCGGACGTTTGTTTAAGACGAGTGAAAAATCCTAATGGAAGGCTGGAGACAAGTTACTACAGTACCTGTGTTGTTGTCACCTGCCCCATGTGGTCCGATGATGGACAAAACCACCGCACGCTACTGCTGAAGTACAGTCATTGGCAAATATAATGGTGTTCTGTTCGTAACTTAGTAACGTGTACTTCCGCGTCACACAATACTTCGACGTGGACTGTACTTTTCTGAAGGGAGGTGTCATCACATGCTGAAGTCTGGAATTTCGTTACATCAGACCGGTGGTGACAACTGTGAAGCGAGTGAGACATAGAGTGATTGTGCAGAGGCTCACCTGCAAGCTTCAAGGTCAAGGGCAATCGTCTATAACAAACGTACGGCTTGTAGAGGGGTATGTACATCAATTAATATATTTTCTTTGTATTTTATTGCGAGGGCTTTGGTACACATTCAAACGATATGTTGTGTGAATGTTTTAGGGAGAGGGGATTTTAAACAAGAAACTGAAAGTTTCCAGAAATCTTGGAGAAGGGTTTTGTGCACATCATAAAGACATGTTCGGGCAATGTAAACTGTGTGACGGTTTTTGTGTGCATCCATATGATATGATTTGGAATGTTTTAGGGTTAAAGTCTTCACTCATCCACTTACCATGCTTTGGGTATGCCCGTACGCATATAGTTCGTTCTCTGAAATAATTTAGTGCTTATGATAGCATGTTTTGTGAAGAGTATAGTGTTGATATTGACTGACTATGTCTTCATATAATAAGTCACGTCTATCTAAGAAATTAGTCCACCATTATGGATATGACTCATTCTGAAATTGATGAGTAGCTAACTGCCACATTACAGCAATTTAAGCTTGTAAAGCAAGCACATCGGGGAACTGTTTTATGCAATTATCTGCAATTGTATTACACTATTATCCAAAAGCTAAGCATTATATTATACAAGACCATACTGCATGATAGGAACGTCAGGCGGATTCCTGAACAAACGGAAGCTGAATCACACACCATGTGCCATACAACGTGTCCCAACAAACAGTGTCAGAAAAGTTCTGATATCTAAGGTACACATTTGACAACAACTAACAAACATGGCAATGTCCTCCACATTAAAATATACTGTTAATAGGGTGGATGGTTACCCCTAAAGACCACACATGCTTCGCAACGACGTGCCATGCTGTCTATCAGATGGTCCAAGAGCTCTTTTGGCAATCGATCCCATTCCTGAGGAAGGGCAATGCGAAGGTCTTGATGGAAGCTGACGGGATGCAATTCGCCTCCCAGTTATGTTCTATAGGATTCAGATACGCAGATCTCGCTGGCCAGTCCATGCGATGAATGCCTTCTCCAGCCAGAAATTCATCCACCAGAGAAGCGCAGTGTGGTTGGTCGTTATTGTCCATTAAGAGGAAGTGTGGTCCAACCCCATCTCTGAAGAGTCGAACATGTGGTCACAGTATCCCATCCCTGTATCTCCGAGCGTTCACAGTGTTTTTCGGATCACCCATGATGTGCAGGTCTGAACGGTCATTCAACATGATGCCACCCCACACCATGACTCCACCACCAACTTACTGGTTCCGTTCCACGATGTTCCTGTGGTTGTTTCGGCTACGCGGATCTCTCCAGATTATCGTTCTGCAAACTGAAGCGGGATTTATCAGTGCCTCCATTCATTCAAGGTCCAATTTGGACGTTGACTGCTCCACAGTGAATGGGCCTGTATGTGTGCCGGAGTGAGCTGGACGCACATCGCTGGACGTCTGGCAAACAGCCCTGCTGTTCTGAGACTCCGGTACGCCTTTTGCCAGGAAGCGGCAACCATCGAGACGGCTGCAAGCTCCGCCGACAATTGTCTTGCAGGTTCACTCTGATTTCGTCGGGCGGTTAAGGCCGAATGTCAGTCATGCTGTGGGTTGGTACTCCTGATCGACCTGGTAATGGCCTATGACTAACATATCCTGTATCTCGATATCGTCTCGAAAGCCTGTATATGACACTTTGTGGCATATTCAAGGATACGGCGACTTTGGTGTGTGTCTGGCCTGCTTTCATGTGGCCGAGTATTCCACCGCGCTAAACGGAGTCCAAGTGAGATACTTTCACATTACTATAATTTTCAAGTTGAATGTGGACACACTGACTACGATTGGTTAAGTAAGAATCTAGCCATTTTGCTGGTATACCTCTTAGACCATAATTGTACAGTTTCTTTAGCAGCAACTTAGTATTTAGACAGTCAGACGCTTTTGATAGGTCTTCATTTTCGTTAATGGCATCTACTATGGTTCTTGTTACCTTCGAGGCAGCATCAGTACTGGACTTGTCTTTATGAAATCCATCCTGAGCTTGTGATAGCAGATGGTGTTTTATTATGAATGCTCTTAGTCTATCGAGATAAATCATTTCAAATAATTTTGAAAACTACTGAGGGATGGTAATTGGTCTACAGTTAGATGTCACTTGCTGAGCCTGATTTATGTATTGGGACAACTTTACATTTCTTTAGATCTGATAGGAATTCTCCTTGAGAGAAATAGCTATTTATTACGTGCGTTACAGGTGCAAGGATGTAGTGTTTACATAATTTTTGTATACTGCTAGGTATACCATCCATTCCACTCGAGGATTTATTTTTCAGGGAATCAATTTCCCTTTCCACCTCGCTTTCATTTTTTGGAAGTAAAAATTGTGTATGCGTATTTGAAGTCATTGGATCTATTACATTTCCTGGTTGATTTCTTAATTAATTTTTCCACTACATTAATAAGATAGCTGTTAAACATTTCACACATATCTACTGGATCACTTAGTGTTGTATTGTCTTACTTAAGTTTTATGTTTCATTTGTTGTAATTTATTTTTTATTTCGGATGTTGTTAATTATTTCCCATGAAGTTTTACCAATGTTGTCGGAGGATTTGATTTTGTGATCATTATATGCTTTCTTTTCCCTATCTACTAGCATTTTTAATTTTGATTTCTGGGCTGTGATTAATGAAGAGCTGTGTTGATTTGCATGTTCTGCTTAGATGAATTAATGAGTGTTATTTGTTTGTAACTATTTAGTTTCCTTAGTTATCCAGTTATTGTTACTTTCTAGATGATAGTTTATTTTACACTTTCTAATCGGGAAAATGGTATTTGTATTATAATGATGACTGAATAATAGCATAAATTGTATTATAATGATGACTGAATAATAGCATCAATGGTATTATAATGATGACTGAATAATAGCATAAATTGCACCCATTTGTAGTTAGCATGCTCTGCTTCGTAAACTCTTTCCCAATTTGTACATTTGGGAACATTTAGAAAAGATAAAATTCCATCTTGAGTTCTGTTCCTTCTGTTCACAATTCTGCACTGCCACTTGTGTTTATTTCCTCAGCTAGACCAATATTACCTACAAACATTTGACCATGGTTGTCAGAAATACCAACATCATAGTTCTCTGCCGCACACTTGTCTAATGGAAAATCTGTAATAATATTATCAATGCATGTTGCTGAATGTGCTGTAATTCTAGTAGGCTCGTGAATATGTGGTCTTATGCTAAATGAACTTACTAATTGTTTAAAATATTGTACATGTTTATCATTTACATCAAGAAGGTCTGTATTGAAATCACCACATATGATATTATGGGAGGTTTGATTAATTCTGAATATATGAGGCAGTTATTTGTATCACCACTAGGTGATCTGTAGATTCCAAATATGTTAAGTAAAATTCCTTTAGATTTAAACTGAACTGCAGCTATTATACAGTCTTTTGTTTTTGATAAAAATTTTACTGATCCTAATTTTGTAATTTTTGTAGTGTCTTTTGTTAAAAATGCATCACCACCTGATTTTGTTTCTGTTCTGAAAAATTTAGCAAATACTTTGTATCCACAATAATTTATAGACTGAATTTCCTGTTGATTTGGCCCATGCTCTGTCATTTAAAACATCTGGTTGCTTATTATTAAGATATAATTCAATTAGATTTCTCTTATTTGATGCATACTGTATGTTTTAGTGCATAATTTTTACCTGGCAGTCTTTATATTTATTACTGGTTTCTAGAATTGATTGGCACTGCTCTATTTTAATCCTATCAGTGATATCCATCAGTTTAAATTACAAGGAAGAGCAATTACTGTTTTTGCAAAGTGAAACCTTGAATAAAGGAATATATATCCTGTGCAAACGCATGCTTCTCTGAGTTATTCATGTGCATACCATGTCTTGTAAAATTATGTGTATCTAAACTGTTTACGTCTACCATTTTAACATTTTTGAAGTGACTACATATCCTAGTCAATCGATTGTTTGTTTTTTCAATTTCTCTATTTACACATGAGAACCCTTGAAGATCGTGCCTAAGCGGTAGATTTGTTACTATGACATTTGTCGTATTTAATTGGGTAAGAGTGGATTTTATACCTCCGATTGCAGTATCTGCATCATTTCTTGATATATCGCTGAAACCAGTGCACAAGATTACACAGTCTTCCTTGGAGAAACTAGCACCATATTCACGTAAACTTGAAGTTTCAACAGATACACCTGGATACACATTACCTTCTACAGCCATCTTACCACAATTTTCTTGAATTTCTGCGGCAAGTCCTCTTCCGTGACTGTCACTGTAGATCCGGACTGTAGGCTTGCCAGCTCTCCTGTACCCTTTCTTATGTTGAGGCCTAACACTAGAAGAACTGGTACCAACTTCTTTAGTGGGTCTGGATTGAACTTCCTCATACCTATCATTCATAATATTGCCCAGTAATCTAAACCTGTTTCATATTAAAACAGATGATTGTGTCTCTGCAGGTCGCTGCTTCGTAACACAACGCGTAGGCACAGGCCTAATTTTTACAACGTCACTCCACGTGTTTTCATGTTTTAATTTATTTTCTAAATACACCACCCTATCTAACAACTTAGAATTGTCATCCTGTAACATTCTAATCACCTCATCCTTCGTTAAATGTTCCGCTTGAAGCTGTTCAATGATGTCAAATTCCGTGGTCGGCATTTGGCTTGTAAACAAATCCAAGCTGTCTTCACAAGCGTCGCAACACGACCACATTTCATGATTTCCCGAGCAAGTATCGTCCGATAAACACGACAAATGGTAACAGATTTGGCAATTGACACACTGAATACCATTTTTACACGATTCTTGTTTAAACCGCAATTTATACCGTTATATTTGCAAAGAAACACGGAGCTATCCACAGAAACATCCCTCTTGGTGGCCATCTTAGTGCCATTCTGACAAGTCTGCTTCTCATGTTAAACGTATAGCATAGCGTATGGAAAGAAAAGTGTAAGATCTTCACGAGTTATCGTGGACCACCGCACAGATGGCACTGGTAACGCCTGTACCTTAAGCTCGTGTCGTCGAGTCCCGCGATCAACAGAGGCATGAACTACGGGTTCTATCTACGTAAGAATCCGAAGCAAACAACTCTGGTTGAATGATGATTTCAGCAACTGGACACTTCGTAGCCATAATTCTCCGTATCTCCTTTGTGCGGAAGTAGAATCGACATTTCACGCAGTGGAATACAATTTTAGGTAACATAATCAACACATGATCTCACGAGTTCAGTTAAATAGATTCTAAAATATCTAAACACTCCATAAATACATCCCGCCATAAACTATTACCACACGATAGTTTTTCCTGTACAACATTTTCCACTCAAATCAACACGTTCCTGATATATAATGCGCCCGATTGCGCATTTTCGATACGTAAATCGATGGCTCATTGGGGTCAATTGATGGTAAGCCGCGCCGGAACAGCGCCGACCTCATCTGGAATTTATATTACCTCTTTTGTAGTATTCTGATTTAATTTGGCTGGCAATAATTTATGACACTTAAGAAGACATTTAGAATTATGTGGCATTATTATCATGCATTTTTGGAATTTGATGTTCAGAAACTTCGGTATAACCTCGCAGATAAGGGATTTGGATAGCTAATTGCGCACCTGACTTCAGTCGTGATGGCCTGAGTTTCCGCCGTCTACCCCGACAATCTTTCGTCAAGTCTCGTGGTATGAGTCGTGATTTCCATTGTGCTAAATTGAAAACTTGGTTGGGAAGAAATTATACCTGCATTTATGCAGAAGTTCATTGAATGTGTTTATTCCTGTCAACTGTACTACAGGGAACTGTGATCTCTCGTTATTAAAGGAACTGGATTGCATTATATTCGAGATTTATTGTATCACGCCTCGTAATTGAACCCAGGACGTTCTGCGACCACATGGCTGTACGTGAATATTGGAAAGTGATAATGTGGGGAACCTGTAACCTCTAGAGGGTGCGTCCCCAGTTGGTGAATAAGGGGGCCTACAGCACTTGAAGGATTGGTTCAAATACCCTCCAATAGAACCCGCTGACCAATAGTTAGATGAATTCCTGGGGGCTTCACAATGCTGGGACACCTTCTCTTCATGGGTTATGATTATGGAGGGCCCAGTTCGGGGTTATGAGTGAAGACCACAACGGTGCCTAAGGTACAGAAGGAGTCCTTCGGTACAGTGTAGTTGGTGGAAGTAGCAGCGCAGTAGTCGGGAAATTGAGTAAAATTATCGTTCTCACTTTAGCGACAGAAATCAATCGCAGCGTCTGACCAGCAGCAGGTGGCTACAAACAGTGTCTGTTCCGCATGTGAGGGGAGGCTGATTTACTTCTAACTGGCGTAGGTATAAAAGGTTTGGAGTCAGCAAAGGCATGCGACCGTAAAACTATGCTAAACCAATATGACAGCGAATCTTAGTTTAGCACCGGAAATAGCAAGGGCGTGCTCCAAAAGCGAAGTGCAGGGATTTCGCCCGAACCCTGTGAGAAATGGGCTAGGGCTACTGGGAAATGATCCAACCCAGCTTAAGAAGCTAGCTCAAAAATATGGTGAGTTACGAAGAATAGGCACACTGAATGTAGGAACGATGACTGGGAAAGGAAGAGATCTAGCGAATCTGATGGAATGGAGAAAGCTGGACATATTGTGTGTGCAAGAGACGAGATTGGAGGGGAATAGGGCTAGAGAGTTGGGTAGTGGCTATAAGCTGCTATACAGTGGAGCAGACAAGGATGGGAGGAATGGAGTGGGAATAATTCTCTCCCGAGATATAAAGGAGACCATAGTTCAAGTTAACAAAAGCAGTAACAGGATAATGAGCACCAAACTGTGTCTTGATAGAGAAATTGTGTTTTGATTGAGAAATGGTAAGCACTGTGTGTGTTTATGCTCTGCAAGTGGGTTGCGATGAGGAAGAGGAAATATCCTTCTGGGAAAATATGGGCCGTGAGCTTGGAGATATACCAGTGAATGAAATATTGATAGTGGGTGGTGATGTAAATGGACATGCCGGAAGGAGTCGAGATAGAATCAAAAGAGTACATGGAGGCTGGGGAGTAGGATTGAGGAATGATGAAGGACATGGAATTGTTGATTGTGCGATAGCATATGATTTGGCAATTGTTAATACATGGTTCGAGAAAAACAGAGCTCAACATATTCAGCCCGATTGAGAAGGTCATCAGGGGATCATCTGTCGATAATGATCTTCCCGACTTCCTTAACTTTTAGGCCCACAAGTTGAGAGGATGGGATGTGTCCGCAGACCAGCTCCGGCACTAGACCGATAACCACGGGGATCTGGGCAAAGTATGGATCAATCATAGACAGGCCAAGGAAACGCACCCCTAAACACAAAGCTAGAAATCAGCAGTCCAAACGTAGGTAAAATTTGTTAAAGTACTTATTCAAATGAATAAACCCCTAGCCTACATTGGAGGGTTTAAATCTCGGCTATCCCGCAAGAAAATAAAGAAATATCAGTGAAGTTAAGTTACCGCTTTCAGAGGTTCTATTTATTTATTTATTTATTATTTATTTATCGTATGGCGTATACATGAGCTACAGATCTATATTTACACTATTTACATAGTTAATCGCTTGTGGCGTCCCCAGGAAAAATTCTCTTCTACCTCCGTCGAAACGGCTCAGTGGGCATTCTTGGGTTATGTGCTTCACAGTTTGCCTCTCAGCACCACAGTCACAACAAGATGATGACTTTTTCCTCCATTTGTATAGCAGATCTGCACACACACCATGGTTAGTTCGGATCCGGTTTAGCTTGGACCATACTTTCCGAGGTTGTTCAAAGCCAGGTACCTTCTGTGAGATGCATGGCATTTCCAAAGACTCTGCTGGGGCGAATTGTCTCCATTCATTAGACCATTTCTCAGTAAGGTTGAAATTACTCATTGCCAGGTTCTCCGCCGTGCAGATGGGTGGATGTCTTGACTTCAGTCTATCTATATGTAGATGGTGGATATCCTCATGAATGGGCAGTCTTTGATTAATCTGGATCTTCTTGTATTCATTCATCAAAGCATTGCATCTGCGGAGGTGGGGTGGGGGAATATGGCTTAATACAGGCAGCCACTGAATAGGAGTTGATCTGATCGTGCCTGTGATCATTCTCATTGTGTCATTTAATTTAACATCTATTCTCTTCACATGAGGGCTGTTTATCCAGACAGGGGCACAATACTCTGCAGTAGAGTAAACCAGGCCAAGAGCTGAGCAACGTAAAGTAGTTGCACTTGCACCCCAAGTAGTACCACATAGTTTTCGAATGATGTTGTTGCGTGTCTGAATCTTGGCAGCACTCTTTCTCAAGTGTTCTTGGAACGACAGCGTTCTATCGAGTGTAACACCCAGATATTTGGGGTGTCTATTGTGGCGGAGAAGGGTGTTATCGAAGTATACCTTGAGATCCCTTGAAGCCATTCGATTGCTCAGATGAAAACAAGAAACTTCTGTTTTACTCATGCTTGGTTGGAGTCTCCATTTTCGGAAGTAGTCTCCTAAAACAGCGAGATCTTTTGTCAGCGTTTCCTCTATCTCCTCGAAGCATAGGTCGTTAGTGGCAAGTGCCCAATCATCTGCATAACCAAATTTCCTGGATTTTGTGGGGGGTATATCTGAAATATATAAATTGAACAGAAGTGGGGCAAGCACTGATCCTTGTGGAAGTCCATTGTTTAGTTTGCTGGATCTGCTGATTTCACGTCCCATGACTACGCGAAATGTTCTGTCACTCAGCATGTTGTTTATAAGGTGGGCCAGACTCCTGCATGGAATCACTTTAAGGAGTTTACTGATAACGCCTTCTCTCCACACAGTATCGTAAGCTGCCTTTAGGTCTACAAATGCTACCGAAGTCTTTAGTCTTTGTTGGAATCCTGCTTCGATGAAGGTAGTTAATGACAGGACTTGATCGGCACAACTTCTTTGTGGTCTGAATCCTGCTTGTTCAATAGGGATCGTTTCGAACACTTTTGTAGCAATTCTATTCAAGATTAGTCTTTCTAGTAGTTTATAGCATGCACTGAGCAATGCTATTGGTCTATAGCTCTCTGGTGTTTCACTAGGCTTTCCTGGTTTTAGGATTGCAATGACTTTACTCATTTTAAATAAGCGAGGTAGGTTGCCTGTTCGAAGAATGTAAGTTAGAAACCTAGATAACCATAGTTTCGTATTTTCTCCACTATTAATCAGAAACTCGGGGTGAATCCCATCAAATCCCGGTGCTTTACCAGATTTCATATCTTCTAAAGCTTCATCGATATCGTGCACACTAAATGGTCTAGTGTATTCCGAATGAAGGGGGCATGTGGCCTTGAGACTGGTTAATTGCTTTTTGATATTTCTTGTATGATTTCTGTCTCTCGGTGTCCTAGACAAAGCAACTATATGAGCAGCAATTTGGTTTGGAGTAACTGCAGGATTTTTACGAACAATGGGAGTGGCCCCACCAAGCTTCCGTAACAATGACCATGCCTTTCTGCTCGATTCTCTGAAATTCATAGATGTTACAGTTTCAATCCATCTTTCTCTTCGGGCATTATCAAGATTATGAAGCAGTTCATCCCCGATTTCTTGTTCGCCACTGGAAAGGAACTCTTGGTATAGCTTTTCATTGTCATCAGTCCATCCAGGAATGTATTCCTTTCTGTAACCTCTAGGAATGTGTCTTTTTGCTGTGGCAATTACAGCACCCACAAATCTCTCATAGTTGTTGCTTGTTGGCGGTATCCATCTGACACATTTATCAAGGTCACTCGAGAACGCTTTCCAGTCTGCTTTCCTGAAGTTCCATCGTGGGCGAGGATAAGAAGTTACCAGAGGTATCTGCATTCCAACCTCAAGATGCACAGGACGATGTTGACTACGTGGGAAATCTTGAAGTACTTTCCGTGAAGTAAACAGAGGTTGTTTATTTTGATCACTGGAAACAAAACATAGGTCTGGGTTGAACTCCTTTTTCCATGCGGCAGATCTAAATGTACCTCTATCTTTTGCATCAAATATAAGATGAATGTCATGTTCCTCGACCCAATTCATGAGAGTGTCTCCATTAGAATCGGTGGCACTATAATTCCATTCTACATGGTGACTGTTGAAATCTCCCACATAGATGGCTGGGTGGTTTTGTACCTGAATCATCTGGGAGGGCCACGGAGAAAGTGGAGGCTTGTAGATGTTTGTAATGATGAAATCTCCAACTTTGATGACAACAGTGTGAATGTCATATTTAGAGCTAGATGTGAGCAATGAAGCATTTTCAATGGTGCTGCGAACATATGTAGCAGTGCCATATGCATGGTGGTATGTCGCACCTACGATATCATATCCTGATATTTGCCCTCTGGTTTGTAATTGATGTTCGTCCACCACATGTGTTTCCTGAATAGCAACCACATCGATGTTTTCATCTCGTAGGATTTTTGACAAGTAGTGGCATTTGGATTTACTTATGCCTTCTATATTTAGATGTAGAACTTTAAGCGTAGGCCCGAAGGTCTTTGCCTGTTGGTTCTGAAAAGAACCATTTGAATGATTTTTCATTTTCATGTACAATAGCCAGGAGATCGCTAAGATAGTCTGGCAGCCTGATCACTGTTGCTCGTTTAGCACCACCCAGGGAGCACGTGTAGGGTAATTTCAGGTTAAGGCCTACGGACGTGAGCAACTCCACTCCCCTCAGAGGTTCTAATACAACGAAAGTGAAATAGAAAATCTAACTAGAAATGTGACACTTACGAATGGTCCCTAAGCAATTACAGAAAAATAATTTAAAATACTAATAGTCACAAGTGATGTTTCTACATCAAAGAAAGACATTTAACTTGCTTACAAGGCTACCATGAATTACATTTACTGCACCAATAAAAATAAGCTAAGCTATGATGGTGTCACTTCCAACATTTACGTTATTATTAATTTCATAGCTAAGTCCTTACTGAATGAAAACACTCAATGAAAAGCATCAGTGGTAAAAATATAATGCTAAGTAATAAACCAGCCTAATTCGAATGAAGATTAAAAAATATAAAAAAACAAAGCTAATTTGATTACACACATGATACAATTTTATAAAAAATAATACACACACTGAAACAATATTTATTTAATCATTGACACTCCTTCCTGCACAAATTCATTCGCTCTTTGCAATGAATCGTCATCTAAGTGAGTGAAAGAAGAGAAGGCATGACTTGTCAAAGTGACATGCCCCCTAACGTTGTCAGATAACCACAATATTCGGATATTCAGTGGCATCGCAACTCGTCGTCTTGAAGGCCGTGTCGGCTTTTCTAAAATATTGGTACTTTCACAAAATAATCCCAATTTTGGTCATGATAATGCTATTATTATTATTTCAAAACTGTTATCAAAGTTCAAATAATTTAATATAATTCATCGTTTAATTAATCTCGTCGGTTTAGAATAGTTGCGATTCTTGATTTAGTTGTTGGCTTATATTCCATTATTATTCCCTAAAAGCTTAGTTCAATTCACCTTAATGACCATCTCGACATGAAACTATGACAGCAAA
This sequence comes from Meconema thalassinum, assembly GCA_946902985.2. NCBI lineage: Eukaryota > Metazoa > Arthropoda > Insecta > Orthoptera > Tettigoniidae > Meconema > Meconema thalassinum. The sequence continues at coordinate 125,214,501 of OX336397.1, forward strand.
AACACTGCCCAGATGTCGGCAGTACCAGAAATAATGTGATCCTTCTATAAGCCATCACCACCTTATGAGCTCAGTAACAAAACATTGCAGCCAATAAGCTTGTAAAATACCTCGGTCGATTAGAAAAACAGACCTTCATCGCCGGAAATAATAACCTCAATAAGTGTGGTTCCACTCGGCAATACCAGGTCTGTCCTGGCAGACACATCAATAACATTCACTGTTAAATTTATACAATAATACTGGTTATCAAAGAAAGTGAACAAGGGACGTCTTACTCCATAGAATACCAAAGAAAACTTTGCTTTAGAGCGTAATCCTAAACAAAGTTCACTAGGTCTTCAAAATAATGTACAGGCCCGTGGGGCTGTACCCCCTGAAAGCCACCCCCCATCTTTAACTAAAACCACCCCAACTGGCAACATCATAAGACCAGAACATTATCTTTACACAGCAAGAGGCGGCCACCCAGCTTGGGAGGTTAGCCAACTACTTGCGACACATACATAAACATCTACACAACAACTAACTGGGGCAGCTACGTCGACGGAATTCTGACCACGCAGCGCCGAGAACTATAAGAATGGAGTCCTTTTTGGAGCCGTTATCTGTTATACAGTGTGCGTCGCCGAAGGCCCTAGCCGACGTCTGTTCCAGCTGCATCATCAGGTGAGAATCAGCAAAGTGCTCAGAATCCTTTATTCTGTAAACACCCACTCATAATCTTGTACACTCTACTTGTATCATTGCTTACATTCCCCCCAAGAGGGACTTACAAATTCACACTCACTGACCAATAAACACATGGTCAGTAAATTACACTTGTATTGATAATTACACTCCTCTTTACATCCTCATACCCTTCCTGACTCTCGTCACGATTGACCGTGACCATAGTAGCCAGTAATTGCTTGGTCAGACTTCATTGTGCTTCCCGCACGCGACTCGACTACATAACGCCGAGTCGCTGACATAAGCACGCCTATTGTATTACTCATCCCGTCCAGCTGGCAGGCCGGTATAGCAACCTGCATTTAGAGGTCCATCCCCTAATCAACACCTGCATCTTTGCAGGAACACCCCCTAGCGTTTAAACATTAAACAACACACTACACTAGTAAGCTCTCCCAGCTACGGGAAGCTACTCTCTCCTAGGAACTACCTTCCAAATTAGTACAGTGACACAAGTGTTTTATCCCTAACTACCCCCCAACTAAGGGATCTAAAACATATTGGTGGAGGCGCTGCTACCACGCACAATAAGGGTAGTACTCATACAACGAGCCCTCGTGGTAGAAACGGCCCCTACCGCACACAGCCAAGCGAAAAAGTTGATTTTTTTTAACAGAAGGCATTATTTCTCCTTCACCCTTGCTACACAAGGGAATTTTTTTTTCAAACCAACCCCCCACCCCCTGGAAAGAATCAGAGATATAATACATTGCCAAGCATACACATTTTTTTAAATATATACATACACTTGATTCAGATTGGCCCCTCTATACCGCCTAGCTGTGCTGAGGAGCATTGGGGAATACCAAGAGTTAATTTCCTGGCACAAGGTCTTTGAGGCAAGACAGGACTACCTCACAAGGTTTCAACAGCTCCTGCACGCCCAGTATATGCGAATTATAAGGGCACTTGTCCGGCCACTCCGCAGCGCTAAGAATCGCAAGATTCGAGCGAAAATCCCCACCCTCCGTACACAAATCATTAAGGCACACTGGCAACTACACTGCCGACACGAATTCATGTTCCAGCAATGGGAAACAATCATCAGGGAACACCAACGGATAGGGACTAATGGCACCAAGGTTGCCGAACAGGCCATATGCCTCAATAGGCAGTACGCCCAAATTTGTGATGACTACCGCGAGCTCCAGGCTAACAAGGCCATTTTTGAATTCATGGCAGGGCCACAAGCCCAGCCTAGAAAGGACATAAGCGTAGATACGCTAACGCAGCAATTTGCGAGGATGTCCCTCTCAGACACTTACAAAACACAGGGGAAGGAGTTCGCCGTGGCCACAGTCCAGAAGACGGCCAGGTTAGGCTCCAACACACCACAGGGCCAAGGTCACATCAACACACGTCCCTCAGCTCCGGCTCGGAAGGCAATTTTGCCAAACCGAAGGGCAGAACTTACGCCAACCCCCTTGGAACGGACGAACGAGAGGGAGTTGACGCCAGGACACTCGGGCACACATAATAACACAGGGAGAAAACGGGATGGAGGAAATTTACTACCCTCCACAGCGGCCAACAACACCGCACACACAGGACAGGCCACACTACCCTCCGCGGTACTCACCGGTATCATACGCGGACACAGAGCCGACATACCCCTCACGGCGACCACCATCCCCGTACACACCGGAGTACTACCCTGAGGAGTACGAACACAGCATCCCCCGGCGAAGCAGCCGCCACCAAGCAGACAGGGCTATGTCGCCCCACAATACAGGGCGGACAGGGAATATCGGGAAAACTCGCCCCCAAGCAGGCAAGGCTATGCAGCCCCGCAATATAGGGGAAATGGGGACTATCGGGAGAACCCGCCCCCACGCAGGCAAGGCTATGCACCCCCACAGTATAGGGGAAATGGGGATTATCGAGGAAACCCACCCCCAAGCAGACAGGGGCATGCACCCTCCTAGTACAGGGAAAAGGGGAATTGCCGGGAAAACCCGCCCCCGCAGCAGCAAACATACACCCCACCCTGGCGGAGACAGGAAAACGAACCACCGGGCAATAACCGCCAGACAAAAAAAACATAAAAGGACGGGAAACTAGAAACACATACCCGAAGGGCCCGGAACACTATCCCCTCCCCGACGAACACCCGAGGGAGTTTAGGGATGAGGCACCCCGCCGGGCAGACAGGGGGGCAATACTTCCCACACCTAGCTGCACACCGCAAGCGGGGAATTGGCGCAGCCACCCCGAGGGGGGCCGTACATACAGTACAGGGAGACGAACGCCCACGTTTCCAAAAAAACGCTTAGACAGGGAGGTTCGGCTAGCTGATAAAGTGGCTGAGGTTCCTCCCCCAACACAACACCAGAAAGGCCCCTCGCTTAAACAGACTTGTAAGAGCAAGGGAAAAAAGCAGCCAGCTAAAGCCAAGGCTGACGATCCGCCCCCGGGCCGTTTCCAGACACACCCCGTACAAGGAGACGGCAACTGTCTGTTTAGGGCCATTAGCCTCCTAGTCCGGAACACCGAGGATCATCATAGGGACTACAGACAGAAAACGGTCCAACATATCCTGGCCAACTGGAAAGAGTACCGGGATTTTGTATCGGACGAGCGGGAAAACCCATTCCAGACCGGGGCGGACTACCAAAAATACATGGGTAGGGACGGTACCTATGCCAGCGCCGTAGAGGTGACCGCTCTCGGCAAGGTGCTTAAAGTAAACATACATGTATACACTGATGTGCACTCGCCCCCGCTATTTACAACTGCGGGATTTGACAGGGACCTACACATACTGTTTACAGGGAACCCTAGGTAGGGCGGGACACTATACGCCCCTCACAATCACGCACAAACAAGACTGAGGAAAGCCCACAACCTCCAAACAGGAAACCATACCCCCTACACCACCACACGGGCTGGGAAGTGACCCCACACAGGCGCAGGGCGCGAGCTCACTCGGCATAGGGAAGCCAGCAACAGGAGTCGAACTCGCGACCGCCTGGAACAAAAAACGGGATAACAAATGCAAACGTAGAGTCACATTTGCAGACACACTTTCCCAGGAGGGAGAAAGCAACAACACACCTACACAAAAGCTGGGAACGGTCAATACATTAAACGTTCGCCAGAAGCCCTCTATTTTCACAGCGCGGGCAGTTAAGAGAGCAGGCAATTTACTCAGTGGGCGCACTACGCTGACCGAGGCAAAGTACTCGGGACAGGAAGTAAGCCGAGAGGCCAAGCGTGCCAGGTACGATAAGCGGCCAGCTCCATGCCTTCCCAGCACAGATGTTACGCCAGTAGCAACAACAACAACATACACTCTACACAACACATCTTTGCAGGGCAAGGGACTCCAGGTATCGGCACTCACGTTACACGCCAGCATAAATGGCCACAGGGTGCAGGCCCTAATTGACACTGGGGCAGCGGTAAGTTGTGTAAACAGGAAACACGTTACCGAAGAGCAAATACACGGTGTCACGGGTGACATCCGGCTGGTAGCGGCCAATGCTCAGACGCTAGAAAACACGGGGGTGGCAAACATACATCTCAGGCTAGACCATTTTGCCACAACACACCCCATGTTCGTTATAGAACCTCTTTCTGCGTCAGCCATAATTGGCATGGATTTCCTCGCTAAGCATAAATTTTGCTAGCGGTAAGATGCTTTTAAAGCATGACCAGAGGCTCACCACACATCCCATGATATACACCAGAAACACAGATGGGATTCGAGCGGAGCGAGAAATCCACGAGCACCAGGCCTCTACACTGCACACAATCAGCCAACACACAGACACACACACAGATAAGGCGACCAAGCAGACTCACAGACAGGACCTGACACCGGCGCAAAATAAAAGGCTCACGGAGCTCCTGGAGGCCAATAGGGATATCTTTGCCCATTCGATGAAGGATCTCGCAGTGACAGACCTTATCGAACACCACGTCTCACTCACCAGTGACCGGCCAGTCCACCAGCCTCCCTTCAGGGTGAGTCAGAAGGAGAGACACGCCATCGACACTCAGATCGCAGAGATGCTCGAGGCGGGGGTCATCGTCCCGGTAATTTCAAATTACAGTGCACCGGTCTTGCTGACCAAAAAACGGGACGGTTCCCACAGGTTCTGTACTGATTACCGTAGGCTCAATAAGTTAGTCGAAAATGACAGTTATCCACTACCGAGGGCCGACACCTATTTGGATGCCCTTGGCGGGGCTAGCTGGTTCAGTTCGATGGATTGTTACAGTGGATTTTATTCAATCCCCGTCTATGAACCGGATAGGCACAAGCTGGCGTTCGTTACAGAGAACGGTCTATATACCTATACAAGGTTACCAATGGGCCTCCGTAACGCCAGCCAGACCTTCCAAAAGCTAGTGGATAAAACATTTTCAGGGCTAAAATGGCGTTCCGTATTAGTCTACGTGGACGACATAACGGTCTTCTCCAACAACTTTGACGAACATCTCGTACATTTGGAGGAGGCTTTCGCAAGGATTAGAGAGGCCAAATTAAGGCTTAAACCTGCAAAATGTCAATTTGCCAGACAGCAGATTAACATATTGGGCCATATTGTAAACAGAGAGGGCATTATTCCCGACCCAGCGAAGACTGACGCAATAACGGGCATCCCAATGCCCACAAATTTGAAACAATTGCGCAGTTTTATTGGGCTGGCCTCTTATTACAGAAAATATATCCACAGGTTTGCGCACATCGCCCACCCCCTAACTGAACTCACACGTGAGAAAACGCCCTTCAGCATTAAACAGGAACATATAGATGCCTTCAACACACAGAAGCAACTATTGACCTCACCACCATTACTACAACACTTCCATAGTGATAGGCCCACCTTTTTACACGTGGATGCCAGCCAGTACGGGCTGGTGGCGGCCCTATTACAGGAAGATGCAGAAGGGCGCATACGGCCCATAGCTTACGCTAGCAGGAAACTAACGGCCGTCGAGACTAGATACAGAGCGGGAAATGCTGGCATTTTCTTGGGGAGTGAACTATTTCAGGGTATACCTCTATGGTATCCAGTTCACGGTAGTGACTGACCACGCGAGCCTGCTTTTTTGGGACAAATTCAAAAACCCAAATTCGCGGCTCAATAGGTTTATATTCCGCCTGTATGAATGTAACTTCGTGGTCAAGCACAAGAAAGGCGCTACACACCTAGATGCAGATGGATTGCCTAGGCTGCCAGTAGCCGACCCCCCAGATGACAGTAAGGACCACGAATGGGACGACATGCCCACTTTTGCCCTGACGGTGGTTAACATCAAGCAGGAGCAAGAACGTGATCCATACTTGAAACAGATTCTAATGGCACTAAAAATTTGGATAAGGTGTCTAGGCGATTTTTCCTAGACAAAAACGGGGTACTGAAATTTAAACCCACAGCCATGCACGACATTGCACCTATAACGGTTCCGGAGTCATTGAGAGAGAATATCATAATCGGACACCACAATAGCCCAATGGCAGGGGCACATTTGTGTACGCATAAAACATACCATAGAATCCGGGACAAGTATTACTGGGTAAATATGAAGGCCGACATAGACACCTTCGTAAAGACATGTCACATTTGCCAGCGATTTAAAACAAGGCCTGGCAAGCCTCATGGATTACTCAACCCTATTCCCGTAGGAGAGCTATTTCATAGAGTCGGGATGGATGTTAAAAGCCTCATTACGACATCTCAAAAAGACAATAGATACATACTGGTGGCCACCGAGTATCTCACCCGGTATATGATCACAAAGGCTGTTCCCAAAGCAGACACGAACAGCATAGTCGAATTCCTATTCGTCATAGTCACACGATATGGCCTATTCCAAACCCTACTATCCGATAGAGGTACCATTTTCACCTCGAGAGTGCTCCAGCAGTTTTTGGAGGTACTCAGGATAAGGGCATACATGACCACGAGTTTTTCCCCACAAACCAACGGACTCACGGAGAGTATGAATAAAATAATTGAAATAGCGCTAGCTAAATTCACGGGGGACACAGGGACAGACTAGGATGATTGTCTGCAGCCCATTACATTTAGCTACAACACTTCCATATCCACGGCCACAAAACACTCTCCACACTTCCTGTTGCACGGATATACACCCAGAAGTCCCATAGACAACATATGCATCCCACAGGACACTCTCCCGGACAATGCCGCCCGTCTAGAGCACTTGCAGATAGCTCGCATGGACGCCAGAAAGAACATAGCCGCGGCACAGAGAAAACAAAAAGAACGGTACGATCGGCAAAGAAAGACCGTGGAATACACACCCGGGCAATTGGTTATGGTTTCCAATTCCGCCCGTAAGAAAAATGTGTCCGAGTTCCTCCTGCCACGTTGGTCAGGTCCCTTCAAAGTCTGTAGGAAGTTATCTGACCTAAACTATATCGTATACGTGCGCCATGGACGCAAACTCATCAAAGACACTATACACGCCCGCCGTATGAAGGCATATCACACCCGCAAAACGACACCTACACGTAAAGGTGGGAACACTGTCAAAAGGAAGGGAAATCATTCCACGGGCAGACGGGAAATGAAGGCCAAGAAATAGCCTTCGGACCCCGATGGCCTCACCGGGATACGAACCTAACACTGCCAAACTGTCCCGGAGACACTGGCCAAAAAGGCACCAGGAATAATTACCCTGGACAAAGACGGTCTCGGACCCGCGACCTTCTGAATACCAGGTTCGCAATGTCGGGTAACTATCCAGTTGAAGGATAGGGCAAAAAGGGACAGTCACACTGACAGACATTCATGTGCACAAAATAATAAAATCACCTCCGACACCTAGTCACCAAGCACGCGACTAGCGGCCCGGATACACTCGTACATAAACACAGCTAACTACCACTAATAGGAATATATTCATACCAGGCCCACAATAACACAAAAATTTGGGGACACAAATATACATAGTCGTAGGGTCTTATACATTACAAGGGACCCAAGACACGCCGTATAGGCAGACAGTAGAAAGACGTGTCGGCAAACATACACACATTGGCCTGGCACATGGGGCAGCGGGCCAGCCAACTGGCCGGCAAAGCACTTCCTTGCACAGCTGTAATCCAATACTATCACCAGGTCAGCGATAACACACACACACAATCATGCGACCTTCGCCAGGCGCCAACCAACTAACAGCGCTCAGCTCTGAATGTAGTAGACAGGATCATTCACGCTAGTTTCAAAACCCCGTAACTCCCAAAATAAGAGTACGAGAATCGTCCCAAATGGCACAAAACATTCACGCTAAAACATACTTTCATCCGTGTGTGACAAACACACAATACACGTGCCATGGTACATACTGTACAGAAGTTGTAACACCAGGACCTTAGAACAAGGCGGGTGCGAACACACGATAACAACATACAATCGTGCCAAAAACAAACTAACCAATGGTATTTTTGGCGCGAAAACACAATCAGGGGCCACACTAGGGACGCACAAATCCCAACAGACAACGCAGACATGAAAAACGGAGCATTACACGGGATCGCGGGTCCGAATGCCCAGTAAAATCGGACGCCGTGGAAAACAAAAATTCAGAATCCCAATTAGACTGAAGTTGGCCCCATACAAGTACATAAGCGGGTCAGCTACACAATTATAATAACAGGGAGGTTCTTTAACACACATACAGGAACATAGACTCGTTCCAAGATACTCGCCACCACAGCCTACTTAGGGCATTTGCGACCACACAATACTTTCCTCTGAACCATAGCGCCCAACACCTAGATACGGGAGACGCCTCTCTCACAGACACAAAACAGGTAACACCACATTTTTTCTGGAAAAAAGCCATGCAAAATTTCGATTACCCCAAACATAGGAAATAGCTAAACTACATGCCAAAATACACATCGGGGTTGATAGACTTCATGCGTCTAAAGAGAGGGTCCACTACGCCCTGGTTCTCAATGCTTACACCCGAGTATTAGGGGTGAGTTGGAAAACGACATTAAGCGTAATGCACATCTCTAAGCAAGAGATGAGGCCAAATTCATAATAACAACTCTTTTTTACTACATAATCCCGCATGCAAGGGACATAGGATTATTACACCTCGGCCTACACCTATCCACAAATGAGAACGGATACGCCTCATATCCAGCCACATGCATGGAATATCCTACCCACACACCAGGGTTATTATTATTATTACACCTGCATGGAATTCATAAAATATTTGCAAACCTGGGAAGTACCTACCCCGTCCACTCACTGTAAAAACATCCTGACAGAATCACCGGCTCCCGGCCACCATTAACATGGAGTCCAACGATGCGCAACCCTCTCCTACCACGCTTTAAGCCCATCCAGCAGATAACACCCCCGGATCCTAATAACAAGGGACCCAACGCCATACCTATTAACGCCTCCAAGAAAATTACCAAGGCATTACCGCTGGAAGTCCGACGTGGCGACAGAAGGTCTAAAGTAGTCTATGCATTTCGAAGATTCTACAACCCCAGAACACTTAAAAATTGACATAATCACACAATAAATTATTTACATAGCACACTATTTTTTATTATAAAAAAAGGAATCTGATGTCATGCTGAATGGTGATAACAGCGTAAACAGAAGGGCAGGGGCGCCACACAGGAACAGAGCTGGGGAAGGCAATGATAAGCCCTACCCCTGTTAACTCAATGACCCAGACTAAATAACAGACGGAATTACGTAAGGTCGAAGCGCCGATGACCTAGCACGGGCAAACTTCGGAATCCCGGGAGTACCTAGCCTGTCCCCGGGACAAATAAACGTTACACCCACTATGTGCTACGGGCATCGAAGCCAGACCTGCAGGGGAGACTTTCTACGGCCGGTGGGAGAATTAGCCAGCTTCACACCGGACTCAGGAGATGACCCTAGGGACGACCAAATTAGGACTAGACTCCTAGTTTAGTATGTAAGTAAGTAAGTAGAGCTTCTATGGCGGGAAGTTAGTCTTCTACCCACAGAAGTGAAGTAGGATCTCAGGATTCAGCGGGATCCATCCTAGATCCGACAAGTCCTTGCCCCGCGTGACGAGGTGAAGACAACCAAACAAATGAACAACGAATAAACAAATAATGACTAATATATATGGAATGAATGCGATCATTCGAATCCGTGCCCACATAAATGGCTGACAGCGAGTCACCAGAGCTTAAATGGTAACGCAGCGAGCGGCCAGAGATATTAAATAGGCATGCAGCGGGCTTGACGAATTGTAACAACTGGAGAGGTATTACCTTACTATCCGTACCAAGCAAAGTATTTCTCAGGATAATCTTGAATCGCGTTAAGAAGTCTATCGAGTCGAAGTTGAGGAAAGAACAAGCTGGATTTAGGGAACACCATAGTTGTGTGGACTTTATTAACACTTTACGGATTATTGTGGAGCAGAGTAACGAATGGCAAGCAGCACTGTACATCACATTTATAGATTTTGAGAAGGCCTTTGATTCCATTAATAGGAAGGTCATGTGGGAGACCTTAAAGGAATATGGTATGCCAAGTAAAATAGTTAACATTATACGAGAGATGTATTCTGGTTATGAATGTCAAGTCCTGCATGAGGGTCAGCTATCCCAGCCATTGGCCATCCAGACTGGGGTACGACAGGGATGTATACTTTCTCCCACTTTGTTCCTGATTGTTCTTGATAATACTCTTAGGAAGGTGGGGAGAGGAAGGAAGAGAGGGATACAGTGGGGACTTCGAGACAGGTTGGAGGATCTTGATTTTGCTGATGACATCTGTATGCTAGCACAGCGCTTTAGAGACATAGAGGGAAAACTGGCAAACTTAGAACTTGAAGCTGCTAAGGTTGGACTTAAGATAAACCCAAAGAAGACAAAGGAGCTGAGAGTGAACTCCACAGTACAGGCTGGTCTCACTGTGGGAGGTGTAGATGTAGAACAGGTGGATACATTTGTTAGTTGGGAAGCGTGGTAACGAGAAGTGGAGCGGCTGAGGAGGATGTCAAGAGCAGAATAAGAAAGGCAAATGGGGCTTTTGTGCAGCTCTATCCAGTATGGAGAAACCGTAACATATCCAGGAAGACGAAAATCAGACTTTTTAATACCAATGTGAAAGCTGTCCTATTGTATGCATGTGAAACATGGAAAGTTACCAATCCTATCAGCCACCAACTTCAAGTATTCATCAATCGTTGTCTACGTCGAATTCTGGGTATACGATGGCCAGATATAATCCCAAACGAAGAGCTGTGGCAAAGGGCTAACCAACAACCTATAGAAGTCCAAATTAAACGGAGGAAATGGGGCTGGATTGGGCATACTCTGCGGAAACAGAATGATGCAGTAGAAAGGAGAGCTCTGGACTGGAATCCTCAAGGGGCTCGGAGACGGGGAAGACCAAGGAACACCTGGAAACGCACCATTGAAGAGGAGGCCGGAAAAGCGGGAAAGACTTGGATGGAAGTGAAGAACTTGGCAACACACAGAGCCCGATGGAAATCATTCTTGGATGTCCTATGCTCCGCGAGGAGCGAAAGGAAATAAGTAATGCAGCGGGCTGCCAAGAGAGGTTCGCGTGGGCAAACCCAGCAATGCCAATATAGGCGAAGAGGATTCCCGGACGCTAAAATTCCCGGATGTTATTATTAATGCCAATATAGGCGAAGAGGATTCCCGGACGCTAAAATTCCCGGATGATATTATTCTATCGGACGATGTCCAGTGCCCACATAAATGGCTGACAGCGAGTCACCAGAGCTTAAATGGTAACGCAGCGAGCGGCCAGAGATATTAAATGAGGAAAGCAGCGAGCCCTCACAGGGGTTACAGTGGGCAAACCCAGCAATGAAGAATACATCAATGAATGACACAGGAAGAAGGATGACAACACAGGCAAGTACAACGGCGATGCGTTTGCCCTCCAGCAGCGCAGGCGTCCGGAACTTTAGTAATTACTAGTTATTAATCACTAATATAAACGTCGACAACTAGTATTAAGGGAGCGGAATCCGGTGGTTTTAGAGACAACCGGTGTTTCTAGAATACACGCGGGTGGTGATCTGAGGAAGTAAATTGCCTCAGGCGATCGCTCCGGTCAAAATTCTAGCATGTAAGACAGTTGCATTTGGTACGCAACTTAGAATTAAGCAAATTTAATAAGCGCTGTTGCTAAATAATAGCACAGCACATTTCGGCACTAGATTAAGGTAAAACCATTCGACTTGTAAATACAAAATATTTTTTTTATTTATCTATCATAATTGAGACTAAGCACCTTAAGATTAACGTAAAACATTTCGGCGCCTGGCGACCAAAATCCATTGCCAGGGTAAGCCCGACAATACATTAAGATAAGTAAGCACATTTCGGCACCTGGTGACAAACAAACCCGTCATCACGGTAAGCCCGACAACACGTTAGGTTAAGTAAGATTAATATAACACGTTCGGCACCTGGTGACCAAAAACCGGTACCAGGGAAAGCCCGATAACACAATACATTAAGATAGATAATACATAGGCTAACCTAGAAGTAAGTTAGGATTCAGTGGCGCCACAGTTGTTTTATATACTATGCGCAGCGACTTGTGATAATAACAACATATTCTATTTTCAGGAAAGCGAGGAAGCAAATGAATGTACATGTTTTCTAAATAGATGGCCTTTAATACATTTTTGTTTCACAGATCACGAGGATTACACACAAACCCCCTGTAAATATAGCCCCCAAACACACACACTCTTACACACTTTCAGTTGCACCCTTAAAGGTGACAACGTCATCGGCCAGCGGTGAACAGCATACGTGAGATGCTGAACATTGCTGAATGCAAACCCATCCCCACACGCAAATGAAGCGTGACTTCAGGGTCCAAGGGCGGCACGGAAGTTGTAAGTGCCGAACCTTCGGCCCTAAGGTGGAATTCCGACCCACGACGGTAAACCACAAGATCCCATCATAATTATAACGAAAAAACAGCCGGACAGAGTATGCCCATGAGAGATGAGTACAAAGAATAGCGGGCACGGAGGTACATATAAGGTACGGCCGTCTAGATATAAATAGCCAAGATAAATATAAATGTATCATAATGTAACAATGTAATGTATAACAATGTAACAAGGTAATGTAATAATGCAACAATGTAAAAGAAAATGTAACACTTATATAAGGCACCCTACACGAAAATTATCAACAAGGATGCCACACATTTAATATTTGTTCTCATGTACACACTGATTTTCATTTCTACCCTTCTAACTTAAAATTTGTGAAGGTGTCCCGTTTTACCCCAACACAATAAACTATTTTTTACATATTCCTTTAATTTATACCCTGGGGCACCTATTTTCGCTATTCTCTTCCATCCTTTAAACAATACACTGAAGGGAGCATTTTTTTTCTCCATACAACGCCGGACGGCACAACCATCCGTGAAAAATAACAACATATATATTGCACCCTTTAGTATTGCAGTGTTTATATGCAAGAATCTTGATCAAGGGGTCGCGCTCAGTTCCTAGTGTGATGTTTACGTTCGCCAAACAACATGCTCTACTGAGGTAAGGGTCATAGGATTAAAACTATAATTAAGAAGGAAAGTGACAAGACGTAAAATAATAACATAATTTAATGACTATTAGTCCATAAAAAGAATGTAACAACAATAAATAATAAAATTCCTCCCTGAATCTTCCCATGACAGAAATATTTATCAAAAGTTGAGGAGTCAGACGGATCTCCCCCTTATAAAAATTGTGGATCCAAGTTCCACTAACTTGCATTGGATTTTATGTATGCGTAATGACTAACTACGAGGGATGAGTACTAGGATGACTGTTCGTTTACAGCGGGTTAACAGCCACGATGCTTACGAACAATCATCTCGTAAATCAACTTTTACGGATATGGGACATGACGCTAATAAAAACCCTTAAAAATTAATGCTGACACACAAACTAAAATCTACTATTTACAGGAATCTCCCTCGAGACCCTCCTTCAATGAGATGACGCATCTGACACATGAGCTGCCAACACGGACAATTGCTCAATACACAAACAAGGAAAAGACAGCATCGCACGTGACTACACGGGTCACTAATACGGAATATAAACATGGCATGAAACCAACAACAACAAAAGCCTGACCGGCTGAGATTACTTTATATGAACAAAAATGCACGTTAAGCTAACGCTTCGGAGATTATAGTGATTCGTAGGCAACTCCCATTTATTTAACAATTTTTACCATTGATCAGTTCTTATTCTGTATTTCAAGTAATTTACGGAGCCAACAAGCACTTCATTAATGACCTCGATACAATCTTTTCAGCCCGCCTTGTGAAACAGCTTTCCCCCTTCCTCACTCCCGTCATCGTCCAGCTCCAGTGTGTAAAAATAACCTGACCAGCTGCCCGGTTATCTCGTAGAATCAACAGCAACAAATCTCAACCACATAAATATATGGTAAGACATTAATCGAAATAGCCACATATGTCCTCGCAAGGTAACAATATGGACTTGGCACCAAGCTGACATAAATCAGTCTACGCTGAAATTCCCGCTTGTAATGACCAATAAAATACACACACTGCTGGGAATGACATAACATTTTTCACACAGGTCGGTTGAATTAGATGCTCACAACTATTTAAAAATATTAAAACCTACGAGAGAGCTGACTGCCCCTCGCCACAACACACATTGCTCCAACGGCAATAAACTCACTGAATCTGATCAATAATAAACATTACAAGATTAATTTACCCTCCAATCTACTGCATGATTATATTAATTCAGTCCTACTTCTGAAACACAACAATCTCCGAGAGACGTTTTTAACCGCAATGCGTAACATATGCAAACACGGTTGTCCACATAGCTACGTTAGTTAAACAAACAAACAAACAAACAAACAAACAAGAACTTATGACTAATAACACTTATGCGAGCTGTTTCCATGCAAAAGGTGTGTCAGACCAAAACTAAATATACTACGTTAATCAACACAAGCAAGATATTTACAAAAAATATGTCCCATATACCATAAGTTAACTTGTCAGATAATAAGAATATTATTCAGTACTCATCCTCGGCCAGTCACCGTCAAAGAACATCTGCAGCCATCTCCCTATTTAAATGCTGCTTAGCTCGTCTCAAACATCTCGACGGAGTGTTGACAGTTCCAAACTTCTTCCTGGATAGGCGATGTCATCTCTCGTGCTGATGTAAAAAGTTATAGATTATTACACACTCGATATCTGACTACTAAATTCGCCGTTTCAGGTACTTATTTCCCCGGAACAGTCTGTTGGCGAATTGTCGATGATACTGTCCCTACAAAATAGTACAGTGACTATCTATCACACTGAATTTACACATTTATATTAATAAAATCTGTCTCCTCATGACACGCAAAGTACAGTAATAACCTGTGTCTCCCGACACACAAAATATAATAATGAACTTCGTCCTCAGACACAAAATGTAATAGCCTACGTTCTCAGACGCACAAAAGTAATAGCAATGTCTTGGCTCTTCACGCCACTTATAAATGAACTGGCCCTAGGTATCGATAGAGGGGGAAATTATATAAAAAATTCTCAAAACAATAGTGGTACAGGAATGAAATAAATATCACTGAACTCGTAAAATTGCGCAGGTCAAGAATATGTCCATTAATCCTAGAATCGATCGTAGAGGTATTGTCTAGCCGATCTCCCGCGTTAATGCTAGCCATCGCGTGCCCAAGCTAGACTTGGCGCGTTCGTAAGCATTCATCTCTCATTGGTTCCACTTTTTCAATAACTTGGCGGTTTTTATCAGACCTCGGCCACGTAGGAGTGTCCAGTATCACCATCAGCCACTCACGTTACTGCATTATATTTTTTCTAGGCGCGAATATTACAATGAACATACCATAAGCGTGTCTCACCACGCGTCCTTCTATTTTGAGGTAGCCACCACCTGTCCTTCTGAAACATTGCTGGGGTCTTTCTTTTCATAATGCTAAAGTATTTAGCCTTTTGTCAAACTGCTGCAGGTATGTCCCCGCTGTCTCCAACAAATACTTGAAGTTTCCTCATCTTCGTCTGGCTATTTCATGACGCTGGTGGAAATATTAATTAATTGTAGAAATAAAACATCGAATCATTTATCCATCAGAGGGTAAAGGGTTCACAACTCCTCCACTCACAAAATTTCGAACTTAGGATAAAGTCGATAATTTTTAAAAGACTTCCGTAGGCCAATTTGTTTTATTTCAGAATCACCCCTTTCCTATTACTTGGTCTAGCCACTCCTGTCTTGAATGGCATTTACTCGTTTCATTTCCTGCTTGAACCTCACCCTCTCAACTGCTTGCATGACGCGCTGATGCCTTAGGCAACACACTGCTCGTCTCGTTAATGTTTGTCAACACCATTTCCACTTCCTTCTTCACGTGCCGTACTCAACTGCCCCTCGTCCACTTGGTTGATATAGGACGTCCATATATTTAAACTGCATCATTATTTTGGCACTCCCATGGTTCGCTTCTTCGATACTTTTTTAATTTGGCTGCATTGTAGACCGACATTGTTCCTGTGCTTAACTCTTTCACTCTGTATGCATTATTTCCTAGGTTTCTTACAATAGAATAGGGTCCTATGAACTTTTCACAGAATTTGCTGAAGATCTTCTTTTCTGGATCCGATGTAGCGGGTCGTTTCACCAAAACGAGCTGGTTGATTTCTAGATCACGGTGACATTTCTTATTTCTCAATCGCCGTAATCTGCGATCTGCTTGTTTTCTCATGTAGGCTCTCGTTCCCTCTATCCGCAGGTCGGGTGCTATCATGGGATCTTGTGGGCAGTTAATGATGCTTTTCCACGTTCTCACTGGATACTCGTTTTTGTGTAAGACCATAGGGATCTGTCCTGTTGACTCGTGCCTGGTAGAATTCATACATGTCTCTACATCCTTAATTTTATCCACCCATTTATGATGTTCTTTGGGAATGAAGATTCTCAAGTATGATGTTACACATTTTATTGCTCTCTCACTTGGATTAGCTTGTGCATGTCGGATACTGCTTAAAACGTGTTTTATACCAATGTCCTCCATACCTTTCTTGAATTCGGCGCTTGTAAAATAGCTGCCATGGTCTGACAATATAAATTCTGGTTTTCCAAGGATTGGAATAACTGTATTTCGAATACGACTGAGTACTTGTTTCGATGTAGTTTTCTGAATAGGGCATAATACGACAAACTTAGAAAACACATGAATGCACACTAGCAAGTGACGGCAACGTCGTCTACCTTTCGGGATTGGACCGAAACAGTCTAGGGCCAGTAGCTCGCATGGTTTCTGAGGTAGCAATGGTCTAGGATACTGCCTCATTAAATAGTTATTGGGCTTTGTCCACTGACACGGATCACAAGTCGTAATGACGTCACATATATTTGTTCTCATACGTGGCCATGTAAATGTCTCTCCTATTGTCGCTTCACACTTGTCTACTCCGACGTGTCCGTAACTTTCGTGAGTATGCCATGTCAATCCTCGCTGTAAAGATGCAGGTACTAGTATGCGTAACTTGGTGTGGTCATTATCTACCCATTTGTGCAGCAAATTATTGACATAAACATATCTTCCTTCTTTTGCTTTCGCTTCTCGAAATGCAGGTGTTCCTGTAGGTAACTGCTTTCTGAAGTATTGAATTAATAGCGTCATCCATGGTTCCGCTTCCTGTTCTCGCTGTATCTCACGTAACTCCTCCAAGAATTCCCGGTCCTTCGGTGTTAACTCCAAGTGTTGTACCATCGCTGTTTCTTCAACTTCAGGCTCTGGGTTCCTGCTGAGTGCATCCGGAATCACGTTCATCTTCTCTGGGCAATGTTCAATCTCAATGCTAAACTGCTGAATATATATAGACTAACGTGTCACACGTTCGCTTGCCATCGACGTCTTAAACAAGAATGTTAGTGCCTTGTGATCAGTCCTGACAACAATGGTGTATCCATAAATTATTCGTTTCCATTGTTGGAGCTCATGAAGGATGGCCAACAACTCTAGCTCCGTTACAGTATAATTGCGCTCGTGCTTACGTAATTTTCGGCTGACAAATGCCAAATATGTTTTATGTTGCAGGTTAGCTGGATCTTCTTGGTAGAGCATGGCACCTATACCAATTAGTGAAGCATCCGCTTGGATTATAAATTTGTGCTTGAAATCTGGATATCCTAACTTAATGCAGTTTTCCAGTAGCTGTTTTGTTGCTTGGAACGCCTTCTCGCATTCCGCATTCCACAACCATTTATTATTCTTTTTTAACATTTCCTGCATTGGAGCTACAGTCTCCGTGTAACCTGGACAGTTTTCCTTAAATAATCCCGTTACGCCTAAGAAAGCCCGAATGTGTTTGACTCTCGTTGGTGTAGGGAAATTCTTTATCGCTTAGATCTTAGCTGGGTTTGGCTTCACTCCCTCCTTGTCAATGATGTGACCCAAATATAAGATCTCGCTCTTGAAGAAATGCGATTTCTTCAGGTTTACTTTGAAATTTGATGCATTAAGGTTGCCTAATACTTTATCTAAATTTTCTATGTGAATTTCAATGTTGTCGGATGCCAGCAGAATATCATCAATGTAGCGCACCGTCATCTCCTTAACTTCCTCGGTTAGATTCCGATCCAGGGCTCGGATTAAAGCACATCCCGCTGTTTTGACTCCAAAGGGCATTTGGACGAAGCAAAACGTTTGGTTATCGAATAAGAAGCCAGTTAGAAGCTGTGACTTCTCATCCAATTCAATATGGTGAAACGAACTCGTCAGGTCTACTGATGAATAAATGCTTTTGTTCTTAAAGCCTTTTAGTACGCCTCTGATAATTGGCGCTCTGTCATACTCAGGAAAAATGAGTATCATGTTGAGATTTCTGCCATCTAAACAAAGTCTAATAGATCCATTTGGTTTTGTGACTGCCAAAATCGCATTTAGATAAGGTGTAGGTGTCTTCCTTATCACTCCAGCTTGTAACATCTCATCTATAATGACCTTGACTTGACCACGATATTTTTCCGGAATTGGGTACAATCTACTTTTGAAAGGTGACCAATCCTCGACTTGCATTGAATATTTGAAATTTAATATTTTCCCAGGTACTGTATCAAATACTGCTTTGTGCTTCCTTAAAATCTCTTCCAATTGTTTTCTATGTTCACCCCCAAGTTGAATGTCATTGAGCCGCTCCTGTAGTAACTCTTCAAATTGTGCATCACTGTCATCTCCTTCTGTTAATAGAGACCATATCTCCTGGGATTCACTCTCCTCATCTAGTTCCACAACAGCTCCTTCTATGATGTTATCTTCTGCCTTTCGTATCTCCTCTTCCGTCTCTTCCGATATTGCTTCCAATGCCCAAGAATTTACATCTCTTCCGGTAGTGATTTCATCCATATGTAATCCCACGTTCTTCAGTTGATCATACTCTCTAAAACTGACTGTATTCTTGTGCAAATCTATCACTGCTTGATAGTCACAAATAAAATTTGCACCAAGAATTATATTGAAATTCATCTTTGCCATGATAATGAATGTTTGCCCAAAAGTGTGTCCCAATATGTTCAGTTCTAAGTATGCCTGACGTTTACAAGTGACGGTGCGTTCAGGAATAACACCCCTCACTTTGAGTTGTGGTACGGGAATCACAGGAATATTCTGACTCCGTCCCAACTCTCGAACCAAGGCCTCCGATACCAGACTGATCTGCGACCCCGTATCCAATAAACATCTTATATTAATTCCACCAACCCTCGCGTAAATAATGGGTAACTGCCTAATTTCATCGTTCCGTGGTTTCACCGTCTCCTCCAGGCAATCTTCTGGCAAAGCAATCCATTCTTGTATGTTCGCTACTGTCCATCCATCTTCAACTTCCGACTGTTGCGTTTGTAGACTGTCTTCTTTATCCAAATTTAGATTATTTTAGCTCCGTTGCGACTCCCGTCATCATTTTGTCGCCCACGCCCTTGTCATTCCTCTTATCTCAGTAGACTTCCAGCTTCCTCAGTATGTGTGACTGGATTCTTCATGTTCCCTATGGCTTTCTCCCATCGTCCTTGCTCTCCACCTTGACTAGCGTGTAATTTCTCTAGGTAATTTTGTGATTGAGCGTGCCTATCATCCCAGTCATTTCGATAATTACGTGCCTCTCCATGATTTTGATCTCTCCTTCCTTTCCATCTTTGATTCCCATTGTAATCACCGTATCTTCCATAAGGCCTCTCATTTCTTCGATTTTCACGCCATTGCTGATACACTCTCTGTTGATATCTATTGTTGCCTTGATATGACCTATTGTTGTAATTATTCTCGTTACGCTGGTACGGTCTGTTTTCTACCTCTTCCTGGTTACGCCTAGGTGTGGATGTGCTTGTATTTGTACCCTGCGTTTTAGTGTTCGCCTGTTTAGGTTTTATGACCTCTGTCGTATTGACTAACTCCAGTTGTCTTCCTCCTCTATAATGATTATGAGATGTAGTCTCATCTATCTGGCGTAATATCTGTTCTGCATGTAAGGCCGTTGGTAATTGCCGCGCTATAGTCATCACCCGATCCGCTTCATTTAAAGGGTAATCAAGGTCGCGAAATTTTAGCATTTGCATGTTAATGAAATCTGAGTATTTCGTTTGCTGGGTAGTTTGGTATTTCCTAGAGTAAAGCTCCATTCTTAAGCTCTGTTGCAATGCTGGCGACCAGTACTTGCGCAGAAACGCGATTTTGAAGTCTGCCATAGTTCCAAATGTATATTTGAAGCTTAAAAACCATGTAAGGACAGTTCCTGATAAAAATCTCTCCATCATTCTTAGCCTACGTGCTTCAGGTACCCCAGTGTCATTGTAATGATCTTCAATTTCTTTAATAAAGGCTTTAGGTGTCACCCCTGAATTCTCCGTGTACTTCTGCGGTTTATAATCGTTCGAGCGAATTACTTGGATAAGTTGTGTGGGCTGATGACCGTCCTGTGGCGTGGAACTCCTCTCAATATTCTTGCGAAACCCCTCCGTGTTTGTCGTTAATGGGCTCTCTGTCTGAGCTTGACTCCCTGCTGTGCTCGTTCTCTCCGGGCTATTTGAGTCGTCCTGCTTGTCTTTCATTGCTCCCGTTTTAAATATCGAGGATTGTTCTATCGACCTCAGTTCAGCTTTAATGATCCTGTCTGTTTGTTCTTTAAGTTTACTCTTAATTTCTTGCTCTAATGCTTGAATACGAGTATGATTTTCGCCTACTGTCTTAAGGATGGTTGATCTTTCCTCTTTAGAATCGATATTCATTTTTCGCCAATCTTTTCTTATTTGCTCCTTAATCGTGCTTACTTTCCCCTCAATCTGGCTTTTAGTGTCATCCTGATTGCTTTCTATCTGGCTCAGCCTATCTTCCAATCTCGCGCTATTTTCGTCGATGGTATTCTTTAATTGATCCTGATCCGCTTCTAGGCTTTTCCATTGCTCCGCTGATTTTATTTCGAGACGATCCATATCTTTAATTATGCCGGATATATTTTCATCTACCGCAGATAATTGTTGTTGAATGACCTTGCCGCTTTTTTCCATTTCCTTAAATCGTCCTTCCAACTTATCCTGAGCTATCTTGACCTCGCTCGTACTCATAGTGCATGCTAGTTCAATTTGCTCTAATTTAGCTAACACCATTTCATCCAGAATGCTAAGTTTTTGATCAAAAATACTTTCCATTTTCTTAATCTGATCTAATTGTTTTTCATTGTTTTTACTAACATCTAGGGCCAGCAATACCATCTGTTGATTAGTGTGATCCTTCATCTCTGCGGTTAGCGAAGCTAATTGGTTCGTGAAATTAACATTCTTTGCTTCTAACTGCGAATTTATAGTGTCATTGATTTCATTTTTTTAGTAATCTAGCTTGTTCCGCCTGATATTCATTTTGTTCAATCCTACTGTTATTTAATTGTGTCCGCAATGATTCACTTTGTTCAGATAGTTTTGTGTTTAGTGATTCACATTGTTCGGATAGTTTAGTTTTTAGTGATTCACTCTGCTCAGACAATTTGTTTATAGACTCACTTTGTTCTAACATACTAGTGTTTATTTGTTCAGATAACTTCGCTTTTAATGATTCACTTTGTTCCGCTAATTTAGTGTCCAACAATTTCTGTGTCCTCCTAGCCGCACTCTCAATGATTTCTTGAATCTGTTCTACTGTTGCCATGTTATACACTTTATATGAGACATTAGGGAAATGGCATAAACAATGCCCCCTGACACACACATACAATCCCAATGCACATTTAATTCCTTTACCCTACTCAGTTCATTTATAATTTACATTTAATCCCACTAGTCTAATGCATCTCTGAGTGGTTCTAATTTTACTCAATTTAATTTAAACCCAAACACATATTTAGTCATTAAATTGTTATCCTGATCGGATATTAACACTGACTAATTAACAAAGTATTAATTGTCATTTAAGGCTACCAGCCTCCTAACATTTTTATGAGTTTGACTTTCTAAACAAATCTAGTTTTAGCTTTAATCATTGGGCACCCGATATCACGTATATTAGTTTTACTTTAATTTAAAAGACAAAAACGTGAACCGTATTTTACATTTCAAACTCCTGATTTTAATTTATATTTCACACAGTTGGCGGTATCCTCTTGGCCTCAATTACTTTTAATAAAATATCACTTTCCGGTGATTAAAATACTGTCATATCTGCCTCCACTTGTGGCCTGTCAGTTTTACTCAAATACGCCAACTAAATGTGTTCCAGCAGCGAACCAGCAACAAAAATACACCTTCATTGTTGCGTCAGTTTGTAATCCCAACTACGCTTACATTGACATGTGCAATTTCCTTGCCTTTACATCACAGTGAACCGCCCCACGCTTGGCCGCGCCAGTTTACCTCCTATGCACCCTTTAGTATTGCAGTGTTTATATGCAAGAATCTTGATCAAGGGGTCGCGCTCAGTTCCTAGTGTGATGTTTACGTTCGCCAAACAACATGCTCTACTGAGGTAAGGGTCATAGGATTAAAACTATAATTAAGAAGGAAAGTGACAAGACGTAAAATAATAACATAATTTAATGACTATTAGTCCATAAAAAGAATGTTACAACAATAAATAATAAAATTCCTCCCTGAATCTTCCCATGACAGAAATATTTATCAAAAGTTGAGGAGTCAGACGGATCTCCCCCTTATAAAAATTGTGGATCCAAGTTCCACTAACTTGCATTGGATTTTATGTATGCGTAATGACTAACTACGAGGGATGAGTACTAGGATGACTGTTCGTTTACAGCGGGTTAACAGCCACGAAGCTTACGAACAATCATCTCGTAAATCAACGTTTACGGATATGGGACATGACGCTAATAAAAACCCTTAAAAATTAATGCTGACACACAAACTAAAATCTACTATTTACAGGAATCTCCCTCGAGACCCTCCTTCAATGAGATGACGCATCTGACACATAAGCTGCCAACACGGACAATTGCTCAATACACAAACAAGGAAAAGACAGCATCGCACGTGACTACACGGGTCACTAATACGGAATATAAACATGGCATGAAACCAACAACAACAAAAGCCTGACCGGCTGAGATTACTTTATATGAACAAAAATGCACGTTAAGCTAACGCTTCGGAGATTATAGTGATTCGTAGGCAACTCCCATTTATTTAACAATTTTTACCATTGATCAGTTCTTATTCTGTATTTCAAGTAATTTACGGAGCCAACAAGCACTTCATTAATGACCTCGATGCAATCTTTTCAGCCCGCCTTGTGAAACAGCTTTCCCCCTTCCTCACTCTCGTCATCGTCCAGCTCCAGTGTGTAAAAATAACCTGACCAGCTGCCCGGTTATCTCGTAGAATCAACAGCAACAAATCTCAACCACATAAATATATGGTAAGACATTAATCGAAATAGCCACATATGTCCTCGCAAGGTAACAATATGGACTTGGCACCAAGCTGACATAAATCAGTCTACGCTGAAATTCCCGCTTGTAATGACCAATAAAATACACACACTGCTGGGAATGACATAACATTTTTCACACAGGTCGGTTGAATTAGATGCTCACAACTATTTAAAAATATTAAAACCTACGAGAGAGCTGACTGCCCCTCGCCACAACACACATTGCTCCAACGGCAATAAACTCACTGAATCTGATCAATAATAAACATTACAAGATTTATTTACCCTCCAATCTACTGCATGATTATATTAATTCAGTCCTACTTCTGAAACACAACAATCTCCGAGAGACGTTTTTAACCGCAATGCGTAACATATGCAAACACGGTTGTCCACATAGCTACGTTAGTTAAACAAACAAACAAACAAGAACTTATGACTAATAACACTTATGCGAGCTGTTTCCATGCAAAAGGTGTGTCAGACCAAAACTAAATATACTACGTTAATCAACACAAGCAAGATATTTACAAAAAATATGTCCCATATACCATAAGTTAACTTGTCAGATAATAAGAATATTATTCAGTACTCATCCTCGGCCAGTCACCGTCAAAGAACATCTGCAGCCATCTCCCTATTTAAATGCTGCTTAGCTCGTCTCAAACATCTCGACGGAGTGTTGACAGTTCCAAACTTCTTCCTGGATAGGCGATGTCATCTCTCGTGCTGATGTAAAAAGTTATAGATTATTACACACTCGATATCTGACTACTAAATTCGCCGTTTCAGGTACTTATTTCCCCGGAACAGTCTGTTGGCGAATTGTCGATGATACTGTCCCTACAAAATAGTACAGTGACTATCTATCACACTGAATTTACACATTTATATTAATAAAATCTGTGTCCTCATGACACTCAAAGTACAGTAATAACCTGTGTCTCCCGACACACAAAATATAATAATGAACTTCGTCCTCAGACACAAAATGTAATAGCCTACGTTCTCAGACGCACAAAAGTAATAGCAATGTCTTGGCTCTTCACGCCACTTATAAATGAACTGGCCCTAGGTATCGATAGAGGGGGAAATTATATAAAAAATTCTCAAAATAATAGTGGTACAGGAATGAAATAAATATCACTGAACTCGTAAAATTGCGCAGGTCAAGAATATGCCCATTAATCCTAGAATCGATCGTAGAGATATTGTCTAGCCGATCTCCCGCGTTAATGCTAGCCATCGCGTGCCCAAGCTAGACTTGGCGCGTTCGTAAGCATTCATCTCTCATTGGTTCCACTTTTTCAATAACTTGGCGGTTTTTATCAGACCTCGGCCTCGTAGGAGTGTCCAGTATCACCATCAGCCACTCGCGTTACTGCATTATATTTTTTCTAGGCGCGAATATTACAATGAACATACCATAAGCGTGTCTCACCACGCGTCCTTCTATTTTGAGGTAGCCACCACCTGTCCTTCTGAAACATTGCTAGGGTCTTTCTTTTCATAATGCTAAAGTATTTAGCCTTTTGTCAAACTGCTGCAGGTATGTCCCCGCTGTCTCCAACAAATGCTTGAAGTTTCCTCATCTTCGTCTGGCTATTTCATGACGCTGGTGGAAATATTAATTAATTGTAGAAATAAAACATCGAATCATTTATCCATCAGAGGATAAAGGGTTCAATATATACAACGGCGAGACCATGCATTTTTTTTTGTTTCTATCTTTATTATTACCATGTCAACTTGCAAAAATGAGCCATTCTAAAAATTAACTATGTATACCATGTATATCACAAAACCTACCCCTATGAGCACAAGCTGGGCTCACATCACCACGACATCGACACGCCTACATCAACACGGAAGAAAGAAGAAGAAGTACAAGAAGAAATCAAAAACGACCCATCACATCGACACCCCCACTCTACGTCCCGTTCCCGTTCGCGGGGACGCGAACTAATCGAAGAAGAGGACTTGTACAGGCCCGGGGGGCTCTACCCCCCTGAAAGCCACCCCCCATCTTTTACTAAAACCACCCCAACTGGCAACATCATAAGACCAGAACATTATCTTTACACAGCAAGAGGCGGCCACCCAGCTTGGGAGGTCAGCCAAGGACTTGCGACACATACATAAACATCTACACAACAACTAACTGGGGCAGCTACGTCGACGGAATGCTGACCACGCAGCGCCGAGAACTATAAGAATGGAGTCCTTTTTGGAGCCGTTATCTGTTATACAATGTGCGTCGCCGAAGGCCCTAGCCGACGTCTGTTCCAGCTGCATCATCAGGTGAGAATCAGCAAAGTGCTCAGAATCCTTTATTCTGTAAACACCCACTCATAATCTTGTACACTCTACTTGTATCATTGCTTACATTCCCCCAAGAGGGACTTACAATTTCACACTCACTGACCAATAAACACATGGTCAGTAAATTACACTTGTATTGATAATTACACTCCTCTTTACATCCTCATACCCTTCCTGACTCTCGTCACGATTGACCGTGACCATAGTAGCCAGTAATTGCTTGGTCAGACTTCATTGTGCTTCCCGCACGCGACTCGACTACATAACGCCGAGTCGCTGACATAAACACGCCTATTGTATTACTCATCCCGTCCAGCTGGCAGGCCGGTATAGCAGCCTGCATTTAGAGGTCCATCCCCTAATCAACACCTGCATCTTTGCAGGAACACCCCCTAGCGTTTAAACATTAAACAACACACTACACTAGTAAGCTCTCCCAGCTACGGGAAGCTACTCTCTCCTAGGAACTACCTTCCAAATTAGTACAGTGACACAAGTGTTTTATCCCTAACTACCCCCCAACTAAGGGATCTAAAACAATAACTATGTGCACTATGTGCGACCTGCATTCTGTTACAGAATGATGAAAGCATGAGTCCAATATTGACAGTCATAACAGGAGTCTCGAATAGTTGCGTAACAATTATGGCTAATCAGCCGGTCCAAACAGCTGCTTGGTTCGCCAATGACTCCCCTACAATACATGTGAACTGCGTAGGCGCGCTCAGCCTCGCTTCACTAAAACACTCACATTTTAGAAATGAGCAGATAATTACAAATGCAGTCTCTTCTGCCTGCTCGAAAGAGTTCACTAGATCACTAGCAATACACTCGTTTTACTGCCCTGGCAGTGTGCTAGCAATAAAGATTCACATTACAATGAATAAAAATGTCAAGGTGAATAAAATGAAAGACATTCCCAGTACACTGTAGAATGTTGCCATTCGTTCAAACACAATGGAACTGCAAAGATATTCCCAAAGTCTCTGACTTTGCGTAAGGTTTTGATACAATAAATTCCCGTAGTAGCAACCACTTAGTGTCGTCTGAACACTATAACATAATAAAAACAACGGCATCAACCCTCCTACGGTCAACTGATACTGTGCCTGTTTAGACCGAAGTCCGGACGACCACATATGCATTTTCACCATAAATCAGTCAGCACGAGAATCTAAACATCCCAGGGCACCATAAGGGTTAAAGTGACTAAAATAACACCAAAAATGCTTTACTAATTTTCGGCTCAATGCAACAATAAGGATAGAAGAAGATTTTCTGAAAATAACACAATTCGTAAAATTATCTCATTTTATTAAAATGTTGAAAAGTTTACTGAAGGAATGCCAAAAATAGCATTATGGATGCATGACGGATCATACATTTATATACACAAATTTATAGATTCACCAACACATGAACACTAAGCATTTGAAACGGAAGTCAGATTGTTAGTCCTGTTGACTTCGTTCAAATGAATTATTTACAACCGTAGGTTTGTCAGTGCAGAATGAATTGTCCATCCTGATTCCTAACTTTTAAGTATTCACACGTTGAAATGAAATATTATCACTCGATAAAAAAATCACTGTTTTTGTTTTTCAAAATAGTAGCAGAAAATTAACTAATACTTTTTCCAGGAATCAGTATCTCAAAATTGGTTAAATATAGAGTCATAACAATGAATATAACACAATATTAATTACATGGACATTCGAGCATGGATTCGAAGAACTTCGATAAACAGAAAAATATTTATTTTACCATCTGTTCTCGATCCAAAATTTATTCTGAACTCTTGACTCAATTAGCAATATTATGGTCAAAAATTTATTATTAACTAAATATCAATTCTCTTAACTATGGATTTAACCATTCAATTATTTAATTATCACTTGGAAATATTATTTAGAAAAATTATCACAAAAATAATATTAGTTGCTATTATCAAAATTACAATTCTTTGACAGAATGTCAAAAATGTTAATCATCTCATTAATTTACATAATGT
Organism: Meconema thalassinum; assembly: GCA_946902985.2. NCBI lineage: Eukaryota > Metazoa > Arthropoda > Insecta > Orthoptera > Tettigoniidae > Meconema > Meconema thalassinum. The sequence continues at coordinate 125,242,523 of OX336397.1, forward strand.
TTATATTTTTAATAGGATCACAAATATCCTCTAATTGTAGTGGTGGTTAAGAAATAACAGTTTTAAATAATTTACAGCATCGGCCCATTCGATTTAAATGTGTCAAAAATCACATGATCATAATTAGCATCTAGACAACGGTAAAATCATCTCATAATGAAAGGTAAATGTTAGTAACAAAATTCCGGGCCAACAATTACAAGGAAATATTTACAGAACACATGGGTTAACTGTGAATTGACATGATGGTTCCATAAAATACCCCTTGGTTATAAATTCGAAGAATGTGTGGCTTGTAACAATATCTCAACTCCCAACATTATTTTAAATTCATCCAACCTACAATATGGTTGATGCTCCATTATAGCAACCTAATTCCTGTGACCTAAATTGCACAATCAGAATGGCATATTTAACTATTTCCACACACACAAAAAAGTCTTCCCAAATTATACATAATAATCAAGCCTTTGCTTGTCACTCAAACTGGAAGATTTATAAGCTAGTAAGCTCCTCAATGAGTTTACCGTAATTTTACCATCAGTTTAAACATTAATAATTCCACACCGTGTCTATTTCTGGCCAAACGTTCTATCACAAGACGTTGCTCAAAATGATTTTATATTTATACAGACTTAGTAAAATCCTATTTTATACATTCTATTTGCTTCCCGTATCATTACTTTCCATGTTTTCTAAAATATTTAATTGCAGAATGCAAGTGTAAACTGTTCCCATAGAATTATTCTGTTAGTTGAATGTGGGCATGCGTTAACCACTAGCCTTCGGAAAATCAAGTATCCGACCTAGAAAATTGTTTTAAATATCAACTTTATAAATTCACTGCATGATATGATTATTAGAAAATATAAATCATAATTATTATTGTCTCTGAAAAATATTGAAAATAATAATTATTATTAAATCAGCATTATTATCATTATTTCCACAAGTCGAATTAACGTTGCTAAACTGTTCGGGAAATATCATCCTCGACTTCTTAAATATGGATAAACATCCATTCCTCAACTTAAATTTATTATTAAATTAACTGTTACGACGGCTGATGACCGCGATTAGAAAAATAATATCAAAAATGAAATAAATGCTCATTTTTCTCGTCCATTAATTCAAATCATTGACTTCTCATGTCTGAGTGTAAAAACTGCTCAGATCAAGGCTTCCCATGCCTTGCAAAAATATTTGCAACTGCAAATTATCGAAGAAAAAAATATGTTTTGGCAAGACGGTAGAAGAATTGAGAATTTCAGCTAACTAGGCATAAAAATAATGCAAAATGTAGCTTACATTGTTGTAGATCCTGATGTAGGTAATATGGTCAAAACCAGACTATTCCAGTCTTCTGTCCCCATTTGGACACGTAAGTAGTGGGGTAGTGACAATTCAACCCCCTCCCCCACCACTACTCCCAATGCGAGCCGATAACTCCCGAACCCGTGGTCGGAGATTCACGAATGAGGTGTCGTTGAACTCGGGCTGACGGGACCTTTGCTATGGACCACTCGTTATATTTTTGAATTATTTTTGAAAATTTTTGTTTTAGAAAGTAGGTGATAGTTTGAAAACCAAACATGATAGAACGTTGTGCCATGGCTCAAACGAATGGTCTTTATGACTTTTATTTTCTATAAAAAACTTTTTTATATTTTATGTTTTTTTGAAAACACACGAATTTTGAAAATCCTATATTTTGGAAACTAGGAAGTTTAAAAAAAGGTCTGTTTGACATAAATGAAAGGTCCCTACCCCTTTTACCCCCAAAATAAATTTCAAGTCTCTAAGATAAAAACCTGACAGTATTGTCATTTAGGGGAGCTGCTGCATTTAGGAAGTTGTGAGCCCCTGCGAACTTGGAATGGAAGGAGTCATGCTAGGAGGGCGTGCTTGGATTCGTTTGTTTCGTCTCGATGCGTTCTTTACGGGAATGTCGGTGTCGAAAAGGTGAAATGTTGAGAACATGGTTTTTTGGGGTAAAAACATGATTTTAGACTTTTTGCTCTATCTCGCGAACCAATCATGCTAGAAGCGTGTACGAGGGGTCCAAGGACTCGGGCTGACGTCTCTTTGCTATGGACCACTCGTTATATTAAAAAAATGTAAACTCGATTTTGGGGTAAACACGTGTTTTTTTGTGATTTTTTCTGATTTCTCACGAACCAATAACTCTAGAGACGTGTACGAGGTGTCCTAGGACTCGGGCTCACGCCCCCTTTTAGAAACTATGTTTGACATTTTTTAAAGGGCCTAACGCCATACATGTTGAAAAAAAAATCTTTACCGATACCTGTTTACAATGTTCATGAAGCGTGGTGGTTGAGAGAGACGATATTGCTGGGTGTGTGTTTCAACGAACCTGTCGCTGACCACGATGGCTGTGCTCAGTAGAACAATCGATATTTCGACGGGTCGGTGTATGACAGAGCGAAGGTGCGTTTTTCCTATATTTTACCCCGCAAAGATGATCTTCAACGTGTAAACGGTGATGAGAACTTGGTTCTATGTTGGTCGAAGCGAGTAGAGACAACAAACTTGCAGAGGAGCAGGATGTGAATGTCATTTGAGCTTATTGAAATGCGCTGATCTGACTTGACAACAAGTGCAATGGACAATGACAAAGACGCAGAGGACACTTGAAGGTGAAATAATCTGACCATCGTGGTGGCAGGGAAGAGCGAAATGCAAGCATACACGTGTGAAACCACATGTACGCTAAACCAGTTACATCCTGTTTGCTTCGTACGTGACAAAATGCAAGTTCATGTGAAATTTGATCTGGCACGGGTGTTCACCTGGGACGTTAGCTGTCCACGTGCACGATAGCTGTTAACATGTTACATCCTGTTTTGCTTCGTACGTGACAAAATGTAAGTTGACGTGTAATATGATCCAACACACGTGTTCACCTTGGACGTCAGCTGTCCACGTGTCCGATAACAGATTGTTCAATGCGTGGGAATCGCTGAATCAGTAAAAAGTATGATGCAACTTGTGGGAATAATGTCATAAACAATAGATGGGCAAGAGCTGCGAACAGCAGTGATGGTTGGTGAAGGGGGAGAGGGGGAGGGGTAATGTAAGAGAGAACACAGGTGGAAAGAGAAAGAAATATGTGGAGCTGAGAACTGTACACACAGAGCTATAGGTGGTGTACAACATGTGTGAATAAATAAATAAATAAATAAAAAGTGCATAGGTTCACACAACATGTAATTTATTGATCCAAGAATTAAACGTAGAGTTAAATCCTAACCATTTGACATATAGTTTATTTCCTTTTTGTTTCAACACTTTTTCCACAAGATAATTCATAGGAAAAGCTGTTTTCTGAAGTTCATGGAAATAAAATCTACCTTTTATGGATTGAAGGTTGAGGTCCTCGAGTAAATAGGTGACTGGACTGTCCAAGTTGACTTGACGAATTTGAAATAGTTCAGTCCCCCACTGAGGTGTGTAGCCCTTATTGAAGGCAAACTTAAATTTGCTCACACGAATAAAATCCCCAATTTTCAGTCGGTGACGTTTAGGATCGGCTCTTTTTATAGGATTAAACAGTTTATCCAATCGCTGAATATTTTTAGTCACGAGACGTGGCTTGATCCCAATCGTTCTATGTTTGGTGTCATTGTAACGTGATATTAGCTCTGGTAACATGTCCAACCAGCGATACGTGCCCTGAGCGGTAAACGCTTTCCACATATGGGTTTTCAATGTTCGGTTGAACTGCTCGACCACACTGGCTTTGAGATTGCTGTACGTGGTGTAATGGTGAATATCCTTAGATTTGAGAAAACTGGAGAAATCCTTGTTGAAAAATTCTTTCCCCTGATCGGTTTGTAGCAACTTAGGTTGACGTTTGAGGTGTTGAATAATATGTTGAAAGGCCTTGGTAACTAGTGGACCAGTCTTGCGACGCACAGGTTCAACAAAGGCAATTTTGGAAAAGACATCAATGACGGTCAACATATAGCGTACACCGTCGTTAACGCCAGCGTAGGGTATCATTTCAACCATGTCAGCCTGCCAAAGTTCATCCACACCTCGTGAAATCACCTTCAGTCGCGGATAGTGCCGCCTAGCTGGGCGATGCAACTCGTGAGCAATACCCATTTTATTGGGTGAGGGCTTAAACAATAATTTTGGCATTTCGAAGTTCTTGTTCAATTTCTTGAATTTCCCAATCGTGACCGGTATGGCCAGCTTGACGTGAAGCATGCTACAACTGTAGCCGCTGGACGAGCTTATTGGGATTGTGCCAGTAGGTAACATCCACAAGGGGTTTTAATGGTTTAAATGTCACTCCCGAAGCGGACACTTTACGACGACCACTTTGACTGGTGGGAAACATTTTTGCAATGATGGTTTTATATTTTTGAGATATATTGGCATTCACTTGTTGAGCTGGATCATACTGTCTTTTGTGGGCACGGGTGTCCAATAAAATGGATATATATTTGTCAAGATCCTCTGGTGTATAATCATGGGAAGAGGGGCTCCGAGAAAAGAGCAGCATTAACAGTCCTGGGGTTAATTTATAATTAATGTTCTTAATGACAGCTTTAGTACGAGAAAATTTAATGAATGAATCGCCAATTTTAAAACTATCATTCTCTTAGCGAACACCATACGTGGTATCTGTGTTTCCAATAAATAGATCGGTGAAATAAGGTTCCAATGTTGATCCATAATATTTTATTAAAATGGTTTTCAGTTGAGCTTTATGTTGAGGGGTGGCCAAGAGTTGTGAAAACGGAGACGCCCTGGAAGGGCAAGGTGTTTCGACCATGGCCAAGGATTTCTTTTTTCTCAAAAACTCTGCAAGGGGTCGGCCTTTTTTTGAGGCGTGAACACTTGTTCCTCCTCATCCTCAACTTCGCTAACACTAGTCAAATCTTCCTGTTCCTGTTCCTCTTCCTCAGGGTCCTCGTGCAGCGTCTGCGTGGCTTGTGAAACGGTGGGTAGCGTTTCAGTTGGCTTGAAAGTGGGTTTCAACATGGCTTTTAGTGGAGGTGCTAAATGTTGTTGAATAAACAAAGCATGATTTGCACGTGATTGTTTCAATTGACGAATCTTTTGGCGAATAGTATTTTTTGCCCTAATAATATGCTTTTTCAATTGACTCTCTGCTAACGCCATGGTGTCTTGACAAATGACTTGAGAGGGAATGAGACACGGCCTTAAATAGCAATAAAGTGATCAAACCCTAAGCGATACCGTCCTTGGTTGAGTTCACTTTGTTTGTCAATCACTAAACAGGCATGGCGGTGAGTGTTCCACCACTTGGCACAAAATTCAGTAACATTTGAAAGGTCATATCCGGATTCACATGTTCATTATAAATGTGACGACTGTTCCTCTCGTCCTGGCGAAATAAAACAATGGCATTGGCATTGTCACGAATCAACTGTTTGGGCATTTTAGAATACGTTTGTCCAAGATAGAAGCAATCGATATGTTTGTGTCGACCCATGCTGAAATAGCTTTGAATGATGTCTTGACGTTCAGTGGATACATCATCGAAAATCATGAGTGAATAGGGCTATCCCTCATACGGTGAAATCACATTTTCTTGCATGGAAAATGTGAAATAACCCATATTCTCTTTTTGTAATCCAGACATGACTTGATCCAGAAACACGTAGAGGGGTTGGTAGAGAGATTTTGCAAAAATATAAATATTTTGAAAACGCAGACCATTGGGCGCCGTAATGAGCGTTAGAAAACGATTGGTCTTCCCGCAGCCGGAAGGTCCCACAATGATGCAGCGAATGGAAGATGGAAACAGTGAACCATGGCGTTGTTCACGTGATATTGGACAGAGATGGGAAAACATGTCCCCCACGGGGAATGACTCTTGCTGCTTAATAGTCTTCATTTCAACTAAGGCTTAGCCATGCTAGCAGGTTGTCTATATTCAGGACACCGAGCCTTGTCATAGAAACAGTAGACTGGTACTACAGGTTGACGATGGATGTCTTTGGACGAGCGTTAATGGCCAAAGCTAGGTCTGTCCCCATACATGATCCTAAACAAGAAACAGATCCTGCTAATAAACACTATGTGGATAGGTCTGTAGTGCCACGCACAAAACAGGGAGATTATGACTTTAAGGGAAAGCGGTTAACCCATGTAAAACATCCTCAAGTGTCTACAGACGTTACTACAAAAAAGTATGTGGATAACAAGGTGTATGAGTTTTATGACAAAGTGCCTCAGCTCACAGTGAATGGCTATAGCGCTAATCACCATCGGATTATTCACGTGGAAGACCCGCAAGACGAAGACGATGTTTGTACCAAGCGTTACGTGACCTATGAAATGAAAAGGCTTTATAAATTTATCCCATCTGTATTTTTAGTGTATCTGACAAATGAAAAACCTGTGAATGAGAGAAACCATATACCGCTTGTCCTCGACCAGCACTTGGGCTATGTGCTTGCTTCAGGTTTAAGCCACTATCGATTACACTATGATGGAACCATTCACATCAAATAAGCGATGCCTGATGAGAACCATTTACAAATACAGATAAAGGGTCATAGGATGTTGGTTCATAACCATGAAATGGTCAAGGCAGGTGACGAATTATCCTTTCATCTTATGTTGACATGGGATGAAAAGCAAGCGGGAAAAACCATAAACCATTTCCCACTTTATGAGGAATTGGAATATACAGCCATGAAATAACAACCTGACGTTAGTTGTGACTTAAACTTTCTTGTGAAAGGTTGTTGGTCATTATCATCATGGAGAAACAAAGGTATGTGGTGAGAAAGACTAAAAAAAGGACTTTGTCCTTGGCAAAGCCTGGGCTTAAGACATTCATGGACAATCCGTTGCGAAAGAAAAAAAGAAAAATAATGTATTGACCGTAAGGAAAGCTCTTCGAGCAGCTCCGAGACGTGTTATTCCAAAACGTCAGCGACAGGGTTCAAACCAAGGGCGAATGATTCCCGTTCCCAAACGAGCAGGATTTTTACCTGCATTATTTGCCGGTTTGGCTGCTCTGTGTTCACTTTTGGGCGATGGCAGTGCGGTGGCGAAAACCATTAAAGCCGCGCAGCAGGGCAAGCAACAACTCAAAGAAAGTCAGCGACACAATGAAACGATGGAAGCGATTGCTATGGGGGCTAGAAATGCCAATTTAAAGCCAGCCTTTTATCAACAAGGATTTGGGATTTCACCACTTCGAAATATATATAAAAAAATAACCTCAGCCATAGCAAGACATGCCCTGACGCATCAACAAGTGGAAAGCTATGCTAAACAACTAAAGCTTTCTCATTTTCGAGGTGTGTTTATGCGAAACCAATTACTCCCACGACCCTGGAAACAGGAATGTGCTGTTGTCAATTTGGATGATCACCGAGGACCAGGAACGCATTATGTAGCTTATGTCAAAGAGGGATCTACTGTATGGTACTTTGACAGTTTTGGGAATTTGCCGCCGGCCATGGAACTAGTGACCTATTTTGGAAACAGGATCAAGATATATTATAATGTGAAACGTGAGCAAACGTTTAACAGCCAACAGTGTGGACGTTTGTGTTTAATTTTGTTATATAAGACGCAGCATACGAAAAAACGCCACCAGTATGTCGGCAGAAAGTAAAACGTTTACACTGCATGGACGTGGACCCGAAGTCAGCCTAGACTTTTACCCGCCTATCGAATTGAATGAAAAACCCTATGGTTTGCGAATTGTTTCTCTTGGAACGTACAATCGAATATACAACATACGTGAAAATGTAAACAACAAGTTTTACTATGGCGATTCTGTGCTCACCCTGAACTCTGGTGGATACACGATCGATGATATTTATGAACACATTTATGTGGTGTTGATCAATGAATATGGTTTAAAGTAATTTCTCGATGGAACGCGCAAGTTTGAACTTGTAGGAAATACCAACACTCATCGCTGCAGTATTTTCACTACCTTCAACATTGACTTTAAAACACGCCCCGATTCCATTGGTCCATTACTAGGATTTAATCCACGCGTGTTGGAGCCCAACAAAAAACATGAATCGGACCATGAAGTGAAATTCATTGAGGACCATCATGTGTCGGTGACGTGTAATATTATTAGCCAAGTGTACACCAATCAAGAACCATCGCATTCGCTTTATGACTTTATTGTGAACTCACCCAATGGGTATATTATTCGTGAAAACCCTCCAGTGGTGCTTTTTCATTCTGTGGCTGTCGATAGTATTAGTAATATAACATTAAGACTGATCAATAGAGAGCAACAACTCATTGATCTATATTCTACCACACCAGTGACTTACAAGTTGGTGCTAAAGCCACTATGAAGTTTGTGTATAAAGCAACAACACCGTCTAGGAATGGTGTTAGTTGTTTGCTACGTGAATACACGTTAACATCTCAGGACAATCAGATTCTACAGCATTTGGGTTAACACGTCAACCCCCATGATGAATTCTATCCTAGAGGTAGCGAACCGCATCGAGGAGCAACCAGGAGAGGTAAGAATTGACCTCCATTCCCATCAAGCTCAAACACCTGGACTCAATAACAATGATGAAATTCAATTTGTTATCAACAACCAAGATATTTACACCCTACCGCATGAAAGTGTCATTCAGATTGAAGGTCGACTCACCAAAGCCGATGGCTCTACACCCAACACATCCAAGTTTGCCAACCATGGTTTGGCCTTTCCGTTTTCTGAAGTACGTTACGTGATTAACGATATCGTGGTGGATAGCACCCGAAATGTGGGCATTTCCAGTGTCATGAAACTATATCCCTCTTATAGTGAGGAAGATGGTAAAACACTTTGCATGGCAGGTTGGTGACCTGACTCGACCAATGACTGGGTGGTACACACCGATGGGACCTTTACTGGATATTTGCCTCTTAAACTGATTTTAGGCTTTGCCGAAGACCTCCAGCGCATTGTGGTCAACGCAAGGCAAGTGCTTTATCTGGTGAGATACAAGAGTGATAATAATGCACTCAAGGGAGCCGACAATGCCTCCATAGATTCAAAAATTCAACTACAACGCTTGCTATGAAAAGTGCCCCTATGTGACCCTTGACTATAGCAAAAAAACTGGACATACTCAAAATGGTAAAGAGAGATATACCTCTACCCATGGAATTAAGAAGCTGGGCACTCCATGAGTATCCGCTATTGCCCACCACCAACACACACAGTTGGTCTGTAAAAACAGCTCGCTATACAGAGAGACCACTCTACCTGATCGTGGGTTTTCAAACGAATCGCAAGTATCAACAAACCAAAGATGCCACGCAATTTGATCACCTGCAATTGAGATATACACGTTTTTCCTCAACGGAGCTGTGTTTCCCTACGAGGGACTGGATTTGGATTTTTCAAAAAATAAGTTTGGCCCCTGTACGACTTATTTTCTAAATTTCGATGGTCGTATTATCAAAAAGAGAACGGCCCCATGCTACTACCCCAAGCGTTTAAGGCAAGGGCGCCACTGATTGTCTTTGACTGTTCTAACCTGGAAGAGTCTGTCAAGCCATCCAATATTGACATTTAACTTGATTTTGAAACGCATGACAATGTACCAGCCAATACGACGGCCTACTGTTTGATTATTCATCACAAACAAGTCAACTATTTTCCACTGTCCAACCAAGTGACCAGTGTATAAATAACAGGTCAACCCACGTCTAGCCGCTCAGTCATGTCTTGCTTTAAAGCCTCAAGAGACGTCACATCCATGAATTTAAACTCTGAGGAACAACGTTTCAAGACTTTTGCTACATGGCCAGTGCCTTTCATAAACCCTCAAGCCTTGGCGGCCGCTGGATTCTACTATTTAAAAACAAAAGATGAAGTGAAATGTGCCTTTTGTCCCATCATCATAGACCAATGGCAGGAGGGTGATGAACCCATGCAGGAACATCAGCGCTGGTCACCCGCCTGCCCCTACCTGTGCAGAATGGAAGTGGGAAATATACCCTGTCATTCAAGCTATCCCTCACTTGTGTCTCTGGGTGATGAAAAAACAAGTTACGATACGTGTGGACCATATGGTGTCCATGGTGCTTCGGTGAGCGGCTCACCATCAAAAACGCCCAGTTTAGAGACATTCGGACATCATCGGTGTTATGGACGTTACAAACACAGTATCAGTTGGTATCGTCCTTATCCCAAAATGACAAACGCCTGTAAGACGTGTTATGATAATAAAATGATGTAATTCTTAAATTCTTATTTTTGCATGTCCCCCTGTCCTACCCTAACCTCAATTTTTTTCTTTTTGAAACTAGCATGGCAGGTAGGCCCATGTCATGATCACACCTTTGTGGTCGATCGTCAGTCATTCGTCAGTTGAACTTGCTCCAGGCAAGCGTCAACATGTTGCGCACACTCATTGTGGATTGCCAAGGGTTTAAAATTGGTGACAACAAATTTATATTTAAACAAGTGGCCATGATCGATTGTACCACGTTTTGGATTTCGCAAGCTACGCATTTGCTATTTAAACCGCCCTATGCTTTTGGTTTGTTGTATGAAAAAGACCGTAAACAAACCCAGTGGATTGAAAATCATAGGCAACTAGACTGGAATCAAGGAACCATTTCCTATAAATATTTGGACGTGGTCATGAAAGCACACTTGTCCTCGGCCAATGTGGTATTTGTGAAAGGTAATGAAAACGTCAATGGTTGCAACCATTTTTGGCGTCTTACTGTCAATGTATCGACCTCATGGAGTTAGGCTGCCCCTCCCTGCAAACGCTCATGGATACTTGTTCCTGTGGCAACATTACCCATACAGCCCTATCGGCTGCGTGGCATCTCTTTCATTGGTTAACCACCCATGCCTGCTGGGAGTTGTTGAACAAAATTATAACTCAAGATTTACCTGTGAATGACGCCAGTGAGATTTCTACAAGCGAAGTGTAAACATCTACATCACGTGATACCACGGAGAAAGGCAATGCTACGGACAAAGCCATTGGCAAGTTCTTTGCGTGCAAAAAGAAACTAGACAGTTTTACCAAAGAGGAACTCTTGGCGCTCCCCAAGTCGTTCATTTATTATGTGGCCGCCAACGCGGTGAAAGAAATCTGGCAACATGTACCAAAATCATGGACTCAAGACCCTGTGTTGTGTGAATTACAACCCTGTAGGGATAAGGATCAGCATAAGCAAGTGGCCATGGCAAAAATACCGTCTATGCGTCAGTGCGCGACTTGCCAGCTAGTGAAACTGTATCACGGTCATAAACGTCCGTGTAAAGATTTTGTTGAATCATTCCACGAGTGTCATGGCGAGAAAAAGCAACAACAACAACAACAAACACAAACATCGTCCACAGAAGAGGAGGAAGACCAAACCTTTTTACCATCGATGGAAAAGGATATGCCAGGCCTGTACTGGCAATGGCGTCATTGACAAAGTGATTCATTACCTACCTTTCGAAATCCATCTTCCAGGTTATCGTTTTTGTGGCCCTGGAACTCGTCTTGAAAAACGTTTGCAGCGTGGTGATGTACCCATTAATCTTTTGGATCAAGCATGCAAAGAACATGGTCTTTCTTATCGCCACAGTCATCCTGGTTTAAGACATGTGGCCGATAAATTGTTATTGAAAAATGCTAAACAACGTTTCACATCCTGTCATGCCTCAGTGGGTGAAAGGATGGCAGCCCTGATTGTGATGAGTGCGATGAAAGGAAAGTTGATGATGCATGGAACTAAACAATGAGGAATGGAGGAGTGAGGAATTGGGATTTGTTTGTATTCTATTTTTCTTTTGTCAATTCACTATGACAATGAAAGAGAAACAAAGGTTACCAGAGCGCGATGTGTTTTTATTATTTTTAAAAATCATGATGTTGGTGGCTGATTTCTCATTTTCACATTTTACACATTGCCATTTTGCCAATTTGCAATTTACAGTTTCTGAAAACGTTCGTTTTAAGTTTTGCGTTTTTGATAAGGATTTTTCCATTTTTGATTATGACACTTTTTAAACAATGTCCGTTTGAAGTTTTTTGAATTTTCAAATTTCACACATGGCCATTTCCAGTTTTTAAAATAACAGTTTTACGTTTTTTTATTTTGTCGATATTGAAACATGGATTTTCCATTTTGCTGTTTTCACATTTTTCCATTTGGAGTATGTCGAAAGTTGAGATTTGACAATGATGTTGATGCAAGTGCTTGACCATGGCAATGCTGCAGTGAGTTTATGGGACTGTGGAAACGTCGAGGTCTACGACTACTGCAGGTAAAACTGTTTTTACAAAAATAATGTCTATTGTCTGCCACGTTTCAAAGAAAACAAAACTATTGAAAACAAAATGAGTATATATGTTAAAATTTCCCCCCTCCCCACCCACCCTACCTCACCGTGTTTGCTCTGGTCATACATACACACCAGCTTTTACTCTTCTCATACATTCACACCTGTCTTTGGGAACAAACACAACCACTTTATTTATTCCCAAAAGCACATTCTCGACATGCACACTCATCCCAAAATAACTTTTTAGTTTTCCATTTATAATTTACATTACAAAAAATAATTAAATACTAGTCATTAAAGTTACTAAAATACTATTGCTCATTAAATACTTACAAAAAACTACAACTTTGTACAGCTTTAAAAGAATCAAACTATTTACCAGTCAATTTTTTTAAATAAGGTTGCATAGAATTTTTTAAATAGTTAAAGGTCCAAGTGGGTTGCCACTATTTTAAAAAATCTACTATTTACAATGACAAAAACCAATATTTACAAAATACTAAATCTACAAGTTACAAAAAAAGCCATGTCCCTAAACGAACAAACAGAAAAATCACACCTCCTCCTCCTTGCGATCATAACCCTAGTGTAGGCCGGTGAGCAGGTCATCAGCCCACAAACGTCTGTTCTCCATGAAGGTGAGGGTGCGATTTCTCTGTTCCACAAGATACAAATGATGGTTGCTGGATTGTATCCTGCACTGTGTATGAGACATAGCTTTGCCAGTGTGTAAAACCGCTACGTAATCGTCTACACGTAGCGATTTTACCACTGCCCTACCTACACCATTTGCTCTTTTGGCTTCCGTACACTCTAGTGAGCGATAAGCATACATTTTCGAGGCCAAACCTACGAATTCCGTCATAATGGAATCACCGCAATCATCTTTTAAAACGCCCATTACCTTCTTGTTTTTTATGGGTAGCTGAAACATGTTGTCAGCGCTATAGCAAGAGGTGTCGAACCAGTCACTATGTTGTCTCGTATCGTCATAGGGGTTGCAGTGGCGAATGTGGTATATGAATGAGTCCGTATCCATATACAAAAGAGAGACGTCCTCAAAACGGCATTTGGCAAACTCATAGTGGAATCGATACATGACCGATTTGGAAAAGTCTAAAATGACTTGGCCCAAGTAAATGGGCTTATCCATGGTCACGCTTGACTTACTCAATTCAATAGTAGCCAAATCCTCATCGATAATGTTGGTCGATTTAAAATTTGGCTTGGCAATGTACCGCCGGGCACCCCACCGCCCCTCCCAGACATTGACCAATTTAATGTCACGGTATTTGCGGACATTCTCCATGGACTTGCCATAAATGCAGTTGTTCATTAATTTAAAAAAAATTGAAACTGCTGTGTTGCCATTTGTCAGTGCTCTGTGTGGAGACGCATGTATGGCTCGAGCCATGCTTTTTGAGCAAAAGAAATACCCCTATCGATTTTCTTCAACACCAAGCCTAGGGCGAGGCATTGCACCAACATTTGGATATGTAGCACATACCGATTTTTGTTGTAAAGTATGCCCATGAGTTTTTCAATTTTCACTTTACTGTCAGGGGGAACCATTTGCTCAAGGCAGAATGGGAAATCGGCATGTTCATCATACAAGGATGAGGGATTTTCAATATCCACTTCTAGCACATATCCACGGTTTGTTTCTTGGCTAGCCTTGATCACATCAAATTCTGACACTTATTTGTCTGTCAGACAAGCAAACTTTCCATAGGGCAAAGGCTGACTCATGGCGTAACCATACAAATTATTCATGTCATAGTACATTAAGTACGATTCTGGTTTGTCTGGTGAATAATCAGGCATGCAGACATTGTTTGCTTCGTCATGGCGTTGGTTAAGCGACACAAAGCCGCCACGAATGCCCTTTTCAAAAAGTAGAACCATGTCTACATCAGTGAGTAAATCCAATTCCACTTGAGTGTATTTCAAAGCGGCATAAAACGAGAGCCCAGGACTCGTATAATAGTGAGCCGGGTCAAGACCGTAAATGTGTTGACACAACTCACGGAATTTTTCAAACACATCGGTGAGCAGCAATACATCCAGTTTTAGGTAATGCAAAGCATATTCACTTAGCGTCTTAATGCCAAACACTCGCCAATCTTGACATGCATGTGCATAGTCTTCATCGGAAACGGTACTGCGTGTTAGTTTCGAGTAAAATTTCTCTTGTTTTCTTTGCTTTAACACGTCCCAGCTGTTGCCGAAATCATACGGGAATATACCTTTCCGAATGCACAAGTGAAATTGCTCAGAATAATTAAAATGCGTTCTAGTATTTTTTAATTCCTCCTCATTCAAGCCATTCACAAGGCTGTCTAGCGAGGATGCCATAAACTTGAAGGAATCCAAAAATCGAATGCTAAAGTTGCTCAACCTCCATGTCAGGGCTGTAAAACGTTCATGGTTTTGGGGGATAATGGTAAACAAGCCCTTGTTGACTTGACCCAATTCACGAATCAAAAACTGAATGTCATAATTTGCCAGATTGTGGAAAAAGTCACTGATGAAACGAGGAGTTGGAAAGTTCAAATTGCATTTACTATGTGCAGCTCCACGAAACTCCCCAGTAAAGTGCGAGTGATCACGAATGGTGTCTTCAGCACTGATCAGTGGCGTTTCGCAAATATGGCTTATCGTGGCATGCTCATACCGCTGCTGCTGTTCTGGAGATAGGCTCATGGGTACTGGGTGGTCCAGTAATTCCTGGACATGGTCGGCCAACTTGACAAGTTCATCCAAAAACCATCTGGCACAATCTGGTCCCTCACGGTATTTGTAAACGGATTGTGTGGGGTCATAGGCACACACCACATTAAATCCTATGGCAAAAGTTCATGTTTTTGAATGGGTGTGGTTGAGCTGATGGTGGGATCTGGTTCATATCGCACCATGGGTGTGGTGAGTGCTTCGAAATCTGCATATACCACATAGGGAACAGTGTCACGCTTATGAATGTCCTTAAACTTTAACACAGCCTTGTCCCCTTTTGGCAATATCAATCTCACCGCTTCCTGAGAAACACAATCTTCCCTATGTCGTTCTAAAAGCGTAGGGGTTGTAAAATATTGCAAGCATCGGTCACAAATGTGCTTTTTACCATCATGTTTGGATATTTGACTTCTTAGCAATCTACTCAAGCTTTTAATGAGGCAATAGTGATTCACCTCTCCCTCAGACAGATATAAAAGATGAATGTGGTGTCGTTTCGGTTCTTTTGTAGCATAAAGAGGACCCACAATCTCATCACCATCAAGGCCAACACCATGAACGAAAAGTCATGGTTGTCTTGTTCAAACCTATGAATCTCGGTTAATTCCATAGGGAACGACACTCGAGTTAAATTTAAAGTTTTTTTCAATTCATCAAACTTGGCCTTGTACTTTGCTGGTCTGTTAACATGACATTGTGCTGGCTGCAAATATCCAGCCACAGCCCACAGAAAACATTCATCATCAAAATTTTCAATATTCACCACAGCCTTTTTCGATGCTATTGCTGGCGGTGTTTTAATATAGCTAGATCCAGCATTCAACGGGTTGAATTGACAAATGTTGATTTGTAGATGATGAATTTTGTCTAATGCTAAACCACTGGGTCCTTGTTGCAGTTTATCAAATTTCGATAGCAAGGCAATCACCACATGGCTTTGATACCACTCGTTCAGATTATCGGCTATCAAAAGCTCTTGCATTTTACTGCAAATATAAAATGTCTCTTTATGTTCCACGTCCTTCTTTTTATATATGAAATCGCACACCATTTCTGTATTCACCTTTAAATCCGCATGCAACCTTTGCGCTGTACAAATTTCAATTTTAAACATTTCAAAACAAGATTCTAAAAAATCTTTGGGAATCAAACTTTTTCTAACATTGACAACGCGGCCAGAGCACACACGCGATTTGAAACAACTGTTTAGGGGTTCCCAAGTTAAGCTATCGGTAGCAGTGGCAAAAGACATTATTTTGAAAGAACACTCTCACCTGAGTTTTCAGCTGTAGACTGTTGAACAATGGTCCCAAACACACACGTTCCTGGTTATCAACAGAGGTCAAGCGTTTTCCAACACTCTTAAAAGAAATAAAATGAACCACCATATATGAATCTTGTAATGCTTTGCTTTATTCCCGTCTCGTGGGCTAGTATGGTAATGGTTTCCTTTTCTAGCTGTCTGTCTTTCTCTTTCTTTAATCTCTTTCCCACAGGCACACAACAGGTAGGCTATACACGTTATCTACAAACAAATAAATAAACATTTATTTATAACTTTAACAATCAATAAATAATTGTATGTAAATACATAAATCAATAAATATATAAATCGATAAATATAAAAATGAATAAATAAATACCTACCCCACAACAAGGTTAAGTATTTTCCATCAACACCGAAACTGTTAAACAAGACCAGGGATTTCACGCAACGCAATGTGTTCAAAGGTAGTGACCTAAGTGAGAGTGGAAATGGTATCGACATGTCTTCATATATGTTACGTCGCATGTGTAATCATTTTTTTCTCACGCTCGAACATTCTGTTATCATGCACGTGGACAGCCAACGCCCTGATCAAATTTCACATGAACTTGCATTTTGTCACGTACGAAGCAAACAGGATGTAACTGGTTGAGCGTACATGTCATCTCACACGTGTATGCATGCATTTCGCTCTTCCCTGCCACCACGATGGTCAGATTATTTCACTTTCAAGTGTCCTCTGCGTCTTTGTCATTTTCCATTGCACCTGTTGTCAAGTCAGATCAGCGCATTCCAATAAGCTCAAATGAAATTCACCTCCTGCTCCTCTGCAAGTTTTTTTTCTCTACTCGCTTCGACCAACATAGAACCAAGTTATCATCACCGTTTACACGTTTAAGATCATCTTTGGGGGGTAAAATATCGGAAAACGCACCTTCGCTCTGTCATTCACCGACCCGTCGAAATATCGATTGTTCTATTGAGCACAGCCACCGTGGTCAGCGACAGGTTCGTTGAAAAACATACCCAGCAGTATCGTCTCTCTCAACCACCACGCTTCATGAACATTGTAAACAGGTATCGGTAAAGATTTTTTTTCAACATGTATGGCGTTAGGCCCTTTGTCAAAATGTCAAACATAGTTTCTAAAAGGGGGCGTGAGCCCGTGTCCTAGGACACCTCGTACACGTCTCTAGCGTTATTGGTTCGTGAGAAATCAGCAAAAATCACAAAAAAACACTTGTTTACCCCAAATTCGAGTTTCCAAATTTAAAAAAAATGAGTGGTCCATAGCAAAGAGGACGTCACCCCGAGTCCTTGGACCCGTCGTACACGCCTCTAGCATAATTGGTTCGCGGGATAGAGCAAAAAGTCTAAAATCATGTTTTTACCCCAAAAAAACATGTTCTCAACATTTCACCTTTTCGACAACGACATTCCCGTAAAGAACGCAACGAGACGAAAAAACGAATCCAAGCACGCCCTCCTAGCATAACTCCTTCCATTCCAAGGTCGCAGGGGCTCACAACTTTCTAAATGCAGCAGCTCCCCCAATTGACATTACTGTCAGGTTTTTATCTTAGAGACTTGAAATCTATTTTGGGGGTAAAAGGGGTAGGGACCTTTCATTTATGTCAAACAAACTTTTTTGTAAACTTCCTAGTTTCCAAAATATAGGATTTTCAAAATTCGAGTGTTAAAAAAAACATAAAAAATAAAAAGATTTTTATAGAAAATAAAGGTCATAAAGACCATTCGTTTGAGCCATGGCACAACGTTCTATCATGTTTGGTTTTCAAACCATCACCTACTTTCGAAAACAATCATTTTCAAAAAAAAATATATAACGAGTGGTCCATAGCAAAGCTCCCGTCAGCCCGAGTCCAAGGACACCTCATTCGTGAATCTCCGACCACGGGTTCGGGAGTTATCGGCTCGCATTAGGAGTAGTGGTGGGGGGATTAAAACTGCCACTACCCCAATACTCACGTACTTAAATTCTCGTATCGGCCTCCATTATATGCCCGCAAGATGTCTAACCAGACATAGTGGTATTCATACTCGTTGCCAGATAATCTTGATGAAAACTGTTTGTAATATTAGCTGCTTCAACAGCAGAAGTAATATTCTTGATAGGGGTAAGATCGAAATGATCCATGATAAAAAAATATCAGATTGTAACGTGACCCAACATTGATGCATTCAGTACTATCAATACTCTTAAATCTTATTCAGCACCGGAACGAGTTCTGATGTTCAAGTCTCTGGGCAGAGTTTCTCACTCTCCAGACAATGCTAGGCATGCTGGTTTCCCTATGTCGGCTAAATGAACTGAAACGTGCAAGAATGGTATGTGAAAAGTACTGACTTATCTTGGTTGGTCAAATAGTTACCAAGGCAAAAGCTTGTTCTGGCCATTGGATAAAAAAATAATCCAGTTTAAATATTAATGGACAGTGGAAAGAAAAGTATAGACAAAGTCTATCATATGTCCGTGTAGCAGTAATAATTACCAATGTTCTGCCACAAAGTCTATCTCCTCAGTGATAACTTACGAAGAATTCGAAGTTCACTAAAATGTCAAATTCTTTTCGAAGTCCAGTAACCATGTACTGTCGTAGAAATTCACTAAGTCATAGCAACCGTGTGCTAGTAAAACGTAGAGTATTGCAACCATGTGCACGAAGATATTTTCAAAATATAACGATGTCCTTGGCGGCAAAGCGCTTACGAAGTAAAAACGTGATGTTTCAGCGATAAGGCACTGTATCGAAGTAATATATTGAGCTATGGCTCCCAGCCATTTTATACTCTGCGGGCGTACTCCTTGACGTCACTGCTTGAGATCTGCTCAAAATAAAACATCTCATATCTCAGCTTCCGCTCGACCAATTTTCTTGAAATATAGCACGTTCTTCTTCCCTTGACCGTGCCAGTAGTTTGGTGTTAGTCTCATGTTTATATTCAATAGGAAAATATTTTATACGAATATAGCCTCGACTATGACACTCTTGCTACGTCACTTAGCGATCTGTTGGCTGCATAAAGCTTCGAAATGCTTCTAAGAACAATGGGAGCGCGCTATTCAAAACCTCAGCTCTGGACTTAGCATCTGGGCCTGTGCTCTCAAATCTGGACAACTGGATTTGGGCACAAATCGTCAATAAAAAGTATGTGTGCCTCTGCACGCTGGCTGATGTTCTACTTGAACATTCCTTTTCCCTCATATTCACATTGTTTGTAACATAAAATGATGTCATCAGAGCTCATCAAACTGCAGTTCTGTAAAGTGGCTGTGTTAAACTTCTGCACGAGCCAAATTATACGGCTATTTTTGCAATACATCCTTTGTGCTGCCTGCACGTCCTACCTTCAAACTTATAGAATAAACAACCAACTTTTAATACCATTGGTGTGTTTATAACTCATGGGCATCACTTACAGTAGTGATTGAAAGTGTACTGTCTTCAAATATGAACAGATGTACAGTCGTACATGTAGTGTTGGCTATGCTTTAAAAATCACGTTATCTGGCTTCCTTACAACCAGAGTACATCCTAGACAAACTGCACATTCTAATATGAAAATTCCTACCTATGTTTGCTCACAGTGCGATACTAATACTAATCAACAGTTAATTGTGGCCCTGACATGGGTAATGACAAGCTTTTATAACTCACATATTCGATGCGACGTCATCCTTGATTTTGGGTTACCATGTCATCGACTCCTGGAGTTCAGAGTCCAGTTTGACTCTGTCCTTCCATCTTTTCCTCCGCCTTATTGTGGACTTAAAGGAATCGGCATCTCCCTCATCATGGCATTTAGAACTGTTCCATAACGTACTGGATACGCAGGTTACTCATCTCGGTCATCGCATCATTGGAAATACACAACATGATGTTCTGGAAGTTCGCTGATGTTCTGATTAATTATATTTGACTGATAATATACAGATTTGTGTGCTGGTGTGTTCGTTGGAATATTAATGAGTATAATGACCAACCACGTGTAATGGTGTCTGTTTCACTTGGTACTTTTACATACCACCGCCTGTAGGATATCTCCACAACCGTAATGTCGTCATAATTTGAATTAACGTTATAATGCACTGGGTAATGATTTTCCACGGTTAGTTTAAATGTTGTACTGTGCTTGCTACTAAATAAGCACACGTTTACGGCTTACCTCGTGGCCTTTTGCTAATGGACTCTTGACGCTAAGTCAAACACTTTCACAGAATTCAATGCACAATGAAATACCACTTGTTTTACTTATTAAATATTCATCAGTCGTTGTGTCAAGTTGCTGGCATGCAACTCACAAATTTTAGAAATATATTCCACTTCGCAATGACTTTCGGTTCGCGTTTCACGAGAGCAAAATAACGCGTGCCACACTTGGGCAATCCCACACAAGGAGTTTTTTTTGGTCCCGTCTTCCTATCGACTTAGACCAGGGTTCCGGAAAACTACGCTAGTCAGTTAGAGATTTCCAACCCCATCAAAAATTCGTTTCACACACGATTTATCGTTTCCTATATCCAATCAAGATTATCAAAAATTCCACAAACCATCCATTATTATTCGTGTGACCATCAGACTTCTTATATCTGCAGTGGCGAAAATTCTTCTCATAAAAAAGGGTTTCCTCGTGGTCAAGTATTTCTGGAAAGTTACCAAGGTTGGTTACTACTCAGATCAAATCCCAGCACGGCTTGTCCTGGCCTGCTCAACGTAATACCAACTTCTGAGTCCATAAAAGTATCACCAACATGAGCTACTCGGGCTCAATATGACGTACTGTCCCCGTAAATCCGGATAGTAGGCTGTCAGATATCCGCCCCCTCAATCGGATTGCCAATAATCAAACGCACCGGCACAGCTACATCAATGAAAATTGCACTGACAGATACTACCGAGATTAGAGCACAGCAGTTAACAAGAAATTATTGTGGAACACACCAAAATATACGGGGGTTCATACTTACCTTTACTTACCTCTTCAAATTAATCTCGGGAATGGGTTGCCAACTGGATCACTTAAAGTATGCCCACACAATAACCTCCACCATGATATTTAAAATTGAACCAAGACCAGGACAAGAAACTTTAAACTGTACAATAATTTATTTCACATAAAGGGAATGACTTTAACAAAAACTCAACAAAATACACGTGGCAGTCAGAGGTCATTGTCAATATAATCATGTCCTCCTGTAGGACTGGTAGACGTTACATACAAAATTTTATCTTTCACTTGCTTATAAAGAACGTAATAATAGTAATACACTTGGAATGGATGAGGGAATTGGGACAAGACACGTAGCAATTGTTTTCCTCTTTCATAAACATCACACTTTATTTATAACGGCAAGCCTGTTATGTAATCGGCCTTGGCCTCTAACATACAGTTGTCAGGCCAGCTGCGATCCACCCTACATTATGTCGCATGCCCACATCGTCAAACGGACCCACCTGTGCGGTCAGTGCTAGGATATGCTCGTAACCTCAGAGGTTATCTCCCTTTTCAAACGCTTTAAATGTCCTCAACTCAACTCAAATATTAACACGCAAATCTTTTAAATGCTCCAATCAAATGTTACTGGATTACTCAAATAATCCCAAAACTTGTTTAATTACATAATCCATATGTATAATTAGCGTTCTTTAGAGTATATTAACCAAACTCTTAATGTTTATAACAAATGCTCATTAATTATTTATAACAATTACAAATTGTTTATAATATTGTCAAATGACAATTGAAAAATCTATACACGCCTCTCTTAATTCCTTTCATTTCCAATTATTATTAAAGATAATTACATAATTTATTTACAATATTTATATTTATTTATTAATTTTAGAAATACATTAAACCACACGTTTATCCGGTTGATAATTACTCAAATCAGGTTAACATAATCGACCAATGAAGGTTAGTTATATTTAAAAGTTATAAATCCAGGTTTAATAAGTTTTAATAATTATTATTATTATTAGTGACGGTAACCTCCATTCAAAATCGTTATCTCAAATTATTTAACACTCTTGTTAATTTTAACAGTAATTTCACATGATTAATTTTCAAATGACCTGGACAATAAACTCAGCGGAAAATACTTCGCTTCAAACGCACTAAAATTGCATAAAATAGGCCCAGAATTCATCATATATTTCAATATATATATGGCATAAAAATCTTCCATAATCCATACACAAAACCTCCACTTATAATCTCATCAACATCATTAATATTACTGTGGGAACCTCCTTCAATTATTCAAGGGCATTATTCATCAGCGACTTTTACATGTCCACTGGACTAACGATTATACATCCATAGTTCCACTTTAAAAATTCTTATATTCATTAATTGTTTCAAAACTGTTATTTTATTTAACCTTCGTGGGTTTCATTCATGAATCGATATGAAGTAAAAATTTGCCAATCACAAAAATAAATTTAATAGCAAATACGATTATACACGCCTCTCTGGTCTATCAAAATTGAGATTAATATCTCCTAAGTATCGTAGTATAAAAATACTATCTTCAAACAAAGTTCATCTAAACTGCAAAATAGTCGAATAGAATACAATTAGACTGTGGAATGCAAACATTATTGTTCCAATCTAGTATTGAGAAAAATTCCTATCAAATGTTCATTACTATAGTGTATTCAATAAATCGTAATCAAAGTTCATATTTCATAAAATTGTCTGTAATGCAATGGTAATGACGATAACTGACGATAAATGTCTATGTTGCAATCATGTTCACATAACGAATAGTATTTCCAAGATCGTCGATACAGAAATAGATTTTAACGCTCTAAAATCTTTTAATTATTCTTCTTTCTTGAGGATGACAGAAAATTGGTCAAAGTAATTTACTCAAAAGAATTACTTTAATAAAGTGACACGCTGTCTGAATTCAAATCTGCCAAAGAAAAACGTTAACTTTACAGTCAAATCGTGACTACTAAAATATGCAAATTACTGAAGAAAATTAATTATCAGTCTCAACTGATCCAAAATTATTTAAATCTGCCAATGACATAACAATGTCTTAATAAATCGTAGAAAAAGGCATAACTCATCGAAGGTGTACTGAGTACAGAGATATCAAGCAAGAAAATGGGGCATACAATATATAGGACAAAAATATGGGAAAAATGGTTGCTCAGACATCGCTAAATGGCTCAAATAAAACAAGAAACGTTCACGACTACCTTATCTGTTGATTGAAGTTCCAGAGGAAAATCTTCCAAAGAAGACTGGTGATGGTTCCATTTCACCAAAAAGATGTGCTTCGTCCTCGAACCTGGAATCAGCGCCCTCTGAGAATAGAACTGCTTCCTCCTCCGGAAATTGCACTGCTCCGTGTATACGATAGACATCCTTCTGGCAAAACTCTTCTGTGTGAGCCGGGTCCACCCTGGCCTCTCTTGATAGTTCCTGAAGTTCTGGTAGTAATTCGCCATGAAGTTTATTGCAGTTATTTCCGCAGAAATATTCATATTTGTGGAGTATGAATATGTTTCCACTGCCATTTGATATAATTCAGCGTTGGACAACGATGCATGAGTGTAGTTGGATGTTCACTACATGCTCGCTTTTGTAGAAAGACGATTAGCGAAGTTCCATGCTGTTAATTCACTCCATCGATATATGTCCCAATTGCATTAAAGTCTTTAGTCTTCCATCTCCACTTCCGTTATAATAGTTGAAAGAACTGCGATATTATATTGTTCCATGTTAGAATGCAGCGTTATATTATTAAACGCAATATGTAGTAGCACGGTTGCAGTACCAGTGTCAGCCGTAGCGTACAATGTGATATATTTTAAAAGTGCTTCTCAGGTGGCGAGAAAATCACTTTTGTCTGCCGTCTTAAAATGCCTATATCTTTCGAATTATATTCTTGAAAATGTTCAACCTTTCTACACACTTTGATATAGTACTGCACAATCGAATTAGCTTAAAGGCATTAGTCAACTCTTGATATGTTAACTTGTAAACTTGAAAATGAGTGCGTTTCATCTTCGCCTAGTTTCCAAACACCGTAAAATGGAACTGCGGCACGCTCGAAGCTCGTTCGATGCGGTTGGCTTTACCACACGCTAAAGACGACTTGTTTCACTTTATCCCTCGAAAACGACTATAACATCAGCAATATATATGCGGTATCAGACACATGAGATATGAGATATATATGCGATATGAGAGCTCCTCTCTGCTGTGCAAGACCTTTTATCAACTTCTTAAGGGGCGTATCCATCCCTTCCATAGCTCGTTTCTCCATCATCGTAGAGTTCATAACAGTTGTTGCCATAAGCATTCGTAATTCTGAACGGACCCATGAACACTATTCCAAATTTGGGATAGATCTTCTTACTCACATCAGCCTTGACCGGTCTGCGTAGTAATACCAGATTTCCAATTTCTAAGGGCGCACCAAAACGTTTTCCAGCTACTCTTTTCAATCGTTTCTCTGCTGCTTTCTGGAGTTGTTCCTTCGCTCTGTCAATTCTCTGCTGCCTTCCTAGGTCGGGATCTCTAGGTAAGTGGTTAAAAAGATTATCCCACGGCCTTTCTGGGTTTCTTCCTAGATGAAGTCTCATTGGCACTTCTCCTGTGCTCTCCTGCACTGTAGAATTCAGACATTCCTCAATAAGGGGTACAAATCTCACCCAACCAGAATGATCATTCGGACAGAAAATTCGACAAAATTTCGAAAATTCAGCCATATATCTTTCTGAAGAATTCGATTCTGGATAGCGCACGCTTGAAAATAAGTGCTTAATACCAAGCCTTTCCATATCTGCAGCAAATTCTAAGGATGTAAACTGAGCTCCATGATCTGATAGTAGATATTCTGGTTTACCAGCTTTTGGAAATACAGCATGTTCCAGTCTGCTTACAACATTCCTCGTGTTAGCTTTTTGCATGGGACTCATTGTTACAAATTTCGAGAAGACATCCACGGTAACCAACAGATACTGATTACCCTGATATCCCTTCGGACAAGGACCAAATATGTCTGTCGCCATGAGTTCATTTGGTTTAGAGGGAATCATAGCCTTAGGTTTTCCTTTTAATAGAGCGGAAGCATACTTTGCTCTTTGACATTTATCACATGAACGAATGACATTAGCAATGCTGGAACGCATGTTAGTCCAAATAAACCTCTCTTTAAGAGTATCAAGAGTTTTATCTAAACCTGCATGTCCAGTAGCGTGATGAGCTACCCACACTAAATTGACAACTAGTTTAGGTGGCACGACTATTCGGAGCTTTGTATGCACAGAGTCAGCATACTTACATACGATGTCTCCACTCAAGACAAAGTGTCGTGATTCTCTCTGTGTAGCTGCATAGTCAACATCAGTATTGTCCATATAACCCTTGAGGAACCTGTACATTTTCCTGATTGGAGCGTGTCTCTTCTGTGACACACCGATTCGGGCTAACCTCCTAACGGTCTCTTGATCTTGCTGCTCCAATTGTACATGGTTTATCTGCACATTTTTGATAGGGTTACGTGATAAAGCATCAGCCAGTAAGTTATCTTTCCCAGGCTGATGGACAATCGTGGCATTAAACTGTTGGGTGAACAAAGCCCAACGTGTCAATCTATCACTAGACATGTCAGTTTGCAGCATAAACTGAAGTGCTTTGTGATCTGTAATAATGATAACCTTGTGTCCCAGCAACATTTTTTTCCACGCTTGCAAAGCTGTTACAAAAGCTAACGCTTCTAGTTCTGTCGTAAAGTAGTTTTCCTCGTGTTTCTTTAACTTTCGACTGGTGAACGCAATGTAGTGCTTGTTGCCTGCCTTGTCTTTTTGGTATAAGACCGCACTAATGCCTATTCTTGATGCATCAGACTCGATATAGAACACCTTCTCAAAGTCTGGGAACTCCAGTTTAACGTTGTTTCTGAGCATCTCCTTCGCTTTCTCAAAAGCCTCGTCTGCTGTGGTACTCCATTTCCGTCTGTTATTCTTCTTGAGTAAGTCATACAGAGGAGCCATAATTTCAGAGTATCTTGGACAGTGACTGCTGATAAATTGGCATGCGCCTACAAATTCTCTGACTTGTTTCACCTTAGTTGGCTTTGGGAACCTTGTGATCGCATCTACTTTCTGCATGTTTGGATGATATCCATCTTTATCAATCGTATGCCCCAAGTAGTTGATTTCCTTCTTCAAGAATTGACATTTTCCAAAATTGACCTTGATATTGGCCTCCCTTAAATTTTCAAACAACTTTCTCAAATGCACTAAATGTTCTGCGGCGTTGGGTGAAGATACAATTAAATCGTCAATGTAGCAGATTACATTTTCCTTTACTTCGTCAGTGAGCTTACTATCAAGTGCTCGAATAAGTGCTGGTCCACTGTTGACCATTCCAAAAGGCATTCTCACAAAGACCCATGACGTCTGGTCAAATAAGAATCCAGTGTACTGCATACTTTCTTCTTCTAGTTGAACTTGGTAAAATGAAGATGTCAAGTCAAGAACACTGAAACATGCTCTCCCTTTGAACTTTCGAAGCAGATCTCTGATCTTAGGTGGTCGGTCATTTTCTGGAAGAATCTTCAAGTTGATGGTCCGAGCATCGAGACAAAGACGTATCTGACCATTACTTTTCTTTACTACAGTGATGGGGTTTATGTAAGACGACGCCTGTTTTTTAATAATCCCGTCTACCTCCATTTTTCTGATCAACCCTCGTACTTCTTGATAGTATTTCTCAGGTATGGGGTATATTCTCTTTTGGTAAGGGGTTTCATCGGTCAGCCTTATCTTGTACTTATAGTCTTTAATCAATCCAGGCTTCTCATCAAAAATATCTTGGAATTCCTTTATCAAATCCTCAAATTTCCCCTGAATTTCTTCAAATCCTTCAATTTTTCTACTGGGTATTTCCGTTAGATTCTCCACTTCATTGATAATAGTATTTAAAATTTCTTCCCTAAGGTCTATCTCCAGACTGTTCTTCACGTCCTGTTCTTCGATTTCTTCTGTGATCATGTACCCATCATTAAAGCTAATAATCCTATTCTTCATGTCAATAATGGCTCCAACTTTCGATATAAAATCGATTCCTAGCACAATATCGAAATGGATCTTGCTCACCACAATGAAGATCTGTTCATAAGTCCTTCCATTAATTTCAAAGTTCAACAACACTTGGATCTTGCATTTCACTGCCTTGTCTTGGAAAATTCCTCTCACTTCGACGGTAGAAACAGGTAAAACTGTCATGTTTTCTCCTTTTAACAGACTTTGATAGCATTCATCAGAAATGATAGAGATAATTGCGCCGGTATCCATAAGAGCTTTGTACTGTTGGCCATCTATCAGTACGGAAATAATAGGTAAGGCACATGGTCTTTCCTCTTTGACGATTCCCCTCTCTTCTAATAAATCCTCATCAGTAACTTCATAAATTTCATTAATGGTAGTTAGGTGTGGTGTGGCAATGTATTTATGGTTTCTCACTGCCGTTGAGAAATCGGCGGTTTTTTTTTTGTGTTACCAATCTCAAAGTTCTGCTGGCTTGTAGAAGGACCAGGATCGATCACTACATCCTGTCTTTTCTTTTGGTTTTCAGCTTCCTTCTCCCGTAATTCCTTAAGATACTGCTGACTTTCTTTCTCTCTTTCCTGATATTTGACCTTGAGAATTCTGATTTTGATTCTGGTAATTCCTATTGTAATTCCTATTGTAGCCCTGGTTATTGTAGTATCTACCTATTCCGTTGTTATAATTTCCTCTATTATTATTCCAGCCTCTTCTTTGCTGATATGGACGGTAATCTTGCGATCTGTGGTTGCGAAAGTGATTATTCCTGTGAGGACTACATTTTCAGTTTTTTCTTCATCAGGCTTGTCAGTTTGCTGAACTTGATCCATATAGACAGTATTGATGTCTTTGAATTCGTGCCTCTGACCTTTTTGTACCACATTTAGCATTGGACTCGTGTAGTCAAGCCTTCTTAATAATTCGTCCATACTGGTCAAATCCCTGATGTTTGTCGATATGATAAGTCTTCTCGCCTCCACAGGCAACATAAGAGAAATCGCATCTATCAACTGCTCTGTTGACAATGGGGGTTGCAAAAATCTCAAGCGTGATAATTGGCTCGTGAAGAAATCAGCGTACCGTGTTGGAAGAGTACCTGAATACTTCCTTGAGTATACCTCAGCTCTTAATGAATTCTGCGCTTCGATGGACCAGAATCATTTTATCAGTGCCTCTGCAAATTCGTCAAAATTACTGAACGTATAGCGAAATGCACGGAACCATTCAAGGGGTCCTCCAGCTAGAAATCTCTCCACTATCCTCATCTCTCTTTCTCTGGGAATGTGAGCTTCAATGAAATAGTCTTTCAAGTTCCGGATATATTCTATCGGTGTTAGACTATCAGTATTGCTAAATTTTTGAGGTTTGTCCTCGAAGTTCCGGATGACTGTCACATTTCTCGGATATGAATCCATGTAATTCCTCCCACTATCACGATATTTCCATTCAGGTTCAATATTCCTATCCTCATCTTCTTCTCGGAATCTGGATATACGTTCCTCAGGACTAATATCTCTCTCTTCTGCGGCGAGGTTACATCGTCTGACGTAATTCCTATCATCGTCACCAGTCAAGCCTTCTGGATCCTTATCCGTGATTTCCGTGATGACTTTCCTGATCAACTCTTCTTTATAGGTTTCCATCATGCAGGCTTCTCCTAGTTTCAAATTCTGAAGTTTGCTCGTAGTTTCATTAACATCAGAGACAACCTTATGAATTTGTTCCTTTAATGTTTGCACGTCCTGACCTATTTGCGTTCTATCCTCTACCTGCTTTTCGGATAGCGAGTCCATCCTTATACTCAAATCTTTCCTAATTTGCACTACCTAATTATTAATGTCTACTTGTGTACTGGCAAGTTTTCTTTCAATTCGTTCCTGAATCTGAGTTACATGTTCCCCACTTGACCTATTCCATTCATCTTTCCACACCGTTACATTTGCAGTTAACATTTCCGCAATATCTACTTCGATATCTTCTTTAAGTAAACGATTATGATCTAATACTTGGGTTCTCATGACCTCTACATCATACTTTAATCCTGCTAAAGAAGCTGTTGTCCTAACAGACTCGTCAACTAACCTGGTTGTTAATGCACTAATGTTACGAGTACAAAGTGTTTTTGAAGTTTCAATTTCTTCTCTAACTTTATTGACATCAGTTTGAACTTTAGCAATGTCTACAAAAACAGTGTTAACTTCTACCTGTATCTTAGTTATATCGCTTTGTATCTCATTTACATCGGAATGAATGTTATTAATGTCTACTTGAACATTTGACACATCGGTTCGAACATTATGAATCTCTCTTTGAACCTCTTCAACTTTATCTTGTACAGTAGCAACATCGTTCCTAACAACAATTACCTCAGCTCTAGCACATGAAATATCACCCCGGACATTAGCAACATCAAGATTCAACATAGTAAGATCTTTCTGTACCTTAGAAACATCAGTCTTAACATCAGAAACATCTTTATGCACATTGGACAAATCTATTTTAACCTCTGAGACAACTTTATGCACATTGGACACGTCTGTGCGAATGTCAGTTACAGCATTCTCGATTCCCTGGGTACTGATCTGTAAACGCGACATATCATTTTCTAAGATTGCAGAACTGGTCTGAAGAACTTTCAAACTTTCATCCAGCCTACTAGACAAATTAGCAGACAAATGACTAGCATTCTCCTCCATTCGACTAGTATTCCTAGCTTCCATCTCCTTCATGCTTTCGTTCATGCTATCTTTCAAATTAGCAGACATATTACTAGAATTCTCCTCCATCATCTGCTTCATTCTGTTGGACATCTCCTCCAACATTTTCCTCATACTCTCATCTGCCATTTCAATAATATTCAAGAATAAACTGCTTTAGGGACATACATCAAACAGA
This sequence comes from Meconema thalassinum, assembly GCA_946902985.2. NCBI lineage: Eukaryota > Metazoa > Arthropoda > Insecta > Orthoptera > Tettigoniidae > Meconema > Meconema thalassinum. Next base: position 125,272,797 of record OX336397.1, read on the forward strand.
GCAAAATAACAACATCTGAGCAACATTCTTCACCATATATAAATTTGAGCAATTTTCTGTCTTAAATCTAACTTATAATTACCTTACAATTAACTTTCGTAGACATCTTATGTTGAAATAAACTCAAGCACATGTTCAAATTTCTTTGGTTCATTTTAAAATATCCTAACACAAATAATTTACATTTACAATCCAAATAATTTAATTTTATCTTTAATATGACGAAACATGTCATAAGCCGGTCAAATAAAATAAGATTCCAGATCATAGGCGATTTTTCTAAGTTTCCAGCCTATTTAACCTCTCTCAAGTTGTATAAGATCTGATCTTTTCTGAGTGTAATTTTCCTAATACAACACAACATTTAATCCCTATATAATCACACTCTCAAATTCTACAATTGGCCAAGACATCTAACAAAGAATCAACCTCTTTATTTGAGTCTTCACAATCCCATTGACATCGATAACTTGGTAATCCAATGTTATTCGAACACTCCACAAAATTGCGGTGCCAATTTTACTGCAATAACTTGGTAATCCAATGTTTTGCTGAACGTGCCAATCGAGCCAATCGAGCTGATCGTGCCCCACGAAATTGCGGCGCCAATCCTACTGGCGTTCAACCTGGTAATCCAGTTTTGTCGAACCTTCCCCACGTTATAGGGTCGCCAATCCTACTGTCCCCGTAAATCCGGATAGTAGGCTGTCAGATATCCGCCCCCTCAATCGGATTGCCAATAATCAAACGCACCGGCACAGCTACATCAATGAAAATGGCACTGACAGATACTACCGAGATTAGAGCACAGCAGTTAACAAGAAATTATTGTGGAACACACCAAAATATACGGGGGTTCATACTTACCTTTACTTACCTCTTCAAATTAATCTCGGGAATGGGTTGCCAACTGGATCACTTAAAGTATGCCCACACAATAACCTCCACCATGATATTTAAAATTGAACCAAGACCAGGACAAGAAACTTTAAACTGTACAATAATTTATTTCACATAAAGGGAATGACTTTAACAAAAACTCAACAAAATACACGTGGCAGTCAGAGGTCATTGTCAATATAATCATGTCCTCCTGTAGGACTGGTAGACGTAACATACAAAATTTTATCTTTCACTTGCTTATAAAGAACGTAATAATAGTAATACACTTGGAATGGATGAGGGAATTGGGACAAGACACGTAGCAATTGTTTTCCTCTTTCATAAACATCACACTTTATTTATAACGGCAAGCCTGTTATGTAATCGGCCTTGGCCTCTAACATACAGTTGTCAGGCCAGCTGCGATCCACCCTACATTATGTCGCATGCCCACATCGTCAAACGGACCCACCTGTGCGGTCAGTGCTAGGATATGCTCGTAACCTCAGAGGTTATCTCCCTTTTCAAACGCTTTAAATGTCCTCAACTCAATTCAAATATTAACACGCAAATCTTTTAAATGCTCCAATCAAATGTTACTGGATTACTCTAATAATCCCAAAACTTGTTTAATTACATAATCCATATGTATAATTAGCGTTCTTTAGAGTATATTAACAAAACTCTTAATGTTTATAACAAATGCTCATTAATTGTTTATAACAATTACAAATTGTTTATAATATTGTCAAATGACAATTGAAAAATCTATACACGCCTCTCTTAATTCCTTTCATTTCCAATTATTATCAAAGATAATTACATAATTTATTTACAATATTTATATTTATTTATTTATTTATTTTAGAAATACATTAAACCACACGTTTATCCGGTTGATAATTACTCAAATCAGGTTAACATAATCGAACAATGAAGGTTAGTTATATTTAAAAGTTATAAATCCAGGTTTAATAAGTTTTAATAATTATTATTATTATTATTAGTGACGGTAACCTCCATTCAAAATCGTTATCTCAAATTATTTAACACTCTTGTTAATTTTAACAGTAATTTCACATGATTAATTTTCAAAGGACCTGGACAATAAACTCAGCGGAAAATACTTCGCTTCAAACGCACTAAAATTGCATAAAATTGGCCCAGAATTCATCATATATTTCAATATATATATGGCATAAAAATCTTCCATAATCCATACACAAAAACCTCCACTTATAATCTCATCAACATCATTAATATTACTGTGGGAACCTCCTTCAATTATTCAAGGGCATTATTCATCAGCGACTTTTACATGTCCACTGGACTAACGATTATACATCCATAGTTCCACTTTAAAAATTCTTATATTCATTAATTGTTTCAAAACTGTTATTTTATTTAACCTTCGTGGGTTTCATTCATGAATCGATATGAAGTAAAAATTTGCCAATCGCAAAAATAAATTTAGTAGCAAATACGATTATACACGCCTCTCTGGTCTATCAAAATTGAGATTAATATCTCCTAAGTATCGTAGTATAAAAATACTATCTTCAAACAAAGTTCATCTAAACTGCAAAATAGTCGAATAGAATACAATTAGACTGTGGAATGCAAACATTATTGTTCCAATCTAGTATTGAGAAAAATTCCTATCAAATGTTCATTACTATAGTGTATTCAATAAATCGTAATCAATGTTCATATTTCATAAAATTGTCTGTAATGCAATGGTAATGACGATAACTGACGATAAATGTCTATGTTTCAATCATGTTCACATAACGACTAGTATTTCCAAGATCGTCGATACAGAAATAGATATTAACGCTCTAAGATCTTTTAATTATTCTTCTTTCTTGAGGATGACAGAAAATTGGTCAAAGTAATTTACTGAAAAGAATTACTTTAATAAAGTGACACGCTGTCTGAATTCAAATCTGCCAAAGAAAAACGTTAACTTTACAGTCAAATCGTGACTACTAAAATATGCAAATTACTGAAAGAAAATTAATTATCAGTCTCAACTGATCCAAAATTATTTAAATCCGCCAATGACATAACAATGTCTTAATAAATCGTAGAAAAAGGCATAACTCATCGAAGGTGTACTGAGTACAGAGATATCAAGCAAGAAAATGGAGCATACAATATATAGGACAAAAATATGGGAAAAATGGTTGCTCAGACATCGCTAAATGGCTCAAATAAAACAAGAAACGTTCACGACTACCTTATCTGTTGATTGAAGTTCCAGAGGAAAATCTTCCAAAGAAGACTGGTGATGGTTCCATTTCACCAAAAAGATGTGCTTCGTCCTCGAACCTGGAATCAGCGCCCTCGGAGAATAGAACTGCTTCCTCCTCCGGAAATTGCACTGCTCCGTGTATACGATAGACATCCTTCTGGCAAAACTCTTCTGTGTGAGCCGGGTCCACCCTGGCCTCTCTTGATAGTTCCTGAAGTTCTGGTAGTAATTCGCCATGAAGTTTATTGCAGTTATTTCCGCAGAAATATTCATATTTGTGGAGTATGAATATGTTTCCACTGCCATTTGATATAATTCAGCGTTGGACAACGATGCATGAGTGTAGTTGGATGTTCACTACATGCTCGCTTTTGTAGAAAGACGATTAGCGAAGTTCCATGCTGTTAATTCACTCCATCGATATATGTCCCAATTGCATTAAAGTCTTTAGTCTTCCATCTCCACTTCCGTTATAATAGTTGAAAGAACTGCGATATTATATTGTTCCATGTTAGAATGCAGCGTTATATTATTAAACGCAATATGTAGTAGCACGGTTGCAGTACCAGTGTCAGCCGTAGCGTACAATGTGATATATTTTAAAAGTGCTTCTCAGGTGGCGAGAAAATCACTTTTGTCTGCCGTCTTAAAATGCCTATATCTTTCGAATTATATTCTTGAAAATGTTCAACCTTTCTACACACTTTGATATAGTACTGCACAATCGAATTAGCTTAAAGGCATTAGTCAACTCTTGATATGTTAACTTGTAGACTTGAAAATGAGTGCGTTTCAACTTCGCCTAGTTTCCAAACACCGTAAAATGGAACTGCGGCACGCTCGAAGCTCGTTCGATGCGGTTGGCTTTACCACACGCTAAAGACGACTTGTTTCACTTTATCCCTCGAAAACGACTATAACATCAGCAATATATATGCGGTATCAGACACATGAGATATGAGATATATATGCGATATGAGAGCTCCTCTCTGTTGTGCAAGACCTTTTATCAACTTCTTAAGGGGCGTATCCATCCCTTCCATAGCTCGTTTCTCCGTCATAGCTAGAAGTTCTAACTTTGGCAATACTTGACGGATTTTCAAATTAAAAAAACTCAAAAATAATTTCTTCAAAATTCCAAATCAGTGCCATAACTGAAAATAGATTTCCACAATTCTGCATTCCAAAAGTAATTAAATATAATAGTTTCAGTAATCTCCGTCTCCCTCCTAACTATCGTTCATTGGTTCGAGTCTCTCCTCCAATCGCGTAACTTCTTCCTCAGCACAATTCCATGTTTCCTGCGACTGCGTCGTAAATCTCAGATCTTTCTCGAACAAAATCATGACGTCACCAAGAATCTCAGCTCATGCAGCCTACTTGCGTGAAGTCTGCATCATCCGTGCTTACGTCATGAATATCCACGTCACAACTATGACAGCCATAACTTAACTCATATTTTCCAATACAGCCATCGTGGTCTCAATATAATTCAAATTACGGGGGCAGTACGAAAGTGGGGCCAGAGAATTCCAGGTTGACTTCTTAATGTGTGAAAAGTCCCAAATAAGGGATATCCAAAACTGTAAAGTTTTTAATGGTGAAGCAGTGGCAGCACAGCATAGGATGGTAGTCATTGACTGGAAAATGAGGATTAGGAACAAAAGCAGGCCGGTGCGAGTCTAAACAAAAATGAAGTGGTGGAAACTAAATGAAGAGGTGTTTAAGGACCATTTTAAAGAGAAAGTGTTCAACGGTGTGGTTCATTGCAATGCTGTGCAGGAGTGCGCAAAATAGCAGTTTGATAATGAGGGTAGGAACTGAAGAGTTAGGCAGAACGTCTGGCAAGGAACCATCAGCTGACATAAAAAGTGGTGGTGGAATGATGAGGTATAGAACATAGTGAAAGACAAAAGTGACGCAAATAAGTTATGGGATAAGTCAGGTAGTCAAGAGGATAAAGATAACTACACGAGTTGTAATAAGGAAGCAAGGAAGGTAGTAGCACAGTCAAAGGCACAAATGATGGATCGGCTGTACGAAGAGTTGAAAACTACAGAAGGTGAAAAGAAAATTTTCAGAATAGCGCAGGCGAAAGATAAGTACAAGACGGACTACACCCAAAAAAAGCAGTTCATAGATGATAATGGTCTTGTACTAACTGACCATTCCGACATCAAGTGCAGATGGATAAACTACAATGGAAAAAATTCTGAATGAAGAGAATCCAAGGGTATATTTAGGAGAAGGAGAACACCACCAGGGTCTGAAAATGGATATTAGAAGAGAATCAGTAACATTACCACTTAAGAAAATGAGAAACGGAAAAGAAACAGGACCCGATGAAATGCCAGTTGAAGTGTGGAAGTATCTGTGGATAGATGTGATTGACATGTTGCTGAATTTAATGCAAAAAATGTACCATCGAGAAACAATTCCTGATGAATGGAGAGAATGTATTTTAGTGCCTATAAATAAAGAGAAGGGGGATATTCAAGACTGTGCTATCTACAGGGGCATTAAGTTAATATCCCATACCATGATAATCCGGGAAAGATGATAGACAAGAGGGTCCAGGATGAGACTAGCATTATTGAGGCTCAATTTGGCTTCATGCCTGGAGATGGTACCTCAGACGCAGTGTCTGCTCGTAGACAAGTAACAGAAAAGTATCGTGAAAGACAGAAGGGATTATACTTGCTATTCATGGACCTAGAGAAAGCATATGACCGGATGCCCAGGAGAGAAATCTGGAGATTTTTACGAGCGAAGGGTGTAACAGAGAAGTACGTGCAGTTGCTTCAAGAAATGTACAAAGAAGCAAGAACGTAGATTAGAAGCAGCGTTGGAATTACAGATTTGATTCCGGTCCGGGTTAGTTTACACCAAGGTTTGGCTTGAAGTCCATATCTGTTATACCTAATTCTGGACGAAATGTCTGGTGGATTAACAGACCAAGTCCCTGGTGTATGATGTTTGCGGACGACATTGTGTTGTGTAGTAGCGTCAAAGATATCATAGAGGCAAAGCTGTAACTGGAGGGCAGCCTTGGAAGGCAGAGTACTCAGGATTAGCAGGAAGAAGACGGAGTATATGAGGTTCAATACAGACCAAGGCTGTGAGATCAGAATGCAAGGGCAAACGTAAATTTAATAGAGTGGATGAATTCAAATGCATTGTTCGGTGGTGGCTGGAAATGGAAATCTCGATGTCGATGTGTCACATAGGATTCCAGTAGGATGGATGAAGAAGTCACGAGAGATCTGTGACCGCATATCAAGCCCAGGGTTAAGGGAAAAAAATATAAAACTGTTGTAAGATCAGCATTGTTGTATGCTCTGAAATATGGCCAGCAAGGAAAACACACACAAACAGGCTTGACGTCACAGAAATGAAAATGCTCAGGTACATGAGTGGATTTAATAAATGTGATCGAGTGGAAAATGTCAAAATAAGAGGAACATTGAAGGTTTTAGAACTTAAAAGGTTCATTCTGGTTCCGTATTGATAAATTAATTAGTATAAACAGGTTAAAGGTTCCACCTGATCAATACATTTATTAATTATGATCACCGTGTGGTCACTAGTGGGACATGTTTCGAGGCCTAATAAATATTTTTGGCCCCTTCATCAGCCGATATCACAGAGAACGATACAAGATTATTCCTCACTTAGCACTCAAAATGCAATCTTTTATGGTACACCATAAAGCGAGATTGAAACATCTCCCGCCCAAAATGAGCCATGTCAAAAGTCTTAATGAACTATCATTAGTGCTTTCAATAACGTCTGGGGACCACGGTGAGGCGTCTATTGAAACTGTTTATGAGCCTAGTTCATTAAGACGTCATAATGAGGACCTTCACATTAAATTAAAAAGAAATACTCGGTGTTGGTGCATATCAAACATGTAACATTTAATCATATAATTACCCTTATCATTCCCGCCAAATGAAACACACATTCAGTAGTACTCATAGTATTATTACCAGAACAATTATTGCATTGTCGAGTGTTTGCATCACAAGCACACCGGCCTGCTGCTTCACGATACAGAAAGGCCCCAAACGTATCTAAGGTGCCGTGACTCTTGCCTCACGACACAGATGCACCAAACGCATCTATGATGCCGTGACTGGGAACGGAACATGCTCCCCGCCGTTGAATCAGTTGATTCAATGGAAATTACATAGATTGAAAGTTCACTATAACAAATAAAAACAAGACACAATAGCAATAACACAAATAAAGTTAAATACATTACATGGATGTCTGTCTGTTTGGTAGTCAGCCCGATGGCTGGTTGGATCCTCAAAAAGTACCACCATTAGGTTATATGGGTAGAAACCCACAAAAACCCAAGGCAGCGCTATATTGAGGCGTTCTAGGCAAGAAGAGGAGTGAGGTAGTTTGCCATTGCTTTCCTCACTGAGTCAGAACAGCGGTACTAACCCTATGAGTAGAACCTTTCACAGCATCCACAGGCACAGACTGTGCCCTGAATGTCATTACTAAGCACCACCCATACCTCAGTAGCTTCCATATAATCACAGCCATGAGTGAGACTGAGACCTCGATGAAAAGCCACATTTTACTCTAGCCTGTGCCAACAGACAAATGCATGAATAAATAACAAAATAATGAATCGCTGTGCAGATCTGAAATCTTGCTCTTCTTTGAGACGCAGCGAATAGCTTGAAGGTCAGCTATCTCTTTAGTATAACACTCCTGTTGTGAGATTGTAATACAGGTATATAACGCCGACTGAAAATCTTGCACAGTAAGTATTCCTGTATTTTTCTCCTGTGCGTTGGCAGCGTTGTGCATGAATCGTGGGCAATAAGTAGTCACTCGAGTCAGTCGAGACAACGATGAGTATTTGTACATAAATGCAACTGCCTCGGTACTTACTAGGATGACCGCAGAATGTGTATCTCGAGATTCTGGTAACTCGTCCTTCTGTACATGGGAGGTACGTTTCACAGGCCAAAATTTAATGGGTTCAGGTAGCCAAAGTGGACGATTCCACCAGAGCATCTTGTCTTGTAGTCGATCTGGAGCAACGTCTCTCGATATTAAGTCTGCTGGGTTGTCATGGGTGGGAATGTGTCTCCATTCTGCCTTGTGAGTATATTCTTGAATTGAAGAAATCCTGTTGGCTACAAATGTCTTCAACCGCGTAGCAGGGGATGCGATCCACGACAGAACAATGGTAGAGTCTGTCCACAGGAGCACCTTGCTGACTTGGAATGACAATACTGGCAGTGTTTTATATACCAGTTGTGCGAGCAACAATGCTCCGCACAGTTCAAGTCTAGGCAGCGTCAGTCTCTATATAGGGGCTACTCTGGACTTGGAGCATAACAAATTGACAAACGTCCTCCCTTCCTTGTCGACAGACCGTACATAAATACAAGCCCCATACGCTCGTTCTGAGGCATCGGCAAATCCATGAATCTGAACACCTGAAGGGGGGGGGGGTCCTTTACAAGTGACTAATCGTTTCACCTTAAATCCTTGACTGCAGGGAGTAGAGAATGAAGCCGTTCCCAATCTACAACTTGTTCAGACGGGAGTTCATCAGCCCAATTTAGTGCGACCAACCATAGTTTTTGCATGAAGATCTTATAGGATATCACCACTGGACTGACCAAACCAAGGGGATCAAAAATAGAAGCAGTGACTGACAAAATCTTGCACTTTGTGACAATGGGATCAGCACGATCCGAACTGCAACACAGGTTACCAGAAATCAGGAATTGATCTGATAATGGTTGCCATAATAAGCCTAGAGATTTCACACTGCTACCTTGGTCTAGATTAAGAGGCAGCTGAGATTCTCTATTCTCTTCTGGAACTGCTGTCAGTAGTGCTGGGTGATAGGCACACCATTTTCTGAGAGGGAAGCCTCCACTCTCCAACAATGTTATGATTTCAGACTGAAGCTGTAGAGCATCCTAAAGGTCGTTACAACCACTAACTAGGTCATCAACATAAAAATCCCTGCAGAGAACTTGTGCTGCTCCAGGAAACCTTGATTCTTCTACTTCAGCGAGTTTTTGTAGGCATCTCGTGGCGAGAAAAGGTGCAGCAGCTGTGCCATATGTTACGGTAATTAGTTCATAGCAACTAGGTGGCTCCTCTGGACATTCTCCCCACATAATCCGTTGTGACTTTCTGTCACCAACATGCACCTTGACTTGTCGATACATCTTGGCAATATCGGCAATGAAGGCGAAGGTATGTGTTCTGAATCTGAGAATAATGGAGTACAGATCCTCTTGAACTGTGGGTCCAACCATTAGTATGTCATTGAGAGATAAACCAATTGATGATTTTGCAGATGCGTCAAAAACAACCCTAGTTTTGGTTGTAGTGCTACACAGCTTAAAAAAGGATGATGTGACAAGTAATAGCATCCACTGTCATCACCTAACGTCAAGGAGTTATTTATTTTCACCATGTGTCCTAACATTTCATATTCATGCAGAAAGTTACAGTAGTCTTACTTTAGTGCGGGCTGTTTGCTAAAGCGTCGCTCTAGCTGAGTTAACCTTGATATAGCCTGACTAAATGAGTCTCCTAATACTTCAGGCTCTTGCTTAAGAGGCAAGCGAACTACAAATATACCAGATTCATCCCTCGTAGTGTTATCTGAGAAACGTTTTTCGCAGTCTTTTTCTTCCTGAGTTTTGATTGGGGAAGAGAGATCCTCTATTTCCCAGAACCGTTGTAACTGGGCATCTAAGTTGTCTTCTACCCGCAAAAAGCATGAGGCTAGTCCTGAGCATTCTTCTCCCTGTGGTCGAAATCGTCCTGAAAGAATCCATCCAAATTCAGTGTCTTGGAGGACTGGATAATTTGGTGATCGTGTGCGATGACCAGGCTTCAGTAATGAAAGGAAATGCTCAGTGCCGATTAATAATTCTATGTCTCCTAGCTGAAAAAACTTAGGGTCAGCAAGTGTTACAATAGTGGGCAAGTCCCAATGATCGTGTAGAATAAAGCTGCTAGGCATGCTCCCTGTAATACGTGGAAGGATAGAGCATGACATATTAATTGTGACGTCACTCACAGTGGATTGCAGCAGCAACTGAGCACTGTGCTTAGTTTGTGAAAGAGAGTTATTTATTCCACTAATTGGTATAGGGTTTTTGTATTTTCTTAGGCGTAATCTCTGAACAAGATCTTCCGTACAGAGATTTGTATGGCTGCCACTATCCAACAATGCTCTACATACATGCACTTTCCCATCAGAATTCATGACTCTTACTAAGGCCGTAGACAACATCACCCTAGCCGAGTATCGATCTCCTATGTTGCAGTATGTGTGTGTTGGGTTAGAAGCCACTGGGTGTTGACTTGAGCCACCATCTCTACCTAACAGAGTACCTTCATTTTGCTTGTGTAATGATGGGTGGTGCTTTTTGTTGCACAACTTACAACCACGTGATTTGCAGTCTCTGGATGAATGCTCAGTGCGCAAGCAATTATAGCATAGACCTCTTTTCTTAACGATTTGAAACTTTTCCCCTAGGCTGAGAGCTGCAAATGTTTCACACTTGTGAATACTGTGATTGTGCTGACAGTAGGTACATTTGATGTGGTTGGTGGTGATATAAGAATAACGTGCTTGAGTGTCTTCCTGTGACTTGACCTTACTCCGCTCAAATTGCTGTCCGGGCACTAAAGTGGTGTGTTGTGTGCTTGGTAAGTTCTCTAGAGCTTGTCGTTTATGTTCCACAAATGATAATAAGTCATTGAGGGACAGAGAGTTGGTCTCTACATGCGATAATTTCCAGTCTCGCCTAGTACTGATATTAAGTCCTCAATCATACACTTGAGTCAGTATTACTTCCTGCAGTGGAATGGTAAGTTCCAAGGCTATAAGTGCGTTTAAATGACTGTTGAATGTATTTGAATACCTTACGAGTTCTTTAGCAGTTTCACTAGCAACTGGTTTTAGACTTAAGAGCTCCTTAACATGCGTGGCTGCTATAAGCCTCTTATTCTCAAATCTGTCCTGCAGCATTTTCCAGGCTATGTTATAGTTCACTTCAGTTAGAGGAAGGTTTTGTATTAATTGGCTAGCCGGCCCCTTGAGAACTGACACGAGATAATGAAACTTTTGAACAACAGGTACCTGGTTATTGTTATGCACCATAACCTTGAAACTGTCTGCACATGAGAGCCAGTTTTCATGCTTCCCATCAAAATTAGGAATATTGATTGACGAAAGTTTCAACCCTGACATAGTGCCTGTTTGGGTTCTGCCTGAATGATGTGATGCCTCTTCAATGTTAGTGATTATGTTACCCATGTCACCCTTAGTCTTATAGTATTTAGTTTCAAATTTCAACCTAGCTTGTTCATGTACTTGCTCATTTTCGGTATCTCCTAGTTCTTGTTCAGACTGAACATCGTCAAACTTGGACATTATAGCACCCATATCGTCATATCTCAATTTAATTTCATGCAAATTAGATCGCTGCTGGTCGCCTAGATTTTCTGCATGCGCGTAAGCTGAACTCTTAGCCGTGCCCTCTGCTTGATCAGTTTCTGTTTCGTGGCAGGATCCATTATTAATAGGATGATTGTAAAGAAAAGGAGGCCTGAGCAAATTGTATTTTCTCACTGAATTACTTATTTACTTAACCTCTGATGATGGAACATCGATACTGGAACTGGCAGATGATGTCATCAATGTGGACTTCTATGTACGGTACTGTATTTCCATGGACAGTTTTGGTTTTCGTATCCGGTCCGGTACAGGCCTTTTGTTGGTGCATATCAAACATGTAACATTTAATCATATAATTACCCCTATCATTCCCGCCAAATGAAACACACATTCAGTAGTACTCAAAGTATTATTACCCGAACTATTATTCCATTGTCGAGTGTTTACATCACAAGCACACCGGCCTGCTGCTTCACGATACAAAAAGGCCCCAAACGTATCTAAGGTGCCGTGACTCTTGCCTCACGACACAGATGCACCAAACGCATCTATGATGCCGTGACTGGGAGCGGAATACTCGGCTTTCTGCTACAATAATTAACCGTTAGTCAATTGATATTTTCTGTTATATTTGTTTGACAATAATAAGTAACGAAGAATCATTTAAACATGTTCTTATTATAATAGTTAAGATCAGTAATATATAAAAATATTGCATACCAGATATATAAAATAAATTATTCCTGGATTAGGAGACTCGCTCTAAAGCTCTCAGTGTAGATTGGCTAGCGATCCTTCGTTTCCTTCTAGACCATGGCTGGGGTAGCCGAGTCTCATGACTGGATTTTGGTCATATTATATTGCAAATAATCTCGCGCAAGAGGTTCAAGGAACACATTTTTTACGGAGAAAATAATCTCGCGCCCGAGGACACACATACACAAATAACTATGAAGCAATTAATGAGGCGAAGGCGGCCACACATACACACGTAGATATGGAGACATTAAACTCGCGTGATACGCCACACATATTCACATAGTTATGAATAAATATTGTGGTGCCTGATTCCACGCTTTCACGTATGCATACTGTGCTCAACATACAGTAGCCAGTTGTTGCGGGTTTACATGTGACAAATTCGCATAATTCTGAGCTCAACGGCATATCTGACAACGCTGGACGAGCCAGTGAGATAAAGTTACGTCTCAAGTAATGGGGGTGTGATCTGTTGGCCGTGTTCAAATACTCGCATATAGCCTATTTGGTTTTCAAGAATATTTATTTTAATTATGGATTTTTTGAGGCAAGAAGAGGGTAGAAATATACATGAATGGCACATTTGTTGTATAATACGATTATTCATGAACCTGATAGGGAATTGACATATATTTTCCTATGGAGCGCGGTAATGTGTCCTCCACGAGGGGGCAGCACTGCATACCATGTGATGGGACATCGTGTCAAGTGTCAGAAGGAGGACTAGCTCAGATTTGTTTTGTGGGCTGCGAAGCGAGTGTGTTTGGATGAGTAACACACTCATATTACGTAGTACATTGTTACATTCGCGTTGCCGTGAGAACAACGGCCTATCTACGTTGAGTGTAAAAGAATGTGGAGTTCGGATAGCGTGCAGATCGTTCCGCCAAGGCTTACATGATCAATACTAAAGCATTTATCTAGACTTATTAACCTACATTAAGTCTTATCGCAAATCATTGCTTAAGTTGAAATGTTTCAATGGACCAGTTTCATCAACTTCGTGACTTAGTGAAAGAAAAGTCGCTACCTTGGGTGAAAGTCAGCTGGTATAAAACGTCGCTTGACAATGTGAGGGACACTCAGATTTGTGCTCAAACTAGATCGGAATATTCACGCAATTTACGAGAAAAGTAAAGAATATCATGATATCACTACACGTTCAAAGCTGGGGATATTATACTGGCAAGAATTCTTTTGTGCTTTTATAGCTATTCATTACCCTGGGATAACGGCGAAGGTAATGAGTCACGAAAAATTTACAACCTGTGCTAATGATATGGCTTTCAGTGTTAGAGTAAACTCTCATGAAGAAGAGATGATGAACTAAGTACATTGCGTAACTGACATTGAGAAGCCATAATCTGTCCAAGATGTCGCAACTCACGAAGATGGACGGGAAGGTTCACGTTTCGATTCCTGCCGGAGTAAAAAAGAAAATATTGGAATGGAATCTTCACAACACAGGAGCATCAAGAATAATGACTTGAAGGAAATGGAGACCACTCAATCAGTTCCCGAGAGCTGATATTCCAAGCACATGCTGGGATACGTTCAATTCTAGATTGATATGAAAGCCGGTGACCTCAAACACATTTTAACCTTGGTAGAACGGGAGAATGGATCACTCATTTGCAGGTAGTAAAGAATCATGGAATGAAATTAATTATTATTTATTTATTTTTATTTAATTATAATTAATTATGAATAATAAAATTGAATTAACCAGTGATCAGTGCGGAGAAAAATCACGATTTAGTAGGTTGAAGGGATTAGGATGTTTTTATTGATGAACCCAGTTTGAATCTAATGATTTGTCACAACTACGGATGCGTTATTGATAGTAGGGATGTAATCAAGGTGAGAAATTAACGCAACAGTGTATGATGCAAACCACGTTATGATGGAGTGTTACGCGAGGAATTAAAATGTATGGTATTGGTCAATCATACACTACATGGATAAGACTTCATTGATATAGGCGAGGTATAGAGAGATAGAGAGATCATAATCATTAAGAAATTAGTATCGCGCTAGAGACGACACATGCCAATGCTGAAGACCACACATACACACTTTGGTTACGGGGAAATAAATCGCCCGCCAGAGGCACCACATTAGTTACGGATAAATTAGTCTCGCGCCAGAGGTCACTTATACACACTTTGGTTACGGATACATTAATCTTGCACCAGAGGCCACTTATACACACTTTGGTTACGGAGAAATTAATCTTGAGCCAGAAGCCACACATACAAACTTTGATTACGAAAAAATTAATCTCGCGCCAGAGGTCATACATACGCACCTAGGTTACGGAGGAGTTAATCTCGCTCCAAAGATACAAACAAAACTATTGAGAACTCAGTGTCGCGCTAAATGCGACACATGTCAATGCCAAAAACCTCACGTGTACACTTAGTTTTCAGAGGAATGAATCAAACGCCAGAAATCGCACATTCATACTTTGGTTACGGAGAAATTAATCTCGCGCCATAGGCCTCACAAACACACTTTAATTACGGAGAAGTTAATCTCGTGCCAGAGACCACACATACACACTTTGGTTACGGAGAAGTTATCTCGGGCCATAGGTCACACAAACACACTTTAATTACTGAGAAGTTAATCTCGTGCCAGAGACCAAACATACACACTTTGGTTACAGAGAAGTTAATCTCGTGCCAGAGGCCACACATACACACTTTGGTTACGGAGAAGTTAATCTCATGCCAGAGGCCACACATACACACTTTAATTACGGAGAAGTTAATCTCGTGCCAGAGACCACACATACACACTTTGGTTACGGAGAAGTTAATCTCGTGCCAGAGCCTACACATACACACTTTGGTTACGGAGAAGTTAATCTCGTGCCAGAGGCCACACATACACACTTTGGTTACGGAGAAGTTAATCTCATGCCAGAGGCCACACAAACTCACTTTAATTATGGAGAAGTTAATCTCGTGCCAGAGGCCACACATACACACTTTGGTTACGGAGATTATATCTCGCGCCAGAGGCCTCATATACACACTTTGGTTACGGAAATTTAATCTCGTGTCAGAGACCACACATACACACTTCGGTTACGGAGAAGTTAATCTCGTGCCAGAGGCCACACGTACACACTTTGGTTACGTAGAAGTTAATCTCGTGTCAGATGCCACACAAACACACTTTAATTATGGAGAAGGTAATCTCGTGCCAGAGACCAAACATACACACTTTGGTTACGGAGAAGTTAATCTCGTGCCAGAGGCCACACATACACACTTTGGTTACGGAGAAGTTAATCTCGTGCCAGAGGCCACACAAACACACTTTAATTATGGAGAAGTTAATCTCGTGCCAGAGACCAAACATACACACTTTGGTTACGGAGAAGTTAATCTCGTGCCAGAGGCCACACATACACACTTTGGTTACGGAGAAGTTAATCTCGTGCCAGAGGCCACACATACACACTTTGGTTACGGAGAAGTTAATCTCGTGCCAGAGGCCACACAAACTCACTTTAATTATGGAGAAGTTAATCTCGTGCCAGAGACCAAACATACACACTTTGGTTACGGAGAAGTTAATCTCGTGCCAGAGGCCACACATACACACTTTGGTTACGGAGATTATATCTCGCGCCAGAGGCCTCATATACACACTTTGGTTACGGAAATTTAATCTCGTGTCAGAGACCACACATACACACTTTGGTTACGGAGAAGTTAACCTCGTGCCAGAGGCCACACATACACACATTGGTTACGGAGAAGTTAATCTCGTGTCAGATGCCACACAAACACACTTTAATTATGGAGAAGGTAATCTCGTGCCAGAGACCAAACATACACACTTTGGTTACGGAGAAGTTAATCTCGTGCCAGAGGCCACACATACACACTTTGGTTACGGAGATTATATCTCGCGCCAGAGGCCTCATATACACACTTTGGTTACGGAAATTTAATCTCGTGTCAGAGACCACACATACACACTTTGGTTACGGAGAAGTTAACCTCGTGCCAGAGGCCACACATACACACATTGGTTACGGAGAATATATCTCGCGCCAGAGGCCACTCATACACACTTTAGTTACGGAGAGATTAATCTCGTGCCAGAGGCCACACATACACACTTTAGTTACGGAGAAATTAATCTCAGGCCAGAAACCACACATACACATTTTGTTTACGGGGAAGTTAATCTCGGGCCAGAGGCCACACATACACACTTTGGTTACGGAGAAGTTAATCTCGTGCCAGAGGCCACACAAACATACTGTCGTTAAGGAGAAATTTATCTCACACAGTGTCGTAACTTTGTTTAACTCTGCTGAGTACAATGATTGTTGAAGCATGCCTTGCAATAATTCAAGTAATTAATTGCAGCATATCCTCGTATTAATTACGTAGTTCAATAGTTAATGTTTCTCATAATGTTCAGCTGTTCACTTCACTTCTTTAAATGTTCACTTGTTAAATGACTATCAGTTCAAAATATTCTAAGTTCACTTTCAAATTTTGACAAAATGTTATCTAGTCCTCATATCTGACGAGTGCGGTCACAAGCCTACCCCTCGTCCAGAATATCGCTTTACATCCCGATAACCGAAATATTTTGCGTTCGCACTTCCCTAGAACACATGGTAACACGTCTGTTCCTTTCATGTTTTACAAGATAAGAACCTGGATTAATTCGCGCAATCTTGCCTCTCACTCTCAAATTTGAGTTCTTCTTCCTAAAATGATGCGTGATCTCGGCGGCAGACTTGAAATGTCATGTTTCTGCTGTAATGAGTCTTCTGTCTCAAAAACATAAATGCTGAAAGCTTTCGGAATACATTAATACATTTTCTTGGTAATTAAGATGTCTCCTAATCAGCAATGAAGAGCTTCGTAAATGATGGTAAATCCCTCTCGTTAATTGGGTCCGCCCTTTCCGTGGTGTGAGCTGGCTCTCTTGCTTCACCCCAACTCTCATAGATGTGACACGCGGCTTGCGTACTTCCAAGTTGCGGGATGCCTATCCTACCCTGGCTCGAGTCCCATCTTGTACGTGTCAGGCGCGCTCTCGGCTCCTCTTCTGGATCAGAACAGGTTGATACCTCTTCGCTTAGCCTTCCTTGTAACTCGTAGCTGATTGCCTCACTAAGTCTATTGCCGATTGGAGTTGCAAGGTAAGGCTTGGCCACTGCCAGAGGGAAGATGACGTGAGAAGAGGGAACAGGCATGGGGATGAGAGCAAAATATTAGGCAACATGGGAACGAATCCAACTATAACCAAATATTTTATAAAAAACAACAACTGAATTAAGACAATTTATGACACTGCTTGTAACAGCTTATAGAAGAGAACTGAGCAAAGCTAAAAAACAGATGCGATAACAAACTATTCTTGGCAATAAAATAATTTAAACTTTGAATTATTATTAAGTTTGTTGTGTTAAAGATAGGTTATGACTTTAATAAGAAAGAATGCTAAAAGCATTACTAGTAGAATGAACACTGGGATCACAGACTTGCTTGCGCAAAAAGCAACCAAGAGTGTCGATAAACAATTTGCATAAAAAGATAGCAAAGCAAGTTGCAACTCCAATAAACTATTTGCAATAATGCAAGAAAATTATTGACTAATAAACCAGACGTTGAAACAAATGGCTTTAATTTTTAAGGCACAACAAAGCTTACTGGGAAATATTTCAGAAAAACATTCTAAGATGCTGCAAGGAATGAAATAGATAAAGAATAGCTTGACTACCCACCCTGGGCGGACGTTGAATCAAGAAATAGATTCAAAGAGTACTAGACAAGGGCAGGGGCTCCCGTCGCCACTTCAAGTTGCCAAGCCACCTATACAAAGTGTTAGCAGTAACTGCAACTTCATAACTCATTTGTTAGCCTATTTCCATTGATGAAAAACTGATGATAGGCATTTATTCGTCAACGAATATATAGTATGTAAAATACAATGTTATTTGGAAGTATTGTGTCGTTTCAGATGGCTGCACAGTCCAATTCTGGATGCACACACTTTACTGCAGTGACAGCACACACTTGTTGTATCAGCAGATGATTGTGCAGGCACAGCATCCCTTGCATTCGGACGTTCTATCCTGCGGTTCCACCTTTCAGCTTCTAGTCTTCTCATATCTTGTTCTAGTTGTTCAACTCCGTTGTATACTATTTTGCGCCATTTAGTTCTATCTTCGGCTGCGGTTTCCCAGTTGACCGTATCAATTTAACACCCCTTGAGGTTATGTTTAAGGGCATCCTTGTATCGTTTAAGCTGCCCTCCATGGTTACGCAGTCCATTCTTTAGTTGGGATTATATGATTCTCTTTGGGAGGCGTGTATCTGGCATGCAGACAACATGGCCAGCCCAGCGTATCTGATGCCTGATTACCTTTGCCTTCATGCTTGTAGTGTTGGCTTCTTCGAGGATACTAATGTTTGTTCGATGATCTTGCCATTTAACTTTCAGTATTCTTCGTAAGCATGGCTGATGGTATTTTTCCAGGCATTTTAGGTTTCTCCTGTAAGTTGTCCAGGTCTCGTAACCATAGATAGGAGTAGGGATTGCAACAGCGTTGTAAACGTAGAGTTTGGTTCTCACTCTGATATCATGATTGTCAAACACTCTTTTTAGGAGATGACCGAAAGCCGCACTAGCACATCTTAAACGATATTGGATTTCTGTATCAATGTTTGCAGATGTGGAGATGTTGCTTCCAAGGTAAGGAAAATGATTTACGTTCGCAGAGATTGACCATTGATTGTAATAGCCGGAGTTCTCTTGTTGGAATTTGGTGACGGCTGATAAAGGATCTTAGTCTTATCAATGTTAACTTCCAGACCAATTCTTCCATATGCTTGATTAAAGCATTTAGAATAGATTGCAGATCTTCCTCAGTGTTGGCTAGTATAACATTGTCATCTGCATACTGAAGATCTATATCTGACACTAAGGGCATCTTGGTCTTAGCTTGTAGTCTGCTAATATTATACAGATTTCCATAAGTTCTATACACAAGTTCTACACCTGATGGCAGTCTATCATCCACAAGGTGTAGTAAAATTCCAACAAACACCGAGAACAATGTTGGAGCAATTTCACAACCTTGATTTACTCCTGTGCTAACATGGAAAGGGTCTCCTGGTCTTGTATTGGATTGAAGAGTAGCAAATATGTCGGCGTGCAGTAGCCTAAGTATATGTATTTATTTGTTTGGACATCCAATCAAAGCTAGAATTCTCCATAGAGCTTCTCGATTAACAGAATCAAACGCCTTGACGAGATCTATAAAAGTCATATACAAGGGTTGGTTTTGCTCTCTGGACATTTCCTGCATTTGTCTTGCACTGAAAATCATATCGACTGTACCTCTGTTTGGTCTGAAACTACATTGTGTTTCTGGCAGACACATTTCAATCAACGGCAGTTAGACGATTGGACAATACTCTAGCTAGAATTTTTGCCGCAACAGAGACCAAAGATATTCCTTGATAAATGTTACACAGAGTCTTATCCCCTTTCTTGAAAATGGTGATCATGGAAGCATCTCGTAGATCATCAGGGATTGTCACTATGTTCCATATTTTCACAACCAACATATGTGTAGCCTATGCTGAATTAGCAAAGGACCACCCTCCTTGAAGAGCTCAGCTGGGATTCCACCTTGTCCGGGTGCCTTTTAATTCTTCAGCTGTTGAATGGCCTTCTCGATTTCTTGAAGAGATAGGACATCACCTAAGTGATCTTGAATTGGTTGTTGTGGAATATAGGCAAACACATCTTCCTTGACTTACGAGTTTCTGTTCTGGAGGTTTTAAAAATGTTCTTTCCAACGGGAAGCTATCGAGTCAGGATCTTTAAGAACTTCAGTACCGTCATTGGATTTTAGACAATTAAGACCTGTGATGGAGGGACCAGTAATAGCTTTGGAAGCACTGAAGAAAGAACTAGTGTTTTTAGAGGCAATTAAATTCTCCAATTCCACAGATTTGTCAATCCACCATTTATTCTTGACCATCCTGCATCTTTTCTAGACTTCCGATTTGGCTTGTTGATTTCTACGTTTCTTGGGAGGTGAATTTGAATAATTTTGCCAAGCCTTGTAGTCTTTCCGCTTTACATCAATAAGGTCACATATTTCTTTGTCGTTCTCATCAAACCAGTCCTGATGTTTCCTCTTTTAAAACCAACTGCTTCTTCGCCAGCTCCTGTAACGGCTGATTTGAATCTTCTGGGTAATCATTTGGAAGTTTATCAGCCAAGAGTAACTGTTGTTTTCTACTGTTGTTCTTAAGTTGTTCAGTATTTAGTTTGTTTTTTATCGCTTTCCTCTGAATCGGTCGTTTAGGGTGAACTTGTACGTATTTCCATCACAAATCGAACTAAGCGGTGGTCAGTCCTACAATCATCAGCACCAGTCATAATCTTAGTTATATGAACATCACGCTGATCTCTAGAGCGGACAATAATAGTAGTCCACAATAGTAGTCGATTAAGTAACAGTGCTTTGAAAAAATAGTCTGATGAGATCATCGTTTGTCCGTGTGTCTGTGTGTGCGTGTGTGATTCGTGTGTGTGTGTCCCTAATAACTACTAACGGGCTGGATCGATTTCAATGAAGCCCGGTAAGTTTGTAGCACTATTCTGGACGACCTCGACCCAGACCTTCAAATGTTGTTTCATCTCACCAATCCAACATGGCGGCTGTGCGAAATATTTTATCAGCATTCATTATCTCCGAAACTATTACCGATATAACCCTGGAATTTTGTTCGGTGATAAAGGGAACTACTAAAAGTTCACCTATGTGACGTTTGATAACCTTGTAAATAAAAAAACCAATATGGCGGCCAAGCGAAATTGCGACTTTTATATAGACGTTTCTAGCGATTTAACCTACCAAACGCAATGAAACTTGGTACAGTATATGTATAAACACATTGTAATGCACCGACATCTAACTTCATTCAATTGTTTACATAACCTCAAGATGGCAGATGTGCGAAATATTTCACCGGCATTCAATATCTCTGAAACTATTACCGGTATCACCCTGAAATTTTGTACGGAGATAAAAAGTACTGCTGGAAGTTCATCTAGGAGACTTTCCAAAACCGGTTAACAACAATACAAGCATGGTTTTAAATAGACTTTTCTCGCGATTTAAACATCCAAACGCAATGAAACTTTGTACAGCAAATGTTTATACTCATTGTAATGCACAGGTATCTAATTTAGTTCAATTGTTTACATAACCTCAAGATGGCGGTTGTGCGAATTTTAAAATTAAATTTTTATTTCTTGTGTCGTAATCATGCGATCGAAGTGAAAGTTTGAATAATGAACCTACGCAATAATTTTTCTTTAATGGTACATGACTCTATGGCCTATACATATTACAGTCCAACATGGCAACCATCCGAAATATTTAGACGGATATCAATATCTACGAATCTATTACAGCAACCAAACTGATTTTTTATGTTCATAGGGGCTAAAACATAAATTCACCTATAGGACTTTCAATAACCTGGTGATCACAAATCCAACATGGCGGCGACGCGAAGTATAAATATTCACATGGACGTTTCTCGCAATTTAACCATTAGAGTTCAGTGACACTTGGTACATTAAATCCTTATACAAATGTTAATCCATTGACATCTAATACTTTTCTATTGTTTCGATTACCACAAAATGGCAGCTGTGCGAAATTTTAAAATCTCGTTTTTACTTCCTGTGTCCTACATGCGATTGGAGTTTGAATACCACACGTACACAATAATCTTCATATAACAGTACATAACTCTAAGACCTACGTATATAAAAATCCAACATGGCGACCATCCGCTATATTTAGTCGGTTCTCAATATCTACCAATCTATTACAGCAATCACACCGAAATGTTGTATGTTGATAGTGGCAATTAACATAAGTAGGATAAATGAAAATAGGCTTTAGTTCTTCACAGAACTACTTGTTGTGGATAAGATGGCTCTTATGTTAGGCAAAATAGAAGGCATAGATAGCTTAGGTTAAGAATGTAAGAAGAAATGTAAAATGAATTCCTTTAAAAGCTAAGCAATGATTAAAGAGAGCATAGAACTCTAGAATTTGCTTTATCTTAAAAATTAGGCAAAGCAGCCCTTAATAAGCACCCCATGTACAACAAATGGGAAAAAGGAGGCCCAGAAATTTTAAGTTTAGCTTAAAAAGTGGCTAAATATATTGATATTGATATTGATACAGACGTTAATTAATGGTAAATTAAAAAAAAAGGTAAGAGGTGACCTCAGTGAAACCTCAAATTTACGAGAAGAAAAAAAGTATAGCAAGATTAATTGCTTAAACTAAATGTTAGTAAATGGAGAATGGGAAGGACAAATGGGGTATGGTATGAATCTGTTCATAAACGCATTTTGGTTACCCAACACATCTGGTTCACACTGAGAAACCAATATATCGAAGCACAAGAAACAGTCACTATTGAGATGTATGTGGGTTGTTCAGATTTAGCAATTAGCGGTAGTTCAATGTTGATAGGATTTTGATGAATTTGTTAACTTTATTTTGCACGATTCAGAGTGTATTGCTTGATTGAAATCACAAGTTGTAGGTTGAGTTGAATGGGGACAGTAAAAGAAATCCCTCAGCGGAGTGAATGTAGCTAGTTATAGTTTCAAATAAACCAGTGGAAAGTCCCTCGAAGTGTCAAAGGCAGACTTTCAAATTTCTTCTTAGTAGCATAATTCCCATGATGGGAGGAAAACGTTTCCCCAATTGACAGATTTAGCAGTGGCAAGTTTCATAATAATTCAAATTGCAAGCTTACTTCAGTTTTAGCAAAGCAATATTAGAGTTCCCTCGTTGGGAAGCCAATAGTGATTATAACCAGCATATAAATTTCAAATTTTGAAGTTATGGTTATTTTAAATGTTCAGTTTAAAAAATTCACACAGGCTCCATGAAATGATAGGTAAAACACTGTTTTGTACTTAACTTGTCATCGTATGTTGATGCAGACACTCACGGCCAGCCGTTAGAAAGATTTTATGTCATGGTGACGGATTTGAAAGTTTAAAATATCGTTTTGATGTATAGACTACTCCATGAAGGAGAGACCTTATGTCAGGTAAAAGCCCTAGACGGAGAATGAGAGAGTGAACTCCTAGTGTGTGTTCGAGAAGCGGTAGAGGGGCAGGGAGAAAGGAGAAGTAGGGGAACATAAAGGCAACAAAACGACGACAAAAATGATTATAGACAAGAAAATTTCTTCTTCTTGAATGTTGATCATGGTGATGCGAAGTTGTCGGCAGAGACATCTGTGGTGGTAACGGAGAACTTTCAGCTATAGTATGGCTGGATGAGTCAGTTCAACATTTTTAGTGTTGGTACTCGTACGGGTGTAATGATTAATCGCTAGATAGCGTGGCATAGAGATGTTTGGCGCACATGAGCAAAAGAAGGAACTTGAATAATCTCCTGGAATCAGACTAAAGACAGAATAAGGAAAATGCACAGTGAGAAAACAGACATACAAAGGAAGTCTCTGCTGGTGTTTAAAAAGAAGGGAAGTTAAAAAATACCGTGAACAAGAAGGAAATCCCAAAAGTAGTGGCAACTATTAAAAACTAACGTGAACTGTATATTCAGGAGAATATACCACCGAGTGGACTGACTGGTTTGTCTGTCTTGCACGTGAGTTTTAACATCTAGTTTTAAAGCAAGGAAGAGTCTCAATCTTTCCACTGTATCAAATACAAGCCCGATAAAAATATTCACATTGCAAATTCGGCGACACTCTATACATAAATCAATGTTACCAGATAGTTTGTGGGTGGGTGTGTGTGTCTCCTATGCGTTCACAAACGATTCATTCGATTACAATGAAACTCGGGGGAGATATTGAGTGCACTCCAAGGAAGGTTTCTGGATTAGTAAATCCATTTTACAATAGGCAGGGCATGAGTAGATTCAACAAATGAGCGACGATACGCGAAGCGTTTCAATCAAGTCCCGTATACGGTCATATATCATTCATCCGATAGTGATGAAACTTTCGTGATTTGTTTTTTACACTCAAGGAAATGTTTATGGCTTAGTAAATCCATTTTACAATAGTTAGCACACGTGTAGAATCAAGAAATGTGAGACGACGCGCGAAGCGTTTCAATAAAGTCCCGTATGCGTTCACATACCATTCATTTGATTACGATGAAACATGGGTGAGATGTTGTGTACACTCCAGGGAAGGTGTCTGGCTTAGTAAATCCATTTTACAATAGGTAGCGCACGAGAAGATTCAACAAAAGAGCGACGACGCGCGAATCGTTTCAATTAAGTCCCGTATACGTTCACATACCATCCGTCCAATAGTAATGAAACTTTCGTGAATTGTTTCTGACTTAGTAAATCCATATTAAAATAAGAAGCGCACGAGTAGATTCAACAAATGAGCGATGGCGAGGGAAGCGTTTCAATAAAGTCCCGTATGCTTTCATATACCATTCGTCCGATAGCGATGAAACTTGGATGAGATGTTGTGTACAATCCAGGGAAGGTTTCTGGATCAGTAAATTCATTTTACAATAGGTAGCTCACGAGTATATTCAACAAATGTACGACGATGCGCGAAGCGTTTCAACGAAGTCCCGTATGTGATCATATACCATTCGTCCGATATTGATGAAACATTGGTGAATTGATGTGTACACTCAAGGGAATGTTTATGGCTTACAGTAGTAAACCCATTTTACAATAGGTAGCGCACGAGTCAATTCAACAAATGAGTAACAGCCCACGAATCGTTAAAAGAAATCCCGTATGCGTTCATTTGCCTTTCATCTCATTGCGATTAAATTTTGATGAGTTATTGTGTGCACGCCAGGGAAGGTTTTCGACTTCGTAAATCCATTTCACAATAGGTAGCACACGAGTAGATGCTTCAAATGAGTGACGACGAGTGAAGCGTTTCAACAAAATCCCGTATGCGTTCATATTCCATTCATCGATTGCGACGAAACCTTGCTGAGTTGTTGTGTACACTTATGTGAAGGTTACTAACTTAATAAATCCATTTCACAGTAGGTAGCGCACGATTCGATTCAACAGATGAGTGACAGCGCATGAATCGTTTAAACAAAATCCCGTATGCGTGCATATGACATTCATCCGCTTGCGATGAAACTTTTGTGAGTTTTTGTGCACGCTCCCACGAATGTTTCCGAAAAGTATATCGATTTTACGATTTTTGAGAGGCAGTTAACGGAAATTGAAAATCATATTGTGTATCCAAAAGCATTTCAAGAAACAAAATTACAACGCCAACACTTTCTATGATTGGCTTTGCAAAAGGGTACAGCTTGTATCATCATAAAAATCATCAGTTTAAAAACCCATAAATTAAAGAATCTGTGTCTGTATACAGTAATTTAGCATTATGTAGGTAGTTTTTCTTTACATAATCGTAGTTAAATGCATACATAAGTGCTTCCGATAATTCCAGAATGGCGTAACCCACGTATTGATGGCCCAGAAAGTAGTGGGCATGGTAATAGAGTTAAAGTTAGAAATAATGAAGCAGAAGCGGAAAAATATAAAAGAGAGACAGAGTATTCCTGGAAGGAATCAACCTGAGCACAATGAAAGAGAAAAGTTAGTTAGTTAGTTAGTTATTGAGGTTTTAAGGGACGGAACTACGAGGTCATCTGTCCCTACAGAAAGGTTAGGAACAGATGGAAGTAAAAGGAGTAGAAAACGCATACGTCAACCAGAAAAAAGGCCTAAAAATGTTGCTAAGAACGAAGAAATTTAGGTGAGAGCTACATAAACGTGTCGGGTAATGCTGTTCCCAGTAAAACCTTAAAATACCCTTGCACTGTTAAATGAAGGCTTCAGTGTTCTAGAATAATTTCTGAAGAAGAAAGGCAGGCTCTTTACAACAATTACTGGAAAAGGGAAGCATTGATCTACAAAAGGAGTATCTAACGCGTTGTATGGAAATAATACAACCTATATATGCTTACAAAAGTTTGGACAGTAATCGATCATTGAAGTACGCTTATTATTTAGAAATTAATTGTGCGATATTACGGTATGTAACTTGTATTTTCTGATGACATTAGATATAACCTGCAAGATGATATTTACTACATGTAAAAAGAAGAAAAATGGTGTGATTGAACCCGATAAACGAGGATGCTGTGAGAAGAGAAGGAGAGCAGTAGATCCCACTTTAAAGGCAGCTATTTAAACTCATATTGAATCAATTGAAGCTGCTGATTCTCAATATTGCCGTGCGTGTTCTACAAAGAGGTATGTGGATGGAAGCCTTACACTGGCAACTATGTACCGTATGTATGGCAATAATTCTGGTAAGGAGATTGGACAACCATTTCCAAAATTGGTTATGTATGATAATATTACATTACAAGAAAATTTTGACAGACACCTGCTTGAAAGAAACTAGTCGATCAAAGAAAGACAATAATTGAAATCATGTTTAAAGCAAACCAAGTAATTGTATTCGCTGCTTTGTCTTACAAGCTGTCATATATTTAACTTGAGGAGATGTCAGTCAATTCTACTACAAACGACGACTATCATGCTACAATTTTACTATCTACCTAGGTATAGCATTACTGAGAAGAAAGTGACCTGCTACTTATGACATGAAGGTGTTGCTGAACGAGGAGCAAATGACATTGCAAGCTGTTTGAACAAATACTTCGAAGAATGTGAGGCAGAAGATATGAAGTTTTATGCTGACAATTGAAGTGGTCAAAACAAGACAAAAATTTTCTCTGTTTATGTTCTATGTACTGAACTCTGCAACCAACTTTGAAATCTCTAGTAGTCGAGCACACCAAGAATGAGGGTGATAGTATGCATGCCCTGATTGTACGCTCTAAAAAGAGAACCTAAAAGAGAGGGTTAAATTATATTCCTTCTCAAATGGTTCCAATAATAGGGCTATCAAAACAAAATAGCATCCTTATAAATCTTTTGAAATGTCAACTGATGACTTCATCGATACTAAAGGTTTCCAAGAACGTTTGGGTAAGAATTTCAAAGTAAATGAAAATGGGGATGATGTCTCCTGGAATGATATTTGTGTCATAAGAGTTGAAAAATTAGAACCATATGTGGTGTTTTACAAACAGTACAAAGTAGGGTTCAAAGGAACAGGAATAACATCCCTCAGTAGAGAAAGGCTTATGATCAACCATCTGCAATATCTAAAGCAAAGAATGATGTTCGCATTTATTTGTGTAAGTCCTACAGTGTTGCCCAAAAATATGTAGACTGTTCAAATAACAAGACGACACCCGAGCTTCCAAAGGACCCTAAAAGTTAAGATTTGAGCTATGGATTTTAGGCTAGTATTATAAAGTTATCAAGGAGAGCGTGATGGCGCAGTGGCTGAACTTTTTGTCAATCACCCGGACGGCCGGAGTTCCAATCCCGGTGAGAGGGGGTGGAATTTTCACCTGAAAAATTACGTGGCGTCAGGAAGGGCTGTGGCCTTTAATCACCGGCCAAAACCAAAATGAGCCTGGTTGGCTCCGGCGACTTCAATTAATTGGGATAAACAGAAGAAAGTATTATAAAGCATTTCAATCAAACAACGGCACTAAGTCAACGGGTTAAAATCAATAATAATGTTATTGGTTTAGGTCCCCTTTTACTACTTTGGCTTTTAGTTACGCCGAGGTGCCGGAATTTTGCCCTGAGGGGGATCTTTAACGTGCCAGTAACTCTACAGACATGGCTCCCTCGCATTTACGCTCCCTTACGTGCCAGCTGACTGCGCCAGGATTAGATCATGCAATTTAGGACACAGCAGGCGAGTACGTTACCGCTGAGCCACGCAGACAGTCGGTTATAAATCAGAAGCATGTCTCGGTAGGATATCTATGCATGGCTTCGGTGGCGTAGTCGGTAGCATGCTGAACTGTTATGCTCAAGATCGCGGGTTCAAACCCAGTCGAAGTCGTCGGGCCTATGTTGTAGATTTATGGCAAGTAAAAGAACCTACAACTACAATTGGTAGTGTGAAGCCAAAATTTGTTGGCTATTGGGTTAGAAACGCTCTATCGAGTTCCAACGTTTGCCGCTGGGTGTCTGCGACAGTAGCATCTGGTAGCATAAGTTAGATCCACTTGGCATTGAAATTGGGGAACCTACGGGCGTTCATTTGAAATGCGCTGCTACGGCCATTTGCTGCAATTCAAATATAAATATCCATGCATTTTGAAAATTAAGGCATAAGTAAACGTAAATGGTCATCTCAAATACGTGCCGATATTTTAATTTTCAGATGTCGAAAATGGCTTTTTAATAGTCAGAGAGCTGATTTAATGAATAAATATTTGGATTATTTTGTACAATAATATAAACTTATTCTCGAATCATCTTGAAGCAAGCCAATTTATGTCGTCAGGATAATGCTCAAAAAGATAGATGTGGTACACTGTTTGTTAATTCTCTTATGAAATACCTGGTCTCCCACATGGCTGCTGTGACTGTACGTTACACAATTGGTATTGCCGAAATTATTTGTAAAATTGACATTGTATTAATTTGTCAAATTCAGGAATGATAGGTTTCAAACCCACAGAAGAAATACAAAGTACCTACAATTTATTGAGCCATTGAGGACCTTAAGATCTTTTTATACTTTTCGTTTCGCAAATCATACTGGTATTTTTACTAAATAACTATAATGTTACTCAATATTATGGAATAACTAGCTTTAGAAATGGTTAAGAATTTGATATTATAAGTATACCCATACTAGCAACCCGCCCCGTCTTAACCTTGCATCTTAAAGGATTTACCCAGCGTAAGCTTAAGAGGCGCTCGGGCGGTAGGTCCCAGACGCAAATCAGAAAAGCCGAGGTGAACAGTGAAACTCCCAGCACATATAGTCTACTCTTCTCTGAAGTCTTAACTCGACATGACTCGACAGTTGATACTGGCCGAAGCTGGGGTAATAGGCTCACTCGCTATGTTGTAAACTCGCTTCGAAGCTAGTAATTTAAATTTCCACTGAATGGAGTTTGTTGGAAGAAATGAAAACGTAAAATCACTTATAGTGGGCGATTTACTAAAGATATATGCTGTCGCGGACTTTCTTGCACAATTTTTCATGCTGAACAATTCTTATACTCATAGTTTATAGGCCTATATATTTTAGGGTTTACCCTGCGTAAGCTTAATAGACGCACGGACGGCAGGTTTTTCTTCGACTCAATTCACTGAAATCGTTGCTGCTCAGCTTCCTTTGGTCATAAATGAATGTTTTCCTGTAGAAACCTTCCTCGAGAAATCCTTTACAGAATGGTGAACACCGCATCAAAATCCACTTAGTGGATTTCGAGATTACCCGCGGCTATCATTGAAACAAATACATGAATTTATAACTAGTATGGGCCATTAATTCTCCGTAAGACGTATTAATTACGTCACACAATTGTATCTAAAGATACTTGTAGAGGACTGAACTAATAAAAACAGAGCGTCTTTTATGTTCCTATGAATTAAAAGTGTACAGTATATCAACATTGTGGCTTTTTTATTCTGTAGTACTTAGTGATTTAACATGACTTATGTTTACAATGGAAATAATCACTCAGGTGAGCTAGAAAACATAAAACCCCTACAAAAGTGAAATAATCGTTCCGCAAATAAATTGCTCAAGGCAGTTGCTAGCTTGCTAGCCGCCGCGAGTGCTAATGTCACTTCCCCTACCAAGAGGATGTTATTTCGTAACGCAGCGAGCTTCCCGCTTGTGTATTTTAGACTGCTAATTCAACTCCATCCTCCCAGGTTTGCCAATCTAACTTTTCGCCCGCGTAATATAGCTTTTTTCAAACTCAGGTTAGCGCCAAATAATTTTGAATCCCACATAGCGGGGCAATATTAGTTTTCTTTTCTTTTCTTTTCTTGGCGGGAGAGAAGTTATATGTAAATTAATCTAGTTTTTATTAAAAATAGCGCGTTTTAATAAGAACTTGGAAAATTCTATGGGTACATTAACAATAATTTTGGGATCGTTATTAACTTCTTGAGCAAGAGATCAACGTCAGCCGAGTTGCTTAATATTATGTGAATATATATCCAGCAAATCCCCGAATTACGGTTATCTCCCAGTTACGAATGAGTGAAATTTGTCGCATGTGTAGTTTAAGCAAATAAACCTTTTTCCGGCTGTTAGGTAAGAAGAACCTTGGTAGTGACAAACATCATCGAAAATTATATGTTAGACATTAAGCGCTAATTGCAATATAAAGCACAGGATCTTGTTGAAAAAACTGAATAAACATAAAAAATGAATATTAAATAACTCATAAATCAACATGATACATCGTGAGAGGACAATCATGACCAATTTTGCTGAGACTTCTGTAAATGTTTCTCTTGTTGAGAGATACGCAGTCATCATATTGGTAGAATAGATAGATTTGAGTTTGTGTTGTTCCTGTCAGGGGAACAGGAAATTTTTCGATTTAGCCTACCATTGAGGTGACACATTTTAGTCAAATAATACCTTAATTTTTTAAAGAAATTATTTTTTTGGTCTTTTGTGCATATTATAGCCTATTTCTCGGAAACTTCGGGATCAAAATACATGAAACATTCCTTGTGTATTAATATCTCATTGATAAATAGAAATACTTGTTGAGTTGTTGACAATTCATTTGAGGGTCTTCAGACATATTGGTCAACAGCCTCGTGTAGTTGGGAGTGTGTTGAGGCTGTCTGGCAGCCTGTATTGCTGTGATGATTGTAGTTGTGTGTGTGAATGTATCTGGGGCAGGGATGAAGTAGATGCTTCGGGACCTGAAGTACGGCACTATCCAGGCGGGACGAAATGTTTATGAATCCTCGCTACGCTACTGGCTGGCGAGGACAAGCGAGCGAATCTGGCTTTCCCTCATGTTCGAAGTTGTTCTTACAGATTATCTTACACCATGCCCAGGCTATTTATAATCAGCGGAGCGTGGTTTGTATTGTTTTCAGGGGCGGCCCCAGGGCGGCGCGAACGGTATGACCGCATCACGCGCTGTCATATGAGAGGGCGCAGAAAAGGCAACGACAGATTGTCAGCGCAAAAAATAAAACCCAATCACCTTATCATTACTGTATTTAACCCTGCCAGCAAAAATTAATGCCATCAGTGAGCTGGATTGTGCGCATTCAAAGTTATAGACACACTGTATAGCCTGAAATTCACACTTAATGCTCTAGAAAATATTAACGAGTTGAAACCAATCTCTATAGTTCTGTCCATCGCCGTGCCTCTTTCACCGACCACTTGTCATTGCCTGGTCAGTCGTTCGCGAATTGTACATGTGGGTTGTGATTTGTGTCTGTGTGCCAAGTTACGAAATTGAAATTGAAACGTTATTGTTAGACGTTACTACTATTAAATCAGGTGGGCCTATTTTGTGAGTATACTAAATGTTGTTATGTACGGTAAGATATTAGTAACATGATGTTAGAAACAGCCTGGTGGAAGCGCAACTTACAACCCTTTTAATACTATTACTGGGGCTTTTAGTCGGCCTACTATTCTAAAATATTATAATATGACTGAAGTGTTCCTAGGAATATGTCTAATTAGAATAATATTATTGGAACATTATACAGTGAGGGCCCTCCCTATAGAACGAAGCCTTAGTGGCCGTGCCGCGGAAAGGTCGCAATGACTCACCGCTAGATTTATAGCATGTACCGATTACAACAGCGGGGTGGGAAGCCCTGAAGGCTGTCATAGCATTTATTACATACGCAGCTGGCATGATACCTTATTTTTGATAATTAAGACTTTCTGTGAAGGACTGTAGCCTACCTCGTATCCCGTGAACATGGTTAGGTATAGAACAAAACATCGACATTTCCTAGTAGAAACTTATCTTCTCAAGAAAAAGTCTTGCAGTAAATGTGTTCGTAAGTTTCCGCGCCAAACGATTTTTACTTGTGGGGGCCCCTCAAAAAAAAAAGAAGATATACAGAAACAGTCAACGTAGGCCCTACTACGGAGGCTCTCAGCAACGAATTAACTGCACTGATACGCAATCAGTGAGGATTGCATAATAACCATCCAAGTGACGGAACAAGAGCCTTCCTGAGAACAGATTGATTTTCGTAGAGGCTGGTTAGTATAGTATAGTGATACAAATCAATCAATGTACCGTATTCTCTTCCTTGCAGATTACTTGGTCACAACCCTGACAGTTTTTGTTACGGTCCTGACGAAGAATGGCAAAAAGATCGTTCTTGGTGTAAGCTGTATAGTAAGATGCCAGTTCATGAAATGAGTGCCAGTCACAAACTACGCTATATTGATGTTGATTCATTTGAGAGGCGTGTAATTCGTGGTCATTATGTGTGGAATTTTGTGTGATAACCTGTGTTTAAAATTGTGACAAAGCATCAGATGCTTTTCTGAGAAAGGCATTGTTTTCCCAGAATAGGTAGTACGGTAGTGGATAGTAATAATAATGGGTGCCCGAGCAAAACATTGCATAGAGGCCCTTAAATCCTCTCGGCGGCCCTGCCTACAAGATATGAGCGTTGTCTGCGACATAGCAGTTGAAATAAACCTTTTCAAAAACATTTTTCTATTTAACTTATGGTTACGGTAGGGTATTGAATATCATCCACACTATAAACCAGCAACGATTAAAAGAACCTGCGCAAAGCTCACTTCACAGCGCATTCACTCCTAGCGGATGTGCGACGTCACAGAGGAGTGGTGGAGGGAGTCACATGCTGTCTGGCCGCCGTACCGAGCACACTGCAGAGACGCGCTTACAAGAGCTTCGTCATGGAAGAATTCTAAGAAGTATTCTTCTTCCATGGCTTCGTTGCCAATCCATTTTCGCGCTCTTATTGTTTTGTCAGTTTTATATACGTTTTCTTCATTGTAGTCCTATAATTCCTTGTCGTGTAGCGTGTACTTTATTGGTAAATGTGTTTATGTATATAGTGTTGTGTACCATGTTATTCTAGTAATAGTATCATTTGAGTTTCGTTATGGCTTCTACTTCGAAGTCTGGTAGCAAATGTGGATGACCATTAAAGGCACAGGCTAGAGAAATAGTCTATAACGTAACAGCTGACCTACGAAAACAGAAAATCTTTCATTAACTCAATTATAATGTTGTGGCTTCAACAAGTGAAGCAACGGGTGTTTCAAAGTCACTCGTGAAGCGTATAATAGCGGAATGGAAGACATCTATGGCAATGGGTCGTCCGCAGTTTTCAACACTTGATGCATTATTTCGTGTTGTTAATATTATAGACTGTGTGTGTGCGCGCTTATTGGAACAGTATATTTCTTTAAAACATAGTTTACAACTAGAGAATCGTAAATACTGTATTTTCATTTAACTCCGTGCGTAATACTTTACATTTATTTTCGTTCTTTTAATTGCATTGCGTTTGCAGCATTAATGAAGGAATAGCCTCAATCGAACAGCTGGCTGCAGGTACTTACAGTACGATATTTGACGGCAGCTTGACAGCCAGCCGTGCAATCCTTGATCCCGTATTGTCGGGGAAGATCGGGACGAGCCGAAGTGAGCTGCGCGAACCGAACTAGCCAAGGGTCTTTTGTTTGTTGTACCTTTATACTACTAGCTTGTACGAATCTTTCGGAGGTGTGAGTTACAAATAATGTAAAGAATGTACACCGTGTTTAGTCTCTATGAACATTTTAGTCTCCACAGGGGAGGGGGCGTCGTAATGAGATCTCGCACCACTTGAAAACCTTGCTAGAGGCACCCCTGAATGTTTAACGGGCACGCTGCGAGCAATTTCGTCACGGAATGGTGACTTCCATGTAACCCGCGGCAAAATATTAAGATCTGAGGTATTTCAGTCCCATGTAGGGACATTTGAAGTACGCATGACAGACGCGACTTAATTTAATATTGAAGATCGTTCTTACAACCTGAGTTCTGCTTGGAGGTGTTCGTGCCCTTTGTAGATCAGTTTACGATATTTACAATATTTGATATTTGATGTCGGATACACAGGTTTACATGTGTAACTTGAAACTTCTATATGACGAAAATAATTACGCAAGTTGCCCGTAGATAGTATTTATAAGTTGGTAACGTAATATATATCATCCAGGCCCACCGATTCAATGTTGTTCCAATTATGGAGTTGTGTTTGGTTTGAAGTGGGTATCCTGTAACACGAGAAGAAAGTATTGTCTTCTATTTCTGTAAGTTATTGTATGCAGTTACTGCGATTTTCTTACTCGGGGTGCAACTTGAGTTCATTTTCGCGTTGATAGGTTTGTAATGTTATTTAGCGGAATTCCTTCCGCCTGCCCCATCATATTGTTCTCAGGTTTGTGTGTAGCCTACTTAGGAGTAAAGAAACCAATTATAGCACGCTTCATTTCAGGGGTTGGCAACAGGAATTCCTTTCTTAATATTGGAATGATGGGCATTCATACTGTATTTTACTCGAAATTATACCCTAACTTCTATCTCATCAAGTCGAGCGCCATGGTCGATTGAATTTTACCGTTAACCTCTTCTTCTCACTGTGCATTACGGTACTTCTCATTACCAGTAGCCTTACTGTACTTGAATTCTGATATTACCTCATTTGATGTGTTATATATGACCTAATGATTTGGCGTACTGGTCTTAGTACGGCCTCTTAAGCGCACTTTGTGTGTTCTAGTTTGCTGAACATTATGGAGCAACAACCATTTATTAAGAGTGAGCCAGAGGAATCCCCTAATATTGTAAGTTGTATTTATTAAGTACCGGTAGGCTATATCGTGTAACATATAAATTTTAGTGATGTGCATAACAAACAAGGTTTAGTGACTTAATGCCTGCTACCAAATACGGTAGTAGGTAACCAGGATATTTAATATTTTATTGTTACACGTTACTTAGTGCAGTTATTCTGTCTGTATATTTAACGTTGCCTCATGCTTGTGTCATACTTTCTAGGAATCAATTGATCAGTTCTCTTATAATACGCTGGATGAGTTTGGTGAAATGTATGAAGATAAGAGCTGGGCAGTCAAATCAGAACATCAAAATCAGGTGATCATAAGTTTAAATTTCCTCCCTCATAAATATTTCTTATGTTAGCAGCGGGCAGTTGCTGATGTTCTTGTGTTAATAACGCGGGTTCACTCTGCTGGCTCCCAGGGCCCTATTTTAAGTGAAGTCTACACTACTTGCTGTGTTAGCATTTGGTCATTTATTGGTAATGCAGGTATACTCTGTGGTAGCCTACCGTACATTTGTCGGAGGATGGAATATGATAACCTTATACATGAAAACCGTACACTTCAAACCTCAAGCAGTTAAAAGGGATCTTTAACTGATTCACTTTAAGGTGTATTTTATAAAACCTAAACAAGAGAAATTCATAAGATTTCAGAATACCTTGTAAATTGTCCGACGAGTTTAAGACGAAACATACATTTCTGTACGTTGAGGTAGAGGGTCCAGGGGATTCTTAGGTGTGAAAATAATACTCCCTCTGAAAACCTTGATTATACGCGAGACATATGTGTTCTAGGGGGCGTCGTATTTCAATTGTATATCTGCATTAAGAGATCAGAAGTGTCGGATCACTCACATAAGGCTTGGGGCGACCTGTGAATATGATGTTGGTCCTGCTTCCACCTTGATGCCCCCTCTGCAGGTAGCCATGCCTGTCAAAATATTGATGATCCATCCTTGATGACTGCCTCCACTGCTAGCTATGACTGTCAGTATGGTATTCGCTTTCCCTTAATCTTCACGATACCCTCCAATGTTGCTCACATATTTGATGGTGAGGGGTTCTTGGTTCTAGGGGCGTTGAATGAAGGAGGAAGAGAGGTGTGTTTGTTTGGACTGTTACGAAGTCACTGTGGAGAACTCCCCAGAGATGATCTATGGCAGTGTTTCTCAGCATTTTATTAGACCACGATTGGCAATTTCGTCCAGTAGGCTCTTAAGGTGTTGTCTATGAAAATATTCTTATTTCTTATTTAGTTCTATATTTATTAACACATTCCAAAATTATCTAGATAACGGCAATGCCTCATGTATTATTTATTATAAGTGAATATATATTAAAAGAGATGTCAAGTAGCTCAGCAGTGGCATAGCCAGGGGGGGGGGGATACTGTGGGTTAAACACCCCCCCCCCCCCCATTGTATAATCGGCATGGTTGTGATGTGTGTGTGTTTCACCACATGTACTTGGTGACGTACAGTTGTCACCTTTCGGCCCGGCTCCTCATTTGAGGCTAGACACGTCTTCATGACAACGTATAACCACAGTTTATCTACACATTTGCGAAGCTTGGCTCATATTTTTCTACCGTCGCGCGACAATAATGCTCTCACACACCCAGCAATCATTACTGTGCCGACTGTGCTGTGTTGGTGAAAGTTATTGTTGCTTGATTTACTGTTTGTTAGCGTTATGTAACAGTTATTTCTTTAATCATGTGTTTTACAAGAGTCGATGTGCCGTGCAACAATCAGATCGAATATTAAAAGCCATATTTCAGTGTTGCTAAGTAACCTATATGATCCCTTTTCAGTCGGTCAGCACGAGTGTGCGGTACCCAATTAGATTAGGCATGGAGTGGCAGTTTATCTCCTAGTGCCTGAAATAAAAATACATGAATTGTTTATACACTTAATGAAACACTTCTCACATAGAGGGGGAGGAGGGTGGAGTTTGTATGAGAAGTGTTTTATTAAGTGTATAAAACATTATTGTATTATGAATTACACAGCAGGGAAATTAATTGTTACTCCTCGCCCGATCGAATTGGGTGTATTCGTGTTGACCGACTGGGAAGTTATTCTGTTAATGTATTTTGTTCAAATATCAAGACGTCACCCGAGTTTCCAAAGGACCCTAGGTGGTAAGACTTGAGCTATGGATTTTAGGCTAGTATTATATAGCTTTTCAAACAAACAACGGAACTAGTTCTTTAAGCTAACTGGTTATAAATCAATAATAATAATAATAATATAATAATATCGTATGGCCCCGGGTGCCTGGTGCAAGCTTTGCTATTTGACACCCAGAGGGTAGCTTGCATGTCGAATTTCGTAGTTCCTTGACTATGAAAGTCAAGGAGGTTAGATGTTAGATATCTAATCTCCTTGAACACAATAGCGCTTTTAGTAGAGAAATGAGGAACTTTGTGCCTGCGGAAACTCCCGAGATTAATTTTGCCATTATGAACTCGGCCTACTGAATTCAAATGGGTTCTTTGACATGCCAACATCGTATGACATGCGTATCGTATTTTTGCCGCCTTTCAAAAATCACTTACCACGGTCAGGGGCGAACCTGCAATCTTGGGGTTAGTAGACCGACACGCTATCCACTCACCCACCGTGGCAAGCTAATATCATTGGTTTATATCTCTTTTGAACTGCGGCTTTTCAAGACGCCAGGGTGCCAGAAATTTGCCCCGAAGGGGATCTCTAACGTGCCGGTAAATTTACAGTCACGGTTCCCTTGCATTTACGCACCCTCAAGTGCCAACTGACTGTGCCAGGATAAGATCCTGCAACCTTGGGAACAGCAGGCGAGGGCGTTACCACTGAGGCACGCAGCCATTCGGTTATAAATCAGACGCATGTCTTGGTAGGATATCTATGCACGGCTTCCGTGGCGGAGTCGGTAGCATGCTGAACTATTGCGCCCATGATCGCTGGTTCAAACCCGGCCGAAGTCGTCGGATTTTGAAGGGTGTTAAAATCCTTCAGTATGCCTTCCTTTGGAGGAGAAGTTAAGTCGGCGGGCTCTTGTCATAGATTTAAGGCATGTGAAAGAACCTACCACTACAATGGTAGTGTGTAGCCAAAATCTGTAGGCTATTTGGTTAGTAACGCTCTATCAAGTTCCAACGTTCGCCGCTGGGTGTCAGTGACAGTGGCGTCTGGTAGCCAAAGTTGGATCTACTTGAAATTGAAATTGGGGAGCTTATGGGTGTTTAGTTGAAATGACTGCAATTCAAATATACAGTACATAGTATCAATGCATTTTGAAAATGAAGACATAAGTAAACTTAAATGATGTCATCTCAAGCACGTGCCGATATTTTAATTTTCATATCTAAAAAATGGGTTTCAAATAGTCAGGGAGTTCATTTAATGAATAAATATGTAACTATTTTGTACAATAATGCAAACTTATTCTCGAATCATTTTGAAGTAAGCTAAATTTATGTCGTCAGGATAATGCTCACAAACCTATATGTGGTACACTGTTTTTAATTCTCTTATGACATACCTGATCTCCCACATGACTGCTGTGAAGGTACGGTACACAATATTGTTATTGCTGAAATTATTTGTAAAATTGACATTGTATTATAGGCTATTGTCAAATTCAGGAATGAAAGGTTTCAGAATCACAGAAAAAATACGAAGTACTTACAATTGAGCCATTTAAGACCTTACGATCTTTTTATACTTTTCATTCACAAATCATACCGGTATATTTCGAATTAATTATAATGTTACTCAATTTTACGGAAGTACTAGCTTTTGATATGGTTAAGAATTTGATATACCATAGATATTTACAATTATACCCATACTAGTAACCCACCCCGGCTTCGACCGGTATCTTTAACGGTTTACCCAGCGTAAGCTTGACAGGCGTACGGACGCAATTCAGAAAAGCGGAGGTGAACAGCGAACCTCCAAACACATATATTCTTCTCTGAAGTCTTAACTCGACACGACTCGAAAGTTGATGATGGCCGAAGCTGGGGCGATAGACTCACTCGCTACCTCGTTAACTCCCTCCGAAGCTAGTATTTTATATTTCCACTGAATGGAGATTGTTGGAAGAAATGAAAACATAAAATCACTTATAGTGGGTGACGTATTAAAGATAGAGATATGCTCTTGCGTACCTTTTTGTAGAACTTGTTGTGCTGATCAATTCTTACACTCATAGTAGGTTTATATAGATATATTTATCTGTTTATCTAGAGTAAGCTTAAATGGCGCATGGACGGCAGATTATTCTTCGTCTCGATTCACTGAAATCGTTACTGCTCGGCTTCCTCTGGTCACAAATGAATGTTTTTCAACAGAAACCTTCCTCGAGAAATCCTTTACAGAATGGTGAAAACCGAATCAAAATCCATCCAGTAGTTCTCGAGATTACTCGTTACATCCAAGAATTGGGGACTCTGTTTTATACTACATTATGTCGAGATGCCCGCGACTATTATTGAAACAAATAGGCCTACATGAATTTATAACTAGTGTTGGCTATTAATTCTACGTAAGACTCATTAAATACGTCATACAACTGTACCTAGTAGGGATACTTGTAGAGGACTGAACTAA
This sequence comes from Meconema thalassinum, assembly GCA_946902985.2. NCBI lineage: Eukaryota > Metazoa > Arthropoda > Insecta > Orthoptera > Tettigoniidae > Meconema > Meconema thalassinum. The sequence continues at coordinate 125,312,540 of OX336397.1, forward strand.
TAAAAACAGAGCATATTTTAATGCTTCTATGAGCTAAAAGTGTACAGTATATCAACATAGTGATTTAACATGACTTATGTTTACAGTGGAAATAATCACTCAGGTCAGTTAAATTTCTTAAAACCCCTACAAAAGTGAAATCATCAGTTCCGCGATTAACGCACTCAAGGCAGTTGCCACTTTGCTGACCACCGCGAGCACTAGTGTCGCTCCATCTACCAAGAGGATGCAAATTCGTAACGCAGCGAGCTTCGTGACTGTGTATTTTAGATTGTGGTAATACAACTCTGTCTTTCCAAGTTTGCCAATCTAACTTTTCCCCCGTGAAATATAGCTTATTTCTAAGTGACGCTAGCGCCAAATAACTTTAACTCCCACCTAGCGGGACAATATTAGCTTTCTTTTCTTTCCTTAGCGGGAGAGAAGTTATATGTAAATTAATCCAGTTTTAATTAAACACAATGCGTTTTAATAAGGACTTAGAAGATTATATTGGTTCATTAACACTATTTGTGAGATTGTTATAAACTTCTTGAACATGAGATCGCCGTCAGCCGAGTTGCTTCATATAACGTTAATACAGTATACTGTATGTCCAACAATTCCCCGAATTACGGTTATCTCCCAGTTACGAATGTGTGAAATTTGTCGCATGTATAGTGAAAGCAACTAAACCTTTTTCCGGCTGCATGTAGCATTTGTAAGGTTAGTAGGTGACAAAAATCTTCGAAAATGATATTTTAGGCGATCAGGGCTCATTGCAATATAAATCACAGGATCTTGTTAAAAAAAACTGTATAATCATAAAAATGAGTAGCCTAACTGTATAACTCTTAAATCAACTTTTCCACTTTTGCTGAGACTTCTGTAAATGTTTTCTCTTGTTGAGAGATACGCAGTCTTCATGTTGGTAGCACGGATAGATTAGAGTTCATTTTGTTCCTGCCAGGGAAACAGAAATGTTCTACATTTACAATTTTAGTCAAAAATTAACTTCATTTTTTATAGATCTGTCTTTTTTGTTGTTTTTTGTGCATATGGTATTACAGTACTCGAAAACTTCTGGACCAAATTACATGAACCTTTTCTCGTGTAATAATATCTCATTGAGAAATGGAAATACTTGTAGAGTTATTGTTAATAATTCTTTTGTGGGGCTTGAGACATCTTGGTCATCAGCCCCGTATAGTTGGGTATGTGTTGAAGTTGTCTGGCAACCTATATTTCTGCGATGACTGTAGTAATGTGTGTATCTGGGACAGGGGTGGGGTAGACGCTCCGGGACTTGAAGTAAGGCACTATCCCGGCAATTTCCTGTAGGGAGTGTGGAAAAACCCGGGGAAAAACAACACTCGGGATAACCACTGTCAGCACCGGGATTCGAACCTATTTGGCTTCGATTAACTAGAACCCCGCCTCCCCCCCCCCCCCATTATTCGATCCTGGCTACGCTACTGAGTAGCTGCCACAGTTTTTACAAATAAACCCCTATTTGTTTATCGTTCCCGTTGAATTACTCCGTACGTTATGTACCCTTGAGTTAAAAATTGTTTTAAATTTTCATCGCTTGCTGCGAGATTTCTTAATACTAAATTTATCAATGTTGCTTGTCCTTATTAACGTTATATGGTAACTCTAATTAACTGCATCTACGTCTCAAAGTCCCAACCCACACACTCAATGCTAGTGACAATATGCTAGGCCCACGTTGTGCAAGTGTATACTAACTGAATTGGTTTTTGATATAAACTGCACAATAACTGTGAGGGTTTTTGTCATGTAGCCATGGACGATTCAAAACTTTGACTGCGAGGTTGAATTATCTTCAGTATGTTCGTATTATTCCTTGAATCCTTCAGTTAAAGTTTACAATCCAGATGTAAGATATAATTCCTCCTACGGAAGGGAACATGTATGTGAAACAAGTTATTTCTTTGCAGGACGATTCAGACCATCACACGGATATAAAGATTGAGGAATCTTCTATTCCGGAGATCGTCCCATGCATCACCAGAGCAGTATTATCTTCAGATCTGAAAGAGGTAAGTAACTTCATGCCTATTTTCAAGACATCTTTTTATCACCACATAGCATTTAGGGATTAAGAGCTGTATTCTCACAATTATGTTGATGACAATTAAAAGCGTTTGGCTGTTAGTACCTGCTCTCATCTCCTTTGCAAGCAGTGTGCTCCCATGCACTAGCAGACATATAATGCTTGTAGTTACTTGCATGCTCTGCAATAGACTCCCCATAGAGGCATTTTATTGACTCAATCTAACTTCTTTTTGAACATTAAAATGTTAAATTGTCGTGAATTTTGAGGAAATGCTGTGTATAATATTCTGAAGGTTGATTGAATTATGCCTTCATTGTCAAAAGTTCTGCTTGTATGGGCAGTCTAGTAGTTTGTTACTCAATGATATGTGCACGTGTTAGACCGTAGGACCTGTTATGGTCTATTGTATTGTATTGTTATTGTTTCAAGGGGCGGAACAGCGGGGTTATCTACCCCCTCTTATGATCTTATGCCTAAAAGAAACTAAAATGAATGTTCATTTGTCCTCAATCCTTAAAGCGATTACTTCCATTATGACACTGATCATAGCATTTTCATTCGCTCTATGATTAACTTGGTCTCTAAAAATGTATTATAAGTTTCAGAACTGGGGATAATAACCACTCATCTGTATAATTTTGATCTCTAGCACTAGGATGTGATGGATAGTAGAAAGTCATTCCGCAAATACTTCGTCACTTCGGCTGAGTAGTGCTGTATAATTACATCGGTTGTCATTTATGTAAAAGTATTAGGTGATAACACTGAAATAAATTATTCCTTCTTATCCCCAGGATATAAAGGAAGAAAATAGGAATGAAAAAGGTGATGAGAGAGGAATTCGAGTAAATGAGTAAGTGCTAAACATAGAAACCACATGTTCTATCTATTACCATATATTCACTCCCTTTGTAGGAATGTTTAGGCTTTTTCTTTCTTTAAAGCGGATGCTAAACTTTCAGCTTCAAAATTGAATCTCACGAATTTCCACACTATTCATTAATTAAACGTTATTAATTTATTATTATTCAAGCCAAACTATAAAAATAATTAAACGAAAATATGTTAATTAATTCGAACTTAACATTACCATAATGTATGTTGGTATTAAATTAAATCCTATTTCGCGAAACGTCTTGCCCTTTCTTTTCGTAGACATAGTTTAAACATTAATCAACCAGCGTTTTAAAAAAAATAACTTAACATAGTACAACATTATTTCACTTTACGAAATGACACTATATGACTTTCGCTATTATTGGTATATATTATAAAGGGGATGAGGGTGGAATGTGCCGTCTCACTGACTCTCCTGTGGCTAACTGAACTGATTACCATTTTGATCATTCAGTAAGTGGTTAGTTAAGTAAAATTACATTATCACCACGGGGGAGGAATTTCTGAACAAAACCCTATATATGAAAAATCACATAACGGTAAAACTTTGAGGTGTGAACAATACAACTTCAGTCGATCACGTCCCCACAAAACATGTATACCAGATCAATCCATCAACCATTGGCATCCACTTAGAAACAAAGTCACTACAACTAAGCTATTAATTACTGACAAAGTGAATTGTAGGAGTACGTCATTTCTTTAAGAAAATAATTAATGACGTATCGTGACGCCCATCTATCACGCAATTAAACACAACAATTGTCAATAGAGTCCCAGAAATTATTTTGGAAGTAATGTGTACATAGTGAAATCTAATTGGATTGCAAATGCAGGTCTAGAATTTTTAAATCTTACTTCGGTGATAAAAGTGAAAATTCGGAATAAATTGGGCCAGTTAAAATTTGAAATGCTTGAGGGGAGGCTTGCAGTGGTATGCCGAGAGTTGGATAAATGTGTGCTCTGTAGGGTGGTTCTTAAAGGAATACCACCTTCTGTATATTATAACAGACCACAATATATGTACTATGTGCCAGGTAAATCAATCATCTCTACATAATCGGAATGGCCCTAAATAGTGCTCTCCATTCATCCGAAAGGTTATCAATAGTGAAGTATGATAACACATACAGTATATATTCCGACTGGGCTATAGTATAGTGAATTAATTTGAGTCACATGAATGAACAAACATATCGCTAGTTACTTGGTGTCCAGTTGCCCGTGCTCGTAAGTAGAGAAGTCATGTCCCAGGGGGTAACTGGATAGTCAACCCGCAATACATCCAAGAGCACGGCCGTGTGTACTCCTGGAGAAAGACGTGTGGGTGCTCTAACGAAACGGCTCCATTGCCTCTTTCTATAGGACAAGTCATTTACCCCTAAGATAAAAACGTTATTTTACTGTGCGTGCGCCTTAAGGCTCATTTTAGTTGGCAGGCTTTTCAAACGTTATGGTAGATCCCCCCATGCCCACTTATTTTCCCCTACAACCCCACCGCCATAAATCCCCTAAATTCCAAACATATTTCTCCTCATTTATTATTATTATTTCTTTATTAACTATTAATCGATTATTGGTCACCTACAAGGTTACCGACACGAGATTTCCGAAAATAGTGGATATCAGCTGAATGATAATCGGAGAGAGTCGTGTGAGGGCTCAAACGAAAGGTCTCCATCCTCTTTCCATAGGACACGTCATTTACAAATTCAATATTTTTTTAATGATGGGCGTTTGCAAGGCTAGGTGAGGGTCGGAGCGGTTTCCACAAAGTCATGTAACATGACACCTAGCTGCCCACGATAGGTTAGCCCGAGCAATTGATCCAACATGGCCGCCGATTGATTGATTTATTGTATATTTTTTATTTATTTATGTTCGACGATGTTGAAGTGTAAATTATCCTTATAATTTGATACAGCCACCTATGGACTACAAATACACAGGTTTCCTTCTTTACGGTGATTCTTCTTTCTCATTTAGCTTCCCGCCAAACATCTCTCAGCCTCTGGCTCCTTCTCAATCGTTCATTGGAGGGGTTCTTCACACCTGCAATTTTGGTTCTGGAAATGTAAATATTATATGTCAGAAAACAGTACTATAATGAAAGTCATTAAAATACTAGTTTTCATTATGATACATTTTCTCTCCACCAATCAGAGCTCAAGATTTTCATTATGAAATAGTTGTGTGACCTATTTGGTAAGATTCGCTTCGCACATGCAGTGGAAATCCAACATGTTGTACATGAATTACATGATATGAATGTTGACAATGTAAAGGATATCCGAACCCAAAGGTTTTCATCCATTAACTGGGGAATATGGGAAACTAAATAACTCTATACCTTAATATGTGAATGCTTGTGTTGATATAACCATGTCATAGACGCAGCAAACATGACATTAGAACCACGGAAATCACTAACCCAGCTTATTTCTTATGCGAAACTTTTCCGCCAGATGTGATGACTGTCCAATGTGGGACTCCATTGATTTGCCTTCCGTTGACATTCTACACACATCGAATTTGACGAATAACTAGTTGATAATACGATGCATTTTAATTATTACGCTTTTGTTTCAGCCTACTGTGTGTAATTTGACCAAAATAACAATATAATCCACCATCTATTGGTATTAGTTCAGGAAAAACGATGCTTCAAAGCTTTGTAATTTGTAATAGGGTAGAGAGCAAATAATTAGCTCACTCAATTCCCAGCAAATGCACTTACGTCAACTGACAGAATTTCGATAGATATTTATGAATATTTATATATGTTAGACCATATAATAAAATTATAATTATCGACTAACAAAATCAGTCATATGCAACTCGCTTATTCTGTTAATTAAGACACTCGTATGGAAATTATAAAACTCGCTTCGCTTGTATTTTAAACATAGCCTGCTCGTGTCTTAATTATTGCCATTATAGGCTCGTTCCATAATGTACTATTTTTTATTTTATTTTTTTAGTATTTAATTTTTAGCCTATTTTCATTTTATGAAAAAAAAGGCTTATGAGGTCACCTTTTGTCCGTGTGTCTGTGGGTGTTATTCATGTGTATGTCCCCCCTAATAACTTCTAAACGGCTGGAGCGATTTCAATGAAACTCGGTAAGATCATAGAATCATTCTGGCCGTCCACGACCGTGACCTTTAAATTTTATTGTGACTCACTAATCCAACATGGCGGCTCTGCGAAATATTTCACCAGCATTCTGTATCTCAGAAACTATTACAGGTATCACCCTGAAATTTTATACGGTGATAAAGGGCACTACTAGAAGTTCACCTATGAGAATTTCAAAACCCTGGTAAATACAAAACCAACATTGCTGCCAAGCGAAGTTGAGACTTTTAAGTAGACTTTTCTCGCAATTTGACCATCCAAACGTAATGAAACTCGGTACAGCAAATGTTTATACACATTGTAATGCACTGGCGTCTAATTTAGTTCAATTGTTTACATAACCTCAAAATGGAGGTTGTGCGAAATATTTCACTGACATTCTATATCTCCGAAACTATTACAGATATCACCGTGAAATTTCGCACGGTGATAAAGGGCACTGTTACAAGTTTATCTATGTAACTTTCAAAGACCTGTAAAGTGCAAAACGAACATGGCGGCCAAGCGAAGTTGAATTATTTTAATAGACCTTTCTCGTGATTTAACCATCTGAGCGCAGTGAAATGTGGTACAGTAAATGATTATACATATTGTAATGCACTGGCATCTAATTTAGTTCAATTGTTTTCATAACCTCAAGATGGAGGCTGTGCGAAATTTTAAAATTAAGTTAAGTTGTGTCGTAATCATGCGATCAAAGTGAAAGTTTGAATAATGAAGGTACGTAATAATTTTCTCTTAATGGTACATAACTCTATGGCCTATACATATAACAATCCAAAATGGCGCGCATCCGAAATATTTTGACTGTTCTTAATATCTACGAATCTTTTACAGCAATCAAACTGATATTTTTTATGTTCATAGAGGCTATGATCATAAGTTCACCTATAGGACTTTCAGTAACCTGGTGAGCACAAATCCAACATGGCGGCGACGCGAATTACAAATATTTAAATGGACGTTTCTTGCGATGTAACCATCCGAGTGCAGTGAAACTTTGCACGTTAAATGCTTATACAAATGTTATTCCACTGGCATCTAATGTATTTCAATTGTTTTATAACCACATGATGGCAGCTGTGCGAAATTTTAAAATCTCGTTTTTACTTCTTGTGTCCTAATCATGCGATTGAAGTTTGAATACCACACGTACCCAATAATCTTCATGTAATAGTACATAAATAAAAATCCAACCTGGCGACCATCTGAAATATTTAGACGGTTATCAATATCTACGAATCAATCACAACATTCAAACTGAAATTTTGTATGTTGATACAGGCAATTAACATGAGTAGGATATATGAAAATAGGCTGTATAGTTCTTCACGGAACTACTTGTTATTTATTTAATACTTAATATTTTTGATTATCGATTTTTTAAATTTCGTTTTGGTCTTCTATGGACCACGTTATTTCAACTGCCATCTCCCTCGTTCGTACACATTGGACCAGTTTTCACGCAGTTTTCTTCAGTGAGCTTCTTTTCGTTCTTCCGTCGAATTCTTGCCGGTTTTCTATACGGGTTTTGGCTGAAAACTCTGTATTTTCCCAGGTTTCTTCTTCAAAGAGTCACGTTCCAAGATGTCCTCATGTGATGTCCCAAGTAGGTCTTTGTCCACCTCTGTAAACCAGATCTCATTGGTCTTCTTTCCCACAAAGTAGGCACGGATTCGATTGGACAATCTTTCGGAGCTAATTCGTGTTCGATTATTTTTTATTTCTTATTTCATTATATTTATTATTTAATATTTATTAGGCTGCCTATTATTTTATTTGTTTATTTATTTATAATTATTATTTTGTATTTATTTCATATTTACTATCGATTATTATTATTAAACGCGCAGGTTCGCTTCATCATGACGGCTATGCGGGTAGCAGCATGTGTGGTTTGCTCAAGGTCACGCCGTCGTTTCAAGAGGAATAGACCAGTCGAGTGTAAACATGACGGACTGTTGCATGTGGCGGGTTTCCCGTTACCTTTTCAAACGAGACCACACCTGTTGCGTTAGGTCACATGACTGTGGTCGTCCGTGTAACGTGGACAAATGAAATATTTATTTATTATTATTGTTTAATTTTTATTTATTTGTTGGTTATTTATTTATAAATATAGGGGCCGATGACCTCGTAGTTCCGCCTCTTCTATGCCTAAATAACTAACTAACTAGGTATGTATTTAATATTATCTATTGACTATCGATTATTTATTTATTTAATATTTTAAATTTATTATTATTTATTTCCTATTTAATAGTTTTTGATTATTATTATTTTTATTCTAATACATCGAGTTGAGCCTCCATGGACTGCGTGATAACAACCAACTTCACTTTACTGTCTAGGTTTTGTTCTTGTACCGGCTTTGACTTCCTGCCAGCATCTTCTGATCCCAGCGACAAGTGTCTGTTTATGTTCTTCGGACTAAGATCCTCTCCGTCTTCCGGAAGTTGATACTATTTTAAAACCTTGGTAGTTGTTCACCAATCTACTAAATTTGTTCCTGTCAGGAATTTCTTGGTCTGGAATACCAATTTGCCTGAGATCTTTTTCGCATTCCTCGAACCATCTTGGCCTTGTTGCCTTAGACTTACCGGTAATGAAACTCCATATTCTTTTCGTTAATCGATCATCAGTCATCCTCAAGACGTGACCATAAAATAGTAGCCTTCTCTTCTTAATTGATGCTGTGATACGGTCTATTTGGGTGTACAAGTCCACATTGGCTCTCATTCGCCACTGTCCACTGTTTCTTAATATCCTGCGCCCTCCTTTTTTCCAGTTGGTCAGCTTGACCATGAGTATTCATGGTCAAGGTTTTGGACGCATATAATTCCTCAGGTTTTACAATTGTGGTATGGTGTCGGAACTTGGCCCCTATAGATATTCTTAGTCATTTGGTATGCCTGGTCTAACTTCCTTGTCGTGATATTAATTGCTTCCTCTTCTAATCCATTCTGCTGGCTGACATCACCGAGATATCTGAAATTTGTGACTCGACCGATTTTTCCAAGATTATTGATCATCCATTCAAGTCCATCGCAGATGTTTGTCCTATATTTTGTCCTCTGAATAGAAATCTGTAATCCTACCTTTTCAGCAATTTCTGACCGCCTATTGATTTTGTTGACTAGTGAATGTATGTCGTTAGCAAAAATGGCCAGGTCATCCGCAAAGGCCAGACAGTCAACGTATACCTCTTTGTGCTTAGGACCAAGGCTGAACCGATCTTCTTTTGTTTCTTCTTGGTTTTACAACTTCCTCCATTCTCGAATGAATTTTTCCAAAACACAGTTGAAGAAGAGCGGGGTTAGTCCGTTGCCCTGTCTTATGCCTGTTCTGATTGTAAAAGGATCTGATTTCTCTCCCATGAATTTGACTTTCCACTCCAACCTCTTCCAAAGTATTCATTAATGACTCCCAGTCGATTAAGTCATACGCTTTCTGAAAGTCAACAAACATGATCACGTAACTATGTTCTCCTGTCATCTTGTGCCTGATGATGTTCTTCAGGTTAGTGATCTGTTCCGGGCACGAACGACCCTTTCTGAAGCCAGCCTGGTATTCCCCGATCTGTTGATCAAGATGCGCTTCTATTCTGTTCTGAATTGCTTTGGAGAGATTCTTATATGGAACAGATACTAATGAGATGCCCCTATAGTTGTTGACATTTTTATCACCTTTTTTGTGTAGAGGTTGGATTAGTACTGACAGCCATTGAATTGGTAAAATCTCAGGTCTACATGTCTCTTCAGGAACTTGACTAATACATCTAGGGTTTTATCTATCGCCAGCTTCAGAAGTTCCGCCACTATTGAATCTTCACGCGCGATCTTATTGTTCTTTCAACTGTTGATAATCTCTTTGATCTCCTCTTTCAAGGTGTGGATGAGTTGGGTAGTTTATGGATGTGATCGCACACAGGGTATTGTTCTTGTGGTTCATCACAATTTAGTCGTTTTTCAAAGTAACGAAACATGATCATACAGTTTTCTATGTTGGTCAGGGCCAGCTTTCAATTTTCATCTCCAAAACAGATACTGGGGGCTTGATACCCTCTTAAATTAGACTTGAACGTTTGATTGAAGTCTCTGGCATTGTTTTTCACGAAATCTTGATCAATCTCTTCTAACTGCTGTTTCTCATATAATCGCTTGGCCCTTCGGAAACTTCTGGCTTCTTCTTTTCAAGCTTCACGGAACACATAGTAATCTTCAGGTGTTCAGGTCGAGTTCCACTTTTTCCAGGCATATGTACTTTGGGTCAGCACTTCATCACAAACCTCATTCCACCATGCTTTCTCTTCTTAGCTGTCAGGATTGTAGTATTAGCTGCTTGTTGGATCTTAGAGGCAATGCCCGCCCATTTATGAGATTCAAATGTCAGTTGCTGGTGGTATTGTTCTTATACATTTTGATCGATTTTCAACCTTTTCAAGGTCATATTTTCGAATCCTATTGCCCGGTTTCTGGGTCTTATTGAGAGAAATTAAATTTATTTAGAACTCAGAGAGGTAATGATCTGAATCAAACTGGGCACCTCTCTGCACGTTAACATTCATTACTTCCGTAATCGCTCTCTTACAGATTGCTAAATGATCGATCTGTTTCTCTCCACACACATTCCCAGGTGAACGCCAAGTTGTTTGTTTGGTTTGTGTTTGTAGAACGTTGACATTATCTGAAGATTGAAGATGCTACACAGATTGACAAGTCTTATATCATTTCTGTTAGTCATCTTGTGAGCAGGATAGTTTCCAATTGCTGATCTGGATTGCGGGTTTATTCCCAGCTGAGCATTTTAGTCACCTAGTAAGATCTTGATATTCTTTGTTGGTATTTTCTCCAACTGTTCTTCAAGGAGGTCCCAAAACTGTTCAACTATCTCAAGATTACATCTGTTGTCCTCATTAATCAGTGCATGCGCATTGATCAGCGTGTATCCTTTGTTACCACAGCAGACTTATATTGGATAGTCTCTCAGAAGGGCTAAATAATTCCACTATTGAATTGACCACCGTCTTACGAACACATTCTATGATGCTTGGTTGTTCAAACCATTGTGGGTCAGAAAGCTCCTTCCCAGTAATAGAACCGAGGTTGTAAGCCCCGGAGCTCAATAACAGGCCGCTCCTCTGGAGACAGACGCCTTTAGCAGCCGCTTAACTAAAGAAAGGACTGTGCTAAATAAAGACAGTTCCTTCCGCTTTATCCACCGGTGAGACCCGAAGCCTTCTTCCGCTTTCAAAACCGATGACAATCTTCACCGTATCACTGGTAAGGTGCACGTACGAGGTATTACCAGCCAGGACAGCTGGAGCAAGGTTTCTTACAGAGGTGTTACTCCTCTATCACTCACCACATTGTCCTGGCTTGTGACAGGCATTGCCTGGTTTCCCATTTGATGGACCCAGGTTGGCGGGTTTTATTTTTGTTTATTTATTGTTCTTTTTTAATCTATGGGCTGTACAACAATAGACAGGATAACCGAGTGGTCGATCCCGACTTTTGCAACACCAGTCACGATGGCAGCGTGCACTCGAGACCCATCCAAGATGGCAGTCCCACCAACACCATACTCCTGCCCCCTTCTCTCACACCATATCCCCTTATCCCCACCTCCAGAATTCCCTCAAATTAGGAACAGATTTGTCCAAACTTTGCCAGATTTTCCACAAAGACCAACATTGCTGACACATACTTATGCCAGGCCCCTCTCTGTCGACCTCCGTTGCTCATCTCTTATTCTCTTCCAACCTAGTTGCCATTCGAGTGTCCTGTGATCTACTAAAATCATCAAATATTCACCAGATTACCTAAAATATCCAAAATACAGCACAATTTAATAAAACTCATCAAATTAATCATATGCCCCCAAAATTCTTTCAATTATACCAAGATTCCCCCAAAATAATAAGATTCCCCAAAATTCTCAAAATTGTATCAAAATGTTCTAAAATACGTAGGAATTCCTGATAACACCCAAATTTCTCCGATTTACTCCAAACATCCTTACAAATATATATCAGGATTCCCAAAAATCCTTCCCAATATACTCAGATTCCCCAGATTCATAAGATTACCCAAAATCAACCCAAAATTCCTCAAAGCCTACAATTTTGAACATTTTGAAAACATGGGCCGTGCATTCTCATATGGTGGTTGTGTTAGGGGATATAAAGAGTCGACATATATAAAAGTCAACGTAGTGAGTTCTCAATTGGGATCAACAGTATCGTTCAAGAAATCTGGTAGTGTAGTGACGAACTCTTTCTACATCGTTTAGTTTTTGGAGCGCCCTTGCTGTAAGGAAGTGAGTGATGGGCAGTTTAAGAATTACTGATACAAAACTGATGTGAAGGTAGCACTTATGATTGCAGGGACGATTAGGTGGTAACAATGTCAAGAGGTGTATGCATTCTCGTAATGTGTAGTTGAAGGTTTAGTTAGGAATGGATACGTTGGAAAAAGTTTTTCATGTGAGCCAAGTTAGATGGTGGGTTCCTCTGGTGACAATGGAAGGAGGAGAGATTACCTAAGAGGTTAATTATTTCGGCTGTAGAGGATAAGAGAAGCAGAGGTAGACCTAGGAGGCGAAGGATGAAATCAGAGTTTAACGGTCTCAAAATGAGAGGTTTAGAAGCAGAGAAGGCCTCAGTACTAACTGTTAATAGGGGATCATGGATACAACTCTCTGTCGTTCTATGACGTCATCAACTGTCTCGCTTCCTGATCTCGATACACGCATCCACTTGTCGGTACATATCCATGGGCTTGTGAAACTCCGTGTGGCGTTCTTTAAACTAATATAGGAGAATTTGTGGGGATTTGGTTCATTCCGAGGTGATTTAGGTAATTCGTGTGGAAATTTTGGGATTTGAGTGAATTAAGGAACAATTTGGAGGGAAATCTGAGGTATTTAGGTGTCGTGTCAGATAATCTGTGTTATTATCGTGTCTGTAGTAATGTGTGTATTTAACAATTAAGGCTAGGGAAGGAAGCTGTGATGGCCTTCAGTTAGGAACCATCCCAGCATTTGCCTGGTGTAGAAGTGGTGCACCTTTTCCGGGATGGGTGAGGTCGGAATCGAACCCGCCTCTTCTGAGTTGTGCTTCACGAGGCTGAGTGGATCCTGTTCCAGCCTTGGCAGAGAAGGGAATCGAACCAGGGTATTCGCGATGAAAGCTATATCTATATTTTTAACATTGAATGGAGATTGCATGTTATCACAAGTATGTGATAGAAGCCGTATTTTATACCCGCTGACATGGCATCTGTCATGACCTGGGAGACTGTTTGACTAGTTCGCTCTAGAGTGGACTTGAAGCAACTCGATCGTTTAGCTCTGTGTACTTGAGTGCGCGTAATTCATGTTGGGGGATTATTTCATCTCGGTCCTCAACCCCGTGTATTTACGTGTGCGTAATTGATTATGAGCGATTGTGACAACTTGGTCATCGACACCTTGTGGTTACATGTGCGAGGACTAGAGACTTCATGGTTATTACCCTCCGTCTGTTGGGTAATTTGAAACATTTTAGTTAAATTCTGTGGGTAAATTTGAAGGGATTGATGAACTTTTTTCAATTTGAAAAATTCTTGGGAAATCTGTGCATTTAGGGACTTTTAGAGACATTTAGGTGAATTCTGGGGTAAATTTGGAGACTGTGTAAATTTAGGTAGGCATTGGTGAAGTTGTTTAGGTTTGGAAAATTTTAGAGAAATCTTCTTGAAATTCAGAAACCTCATAGCCACTGCGGGACTGGTGTAGAGTAACGGGTTACCGTCCGTTGACTAGCCTGCACCGATAACAAAACAATTGGTCGAGAACCCATGAGTGCGGTTACACACTGCACTTAGAACACCTCCTGATGAATTTTATGAGTTCAGTCAGTTACTGTAACGGCAAAAGCCTGACCATCGAGAGGTCATTTTCATATCGATCGCAATACACCCTAGGCACGGGATAATTCCATGCTGTCATTGTCGGAAGAGAGAACAAGAGTTGAACCAAGAAGGTGGACGTGAAAAATGACAGCGAGGAGCCTAGCCCCAAGTAAGTGAAACCTATACCATACCCTGCTCGGGACATCTTGGTCGCTAACCGACATTCCACTCGTTGAAGACTCCATGCTGTGGGAATTTTAGGAACACTTAGGGGAACTCTGGTGTCAGAATTTAGATATAGACAGCACGGTTATGCCGTCGGGTCAGCCCGGTGTCTTAACATCATCCGTCTGCCCTTGGGGAAAAACATGATGTTACCAGCTTGTGTGGACAGATACCGACTCGTCTCTACGCCGAACGTCCGCTCCTTGGCCACATTGCAAGGTAGTTAAAAGTATGTGTTTAAACGTATAGTATAACCCGTTTATTACGAGAAAGTCTGGTGTGTGCTCTGGAATTGTAGGATTTGAGGATTCTTTTGTGGATTCTAGGTAATTTGATGAATTTGGGGAATCTTAGTATATTGGGGGGACTTTTGGGAATCTTGATATATTCGTAAGGAATTCTGGGGAACCTGCTGAATTAGAAACAGCCCAATTTGGGGAAATTTGGGAGGCTTTTTAATGTATTTTACGAAATTTTGGGGAATCGTAGTTTATTTGGGGGATGTTTAGGGAATATGGTCAATTTTATGCGTTTCATAGAATTTTGGGGAATATTGGTGATTTAAGGATATCTGGTGAATGGGAGAATCTTAGTATATTGGAAAGGATTTTTGGGAATCTTGATATATTTGTACGGAATTCTGGGGTATCTGCAGAATTAGGAGTTGCCTAAGTCGGGGAAATTTGGGAGACTTGAGGCTTTTTAATGTCTTTTAGGAAATTTGTGGAATCTTAATATATTTGAGGGTTGTTTGGGAAGTATTGTCAGTTTGATGCGTTTTATAGAATTTTGGGGAATTTTGGTGATTGATAGAAAATCTGGTGAATATATGATGATTTTGGTAAGTTACATGACACTCGAATGGCATCTGGGTTAGAAGAGAATAAGAAATTAGCAAGGGAGTTCGTCAGGGAGGGGCCAGGCTAAAGTACGTGTAACCAATGTTGGTCTCTGTGGAAAATCAGGTAAATTTTGGTAAAATCTGTTTGGTATTTGGTGGAATTCTGGAGGTGGTGGTGGTGGGGATTGGGTGTGAGGGTGGGGGTGAGGGGTATGGTGTAGATGGGACCGTCATCTTGGATAGGTCACGTGTGCATCGAGGGATCGGTTGTTCGGTCATCCTGTCTAGTGTTGTATCACCCATAAATAAATAAATAAATGCCTAAATAATAACAATAATAATCAATCCATATTAATTATATAATTTCTGTATCGGAATGCGAGCAGCTCTGCCGATGTGTAGCAGGAATGTCTGCTCCATTTTGCATTCAAGATGGCGTTCATCAGGGATCGGCTTTATCTCCACCTCTGTTCATCCTCTGTTCCGACACTAACGGCACAGAAGTGTTAACACTGCACTCTTGGGCTCTACTTTTGGTGATGTTGTAGGCACCTGTGAATCGCACGAAGATTTGCAACACCTAGTCCAACGTTGGTAAGACTCCTTGTCCCTTATGAGTTCGTATACCATTCATCCGATTGCTATGAAACTAGGGTGAATTCTTGTGTGCACTACGGGGAAGGTTTCTAGCTTCAAATTATTTATGTAACAGAAAAGGATGTGGGACTTAACAGGTACCCTTAAATCCCACAGTAACCCAATTGCACAATCAGTATACTTATCAAACCGCAGTGCCAGGTGTGAAAATAGCTTTCTGATTCATCGCGAGGTGACATTAGGAGACTGTCACTGTCAGCAGCCCGCCGTGTTGTTTGGCATCGCTGCCTAATCCAAACCAGTTCTCGCCATGGTTTTGGCAAGGGATTCATTAATATTATCTTCCTTTCTTTGATTAGTATTGCAACGCATGCCGGGTATAGGTAGTTGAAAAAAAAATTAAATAAATAAAATTAGTAATAGATAGTAAATTAAAAGATAATAATTAAACCATATTGAATACTAAAAAAATTGATAAATAAGTTGGAAGAGAAAAGAGATTGACCAAGGAATTTCAACAAAGATTAGCCTAGCGCAAGTGGAACCAATGGTGGAATTTTATGTTAAATCTAATTAAACTTGGAAAAACCTGTTTATAATTTTAAGGAATTCTAGGTTTGTGGGTAGTGGTGGATGGGGGTAGGGGGTAGGGAAGGAGGGGTGAAGGCATCTACCATAACTTTTGAAAAGCCGTGATCCTGAAAGAGCCTCAAGTGCACTAAAAGACATTTTTTTTCCCGGGGATGTGGGGATGGAGCCCTCTCGTTTGAGCCCACACATGAATACCTCCGACTGCTCGTTTGAGAGTACGCATGTCTCTCCCACTGTATGTATTGCAGGTTGCCTGTTCAGCTGCCCTAAGATATCCACTTAATCGAGACGATAAAAGATCATTTTCACTGTTAGGAAGTAACGGCCGGAATTGATGGTTATTACCTCTTCTCCACGCACAAGCGCTTTTTTCTTGCTACAGAGAGATTAACACGTTCATCCGGAAGAATTATAAATTCAAAATCTCCGACATACAGTATAAAACAGTATTTGTCTGTGTAATATATATTGGCTGCACGAGCACCACTTCATTGAAGAATAGAAACGTGCTCAGTTTCTAGAATGTAAGGAAAACATGCATAGCAATGCAAGTGCTGAAAATGCATTAGGTAAATTTTGACTGGTTAGATCTTTCGACCACAAAGGTATTAGTACATTTTCCTTGATCATCTAACATAGCCTAATAAACTTTTTTTCAGTTGGTCAACACGATTGTACCTAAATTGTAATGGGTGTTATTCCCTGAACCAAATTACATGAGGCTAAAGAATTCTCTTGAATTACTAGTTCCAATCATCATCAGGCGCATCACATTTTGGCTTTTAAATCTGTGTCTACGAATACAGAAGTCTATTGTATAATTATCTGAAATTGTGCTATGTGATTCTGATATTATGTTAGTGGTTATTTTACTAGTACTAACATAAGCAATTCTTCGCAGAAACTACTACAATTCGGAGAACTCTTTAACAAGAGATGCAAACTCAGCCTCACTCAAACAAACCGGTACAAAAATAAGAATTTCGACTCATAGCGGTCTTATGGCATACGCATGCATAACTTGCGGAACAAAATTTAGTCAGAAGAGTAGTTTGGACTGTCACATGCTGATCCATAGTGGTATAAGGCCTCATTCATGCGGAATATGTGCAGACACCTTTACTCTGAAAAGCACTTTGTATAAACACATCTTGAAACATAGTGGTCTTAGGCCTCATTCCTGCGGTAAATGTGGAGCAACCTTTAATTGGAAAGATCATCTGAAAAAACACTTGATAATCCATAGTGGTTTAAGGACATATTCATGCAAAACATGCGCAGCAAAATTTACTCATAAAAGCACTTTGAATATACACATGTTGACCCATACTGGTCTTAGACCTTACTCCTGCGGTACGTGTGGAGCGAACTTCAGTCAGAAAACTACTTTGAAGACACACATGGTGATCCATAGTGGTATAAGGCCTCATTCCTGCGGTACATGTGGATCCACCTTTAAGTTAAAAGGTCATTTGAAGACACACCTGTTAATCCATAGTGGTTTAAAGCCTCATTCCTGCGGTACATGTGGAGCCAAGTTTACTCTGAAAAGTCATTTGAAGAGACACATGTTGGTCCATAGTGGTCTATAACATCATTCCTGCGGTACATGTGAAGCCACCTTTACACTGAAAGTTCATTTGACACACGCGTAGCAAAATTCAATGATGAAAGAACTTTGACAAAACTCTAAAGCCATATTCCTTTGGTACATGTGGAGACAATTTTACTCTTAAATGTCATAAGATGAGACACAGGCTAATCCATAGTGGTGTTACGTCTTATTTCTCTGCTAAATGCGACGCAAAATTTACTGAGAAAAATAGTTTGAAGGTACAATGTTAATCCATCGTGGTCTATAGCCACATTCATGCAGTACTTCCAGAGCAATATTTACTGTTAAAAGCACTTAAATACAAACACATGTTGATGCATAGTGGAATAATTCCTCATTCCTGGGGTACATGTGAAGTGAACTTTGCTGTGAAAAGTAATTTGTGGTTTCCCATGTTGATCTATAGTGGTCTAAAGCAATATTCCTGTGGTACACGTGGAGCTAACTTAACACAAAAAAAAATATTTTGAAGAGACACAATTTGTTCCATAGTGGTCCTAAGCCTCATTCCCGTGGTACATATTGTGTCAACTTTCCTCTTAAAGGTCATTTGAAGAGTTACATGTTGATCCATAGTGGTCTAATGCCACATTCCTGTGCTACGTGCGATGCTCATTTTACTGACAATGTTACAATCAAGAGGTATCTGACTATCCATAGTGGTCTATTGCCATAATTATGTATATAATGTGCAGCAAACGTCACTTTAAAATATATTTGAAGAGTCGCACGCTTGCTTTCTTTTAGTGCAGAATTCACTAAACGGAGTTGGATATATTAAAGGCTCATACTTTAATACATTTTGGCTGGTACTTCATACCTGCCAACCTCTCAAAGTGAAAAATCGGGAGATTCGACGCGGCGACGGGGAGGGGGGGGGGCGAGGACGCTACATAATACATACATAGGCTAAGACATTGCAGCAAATATGTATCGAAGATCATATTATTGGTCGTTGTTGCAGGTGACTGAGGCTGATTTTGCCCTCTTCAAAAAGGTCTTGCTATATTCTTGCTCAAAACACTTCTCTTTCTGAATCGACTTCAGAGTTGTAAGTTTGTCCAAAGTCTTGTCAGAGAGAGATGACCTGAACATCCTCTCACACTCTGCATTACTATGCGGAATGGTCAGAATGGAAAGCATAACTTGAGTACCCCACCACTACATATCATTTGGCCTACCAGTGCCCACTTCACATCAATTCTCTCTTCTTCTTCAATAGATGTCACATCCTCAAGTTGGAAGTTACAAAATTGGGAATGTAAAGCATCCATTTCCTCATTAAAATTGACTTGAGTGTCTGTTAACATGCTAGGAAATGTATTTACAAAAAACTTAATTTTGGAAAATGAAATGTCCCCCTTTCCAATATGCGAGATACTGAAATCACACCTACAGACACTACAAAATGCAAATGTTGCGCCTCTTCCTGACTCAGTTATATGCGGAATCAGGGTGTCTACTGTTAAGGATGAAGTAAAAATTAGTTACTTTTTAGCTACCTTTTAGTTAATTTTAGTTACCTTTGAATTCAAGATACGTCTGCGGTCTGCAAGCAAATGGGCTCATCACGCGGTGGAGAAAGAGAGCAATGAACTGTGTTTAAAGCGGTAAATACAATTCACTTAGGGAGTTACAACAATTTCAAAAATAATAAATAAATACTAGAAATTTATTATCAAATGAGTTGTTTCAGCTAATATGTCGTCTTGTGCACAAGGCGTTTTTATAATTGCCAAGAGGTTGCTCTGCTCTGCTCTTCTCTTGACCGTGGCGAGATTTCCTTTGTCCCCGCGGTAGATCACGACGAAATTTATGGGACGTTACATGATTGTAACCGAATTCTGTCTTCACAGTCAAGTACGGCGAAATTTCAAGATGTTACACGATCGGCGCTGGTCTCACCCGTTTGTCAAGATTCCCGTTGTTTTCGCGATAGAACACTGATAAATATCGCGATTTAATAATCGGTGTCACTTTTAGTCGTTCGACGAGATTTCCATTGTCTTTGAGGTCGGGCGCGAGGAAATATAGCATTATTATGCAATCGGCGCCACTTGCTGTCCGTTTGACAAAAATACAGTTGTTCTCGTCATTGAATGCGGAGAAATATCGCGATGTATCGCAATCGCTGCCGCTCTCAGCCGTTTTACGAGATTCAAGTTGTCCTCGCGATATTATGCATACCGCGCCGCACCCGGCCGTTGAACGATTGTTTATTCGTCCTCACAGATTGGTGGATGCAAGCTCAGGGTTGGGCATGGTTAAAATTCACGAGTAGTTATGGACAAGTTGTATGGCCGGCGCCGTGATTCCCGCTGTCCCTATGCTGTGGTTGGGAGCTCATCAGTTCAGGGTAGATCACGAGGAGAAATTAGTATCGCGACGCTACGTAGGCTGTCATTTCTAAGTGGGTAGATGCACTTCTCGCTCCCCGTACGCTTTTAAGTATACGGTCATGGGAAAAGTAGCGAGTAGGTTTCGGAATGTTTCGTGATTGGTGCCCAATCATCTTTGACGGGATTCCCGCAGACCTCGTGGTCACAAGTTCACGATAGGGGACGGGTTTTTTGATTTTACGCTACTGACGTCGATCTCGGTCCATTTGACGAGATTCCCGCAGGCAAGTCGTGCGGTCAGCCGGCCGTCTTGAGTATGAATGTTCGAAGTAGGTATCAAATATTAAGAATTATTCGGAGAGGATTACACGAATAATACGACTAGAGGACACGTTTTCTTTCAAATCCGAATCACGAATTATAAAAGTTATACAAGTTTTCGAAATAACCGGTTAGATTATAATATATCCGATGGAACCCAAGTTAGAAGGAAAAATCGACATATAACGGAATTTCGAATTAACCATACTGGATGTCGCAAATTTACGAGACAGACTTTTAAAATAAGTTACAGCCTACGTATTTCGAATCTTTTTCAAAACGGTAACATTTCGCAAGATCGCGACATTAAATTATTTAGCGTTATTTCTGGACTTCAATTTAATAGTCTCCAAATAAATGCGAAAAATGCGAGGTTTCTGAATAATTTCAGAAGTTTTCACGAATAAACGTCTCGCGAAAAGTCAGGCTTCCTAATATAACACATAATTATTTCACACAAAACTAAAAGTCATCTTGATGCCGACGATATACGCTGAACGATGTATACCACTAAGGGTATCCTCAGTATGCATTTCCTCGAGGTCGGGAACGGGGAAATATAGCTTATGCAATTGGCGCCGCTTGCGTGAAACTCGCTCCATCGCAATCTCTGAGCTTAGAGGCGCAAGTTTAAATGATTCAATCCGCCTTCGGAAAATTTTCGTTACCCGTATGTAAAATTCGTTACTTTTCCGTTACCCATTTGTAAAATTCGTTACTTCCGTTACCGGTAGACACCCTGGGAATGTGATCTTTGTACACACTTTTAAATGTCACATATCATTTCGCCTTATTACCGACGAACCGACGCAATCACTCAGTTCGAAAAATCACAATAACCTACCGGCATATTAACGCCAACAACATCAAACTAAGTTATACACAAATCATATAATTTCACGTGTGAAACAGATACAATATTCCGCAGCGTACAACTACCTATCACCCACTGGTCATTATGCAACACATCTAGGAACAAGCGCTGAATTAACCTTCGACGATTTCAAACGAAGACTTATTCGAAGCCGATTTCAAACGAAGACTTATTCGAAGCCAACTTTTTATAACAGCAGGACGCGACGCGGGAGTTAGTACGCAGTTGTCGATTATCGATACAAAGCGAAACTGCGGTATCGAGATATAACTTCAAAACACTTAAAGTCGATCCGTTCGATAGACGACATATTAAATCCGAAATTACGCGTGGGTTTTTTGAAAAATCGGGAGATTTAATACGTTAAGCGGGAGGGCGGGAGAAATGGTCTGAAATCGGGAGTCTCCCGCCTAAATCGGGAGAGTTGGCAGGTATGGTACTTAATTTATGTAATATATTTGAGTCGGCATAGGAGTAAGTTTCGAGATTCATAATCAATTTTGGCCGTCAGTCATATTCAATTCAGGAGTAAGCAAATTTACTTAGTGTTTCAGTTGTGGGAATATTGTATATAAAGTAATTACTGTTATTTCTGCACAATGAAGGGAGACAATTCATGTATTACTCCAAAGATATGTTTCTTCCTAGTGACCAGCTTTCGTTGCAAGAGAAGGTTTCAAAAACAACTTGAGCATCCTTAGTTTCTGGAAGACAGTTTACATCATATTTTTAGCATGCTATTCGTTCAACGGTTTCAAGTGAAGAGACAGAGCGGAATTTGCACAAATCTGAATTAAATATTCTGGGTATTTTACTGGGAGAGGGGAATTGTGTAATTCCATAGGTAAGATCCGTGCATGTTATCGTTAGAAGGTTAGGTACTGTACCCGTTCGTCCGAGACATGCGAAGACCCATCTGCTATTACATCGCATACCTGGCATCCCAGGACAGGTAGATTTGTAGCAAACACAAAATAAAATATGGAATGTGTCGGAAATTCAGTTGAAATATTACAAAAGCAGAGGGTAGCACGAGATAAAATATCTCCGGGTCGTTACGGGCTTAAAGTTAATCAGAATATCAATAAAAAGGGTGCCATCAACTGAATACCTAGCAAACCACATCCTTCCTGGTTAAGCCTTAAGTATGACAAAGGAAAGGATTGGGAAAACACATCATCATGAGATCACAACCTAAAATACAATAAAGTTGATTTAAACTTGAGTGGTCCGACTGAAACATAATAAATTCCTGCCTAGGAGTATGATAGAGTATAACTGTTAGGATCTTAATGTTCTCTCAAATCATACCATCTCCGCACTGCTTCAAAAGAAAATTCACGTGCAAAAATAAAAATAGTTTAAGTTCTCTTGTGCTCTCAGGGTCACCGCAGCACTATGTCTTTTCGTCACTGACATTTTGTGAGCCCTGAGACCTATCTTTGTTTCAGATAACATCAGATATGTGAATGTCATTTACATATTAAACTTTCTATCTCACAACAAATGTTATATCAACTAACTAACATATATTTTATCATTAATAAATGGCTTGAATGTCATTGTTCCAAACTTTGGAATCCTAATAATTACTCTTAAGATTAATAATAAATTTGTATACGTCATTTACACCACTTCTAACAACTACTCGGTTGTGAATCACAATTCTGTTCTAATCATGTGTCATAATGATCATCATCCATAGAAAAAATATTAACTGGTCCTCACATCGGCTATCGTTCAATTATCTGTTCTATTCAGATTAGAATTATTAATTTCCTTATCATCAGATCATTCAAATAATTATTATATTCATCATCTCATTAAATCATGGGCAAATCATCTCATTCAATTTGATTTAATTTCAACATCTCATTTAATTTAATTTATTTCAATCCATTCATTTAAATTATTTTATAGTCATCAGCTTATTTAAATTTACTATAATCATCTTATTAAATTTTAATACAGTTCTCAGCTTATTTAAATTTATTTCGAATTATCAAATTTATTATAGTTATCAGCTTATTTAAATTTATTATTATTTTGTTTTAATTTTCAGTTCTTTTAATTAATTATCATTTTATTCATCTATTCATCAATTATTTAGTTAATTATTATTCTTTTTTATTATCAGGTCAGATCATCAATATATTTAAACTTCGGATAATAATTTCGTAAATTATTATTATTATTATTATTATTATTAGAGAATGTTGGATTATAAAACTTCCAGAAAATGTTTAAGATCGGTTACCGAACGTTGCCCAAAAATCCACCAGTTCTAGGCTATACCCTTTATACTATCGATTGCCATGCCAAAAATACGTTGCCTTCACTAAATCACATTGGATCTCATCATCCAAAACTTTATCACTTAAATTACTTCATCAAATCTCACATTTGAACACCATTATTATTTCACATTATACCACAATTATTCAGCACACAGCATGTACTTCAAATATATACTAGACTGGGTTCGACGACCTCATGTCTGCATCAATAACTCACTTTGGCAATATTATAAAACTCTCTATGGCAACTTAACAAACTTGGACAAAAATATACCTTAACTCATGATACAGAATGATCCAAAAATGAGCCACTGTTTTCAGACGGTGGCCGAAAATGACCTACAAGAATTGTAGTCAGTTTTATCATGTCCAGACAACTCCTTAAACAATAAGAAAAACAACCAAAGTAATCGTAATCCAATCCAAGATTTATTTTAATCCAGAGTATAAAATCTCTGTTAAGATCCTCAAAATTTACATCTAAAAGAACACCAACGTGTTATATTAACTCATATTCATAGTATCTGTTCATCATCTGCCTGTAAGAAATTCTTAATAAGAAAGAACTCGTCTTAAGAGACTCAATTACTTAAAATCCTTATCAAAGGTATAAACTCACTCACAAAAGAGTATCAAATATTAAATGACTGTACTCTCAAAAGAGTAATGCAACAAACTATTGGATTGGCAATACAAGAATTACAAAATATAACCCTGCTGACATTTATTTCTAAGTTATTTAACGAAGATCAAATAATATTTGACTGGTAAATTATTGTTTAATTCTCTTACTATCACAATTGCACTCGGATGATAATATGCTATTCCTAAGCGACGGGTAAGGCGTTCAACACCACACAGCTACTGATGTAACAGGCCCCGGCTTCGTAGACTAAGATGATAAATTCCTATTTTGACAGGTCATGCGATCAACACCACACAGCTACTTAAAATAACAGACCCCGTCTTCGTAGACTAATGAGTGAGTGCACGTGATTGGAATCAACAATATTCTACTTGTCACATAAAAGCGATACTGATTCGCTAGGGCGAATTAAATTCCACATTTCAAAAACAATCCAATGAAGAAAAATCCCTGCTGATAAATCTCACATACTCGCTAGAATGCAATATGCTGACAAAAATCTTAACTATCCGACTGCAGGTCTCGAGTTTCGAAATACTCGATAAAACTCACCATGATCTAAAATACTATCACTTCAAGAAAAAATAAAGTTCAAAATCCTGCCTAATAAAATCAATAAATAGTGAAAAGTCGGATAAATGTGTCTGCCATCTCGTATGGTAACGCCATATTTTAGCAAACTCCTCAAGATGAAGTAAGAAAATAATCAAGCCATGTCGTAAAAAAACATTCCTAAAGATACACAAGTGTGCCCAGTCTCATGTTAGAAAATCATATCAGTAATGTCATAGCTCTCACAATACCTTCATATTCCAGAAGTTTAATAGAATGTATTCCAAGATCGGCGATAATCCAATTGTACGCAACAGATGTCTCGAAAGATCGGCGAAATCGTCGTATTTGCCAATGGAAATGCATTTGGCCCCGTCCAAACGCACATCATGATGTAGTCACTCTTCCCGATAGGAATCTAATCCGTCAATTTGCACTGCCATCACGTCTCTTCATGCGCCTAGCCCCACATGGTAGAATGAAGGATATCCATCACCGATATTGTCCAATAATCCCCACAAAGTTCAGTTCGAATGGGCACCCCATTCTATTCTCGGATGTGTTACGCCACTGTTCAATGTAAAATTGTCGATTGACATTCGCTAACAATGATCTTATCCACTGTGGTTGAATTGCATTAATAGAAAAAATATTTCAGAATGTAAACATGTTTTCTAGACACCCTGTATCTGTGTTCGACGTGGTAATTATTTCCGTAATTGTTCATGAACTAAAGTCATTTTGTGAACACCTCACTACTGTATAATGTGCATGATATCTATTGTTCCATTTTGCATAACGCAGCAATGTGTAAGCTGCCCCATGGTCGCTTAAAATATGCGACGCTGAAACACATCATTTTGTACGCCGTAATATCGGTAAAATAACTTCCAAGTCCATTTGGTTATCAGTTGAGAGTGTATGAACTGTAAATGCAATAAGTATCTGGACTGCTGAAAGTCCAAATATCATGAACGTGAAAAAGTCGACTGCAATGTTCCACAAAGTGACCACAAACTGTCACAAAATGTCGCCCAATACATGACATTTCCTGCTTCACTATCTGTGTGTTACACGAAGTTAATCACTAGCCTCATTGTACCTATGTTGTATGCGACTATTCGTTGTGAATACTGCTGCAGTAATGTTTGTTATTCCCAATGAAATGCTGCTTATTTCTGCTGTATATTATGAGTTGGTAAATGCGTTGCTATTTGAAACACATGCTAACGCAACTCCACTATTCAAAACTATGCTGTTCCCTATCACCGGCCGCCGTCGCCCTGCTCACAGCCATTGCGATACAATCTCCGGTCAGCCTGCTCGACTCTGCCGTGCTCCCAAAGTTACACAATGCTAACTTTACGACGTGGACCTGCCAGACAGGTGATAATTACTGCACTGCACTGTATTGTACACTGTAATACTTTCGACCTGCTACTAGATCAGAATGTAATAGACCCTAGAGCAGAATGTAGTAGACTGATTCCTCGTTTCACTGTGCTGCGACAACTCTCCTCGCTCAATACGTGACTCGCCACCCCTCAGCTGGTGTGAGGGTAGCCCCTATCTTTGTTCTCTGACGTCAGATATTTAGCCTCGGCCCATATCTTCAGTTATGAAGCCATAATACTCAAATAAGGAGTTATCCACCTTTTCCAATGTTAATATCATTAATATTCAATATAATTCCTTTCTCTTCTGAGACTAAATAATACGTCATTTCCAATTAATCTCCATAAATATCCAGTACTTCACCCGCGATTCCGTGCGTTTGAGGGGTAGTGACTTCTTCTCCCATAGTCTTCTACATCATCTTCCCTCATCGTCACTGGCTCGATCTCAGCTAAATCTTTTCTTCTAATCAACAAAACTCAACTACTGCTGGCGTAGCCGATAGCCTCGATTAAATATTGGGTACGGTAATATACCCGTTTCCCAAACCTCACGTCGCACAATGGTATCTGGCCGCGCAAAATACCTTTGCATATAAAAATGGTCTATAAACCTTAAAATAAGTGTCCAAAATTATGTAAAACAATTTCCTTATTCTCATTTATAAGAATTTAAGTTTGATTGTCGCCCCGGAGGTCCAGGTTCGATTCCCGGCTCTGCCAAGAAATTTTAATTCTGGTGTGATGTCTGGTACGGGGTAAACTAAGCATCCTGAGGCAAAACTGTGAAGAGGAGGGTTCGATTCCCTCCCCAACCATCCTGGAAGTGGTTTTCCGTGGTTTTCCCCACTTCTACTCCAAGCGAATCCTGAGATGGTTCCTAACTTAGGGCCACGGCCGCCGTCTTCCCAATCCTAACTCAAATGAACAAATAGTAGTACAGTCATCACAATAACACAGATTATCACAAAAATTACAGACACACCCAAATGCATGGGACTATACAACAACGATGTTGCAGCCCATAAAATAAGCAGCAACAACAAGAATTGATGTTAAACTTCTCTTATTAGCCTAATAATAATAATAATAAAAATAATAATATTTTTCAACTGGATTAGGATTTTCCTCAACGCCGCTAAACTGGCAGAAAATTCTGCATTTTTTTTCATTTAGTTCAGTGGTGTCTCTCCCTCCTTCTAAGCGTATACTCACTTGACCGGCTAACGCTAGCTCATCCCTGCTGGGTTTTTGTACTAAAGGTCGCAATTTCCTTCGTTTCGAAAATTCACTACACTCAACGAATGATCGAGAAGGACGACCCACATTACCTGTATTCCCCCTCCATGTTCCCTTCCAGGCTTTTCTTATTTCGTGACAAACTTTATTAAGATCCTGCGATTGGCAACCCACGTTTTTTTAACTGCGCGGAAAAATGAATAAAATTTTTTTCTAACATTATTTTAACAGACTGTCCAAGGGACTTCAGATCGCTGTTTTCTAATAGATAGGATCAAATCCTTTCGTTTTTCCACCTGCATGGCGCCAAGCATCGGAAAGATCCTTACGCGAAAATCCTCCCGACAACATTTAAAGGAGAGCAAAAGCAAACGTTACAAAAAGTTGCAAATAATTTTAACACAGAAAACATAATAGGGTGTAGGCTATAGGCTAATGGAATGAAATTCACCAATGGTTGACAATTGTGAATTTCCTGGTCTGAAAACCCATAAAAGAAGAATTATTTTATAACAAAAATTCACTATTTTCAAACGTTTATCACATAAACACAGCGATTTTTATAAGATTTTGGAAATTTCATAAAGAAAGATCATATCATAGTCTGTCATATCCACTGCCAAACGGTGAAGATAGCTGAACTAACACGTATTTACAAGCACAAGATTCAAACACAAATAATCAGCCTTGCTTCCAGCTCTGGATGCGATAAGAAACGTCCTACTTCAGCGGTCTTTCACATTCCAGAACAAATAAGACATATAAGTACAGTTCTGAGGTCCTCTGACATTGCTGATACTAAAATGTCGTACAACGTGAAAAAACAAGACATTTATTTTTCACATTTTGGGCTCTCAGATCGTGCAAAAGGACCGCGGTGCGTCAGCCCGGAAATCAAACGTGATGTCCAAGAAATGGTACATGGTCGTTACAAAAAAGTATAGGAGTCCGTGAAATATATATATCCGGAAAAACTACCAAAAACAACTGAGACCACGGGCAGGCAAGAGATCTAATATCTCGGGTCGTTTAACGGGATATGTGAGAAAGGTTGCCTCAGATATATATATATATCAAATAAAATAGGATAGCATCATTCAA
Organism: Meconema thalassinum; assembly: GCA_946902985.2. Classification (NCBI taxonomy): domain Eukaryota; kingdom Metazoa; phylum Arthropoda; class Insecta; order Orthoptera; family Tettigoniidae; genus Meconema; species Meconema thalassinum. Next base: position 125,341,158 of record OX336397.1, read on the forward strand.
TCAGGAAATGCAACAAGCTGCAGGAATAATTTTAGATAACTAAGATAAAATGGTGTCTCTTTATTTAAGAGCAGACGAACACAAATTAATATACCCTCCTAAAATCGATTTGGTTCAATCTTATGGTGGGATCATAGATCCAAGGGTCCTAAACTACCAATTCCTCCTTCCTATTTAACTTGGAAATAAAGTTCCAGTGCTCGTCGGTTTAGCTGAATGATCAATAAAATAAAATCGTTGCACTTCACTGTCACAGTTTCAGCTTGGAATAAATAGAAATAAGATGTAAATTATAACTTCACATTCCCCTTGAAAATCTAACTTATCACACATTTAAACTAACAAATTTAAGGAAAAGGTTAAATTAATTACGAGAATGCTATCTAACAAGGATAAATCTTGATTTAAATTTTAATTGCAATAAAAATAGAATTAATTAGCAAATAATATTTACATTGACATTCGACATTGGTGTGGAATACTGTTCAAGTAATGTCAAATATCTTACATGTAGTGATTAAGGTTCATTAATAATTATTCCTATCTCCAATTATATTAGATAAATCTGCTATTTGTTGTTGCAAGCCTCCGTGGCTTAGGCGGCAGCACGCCGGCCTCTCACCGCTGGGTCCGTGGTTCAAATCCCGGTCACTCCATGTGAGATCTGTGCTGGACAAAACGGAGGCAGACAGGTTTTTCTCCGGGTACTCCGGTTTTCCCTGTCAAAATTTCATTCCAGCATCACTCTCCACTATCATTTCATTTCATCTGTCATTCATTTAGTCATTGCCCCAGAGGAGTGCGTCAGGCTCCGGCAGCCGGTACAGTCCATATCCTCCTCCGCTAGATGGGAGCTTCATTCATTCCATTCCTGACCCGGTCGGAGACAGGAAGCAGGCTGTGGATTTTCATTTCAATCTGCTATTTGTTGTTAAATTCCACAATTCAGTTCCAATAAATTATAATCAATAATTTATATTAATATCTTCCATATATTATTATTATGTGGATGATGCATTGATTAATTAATACGGCAAAATGCATTCATTAATTGCTTATAGATCACTTCATTTAAATGTTTTCCCTTCGAAGAGAAGATCGAATAAAGAAGATTCTTAAGTATCATTAATCTCTCTATAAACTCTTATATCATTATCCATTATTTTACAGCCTTTAATATATTTCATTATTATTATTATTCATCGCATTCATTAAACTGGCTTATCGCAATTATAATATCAGGATTGTGTTCACAGACACCTCCTAGAATTCTTCTAATCGCAAAAATCAATTGTGGAATACATCTTTTCACAATCTACAAATGTGACGTATTTCTATCATAATTATTGAATGGGCCAACTGAATCGCATTCAAATGTTGCAACTATAGGACCACTTACGTAAGAAGTGTCCACAAAATAAATCATATTACATGCATTCATGAATAAATAGGCTGCTGCGTAAAAGTATCATAAGATAACTAGCTTGATATAACACAATAATCAATCGAATCAATAATTCATCATCATTCAATACTCAATTATTTATTGGGAAATCAATAAATTATTATCTGTTATAATTCTTTAAATTGTTGTCATAAATTGCCATACAAATGTGATTATTATCGTTGATAATCAACCATCAATTAATAAATATGAACGTCACCTTTACTTAAATAAATTAGATATTATTATAGTTCACCCAATTATTAACTTTATTAACCATCGCTGTCAAAGATCGGGAAAATGTCGCTGACAATCGCATTCAAATGATCGTGGGAAAATATTCTTAAATCAAAAGAATTATTATTATAAAAAAGAATTAAATTAAATTAATTTAATTTATCAAAGAATCAAATAATTATTAAGTAATTATCTCTATAAGAAAAATTGTGAAATACTATTAGCAATGACTAACTCCTAAAGTTGCTCTTTTATGTTTGAAAATCATGAGTAAGTATTACAGTCATCAGGAAATAAAATCAATTATGTTACATGGTGTTGGTTGTCATGGTGTATTATGGATGTATGGTTTCACTGCCCTTGTAAATGGTGTGAAGTCTACTGATGACTAAAGATGTCTTGAACTTGTTTCGCCTCAAATTGTCTAAGCTGACAATCTTGATTGTGTAAAAGCTATCATAATTTCCAACGAAGAAAAGTTTATTGTGTATAAAGAGCATTCCGGATAATTCAGGTTCCCCAAATACAATTTGACTGTTTTCCACTGCTTTCCGAATGTTGCACATTTTAAGAGTCTTGAAATTTAGTTTTATATTAATAGTGTTCTGCTCCTCAATGTTTATTTGAAGGATAATACGAGGCACGCCCATAAAGTAAGTTCCGTTTGGTAATAAAATTAAATTGTGTACAGATACAGAAACTTTATTTATTGCAAAACATTCTACACCTCTTAAACTACTTTTCCACATAACTGGCGAACTTTTGCAGGCATTTGTCATAGCGTGGCATAAGTTTTTGGATACCTTCTTCATAGAAGTTCGGCGTCTGTGTCTTCAACCAGTTGGAAACATCTTCTTTCAGCTCGTCGTCATTATTGAAGTGTTGATCGCCAAGGAAAGACTTGAAATGTGTGAACAGATGAAAGTCGCTAGGAGCGAGGACAGGGCTGTATGGAGGGTCGTCAAACACGACCCAGCCAAATCTCTGTAGGAGGTTATTCGTCACATATTCAGTGTGTGGTCGTGCCTTGTCGTGAAGAATAACAACACCTTTTGATAGCAACCCTCGGCGCTTATTCTGTATTGCGCGGCGCAATTTCCTAAGTGTCTCGCAGTAAGCATCTGCGTTGATTGTTTGACCACGCGGTAAGAAATCAATGAGTAAGATGCCTTTCCAGTCCCAAAACACTGTGCACATAATTTTCCGAGGTGGTAAGATTTGTTTCGGCTTAGCCTTTGCTAGGGATGAAGTGTGCCTCCATTCCATTGATTTCCGCTTACTTTCAGGGGTGACGTAAGAAACCCAAGTTTCATCTCAAGTGACTATCTGTGTCAGAAATTCTTCGCCGCCTTCATTGTAACGGGTCAAAAACTGAAGTGCACTGCCCATCCGTTTTGTTTTGTGTTGCTCCGTAAGAATCTTTGGGACCCAACGTCGGCAAAGTTTACGAAAGTTCAGTTTTTCGGTAACAATTTCATGAATTAGTGATCGTAAGATTTGGCGAAATTCCATAGCGAGAGCACTAATTGTAAACCTGCGGTTTTCCCGGATCTTGTCATCAATCGCGTGAACCAGTTCTTCTGCAACGAAAGATTGACGCCCACTTCGTTCTTCATCGTGCACTTCACTACGTCCTTCATTGAACTGTCGGACCCATCTTCTCACCATTGAATCACTCATCGCATTTTGTCCATACACTTCGCAAATTTGCCGATAAATTTCAGTTGGTTTCACTTTCCTAGCATTCAGAAAACGAATCACAGATCTGATTTCACAAGCGGCGGGATTTTCAATCAACACCGACATTGTACGAGTAAACATGCACAACAACGCGTACGTGGCTGACAGCGCTCTCCAAATGGCGCACGTTTCTTCTCCTTGATACAGAGCGTCTACCGCGGATATGCAGAACTGCGCTGCAGCGGAACGTACAACTAGTTGAAGACACAGGTGGGTAGATTATTGGCTGAGGAATAACCTAACCACCAAGGGAAGATGATAAAGAAAAGGAGGTGGGTTTCGGACTGGAGAGAAAGGATAGAGAAATAGGAGGAGAGTCCCACAAAAGTTGTAAATTTAACTTTAAATGCACTCAGAGGCAGTTTCCACTGCAAATCCGCTCTTTGATACCTAAAGTGAGCAAGGACCTGGTCGAAGCTGACGGGAAACACAGCTAGTACTTGGGCGGTTTGCAAGAGAATGGCTTTAGAGTACTCCCTCTCAAGCATGCATATGCCTACTATGGGGAAGGGTATTGGTCTGGCAAGACAGAGAATAACAGACCTATTGTATGTCTGTTCAAAGGAGTTCGTTTTTTAACCAATAATTCGAGGAATGCCAATAATTTGAATTGATTTTGATATTTCCAGTTTTCGAAGTTGCAGAGTTACTACCAAGCGACCAAGTGCTTCCAAGAAGGATAGCAATAAAAGAATTATGTGTTTGGGAATAATTTTGGTGAGTGCACCAATAGTTGCATTTGGAAATGGCTAAGCTTTTACCCAGCAAAGAGCCGACTAACAGTTTAGGCAAAGAGAAAAACTTATCTTTTGGAAAACCAACCATAAGATTTTGGAGAGGATCTCCACAAGCAAGAAGCTGGCGTAGCGAGCTGTACTTGCCTTACTGGCCAGTTAGAATTAGCTATTAAAGTTAAGAGAAACTTTAACGAGATAACTACTAAGAGTTCTTGCTCAAATGCAACGAGTGGTGAAAGCCCTATCAATAGATTTAATGGCATTGAGTAGGAAGAGCCAAGGAAGACAGGATCTTGCCTAATTGTTGTACTAGAAAAATGAAGAAGCGAAAAGAAACGCTGAAATTATTTAAAAATTCCAAGGAAGTTGATAACTTTCACAAATATATATTTTCAATTTGGTTAACAATTTTGGGGTCACAGACCTCAGAAAACATTTAACGTTTGCGCCAGGCAATTAATAATTTATTAGGTTTCAAACCTTTATAAAATCCTAGCCAGGATTTAAAATAGCGAAGATAAAAATTCAAAATTTAAAGACAATTAAGGTGATTAAAGTTTAACAATAAATAGAGTACAAGGTATGTACTATAAGAAATTTCTGAGAAAACATTCTAGAGAAAGTAACCACTTCGAAAATAACAATAACAAAAACATAAAGAATAAGATAGAAGTTCCTATAACTTCTTGTATTTATGCAGAATTACTTTTATAACAATTATACAAAAGAGGGCAGGTCACTTACTGTGAAACCTGAAGAGAAAGTCAAAAGGAAGGTTCTAGACTTCCTATGTTTACGTAGGAATCACGAGACCAAATGGGGCAAGTTTCCCTTTCGTGAAACCTAGAAATAACTCACTCATGAGTTGAAAAAATTGTATTCCCTGATTATAAGGGAGAAACAATGTAAGCTTGAACCGTGTATAAAACACGTGATTATGCAGAAATTAATTAATGATAAACAAGCAAGATGGGAGGGCACTTCGTTAGAGTGACACCTCATTGACAATGACCTAGAGTAACAATTTTATTATGGGTTGTTAGTAAGAGGTTTAGGTAAAAGCAAGTGGGATGGAAGGTAAATGTTCATGGCCGTGTTTATAATAATCGGACGAGCGCGACGCGGAAGAAAGATTTAAAGAACACTGTTTATCACTATAGTTTATTGAAATGGATGAAATGTTCACTGTAATAGCACAAACGTTTATGGCAAAGAAAGTTATTGCAATCGTGGAAAATTACTGGTTGCACTAGATAGGCGAAAGTCTATTACTTGAGAAGGTTGTAGATTATCATTAAATACGCTTGAACAAATCCAACGGAGGAAAGAAAATTAGCTATGGAGCATTGATTTATACGGAAGATTTTCTAATTTGGGATGGCATTACCACAAGTGAGTGGAACATACATGACGGCGTGACTTGTAGATAAAGTGCAGATTCTGGAAGGTTCCAGAACGACTCTAATGGAAGAATGGGGCCAAAGTTATTCCAGCGGTGGAACGAACTTAATCTTTATAGACAGTGGGTATTCGATAATATCCCACGTTGTGAGAAGATCTCTCATTTAATGAGCATAAGAAATGCTGCTTTTCACAAAGATTGGCTTAATTAGACAAAAGCCCAACATGGAGAATCCCACGAAGGATGAATATTGCCACAAATAAGTAATCTCACACTGCCTATAAAATGATCGATAAAAGCATGTAGATAATAAAACTGATGAAGATGAGGTTAAAACCTTAAGTCTGTACTTATCTTTGTTGCATGGCGAAGTTGAAGTTCCTTTTGACGGATACTTAATGTGCTAACATGGCGTAGAATGTAGAGAGTGCCTCTTGGTTTGAGGAGACTGGTTCTAGTTGAGCCTTGACTGACCAAGTCAACTGACGACTTACAAGTGAGACCCACTCAGCGAAGCGCGGAGGGTCCAAGGAAGGGAGAAGAGTGGGGGTAGGAGACAAAAGGAGAACATATAAGCATGACCTATATTGTAAACTTAAATTCTCTTGAGGAAATGGTCTTCAAAGAGTTGATAGCAGGCGATACTAGCACAGCCTGGTGGGTGAAAAAGTAGACGAAGTTCTCTTGATCACGGAGATAATAGCTGGCGATGGCAACGAGATCTGGTGGCCAGATGGATAAGGAAGTCCTCTTGCACCAGGAAGAATTGAGGAGCTTCAGAGATTCGCTGCTAGATGACGCTAGGTGGGTCATGGAAGATATATATCTAGAACAGACTCACAAAGAACATAAGAGACATGACCACCAAAGAGAAAATAGAAGATCACTGTTGGTGTTTGATAAAAAGGAAGGAATGAACAAGAAAAGAGCATTAAAATGTATATTCTCTCATACCGTGTATTCCTAGAATACACCATACTGGGAGGGCCAAACACCAACAGAGAACAAATTAGCAGTTAAACATTTAAAGGTAATGGAGAGATCAAAGACAGTGGACTTGTGATCGGACCATTAGTGGTCAAGACTCTGACCACCCTGACTCTCCCATCCCTTCCAGGATAACACTCGGTCACTCTACCAGAAATCCAGACCAGGGGAGGAGAAGCATCCCTAACCAAGACCAAGTCCCCCACTTTGATGTCGGGACTGGAAAGAAACCACTTCTGTCTCCGTTGCAAGGATGTTAAATATTCCAAGTTCCACCTCTTCCAAAAGGAATTGCGGAGGGCTACAAGTTTACGCCAAACAATAGGTAAATTAGAATCCCTGTAAGAATTGGGAAGAGGAGGTGGGGCAGAAAGAGAACTGCCGATAAGGAAGTGACCAGGTGTGAGTGGAAGCAGGTCATCAGGGTCATTGGAAAGAGGAGTTAAAGGGCGAGAATTAACAACACCTTCAATCAGAACGGACAGTGAATTGAATTCTTCATAAGTCAGAATGCGATTACCTAAGACCTTTCTTAAATGACGTTTAGTGAGTTTTACGCAAGATTCCCACCTACCACCGTGATGAGGAGCGTAGGGAGGTATAAAGCGCCATTTGAAACCTTTTGAGTAGGAAAAATTAGAAATTTGTTCCACGGCAGGAGAAGATGTGAGAGCTCTCTTCCACAGGGAAGCTGCGCCCTGAAAAGTGGAAGCGTTATCAGGGAACATCTCTGAAGGAACACCACGCCTAGCAGCGAAGCGAGAGACAGCTGATAAAAAGTTGGAAGTAGAGGCATTCGTTACTAGTTCCAAATGGATTGCGCCAGTAACCATGCAAACAAAGAGAGAAACATAAAACTTACCAAACAATTTGCGTTTAGCTTCAGGGGAATTTCGTTGATATTGGAACGGACCCATATAGTCCACACCAGTTAAAGCAAATGGACGTATAGGAGAAGAGCAAAAGGAAGGCAGATCGCTCATTAGTTGAGTATTGACTTTAGGTTTCGCTTTAAAGCAAGGAATACACTTGTGAATTACAGTGGAAACTTCATGAATTCCATTTATAATCCAGTACTTTTCCCTTAAGAGGCAAAGCAGAGTGCGTGTGCCAACATGCAGATTGCGATAATGAAAGTCACGTATAATTAAAGAAGTTACGTGATGTTTAGAAGGCAAAATAACGGGATGCTTTTTGTCCTCAGAGAGCAAAGATTGCGAGAGCCTACCACCTACCCTGAGTAACCCATGGTCATCAAGAAACGGGGCTGAAGCACGAAGACGACTGGATTTGGGTAGATCCCTTTTAGAAGAAAGTAAAGACAATTCAGAAGAAAAGGCTTCTTGCTGTGTCAGTTGTAAAACCTTAATGGTAGCGAGATTCAATTCATGATTGGTAAGGTGTGGTTTCGGGAGAAGAGGTTGGTCAACCACAAGATATTTCCATTTAAGGAGATAGGCAACAATCTGAATTAATTTGTGAAAGGAAGAATAGCGGGACAACAAGGGATGAGAAACGTTGGAAACAAGACACGAAGCAGTAGATAAAGATACTTTAGCGTCAGGCAAGTTGGAGTTTGTAGCTGGAGGTTTGGAAGGCCAACAAGAGGAATCTTCGATTAACCACGAGGGCCCATGCCAGTACAACTGGGAAGCTGCCAATTGAGAGGGTAAACATCCACGAGAGATAATATCGGCTGGGTTATCAGCACTGGGCACATGCCTCCATTGACATCCCGAAGAAAGAGTTTGAATTTTGGAAACCCTGTTTGCAACAAAAGTTTGCCAGTGAGCAGGGTTCTTGGCGATCCAAGAAAGGGTTATCATGGAATCGCTCCGGAGATAGATTTGCGAGAATTCGACTTTTAACACTTCCAGTAATTTTTTTACAAGTTCTGCAGCCATGAGTGCAGCACACAATTCAAGCCTAGGCAAAGTAATAGTATTAAGAGGAGCTACCTTCGATTTGGCACAAACATGGTTGGAGACTGAAGATCTATTTATTGGACCGCGATAAACTAAATATGCACAGCAACCGTAAGCTTTTTCGGAACTGTCCGCGAACACATAAGGAAAAAAGATTCATTAGAATGAGAGTTAATTAAATTCCTGGGAATTTCAATTAGGGAAAAATCCAGCAAATTGCTGCGAAAAGAGAGCCAACGGTTAAGAAAAGAAAGGGGAACAGTGTCACCCCATTCACATTTGAGCGACCACAGCTCTTGCATGAAGAGTTTGGCTATAACGATAACTGGGGCAAGAAATTGAAGCGGATCAAAAATTTTTGCAATTTCAGAGAGAATTTGTCTTTTTGTGTTAGGGAGCTCTTCGGCGAGCGAAACTTTATAGATGAGAGTTTCAGTGCTAGTGCACCAATGAACTCCTAGAGTTTTTATGGATTCGGAGTTTCCACAAATTTCGACAGAGGAGGGATCAACGTCTTCAATCGGAAACTGGGCGAGAAACTCAGGGGAGTTGGAATTCCACTTATGAAGTGGGAAACCTCCATTTCTTAGCAATGCTTGAAGTTCTAAGGACACGAAAGAAGCTTCCTCCAGAGTGGGGAAGGACTGCAAATAATCGTCAACATAGAATGACGTAGTTAGTGCTTTAGAAGCTTTAGAATCAAATAAATGACCATCTTGAGAGGCTAACAAGTGTAGGGATCGGATAGCCAGGAAAGCAGAAGGTTTTAAGCCATAAGTAACCGTTTTTAAGCGAAATACCTTAATGGGCTTACTGATTTCGTCGCGCCACAAGATTCTATGGAGATCTCGTTGTTCAGGCTGAATTAAAACTTGACGGTACATCTGTTTTATATCAGCTATAACAGCTATGGGAAATAATCGAAAATTTAAGAGTATAGCAGATAGATCTGACTGAATAGCAGGACCAGAGTAAAGAGTGTCGTTAAGGCTGTTTCCATTAACGTCGGGTGATGAACCATTGAAAACAACTCGAATTTTATCCTTTACAAGAGGATTTTTCCACACGGGATGATGATTTAAATAAACCGTTTCAATGGGGGGTGCAATTCATCATCAGATTTGTTGACAACTTCCATATGATCTAAGCTTTCATACTCATCCATGAAATCAGTGTACTGCTGTTTAACGAGAGGTTCTTTCTGGAATTTACTCTCGATAGCAAAGAGAGCTTTTCGAGCTTTGGGTTGAGAGTTAATAAGTTTAGGGGGATTATGTAATCTTGGCATTTGAACAATGAACCGGCCATCAGAAGAGCGAGTGGTGGTGTTTAGAAAATGTTGCTCACAGAATTCATTTTCTGAAGAGGTCACGTTAGGAGGATCAACGCTTTCGAGCCTCCAAAACTGTTCCAGATCAGTACTGGAGAAATAACATTGCGATGCGGGTTGGGGAGAATAATGGGGAAGTTGACCGGTGACGATCCATCCAAAATTAGTGTCTCTGGCGACTACGTTTGAAGATAACTTGCGAACCTGTTTACGGAGGTAATTCCAAAAAACATTGGCACTAAAGAGTATGTCAGTAGGATTTTGTATGTTGAACAAAGGATCGGCTAGCCTTAAATGCGAGGGAATGTTTAACCCAGAAATATCCACAGAGTGACTGGGAGTGTCTTCTCCAATGCTATTGAGAATGAGACAATTCAGTTTGAGAAAATTGTTTCTGTGACAAATATCTCTTTTGGTTAGCTTTGAGAATTGTAAAGCTTGCGATTTTGAGCTGTTGATGCCCGACACGTTAATAGAAGTGGGGTTTACAGGTAGGCCTAGTTTTCTAATCAAAGAATTAGAGACAAAATCATGAGTTGCCGCTGAATCAAGAAGACCAAGTGCACGGACCCAGTTGCCAAAGTTATCCTGAACTTCGATTTGGACAGTAGACAATAATACTTGGGCACTACGAATGGACTTGGCATTTTGAATATACGATGAAGCATTAGAATTGTTAGGATTATCACTTTTCTGAGAAGTGGATGCTGTCGATGACCTTGCCTGATCATGACGATGTAGCAAAGTGTGATGAGCCTTTTCACAATGGTAGCAAAGTCTTGTGGACTTGCAATTAGAAGCAGAATGCGTGGGCGCTAGGCAGTTGAAGCAATGTTTGTTTTGAGAAACTATTTTTTTCTGTCGTCGACTGACAGTTCTTTAAAGGATTTGCAGAAATATAAAGCATGGGAATCTTTGCAAAGTATGCACTTTAAAGGTTCGTTTAAACTCTTGCGGGGTTCACTTTGAGTGTTTAAAACAAGAGAGCTAGCAATACGGCGTTCACTAGACCTAGTTGGGTAACCAGTAGTGTTCGGCTTAAATTTGGATGAGCTGGACCCAGGTTTTTTGATACTAGACGCTAAGCGTTCGCTTTTAGGTTTGATAGACATTAATTCAAATTTAGAACTAGGAGATGAGGGTTCACTTTGATTTGCTAGGGCGGTTAACAGCTGGCATCTGGCATTTATGAAAGTGACTAAATGCTCGTAAGAGTAGTCGTCTTCTCTAGAAAGTTCAATTTCCCAAGCTTTGAGGGTAGCAGCATCAACTTTAGAAACCACTAAATGTATTAGGAAAATATCCCAGTGTTCAGTGGGTTGATCTAATTGGGACAGAGCCTTAACGTGAAGTTGTGTAGTGTCAACTAGTGTACGCAAACTAGAGGCGTCATTGTGCTGTGACGCAGGTAGGTTCAATAGAGCCTTCATATGGCGTTGAATACGTAACCGTAAATTGCCGTATCTTTCTTTTAATAAGTTAAAGTCAATGGGGTAATTTTCGGCACTTAAAGGGAGTGCTTCAACTAACTGCAGAGCTTGACCTCGAAGAATAGATCTCAAGTAATGAAACTTGTATATGACTTGAATGTCTTCAATGTCATGAACAAGGGAGCAAAATAATTCATGGAAAGAATCCCAAGTAGATTCATCTCCAGAGAAATGGGGTAAATCAATTTTAGGTAAAATTGGTTTGGGCTTGTGAGTACCATCGCAAAACGAAGTTTGTGGTTCGTGAAGAGAACCAAGAACAGAAGCGTCCTTTTTCTGCTCCTCTTCTAGTTGGCGTATTATTTTGAAAGCAGAACCTATGCCTTCGTAATATTGGTTTTCTACTTCGACACGATCTTCGGTTTGATTAAGCATACAAGTTTCTATTTCAGTTTGGATGTTGCAATAATTCTCATAGGAACGTTCAAAATCCCTTACACGATGTTTCAACAAGTCTAATTGAGCTTCTGAGGGATCTAACTCTTTAATGTGTTTTCTGAATCGGGTAATTTGTCCTTTATAGGATGCTCGTTTAGAAGTAAGTTTTTCATCCTTATCCTTTTCAGTAGGAGCCTTGACAAGGAAAATAGATTAAAATGTAACTCACGAAACTGTGGAACCTTGGAAATGCTGTCAGGCTGGCAGCAGCAAATAAGTTGAAAAAAGGGGACACACCACGGGAGACAGGAGCGGCCTCTTTCCACTTCACAGGCTTTGCACGATGTAGTTATAGCTGAAAGATTCAAAGCAGGTATTAATAATTTGCAAGGTATTGTCAAATAACCCTTTAAACAGAAAAAATGACAAATGGACTCTCCCGGGTTTCTGGGACCAATTTTTGGTAGATTATTGGCTGAGGTATAACCTAACCACCAAGGGAAGATGATAAAGGAAAGGAGGTGGGTTTCGGACTGGAGAGAAAGGATAGAGAAATAGGAGGAGAGTCCCACAAAAGTTGTAAATTTAACTTTAAATGCACTCAGAGGCAGTTTCCACTGCAAATCCGCTCTTTGATACCTAAAGTGGGTAAGGACCTGGTCGAAGCTGACGGGAAACGCAGCTAGTACTTGGGCGGTTTGCAAGAGAATGGCTTTAGTGTACTCCCTCTCAAGCATGCATATGCCTACTATGGGGAAGGGTGATGGTCTGGCAAGACAGAGAATAACAGACCTATTGTATGTCTGTTCAAAGGAGTTCGTTTTTGAACCAATAATTCAAGGAATGCCAATAATTTGAATTGATTTTGATATTTCCAGTTTTCGAAGTTGCAGAGTTACTACCAAGCGACCAAGTGCTTCCAAGAAGGATAGCAATAAAAGAATTATGTGTTTGGGAATAATTTTGGTGAGTGCACCAATAGTTGCATTTGGAAATGGCTAAGCTTTTACCCAGAAAAGAGCCGACTAACAGTTTAGGCAAAGAGAAGAACTTATCCTTTGGAAAACCAACCATAAGATTTTGGAGAGGATCTCCACAAGCAGGAAGCTGGCGTAGCGAGCTGTACTTGCCTTACAGGCCAGTTAGAATTAGCTATCAAAGCTAAACTTTAACGAGATAACTACTAAGAGTTCTTGCTCAAATGCAACGAGTGGTGAAAGCCCTATCAATAGATTTAATGGCATTGAGTAGGAAGAGCCAAGGAAGACAGGATCATGCCTAATTGTTGTACTAGAAAAATGAAAAAGCGAAAAGAAAGGCTGAATTTATTTAACAATTCCAAGGAAGTTGATAACTTTAACAAATATATATTTTCAATTTGGTTAACAATTTTGGGGTCACAGACCTCAGAAAACATTTAACGTTTGCGCCAGGCAATTAACAATTTATTAGGTTTCAAACCTTTATAAAATCCTAGCAAGGATTTAAAATAGCGAAGATAAAAATTCAAAATTTAAAGACAATTAAGGTGATTAAAGTTTAACAATGAATAGATTACAAGGTATGTACTATAAGAAATTTCTGAGAAAACATTCTAGAGAAAGTAACCACTTCGAAAATAACAATAACAAAAACATAAAGAATAAGATAGAAGTTCCTATAACTTCTTATATTTATGCAGAATTACTTTTATAACAATTATACAAAAGAGGGCAGGTCACTTACTGTGAAACCTGAAGAGAAAGTCAAAAGGAAGGTTCTAGACTTCCTATGTTTACGTAGGAATCACGAGACCAAATGGGGCAACTTTCCCTTTCGTGAAACCTAGAAATAACTCACTCATGAGTTGAAAAAAATGTATTCCCTGATTATAAGGGAGAAACAATGTAAGCTTGAACCGTGTATAAAACAATTGATTATGCAGAAATTAATTAATGATAAACAAGCAAGATGGGAGGGCACTTCGTTAGAGTGACACCTCATTGACAATGACCTAGAGTAACAATTCTATTATGGGTTGTTAGTAAGAGGTTTAGGAAAAAGCAAGTGGGATGGAAGGTAAATGTTCATGGCCGTGTTTATAATAATCGGACGAGCGTGACGCGGAAGAAAGATTTAAAGAACAATGCTTATCACTATAGTTTATTGAAATGGATGAAATGTTCACTGTAATAGCACAAAAGTTTATGGCAAAGAAAGCTATTGCAATCGTGGAAAATGACTGGTTGCACTAGATAGGCGAAAGTCTATTACTTGAGAAGGTTGTAGATTATCATTAAATACGCTTGAACAAATCCAACGGAGGAAAGAAAATTAGCTATGGAGCATTGATTTATAAGGAAGATTTTCTAGTTTGAGATGGCATTACCACAAGTGAGTGGAACATACATGACGGCGTGACTTGTAGATAAAGTGCAGATTCTGGAAGGTTCCAGAACGACTCTAATGGAAGAATGGGGCCAAAGTTATTCCAGCGGTGGAACGAACTTAATCTTTATAGACAGTGGGTATTCGATAATATCCCACGTTGTGAGAAGATCTCTCATTTAATGAGCATAAGAAATGCTGCTTTTCACAAAGATTGGCTTAATTAGACAAAAGCCCAACATGGAGAATCCCGCGAAGGATGAATATTGCCACAAATAAGTAATCTCACACTGCCTATAAAATGATCGATAAAAGCATGTAGATAATAAAACTGATGATGAGGTTGAAACCTGAAGTCTGTACTTATCTTTGTTGCATGGCGAAGGTGAAGTTCCTTTTGACGGATACTTAATGTGCAAATATGGCGTAGAATGTAGAGAGTGCCTCTTGGTTTGAGGAGACTGGCTCTAGTTGAGCCTTGACTGACCAAGTCAAATGCCGACTTACAAGTGAGACCCACTCAGCGAAGCGCGGAGGGTCCAAGGAAGGGAGAAGAGTGGGGGTAGGAGACAAAAGGAGAACATATAAGCATGACCAATATTGTAAACTTAAATTCTCTTGAGGAAATGGTCTTCAAAGGGTTGATAGCAGGCGATACTAGCACAGCCTGGCGGGTGAAAAAGTAGACGAAGTTCTCTTGATCACGGAGATAATAGCTGGCGATGGCAACGAGATCTGGTGGCCAGATGGATAAGGAAGTCCTCTTGCACCAGGAAGAATTGAGGAGCTTCAGAGATTCGCTGCTAGATGACGCTAGGTGGGTCATGGAAGATATATATCTAGAACAGACTCACAAAGAACATAAGAGACATGACCACTAAAGAGAAAATAGAAGATCACTGTTGGTGTTTGATAAAAAGGAAGGAATGAACAAGAAAAGAGCATTAAAATTTATATTCTCTCATACCGTGTATTCCAAGAATACACCAACAGGCGGCACACGTCTATGAAGAAGGTATACAAAAACTCGTGCCACGCTACGACAAATGCCTGCAACATTTCGGCAGTTATGTGGAAAAGTAGTTTAAGGGTTGTAGAATTTTGTGCAATAAATAATGTTTCTGTATCTGTACACAATTTAATATTATTACCAAACGGAACTTTCTTTCTGGACGTACTTCGTATTGTGAATATTGCAGTAATAACTTCTTAATATGTCAAACCTAGGACTTCACCTAGTATGAGTGCGTTTGTATGGATTGGTTTGTAGTGTTCATTACATTTGTAATTGTTCCTCGTGTTGTGTGATAATGTAAGGAATTGTTCTACTCACATACATCTCCGATTCACTCACACGAATATCACTGAATTTATCGCTAGTTTCAAACACCGTTTTTAGCGTTTATTTCAATCGAACACATGTTCACTTAAATCTGAAGCCGCGCGGTTTGGAAAAATCATAACCTCTGTGGAAAATATGCTATGTGTTTCCAGCGTAAACTCTCTCCGGAATAGGAACAATCAGTCCGCTGCATAGTACATGTGACCTGCTATCCACTCCTGTTGTCATGTGGTGTAGTCAGGGGGTAAATTGGGCATCCGTCTCCTCTGACGTATTACGACGTAACACAAATGGCAGTATAACACAGGATATATTTAATTAATATTTGGCTATATGCTATAGTATTCATCCATTAGTTGATTGGTATCTACTATTATGAATATTCTGCCAATGCATGAAGGTAAAGCTGACATTAATGATGCGTTGAATAAAGAGTATATTTAATATGATAGAAAAACCCGCATCTCCTTGCCGTGTCCAGCCCGGCTGTTGCTAGGCTATAAGACTTGCTCTCTAGTTGATAATGCACTTGTCCAGTCACGAGCTTATGATCCCGCTGTCTCTGACGTATAAATGAGCGTAACTCAAAATGCGATTTCGGTCACATATTCCCCTCTCCTCGATTTTATACGAGAACTGAAGAGAACTTATAACAACATTGTCTTCGTAATAATGTGATGAAATTTAGGATCTACGAAATCTCATTCTACTTTCTTGAAATAACGTCTGAGATTCGCTGAGTTGTCCCTCGGCGTACTTCTTCGTTCTCAAATATTAAATCATCATCCTTAATCCGTAAATTTCCTGGATTTCTACCATATAATCGTGGATCGGAATATTAACAATTAGTTTCATTGTTGTTGTTGTTTTTGTTGCCGAATCGGCGTTGTTATCTACCTGCTACCCGCTTGTGCTAGGTAGCGCTAGTGTCTCCTCCTGTGGAGCTGACGGTTGAGTATTTCTAAGTTGCTGAATGTAATCTTGGCTTTCTTTATGCCTACCATCCAGGTTACTATTCCGTTGCCCTTGAGTTTGGTATTGTCAGCCGTTATTGTTCATGTGATAATTGTTATACCTCCTGTTCTGGTACCAGTTGTTCCTGCCATTATCGCGATATCTCGAATAGCTTCTGTTATACGGCGTTTGTCTCTAATTATAGTATCTGTTATTCGGCATTGCTCTGGGATTGAATTCATGGTAATTTGATCGATAATTTCCATTACTATTTCGTCGATCATAATCCCTCGGTGTTTTCTCTTCTCTATTAGTGGAGCTATCCGTCTGAGATGTTCTGTCCATGACTACGGCGTTGATTTCACGGTTTTCTCTTCTATCCGACCTACTGTTCTGAAGACTACTTGTATGATCTATACGCCTGAGAAACTCCTCACAATCTTGTAGTGTCTCTACTCCGGATGTTATCAACATGCCCTGCATCTCTATAGGAAATTGTCTCGTGATTGATCTCAATAATTCCCCTCGTGATAATAGTGGAGTCAAAAATTGTAATTTTGCGAGCTGTGTAGTGAAATACCCTGCATACTTCGTTGGGTGAGATGTGGCGTATTTCCTAGAATACACGTCTGCCCTGTCATCTAATTGTTTCTCCGGACTCCAGAATCGGTTTATAAATGCGTGACTAAAGTCGTCCATATTCATAAATGAGTCTCGGAATGCTCTAAACCAGCTTAGTGAAATTCTTTCTAACGATCTTTCGACTATTCTTAGCTCTCCTTACTTAGAAACTAGATTTTCATCCATGTATTCACGAAGGTCCCTTAGAAATTCCATAGGAGTAAGGTTATTTCCCCCATTGAATTGTCTAGGTCTATCATCAATGTTACGGATAATCGTAACATGTCCAGGTGTGGTTGAATTTACTTGAGTAGTATTCATTTCTAAGCCCCAAGATAAATTATGGCTATTGGATGGCATTGATGTTTCCATTATTTCTCGACTCTTATCCGCATTAACTTTCATGTTGCTCTGTTCTGATTCAAGTTTCGAAATGCGCATAGTCGTCATACTGTGTTCTAGCTTCAACTTTTCCTCCGTCTCTAAAGATGTTACCACCACGCTGCCGTTCACGTGTGTTTCCAACTCTTTACGCATGTCCACAAATTTATTGTCACATTTACCAGTAAGTTGATCAATTTGTTTCTTGACCCCATCTGACTCTCCAGTGCTAGGGTTTATTGCTAAGCGTAATTCCGCAACTGTTTCTGCGCTTGACTCTTTATTTCTTGTTAGATGCACCACCAAGTCTTTACTTAATCCATCCAAGTTATCATTCAATTTCTTTTCTAATGCTCCCAGATTGTCGATGAATTGCGTTTTGATAACATTAATTTGTCCTGACACATGACCGTGTAATTCGTTTCTCAGAGTTTTGAAATTATGCGTCCATCTGGTATCACAAGAGTCTAATTTCTTATCAAGAGCTGCATTGCATTTCTCAAAATCTACCTTTACTTCCGAAATCTGCGATTGCAAGCGAATTTCGAGATTTTTAACATCGGTAGTTAACGCATTAGTTTCAAGTGATATACCCTGAATCTCTGATTTAAGATTAATAATCGATAAATTAATTCCTCCTATATCAGTATTAACCTTTAATACATCGGCTGACAGATTCGATACTTTATTTTTCAGTTTTTTTCGTTTCACCTTTTACTTCATCTAAACTATCCTGTATTTCCTCCTTAAATTCCTCAGCTTTCTCAGTTAAGGTTTTCAAATTATTAGTTACAATTTGCAAATCATTAGTTAAAGTTTGCAAATTAGCATTTGAAGTTTGCACATCATTAGTTAAAGTTAATTAATCCTTATTAGCTGTTAAATTATTATTAAGCTGCTGCTTATCATCAGACATTTTTGTTGCAACTTATTAAATTCAGATTGGACTTGAGTTAAGAAACCTCTTAAATCCTCTGGCACTTCGTAAGGCATATCAAAAATACTTAAAAATAGGGAAAACTTACAAACTAGATGACCAACCAAGACCATGAGACTAGAAATATTTTTCCTGATTTTCAAACATATCTAACGTCTAATAAACAGAGCACATTCATCCACTAAACTCACTCTGATGAATGGAAAAGAGCAAAAAATAATAATCGTAAACAACATCGTGCATCTATAATTATTTTTCATCATAGTGAGCTTATAGAAATCTCAATTGTCCTGACATTTACTTTACGATTAAATGCAAAACTAAGTGAAATATCATCATTCTAAACTGAATTAAAATCCTTGCTGAATAATATTCTCAGATATCAGAACACCTCTGACTACCTAACTGTCCCATTTTATTGCCTAAACAACAACCGTTTCGATCACTCTCAATTCAAAACCACTATGTTATGCACAAATGAAATATCCTTTCATCAGTACGATTCTCTTTGTTCGTAACTTTAATGTCAGATATTAGAAGGAAATTGGCTCCCAAAGGTACGAATTTCTCTGTTCGAGGCCTTACAGGTTGGGCGCCACGTTGACCTTATGTATCCGTTTCCCAGACCTCACGTCGGCACGGAAATCAAACGTGATGTCCAAGAAATGGTACATGGTCGTTACAAAAAAAATTAGAAGTCCGTAAAATATATATATATCCGGAAAAACTACCAAAAACAACTGAGAACACGGGCAGGCAAGAGATCTAATGTCTCGGGTCGTTCAACGGGATAGGTGAGAAAGGTTGCCTCAGATATATATATATATATATATATATATATATCAAATAAAATAGGATAGCACTTGGGATAGTTTGCCAAATGAGCTCTTGGAACATCTGGTAGACAGCATGCCACGTCGTTGCAAAGCATGTGTGGTCTTTAGGGGTAACCATACACCCTATTAAAAGTATATTTTAATGTCAGATATCAGAAGGAAATTGACTCCCAAAGGTTGGCACCTCGCCCAGGCGGCCTCTCCTGCAAAGCGAACAGGGGCCTCATGAGGGAAGGTAATGGATGGTCAGGATGGATAGGCAAGGAAGAGGGAAGGAGGCGGCCGTGGCCTTGAAGAAGGTACTGTACCCGATCTCAGGATAGTAGGCTGTCAGATATCCGCCCCCTCAATCGGATTGCCAATAATCAATCGCACCGGCACAGCTACATCAATGAAAATGGCACTGACAGATACTATCGAGATTAGAGCACAATAGTTAACAAGAAATTATTGTGGAACACACCAAAATATACGGGGGTTCATACTTACCTTTACTTACCTCTTAAATTTATCTCGGGGACTGGGTTGTCAACTGGATCACTTAAAGTATGCCCTCACAATAACCTCCACCATGATATTTAAAATGAACCAGAACGAAGACGAGAAACTTTAAACTGCACAATAATTTATTTCACATAAAGAATGATTTTAACAAAAATAAACAACAAAATCCACGTGGCAATCAGAAGCCATCGTCCACATAACCATGTCCTCCTGTAGGACTTGTATACTCTACATACAATGTTTCAGCTTTCTCAAGCTCAAAATAACGTAATAATAATAATGCACTTGGAATGGAAACGGGATTTGGGACGAGACACATATATCAATTGTTTTGCGTGTTTATATACTTCACATTTTATTTATAGCCACAAGGCTATTATGGATACGTCCTTGGCCTCTGTCATACAGTTGTCCGGGCCAGCTGCAATGCACCTGCATCGTCAAAGCGGACTCACCCCGTTCGTTCAACCCTAGCATAAGCAAGTTACCTCAGAGCTTGGCTCTCCTTTTCAAAACACGTAAATGTTCACATCTCAACTGAAATATTATCACGCAAATGTTTTAAATGCTCCATTCAAACACCAGTGGATTACTCCAACAATCCCAAATCATGTTTAATTGTTCAAACCACTTGTTTAATTAGCGTTGTTTAGAGTATAAAAACAAAACTCTTAATGTTAATAACAAAAGTTCATTAATTATTTATAACAATAATAAATTGTTTATAACAATGTCAAACGACAATTGGAAAACTTATACACGCCTCTATTAATCCTTTTCATTTCAAATTATTTAACAAAGATATTTACAAAATTATTCACAATATTAATATTGTTTATATTATTTATACAAGAAATACATTAAACCACACATTTATCCGGTTGATAATTACTCAAATCGTGGTGATATAATCGACCAATGAAGGTTAGTTATATTTAACTGTCAAATTCAGGTTTAATAAGGTTTAATAATAATTATTAATATTTGTGACGGTAACCTCCATTCAAAATCTTTATCTCAAATTATTTAACACTCTTGTTAATTTTAACAGTATCTTCATATGAATAACTTTCAAAGAACCAGAACAATACATTCAGCGGGAAAATACTTCGCTCAAGACGCACAAAATTGCACAAAAATTGGCCCAAAATTCATCATATATCTTCATATATATGGCATAAAAATCTTCCAAACTACATACAAAAACCTCCACTTATAAATTCATCAACTTCATTTATTACTGTGGGAACCTCCTTCATAATTCAAGGGCATTATTCATCAGCGACTTTTACATGTCCACTGAACTAACGATTATACATCCATTGTTCCTCTTTAATAATTCTTATATTCATCAATTGTATTAATGACTGTTATTATTTAACCTTCGTGGGTTTCATTCATGAATCGATATGAAGTAAAAATTTGCCAATCACAAATAAATTTAATAGCAAATACGATTAGACACTCCTCGCTGGTCTATCAAAATTGAGATTAATATCTTCAAAGTATTGCAGTATAAAAATACTATCTTCAATCAAAGTTCATCTAAACTGTATGAATAGTCGAATAGAATACAATTAGACTGTGGAATGCAAACATTATTGTTCCAATCTATAATTGAGAAAAACTCCTATCAAAAGTTCATTACTATAGTGTATCCAATAAATCGTAATCAAAGTTCATATTTCATAAAATTGTCTATAATGCAATGATAAATGTCTATGTTGCAATCATGTTCATAAGACGAGTAGTATTTCAAAGATCGTCGATATCGTAATAGATTTTAACGCTCTAAAATCATTTAATTATTCTTCTTTCTTGAGGATGACAGAAAATTGGTCAAAGTAATTTACTGAATAGAATTACTTTAATAAAATGACACGCTGTCTGAATTCAAATCTGCCATAGCAAATCGTTAATTTTACAGTCAAATCGTGACTACATAAATATGCAAATTACTGAAAGAATCTAATTATCAGTCTCAACTGATCCAACATTATCTAAGTATGCCAATGACATAATAATGTCTCAACAAATCGAAGAAAAAAGCATAAATCATCGAAGTGTACTGAGTACAGAAATGTTAATCAAGAAAATGGGGCACAAAAAATATATGGGACAGAAAATATGGGAAGAATGGTTGCTCAGATATCGCTACAAGACTCAAATAAAACAAGAAACGTTCACGACTACCTTATCTGTTGATTGAAGTTCTAGAGGAAAGTTTTCAAAGAAAACTGCTGTTGGTTCCATTTCACCAGCGTGAAGATGTGCTCCGTCCTCGAACCTGGAATCAGCGTCCTCGGAGAATCGAACTGCTTCCTCCTCCGAAAATTGCACTGCTCCGTGGATACGAAAACATCTTCTGGCAAAACTCTTCTTTGTGAGCCCGGTCCACCCTAGCCTCTCTTGAAAGTTCCCTGAAGTTCCGGTCGTAAATCGCCATGAAGTTTATTGTAGTTATTTCCGCAGAAATATTCATAATCGTGGAGTATGAAAATATTTCCACTGTCATCTGGTATAATTCAGCGATGGATTCACGATGCATGAGTGTAGTTGGACGTTCACTACATGCTCGCTTTTGTAGAAAGACGATTAACGAAGTTCCATGCTGTTATTTCACTCCAGCGATATATGTCCCAATTGCATTAAAGCCTTAGCCTTCCATCTCAACTTCTGTTATAATCATTGAAAGCACTACAAGATTATAATGTTCCATGGTAGACTGTATCGTTGTATTACCAAACGTATTCTCCAATATCACTGTTGCAATCCACGTGTCAGCCGTAGTGTATAATGTGGAATTTTAAAAGTGTTTCTCATGTGGCGAGAAAATCACTTTTGTTGGCAGCCTTAAAGTGCCAATATCTTTCGAATTATAGCTGTGAAATTGTTCAAATCTTCTACACACCTCAATGTTGTACTGCCCAATTGAATTATAATAAAGGCTGAAGTTAACTCTTGATATCTTATCTGGTGGAAACGTTAATGTGAGCGTTTCAACTTCACCTAGTTTCGAGCAGCGTAAAATGGAACTGCTTCGTGTTCGTTCGATGCGCCGGGCTTTAACCACACGCTAAAGACAACTTGCTTCACTTATTCACTCGAAAATGACTCTATGACATCTGAAATATATATGCGGTATCAGCGGTATGATCCGTATGAGTTCTGAGTTCTGAGAGCTCCTCTCTTTTGTGCACGACCTTTTATCAACTTCTTAAGGGGCGTATCCATCCCTTCCATAGCCTGTTGCTGCGTCATTGCTAGAAGTTTTAACTTTGGCTATACTTGACGGATTTTCAAATTTCAAAAACTCAAAATTAATTTCTTCAAAATTCCAAATCAATGCCATAACTGAAAATAGATTTCCACAATTCTGCATGCCAAAAGTAATCAAATATCGTAGTTTCAGCAATCTCCGTCTTCCTTCCAAACTATCGTTCATTGGTTCGAGTCTCTCCTCCAATAGCGTAACTTCTTCCTTAGCACAATACCTTGTTTCCTGCGACTGCGTCGTAAATCTCCGATCTTTCTCGAACAAAATCATGACGTCACCAAGAATCTCAGCTCAACCAGCCTACTTGCATGAAGTATACGTCATCCGTGCCTACGTCATGAATATCCACGTCACAACTATGACATCCATAACTTTATTCATTTATGCTAATACAGCCATCGTGGTCTCAATATAATTCAATTTACGGGGGCATTCTCCCTTCACCACGTTTTAAAAACAGTTGCAAATTGTTTTTAAACTCTTGTGTTATAAATATCTCAATTCACTTGAACACGAAATTGAATTATATTCTACTCTTGTATGATATTTCTTCTATGTTCCTTAATCATAAGTCTCTTCTTCTCTGGTTTGTGTGTGGCTAATGCATTCTCTCCTCTCTACTTTCTCTTCTGTCCTGAATACCTGTTTTCCGAATTCTGCTGACTTGTAGAAGGACCAGGATCGATCACTACATCCTGTCTTTTCTTTTGGTTTTCAGCTTCCTTTTCTCGTAATTCCTTCAGATACTGCTGACTTTCTTTCTCTCTTTCTTGATACTTGTCGGGTGTCATAACCTGATCTTGAGAATTCTGATTCTGATTCTGGTACTGGTTATTTCGATTGTAGTTTCTATTATAACCATTGTTATAGTATCTACCTCTTCCGTTGTTGTAATTCCCTCTATTATTATTCCAGCCTCGTCTTTGCTGATATGGACGGTAACCTTGGGATCTGTTGTTGCGGAAATGATTATTCCTGTGAGGACCTACATTTTCAGTTTTTCCTTCCTCAGGCTTATCAGTTTGCTGCACTTGATCCATGTAGACTGTATTAACGTCTTTGAATTCGTGCCTCTGACCTTTTTGTACCAAATTTGGCATTGGACTCGTGTAGTCAAGCCTTCTCAATAATTCGTCCATACTGGTCAAATCTCTGATATTTGACGATATGATCAGTCTTCTTACCTCCACAGGCAGCATACGTGAAATCGCATCTATCAACTGCTCTGTTGACAATGGGGGTTGCAAAAATCTCAAGCGTGATAGTTGGCTCGTGAAGAAATCAGCGTACCGTGTTGGAAGAGTACCTGAATACTTCCTCGAGTATACCTCAGCTCTTAATGAATTCTGAGCTTCTATTGACCAGAATCGTTTTATCAGTGCCTCTGCGAATTCGTCAAAATTGCTGAAAGTGTACCGAAATGCTCTAAACCATTCGAGGGGTCCTCCAGCTAGAAATCTTTCTACGATTCTCATCTCTCTCTCTCTAGGAATGTGGGCTTCTATGAAATAGTCTTTAAGATTCCTGATATATTCGATCGGTGTGAGACTATCAGTGTTGCTAAATTTTTGAGGTTTGTCTTCAAAATTCCGGATGACTGTCACATTTCTCGGATATGAATCCATATAATTCCTCCCACTATCACGATACTTCCATTCGGGTTCAATATTCCGATCCTCTTCTTCTTCCCTGAATCTGGATATACGTTCCTCAGGACTAATATCTCTCTCTTCTGTAGTAAGGTTACCTCTTCTCACGTAATTTCTATCCTCTTCACCAGTCAATCCTTCGGTATCCTTGTCTGTGATTTCCGTGATGACTTTCCTAATCAACTCTTCCTTATAGGTTTCCATCATGCTAGCTTCTCCTAGATTCAAATTCTGCAGTTTGCTCGTAGTTTCATTAACATCAGAGACAACTTTATGAATCTGTTCCTCTAACGCAGTTTTTAATGCTTACACGTCCTGACCTATTTGAGTTCTATCCTCTACCTGCTTTTCGGATAGCGAATCCATCCTTACATTCAAGTCTTTCCTAATCTGAACTACTTCATTATTAATGTCTACTTGTGTACTGGCAAGTTTTCTTTCAATTCGTTCCTGAATCTGATCTACATGTTCCCCACTTGACCTGTTCCATTCATCTTTCCAAACCGTTACATTTGCAGTTAACATTTCCGCGATATCTACTTCGATGTCCTCCTTAAGTAAACGATTGTGATCTAATACTTGGGTTCTCATGACCTCTACATCGTATTTTAAACCAGCTAAAGAAGCTGTTGTCCTAACAGACTCGTCAACTAATCGAGTTGTTAATGCACTAACGTTACGAGTACAAAGCGTTTTTGAAGTTTCAATTTCCTCCCTAACTTTGTTAACATCAGTTTGAACTTTAGCAATGTCTACAAAAACAGTATTGACTTCTACTTGTATTTTATTGATATCGCTTTGCATATCGTTAACATCTGAATGAATATTATTGATGTCTACTTGAACATTTGACACATCAGTTCGAGCATTTCTAACCTCTTTTTGAACTTCTTCCACTTTGTCTTGTACAGTAGCAACATCATTCCTAACAACAATTACTTCAGCTCTAGCACATGAAATATCACCCCGGACATTGGCAACATCAAGATTCAACATAGTAAGATCTTTCTGTACCTTAGACACATCAATTTTAACCTCAGAAACATCTTTATGCACATTGGACACGTCTGTGCGCATGTCAGTTACAGCATTATCGATTCCCTGGGTATTGATCTGTAAACGCGACATATTATTTTCTAAGTTTGCAGAACTGGTCTGAAGAACTTTCAAACTTTCATCCAGCCTAATAGACAAATTACTAGCATTCCTAGCTTCCATCTCCTCCATTCGACTAGTATTCCTAGCTTCCATCTCCTTTACACTTTCATCCAGCCTAATAGACAAATTAGCAGACAAACTACTAGAATTCTCCTCCATCATCTGCTTCATACTGCTATTCATGCTAGCTTTCATCTCCTCCAACATTTTTCTCAGACTCTCGTCTGCCATTTCAATAATATTTCAATAATAAACTGCTTTAGGGACATACATCAAACAGAGCAAAATAACGACATCTGAGCAACATTTTTCAACATATATAAGTTTTGAGCAATTTTCTGTCTTAAATCTAACTTATAATTACCTTATAATTAACTTTCGTAGACACTTCATGTTGAAATAAACTCAAGCACATGTTCAAGTTTCTTTGGTTCATTTTAAAATATCCTAACACAAATAATTTACATTTACAATCCGAATAGTTTAATTTTATCTTTAATATGACTAAACATGTCATAAGCCAGTCAAATAAAATAAGACTCCAGATCATAGGCGATTTTTCTAGGTTTCCAGCCTATTTAACCTCTCTCAAGTTGTATAAGATCTGATCTTTTCTGAGTGTAATTTTCCTAATACAACACAACATTTTATTCCTATATAATCACACTCTCAAATTCTACAATTGGCTAAGACATCTAACAAAGAATCAACCTCTTTATTTGAGTCTTCACAATCCCTTTGACATCGATAACTTGGTAATCCAATGTTATTCGAACACTCCACAAAAATTGCGGTGCCAATTCTACTGCAATAACTTGGTAATCCAATGTTATTCAAGCACTCGGAACTTCGATTGTGCCAATTCTACTGGCGTTCGACCTGGTAATCCAGTGTTGTCAATCGAGCCCCACACGTTGATTGCGCCAATCCTACTGTACCCGATCTCAGGATAGTAGGCTGTCAGATATCCGCCCCCTCAATCGGATTGCCAATAATCAATCGCACCGGCACAGCTACATCAATGAAAATGGCACTGACAGATACTATCGAGATTAGAGCACAATAGTTAACAAGAAATTATTGTGGAACACACCAAAATATACGGGGGTTCATACTTACCTTTACTTACCTCTTAAATTTATCTCGGGGACTGGGTTGTCAACTGGATCACTTAAAGTATGCCCTCACAATAACCTCCAACATGATATTTAAAATGAACCAGAACGAAGACGAGAAACTTTAAACTGCACAATAATTTATTTCACATAAAGAATGATTTTAACAAAAATAAACAACAAAATCCACGTGGCAATCAGAAGCCATCGTCCACATAACCATGTCCTCCTGTAGGACTTGTATACTCTACATACAATGTTTCAGCTTTCTCAAGCTCAAAATAACGTAATAATAATAATGCACTTGGAATGGAAACGGGATTTGGGACGAGACACATATATCAATTGTTTTGCGTGTTTATATACTTCACATTTTATTTATAGCCACAAGGCTATTATGGATACGTCCTTGGCCTCTGTCATACAGTTGTCCGGGCCAGCTGCAATGCACCTGCATCGTCAAAGCGGACTCACCCCGTTCGTTCAACCCTAGCATAAGCGAGTTACCTCAGAGCTTGGCTCTCCTTTTCAAAACACGTAAATGTTCACATCTCAACTGAAATATTATCACGCAAATGTTTTAAATGCTCCATTCAAACACCAGTGGATTACTCCAACAATCCCAAATCATGTTTAATTGTTCAAACCACTTGTTTAATTAGCGTTGTTTAGAGTATAAAAACAAAACTCTTAATGTTAATAACAAAAGTTCATTAATTATTTATAACAATAATAAATTGTTTATAACAATGTCAAACGACAATTGGAAAACTTATACACGCCTCTATTAATCCTTTTCATTTCAAATTATTTAACAAAGATATTTACAAAATTATTCACAATATTAATATTGTTTATATTATTTATACAAGAAATACATTAAACCACACATTTATCCGGTTGATAATTACTCAAATCGTGGTGATATAATCGACCAATGAAGGTTAGTTATATTTAACTGTCAAATTCAGGTTTAATAAGGTTTAATAATAATTATTAATATTTGTGACGGTAACCTCCATTCAAAATCTTTATCTCAAATTATTTAACACTCTTGTTAATTTTAACAGTATCTTCATATGAATAACTTTCAAAGAACCAGAACAATACATTCAGCGGGAAAATACTTCGCTCAAGACGCACAAAATTGCACAAAAATTGGCCCAAAATTCATCATATATCTTCATATATATGGCATAAAAATCTTCCAAACTACATACAAAAACCTCCACTTATAAATTCATCAACTTCATTTATTACTGTGGGAACCTCCTTCATAATTCAAGGGCATTATTCATCAGCGACTTTTACATGTCCACTGAACTAACGATTATACATCCATTGTTCCTCTTTAAAAATTCTTATATTCATCAATTGTATTAATGACTGTTATTATTTAACCTTCGTGGGTTTCATTCATGAATCGATATGAAGTAAAAATTTGACAATCACAAATAAATTTAATAGCAAATACGATTAGACACTCCTCTCTGGTCTATCAAAATTGAGATTAATATCTTCAAAGTATTGCAGTATAAAAATACTATCTTCAATCAAAGTTCATCTAAACTGTATGAATAGTCGAATAGAATACAATTAGACTGTGGAATGCAAACATTATTGTTCCAATCTATAATTGAGAAAAACTCCTATCAAAAGTTCATTACTATAGTGTATCCAATAAATCGTAATCCAAGTTCATATTTCATAAAATTGTCTATAATGCAATGATAAATGTCTATGTTGCAATCATGTTCATAAGACGACTAGTATTTCAAAGATCGTCGATATCGTAATAGATTTTAACGCTCTAAAATCATTTAATTATTCTTCTTTCTTGAGGATGACAGAAAATTGGTCAAAGTAATTTACTGAATAGAATTACTTTAATAAAATGACACGCTGTCTGAATTCAAATCTGCCATAGCAAATCGTTAATTTTACAGTCAAATCGTGACTACATAAATATGCAAATTACTGAAAGAATCTAATTGTCAGTCTCAACTGATCCAACATTATTTAAGTATGCCGATGACATAATAATGTCTCAACAAATCGAAGAAAAAAGCATAAATCATCGAAGTGTACTGAGTACAGAAATGTTAATCAAGAAAATGGGGCACAAAAAAAATATGGGACTGAAAATATGGGAAGAATGGTTGCTCAGATATCGCTACAAGACTCAAATAAAACAAGAAACGTTCACGACTACCTTATCTGTTGATTGAAGTTCTAGAGGAAAGTTTTCAAAGAAAACTGCTGTTGGTTCCATTTCACCAGCGTGAAGATGTGCTCCGTCCTCGAACCTGGAATCAGCGTCCTCGGAGAATCGAACTGCTTCCTCCTCCGAAAATTGCACTGCTCCGTGGATACGAAAACATCTTCTGGCAAAACTCTTCTTTGTGAGCCCGGTCCACCCTAGCCTCTCTTGAAAGTTCCCTGAAGTTCCGGTCGTAAATCGCCATGAAGTTTATTGTAGTTATTTCCGCAGAAATATTCATAATCGTGGAGTATGAAAATATTTCCACTGTCATCTGGTATAATTCAGCGATGGATTCACGATGCATGAGTGTAGTTGGACGTTCACTACATGCTCGCTTTTGTAGAAAGACGATTAACGAAGTTCCATGCTGTTATTTCACTCCAGCGATATATGTCCCAATTGGATTAAAGCCTTAGCCTTCCATCTCAACTTCTGTTATAATCATTGAAAGCACTACAAGATTATAATGTTCCATGGTAGACTGTATCGTTGTATTACCAAACGTATTCTCCAATATCACTGTTGCAATCCACGTGTCAGCCGTAGTGTATAATGTGGAATTTTAAAAGTGTTTCTCATGTGGCGAGAAAATCACTTTTGTTGGCAGCCTTAAAGTGCCAATATCTTTCGAATTATAGCTGTGAAATTGTTCAAATCTTCTACACACCTCAATGTTGTACTGCCCAATTGAATTATAATAAAGGCTGAAGTTAACTCTTGATATCTTATCTGGTGGAAACGTTAATGTGAGCGTTTCAACTTCACCTAGTTTCGAGCAGCGTAAAATGGAACTGCTTCGTGTTCGTTCGATGCGCCGGGCTTTAACCACACGCTAAAGACAACTTGCTTCACTTATTCACTCGAAAATGACTCTATGACATCTGAAATATATATGCGGTATCAGCGGTATGATCCGTATGAGTTCTGAGATTATGAGTTCTGAGTTCTGAGTTCTGAGAGCTCCTCTCTTCTGTGCACGACCTTTTATCAACTTCTTAAGGGGCGTATCCATCCCTTCCATAGCCTGTTGCTGCGTCATTGCTAGAAGTTTTAACTTTGGCTATACTTGACGGATTTTCAAATTTCAAAAACTCAAAATTAATTTCTTCAAAATTCCAAATCAATGCCATAACTGAAAATAGATTTCCACAATTCTGCATGCCAAAAGTAATCAAATATCGTAGTTTCAGCAATCTCCGTCTTCCTTCCAAACTATCGTTCATTGGTTCGAGTCTCTCCTCCAATAGCGTAACTTCTTCCTTAGCACAATACCTTGTTTCCTGCGACTGCGTCGTAAATCTCCGATCTTTCTCGAACAAAATCATGACGTCACCAAGAATCTCAGCTCAACCAGCCTACTTGCATGAAGTATACGTCATCCGTGCCTACGTCATGAATACCCACGTCACAACTATGACATCCATAACTTTATTCATTTATGCTAATACAGCCATCGTGGTCTCAATATAATTCAATTTACGGGGGCAGTACCATCCCGGCATTTGCCCGAAGACGAAGTGGGAAACCACGGAAAACCACTTCGAGGATGACTGAGGTGGGAATCGAACCCCCTCGACTCATTTGGGACACCCGAGGCTGAGTAGACCCCGTTCCAGTCCTCATACCACTTTTCAAATTTCATGGCAGAGCCGGGAATCGAACCCAGGACCTCCGGGGCGGCAGCTAACCATGCTGACCGCTACGCTACGGAGACGACCTTGCAACACAACCTAATAGTTAAAAATATGTCCGTGCCCAAAATGTAATACCGATCTACAAGTGAAGTGGTGTAAAGCGACTGGTAGGTTAGTTGTGACCTGCAATAAGACCCTTCCAGGACCACCGAAACGGTACTGTAACTTTTCCCGTTAGGTGTACTGACAGACAAGAATTCGTTGCACATGCTATCTCCATTATAATATAACAGTCCAGTGTAGGAGGTTCAAATCAAGGAACCCACCACTACACACAGTTCACTGAAACTAGTGGATGGAAACTTTGATATCATGAATCAATGGACTACAGACTGGAACTCAACTTTTACTTTAGAGCTCCGTGATATGTCATCTGTATCTTTGAAGGACCAAGAAGAATATGGACTACAATGAACGGAATACGGACTTACCATGCTTTGTGCTGATGCGATGTTCAAATGGAACAAATTATCTGCATGTGATTGTGGTGATGAGAGACAGACCATCTCCTATATTGTACGAGATTGTTCTCTGAGGCTAAATCCAGGTGCCCTCGGGGATTTAGTGCGTGTGACTACAGATTCAATGGATTATTTGAGGAACTTAGACATTAATTTGTAAATATGTTGTTTCTCTGTGATATCTATACCAGACCCAAAACAACTGTGAACATGAGGGAGGAGCCAGATTCAGTCACTCACTCGCGCCAACCAATAGCATAGCGCGGCGTTGCCTAGTTAAATCAACTAGCTGGGCTCGCTGCGCCGTACGAAATCGTTATTTCTCTCCGCGCACGAAAATAATTAATTATTCAATTTTTTATGACCTTATGTTACAGAGCTAAAATGTTGAAACTGACTGTCCAAACCCCGTGACGCTACGACCAGCCATTCGGGAGATAACATTTACCCTTGAACTGAAGGCATAATTAGAGAAGGAATGATTTAGGCGTTGAAATATTTAGGTTCACTAGGGTAGATAACGAAGAGTGACGGTATTGCTGTATCAATTCAGTTGTGGAGCTTTAACAAGTGCTGTGAGCTGAAGTTTTGAACTCATAACCATGTCCCTTAGCAAGCCCAGTGGCGGCCGAACGGTTTTACACAGCCAGGCAAGAAATTTAATTTTCAGGGTATATGGCCTTTAAAAGAAGCTTTCAAATACAGAAGTACGTGAAAACACAAAATCTGATAACCTGTGTTATTGTGGTGTCAGCAATTATGTTTTTACTTGTAATTGAGTCGAATAAAACTCACCTCTTCACAGTTTTACATCACGAGGCACAGTGTACCCAGTTCCAACCCTGAGACCAGAACTAAATGTCATTATTGAGCCGTGAATCAACTCCGGACCTCACGGGTTGTTGTTGATGATTGTTTTAGGGGCATTGCGACATCGTGGTCATGTAGCCCCGTGTATTTGGGTGTGTGTGGAATTTGTCTGATAACCTGTTTCACCAGTAGGATTCTCTTTGTTCGTAACTTTAATGACATCATTCTTGGCGTGATGGGTTAAATTCACTGACTGGACTGTTATTATTATTAATCGTATGGCATACAGTAATTTTATACCAGACCCAAAACAACTGTGAACATGGGCTAGCCCAGTAGCGTCCATGTTCCTGTGGTTGTATCGGCAACGCTGTTCTCTCCAGATTAATGTTCGACGGTTGTCGTTCTGCAAACTGCAGCGGGATTCATCTGTGCCTGCAATCATTCATGGTCCTGTTTCGACGTTGACTGCTCCACTGTAAACGGGCCTGTCTCTGTGCTGGAGTGAGCGGGACGCACACCGCTGGACGTCTGGCAAACAGCCCTGCGGTTCTGAGCCTCCGGTGCACAGTTTGCCAGGAAACGGCAACCTTTGAGACCTTTGCAGGTGCACTCCGATTGTTTCTTACATTAAGAGGGAGCGAAACTTGGGTCGCGAATCGACTTTTAATTCCAGAAATGGCCACCTGAAAGGTGAGCGCTATTGTCCCATAACCTGCATTACCGACCATGCTACAGAGGAGAGCGCGTGAGGTGGCAGGTGAGAGAGAGAGCGTTTTGCACTTAAAGAGA
The DNA here is from genome assembly GCA_946902985.2 of Meconema thalassinum. Classification (NCBI taxonomy): domain Eukaryota; kingdom Metazoa; phylum Arthropoda; class Insecta; order Orthoptera; family Tettigoniidae; genus Meconema; species Meconema thalassinum. Next base: position 125,373,989 of record OX336397.1, read on the forward strand.
CAGAGACACTCATTGCGATGTCGCCAGACCGCTCTTCCCGCAGTGTTGCTAATTGCTATGAAGCAAGTCGGTAAGCATTCAACATCCACTCAGCCAACTTCTCAATTTTCTTCCCTCAGTCTATCTGTAGGACTAACGCAACCTGCCCAAGCGGATGTTGTGATGCTGTCAATCGTCGCCTCGACCGTAATTCTCTCAACGTCTGCTATTCGGAACGTATTGTTTTTTTCTTGCAACATAAGATTTCACATGCGCCCACAATTGGGTTGTACCAAAACTACACAATGTCCACGCAGGGCCGTGACGGTAGAGAGCGATCATGGGGCCCACGGTAATGACTGCCCTCACATTTGAGTTCTTTCCGTGAAATCCTAATAATATTCATGATTTTTTTTAATAAATTTAAATTTCAATATTTGGTTATGTGAAATTATGTGGGAAAGGGAAGCTATTCAATATAATGATTTTCCACCAACTAGGCATTTTGCCGGGACATAATCTCATTTTACATTCATTCGTGAATTTTGTACTTTTAACTTTCGTAGCGTAACTTTTCCAAGTTGCCTTTAGCATTGTAACGCTTGAAATTTCATCGGCTGCCAATAGACCTTGTAAGTAGTGGAGTAAGCCCGATTCTAACTCACTCCAGAACCCACTTCGCCCCACTACTAAGCCTCAGCCATGTTAAATATCTCTCGAACACATGGTCCTATTTTGACAAATGAGGTGTCATTGGACTCGAGCTGACGTCCTCTTTGCTATGGACCACTCGTTATATTTTTTTATTTTATTTTTTATTTTTTCGTTTTCGAAAATAGGCGATGGCTTGAAAACCAAACATGATATAACGTTGTGCCATGGCTCAAACGAACGGCCTTTATGACTTTTATTTTTTTTAATAAAACTTTTTTATTTTTTATGTTTTTTTGAAAACACTCGAATTTTGAAATTCCTATATTTTGGAAACTGGGAAGTTTACAAAAATGTTTGTTTAACGTAAATCAATGGCCCGTACGCCCTCTACCCCCAAAATAAATTTCAAGTCTCTAAAGCAAAAATTTGTAGTAGTGTGGTAACACGGGTTCTAAGACACTTCTTTTTGAACCCTCCTCGTATTTACCTCGAACCTGATATCTCGCTAACCAATGATTGGATTAAAACATACAGGGTGTCCTAGCACTCGTAGTGACGCCCCCTACTTTCCTATAGGCTCTTTATTTAATTAAAAGACCAAAACTAAAAGGTCATCCGCTTTTAATATCTCGCGAACCAATCATCCTAGAGGCGTGTACGACGGGTCCAAGGACTCGGAGTGACGTCCTCTTTGCTATGGACCACTGGTTATATTTAAAAAAAAATTGGAAACTCGATTTTGGGGTAAACACGTGTTTTTTGTGATTTTTGCTGATATCTCACGAACCAATAACGCTAGAGACGTGTACGAGGTGTCCTAGGACTCGGGCTAACGCCCCCTGTTTGAAACTATGTTTGAAATGTTGACAAAGGGCCTGACGCCATACATGTTGAAAAATCTTTTTTTCTTTACCTGTTATAATGTTCATGAAGCGTGGTGGTTGAGAGAGACGATACTGCTGGGTGTGTGTGTGTTTCAACGAACCTGTCGCTAACCACAATGACTATGCTTAATAGAACAATCGCTATTTCCGCGGGTCGGTGTATGACAGAGCGAGGGTTCGTTTTTCTGATCTTTCCTATGGCAGACGGATGGAGGCTAATATTTGAAAATGTGTGAAGCATGCTAAGAATTTTTCACCCACGAACGAAATCTTTAACGTGTAAACGGTGATGAGAACTTGGTTCTATGTTGGTCGAAGCGAGTACAGAAAACAAACTTGCAGACGAGCAGGATGTGAATGTCATTTGAGCTTATTGGAATGCGCTGATCTGACTTGACAACAGGTGCAATGGAAAATGACAAAGACACTTGAAGGTGAAATAATCTGACCATCGTGGTGGCAGGGATGAGCGATATGCATGCATGCACGTGTGAGATGACATGTACGCTAAACAAGTTACATCCTGTTTGCTTTGTACGTGACATAATGCAAGTTCATGTGAAATTTGATCCGGCACAGGTGTTCACTTTGGGCGTTAGCTGTCCACGTGACTCATAACAGGATGTTCAAAGCGTGGGAAAAAATGATTATACATGCAATGTAACATATATATAAAGACATGTCGTTATCATTTCCACTCTCACTTAGGTGACTATCTTTGAACACATTGCGTTGCGTGAAAACCCTGGTCTTGTTTAACAGTTTTGATGTAGGTGGAAAATACTTAACCTTGTTGTGGGGTAGGTATTTATTTATATATTTATTCATTTATACATTTATTGATTTATATATATATATATTTACAAGCAATTATTTATTGATTAGGTAATTAATGATTTTATTTATTTATTTGTTTGCAGATAACCAGTATACCTTACATGTCTGAGAGAGAAGAAACCATTGCACTTTTGAGCCCACTAGAAGGAAACAGCAACAAGCCACTGCAAGTAAAGGTGAGATGATTTTTTTAAACTAACTTGTTTCATTTTTTGTTTTATGTTTTATTTTATGAAATGCATGTATTAACCTGAATTTAGGTATTTATAGCGGTTTATTTTATTCATTTTTAGAAACTTGGAAAGAAAAGCCTTACCGCCATAGCAGTTGCTGAAAAAAAAAGAAACGCACTAAAGCGAAACCACTGCCAAAGAGTGAACTGTTTAAAACTCAGGTAAGTCTAACTTAAAAATGCTATTCCTTTTTACCACTACTGAAAACTCGTAGACAAAAAAAATCATTACCTGTACATGACTGGGACAATGATTGCTTTCTTGATTAATGGCTATGATGTTGTTGTTGACTGGGAAAAGTACAAGGCCATGTTGGATTTTCTAAAAATAAAAATAATACATTTAATTTATAGGTGGTTCCCTATGGACTCAACGAATATCCACAGGTTTGAACATGATGATGTGAACAAACTGACATGACATTCATTTTTGTTTATATATTGGTTAAAGGGGGATGTAAATGACCAACGCTTTATAAAAAGAAAAATAAGTGCATGGGTTACTGTTAGTGCCAACATACAGTTTATTTTAATGGTGTTTTGATATATTAATGTCAATTAACTTTAAAGTTTAATTACAAGTATTGATTGATTGATTGAGTGAGTGATTGGTTATTTTGTTTACTTTTAGGTGTCGTCATGCGCCATTAACGTAATGAACAGACAGTGAACAAGCATACATTGTGCTTTAAAGTACTCTGTGCAACGTTAATAACTTACAATAAGAAAAAGTTTTATTATAACACATGGCGTTAGTACCAAATACAAGTGAACAAGTTGGTTTACCACGTGGGTTAAATTTAAAATCAGAACATGACCGTTGGTTAACATTTGAATCCTGGCCTGTAGGCATTTTGTCGACACATGAACTTGCAAAAGCAGGTTTTTTTACTTGAACCGAGAAGATGTGGTGCGCTGTGTGTTTTGTCGTATTGAACTTTCACACTGGGAAGAAGGGGATGATCCCTTTAGAGACCTTTTGCGATGGTCTCCTTGTTGTCCTTACATGCTTGGAAAACAAGTGGGTAACATACCTGTGTAATCATTTTACCGAACCACAAGACCATTGGCCGCTACTTACGTTGCTGAATCACAAATAAATAATAATAATGTATTACCAGCCAACAACGGTAGTGTCGATATATGTGGTCCATATGCCATAGACAGTGTTGAATTGGCATGTGCTTTTGAAAAATTGGGAGTTTGCAAGATTAAAGCACTAGCACACCCAGAGTACAGCTCTGTTGAAAAACGTTTAGAATCTTATAAATATATTTGGCCATTAATATTAAAACACCTTACCATACAACTAAGTGAAGCTGGATTTTTTTATACTGGTGAAGGGGATAAAACAATATGTTTTTATTGTGGATTTGCTTTAAAGGATTGGCAAATGACTGATGACCCTTTTGTGCAACACGCTCGTTGGTTACCAAACTGTAAATACATAGTGTTGCGTAAAGGTCAGGAATTTGTGAACACTATTCGTAAAGAAAACGTGATTGCAGCGCAAGACATAAAAGTGCCTTTAGAGTTAGAACACGCGGTGCAAATACATGAGGCTGAAAAAAAAAGACTTGTCTCACGAACAGATACAAAAGTGTGACCAACAATTATGTAAAATTTGTTATCAAGATGAACTAGGTGTTGTATTTTTGCCTTGTGGACACATGATAGCCTATGTCAAGTGTGCATTAGAACTCAACACTTGTGCTATATGCAGAAAAGCAGTATCTGCTACAGTTAGGGCATTTCTTGCATAAATAGTAAAATTTATCAGCCATGAATAGTGCAAAATCCCTAATTGCACAATATTATTAAAGCTGTTTTAGTGTGTAATAGATATGCTTTTCTTTTGTTTATAGACTACTACAATGAATGTTTTGAATGCTGTGGGTCAAGCATGTGGCTTAGAGACAAAGAAGCTCAGGGAATTGCCAACGCATATTCCATTCCGCATTATCAAGTTTCGGAAATTGAAAACAGCATATGGTGATCGTGTACTTTGTGTATGTGAATACTTTGAGACATTTCTGCCTACACGGTTGAATGATATGTCGGAGAATTCTTTTGATGAAGTCAATAATGCTGTACAACCTGTACACTTAATTTATGAAGGTTTTAAAAACAATAGGTGCATGGTTCGTTTTAATTAAATAAAAAAACAAATGTCAAATAATAATGGAAGATATAAGTCATACAATGGACTGAAAGAAAAATATGTGTATAGATAATAATGTTTATGTGTTTAGTATTGTCTTAAAAATATTATCATGAAACAACACGAAATGTATATAAAGTTTTAAAATGAAAATAATGGTACAATGTTGTTTTATTTTCTATAGAAGTCAGAATATTTAACATTGCAGAGTATTCATGATTATGACAATAAAAAGCACACTTAATTCAAGTCTTTGCCTTTACGATAGTGTGTTATAGTTTAAAAACAAAGCTTGTTGTAGATCTTTTTTCTACCACGATGAACAATAGGCATGAAAATGTTATTGTCTTGTTTTGGATCATTATCACTATCATAATCATAAGCTATTATTATAATCTCTATAATTATCCTCAACATTACTAAAACCAGTTAAATATTCCTGGTCCTCTTCCTGTTCCTCTTCCTCTACAGTGTCCTCATGTAGAGTCTGCGTGGCTTTTGATAATGTTAAGGGTTTTTTGAACATTGAATTATTTTCAATTGTAGTATTGTTTTGTAGCACTTACCTTTTAACATTTTCATGATTTTCTGTTGACAGCAACAGTGTTTCATGCAGTACACTACATTGATGATCACTGACACTTAAAACCACACTATTTTTGCTTTTTAGCTCATTGCTATATTGTTTTGAACGTTGTTTTGTACAACGCCAAATAACAGTTCCATTTTTATTGGTTCGTTTCACAATATATGAATATCCTTTATAGAATGCATGAGGCTTACCATACCTAGTCACAGATACTTCCATATCAACTGTCAAGCTTAGACTAAGCTCTAGTAAAGACAACTTGGTAATAAGAACAATAGTTTAATGTGCGAGCATATAAGGGTGCAAATGTGGGAGCAAAAAGTGGGAGCAAAAATTGGGAGCAAAAAGTGGGAGCAAAAATTGGGAGCAAAAAGTGGAAGCAAAAAGTGGGAGCAAAAATTGGGAGCAAAAAGTGGGAGCAAAAAGTGGGAGCAAAAATTGAGAGCAAAAAGTGGGAGCAAATGTGGGAGCAGAAATTGAGAGCAAAAAGTGGGAGCAAAAAAAAAGTAGGAGCAAGTATGGGAGCAAGTATGGGAGCAAATGTGAAAGCAAAAGTGGGAGCAAGTATGGGAGCATATGTGATAGCAAAAGTGGGAGCAAAGAAGTGAGAGAAAAAAAGTGGGAGCAAAAAGTGTAAGCAAAAGTGGGAGCAAATATGAGAGCAAAAAAGTAGGAGCAAGTAAGGGAGCAAATGTGAAAGCAAAAGTGGGAGCAAAAAGTGAGAAAAAAAAAGTGGGAGCAAAAAGTGTAAGCAAATGTGGGAGCAAATATGGGAGCAAAAAAAAGTCTGAACAAATATGGAAAACAAAAAGTGGGAGAAAAAATTGGGAGCAAAAAGTGGGAGCAAAAGTGGGAGCAAAAATTGAGAGCAAAAAGTGGGAGCAAAAAAGTAGGAGCAAGTATGGGAGCAAATGTGAAAGCAAAAGTGGGAGCAAGTATGGGAGCATATGTGAAAGCAAAAGTGGGAGCAAAAAGGGAGAGAAAAAAAGTGGGAGCAGAAAGTGTAAGCAAAAGTGGGAGCAAATATGAGTGCAAAAAAAAGTGTGAGCAAATGTGGGAGCAAAAATTGGGAGCAAAAAGTGAGAGCTAAAATGTAAGCAAAAGTGGGAGCAAAAAATTGGGAGCAAAACGTGCGAGCAAAAATTGGGATCAAAAGAAAGTAGGAGCAAGAATGAGAGTAAATGTGAAAGCAAAAGTGGGAGCAAGTCTGAGAGCAAATGTGAAAGCAAAAGTGGGAGCAAAAAGTGAGAGAAGAAAGTGAGAGCAAAAGTGGGAGCAAATATGAGAGCAAAAAAAATGTAGGAGCATGTATGGGAGCAAATGTAAAAGCAAAAGTGGGAGCCAAAAGTGAGAGAAAAAAAGTGGGACCAAAAAGTGTATGCTAAAGTGGGAGCAAATATGAGAGCAAAGAAAAGTGGGAGCAAAAATGTGGGAGCAAAAAGTGGGAGCAAAACGTGTAAGCAGAAGTGGGAGCAAACAAGTGTGAGCAAATATGGGAGCAGAAAGTGGGAGCAAATGTGAAAGCAAAAGTGGGAGCAAAAAGAGCGAGCAAAAGTGAGTGCACAAAGTGGGAGCAAAATGTGTGAGTAAAAAGTAGGGGCAAATGTGGTGTTTTACTAAAACAATCTCCCCTAACCTAACCTAACCTAACCTCATCCAACCTAATTTCACCTAACCTAACTTCACCTAACCTAACCTTCCAACTCTCAGATCAAAAATTAAATTCTGGCCATAGTCGAGTTGGAACCCAAAACCTCTGGGATAACACCCAAGTATACTAGCCACTACACCACAAAATGGGCAAATTATCATGCAACACAACACAAAAATAAAAAGTTTTCTGTAGTGTAACTCATTGGCTGACAACAATAGTTGAGAATTCAAACCCAAGACCTCAGGACTTTTGTTTTGAACATTATCAGAAATACTATTCCATTTACATTTTGCTGTTGCTTATAGTTATAAGAGTTGGCATTAATATGGGAGCAAAAGTGAAAGCAAAAAGTGGGTGCAAGCATGGCTGGTTGTAGAGACTTTCATATCAACTAATACACATAAATTAAATTTTAGTAAAGTGACTTCGCTAATAATAATATTAACAGTTTAAAAAATTCAAGGGATTGATATTTTTCAGGGTGTAATTTCCAAAGTACTGTCAAGAATAATAATTACATGAACAGATTCCAAGAACTCTAGAGTGCTTTTAAGGTTAATGATTGGCTAGGAGTGAGATAGAGCTAGCTAACCTAAGTTAACCTCAGCTCAGTAAACCTAACCTTGTCACATGACATGTTCTACAAGTATAGACTTGCTTTGAGACTGGCTATGACGTCACAGATGAATGGCGGTGGGAGGCTGGCAAAATGGAAAGTGTTTTTGTGTAATAAAAAGTCATGTCCAGCCTCCCACCGCCATTCATCTGTGACGTCATAGCCAGTCTCAAAGCAAGTCTATACTTGTAGAACATGTCATGTGACAAGGTTAGGTTTACTGAGCTGAGGTTAACTTAGGTTAGCAAGCTCTATCTCACTCCTAGCCAATCATTAACCTTAAAAGCACTCTAGAGTTTTTGGAATCTGTTCATGTAATTATTATTCTTGACAGTACTTTGGAAATTACGACCTGAAAAATATCAATCCCTTGATTTTTTTAAACTGTTAATATTATTATTATTATTAGCCAAGTCACTTTACTAAAATTTAATTTATGTGTATTAGTTGATAAGAAAGTCTCTACAACCAGCCATGCTTGCACCCACTTTTTGCTTTCACTTTTGCTCCCATATTAATGCCAACTCTTATAACTTTAAGCAACAGCAAAATGTAAATGGAATAATATTTCTGATAATGTTCAAAACAATATTCCTGAGGTCTTGGGTTTGAATTCTCAACTATGGTTGTCAGCCAATGAGTTACACTACAGAAAACTTTTTATTTTTGTGTTGTGTTGCATGATAATTTGCCCATTTCGCAGTGTAGTGGCTAGTATACTTGGGTGTTATCCCAGAGGTTTTGGGTTCCAACTCGACTATGGCCAGAATTTAATTTTTGATCTGAGATTTGGAAGGTTAGGTTAGGTGAAGTTAGGTTAGGTGAAATTAGGTTGGGTGAAGTTAGGTTAGGTTAGGTTAGGGGAGATTGTTTTAGTAAAACACCACATTTGCCCCTACTTTTTACTCACACATTTTGCTCCCGCTTTGTGCACTCACTTTTGCTCGCTCTTTTTGCTCCCACTTTTGCTTTCACATTTGCTCCCACTTTCTGCTCCCATATTTGCTCACGCTTGTTTGCTCCCACTTCTGCTTACACGTTTTGCTCCCACTTTTTTCTCCCACATTTTTGCTCCCACTTTTCTTTGCTCTCATATTTGCTTCAACTTTTGCTTACACTTTTCGGTCCCACTTTTTTTCTCTCACTTTTGGCTCCCACTTTTGCTTTCACATTTGCTCCCATACTTGCTCCTACTTTTTTTTTGCTCTCATATTTGCTCCCACTTTTGCTTACACTTTTTGCTCTCACTTTTTTCTCTCACTTTTTGCTCCCACTTTTAGGTAGATTTCATTAGAAAGCTAACTATTGCAATGGGTACCATGTTTCGACTTCCGGAAAATTTCGACATATCTTCGCGTTTCACATCCCCCAGACCCCAAAACCACCGTCAGTTCAAAAGTTTATATATAATTTATGTATATATGTATCTATATATATATATATATCAGTTTCTTGTGGACACGATAACTGCCGTAATTTTGCACCAATCACTTTGAATTTTTAACATAAAATGTATCCCTATAAAATCTCGGTCGAGTTCGTTAATGGGCAGAATCGGTCGAAGGGGGTGAAAATGGGGGGCTTTTTTCGAAAAAGTGAAATTTCGTTATAACTCTCTTAATACGTGAAATATCGAATCCATTCAAAGTTCATAATATGTGCCGGATAAGTGCCAAAAATTTATGTCAAATAAGTTTTTTGATAGCACCAACCATTGACCAAAGGGGTGGAAAAAAGTGGGTTTTTCTGGAAACATTAATCATATCTCTCTTAATAGGCACAATATCAAAACCGTACAAAATGGAAAATATTCCCCTAATAATTACCTAAAACTTTTGTCTGAAAGAATTTTTGATATGACCCACCATTACGCCAAGGGATGAGAAAAATGATTTCGGAATTTTAAAAAATGCCAAGTGCCATCAGAGGTTACCATAACAACGCTTTTAAATTGATAAGGGATGATCTATCAGAGGTTGCCAAGACAACGCCATTGACGAGATCACATTCATTTTTAGCCTACTTTTCACACTTTTCAAAAATGAGGAAGAAGTAGACTTATAAGATATATCCGGGAAAATGTGTCTGTCCTTCTGTCTGTCTAGCTGTGTGTGTGTGTGTCCCCCCCTATCAACTCCTAAACGGCTGCAGCAATCGAAACCAAATTTAGTATGAGTAAAGATGTATACCGGAATATCTCAGGCCCATATTTGAAAAAGATGCCAGTGCTACCAACTGCTAAAAAAACGCACTAGAAATTTGAGCTCCATGTTGGATATCTTGGAAGGTATACATGGGAGCCATTCTAAAATTGGCACACATGTAGATAATACTATTTCAGTTTAATTTCCAGGTGGCCATACATGACAGCGTTGCCAAAATAAATTTAAGCCTTCTGATAAGTCCAATTTTTAAATGCATATAACTTCTACACTATCAATTGGATTTCAACCAAATTTTGTATGTAATATGTGTACATATACATATATGACTGAGTGTATTCTTAAGAGCCACCAGGGCTGCCAACTGTTAATAATTGCTCTCTATTTTGTATCCAAATATATCAGAAAGTATGCAAGCCGACAGCTTTAAACTATGCACACGTAAATTACCCGACATTTTACATTAATTTGGAGTAACTTATATACGTCAGTTCTACTAACATGATTCTAAGCCTGCTGATAGGACCAATTTTTAAATGCATGTAACTTCTATACCAACAAATGGATTTCATCCAAAATTGGCACAAAAATATATAATATTTCAGATTATTTCTGACCAGCACTCGCATGACATTGTTGCCAACATGCTTTTACGTGTACTAATATATCCATTGTCTAAATCCATGTAACGTCCTTTGGACTTCAACCACATTTTGTATTCTGTACCTTAGGAGATGGAAGTAAGAATATATTCAGTCACCAGAGCTGCCAACTGTATTGCTCTATTAGGCTACATTATGCCTAGTATACCTTATTTCGAACTAATTAAGACATTTCGATATTACCCACTTAATTTCGTCATTATTCTAGATAGGTTCATATACTGTAGATTAATCTATGGCATGAATCTTAATTTTAAGAAAAGTAGGCTCTTTAGTTCGTCACGGAACTTCTTGTTCCATCTGACTATGAGGGAAGCGGCTAACTGGTAGCATGCTGAACTTCTATGCCCAAGGTGCTGGTTCAAAGCCGGACAAAGTCGCCGGATTTTCTAAGAGCGCTAAACATCCGTCAGCATGCTTTCCTTCGGAGGGGAAATTACAACGTTCGTTGCAAGTTGCTGGTTGCGGTGGCATCTAGCAGCCAAGTTCACAGCTAGGTGTCGTTGACGTTAGTATTTGGTACAAAATTAGGTACTACTACTTAAAATTGACCGTCTGCAGACCTTACCTGAATTACTGACTAATACAGTCATCACAAATAACACCGTTTATCAGACAGATTCTACACACACCCAATGAACACGGGGTTACATGACCACCTTGTCGCAGCCCCTAAACTGAGGAACCAACCAACATTTCTGCGGGAGATAAAATTTTGCGTGAAGAAGTAACAGACCGTTACATAGTTACACATTAGTTCCAAACCTTGCGTAAGGACAGTGTGATCACAAGTATAAAAATTAACCCCAAATGACAAGAAGGTTACCATCCCCATAAGACAGTAAAATGTTAAAAGTATGCATAAAAAGACGAAAAATGTTAACTAACCTCCAATTGTAAAATACTTTCTCGCAATAAATGAGGTCTGATCCTCCTACGAAAACCTGCATATTTTGCCTATTATAGCCTATCCCCTAGTTTGCCCGGTGAAATCTACCTCCGCCTTCCGGCGTGCCGAGAGGAATTTTGCTTTTACATTTGCTCCCATACTTGCTCCCACTTTTACTTTCACATTTACTCTCATTCTTGCTCCTACTTTCTTTTGATCCCACTTTTTGCTCCCAATTTTTGCTCGCACTTTTTGCTCCCAATTTTTTGCTCCCACTTTTGCTTACACTTTTAGCTCTCACTTTTTGCTCCCACTTTTTGCTCCCACATTTGCTCACACTTTTTTTGCACTCATATTTGCTCCCACTTATGCTTATACTTTTTGCTCCCTCTTTTTTTCTCTCACTTTTTGCTCCCACATTTGCTTTTACATATGCTCCCATACTTGCTCCCACTTTTGCTTTCACATTTGCTCCCATACTTGCTCCTACTTTTTTTTGCTCCCACTTTTTGCTCTCAATTTTTGCTCCCACTTTTGCTCTCACTTTTTGCTCCCAATTTTTGCTCCTACTTTTTGCTCCCACTTTTTTTTGCTCCCACATTTGCACCCATATATACTCGCACATTAAACTATTGTTCTTATTACCAAGTTGTCTTTACTAGAGCTTAGTCTAAGCTTGACAGTTGATATGGAAGTATCTGTGACTAGGTATGGTAAGCCTCATGCATTCTATAAAGGATATTCGTATATTGTGAAACGAACCAATTTAAATGGAACTGTTATTTGGCGTTGTACAAAGCAACGTTCAAAACAATATCGCAGTGAGCTAAAAAGCAAAAATAGTGTGGTTTTAAGTGTCAGTGATCATCAATGTAGTGTACTGCATGAAACACTGTTGCTGTCAACCGAAAATCATGAAAAATTCTTAGCATGCTTCACACATTTTTAAATATTAGCCTCCATCCGTCTGCCATAGGAAAGATCAGAAAAAAGAACCCTCGCTCTGTCATACACCGACCCGCCGAAATAGCGATTGTTCTATTAAGCATAGTCATTGTGGTTAGCGACAGGTTCGTTGAAACACACACACACCCAGCAGTATCGTCTCTCTAAACCACAACGCTTCATGAACATTATAACAGGTAAAAAAAAAAGATTTTTCAACAAGTATTGCGTCAGGCCCTTTGTCAAAATTTCAAACATAGTTTCAAACAAGGGGCGTTAGCCCGAGTCCTAGGACACCTCGTACACGTCTCTAGCGTTATTGGTTCGTGAGATATCAGCAAAAATCACAAAAAACACGTGTTTACCCCAAAATTGAGTTTCGAACTTTGTTTTAAATATAACGAGTGGTCCATAGCAAAGAGGACGTCACTCCGAGTCCTTGGACCCGTCGTACACGCCTCTAGCATGATTGGTTCGCGAGATATTAAAAGCGGATGACCTTTTAGTTTTGGTCTTTTAATTAAATAAAGAGTCTATTGGAAAGTAGGGGGCGTCACAACGAGTGCTAGGACACCCTGTATGTTTTAATCCAATCATTGGTTAGCGAGATATCAGGTTCGGGGCAAATACGAGGAGGGTTCAAAAAGAAGTGTCGTAGAACCCGTGTTACCACACTACTAGGTGTTGTATTTTTGCCGTGGGGACACATGATAGCCTGTGTCAAGTGCGCATTAGAACTCAAGACTTGTGCTATATGCAGAAAAGCAGTATCTGCTACAGTTAGGGCATTTCTTGCATAAATATTAAAATTTATCAGCCATGAATAGTGCAAAATCCCTAATTGCACAATATTATTAAAGCTGTTTTAGTGTGTAATAGATATGCTTTTCTTTTGTTTATAGACTACTACAATGAATGTTTTGAATGCTGTGGGTCAAGCATGTGGCTTAGAGACAATGAAGCTCAGGGAATTGCCAACGCATATTCCATTCCGCATTATCAAGTTTCGGAAATTGAAAACAGCATATGGTGATCGTGTACTTTTTATTTTATGAAATGCATGTATTAACCTGAATTTAGTTATTTATAGCGGTTTATTTTATTTATTTTTAGAAACTTGGAAATAAAATCCTTACCGCCGTAGCAGTTGCTGAAAAAAACGAAACGGACTAAAGCGAAACCACTGCCAAAGAGTGAAAACTTTGAGACATTTCTGCCTACACGGTTTAATGATATGTCGGAGAGTGTTTTTGATGAAGTCAATAATGCTGTACAACCTGTACACTTAATTTAGGAAGGTTTTAAAAACAATAGGTGCATGGTTCGTTTTAATTAAATAAAAAAAACAAATGTCAAATAATAATGGAAGATATATGTCATACAATGGACTGAAAGAAAAATATGTGTATAGATAATAATGTTTAAGTGTTTAGTATTGTCTTAAAAAATATGATCATGAAACAACACAAAGTGTATATAAAGTTTTTAAATGAAAATAATGGTACAATGTTGTTTTATTTTCTATAGAAGTCAGAATATTTAACATTGCAGAGTACACATGATTATGACAATAAAAAGCACACTTAATTCAAGTCTTTGCCTTTACGATAGTGTGTTATAGTTTAAAAACAAAGCTTGTTGTAGATCTTTTTTCTACCACGATGAACAATAGGCATGAAAACGTTATTGTCTTGTTTCGGATCATTATCACTATCATAATCGTAAGCAGCATGATCTATATCACTATTATTATTGATACGTGCAAGTGCACGTCTCTTCGTTTTCAATCATGTATATTCCGGTGGATCATATTTCATGACATTTGAACCGACCGCCTGTTGTCGTGGTTCCGTTGGTCAACGCGAGATGGCTCCTGCTGCCGGACTTCGGCTTTCTCCAAGTAGTTCCTGCTTATTCACCAATAGAGTGCGTTGGTGTTTCCTTTAAAACTCTACCAATTCGTGACATAAGTGAAAAACAATTATGATTCTACGTCATAAAACAAAGAACGGTGTGTGTTCATGATACCGCCAAATTATGAACTTATTTATGACATTGTTGTTTTGAGGTGTCACTCCGTGATTGGACAGTATTATTTACATGTATACAGTTCGGCAAATGACGAGCGTTGCTCCGCCATTTTTTTGTGGAGTCCATTAGCTGTCGAAAGGAAAACAACAAGCCGGCGGCTGGTCCAAGAGTATCTATCCGTTGCGCTAGGGGCATAGCCCCTAGCTTTTTCAAAATGTGAATTCTTATTCAAGAAAAGGGAACGCCTGTGCTTCATAAAGTTTAATTTCATCTTTCCGCCGTGAAGAAGAAATATGCAAAGTAAATCACATCATGATACAACAGGAGTACTTGTGACATCGAAACGGCACATGGGCGTGTTAGCCATGTTCAAGGCAATTAGTGCCGTAGTATTTATTTATATTGTATGTTAATTATTTTATTATTAGTGTGTCTCCACTGAGAAGGATGTAAGGTACGTTACTTTATTTTTCTTGATCTCTTTTATTTTGGGAGCTCCAATTTTGGACCTCGTATGAATGTTTGATCTTCTGTTTTGTTTTATTTTATAGGCCTAATTTTGTTTCTGTTTTGATTACGTTTTCTGATTTATTTGAACCTTGTTATCTTTTCGTCGTACCTCCTGGAGACACATTTCTAGTTTATTTCACGTTTAAATTATTATTTATTTTCCTTTGGCAAGGTTGGGATTGTCATCTTTTTTTTAAATCTATGTAAGATCCGTCCAGTTTTAAAACGACTTGCATTAATAGTTTTTCGATGTAAAAAAAAATAATTTTTCTTTGCCGTTCATTTCCTTCTACTAATGTTTAAAATTTAATCTTATTAATTGTTTGCCGTAATTTCGATCTGGCATGTTTTTGTGTGGCCATGTTGTTTACCGTGATGCATTGTGGTCTCGTGGTCAGTCCTTTGGCGCGGGTCTCAAAAACAGACGTGTTGTGAATTAGCTTAATCCTTTTTTTTAATGTAATCTTGTTGTTGTTAATTTTGTGATTTTTGGTAAATGTCCTTGTGTTTTACGCCTTCGTGCTTATCATTTATTCATTTTCTATCCCATTTAATTTTTTTTAAGTTTAATTTATTTCTTTTTTTTTTGGCGTGGCCTAATCATCTGCATGCCGGATCGCTTTTGCATTCCATTGCAAATTGTCAAGCCCTTTCTCAGTATGTTATGCATGTAATATTTATTTTACCTTTGGGCTGTTTTACTTTTTAATTTTAATTTAAGCCTTTTTCTTCTCCTTTGGCCTTGCAAACAAGCATGTTTGGCGGTCTCTTTAATTCATTGTGAAATATTGGTGGTTGATGCATGTTCTTTCTCTGGTGGAGGTGTTCTTTAAATTTTTAATAATAAACCTTTTACGTTTCCATTTTTAATCTTTTGTTGTGGCATTATTTCACCGACGGCAGTTCTGTCGGTTTTTGGGGGGTGTTTGTACGATAGCCTGTGTGTGTTGTCCCCTTCTCCATCTTCCTTCCACTCCCTTTGGAGCTCTTCTGTTGGGATTTGTCATCTGGAGGTGATTTTGCTGCGGAAGTGACCCGGACCTCTGAATACAGGTAAGTTGGCCCATCCACGCTCCCGGTACTCGTCTCATTCTGGTAGGCAAAGCGTTGGCTATCGAGTTACCAACGTGCTGCTGGCCAGTGCCGTTAATGTGGGGTAGCATAATGGTAGCAGATCCTGCTCATGTTCACCTCCGTAACTATCCCCTCCCCAGTACCCACAGGCTGTTTTATGGACCCCTCTAATGCTGATGGCTCGGTTGTCGGTGGGATTTCGTCAGGCAAGTGCATTTGATGTTATGTTTTGCTAATCCTTATCGTTTGTTGTGTTTCATGTTTGCCTCTGGATATCCATATGCTGTATGTAAGTGTCCTGTTATAAGCGAGGTGTTTCCTGCTGTAGTTTTACCCTGTTTGTGTGCAACATCCCCACTGAAGATGAAGCTCGGTGAGTGACTGACATGTGTTCTTGGCATGGGAAAAGGGATTTCTTGATGTTCTAATAGCCTATATGCTGCGTGTGAAGGCATCCTGGAGCCCCGTCGGAAGCTGGTAGCCTGATGTTTTGTGCCAATTTTTGTAATTTAGCTCCCTGTTCTCGAGCCAAGCAGGTGGTGACGTGTGCAGTTCTGGACAGCATGGTGCATGATTTGGTGTAGTAGGGTGGCTGTGTTTGAGTGTCAGCCTAATCTTTGGTGATGGTAATTGCTGGTTGTGGTACTGTTGTGAAAGTGTAAACTGTCCTTGTAATTCCTGAAATTTTGTTTCTTTCTATATTGGTTGTCTGCATTCTGTGTTTTCCAAAATGGCCGACAACAATAGTGTTTTCAATTTAATCGACTTAAGCGATAACCTTTTGAATTTGGAGAGTTCTTCTGGGGTTGAACGTGAATCACCTCTGTTTACTAGGTCTGAGGTTTTGGGATCGATTACCAGTAGTAGTTTGCCTGCCCCTCTGTTGCCTGGCGCTGGCTCGTCCATACCACTTAATCCTGCATACGGTCATTCTTCTCATGTTAGGTCACCTAGTGATTTCCTGGGTCCTGCCGACCCATTGCATCCCAGTTCTTTCTCTAGTAATATTAATGTTTTGTCGCCTGTAGAGGGTGTGCGAGCGGGCTACCCTGGTAACAATGTCTCTATTCCTAATGCTACGTTCTCACCTACCGTTAATTATGGGTCGATTCCTCATCCTATTTCTGGTTTCTTAACTAAATTAAAGCATTTCAACCTTGATGACGTTACCCAAGTGGTACAATTTTTAAAGCAAGTGGTCGAGTTGGGTAACCATGCCTCGATTTTTGGGATGTCGGAAGTTCAGATTTTCCAACTTTTGTATCCGGTTGCATCCGGTATGCTGCGCGATAAGCTTGTTGAAGCTATCCACCTCCGCATGTCCTTAGCCATGTTTATTAGGGAAGTGTTGTGGTTTTTTGTCCCTGCGAGCGCCCTAAGTGCTCTCGAGCATAAGTTCCTTTATCGTGTCCAAAGGCTGGACGAGTCCCTTGGCGACTATGTCAGTGATATTAAGGTGTATGCCCAGGTTTTTGCATCCCCTTTAACCGAGCGACAGTTGGTGTCATCAATTGTGAATGGGTTTTCGCCTCAATATAGGTCATACATGACTATGTGTACCAGGCCTTCGTCATTCGTCGAGCTGAAACAGGTCGTTATAGAGGCTATGGCTGTGAAGCATGCAGATTCCCTTCGTGTAGCTAATGTTCCTCCTCCTTCCTTGATGTCTTGTCCTCCTCCTTCCTTGATGTCTCGTCCCCCACCTAAGGTTATGTTTCATCCTCGACCTAATATTAAGTGCCACTCGTGCGGTGGAGTGGGACATGTCAAGAAGGTGTGTCCGAGTAACCAGGCTGTGTATCGCCAATGACGGAACGTTAAGGAGACCAATTCGGGTGTTACTTCCAAGGATATTTCTGTGTGTAAGAATTTGGGAAAACCCTGTGAAGTTTCTGGTCGCCCTACCAATGATAGTCTTGATAGCTCGTTGAAAGCTAAATCTATATGTGCTAATTCTGCTTATGTCGCTGACCTACCTAACCTGTCGGTGAGCAATGGCGTGGAAAGTCAGCCTAATTCTAAACGTTGTGTGAAACCTGTGGTGCGGGTGTCCTCGTCACCTACTTGTAATCGTGTTAGAGTGAGTAATGATTTTGGAATTTGTACTGTGGCTAAAGGAATATCCCCGTTTATTGAAATTTGTGTCAATGACGAGCCCGTTTCTGCGTTGCTTGATTCTGGTAGTGTCGCATCCTTTATAAGCGAGGACTGGTTTTTATCTATGAAGAGTGTTTGCAAATTTCCTGAGTTAGAGCCTAACAATGAATCTTTTATTTCGGCAAATTGTTCAAACTTAAGTATTTTGGGTAGTATGACAGTCAAAATTCATATTCTAAATTTTTCTTGGAAATTTAAATTTTTGGTTGCCAGAAATCTTTCTTGTGCTGTGGTCATTGGAGCTAATTTCATGTCACACGTTGGTATGCTTCTTGATTTTGGTGCTCGCAACTTATGGTTTAAGTTTAATCCACAGAGTAAATTATCTTTCAACCCGGTTTTATCTTCTCCTGCTGTCAATTCTGTTACTGAACCTATGACTATTGAGGATCTCGATCTGGAAAATTTAACGAGTCTTCAAAAGGATGCCATTAAGAGGTTATGTCAGGAGTATGGCGATGTATTTACTGACAAGTTGGGTGTAACCCATTTGATGGAGTACAAGATTGAGCTAACCGATTCTGTGCCGGTGCGTTCCAGCCCGTATCGCCTTGCCCCGCCCAAGATGGCTGAACTTCGTAAGATTATCGATAAGATGTTAGAAGAAGGTGTAATCCAACCCTCTATCTCTGCCTACTCATCCCCTGTATTTCTTGTGCCAAAACCTAACGGTGGTTTTCGGCCGGTGGTCGACTATAGGGCCCTTAATCAAAAAGTTGTTTTGCAGTCCATTCCTTTGCCGGACCTCCACACATGTTTTAGTTGGTTTCGCAACGCGAAGGTGTTCACGATCCTCGATTTAAATTCTTCCTACTTCCAGATTCCCCTCTCTCCTGAATCCAGGCATGTTACTGCTTTTTCCACTGACTGGAACCTGTTTGAGTATGCCCGTGTCCCGTTTGGCCTATCCACCGGAGCCGCTGTGTTGAGCAGACTTCTGGATAAGGTATTTTCAGAAATTAAATTCAAGTTTGTGTACCACTACCTTGACGATGTGGTGATCTATTCCGAGTCCTTCGAGGAACACGTTGATCATCTGAAAATTGTACTTGATCGGTTGCGTGACGCTGGACTTACCGTCAAATTGTCCAAGGTTTCCTTTGCCAAGCCCAAAATTTCCTTCTTGGGACATATTGTTTCTGAATCTGGTATCTCAGTGGACCAATCTCGTACGCAGGCCATCAGAGATTTTAAACCACCCAAGAACGCCAAGGGTGTTGCTCGTTACATTGGAATGGTCAACTTCTTCCGTAAGTTTATCAGTAACTTGGCCGACCGTGCTGCTCCTCTAAATCAATTACGCAAAAAGGCTGTGAAGTTCGAGTGGGGTCCCTCTCAGCAAGCAGCCTTCGAAGATCTTAAGCTTGCGCTCTCTAACGCCCCTGTGTTAGCTATTCCGGATTTTGGGAAGCAGTTCATTGTGCAGACTGATGCGTCTGGTCGTGGTGTTGGTTGTGTTCTACTGCAGGAATCTGATCTGGGTAGGCAACCCATTGCATACGCTTCTCGTACCTTAACGGACGCAGAGAGGAAGTATTCCATTTACGAACTTGAGGGTTTAGCTGTGTTGTTCGCTCTAGAAAAATTCCGTATGTATCTTGAGCACACTAAGTTTCTCCTTGAGACCGATAACCAAGCCTTGAGCTGGGTCTTAGGGAAACCCCGCAAAACTGGTAGAATTGCTAGGTGGGCAACTAGGATTCTGTCGTTCCAGTTCACTGTCCAACATATTCGTGGGTCCGAAAATGCGGTCGCTGATTCTTTAAGCCGCATGTACGAGGAAACAGCTGAAGAGGATGTTCAGGAATGCGAACCCGTAAACCTTGTATCTGCTGTAAATTGTGTCAATGCCGTTCTTAGCAATTCCCCTGTGCTGTTTGAGGATGTGAGACGATTCCAGAAAGAAGACCCCTCCTTATCTAGCCTTATTGACCGAATCAATTCGGGTGAAGTGATCAAGCCCTACTCTCTGAAGGACGGTGTATTGTGTTGTTCGTCTCGTCATGACCGCCTACCTAAAATTGTGCTCCCGTCGATCCTCATTCCGGAAATCTTTCGTTACTATCATGAATCTCCTATTGGTGGCCACCTAGGAGTATTCAAGACCCGAGCTAAAATCAGACAGTTTTTCATTTGGCAAGGTATGGATGGCGACATCAGGAGGCTCATTAGGAATTGTGCTGCATGCAGTATTAGCAAACCTCCGGTTTCTACTAAGGTTGGCCTGTTGTCATCTGAACCAGCATCTAGACCCATGGAGAGGCTTTTTATCGACCATGTTGGACCGTTCCCTCGCTCTGGTCGGGGAAACCAATTTGCGCTTGTTTGCACTGACGGTTTCTCCCGGTTTAGTTGGATTTTCCCCACCAGACAGGCTACGACCAGTTCCGTCATAAAGTGTCTTAATTCCATCTTCTCGTCTTTTGGGCCGTGTCAGTATCTGGTGTCAGATAATGCCAAGTGCTTTGTATCTCATCAGTTCCGTCAATTCTTGTTTGATTATGCTATTTCGCATGTAACCACCACTCCCTATTTTCCTAACCCGTCTCTTGCTGAGCGAGTCAATCGTAATCTCCGTTCTGCTCTGATTGCTTTCCACCACGACGACCATTCCAAGTGGGATTCTAATTTGCATTGGCTCAATTTTGCTTTCAACACCGCCGTGCATGAGAGCACGCAAGCTACCCCTTTTTCGCTAATGTTTTCCTTTATGGCTAATTCTCCGTTGTCCAACCTGTGGAACCTGCACGATCTCCTTCCTGACAGTTTCACGCCCGAGGATATGAGGGCGAAATTCGACAAGGCTAAAGAGAATATTAAGGTATCCCATGACCAACTTGCCAGGCGACACAATGCCTGTCGCAAGCCGGCTGATTTGGAAATTGGTGATGTTGTGTACGTCCGCAATTTCGAGCCCAAGGGCGTCAGTAATCTTGTCTCAAGCAAGTTAACCCCTCGTTTTAAAGGCCCATGCTATGTAGAGGCATTCTTGACTCCTGTTACTCTTCTTGTTCGAAACCCTAAGGCCAACAAAATTTCTAGAGTGCATCTATCACACATTAAGCGAGGTGGAGAGGTGTCTAATGAGGAAATGCTACCGTAAATTTTGTAAAACAAATTTTGTATAATGTAGAGTATCCCTAACCTTCATTGAAGCCTTCAAGCTTCTGTTCCTTGTGGAATTTTGAATTTAATTAGATTTGAAAACTCTGATGGGATACAAAATGTAAATGTTGGGAAGTTCCCATTGTAATGGTAAATTGTAAAAGTGTACCTAATTTTGATGTTTTCATAGGAGATGCTAACATGTACTGTAAGTTGGGCTCGGTGGGAGACCTAACTCATGGTAACCTTGTATTCCTGTTCCCTTTGGGAATTGTAGTGGTCATTCCTCTACCGTAGTTCCTTCTAAATGTATAGTCGTCTAACTCATGTAATCTTGAAATGTACTTCGAATCTGTAAAAAGGTAAACTTGTTAATGAAATTTTGTAAGCACGGATCTAGGGCATGGTCAGAAATATTTTCTTCATTTAAATTCAACTTTGTTTCTCTTTGTAAAATGTAGTAAGAAATTGTAAATTCTGTAAACCTTTTTTGAAATTAGATTAACTTCTATTTTTGTAAATGGCTGCCCACGCGTCGAATCATATCTTGCACATTGCTTCCACCTACTTCGTCTAAAACGACCTACATTGGACTTGTTGAAAATTTTCCTAACGTGTCTCGGACTCTGAAAGCACTGCTGGTGCTGGTGTACTGCGTTTCTGAAGATTTTTGGACACAGTGATGCTGTTGACTAAGTGGTTTGCGAGGTGATCAATTATCCCATCACTGATAATCTGACCCTGCATTCTTCCTAACCAAAACGATGCGGTTTCGCCCATCTATTGGAGTTAACTGGTGAACATTTTCTTCAGCAAACTTGCTTGGTGAATCGACTAGTTAAGGAGTACTGTCTATGCCTAGGCATATTCGTGAACGGTGTTCACGCTTAAGGGAGGGAGACTGATACGTGCAAGTGCACGTCTCTTCGTTTTCAATCATGTATATTCCGGTGGATCATACTTCATGACATTTGAACCGACCGCCTGTTGTCGTGGTTCCGTTGGTCAACGCGAGATGGCTCCTGCTGTCGGACTTCGGCTTTCTCCAAGTAGTTCCTGCTTATTCACCAATAGAGTGCGTTGGTGTTTCCTTTAAAACTCTACCAATTCGTGACATAAGTGAAAAACAATTATGATTCTACGTCATAAAACAAAGAACGGTGTGTGTTCATGATACCGCCAAATTATGAACTTATTTATGGCATTGTTGTTTTGAGGTGTCACTCCGTGATTGGACAATATTATTTACATGTATACAGTTCGGCAAATGACGAGCGTTGCTCCGCCATTTTTTTGTGGAGTCCATTAGCTGTCGAAAGGAAAACAACAAGCCGGCGGCTGGTCCAAGAGTATCTATCCGTTGCGCTAGGGGCATAGCCCCTAGCTTTTTCAAAATGTGAATTCTTATTCAAGAAAAGGGAACGCCTGTGCTTCATAAAGTTTAATTTCATCTTTCCGCCGTGAAGAAGAAATATGCAAAGTAAATCACATCATGATACAACAGGAGTACTTGTGACATCGAAACGGCACATGGGCGTGTTAGCCATGTTCAAGGCAATTAGTGCCGTAGTATTTATTTATATTGTATGTTAATTATTTTATTATTAGTGTGTCTCCACTGAGAAGGATGTAAGGTACGTTACTTTATTTTTCTTGATCTCTTTTATTTTGGGAGCTCCAATTTTGGACCTCGTATGAATGTTTGATCTTCTGTTTTGTTTTATTTTATAGGCCTAATTTTGTTTCTGTTTTGATTACGTTTTCTGATTTATTTGAACCTTGTTATCTTTTCGTCGTACCTCCTGGAGACACATTTCTAGTTTATTTCACGTTTAAATTATTATTTATTTTCCTTTGGCAAGGTTGGGATTGTCATCTTTTTTTTAAATCTATGTAAGATCCGTCCAGTTTTAAAACGACTTGCATTAATAGTTTTTCGATGTAAAAAAAAATAATTTTTCTTTGCCGTTCATTTCCTTCTACTAATGTTTAAAATTTAATCTTATTAATTGTTTGCCGTAATTTCGATCTGGCATGTTTTTGTGTGGCCATGTTGTTTACCGTGATGCATTGTGGTCTCGTGGTCAGTCCTTTGGCGCGGGTCTCAAAAACAGACGTGTTGTGAATTAGCTTAATCCTTTTTTTAAATGTAATCTTGTTGTTGTTAATTTTGTGATTTTTGGTAAATGTCCTTGTGTTTTACGCCTTCGTGCTTATCATTTATTCATTTTCTATCCCATTTAATTTTTTTTAAGTTTAATTTATTTCTTTTTTTTTTGGCGTGGCCTAATCATCTGCATGCCGGATCGCTTTTGCATTCCATTGCAAATTGTCAAGCCCTTTCTCAGTATGTTATGCATGTAATATTTATTTTACCTTTGGGCTGTTTTACTTTTTAATTTTAATTTAAGCCTTTTTCTTCTCCTTTGGCCTTGCAAACAAGCATGTTTGGCGGTCTCTTTAATTCATTGTGAAATATTGGTGGTTGATGCATGTTCTTTCTCTGGTGGAGGTGTTCTTTAAATTTTTAATATTAAACCTTTTACGTTTCCATTTTTAATCTTTTGTTGTGGCATTATTTCACCGACGGCAGTTCTGTCGGTTTTTGGGGGGTGTTTGTACGATAGCCTGTGTGTGTTGTCCCCTTCTCCATCTTCCTTCCACTCCCTTTGGAGCTCTTCTGTTGGGATTTGTCATCTGGAGGTGATTTTGCTGCGGAAGTGACCCGGACCTCTGAATACAGGTAAGTTGGCCCATCCACGCTCCCGGTACTCGTCTCATTCTGGTAGGCAAAGCGTTGGCTATCGAGTTACCAACGTGCTGCTGGCCAGTGCCGTTAATGTGGGGTAGCATAATGGTAGCAGATCCTGCTCATGTTCACCTCCGTAACTATCCCCTCCCCAGTACCCACAGGCTGTTTTATGGACCCCTCTAATGCTGATGGCTCGGTTGTCGGTGGGATTTTGTCAGGCAAGTGCATTTGATGTTATGTTTTGCTAATCCTTATCGTTTGTTGTGTTTCATGTTTGCCTCTGGATATCCATATGCTGTATGTAAGTGTCCTGTTATAAGCGAGGTGTTTCCTGCTGTAGTTTTACCCTGTTTGTGTGCAACATCCCCACTGAAGATGAAGCTCGGTGAGTGACTGACATGTGTTCTTGGCATGGGAAATGGGATTTCTTGATGTTCTAATAGCCTATATGCTGCGTGTGAAGGCATCCTGGAGCCCCGTCGGAAGCTGGTAGCCTGATGTTTTGTGCCAATTTTTGTAATTTAGCTCCCTGTTCTCGAGCCAAGCAGGTGGTGACGTGTGCAGTTCTGGACAGCATGGTGCATGATTTGGTGTAGTAGGGTGGCTGTGTTTGAGTGTCAGCCTAATCTTTGGTGATGGTAATTGCTGGTTGTGGTACTGTTGTGAAAGTGTAAACTGTCCTTGTAATTCCTGAAATTTTGTTTCTTTCTATATTGGTTGTCTGCATTCTGTGTTTTCCAAAATGGCCGACAACAATAGTGTTTTCAATTTAATCGACTTAAGCGATAACCTTGTGAATTTGGAGAGTTCTTCTGGGGTTGAACGTGAATCACCTCTGTTTACTAGGTCTGAGGTTTTGGGATCGATTACCAGTAGTAGTTTGCCTGCCCCTCTGTTGCCTGGCGCTGGCTCGTCCATACCACTTAATCCTGCATACGGTCATTCTTCTCATGTTAGGTCACCTAGTGATTTCCTGGGTCCTGCCGACCCATTGCATCCCAGTTCTTTCTCTAGTAATATTAATGTTTTGTCGCCTGTAGAGGGTGTGCGAGCGGGCTACCCTGGTAACAATGTCTCTATTCCTAATGCTACGTTCTCACCTACCGTTAATTATGGGTCGATTCCTCATCCTATTTCTGGTTTCTTAACTAAATTAAAGCATTTCAACCTTGATGACGTTACCCAAGTGGTACAATTTTTAAAGCAAGTGGTCGAGTTGGGTAACCATGCCTCGATTTTTGGGATGTCGGAAGTTCAGATTTTCCAACTTTTGTATCCGGTTGCATCCGGTATGCTGCGCGATAAGCTTGTTGAAGCTATCCACCTCCGCATGTCCTTAGCCATGTTTATTAGGGAAGTGTTGTGGTTTTTTGTCCCTGCGAGCGCCCTAAGTGCTCTCGAGCATAAGTTCCTTTATCGTGTCCAAAGGCTGGACGAGTCCCTTGGCGACTATGTCAGTGATATTAAGGTGTATGCCCAGGTTTTTGCATCCCCTTTAACCGAGCGACAGTTGGTGTCATCAATTGTGAATGGGTTTTCGCCTCAATATAGGTCATACATGACTATGTGTACCAGGCCTTCGTCATTCGTCGAGCTGAAACAGGTCGTTATAGAGGCTATGGCTGTGAAGCATGCAGATTCCCTTCGTGTAGCTAATGTTCCTCCTCCTTCCTTGATGTCTTGTCCTCCTCCTTCCTTGATGTCTCGTCCCCCACCTAAGGTTATGTTTCATCCTCGACCTAATATTAAGTGCCACTCGTGCGGTGGAGTGGGACATGTCAAGAAGGTGTGTCCGAGTAACCAGGCTGTGTATCGCCAATGACGGAACGTTAAGGAGACCAATTCGGGTGTTACTTCCAAGGATATTTCTGTGTGTAAGAATTTGGGAAAACCCTGTGAAGTTTCTGGTCGCCCTACCAATGATAGTCTTGATAGCTCGTTGAAAGCTAAATCTATATGTGCTAATTCTGCTTATGTCGCTGACCTACCTAACCTGTCGGTGAGCAATGGCGTGGAAAGTCAGCCTAATTCTAAACGTTGTGTGAAACCTGTGGTGCGGGTGTCCTCGTCACCTACTTGTAATCGTGTTAGAGTGAGTAATGATTTTGGAATTTGTACTGTGGCTAAAGGAATATCCCCGTTTATTGAAATTTGTGTCAATGACGAGCCCGTTTCTGCGTTGCTTGATTCTGGTAGTGTCGCATCCTTTATAAGCGAGGACTGGTTTTTATCTATGAAGAGTGTTTGCAAATTTCCTGAGTTAGAGCCTAACAATGAATCTTTTATTTCGGCAAATTGTTCAAACTTAAGTATTTTGGGTAGTATGACAGTCAAAATTCATATTCTAAATTTTTCTTGGAAATTTAAATTTTTGGTTGCCAGAAATCTTTCTTGTGCTGTGGTCATTGGAGCTAATTTCATGTCACACGTTGGTATGCTTCTTGATTTTGGTGCTCGCAACTTATGGTTTAAGTTTAATCCACAGAGTAAATTATCTTTCAACCCGGTTTTATCTTCTCCTGCTGTCAATTCTGTTACTGAACCTATGACTATTGAGGATCTCGATCTGGAAAATTTAACGAGTCTTCAAAAGGATGCCATTAAGAGGTTATGTCAGGAGTATGGCGATGTATTTACTGACAAGTTGGGTGTAACCCATTTGATGGAGTACAAGATTGAGCTAACCGATTCTGTGCCGGTGCGTTCCAGCCCGTATCGCCTTGCCCCGCCCAAGATGGCTGAACTTCGTAAGATTATCGATAAGATGTTAGAAGAAGGTGTAATCCAACCCTCTATCTCTGCCTACTCATCCCCTGTATTTCTTGTGCCAAAACCTAACGGTGGTTTTCGGCCGGTGGTCGACTATAGGGCCCTTAATCAAAAAGTTGTTTTGCAGTCCATTCCTTTGCCGGACCTCCACACATGTTTTAGTTGGTTTCGCAACGCGAAGGTGTTCACGATCCTCGATTTAAATTCTTCCTACTTCCAGATTCCCCTCTCTCCTGAATCCAGGCATGTTACTGCTTTTTCCACTGACTGGAACCTGTTTGAGTATGCCCGTGTCCCGTTTGGCCTATCCACCGGAGCCGCTGTGTTGAGCAGACTTCTGGATAAGGTATTTTCAGAAATTAAATTCAAGTTTGTGTACCACTACCTTGACGATGTGGTGATCTATTCCGAGTCCTTCGAGGAACACGTTGATCATCTGAAAATTGTACTTGATCGGTTGCGTGACGCTGGACTTACCGTCAAATTGTCCAAGGTTTCCTTTGCCAAGCCCAAAATTTCCTTCTTGGGACATATTGTTTCTGAATCTGGTATCTCAGTGGACCAATCTCGTACGCAGGCCATCAGAGATTTTAAACCACCCAAGAACGCCAAGGGTGTTGCTCGTTACATTGGAATGGTCAACTTCTTCCGTAAGTTTATCAGTAACTTGGCCGACCGTGCTGCTCCTCTAAATCAATTACGCAAAAAGGCTGTGAAGTTCGAGTGGGGTCCCTCTCAGCAAGCAGCCTTCGAAGATCTTAAGCTTGCGCTCTCTAACGCCCCTGTGTTAGCTATTCCGGATTTTGGGAAGCAGTTCATTGTGCAGACTGATGCGTCTGGTCGTGGTGTTGGTTGTGTTCTACTGCAGGAATCTGATCTGGGTAGGCAACCCATTGCATACGCTTCTCGTACCTTAACGGACGCAGAGAGGAAGTATTCCATTTACGAACTTGAGGGTTTAGCTGTGTTGTTCGCTCTAGAAAAATTCCGTATGTATCTTGAGCACACTAAGTTTCTCCTTGAGACCGATAACCAAGCCTTGAGCTGGGTCTTAGGGAAACCCCGCAAAACTGGTAGAATTGCTAGGTGGGCAACTAGGATTCTGTCGTTCCAGTTCACTGTCCAACATATTCGTGGGTCCGAAAATGCGGTCGCTGATTCTTTAAGCCGCATGTACGAGGAAACAGCTGAAGAGGATGTTCAGGAATGCGAACCCGTAAACCTTGTATCTGCTGTAAATTGTGTCAATGCCGTTCTTAGCAATTCCCCTGTGCTGTTTGAGGATGTGAGACGATTCCAGAAAGAAGACCCCTCCTTATCTAGCCTTATTGACCGAATCAATTCGGGTGAAGTGATCAAGCCCTACTCTCTGAAGGACGGTGTATTGTGTTGTTCGTCTCGTCATGACCGCCTACCTAAAATTGTGCTCCCGTCGATCCTCATTCCGGAAATCTTTCGTTACTATCATGAATCTCCTATTGGTGGCCACCTAGGAGTATTCAAGACCCGAGCTAAAATCAGACAGTTTTTCATTTGGCAAGGTATGGATGGCGACATCAGGAGGCTCATTAGGAATTGTGCTGCATGCAGTATTAGCAAACCTCCGGTTTCTACTAAGGTTGGCCTGTTGTCATCTGAACCAGCATCTAGACCCATGGAGAGGCTTTTTATCGACCATGTTGGACCGTTCCCTCGCTCTGGTCGGGGAAACCAATTTGCGCTTGTTTGCACTGACGGTTTCTCCCGGTTTAGTTGGATTTTCCCCACCAGACAGGCTACGACCAGTTCCGTCATAAAGTGTCTTAATTCCATCTTCTCGTCTTTTGGGCCGTGTCAGTATCTGGTGTCAGATAATGCCAAGTGCTTTGTATCTCATCAGTTCCGTCAATTCTTGTTTGATTATGCTATTTCGCATGTAACCACCACTCCCTATTTTCCTAACCCGTCTCTTGCTGAGCGAGTCAATCGTAATCTCCGTTCTGCTCTGATTGCTTTCCACCACGACGACCATTCCAAGTGGGATTCTAATTTGCATTGGCTCAATTTTGCTTTCAACACCGCCGTGCATGAGAGCACGCAAGCTACCCCTTTTTCGCTAATGTTTTCCTTTATGGCTAATTCTCCGTTGTCCAACCTGTGGAACCTGCACGATCTCCTTCCTGACAGTTTCACGCCCGAGGATATGAGGGCGAAATTCGACAAGGCTAAAGAGAATATTAAGGTATCCCATGACCAACTTGCCAGGCGACACAATGCCTGTCGCAAGCCGGCTGATTTGGAAATTGGTGATGTTGTGTACGTCCGCAATTTCGAGCCCAAGGGCGTCAGTAATCTTGTCTCAAGCAAGTTAACCCCTCGTTTTAAAGGCCCATGCTATGTAGAGGCATTCTTGACCCCTGTTACTCTTCTTGTTCGAAACCCTAAGGCCAACAAAATTTCTAGAGTGCATCTATCACACATTAAGCGAGGTGGAGAGGTGTCTAATGAGGAAATGCTACCGTAAATTTTGTAAAACAAATTTTGTATAATGTAGAGTATCCCTAACCTTCATTGAAGCCTTCAAGCTTCTGTTCCTTGTGGAATTTTGAATTTAATTAGATTTGAAAACTCTGATGGGATACAAAATGTAAATGTTGGGAAGTTCCCATTGTAATGGTAAATTGTAAAAGTGTACCTAATTTTGATGTTTTCATAGGAGATGCTAACATGTACTGTAAGTTGGGCTCGGTGGGAGACCTAACTCATGGTAACCTTGTATTCCTGTTCCCTTTGGGAATTGTAGTGGTCATTCCTCTACCGTAGTTCCTTCTAAATGTATAGTCGTCTAACTCATGTAATCTTGAAATGTACTTCGAATCTGTAAAAAGGTAAACTTGTTAATGAAATTTTGTAAGCACGGATCTAGGGCATGGTCAGAAATATTTTCTTCATTTAAATTCAACTTTGTTTCTCTTTGTAAAATGTAGTAAGAAATTGTAAATTCTGTAAACCTTTTTTGAAATTAGATTAACTTCTATTTTTGTAAATGGCTGCCCACGCGTCGAATCATATCTTGCACATTGCTTCCACCTACTTCGTCTAAAACGACCTACATTGGACTTGTTGAAAATTTTCCTAACGTGTCTCGGACTCTGAAAGCACTGCTGGTGCTGGTGTACTGCGTTTCTGAAGATTTTTGGACACAGTGATGCTGTTGACTAAGTGGTTTGCGAGGTGATCAATTATCCCATCACTGATAATCTGACCCTGCATTCTTCCTAACCAAAACGATGCGGTTTCGCCCATCTATTGGAGTTAACTGGTGAACATTTTCTTCAGCAAACTTGCTTGGTGAATCGACTAGTTAAGGAGTACTGTCTATGCCTAGGCATATTCGTGAACGGTGTTCACGCTTAAGGGAGGGAGACTGATACGTGCAAGTGCACGTCTCTTCGTTTTCAATCATGTATATTCCGGTGGATCATACTTCATGACATTTGAACCGACCGCCTGTTGTCGTGGTTCCGTTGGTCAACGCGAGATGGCTCCTGCTGTCGGACTTCGGCTTTCTCCAAGTAGTTCCTGCTTATTCACCAATAGAGTGCGTTGGTGTTTCCTTTAAAACTCTACCAATTCGTGACATAAGTGAAAAACAATTATGATTCTACGTCATAAAACAAAGAACGGTGTGTGTTCATGATACCGCCAAATTATGAACTTATTTATGACATTGTTGTTTTGAGGTGTCACTCCGTGATTGGACAATATTATTTACATGTATACAGTTCGGCAAATGACGAGCGTTGCTCCGCCATTTTTTTGTGGAGTCCATTAGCTGTCGAAAGGAAAACAACAAGCCGGCGGCTGGTCCAAGAGTATCTATCCGTTGCGCTAGGGGCATAGCCCCTAGCTTTTTCAAAATGTGAATTCTTATTCAAGAAAAGGGAACGCCTGTGCTTCATAAAGTTTAATTTCATCTTTCCGCCGTGAAGAAGAAATATGCAAAGTAAATCACATCATGATACAACAGGAGTACTTGTGACATCGAAACGGCACATGTGCATGTTAGCCATGTTCAAGGCAATTAGTGCCGTAGTATTTATTTATATTGTATGTTAATTATTTTATTATTAGTGTGTCTCCACTGAGAAGGATGTAAGGTACGTTACTTTATTTTTCTTGATCTCTTTTATTTTGGGAGCTCCAATTTTGGACCTCGTATGAATGTTTGATCTTCTGTTTTGTTTTATTTTATAGGCCTAATTTTGTTTCTGTTTTGATTACGTTTTCTGATTTATTTGAACCTTGTTATCTTTTCGTCGTACCTCCTGGAGACACATTTCTAGTTTATTTCACGTTTAAATTATTATTTATTTTCCTTTGGCAAGGTTGGGATTGTCATCTTTTTTTTAAATCTATGTAAGATCCGTCCAGTTTTAAAACGACTTGCATTAATAGATTTTCGATGTAAAAAAAAATTTTTTTTCTTTGCCGTTCATTTCCTTCTACTAATGTTTAAAATTTAATCTTATTAATTGTTTGCCGTAATTTCGATCTGGCATGTTTTTGTGTGGCCATGTTGTTTACCGTGATGCATTGTGGTCTCGTGGTCAGTCCTTTGGCGCGGGTCTCAAAAACAGACGTGTTGTGAATTAGCTTAATCCTTTTTTTAATGTAATCTTGTTGTTGTTAATTTTGTGATTTTTGGTAAATGTCCTTGTGTTTTACGCCTTCGTGCTTATCATTGATTCATTTTCTATCCCATTTAATTTTTTTTTAAGTTTAATTTATTTCTTTTTTTGGCGTGGCCTAATCATCTGCATGCCGGATCGCTATTGCATTCCATTGCAAATTGTCAAGCCCTTTCTCAGTATGTTATGCATGTAATATTTATTTTACCTTTGGGCTGTTTTACTTTTTAATTTTAATTTAAGCCTTTTTCTTCTCCTTTGGCCTTGCAAACAAGCATGTTTGGCGGTCTCTTTAATTCATTGTGAAATATTGGTGGTTGATGCATGTTCTTTCTCTGGTGGAGGTGTTCTTTAAATTTTTAATATTAAACCTTTTACGTTTCCATTTTTAATCTTTTGTTGTGGCATTATTTCACCGACGGCAGTTCTGTCGGTTTTTGGGGGGTGTTTGTACGATAGCCTGTGTGTGTTGTCCCCTTCTCCATCTTCCTTCCACTCCCTATGGAGCTCTTCTGTTGGGATTTGTCATCTGGAGGTGATTTTGCTGCGGAAGTGACCCGGACCTCTGAATACAGGTAAGTTGGCCCATCCACGCTCCCGGTACTCGTCTCATTCTGGTAGGCAAAGCGTTGGCTATCGAGTTACCAACGTGCTGCTGGCCAGTGCCGTTAATGTGGGGTAGCAATTATAATATCTATAATTATCCTCAACATTACTAAAACCAGTTAAATATTCCTGGTCTTCTTCCTGTTCCTCTTCCTCTTCCTCTACAGTGTCCTCATGTAGAGTCTGCGTGGCTTTTGATAATGTTAAGGGTTTTTTGAACATTGAATTATTTTCAATAGTAGTATTGTTTTGTAGGACTTGCCTTTTAACATTTTCATGATTTTCTGTTGACAGCAACAGTGTTTCATGCAGTACACTACATTGATGATCACTGACACTTAAAACCACACTATTTTTGCTTTTTAGCTCACTGCTATATTGTTTAGAACGTTGTTTTGTACAACGCCAAATAACAGTTCCATTTTTATTGGTTCGTTTCACAATATATGAATATCCTTTATAGAATGCATGTGGCTTACCATACCTAGTCACAGATACTTCCATATCTACTGTCAAGCTTAGACTAAGCTCTAGTAAAGACAACTTTGTAATAAGAACAATAGTTTAATGTGCGAGCATATATGGGTGCAAATGTGGGAGCAAAAAATGTGGGAGCAAAAAGTGGGAGCAAAAATTGGGAGCAAAAATTGGGAGCAAAGAGTGGGAGCAAAAATTGGGAACAAAAAGTGGGAGCAACAAGTGGGAGCAAAAATTGAGAGCAAAAAGTGGGAGCAAAAAGTGGGAGCAAAAAGTGGGAGCAAAAAAAAGTAGGAGCAAGTATGGGAGCAAATGTGAAAGCAAAAGTGGGAGCAAGTATGGGAGCATATGTGTTAGCAAAAGTGGGAGCAAAGAAGTGAGAGAAAAAAGTGGGAGCAAAAAGTGTAAGCAAAAGTGGGAGCAAATATGAGAGCAAAAAAGTAGGGGCAAGTATGGGAGCAAATGTGAAAGCAAAAGAGGGAGCAAAATGTGAGAGAAAAAAAAGTGGGAGCAAAAAGTGTAAGCAAAAGTGGGAGCAAATATCAGAGCAAAAAAAGTCTGAACAAATATGGAAAACAAAAAGTGGGAGAAAAAATTGGGAGCAAAAAGTGGGAGCAAAAGTGGGAGCAAAAATTGAGAGAAAAAAGTGGGAGCAAAAAAAGTAGGAGCAAGTATGGGAGCAAATGTGAAAGCAAAAGTGGGAGCAAGTATGGGAGCATATGTGAAGGCAAAAGTGGGAGCAAAAAGTGAGAGAAAAAAAGTGGGAGCAAAAAGTGTAAGCAAAAGTGGGAGCAAATATGAGTGCAAAAAAAGTGTGAGCAAATGTGGGAGCAAAAAGTGAGAGCTAAAAGTGTAAGCAAAAAATTGGGAGCAAAACGTGCGAGCAAAACTTGGGATCAAAAGAAAGTAGGAGCAAGAATGAGAGTAAATGTGAAAGCAAAAGTGGGAGCAAGTATGGGAGCAAATGTGAAAGCAAAAGTGGGAGCAAAAATTGAGAGAAAAAGTGAGAGCAAAAAGTGTAGGCAAAAGTGGGAGCAAATATGAGAGCAAAAAAATGTAGGAGCATGTATGGGAGCAAATGTAAAAGCAAAAGTGGGAGCCAAAAGTGAGAGAAAAAAAAGTGGGACCAGAAGTGTAAGCTAAAGTGGGAGCAAATATGAGAGCAAAGAAAAGTGGGAGCAAAAATGTGGGAGCAAAAAGTGGGAGCAAAACGTGTAAGCAGAAGTGGGAGCAAACAAGTGTGAGCAAATATGGGAGCAGAAAGTGGGAGGAAATGTGAAAGCAAAAGTGGGAGCAAAAAGAGCGAGCAAAAGTGAGTGCACAAAGTGGGAGCAAAATGTGTGAGTAAAAAGCAGGGGCAAATGTGGTGTTTTACTAAAACAATCTCCCCTAACCTAACCTAACCTAACTTCATCCAACCTAATTTCACCTAACCTAACTTCACCTAACCTAACCTTCCAACTCTCAGATCAAAAATTAAATTCTGGCCATAGTCGAGTTGGAACCCAAAACCTCTGTGATAACACCCAAGTATACTAGCCACTACGCCACGAAATGGGCAAATTATCATGCAACACAACACAAAAATAAAAAGTTTTCTGTAGTGTAACTCATTGGCTGACAACCATAGTTGAGAATTCAAACCCAAGACCTCAGGACTTTTGTTTTGAACATTATCAGAAATACTATTCCATTTACATTTTGCTGTTGCTTATAGTTATAAGAGTTGGCATTAATATGGGAGCAAAAGTGAATGCAAAAAGTGGGTGCAAGCATGGCTGGTTGTAGAGACTTTCATATCTACTATTACACATAAATTAAATTTTAGTAAAGTGACTTGGCTAATAATAATAATAATATTAACAGTTTAAAAAAATTCAAGGGATCGATATTTTTCAGGGTGTAATTTCCAAAGTACTGTCAAGAATAATAATTATATGAACAGATTCCAAGAACTCTAGAGTGCTTTTAAGGTTAATGATTGGCTAGGAGTGAGATAGAGCTAGCTAACCTAAGTTAACCTCAGCTCAGTAAACCTAACCTTGTCACATGACATGTTCTACAAGTATAGACTTGCTTTGAGACTGGCTATGACGTCACAGTACTTGTTTTAGTAAAACACCACATTTGCCCACACTTTTTACTCACACATTTTGCTCCCACTTTATGCACTCACTTATGCTCGCTCTTTTTGCTCCCACTTTTGCTTTCACATTTGCTCCCACTTTCTGCTCCCATATTTGCTCACACTTGTTTGCTCCCACTTCTGCTTACACGTTTTGCTCCCTCTTTTTCTCCCGCATTTTTGCTCCCACTTTTCTTTGCTCTCATATTTGCTTCAACTTTTGCTTACACTTTTTGGTCCCACTTTTTTTCTCTCACATTTGGCTCCCACTTTTGCTTTCACATTTGCTCCCATACTTGCTCCTACTTTTTTTTGCTCTCATATTTGCTCCCACTTTTGCTTACTCTTTTCGCTCTCACTTTTTTCTCTCACTTTTTGCTCCCACTTTTGCTTTTACATTTGCTCCCATACTTGCTCCCACTTTTCCTTTCACATTTACTCTCATTCTTGCTCCTACTTTCTTTTGATCCCACTTTTTGCTCCCAATTTTTGCTCGCACTTTTTGCTCCCAATTTTTTGCTCCCACTTTTGCTTACACTTTTAGCTCTAACTTTTTGCTCCCACTTTTTTTGCACTCATATTTGCTCCCACTTATGCTTATACTTTTTGCTCCCACTTTTTTCTCTCTCACTTTTTGCTCCCACTTTTGCTTTCACATATGCTCCCATACTTGCTCCCACTTTTGCTTTCACATTTGCTCCCATACTTGCTCCTACTTTTTTAAGCTCCCACTTTTTGCTCTCAATTTTTGCTCCCACTTTTGCTCTCACTTTTTGCTCCCAATTTTTACTCCCACTTTTTGTTTTCCTTATTTGTTCACTCTTTTTTTTCTCTCATATATGCTCCCACTTTTGCTTACACTTTTTGCTCCCACTTTTTTTTCTCTCACATTTTGCTCCCACTTTTGCTTTCACATTTGCTCCCATTCTTGCTCCTACTTTTTTGCTCTCATATTTGCCCCCACTTTTGCTTACACTTTTTGTTCCCACTTTTTTCTCTCACTTTTTTGCTCCCACTTTTGCTATCACATATGCTCCCATACTTGCTCCCACTTTTGCTTTCACATTTGCTCCCATACTTGCTCCTACTTTTTTTCTCCCTCTTTTTGCTCTCAAATTTTGCTCCCACTTTTTGCTTCCAATTTTTGCTCCCACTTTTTGCTACCACTTCTTGCTCCCAATTTTTGCTCCCAATTTTTGCTCCCACTTTTTTCTCCCACTTTTTTTGCTCCCACATTTGCACCCATATATGCTCGCACATTAAACTATTGTTCTTATTACCAAGTTGTCTTTACTAGAGCTTAGTCTAAGCTTGACAGTTGATATGGAAGTATCTGTGACTAGGTATGGTAAGCCTCATGCATTCTATAAATGATATTCGTATATTGTGAAACGAACCAATAAAAATGGAACTGTTATTTGGCGTTGTACAAAACTACGTTCTAAACAATATAGCAGTGAGCTAAAAAGCAAAAATAGTGTGGTTTTAAGTGTCAGTGATCATCAATGTAGTGTACTGCATGAAACACTGTTGCTGTCAACAGAAAATCATGAAAATGTTAAAAAGCAAGTGCTAAAAAACAATATTACTATTGAAAATAATTCAATGTTCAAAAAACCCTTAACATTATCAAAAGCCACGCAGACTCTACATGAGGACACTGTAGAGGAAGAGGAAGAGGAAGAGGAACAGGAAGAGGACCAGGAATATTTAACTGGTTTTAGTAATGTTGAGGATAATTATAGTGATTATAATAATAGTGATATAGATCATGCTGCTTATGATTATGATAGTGATAATGATCCAAAACAAGACATTAACGTTTTCATGCCTATTGTTCATCGTGGAAGAAAAAAGTTCTACAACAAGCTTTGTTTTTAAACTATAACACACTATCGTAAAGGCAAAGACTTGTATTAAGTGTGCTTTTTATTGTCATAATCATGTATACTCTGCAATGTTAAATATTCTGACTTCTATAGAAAATAATACAACATTGTACCATTATTTTCATTTATTTACAAACTTTATATACATCTTGTGTTGTTACATGATAATATTTTCAAGACAATACTAAACACAAACATTATTATCTATACACATATTTTTCATTCAGTCCATTTTATGACTTATATCTTCCATTATTATTTGACATTTTTTTTTTTTTAGCGTATGGCTTTTAGTGCCGGGAGTGTCCGAGGACATGTTCGGCTCGCCAGTTTTTGTAGCTGCTTCGAGACGGACACCCAATGGGTGAGCTACAAGTACCGTTGGGGAGGGAAGGAGGGAAATTGGAATGTAAGGACGAGGATTTGGAAGGTAGCGGCTGTGGCCTTTAGTTAGGGACCAACCCCAGCATTTGCCTGGAAGGAAGATGGGAAACCACAGAAGACCATCTTCAAGGTTGCCGGCGGGGGGATTCGAACCTCCTCGCCTCCCGGATGTGAGCGACTGCCATCAGTCATGCCGTAACCACCACGGCTAACTCACCCGGTTTTATTTAATTAAAACGAACCATGCACCTATTGTTTTTAAAAACTTCATAAATTAAGTGTACAGGTTGTACAGCATTATTGACTTCATCAAAAACACTCGCCGACATATCATTAAACCGTGTAGGCAGAAATGTCTCAAAGTTTTCACATACACAAAGTACACGATCACCATATGCTGTTTTCAATTTCCGAAACTTGATAATGCGGAATGGAATATGCGTTGGCAGTTCGCTGAGCTTCTTTGTCTCTAAGCCACATGCTTGACCCACAGCATTCAAAACATCCATTGTAGTAGTCTATACACAAAAGAAAAGCATATCTATTACACTCTAAAACAGCTTTAATAATATTGTGCAATTAGGGATTTTGCACTATGCATGGCTGATAAATTTTACTATTTATGCAAGAAATGCCCTAACTGTAGCAGATACTGCTTTTCTGCATATAGCACAAGTGTTGAGTTCTAATGCACACTTGACACAGGCTATCATGTGTCCACAAGGCAAAAATACAACACCTAGTTCATCTTGATAACAAATTTTACATAATTGTTGGTCACACTTTTGTATCTGTTCGTGAGATAAGTCTTTTTTCAGCCTCATGTATTTGCACCGCGTGTTCTAACTCTAAAGGCACTTTTATGTCTTGTGCTGCAATCACGTTTTCTTTACCAATAGTGTTCACAAATTCCTGATCTTTTAGCAACACCATGTATTTACAGTTTGGTAACCAACGAGCGTGTTACACAAAAGGGTCATCAGTCATTTGCCAATCCTTTAAAGCAAATCCACAATAAAAACATATTGTTTTATCCCCTTCACCAGTATAAAAAAAATCCAGCTTCACTTAGTTGTATGGTAAGGTGTTTTAATATTAATGGCCAAATATATTTATAAGATTCTAAACGTTTTTCAACAGAGCTGTACTCTGGGTGTGCTAGTGCTTTAGTCTTGCAAACTCCCAATTTTTCAAAAGCACATGCCAATTCAACACTGTCTATGGCATATGGACCACATATATCGACACTACCGTTGTTGGCTGGTAATACATTATTATTATTATTATTTATTTGTGATTCAGCAACGTAAGTAGCGGCCAATGGTCTTGTGGTTCGGTAAAATGAATACACAGGTATGTTACACACTTGTTTTCCAAGCATGTAAGGACAACAAGGAGACCATCGCAAAAGGTCTCTAAAGGGATCATCCCCTTCTTCCCAGTGTGAAAGTTCAATACGACAAAACACACAGCGCACCACATCTTCTCGGTTCAAGTAAAAAAAAACTGCTTTTGCAAGTTCATGTGTCGACAAAATGCCTACAGGCCAGGATTCAAATGTTAACCAACGGTCATGTTCTGATTTTAAATTTAACCCACGTGGTAACCCAACTTGCTCACTTGTTGTATTTGGTACTAACGCCATGTGTTATAATAAAATTTTTCTTATTGTAAGTTATTAACGTTGCACAGAGTACTTTAAAGCACAATGTATGCTTGTTCACTGTCAGTTCATTACGTTAATGGCGCATGACGACACCTAAAAGTAAACAAAATAACCAATCACTCACTCAATCAATCAATCAATACTTGTAATTAAACTTTAACGTTAATTGACATTAATATATCAAAACACCATTAAAATAAACTGTATGTTGGCACTAACAGTAACCCATGCACTTATTTTTCTTTTTATAAAGCTTTAGTCATTTACATCCTCCTTTAACCAATATATAAACAAAAATGAATGTCATGTCAGTTTGTTCACATTATCATGTTCAAACCTGTGGATATTCGTTGAGTCCATAGGGAACCACCCATATTTTTTTTTAGCAAATCCAACATGGCCTTGTACTTTTCCCAGTCAACAACAACAACATAGTCATTAATCAAGAAAGCAATCATTGTCCCAGTCATGTACAGGTAATGATTTTTTTTTTGTCTACGAGTTTTCAGTAGTGGTAAAATGGAATAGCATTTTTAAGTTAGACTTACCTGAGTTTTAAACAGTTCACTCTTTGGCAGTGGTTTCGCTTTAGTGCGTTTCGTTTTTTTTTCAGCAACTGCTACGGCGGTAAGGCTTTTCTTTCCAAGTTTCTAAAAATAAATAAAATAAACCGCTATAAATACCTAAATTCAGGTTAATACATGCATTTCATAAAATAAAACATAAAACAAAAAATTAAACAAGTTAGTTTAAAAAAATCATCTCACCTTTACTTGCAGTGTCTTGTTGCTGTTTCCTTCTAGTGGGCTCAAACGTGCAATGGTTTCTTCTCTCTCAGACATGTAAGGTATATCGGTTATCTGCAAACAAATAAATAAATAAAATCATTAATTACCTAATCAATAAATAATTGCTTGTAAATATACATATATAAATCAATAAATGTATAAATGAATAAATATATAAATAAATACCTACCCCACAACAAGGTTAAGTATGTTCCACCAACACCAAAACTTTTAAACAAGACAAGGGGTTTCACGCAACGCAATGTGTTCAAAGGTAGTCACCTAAGTGAGAGTGGAAATGATAACGACATGTCTTTATATATATGTTACATTGCATGTATAATCATTTTTCCCACGCTTTGAACATACTGTTATCGGTCACGTGGACAGCTAACGCCCAAAGTGACACCTGTGCCGGATCAAATTTCACATGAACTTGCATTTTTCACGTACAAAGCAAACGGGATGTAACTTGTTTAGCGTACATTTCATCTCATACGTGTATGCATGCATATCGCTCTTCCCTGCCACCTCGATGGTCAGATTATTTCACCTTCAAGTGTCTTTGTCATTTTCCATTGCACCTGTTGTCAAGTCAGATCAGCGCATTCCAATAAGCTCAAATGACATTCACATCCTGCTCGTCTGCAAGTTTGTTTTCTGTACTCGCTTCGACCAACATAGAACCAAGTTCTCATCACCGTTTACACGTTAAAGATTTCGTTCGGGGGTGAAAAAATCTTAGCATGCTTCACACATTTTCAAATATTAGCCTCCATCCGTCTGCCATAGGAAAGATCAGAAAAACGAACCCTCGCTCTGTCATACACCGACCCGCCGAAATAGCGATTGTTCTATTAAGCATAGTCATTGTGGTTAGCGACAGGTTCGTTGAAACACACACACACCCAGCAGTATCGTCTCTCTCAACCACCACGCTTCATGAACATTATAACAGGTAAAGAAAAAAAGATTTTTCAACATGCATGGCGTTAGGCCCTTTGTAAAAATTTCAAACATAGTTTCAAACAGGAGGCGTTAGCCGGAGTCCTAGGACACCTCGTACACGTCTCTAGCGTTATTGGTTCGTGAGATATCAGCAAAAATCACAAAAACACGTGTTTACCCCAAAATCGAGTTCCCAATATTTTTTAAATATAACGAGTGGTCCATAGCAAGGAGGAAGACACTCCGAGTCCTTGGACCTGTCGTACACGCCTCTAGGATGATTGGTTCGCGAGATATTAAAAGCGGATGACCTTTTAGTTTTGGTCTTTTAATTAAATAAAGAGCCTATAGGAAAGTAGGGGGCGTCACTACGAGTGCTAGGACACCCTGTATGTTCTAATCCAATCATTGGTTAGCGAGATATCAGGTTCAGGGCAAATACGAGGAGGGTTCAAAAAGAAGTGTCGTAGAACCCGTGTTACCTCACTACTACAAATTTTTGCTCTAGAGACTTGAAATTTATTTTGGAGGTAGAGGGCGTATGGGCCATTGATTTACGTTAAACAAACATTTTTGTAAACTTCCCAGTTTCCAAAATATAGGAATTTCAAAATTCGAGTGTTTTCAAAAAGCATAAAAAATAAAAAAGTTTTATAAAAGAAAAGGTCATAAAGGCCGTTCGTTTGAGCCATGGCACAACGTTATATCATGTTTGGTTTTCAAACTATCGCCTATTTTCGAAAACGAAAAAATTAAAATATATATATATATATATATATATATATATATAACGAGTGGTCCATAGCAAAGAGGACGTCAGCTCGAGTCCAATGACACCTCATTTGTCAAAATCGGACCATGCGTTCGAGAGATATTTAACATGTCTGAGGCTTAGTAGTGGGGTAAAGTGGGTTCTGGAGTGAGTTAGAATCGGCCTTACTCCACTACTCCATGTACTTAGGTAAATAGCACTTCTTTAGAAATAACTGAAATTGGACCCAACGTTTTCGTCCCACAACGGCTCAAGAATCACCATTGTTTTAAAGTTTACTCACTTTACCTTTCAAGAATTTGCTTGGTGAGAATTCAAACGTATTGCTTATTTTCAAAATTCAGTCAAATTCGTATTTCAATATTATACAGGATTTATCTTTGGACTTATTTAAAAGACTGATATAGCAATTAAAAAACCGTGATTTTCTCTTTCGGGCCCTTCAGTACGCTCGGTCCCCAGGGCTGTAGCCCCATTTTCCCCTCCTTCTCGTCCGACCGGTGTCCGCGTTGCCTTGCTACTTCATCAATTTCGTACGTACAATGCGCGGATTTATGAAGTAATAAGACAACCACTCGATAATGTAAGCCTTTCTGTTATTCGAGTTCGGAGCTTTGTTAATTTGCTCTGTGAGAATGCTCGCATTGTCCACAATAACCGAATGTGGACGGAGGTCTGGTAGTAATTGTTCAGTAAACCATTGTTTAAAACGAGCGTGTCTTATCTTAACGGCAATCGTCAGATTTCTCAGAGTTCGATACTAACCCTCCTTTGGTCGCGTAGATTACTATTGTAATCCAGGTTCAATTGTTTTATATCTGCGAACATAATACACTAGATTTTGGTACATACTGTTCAGTACCTTTCCTAGATGTTCTTCCCATTACAATCACCGAGAAATATTACATCAATGGCCACTATATAGTGTGTCAGTGGTGTACCAAATAGTCAACTGTACTTCACTCGACTATTTGCGGAACAACGCTTGAACTCATGGGCGCCCGCAGTGGGGGGAGGGGGAGGGGGCAAGAAGGGGCCATGGGCCCGTCCTGAAATCCCGAGAATATTTCTACTGTTCATTGCCACACCAGTTGATTTCATCAATTAAAGCTACTGATAGTTAACTGATTTAGTGTAGGGATAATTCCACAGTTTTATTTAACTTAGTAATTACGGATAATTTGAAAATATCTCCAGTTATTTAGAAAATCGGCGAACTGGATTAACATTACCATTTTAATGAACTGCTTGATTCTTATTTTACTTCTTCCTAAGAAATGAACATTATGACGATGATTCACAAAAATAACTCCTCCCATTCATGCCATAAA
Organism: Meconema thalassinum; assembly: GCA_946902985.2. NCBI lineage: Eukaryota > Metazoa > Arthropoda > Insecta > Orthoptera > Tettigoniidae > Meconema > Meconema thalassinum. Next base: position 125,416,307 of record OX336397.1, read on the forward strand.
GATAATATGTACCCAACGGTTTTAGAGCAGCCAAATAATGAATAACACGAAGCATGTAAAAAATGAAACGAAATTGCGGGGGGGAGGTACGTATCATAATCAGCTAGTGACAGGTAAAGAAACGAAAAATACAACTTGCGCCCCCCCCCCCCCACCTTCTTCCCCCTCCCGGAAAGAAATCTTGCGGGTGCCCATGCTTGAACAGCGTGGGTTTACTTGTATAGGTATAGCATTGTATAGAATTGGGAAACTGAATATATTAAGGAACGCTTAATTGTTGAAAGATACTCATCTGTTCGCAAATATTTCATGTTTTTACTCAATACGGGAAACCGCCAAATTTCTTTCAAAAGTTAAAATTAGATAAGCAGACACACAGCCAGAAGATGAAAGCTGCCTGGGCTAAGAAGAAACATAAATTCCTTACAAGAAGTCAAAACGAGCCCCGTGGTCCTCAGTAGGCCGAAATGAAAAGAAGAAGAAGATAAGTTATTCATGATGTGTCAAAATATTTGGTATTTCATGTATTTTTCATGGAGGAAAGAAAGAGAGAAGTTGCCTAGAGCTCGTGTCAGTGAAGCCAAGCGCTGAATCCAAAGTGAGCGTAACCTAGTGTTCTGTGAGTTGTATGCGGCAAAGAATTGTGCATGGTTACTTCGGAGTTTTTCTTAATAATGGCGTGTAGTGCCTATGGCGGTACGAATCGACAAAACAGAACATACCAGAAAGCATAAAAATAGAGGCCTATTACAGTATTTACCGTACTTGAAAGTTACAATAGCAATTGAAGCTGAGCCTTTGCAAGTTGCATCCATACAATTCTATTGCAGGTTGAGTTTATTAATATTATATTATATTGCACTAGCCAGCGCAGCGAAGGCATCTCCTTCCGGTTCTTTCCTCTATGGTATTTGTCTATCATTAGTATATTTATCACACTCCATCCTTCTTATAAAATCGAAAATGAAAATTAAAAAACAAAACAAAAAAGAACTAATGAAATACCCATTAAAAATTGGCCTACGATTGTAATCCACGCGACTACTGACGTTGCATTTTCGAGCCGACCGTCCTAACCAATGGAACTTTCAGTCCTCCGGAAACGTCGCTGTGACCTGTATAGTTTTGATTTACATTACGCTTCATCAAGGTAATAAATACAGTATGTCCCTGATTTGCCGATCTCGTATATTGCGGTACCGGTATCCTTAAAAATGCAGTTCTCGCCGCTATTATGTCACTCCTTACAATAAGTGATTCTTTCTCGTCATGCGTTTTCTGATATTTTCTAGTGCTACGCGTATCTTATACCGTATGTTTAGAATTAGTTAAAGTATATGAAACTACCTGATTATTATTGTAGGACAAATGCTAAATCACAATAGATCAGATTTCTGTACCGGGACCTTCCTTTTATCAGTCTAGCGAGATAGCATCGCAGCGGAAAAATGCATGCGTAGTCGGGTGACTCATTGCCGAGAGATGTATTGCTGCGCTGCTACGTTTCAGACGAAAAAAGAAGAAGGACCCAGTACTTTTCATTTATAAGTGTATGATAAAAAAGGTTTATTAATAAAACTGTATATAGACTTTACCGTTACTAAAATCTAACATTAGTACACAATGACCAAACGAAGGTCTGTTGGGACCACAAACATACAAAAAACTGTAAATTACATGAAGCAATGTCTTACATATCGTAATAAAAGACGTAATATTACAAATGAAAATATTGCACTACAAAAAAGTAAACATCAAGAACACTATGACAATGGTGATTGTTAGCTGACAAAATTTAAATAGGATAAGTAATTTTGAATGTAACACATAATCACAATTTACAAAAATATCACTAACACTTACATACAAATAGTTACAAATTACACAAAATAATATTGAACAAAACAATGACATATTAATCCAAATCAATTTATAGTAATTGCAACCGTTGTCGTGACAAAATAAACATAATTAATTTGGAAAGTAACTTATACTCGTAATTTACAAAGATGTTACAAACACTTTTATACTGATCGCTACAAATTGCATGAATCAATATCTTACAAAACGCAAAGATTCAATGACATCCTAAAGTTCAATTATAATAATGCAATAATTGTGACAAAACTAACATATTCTATGATTTAAATCACTTAAAAAACTGCATAAAACTAACATAAAGAATTTAAAAAGTAGTTTGTACACATAATTTACATAAAAAACACTCCGATCTTAGACAATAGGCCGAAAATCGGTTACAAACTTTTATATACAAATAGTTGTGAATTACATACACAAATTACATTTCATTTACAGTTTTGTTAGCCTTCTTCTCCTCAGCCATCCTTTGGGCTCCCACTATGTAAGCAGGGTTTCTTATAGGCATGGAGCGGCTGTGTCTAGGGTCAACTATTTCTGGAAGTAGGCAGTCCATATAAAACCTATGTAACTTTGGGAACATTTCATTTTTCCACAAGGTCTCATCTCGTTCTATTTTTGCTGTTTTGATTCCTTTTGGGGTCCACAAGGCAAAAATGCAGTACTTCCTTTTTGTCACTTGAAGTTAACCTTGTATTTGGAAATAGAATATGTGATTTTTTTGTACTTCCCCGATGTCTCCCTTCTTGTTTACTGCCCAAAAAGTGACCTTGCGTTTCTTAATAGCTTCGTCTGGAGTAAAGTCCTTAGCCGACGAAGGGCACTTTATTTCTATGACGGTTTCATCATTGACTAGCCCGTCGGGACTGGCTCCGAAAAAAGGAAACTCTCTATCGATAAAGGGACCACATTTTTCTATTTTTTCGTCAATCAAAAAAGCGAGTTCGTTGCGAGCTGACTCCTCGTTCCTTCGGCCATACTCCATTGCCTCGCAATCAAATGCAGTGTAGAGGATTTGCTTCACTAATGGCTCTCACCCCGTTGTTGCTCTCATTTTACAAACTCGCCCAAAGTTCGACGCAGTGAGTATGTTTCTGCGGAGTTCTAGCCATTCGTTACAGTCACTTTGCTGAATTGTTTCTCGTTCAATTCTTTCAAATTCTTCCTTTGATCTGTGTAGACTTTTCAGGAACTCATCCGATTCCTTTTTCATCACCTCTTCGTCGATATCGGGTCTTTGTGCCGCCGGGCCATAATCCTTCTCTTCATTGATTATTGAACTAAATAATGACTTGCGACATCTCTTTTGGTTCTTCCGACTATCAGCCTTCTTCTTTCTTTTTACCTCTGGGCCTTTCGCAAACGATCCTGGACTTGAACTTTACAGTGTTTTGTGAAGCTTGTAATGGGCCAAGCCGGAGTTGTGCTGAACAACAGCAGCAGAACAGCGCCCCTGGTATGACCCGGTCGATGCAAAATGTATTCTTTTCCCGCCAATGAACTTAGCAACTATCGAGTTGTAATGCTCAACATAGTTGCTATTTACATCGGCGAGCAAGCTGCGGCTGTGACGGCTAACATCCCTGAAAACATCCGAAATCAATGCGTACAGACCAACAGAAGGGAGTTGAGGCACAAGGTTAGAATCGACTGGAGCAGTTGTTGTGTCTAGCTCACAGAAGTAGCCCCTCTCTGCACACCCCTTGTGTTCACCAAACACGTGGCTAGGGATATTGAGTATGTGTTTCCTCAGGTTTTCAATTCTTTCATTTATGAGCCGGTCTTCTCTTATTCTGTGCTCAGTGGCTTTGGTCAATGAAACCCTGCAGCGTAACAAATTGTTCCCAATCTTTTTGCGAAGCATGACTGAAGATTTCTCAGTTTTGGAATTGGCAATATTCCTCAAACGAGTGCACATATTTCTTAGCAAATGGTTCTTACACTCTACCTTTTCTACAGTCAAACATTTATACGGCCTAGTCTCTAAAATTCTTTTGTACACGCTGCTATCACCATCTGCGATAAGCTTAGCATACCTAACGTTGTACATTTCCTCACTTCTCTGGAAGCCCTCGCAAATGATCGCAGCTTCCATACTGGTAGAGCTCTGAGTCATGTTCCAATTCTTATAGCAGGTGTGTGTCTTGGCCGCCTCTCCTTTTGTCTCGGCGCGGGCGCAAGTTGTACAATACTTGTTCTTTACGTCGATGAAGAGCACCTTACGAGTGCGGTGACCGACGATAGCTGCCTACACAAACAAAAATAAATACAGTTTAACCTGCATAGTTATTATGATACACAGTAAGTTAATATTTCAAATTAGGTAGAAATTAAATAATAGTGAATTAGGCCTATAAGGATTATTTCAGTCCAACTCAGATCAAAATCTTCTAAAACTTTTTTTATGAACGTAATGTTATTTGGGCAGAAGAAACACCTAAAACTAAGATACGGGAAGAAGTCTGGAGATACAGTTGGACGTTTTTCTGACATACTTGCTGAATTTCGTCAATATCGATCCTCTCGTGTAGCCGCTAACCCGTTACACAGTCACACTAAAATTCTTATTTTTACTTATTTCAAAATGTAATCTTATTATTCCCGCTGAAGCATTATTTTTGGAATTCTTGTAAAATCACATACGAACACTAATGAAAAGTAAGAACTTAAATTTAAAATTATAAATGTTGTACGAATTGGCGGAATCCAGCTCGTACTTTGGTAAGTTTTAGCTGTGAAACTCGCTGACGAAGTTTGAGTTGCGCGCCGAAAAGGTAAGGCTACTCTTGAATTTGACGCGCAAAAAAATTCTGCTATCACAGAAATACTACTTTTATCAAAAGCTACTTACTTAGGCCGTTGATACACAAAGTGAACAGAGCAAACTATGTAGCGCCACTAAAATGCTTCGGTTCAGGATTTGCCTACGTCTCTTGCCATATACAGTACGGTAACTAATAACTTACCACGCCAGATAAAGCTGAGTAGTTGGTGCGATACGACCTCTTGCACCAGGCACCGTCAGCGACCACAGTGATAAGCGGGACGCCATCCTTATCTACCTCGCCGAGCTCCAGCGCCAGCCGTGCCTCCTCCACCGCTGCTAACTCCATCTCCGCCGCCGCAGTAGCTGCCCAACCCTCCGACACTTTCTCCTCGTACTTCTTGAATGTGACATGACTCATAGGAGGGATGTCAAGTACGCTCAAGAACTCCTCCATTTGTGCATGCCCACCGCCTGTAGTAACTGTACCACAAACACTGGCAGTGTTGACGTCCATCAGGTTGTCATGTGACTTTTCAGAATGAACTGTTTTTCTTAAACCACACATGTTACACATGAAAACGAAAATACTTTTTAAGCCTTGACGTTTTTCAGAAACCACTTCCATATTGGCGAAAGTGCAACCAAACGGGCTGTGTTTGTCTAAATCTTTGATCTGGTCTAAAAAGTCAACAATATTTACAACTCTTCTCCCGCTAAGTTTCAGTGAGACGCATTGTGGCTTTCCCAATACTGGTTGTTCTTGTTTTTCTTGTACAGCTTCCAGCGCATGTGTCTCTATCAAATCAACCTTCTTCTTGCTAAAAATAAAAACAGTACTGGTACTGAAAAAGTCGTTTTTACAAAGTATATTTAGGGTTATTTGTTGATCATTATTTGTCTCTCTATAATGACACGCATATCGGACCTAGATCATGTCAGATAGATGTGTTCAGGGAATTCTCCACAATAAAAGAAATATTTTTTACATATTGCCTAGTAAAGAAAATCAAGCAAAGATTAAAAACACAAAATCAGCATTTTTTTTTACTAAAAGTTTTACTGTCAATATGAATGGTATAATTAGCATATCAACTAACTGACAGTCAATAGCTGATCCAGAATAAACGACATAGGAATACCCGCGGTGAAGTAGCTTAGCCCTCTTTCCATAACATTTGAAACATTATTAGCAAAATGGTGCATTCTGAGGCATTTGAATTATGTTATGGGTGTTACATCCCTTTTAACTACTGCGGCTTTTAAAAGACGCCTAGGTGCCGGAAGTTTACCCCAAAGGGGATCTTTAACGTGCCAGTAAATCCACTGACATGGCGCTCTCGCATGCCAACTGACTACGCCAGGATTCGATCCTGCAACCTTGGGCACAGCAGGCGAACACTTCGCTGAGCCACGCAGCCAGTTAGTCTGAGGCATTTAAAATTTTATTGATAGTAAATTTTCAGAAAAAGTAAAATATTATAAGAAAAGCGGTGTAGCCTATATAAGGTATTTTAAGCTCGATTTTGGCCGTAATTTACATTAAGCTAATTGTTTCTAAAACTGCAGTATTTTTGTCTACCTACACCTGTAATAATTGTTGCGGTTAATATTAAACCACAAAAAACAATTACAAAACGAAAGGCAAACATTAAATTTCTCAGTTTTCATCAGTTACTAAACAATTTTTTACTATAACTTAATATTCATTAATGAAAACAAACTTAACAATAAATACTGTATTAATTAGAATGACGGTGGCCCCATGGTGTTGGGGTAGAGCGCGGCTGCCTCTCACCCGGAGGTCCCGGGTTCGATTCCCGGCTCCGTCAGGGATTTTAGAAACTGACGTGAGGGCAGGAACGGGGTGCACTCAGCCTCGTAAGGACAATTGAGTAGCTCTTTGACAGTGAGACAGCGCTCCGATCACGGAAACCAAGATTAACGGCTGAGGGGACACGATGCGCTGATCACGCGTGACCCCAATATCTGCAGGCCAAATGGCCAGGCAGCGGTCGCTTGGTCGGCCTAGGCCCTTCATGGGATGTAGTGCCAGGGGTTATTATTATTATTATTTTATTATTTATTAGAATGACAATTTATAGAATACTTATGGCCTTCGATTTATTTTTACTGGGTTCTTGAAAAGATAACTCGAATAAATGAATTCATATTTATGTAATTATTTAGTTAGTTATTATTAATTCAAAGGACGGAATGGCGGGGTCATCTGCCCTGATAATTATGAGATGACAACACTGTTTTATCAATTTGTTCAAAATTATAGTTTAAAAAATTCAGTACTTTATTTTCCAATAGGTAGTGTATGGGACAAAATTATTTAAGAATAATATAGGGTATTATTCAATATTGCTTACCTTCTTTCATCGTTGTATCGTTGTAGCACTGGATTTAATCTTCTTTTCTTCCGCCAAGCAGAAAGAGGCATCCGAGTTTTGCCCATCACAATAAGTTACACTTTAACTCGTTGAATTAATAACACTGTACACAGAAAATGAACCTACTAACAGTTCGTTTAAGAAACGAAAGTAAATACAGTAGAATCCTATTCAACGAATACAATACATCAGCTGTAAGTCTTGTTCTCGGCGCTAGAAATAACTTGTCACTCTGCATTACCGACCCATTACGCCTGCGCTCTTGCGGCTAAGTAGCAAACTTCTACGGCAGCGGCATTACGACTGAAAGTGTAAGGCATTAAAAACTGCTTCTTTTATAGAAACACGCAGGAGGAAAGCAAGATTCATCTCTATAGAAGCATTCTTAAACAAATACCCTTTACAGCCATGCAACTTTTCATCACGTTTGACAGTCACATTGATTTTTAATTTCTGAAGTAAAATCTGTGAAAAATAGGCCTTGTCTTATGGGAAAATTGCTTCTCAGTTTCAATGATACAATATGTTATTATCAATGAAATCTCATTTGAAAAGTTTAATAAGTGCTATTGAAGGTATTTACGTGATTTTAAAGTGAAGTTTTGTTTAATTTCAGCCATTGACGTATTTAAAACGTCGATTTTAACTCTCTCTCAATGCTATAAGCAGAGCCTGCCACGAGCGGCCGGCCGGCTGACTTTAGCGCACTCTTAAACTAAGTACGGCACGTTGCGATAGCTGACTGTGGCCTAGATTCTACAAGCAGGCTGAATGCTAACACTGTGTGGCTGTGAGGGGAGTTACTAGGGCGGACAGAGTACAGTTGCAGAGTCGGAACAATAAAAGCCATGATTAGCGTCCTGCTGTGCTCTTTCATGAGCAGTTACAGCAATACGTCCCATTTCTAGAAAAAAAATTGAACCTTGAAATGTTTGAAGGTTGCAAAAAAATAAGGTTACTATTCAAGCGGCAAGCCGAAAAATTTTCCGTTTAGCGAAGTCCACGTGTTCGACAAACCACCAGTCGCCACGATGCGCAAGTACATGAACGAGTATCGTTCGTCAGCTGTCTGAATAAGTTATAGATAGTCGAAAGTTCGTATCGATACAGAAATCGATTGTTATATCGACCAATATGCGCAGCACACTGCGAGTCCGAGATGAGGTATCGCTAGCGAGCGATTAGGCCACCTACTAAACATTTCCTTTTGTTTCATAAACAAATTCGCAAATAAATTAGCAGATTTAAAGTAATTTCGCAATAAAATCGCACTTATTAGGTATTTTCGCATTTTGGGTCACAATTCGCATTTTGTCGCACTTTGATTGATGCTTAAAAATGGTTATTTTCAACATTAAAATTAACGTAGGCTTGGATTCTGTACGAAATTTAAAAATTCGCATTTATCGCAAATGCGATTTTTCAGGTCCCTATATATAATATAGCCTATATATAATTGGTCTTATAATCAGTGTTACTGTGGTATCTGTATTCGAGCGAGTGTACTTGTAATACAGGGGAGGACTGGGAAGGAGGTGGCCGTGGCCTTAAGTTAAGAATCATCCCGGCATTTGTCTAGAGTAGAAATTGGAAACTACTTCCAGGATAGCTAAGGTGGGAATCGAACTCTCACCTCCTCTCAGTTTTGCCTCACGAGGCTGAGTGTACCCCGATCCAGCCCTCAGACCAGAATTCCATTTCTTGTCTGAGTTGGGAATCGATTCGGGACCTCAGGGGCGACAGCTAAGAATGCTAGTCACTACACAAGGAGATGGACACGTGCACGTGACATCTTATATGTACTATATCTGCCTCATAACGCAATTGGAAGAATGTGCGGGCGGACTTTGATGTAAGCATGGATATTCGTAGGATTAGTAAGCCCACGTGCATTTAGATTCAGAGCGCCTTGTGTTCAGGGGAAGGTCGTGTGTATACTGCGAGCCTAGAGCCGTGTCTTCTCCTGCTTGTCTCATTACGGCAACAGCGCTCTACTGGACGAGTTCATGTTTACAGTTGTTTTGCATTTGGCATAGGCCTAGTCTAAATCCTGCCGTCTAATCTGAGAAAGTTTATCGGATTTTGATAGGAACCGCGCCTCTAACTCCCTCTGGTTTAAGACCTTGAGTTTTGTGGCATCATACACCTTAGCGTCTTATTTTTATGATGGGGGAGAAAGGTGGTTGGTTCCTCAATTTAGGGGCTGCGACAAGGCTGACATGTAACCCCGTGTACTTTGGGTGTGTGTAGAATCTGTCTGATAACCGGTGTTAATCGTGATGGCTGTATTAATGTGTGTTATCTTTAATTCAAGTAAGGACTGCTGATGATTAATTTCAAGTAGTTCCTACTCTTGCTACCAAATGCTACCATCAATGACACCTAGCTGCAAACTTGGCTATTAGATGCCACCGCAACCAGCACCTGGTGGTGAATGTGGAACTACTTCTTGTTAGCGTCATCCCGTAGGAACATGGTCCGCTCTTTGGATCAATGCACGCCATTTCTTGCAATTTAATGCTTCCCGCGAGTTCAAGTTTCGTGATCTTAAATCTGTGTTAATAGTGTCCAGCCACCACAATTTAGGTCTCCCACACTGTCTCTGGCCGTCGACCGTTAGATGGCAGGCCGAGCCAATGACTGAACTTTGTGGTGCACGGACAATGTGTCCATACCAATGGAGTCTCCATTCCTGCATTTTCTCATTGATTGGAACCACGGCAGCAATATGTTGAATCGTTGTGTTGGGGATATGGTCGAGCAGAGAAATGTCTAAAGATCTTCGCAGCAACCGCATTTCGATGACATGAAGTGAGTGCTCAGCACTTCAGGTGCTGCCAACACTCGCTACCATATAATGCAACTGGTCTCACCATTGTGCGGTATATCTTTGATTTTGGGCGGATAGGCATCTTCTTATCACAACTTAGAACACCAGTGACATCTCTGAATCGCATCCAAGTCGCATTGATTCGTGCTCGCACATCTTCATTCACAGAGCTGTCGCTATGCAATCGTGAACCTATGTATCGGAATGTATTTACCATGGTATTAGGAGCTCCATTAATACCTATAGTTCCAGGGGATGGAATCGTTTCAAGGTATTCAGTCTTGTGGATGTTCAAACGAAGACCAAATCTTTGCAGACGATCACACCATGTCTGCACTTGGGTTTCAAGATCATTCCTGGAGTCTGCTGCAAGCATCTCATCATCAGAGTATAGCAATGTTCATGGGACACACTTCTGCAGGTCTCGCGATATGGAATTCATGACGATAACAAAGAGCAGGGGAGACAGAGCTGAGCCTTGATGAACACCAACTGTCGCAGGGAAGCTGTCAGTCAGTCCTGCAGGGCATCGCATGTGGCTTTTGGTTTTGTTGTACAGCATTCTTACCCAGTTTATATAAATTTCTAATAATATTATAATAATATCGTTTGGCCTCGGAGGCCGGGTGCAAGCTTTGTTATTTGACACCCAGAGGGTAGCTTGCATGTCGAATTTCGTTGTTCCGTGAAGCACTATGAAAGTCAAGGAGGTTAGGTATCTAAGCTCCTTGAACACTAGAGCGCTTTCTAGTAGAGAAATGAGGAACTTTGTGTTGGCGGAAACTCCCGAGATTAATTTTGGCATTATGAACACGGCCTACTGAATTCAAATGGGTTCTTTGACATGCCAACATCGTATGACATGGTGTCGTAATTTTTGCCGCCTTTCAAAAATCACTTACCACGGTCAGGAGCGAACTCGCAATCTTGGGGTTAGTAGACCGACACGCTATCCACTCACCCAACGTGGCAAGCTAAATTTCTAATAATAGTATAATTGCGCACGAAAGTGCATTTGGAATAAATACATCATAATATAATAAACACTGTCAGATGAGAAGTTAAATAAATAGACTAGCGGTGCATGGTTTCCACCGGCTTACACCACAAACCGCGGATCCCACCAACCCACCGACCAGTGCGCGCCCCACATTACATGATCCTTGGTCTGTGCAATGCCCCACGTGATCAATATCCTAATAATAAAGGAACTGCGCACAAATGTGCTTTTCATTTTCGAGTGATCCAATAAGGACAGTGTTCTCTTAAGAGCATTTACTAAAATGATATCGACCACACTGTTTAGCACATAATATGCACACACACTGCTCAGAAGGTCCATGAAAGCCACGCCGTACGCCCAGCTTATGATGGAACCGTGCACAGCAAGTCTATTCAGAGCACTCCTCATTTCACTGTTAGGTTCACTCCAATTTCTCTGAAACATGGCATCAGTCCCATAGAATTCTATGTCGATTTCCGCTCGCTTTCTTTGTCTCATCCTTAGGAATTCCTGTTCCTGTCTTGTAGAAGGCAATTGTAATCGGGATCTTAAGTCTTCAATAAGAAAAGTTTCCCTTGCAAGTTCATAAACAAGTCGGGAGTGCGTGTATTTTGATACTCCTAGGGCAGCCTTAAGTATCGCGCTTTGACTTTTTCAATTGATCTGAGATCGCTCAAGCTTAATTTATCTCAGACTATGTCTAACCCATATGTGAGGACCGGAACAATCTTGGCATCAAAGGCGGATTTCAGTGAAAGTCGAAATATGTTTCTAATATCGAAAATAGCTTTAGTTGCCGATGCCACCCGCTGTTTTATGTGAATCCTGAAGGATTGCATGGTAGTTTGCAGAGTCAAGCCTAGATAGGTGAAGCTATTTACAATTTGAAGGGGATTTTGTTTCAAAATTAAACTGGCGTCCTTTGACGCTCGTCCGCCTTTCCTGAAGATCATATATTTCGTTTTCTCGACGCTAACCTGCAAATCGTTGGTAGACGCCCATACCTCCAAAGAGGAAACAGCCGATTGTAGCTCACTGATGTCACGGGAGCCCAGAACCATATCATCCGCATAAATGTACAGTTTTATTTCCGGTCAGTCTTCTTTAATCGCTCGAACAACATTATGGGTTGCGACGTTAAAAAGAAAGGGACTCAGGGGGTCTCCCTGAAGTACGTCATTTGTTTGCAATATCTCTTTCGATACTGTTACATTGTCAGAAATTTGAACGTAGTTACTCCTTAAAACCGTATATTATGGATCAGGATTGTGAGTGGTTTGTTGTCTTTCACCAACTCATCTAGCTTCGAGGAAACTATGACCCGGTTTAAGTTGTCGAAAGCCTTTTTGAAATCGATGAATACTGCGTGAAATTTGCCTCGTGGTGTTTTAAGGGCGTTTTCAACATAATTCTTGAGATTTTTAATGGCCTGAATTATACTCCTCCTCCTAAATCCAAATTGCTCTTCTGGTATACTACTAGGTAAATACCGGTAATAGCACGGTACCTGCAGTTTTAATGTGCTCATTGAAGATGCCATCTGGCCCAGACGCTTTTCCGTCCTTCAGAGTCATTAGAGTACTACGAACCTCATCTGGTGTGAACAAGGGGATAGTAGTGCCATCTTGTTCAGATGATTTCATTTGGAATTCTGTTAAGGTTCCCTTGTGATTTAATATGGCAGTAAAGTGTCGCTCCCAAATACTCATGTCAATTTTCCCAACCATTTGAGTTTTCCAGGGTGTTAATGCTAAGTAAGGGTTCGCTTTCGCATTCTCCATCATTTTGGCCGCCTCAAGTTCAATAAAGTCCTTTCGTGTCTTCTTGAGTAATTCCTTATAATTCTTCCTCAAAGTGACGTATATATCTACTGTAGGTCCTCATGTTTATTGCTTGCTCGCGCTACGTGAAGGGCTTGTAATACTCGTTTTCTCTCGAAATAGCAGGTGTGGTTAAACCAGTTCTGTGATTTTCGTTCGCGAAGTAGTGGAACTGATGATTTAATAATGTCCTCAAGGGCAGAGGCGGCAGAGTCAAGATCACTTGCTTCAATTCTATTGTTAAAGTGAATTAACTTGTTGGTGTTTTGAGTCAGTAGGTTTTCATTCAGTTTACGTGAAATGTTTAGGAAGCGTTTTGACTCTATCTTGAGTGGTGTACGAGCAGCCACAGTCAAGTGCGCTACAACAGGGCAATGCTTTTTAAGTGGAGCTTCGGAGCTGGAATAACACACCTTATATTCTGACAACTCGATCCCAGCACCCTTGAAGAAAATAAGTCTATCGTACTTGAGCCGTTGCATGCAAAATATGTTCTGTCCGCCGCTTTGTTAACAAGAGTATATCCTTCTTCTGCCAACAACTGCAGAAGTACATGTTTCCTATGGTTGTCAGTATCTACTCTGCAGTTGAAATCCCCTGCAATGATAATATTACTCCCGGGATGCGTTTTTCCTAGTGAAATCATAATTATACTATTATAAAAAGTGCGTAACATTGGTCACTAATCTCAGGCAACATGTAGCAGCTATCCTTATGAATATCCTGTCTAAAGATTTGAAAGCTTACTTTGAGCAAAGAGCTATATCACCAGACCGCAAATCCATTAAACTTGGCCGCAGACGATAAACAAATAAGTTATGATTTGTATGGTCCTTTTTTCGTTATTGGGTGTTTGAGTGTTGAAAAGAACAAATACTGCCTAAAATGCCTTATAAAAAAATAGGGTACCGGTAGGCTGTAACATCAGGCCGTTCAGAATCTGGTATTTTTAAGTGATTTTTGCCGATCAGTGTAGATGGCATGAATTGGCACTCAATATGCAATGAGCCACCTAGGACTGTTATTTCTATATTAAGAAAAAAAAAGACAGAATTTTCCCTATGTAATATCCATGGATAGAGAGTTGTGGGTCGAAATGAATATATTTGAGAGGTGAGTGCAGAAAGTGGAATGGTGAAAATAGTAACAACAGTGGTGTTTCTGTGTTCTTTTTTGTTGTGTTATAGATGTTAGCAAGTCTATAAGTTACGAAAACAGGGCTAACCCTCTTGCTAGCAGTACAAACAGTAATTTTCGTCCACACAGTTGTCTAACCAAGTGGTGACCAATGGTTTTGTCCTGTTCCTGGCCAGAGTAAAATGTGGTTTGGTTCAGAAAATGACTGGGGAAAGTGATGCCTGATCCAAGCCTCGTTTAACATTGCGACTAATGTGTTAATCAGTTTATAATTACAAAGTTAAAAAGTTGATGTTCCACATTCACCTCTCAAAAATAGCCATTTCGTCCCACAACTCTATTCAAGGATATTACAAAGGGATCATTTCCTTAGTAAAGTGTGAATGTGGTGTAGCCCCATAACCAGCACAGTAGGTACATATCTAGTTAAAGCAAAAATGCACGTACGTTTACCGTTTTGATTCAGGAAAATTATAACCAACTTACATCTATACTGTTTGTCAGAAAACACAAAGGTATTGAACTGGGAATATCTCAATAATTTAATGCATTAAATATTTTACCCTCTACGGTTCTGAATGCTGGCCGGCCTCTGTTAACATGAGCAAGCCCTTCATGTTATGGAGATGCGCATGCTTCGTTCGGTGCTTGGTCTGACGCGACTTGACAATATCAAGAATTGCGATGTCCGAGGGAGGATGGGAGTTGCGCTCATACAGGATAAAATGCGGGAGGCTCGTCTACGCTGGTACGGCCATGTCATACGTAGTCACGAACAATCAGTGGCTAAAACTGCCTTGTGCCTCAACCCGGATGGTAAACGACCTCGTGGGCGACCTAAGAAGAGGTGGCTTGATCGCCTTAGCGAAAACATGCGGCAAGTTAATCTGTGTCCACATGATGACCTTGACCGACAAAAATGGAGATTGGCATGTGAAGTAGCGGACCCTGCTCCAAAGCGGGACAAATGCTGGGAAGATGATGAATATTTTACCAGTTAACTTACATCAAAATAATTCTACCAACATGTGCATTAGTAAATATAGAGTGAGGGCGCTCGCTATAGAATGGGGGCTTTCCAAAGCCGTGCCGGGGACAGGTTGCAATGACTCACCATCACAATTGTATGACATGTGAGGATTTCAACAGCGCGCTGCGAAGCCCTGATTTATTACATACGCAGCTGGCAAGATACCTTAGTTGTAATAATTAAGACTTGCTGTGAAGTACTGGAGGCTACCTCGTATCACATGAACATGGTTAGGTATAGAACAAAACATTGAATTTTCCTAGTGGAAACTTATCTTCTCAAGAAGTCAATTTTTCGCAAGTGCGCCGTGCGATTTTCACTTGTGGGGGAACCTCAAACAAAAGGTATAAAGAAACAATCCGCATACTCTGGAGGTTCTCGAGAACAAAATAACTGCACTGGTAATACATATCAGTGAAGATGAAATGCAGCGTACCAGAACTTCGTACGTCAGTGCAACGTGTGTTTAGAAAATTAAAGACAGTATTTCCAGCGACTACTCTGAAATTCATGTAAGTAAATATGATTATTAAATACATAAAAAAGTGTAAATGTGTGTAACTTGTCACGTGCTGCGCCTTGTCTAGGCGAGTCACTGTAGATATTGGGTGTCACAACTACGCGAATCCTGGCACTATCAGTGGACACATGAGCGTGCCGTGTCTGTAATGTACTGGCATGTTAAAGATCTCCTTTGGGACAACATTCCAGCACCATGGCGTCTCTAAAAGCTATGGTAGTAAAAAGGGATGTAAAACCAATAGCATTGTTATCACAACTACGCCATGCATTGTAATGCAACCTATAACAGGTGATTCTGTAGATGCAACGAGAATAAGCCAGCAAATAAGGAAGATATTGGAGGTAGAAATCTCAATTTATAATAACTGTTTTAAAATTTCACCACATTCCATCACAAGTCAAGTTTTGAAGCAACATCTTCTAAGTGTTTGTTGAAGCTATTCGAACAACTACTACGAGAATAAGCCAGCTAATAAAGGGTGACTTTGGCAGATGTCGAAGGTAGGATTCTCATTGTTTTACATTTTCACTAGAATCCATCGCTACTCTTGTTTAGGAACATCTTCTGGGGTTTGATTTGTTGTTAATGTGTGGAACTTTTATTTTAATAAAATTATTGTAAGGATAGACATTTTATTTTACACTAGCAACCCGGATCTAGGGGAGGGCGAGGAGGGCGACCGCCCAGGGCTATGGATTTAAAAAAAATGAATTAATTAATTATACTTTTCAAACTTATTATAATTCGTATTTTTTTCAGTGCAACTATGACCTCCCTTGACCGTTCAGCAAGTTTAGATTTCTGTGAAATAATAGACCTAGAAGTCTTCAGCCAGAAAAAAGTCGCAAAGTAATATTTTAATATTTCATAGTTTACATAATCTTCTTCAAGGGGACTTAAAGGTTTCTTTCATATTATACAAAAATGCAGTGTAGTGTATTCAAAATATTGTAACTATTCTTTATTTTATTATTACAGAACTACTTTCCATTTGATTTGATATTTTTTAATTTCCTATTGTTGTGGGCCCCACCTTATCATATCGCCCAGGGCCCCGCAAGGCCTGGATCCGCTACTGCTCCCCAGCTTCGCCCGGTATCTTCAATGGTTTACCCACCGTAAGCTTAAAAGGCATATTTTTCCATTTCAATGAACTATGACCTATATCCGATTTCATTCTTGGCGTGATGGGTTAAATTCACTGACTGGACTGTTATTATTATTAATCGTATGGCATACAGTAATATTAGATATCACAGAGAAACAACATATTTACAAATTAATGTCTAAGTTCCTCAAATAATCCATTGAATCTGTAGTCACACGCACTAAATCCCCGAGGGCACCTGGATATAGCCTCAGAGAACAATCACGTACAATATAGGAGATGGTCTGTCTCTCATCACCACAATCACATGCAGATAATTTGTTCCATTTCTACATCGCATCAGCACAAACCATGGTAAGTCCGTATTCCGTTCAGTGTAGTCCATATTCTTCTTGGTCCTTCAAAGATACGGTTGACATATCACGCAGCTCTAAAGTAAAAGTTGAGTTCCAGTCTGTAGTCCATTGATTCATGATATCAAAGTTTCCATCCACTAGTTTCAGAACTGTATTAAGTGGTGGGTTTCTTTATTTGAACCTCCTACACTGGACTGTTAATTATATTATAATGGAGATAGCATGTGCAACGAATTCTTGTCAGAAGTAATTTAAGAATGGCGGGGGGCATGGAACACAAATCTCCCTTTCGTCCAATCTGAACTTGACTGTGTATTCTGCGGAACGAAAATTCACAGGCCGAATGAAGAAAAGCCGAGTTGCACTGCCAAGGAAACTCCAAACACATCCACTCTTCTCTGAAGTCTTAACTCGACACCTTTGCTTGCAACCCGAGAATATGGGTACATATGCTCGACATCACTCGAAAGTTTGCTGCTGGCTGTAACTGGGGTGATGACTCGCTCGCTAGTTAGCTCGTAAACTGTCGGAGAAGCTAGTAATTGGATGGAGATTGTTGGAAGAAATGAAAACGTAAAAACACTTACCGTGGGCGATGTATTGAAGATGGAGATATGCTGTTCTGAACTTTTTTGTAGAACTTTTCATGCTGAACAATTCTTGCACTACTAGTATATGGATATTTTTAACGGTTTACCCAGCGAAAGCTTAAAAGACGCACGGACAGTAGGTTTTTCTCGACTATTTCACTGAAATCGTTACTGCTCGGCTTCCTTTGGTCATAAATAAATTATTTTCTCCAGAAACCTTCCTCAAGAAATCCTTTACAGAATGGAGAAAACCACATCAAAATCCATCCCGTGGTTCTCGAGATTACCCGTCACATCCAAGAATCGGGGACTTTGTTTTATAATAAGCAGAGATAAACATCATATTTTGGGCATTGACAAGTTAAAGCAATCAAGTGCCTTATTGTAGGGATGTGTTTTTGTTTATTTATTTTTATATTTATTTATCATCTGATTTTGTTAAAGGTCAACATATAATATGAATATTTAAAAATAATATCCTTGAACAGTAGTAAATACAGTAGTTTCTATTGATAAATAATAGTATTGTACTAAACCTTGTTGGTTGGATATTAGTGAGTATTCAGGAGTTCATCTTCTATATTCATCGACATATTGTATCTGTGGGAGTCCTTTCTAAATCCGCTTTGTATTTGTCTCAGTTAAGGAGATAGATTGTTGTAAGATGTTCTGGCTGTACCTACAGTGAGAACCTCCCCTATAGATCGGAGCCTAGCAGGCACCGTGTGACGGCTGGAGCACTGTGTGTATCAGTGTGTTGAGGAAGGCACTGGCGCTAGCAGTAGCGTAGCACCCAACTAGTTTAACGCATTTACATTTTTTAACTTATTTAATAATCAACACTGAATTATTCTGCTGCTCGAGAAAATACCTCCCTGCTAGATGCGAGTAGCAATCTTTACAAGTTCCTGTTCACCTTATATAATTTTAATGAACAGACGAGTGTTCTGACATTACGACCTATTGTGGGACTCTGCTACCACAAAGTTCAATTTTGCAAAATAATACACACAACATAAGCTCGTAGACATACTCAGACACCTGTCTGATGAAAATGATCTACCATAAGACGTATAATGATTCCATATTTACACTTCATAAAGACATGAGTCACTCGGGCAAATTAGGGAAGTACAATACATATATTTAATCTGAATACGAACACCATCCGTAATAGAATCATTATCAGAGCAACTTAAATGGAACTGTGTACAAATGTGCATTACTATTCCAACAAGAAAAGGGTTCTCTTGGAGCAGGGGTGTACAACCCGTGGATAAATATTTTATACTATTGGAAACGTGAATATATATACCGTATTGTGAATGATGAGTTAAAAACAAAATTCTCTGAAGTTTCTGTCCTAGAATTTTACTAAAATTATTTACCGAAAGAAATGAAATTGCTGAAAGATCATGCTTTAAAAATGGCAACGTTATTTGGAAGTACCGGTACCTACTTATTTGAGCAAGCGTTTTCTTTGAAGAAACAAATAAAGTCAAAGTGCCGTTCCCGTTTAAGTGATACACTGTTGGAGGGAAACTTGCGCATTGCCATCGTTAACATTGAACCTGATCTTGACGGACTATTGAATAATCAACAATGCCAAGCATCACATTAGGAGCATTAGGCTAATACTTGATTTGATGGTCAGTTTGATGATATATTGATTTTCCTTTTTTATATACTTTGATGTTAAGAATTCTGCTTTTTGTAAATATAAAAATTGAACAACCTTGTGATAGATTTTCTTTTATATACCTTTTTGAATTAAGAGTAAGTTTATTGTAAATCAGTAATTTGATAACTTAATAATGCAATTTGCTAAAAAACTAAAATGGATTTAAGCCATTTAGAGGGCAGACAAATGGTATTGAAACACATTTTTTTGTCTGGTGCTAAAATAGGTTATTCAGATAATAGTAAAATTAGCTTTAGCGGTGGGGTTTGGCGAGTGCCTATGTGGATAGGTAACTTGCGGCCCGCCACTTGTTATGTAAAAATGAACTAGGCCTCCACATATAAAAAGGTTGTGCACCCCTGGCTTAGAGCATTCACTAAAATGGTATCGACCACACCGTGCAGCACACAATACGCACACACACTGTACAGAAGGTTCATGAAAGCTACGTCGCATGCACAGTTTATGATGGAAGCCATTTACAGCAAGGCTATTCAGAGCACTCCTCATTTCACTGTTAGGTCCGGTCGAATTTTTATTAGACATGGCATCAGTCCCATAGAATTCCAGGTCGATTTCCGCTCGCTTTCTTTGTCTCATCCTTAGGAATTCCTGTTCTTGTCTTGTAGAAGGCAATATTGTAAATTCTTAAATCTTCAATAAGAAAAGTTTCTCCAGCTATAATCTGTGAGCTGCCTGAATAGGATTGACATTTGGCCGGAAGTTCCACGTCAGTCATCACCCCTCTGCCTCGTGACCAATCCATGTTCGCATAGTTGATGTCATAATATTCTGCGTTGCAATATTACACTTGACATTACAGACAGCTAGGAACGGGGCTTGGAGTAGCAGAGAAAGCCGAAGTTATACGATTGACTTCGCGTCACCACATGGTAGCTTTACGATTGGTTATGAAGTGAGAAGCTTATATCTTCTTTGTTTCAAAGTTTGTATCGCTTCTCATGTGGTCGTGCCAGAGCTTATCTATCTATATTTACGACACTTTACTAAATGTAAATGGGCAGATGACCTCATAGTTCCGCCCCCAACAACAACTAAATGTAAAATACTGTAGTGTAATATTCAACATATCATATTCTCAGAATACATTACATTGAAGTACCTCAATTTTCTATTTCTTGCTCGTTGGCCGGTTGGTATAGGGGTATGATTCATGCTTCGGGTGCGAGAGATCCCGGGTTCATATCCCGGACATGCCCAGCAATTATACTTTTGTTTTATATCTTGAAAAGATTAAAAAATGTGTAAAAGAACCCTAGGAACGTTCTTTTTTCGTGCGAGACTTGTACTTATACCGGAAATATAAATACATAGTTTGAGGTCAAATGGTATTCTTTTCCTTTTAGTCGGTTTACCCACCTGGTTGGCTTTTCCCTCGGACTCAGGTTGGTTGGTTCCTCAGTTTAGGGGCTGCGACAACGCGGTCATGTAGCCCCGTGCACTGTGGGTGTGTGTAGAATCTGTCTGATAACCGGTGTTAATTGTGAAGGCTGTATTAGTGTGTGTTATCTGTTTTTAATTCAAGTAAGGACTGCAGACTTTGAATTTTTTTCAAGTAATTCCTACTTTTGCCACCAAACGCCACCATCACTGACTACTAGTTCAGAACTTGGTTACTAGACACCACCGCAGTCGGCTCCTGGTGACAAACGCTGGAACCTAAGGGCGTTACTCAAATTTGTAACCTATAATTTAGCTTCACACAGGTATAATTAGTGGAAGGTTCTTTAAAATGCCATACATCTATGGGACCACCGGCTTTACTTCCCCTCCGAAGCAAGGCATACTGAGGGATTTTTAACGCTCTTAAAAAATTCGACGGCTTCGGCCGGGTTTGAACCCGCGATCGTGAGCATAAGAGCACAGCATGCTACGAACTACGCCTCCGAAACCGCTACCCTCCCTTGGACTCAGCGAGGGATCCCACCATTACCGCCGCCAGGGCAGTGTCCTGGAGCTTGAAACATCTGGTAGGGGGATACCACTGGTGAGTTGGGACCAGCCTCCTTGCCTATCCCTCCCAATCTTCCCCTCCCTTCCCATCCCTCATGAGGCCCCTGTTCGCTTTGCAGGTGAGGCCGCCTGAGCGAGGTGCTGGTCCCTCCTCCCCAGTTGTATCCCCCGACCACGTGTTTCAAACTCCAGGATACTGCACTAGTGGCGGTAATGGTCGGATCCCTCGCAGAGGCCGAGGGAAAAGCCTACCTGGAGGGTAAAGAGACTTTAGAAAAATAGCGTTTAACCGCAAACTATGTATTTATATTACTGGTATACTGTAAGTATAAGTCTCGCACGAAAGAAAGAAGATTCTTTTATACACTTTAAGAATCTTTTCAAGAGGGTAAAAATGCTGGGCATGTCCGGGATAAGAACCCGTGACCTCTCGCACCCGAAGCAAGAATCATACCAACAGGCTGACGAGCAAGAAATAGAAAATTGAGGTTCTTCAATGTAATGTATTCTGAGAATATGATATGTTGAATATTACACTACAGTATTTTACATTTAGTTGTTGTTGGGGGCGGAACTATGAGGTCATCTGCCCATTTACATTTAGTAAAGTGTCGTAAATATAGATAGATAAGCTCTGGCACGACCACATGAGAAGCGATACAAACTTTGAAACAAAGAAGATATAAGCTTCTCACTTCGTAACCAATCGTAAAGCTACCATGTGGTGACGCGAAGTCAATCGTATAACTTCGGCTTTCTCCGCTACTCCAAGCCCAGTTCCTAGCTGTCTGTAATGTCAGGTCAATATTACAGCCCAAGCGCGTCAGTGCCTGGTCGGCTGTATCTTTAGCTTGTGCAGTGTGATCGCTTGTTATTCTAGCAGTTTGGCAACCTTGCTCCCTGACCACATGACGAGGCGAGAACTATCGATCCTATTCTAGCAGCTCACAGAGTATAGTTCATATTTTAGCCTGGAGGTTGACATTTTTGAAATTCCCCAAGTTCTTTTCAAGAATCTCACCTTGACATTTTCTACAACTCTGAGATCGGATAGTCTTAGGTAATGCCATAATAGTTCCCACCCATAAGTTAGGGCAGGAAGAATCTTTACATAGAATAGCGTCATTGCTGTTCTTAGAGACAATTTAGTGGGATCGGTGACATCATATATGTTTCTGATAGCTGCCAAGTACCTTTCCCTCACATGGCTTCTGAAGGAATTAGCAGATGGTTGAAAAGTGATTCCTAAATATTTAAAAGATTCACAAGTTCCAAGACTGTTTCATTGCTTTGTATCCTGTCATTTGCCGCTACTCTTCCTCCTTTCCGGAAAACCATTTGAACTGTTTTCTTTCTATTTATGAGACTGGTTCTGTCAGCATATTCATCAAGTCTATCCATTACTGCTTGGAGATCTTCTCTATTGCTTGAGCCTAATGCAAAACCATCCGCATTCTGGTACAACACGACCGGTGTATTAAGGGTAATACTTGTGATATCTGCTAAGGCTATGTTGAATAATAGCGGGCTAATGCTCTACATTATCCCTTCAGTTCAAGGACAGATGTTATCTTCCGAATGGCTGGTTGTAGCTTCACAGGGTTTGGACAGTCAGCTTCAAAATTTTTTAAGTTCTGTAACATATGATCATCACAATAATTGAATACATAATGATTTTCGTGCACTGAGAGTAAGTAAGATTTCAAAAAAAAAAAAGGAAGCTTTTAGTGTAACGTGACCGTTAATCTAGAGATCATGAGCCACGGGACCTCCTTTTTACGAGGAATCGGAACCACAGGACATGGCATTTCACTGCGAAAATCTCACATGCATTGACCGGGAACCGAACCCGGACCGCCTTGGTGAGAGGCATACAGCTAGACCGCTGAGCCACCACGCCCCCTAAGTAAGATTTCATACGGCACAGCGAGCCCAGAGCGTTTAGTTATCTAGGCAATGCTGCGCTATCCTATTGGTTGGCACGGACAAGCAAGTGACTCTGGCTACTCCTCCCTCATGTTCCGAGTGGTTCTGTGTTTGGTTCAGTCATAATCATACTCATCAGAGGGGCTGATGACCTAGATGTCTACTCCTTGTAACATCAAACATAATTTGCGACAGCTGTTAGGTTGTGTATTGTACAAATAGTACAAGTTGTTAAGATGGAAGTTGGAGATTTAAAATATCAGATCCAGGCGGGACTAGAACCCGCTGGCCCCACATATGTTCCCTTGCCAAATGAGATCAGATCAGTGGTAGAGAAACGGTGAACAAAACCAGAGTCTGCGAGTTCGGTCCCATGTGAGTCCAAACTTCTATCTATCTTCCATCTACTGTAAATGTATGCAATATGTGATGCTGATGGGAGACAAAAATTATGGAAATAATCATTTCTCATTCTATTTTCAGGACTGAATTAGCAAGCTGATCGTCTTCAGGAAATTATGATATATGGTAGTTACTTCTACGTACTGAAGAACTGTCAGCATAGCAAGACATCATCATACGGTGTTTCATATTTTAGTCAGAAATGGGCGATGAGAAGATTTCTTCAGGTGATTTACCAAGAAAGTTAGCTGTTGTACCCAAAGATTTTCCAAAGAATTACTTGTTAGAAGTACAAGCAACCGAAATCAAAACTCTCATCTCTAGCAATATTGCCAATGGCTTTAAATCAGAATATTATCCCCGAGTCGATTCTTGTTTATTCAGTGATGAAGGAGCATTTATTGTTGCTTGTCCTGACGAACATACTGAAACTTGGTTAACGTTGCTTATTGGCGAGAAACAGGTACGTTTTTGTCCTGGCCTCAAGGTCATTAATGTAGAGGATATACCCCAGTTCACCAACTGTAGTGTGTATCTCCCTGAAGGAACTGACATGAATTTAAAGCTATTTGAGCGCCAAAACCGTGGTGTGAACACCGCGTACTGGAGAATTGTAGAGAGGCCCGATCCATTTATTACAAGTGGATACAGCAGAATGATGATAGACGAACCCTCCATGGAAGTGTTGAAGGCAAATAACTAGAGTTTGTACTATTCACTTTCCAAAGTTAAATTTGAAAATCGTTTCAAGATGGTGCGAGATCCCACTACAGGATGTCTCAATACTCAATTTATTCCAGTGGCGGAGCTTGAGATTGTCAGCATAGCTCCTGTCAGCATAGCTCCTTTTGTACCTGAGAGTTAGTAACACATTCTGTAACGTTGGTAAAGGTGCCAATAGAGTTTTTGGTTTTAGCATTAGCAGTAAGTATTAATTTATGTACACTCGTTCCCAGAATTGGATTTAAGAAAGAAGGAAGATTGTAGTTTTACATGACAGTTAATTAGCAACCTTGAGCCACGGAACCATCATTTGTACTTGGGAATCCGAATCACAAAATGTGATATATCACTTGGAAAATCTCGCGTGCATTAACCGGGAATTGAAACCCGGTCCAAGGCAGGCGGCTTGACCACTGCACTATCATGCATTGGATTCTGTCGTCTGCTTTGATGACCTAAGAGGCTTTCTTCTAAGCTGGGTATAATTACAGTAGGGTGGCCGATTCCTTTATCCTCCTATATGGAATGTGGTCCTGTCATCCATCCAAGTTCTGACCGTCCCCAATGTTGCTTAACTTTAGGGGCACTTGGAAGATGTCTCAAGAGTGAGAGAATGGCATTCCACGGCTGGTTCACCATTACCTTGACTTCTTCCCTTGAATGCCGTGTTATTGGCATAGGTTAGAGCGAAATGTAGCTTTCCCCCGTGTGGTTGTGACAGTATGAGCAGTGCTGAGTAATGGTATAAAGGGCACAGCTGCTACTCGCAGGGTTACTGACGCAGTCAGGAAAGCAATGGCAAACTACCTCACCTTGCCTGGTATGCCTTATTATAGCACTCCCTTGGTTTCTGCAGTTTCTATCCACGGAATCTACAGACTTGGCCAAATTGTTTGCAACTATGTTAAATTAACCACTAAAGTGGTGAGGTGTACCATACCAACTGATGAGCCTTCCCAGTATGTACTAGCCAGTGTCTTGGTGAGGTGTACCATACCACCTGATGAGCCTTCCCAGTATGTACTAGCCAGGGTCTTGGTGAATCTGTAGTGCTGGGGAAAAGTGGCATAAGTCAATATTCCTTAGTTAACTCTAGTGGGCATTTGTATCATATCCAACTAGAGAAGAGAGGCACAAGTGATGGGGCAATTACAAAGGAGAAACTGAAGTCAATAATTTATTCGATAGGTGAGATTTTTCACTCTTTCATAAAATTTAATGTTTCGACTTTTGCCACTTTTCCCCGACACTACAGAAATAACAATTAAGTTTAGTGCTATGATCTGTTGATCCTTACGCCACAATTCTCAGCTGCTCTCTCCAGACATTTGGCAACACGAACGAACTGGACTCGTCTAAGAGAAACTACTAATTGAAGACCACAGCATATTTCTGTGCTTGCCTCTGTGCATTTATTGCTGTGGGTTCCTCATTCTAGCAGCCGAAGTGAATACTTCAATAGAACCGACCAAGTTAACTATGCCCCCCTCTCTTAGACTCTACCTGCGTGCGAAACTCATTTTTGTACCATCAGAACAATCTTACTCTACCAGGGTTCGATTCCCGGTCAGTGCATATGAGATTTTCAAAGTAAAATATCACTTAGTGGTTTGGATTATACATATAAATGGATGCCCCGTGGCTCCTGATAAGTGGAGGCTTTGAGGGGGCAGTGACACGGTGAGATATCTCTCCCCTGTGGCATGAAAATAAACTGAGAATAGTTAGTTATTCTTTAAATGTGTATAACAATGTTTAAAAAAGAAAATATTGGTGTAAACCCCATTTACAGTCTCTCAAACACAACGCCTCGCTCTTGCGTGACAGTCACAGAACAGTGGATAAAACTTGTATGGAAGTGGGGATGCGATGACACATGGATTCTGTGTGATAGGCCAGGCTTGTCACCCAACGCTGCTTTACAGGGGCAGAATGATACAGCCTGCATTGCCAGCCAAAAACACACTCATTCAAATATTATTACAGTTACACTATCGATTCTCAGCAGTTTTTGACCTCCACTACAGCACACTCGGTTAGTAAAAGGCCCGTCTAATTTAATAGACTGTACACTAACTTGTGGCTTTTTATGTTCCAATTTAAAATGCCTACCAACACTAAACCTAGGCCTAGATCTTTCTCCTAACACAATAATTTCAACTCCTGCTTATCAAATAACCCATTAGAGGTCTCTCTGTTTCATATTTCACTTCAATTACGATGTTGCTGATAAAATATTCAATTAAATGGTATCTCACAGTTAAGCAACATTGGGTGTGGTTACCGTGAAATGGGTTAACAAGTCAAATATCATTCAAGCATTGATTTAAGTTCACTATTAATAATAACGTGTCATAGCAGATATCACTGTTTGGAACCAAGTGTGTGTCTATTATTCCTCGAAAAGAAATCGAACAGTAAAAAATGAATAAAACCACCAGCCGATCGCTGATCAGTAAGACTTTGTGAGCACTGCCTTGGTCTCCAAGCAGCGTTTTAGTTCCTCAGCCAGATGGCCTGGGTTATATTCCCAGTACTGGCCTTGAGGTCTTGAAAAGCATTGTCCCAGCGTCGTAATGACAATTGGGGAGCTTCAGTGCATGGCAGCAAGGTTCAGGAACCCAAGAAATGTGGCTGAGGGAAGTGATGTGCTGACCACAAGACCTCCCTTCCTCTGTAGGCTTGGAACTGGGTAGCAGCCATCATGGACACTATGGGCCTTAATTGCCTGCCCATGCAGTGTAAGTAAAGAGACTTAATGTAAAATACAAAACACATATTATTATTAACCAGTTTAATTTCCTCCGGTTACCACTGCTTACGATTGCGAGATTAACAGTCAGATTAAACTACAAGCTTCCTTTGCTTTGACTGTATTCAGTTTAGAAATCTTACCATGGACTGGACCTGATTGGTCATTGTACAGATTTTTATCAAAATTCTGTGAAGTGCTTCATAAAATAATTGAGACTGGCACAAGGAGATATTTACTTCAGTGTGAAAATCTTAAAAATACTGTAATTATATTTGCATACAAAACAAGTGAATTGTTGCCTCGAGTAATGCACGGTGCGAGTTGTTCAATGTATCCCATCTCTGTATGCTCTGAGGTTCAGTGAACTCGTGGAGTGATGCACGGTGAGAGTTGTTCAATGTATCCCATCTCTTATATGCTCTAAGATTCAGTGAACTCATGGAGTGATGCACGGTGCGAGTTGTTAAATGTATCCCATCTCTTATATACTCTAAGGTTCAGTGAACTCATGGAGTGATGCACGGTGCGAGTTGTTCAATGTAGTGTATCCCATCTTTTATATGCTCTAAGGTTCAGTGAACTCATGGAGTGATGCACGGTGCGAGTTGTTCAATGTACGGTATCCCATCTTTTATATGCTCTAAGGTTCAGTGAACTCATGGAGTGATGCACGCTGCGAGTTGTTCAATGTACGGTATCCCATCTTTTATATGCTCTAAGGTTCAGTGAACTCATGGAGTGATGCACGGTGCGAGTTGTTCAATGTACGGTATCCCATCTTTTATATGCTCTAAGGTTCAGTGAACTCATGGAGTGATGCACGGTGCGAGTTGTTCAATGTACGGTATCCCATCTTTTATATGCTCTAAGGTTCAGTGAACTCATGGAGTGATGCTTGGTGCGAGTTGTTCAATGTACGGTATCCCATCTTTTATATGCTCTAAGGTTCAGTGAACTCATGGAGTGATGCACGGTGCGAGTTGTTCAATGTACGGTATCCCATCTTTTATATGCTCTAAGGTTCAGTGAACTCATGGAGTGATGCACGGTGCGAGTTGTTCAATGTACGGTATCCCATCTTTTATATGCTCTAAGGTTCAGTGAACTCATGGAGTGATGCACGGTGCGAGTTGTTCAATGTACGGTATCCCATCTTTTATATGCTCTAAGGTTCAGTGAACTCATGGAGTGATGCACGGTGCGAGTTGTTCAATGTACGGTATCCCATCTTTTATATGCTCTAAGGTTCAGTGAACTCATGGAGTGATGCACGGTGCGAGTTGTTCAATGTACGGTATCCCATCTTTTATATGCTCTAAGGTTCAGTGAACTCATGGAGTGATGCACGGTGCGAGTTGTTCAATGTACGGTATCCCATCTTTTATATGCTCTAAGGTTCAGTGAACTCATGGAGTGATGCACGGTGCGAGTTGTTCAATGTACGGTATCCCATCTTTTATATGCTCTAAGGTTCAGTGAACTCATGGAGTGATGCACGGTGCGAGTTGTTCAATGTACGGTATCCCATCTTTTATATGCTCTAAGGTTCAGTGAACTCATGGAGTGATGCACGGTGCGAGTTGTTCAATGTACGGTATCCCATCTTTTATATGCTCTAAGGTTCAGTGAACTCATGGAGTGATGCACGGTGCGAGTTGTTCAATGTACGGTATCCCATCTTTTATATGCTCTAAGGTTCAGTGAACTCATGGAGTGATGCACGGTGCGAGTTGTTCAATGTACGGTATCCCATCTTTTATATGCTCTAAAGTTCAGTGAACTCATGGAGTGATGCACGGTGCGAGTTGTTCAATGTACGGTATCCCATCTTTTATATGCTCTAAGGTTCAGTGAACTCATGGAGTGATGCACGGTGCGAGTTGTTCAATGTACGGTATCCCATCTTTTATATGCTCTAAGGTTCAGTGAACTCATGGAGTGATGCACGGTGCGAGTTGTTCAATGTACGGTATCCCATCTTTTATATGCTCTAAGGTTCAGTGAACTCATGGAGTGATGCACGGTGCGAGTTGTTCAATGTACGGTATCCCATCTTTTATATGCTCTAAGGTTCAGTGAACTCATGGACTGATGCACGGTGCGAGTTGTTCAATGTACGGTATCCCATCTTTTATATGCTCTAAGGTTCAGTGAACTCATGGAGTGATGCACGGTGCGAGTTGTTCAATGTACGGTATCCCATCTTTTATATGCTCTAAGTTTCAGTGAACTCATGGAGTGATGCACGGTGCGAGTTGTTCAATGTACGGTATCCCATCTTTTATATGCTCTAAGTTTCAGTGAACTTTTGGAGTGATGCACGGTGCGAGTTGTTCAATGTACGGTATCCCATCTTTTATATGCTCAAAGGTTCAGTGAACTCATGGAGTGATGCACGGTGCGAGTTGTTCAATGTACGGTATCCCATCTTTTATATGCTCTAAGGTTCAGTGAACTCATGGAGTGATGCACGGTGCGAGTTGTTCAATGTACGGTATCCCATATTTTATATGCTCTAAGGTTCAGTGAACTTTTGGAGTGATGCACGGTGCGAGTTGTTCAATGTACGGTATCCCATCTTTTATATGCTCTAAGGTTCAGTGAACTCATGGAGTGATGCACGGTGCGAGTTGTTCAATGTACGGTATCCCATCTTTTATATGCTCTAAGGTTCAGTGAACTCATGGAGTGATGCACGGTGCGAGTTGTTCAATGTACGGTATCCCATCTTTTATATGCTCTAAGGTTCAGTGAACTCATGGAGTGATGCACGGTGCGAGTTGTTCAATGTACGGTATCCCATCTTTTATATGCTCTAAGGTTCAGTGAACTCATGGAGTGATGCACGGTGCGAGTTGTTCAATGTACGGTATCCCATCTTTTATATGCTCTAAGGTTCAGTGAACTCATGGAGTGATGCACGGTGCGAGTTGTTCAATGTACGGTATCCCATCTTTTATATGCTCTAAGGTTCAGTGAACTCATGGAGTGATGCACGGTGCGAGTTGTTCAATGTACGGTATCCCATCTTTTATATGCTCTAAGGTTCAGTGAACTCATGGAGTGATGCACGGTGCGAGTTGTTCAATGTACGGTATCCCATCTTTTATATGCTCTAAGGTTCAGTGAACTCATGGAGTGATGCACGGTGCGAGTTGTTCAATGTACGGTATCCCATCTTTTATATGCTCTAAGGTTCAGTGAACTCATGGAGTGATGCATGGTGCGAGTTGTTCAATGTACGGTATCCCATCTTTTATATGCTCTAAAGTTCAGTGAACTCATGGAGTGATGCACGGTGCGAGTTGTTCAATGTACGGTATCCCATCTTTTATATGCTCTAAGGTTCAGTGAACTCATGGAGTGATGCACGGTGCGAGTTGTTCAATGTACGGTATCCCATCTTTTATATGCTCTAAGGTTCAGTGAACTCATGGAGTGATGCACGGTGCGAGTTGTTCAATGGACGGTATCCCATCTTTTATATGCTCTAAGGTTCAGTGAACTCATGGAGTGATGCACGGTGCGAGTTGTTCAATGTACGGTATCCCATCTTTTATATGCTCTAAGGTTCAGTGAACTCATGGAGTGATGCACGGTGCGAGTTGTTCAATGTACGGTATCCCATCTTTTATATGCTCTAAGGTTCAGTGAACTCATGGAGTGATGCACGTTGCGTGTTGTTCAATGTACGGTATCCCATCTTTTATATGCTCTAAGGTTCAGTGAACTCATGGAGTGATGCACGGTGCGAGTTGTTCAATGTACGGTATCCCATCTTTTATATGCTCTAAGGTTCAGTGAACTCATGGAGTGATGCACGGTGCGAGTTGTTCAATGTACGGTATCCCATCTTTTATATGCTCTAAGTTTCAGTGAACTCATGGAGTGATGCACGGTGCGAGTTGTTCAATGTACGGTATCCCATCTTTTATATGCTCTAAGTTTCAGTGAACTTTTGGAGTGATGCACGGTGCGAGTTGTTCAATGTACGGTATCCCATCTTTTATATGCTCTAAGGTTCAGTGAACTCATGGACTGATGCACGGTGCGAGTTGTTCAATGTACGGTATCCCATCTTTTATATGCTCTAAGGTTCAGTGAACTCATGGAGTGATGCACGGTGCGAGTTGTTCAATGTACGGTATCCCATCTTTTATATGCTCTAAGGTTCAGTGAACTTTTGGAGTGATGCACGGTGCGAGTTGTTCAATGTACGGTATCCCATCTTTCATATGCTCTAAGGTTCAGTGAACTCATGGAGTGATGCACGGTGCGAGTTGTTCAATGTACGGTATCCCATCTTTTATATGCTCTAAGGTTCAGTGAACTCATGGAGTGATGCACGGTGCGAGTTGTTCAATGTACGGTATCCCATCTTTTATATGCTCTAAGGTTCAGTGAACTCATGGAGTGATGCACGGTGCGAGTTGTTCAATGTACGGTATCCCATCTTTTATATGCTCTAAGGTTCAGTGAACTCATGGAGTGATGCACGGTACGAGTTGTTCAATGTACGGTATCCCATCTTTTATATGCTCTAAGGTTCAGTGAACTCATGGAGTGATGCACGGTGCGAGTTGTTCAATGTACGGTATCCCATCTTTTATATGCTGTAAGGTTCAGTGAACTCATGGAGTGATGCACGGTGGGAGTTATTGAATGCATCCCGTCTCTTGTATGCTCTAAGTTTCAGTGAACTCGTGGGAAACGTTATATGGGCAATTCTGTGTATTTTAGCACAAATCTGTAAATTCCAGCAGTTCTGAAGCTTACTTATCTCTTTCTTGCCTCCTGTTGGCAAGGAACGGTTTACATTAATTATGAATGCCCATGACTGAGTTTGATACGTGTCAGAAACCAGAAATCAAAGAGATGTATAAATGTGTATGTGGAGCCTCCAGATCAAAAACAAAAGATGTAAGTTGGTTCGCCATAAAGCAAGTCTTCTGCAAATTAGATTCACCATTTCCTGTACTTTATAGAGGACTATATTCTTGTTGGAGATATATTTAATTTATAAACATATTCAATTGTATTTGCCGTAACTACTAACATCAGAGCTGTTACCACGAAATATATATTTTTCTATTGCTGGTAATATTTTTCTTTTTTTCCACAACCATTATTTTCCTTATCCTACAAGCACCTGAAGTTGAATAAAAATATCTTTCATATGAGAGTGTTTTGTCTTTCAGCATCCGATCTAGTCGGCAAGCCTTTGTTTCCGAATAATTTTCCTCCATGATTCCCTATAAGCACTGTGGCCTCCTCTACCTCTACACATCTCACTTTGAAATTGTTGAACACTGAATCTAACCATCACCGTTGTATGAGTGGCTTTGTGAACTTTGACTTGTAGAGATTAATAAATGTTCTTTCTGGGTGACTTACCACTTGAGATATTAACATCAGTATTAGCCCTACTTTATTAACTAGGAAGCCAACGGAGCTCGCAGCAACCAGTCTGAGGTGAGCAGTGAGCGAGAAGTGCTTCAAACCGGATGAGCAATAATATCTGTAAATAAGATTGACATGTTCCACAAGATGTTTTAAAGAAACATTTTTCCTGTCTTCAAAGATCCGAGGTGAAACCCACCAGTTTTGTGACTATATCCTGAGGTAGTTTGGTATGTATAGAGCCAGTAGCCTTTTATAAAATATGGTAATGAGAGTTTAATCGAAAATAGGTTTTCTCAATTGTGATTTTTAAAGTCCTGACATTGCCACTGAAAAGCAAATTTAACTTCCTAAATAACATTAATTTTAGGGGCAGATGACCTCGTAGTTCTGCCCCTTAAAACAACAATAACTAACTCTCATTAATTTGGTTTGTACACAAAAGGTATTTAATAATAATACTGCAAGGCAATTGGCTACCTACTAAGAAAAGTAGTGTGCCATTCTTGAGTGGAGCTACCTAGGCAAATATGTGCACCAAAATCATTTCATTTTTCGCTACCTTCAAGCAGAGAAACTGAATTAGTATCTGATAACCTGCGAAGTGATAACTATATTTTGTTTTGCTGTCACCAAATGGGATGTGAGAGGTATGAAGCAGCTCATTCATATGACTTCAAGTACTGTCGATTATTTCCGTATTTCCTAAACCGACTCTTCTGGAAATGAAGCCCGTGATCTGGGTCCATGACAATTTCAGGATAGAACGTTTTGTTTACTGCATTACAACAAAGGAGTAACATTAAGTAGGTTTGGAAGTAACCTCATAATTTCTAAATCAAAATAAGTCAAAACTGTAGGGATAGCCAAACGACTTAAGGTACTCATCGACCCTCCATACAACCATTTTAAAGAAAATTTTGGATTTTTTATTGGCCCATACGAAAGTATGTTTTATCTAGTTTCCAGAAATGTATGATTTATTTTTGTTTTCTTGTTATTTAGCTTGCTTATTTACATTTAAATGATCGGTGCGCACGTGTTTCAGACGCTGTCACTTTGACAACTTGACGTTTCTGGCTTGATATTTCAATATTATTTCATTCAAAGCGCGGAATGTGTTTGAACGCTTTATCTATCATACTCAGAAGTTAGTTTCACTGGCAGGCAGCAGATGGTAGCACTAACCATGTTGTATTCTTTGACTAAATAAAGGAAGAAAGATTCGTTCCTTGCCATGTGGTCATGTGAGTGATAGTTATTTTGTACATGTGGAATTTATCTTATATATAAAAGTGAAATTCTGTATGTGTGTGGGTGGGTGGGTTGGTTCCGTATACAAATCTACACCGTTTCACCAATCTCAACCAAATTTTGCATACACATAGTTTAGGACCCAGAAGGAACGGCTGCCTACATGAATTTTCGATAGTCTTTCTCATTCTTATGATTTTGGCCCTTTTGCACTCGAGCAAAGGCTAATAAATTAATAAAATATACTCATGAAGGAATGGCAAGGCAGATAGTTTCCATGGCAACATAGCTCAAGTCGAGACACGGCCGACTGGATGCCAGTTGCGCTCTGCACTACCGGTATAGAAAATGAGGAGCTTTACTTGAAATCCCGTTAGTTACTCAACTGCTCACACAGCACTGTTAACCGAGTATAGCATAACAAAGACCTGACACTATCTACTAGATGTTAGTCAAATACTACTCACTCACTCACTCACACATTCATCACGAAATCTCAGAAACCACCCAACGTATTGGAATACAATTTGGTATGCAAGGGCCGCAAACGCCCACTAAGAAAGGATTTTTGGATATTCAGGTTCTAAAGGGGTGTTAAGGGGGTAGACCTGCATTTCATTGAATAGCAATATCTCCCGATTGGTTTCATTGGGGGATGTGATACTCGGCATATAAACTCATCATTAAAAATAAGAAGACACTTGTCTGAGGGTTTTTCGATGTGGTGTATATTATGAGGTGAAAGGGGTGAAAAGTGGGGGTTGAAAGATTTCTAACGGAGCCTGTATCTCTTAAACGACATAGGCGAGGAGTTTGAAACTCAGCGGGAAAAAATCAGCATAAAAATAAGTAAATAGGTGTTTGATAGGTTTTTCATAAATCCAATTTAAGGGGCCCGTGGGGAGGGGGGAAATTCTGGGGGGAAAAACAGGAAAGAAAGTGTTCTAACCGATTGACTCACTTGCTCTTCAAATTCGGGCGGAAAAACTGCTTAAAAATAAGTAATTATGTGTTCGACAGTTTTTTTGATAAATCAAATTTAAGGGGTTCATCGGGAGGGGTGAAATTCTGAAGAAAAAAAAATTGAAAGAAAATCTCCTGACTCACTCACTCATCATCGCCCAGCCAAAAATATTGAAGTTGGAAACATGGCATTTTCGGGATATGTTCGTTGTATGTTAAAACCATACACAAGGGAGGATTTTTGAATATTCTGGTTCTAAAGGGGTCTTAAGGGGGTTAAACCTGCATTTCATTGAATAACAATATCTCACGAGTGGTTTCATTTGTGGATGAGATACTCGGCATATAAACTAATCATTAAAAATAAGCAGACATGTGTCTAAGGGTTTTTCGATGTGGTGTATTATTATGAGGTGAAAGGGGTGAAAAGTGGGGGTTGAAGGATTCCTAACGAAGCGTGTAGGCCTATCTCTTAAACGACATAGGCGAGAAATTTGAAACTCAGCAAAAAAAATATCAGCTTAAAAAATAAGTAAATCGGTGTTCCACCCTTTTTTCATAAATTGATTTATGGGGCCAATGGGGTGGGGTGAAATTCTGGGGAGAAAAAAGGAGAGAAAGTGTCCTAACTGACTGACTAACTCACTCACTCATCAAACTCAGGGGAAAAAGACAGCTTAAAAAATAAGTTAATAGATGTTCAAGCGTTTTTTCATCAATACAATTTAAGGGGCCCATGGGGAGGGGTGAAATTCTGTTAAAAATAATTGAAAGAAAATGTCCTGTCTGACTCACTCACTCATCACGCCCAGCGAAAACTATTAAAGTTAGAAACATGAAATTTTGGGAATATGTTCGCTGTATGTCGAAAACGTTTTTGTTTATTCGGGTTTTAAAGAGGTGTTAAGGGGGTAAACGTGAATTTCATTGAATAACGATATCTCATGAGTTGTTTCTTTGGGGATGTGATATTCGGTATATAAACTAATCATTAAAATAATCAGACATATGTCTAAGGGTTTATCGACGTGGTGTATATTATGAGGTGAAAGGGGTGAAAATTGAGGGTTGCGGGATTTTTAACGGAGCGTGTATCTCCTAAACGGCATAGGCGAGAAGTTTGAAATTCGTCGAAAAAAACAGCTTAAAATATAAGTAATTAGGTGTTCGACCGTTTTTTCATAAATACAATTTAAGGGGCCCTTGGAGAGGGGTGAAATTCTGGGGGAAAAACAGGAAAGAAAGTGTCCTAACTCACTCAGGGGGGAAGAACAGCTCAGAAATACGTAAATAGGGATTCGACCGGTTTTTTTTTCATAAATCCAATGTAAGGGGTCCATGAGAGGGGTGAAATTCTGAAAAATAATTGAAAGAAAATGTCCTGACTTACTCACTCACTCATCATCGCCCAGCCAAAATTATTGAAGTTTGAAACATGACATTTTGGGGCTATGTTCGTTGTATGTCGAAAACTTCCACTAAGGAAGGAATTTTGGGTATTCTGGTTCTAAAGGGGTGTTAAGGGGGGTAAACTTGCATTTAATTGAACAACAATATCTCCCGATTGGTTTCCTTTGGGATGGGATACTCGGCATATAAACTCATCATTAAGAATAAGAAGACACATGTCTGATGATTTTTCGATGTGGTGTATATAATGAGGTGTATGTGTGAAAAGTGAGTGTTGAAGGATTCTTAACGGAGCAAGTATCTCTTAAAAGACAGAGGCAAAAAGTATGAATTTCAGGGAGAAAAATCAGCTTGAAAAAATAGTAAATAGGTGTTCGATCGTTTTTTTTTTCATAAATCCAATTTAAGGGGCTCATGGGGAGGGGTGAAATTCTGGGGAAAGAAGTCCACTAAGGAAGGATTTTTGGATATTCACTCATCATCCCCCAGCAAACCTATTGCAGTTAGAAACTTGAAATTTTGGGGATATGTTCGTTGCATGTCGAAAAAGTCCACTAAGGATGGATTTTTGGATATTCATGTTCTGAAGGGGTGTTAAGGGGGTTAAACTTGCATTTCATTGGATAACAATATCTCTCGAGTTGTTTCATTTGGGGATGTGATATTCGGCATATAAACTAATCATTCAAAATAAGCAGACATATGTCTAAGGGTTTATCGATACGGTGTATATTATGAGGTGAAAGGGGAGAAAATTGGGGGTTGAAGGATTCTTAACGGAGCATGTACTGTATATCTTATTCAACATAGGCGATAAGTTTGAAATTCAGCGGAAAAAGCAGCTTAAAAAATAAGTAAATAGCTGTTCGACCATTTCTTCATAAATCCAATTTAAGGGGCCCATGGGGAGGGGTGAAATTCGGGGGGGGGGGGGAACAGGAAAGAAAGTGTCCTAACTGATTGACTCACTTACTCACTCATCAAACTCAGGGGGAAAAACAGCTTAAAATAAGTAAATAGGTGTTCGACAGATTTTCTTTCATAAATCCAATTTAAGGGGTTCATGGGGAGGGGTGAAATTCTCAAAAATAAATGAAAGAAAATGTCCTTACTGACTCACTCACTCATCATCGCCCAGCCCAGATTATTGAAGTTAGAAACATGAAATTTTGGGGATAAGTTCGTTGTATGTCGAAAACGTCCACTAAGGAAAGAGTTTTGGATATTCAGGTTCTAAAGAGGTGTTAAGGTGGTAAACGTGCATTTCATTGAATAACAATATCTCACGAGTGGTTTCATTTGGGGATGTGATACTTGGCATATATACTAATCATTAAAAATAAGCTGACACATGTCTAATGGTTTTTCGATGTGGTGTATATTATGAGGTGAAAGGAATGAAAAGTGGGGGTTGAAAGATTCCTAACGGAGCGTGTATCTCTTAAACGACATAGGCGAGGAGTTTGATTTTCTCGGAGTTTCAATCAGCATAAAAATAAATAAATGAATAAATAATTAAAATAAGTAGGTGTTCGACCGTTTTTTCATAAATCAATTTAAGGGGCCTATGGGGAGGGGTGAAATTCTGGAAGAAAAACGTCCACTAAGGAAGGATTATTGGATATTCACTCTCATGGACCAACCAAAACTATTAAAGTTAGAAGAAGGGGTTATGTTTGTTGTGTGTCGAAAAAGTCTACTAAGGAGGGATTTTTGGATATTCAGGTTCTAAAGGGGTGTTAACGGGGTTAAACCTGCATTTCATTGAATAACAATATGACATGACTTTGACACGAGCGAAGCGAGGCTAAAAATGAGATGGTGTGTGTCTGTGTATTACTCAGTCACGCAAGTACCACTGGTCCGATTTACATGAATTTTACATGGAAGTAGCTGATTTACCTGGTTAACATATAGGCTACTTTTGATTTCAATACTTGGCACTATTTAAAGATGGCGACCATTTTAGTGACATCACTACACCCTTTGGTTTCAAACTTTCATATTTCCATTTCAAATAAAAAGTGAACGCTAAGAAATAGCAAACTTTTGATGGCATATACGAGGTTTAAAATTACATTTTCTATCCGAAAGGTATCTCCTACGGTTAGCGAGTAAAACCTAAATTTGTGCTCTAAAACACGGTCAACGCCGAACGGTGTGGTTGGACAAAATGTTTCATCCTTAATCTCCGTCTGCGCAGCACCTCGCCTATCCCCTGTTAGTCACCTTCACATTTTAATTTATTTATGACGCGTAGCGAAGCACGGGTACTTCAGCTAGTGTTATATATTTTGAAAGGTGGGCTCCATGTCTCATATGCCAAAGAGAGGGAAATCACGCATGTTTCAGGAGAATCACACGCTAAGACACCTACGGAATTTCAAAATAACAGTGTTACTGATAGTGTGAATAATCGTGTGCCAAAAAGTGATTCACATAGGTTAGGTTCAGACATTGTAATTACTGACGCATTTAGTGATGTTAATTTTTGTTCTGGGAACGTTCTGTTTTATTTAGAATGTCTACAGACTATGATTTCATTTGTAGCTTGCCCTGAATGTTTGACATGTAGTAGTTTAGTCATAAACGAAGTAGCTAATAAGAGATTGGGCTGGGCCATTTCTATATTATTATCATGTAAGATGTGTGGCTATCAAACACAAGACATCTGTTCCTCAAAAAGAACAAGGACAAGTTCCTGATATAAACAGGAGATTGGTGTACAGCATGCGTGCTATTGGTTGTGGTCAGGCAGATGCTAACAAATTCTCTTATTTAATGAATATGCCTCCACCACCGACCACAAATTCATTTCAGAGACATGTTAATTTTTTTAGTAACGTCGTCACCGAAGTAGCTGAAGAAAGTATGCAGTCAGCTGCACAGAAAGTTAGAGAAACTACTGGTGGGGAATGTGGGGTGTCAGTTGATGGTTCATGGCATCGTCGTAGGTTTACATCGTCTTTAGGTGTGGTGACAGCTATATCAATCGACACTGGTAAGGTAATTGATACTGAAATATTAACAATGAATTGTGCTGGCTGCAAGAAACATATGAAATGGGATAAACATTCTCCTGCTTTCCAGGCTTGGGAAGTGGAACACAAACATAATGTGATGCTAACTACGAGGTTCTTCTCCTAGTATGGAACCTGTGGGTGCTGCTAGAATCTTCCTTCGTTCCAAGGCAAATAGGAATTTGGAATATGTGAAGTACTTGGGTGATGGGGATTCGAAAAGTTTTAAAAGTGTCCACGATGTGAATCCATATAATGGTAAAGAGATAGTGAAGCTGGAGTGTGTAGGACACTATCAGAAGAGAGTCGGTACTGTACTCCGAAAACTAGCTTCTGAGAAGAAGCTTGGTGGCAAGGGAAAACTCACGGGTGTAATGATTGATAAACTGCAAAATTATTTTGGCATTGTACTGAGGTCGAACACCAGCAGCATACAGGCTATGTCAAAGGCAATTTGGGAAACACTGTTTGATCTAAGTGCCAGTGATAGTCTCAATCTTCACGGCAAGTGCCCAGAAGGTCCTGAAAGCTGGTGTTCATTTCAAAGGGCAGTGGCTAATGGTAAGCGTGATTCCTATAAACATAGGAATGTTTTGCCATTAGAAATTGTACGCATTATAAAGCCTGTATATGAGAAACTTACTGCTCCTGACATGCTGGCAAAATGCTTACATGGGAAAACACAGAATCCCAATGAATCCTGCAACGACATGATTTGGCAACGTTGCCCTAAGGATGTGTACATAGGACGAAAAACCCTGCAACTTGGAGTAATGAACCGTATTTGCCACTTTAACATCGGCTGTACGTCAGAGCTGGACATCCTCAAGAAGGCTGGGATCAATCCCGGCAACTATACAGTGTCCGGCGTAGATGCTGCAGATAAGGAGCACCTTATTGTGGCTCTGAAGCAGTGTACTCCGAAGCAAAAACAACGTCGGAGATACTTACGGGCAAGGAGGAAGCACAAGATTGACCTAAAATCCTAAGAAGAAGGCACTACCTATGCATCAGGAGGCTTTTAGGAGCAATAGAAGTAAGCTACTTTATTCTAAATGTGTATCTCAACTTTAAGTGACTTTTTATCAAGTTTCATTTTTTTTCAGTATTTGGCATTATTTTGGCAGATGAAATCTACACTTAGAATAGAGATACTGTATTAACTTCATTTAAAAACTAAATTGTAGCTAAGTAATGCAACTATGTTGTATAGCAGAATAATACAATTACAATGAAATTAAGGGTCCGGACCCGCGCAGTTAAATTATTTTTTTTTCTATGAGAATAATTGAATTTTTAGAAAAACATTAATAAATTTGGCCCTATGAAAGCTACGAAATCTACTCTGCTATACAACACTCAGAACGTATTGCTAAGCAATCTGAAGCAACAATGAGTCTTTTATGTTGAATAGGAGCAGGGATATTACGTCCCAAAAATTCATGATTTTTTTTTCAAAAATTCTT
The DNA here is from genome assembly GCA_946902985.2 of Meconema thalassinum. NCBI lineage: Eukaryota > Metazoa > Arthropoda > Insecta > Orthoptera > Tettigoniidae > Meconema > Meconema thalassinum. Next base: position 125,456,719 of record OX336397.1, read on the forward strand.
TGGAAAAAAACATAAATTCATTTTGGATTATTTTTTGCTAGAAACCCGCTAGTTTATTCCCTTAGCATCCGTCATATCAGTTTCAAGGAAATAGAATAACTGTGCCGCCCGTCACTAGTGTCGATGAGTACCATCTGGGTCCATGACAATTTCAGGATAGAACGTTTTGTTTACTGCATTACAACAAAGGAGTAACATTAAGTAGGTTTGGAAGTAACCTCATAATTTCTAAATCAAAATAAGTCAAAACTGTTGGGATAACCAAACGACTTAAGCAAAATCCTCCATGGTTTTAGACAGATGCAATGATCTATTGGTTATGGGTTATCCGATCCCTTTAGAAAATGGAAGGATTAGGGTTCGAGAACTAAGGATTTTCTACAAAATTAACTCAAAATTACATCTTAAGGTTAGTTCACCAATCTGAAGACCTGGTTTGGGAAATAAAAGGGTTCATGTCCCAACAAGTTAACTTTCCTTGTTTCTCTTCCCAAATGCTGTGATGGTGGTTTTCCCATATACCACAGTCACTTCCTTTGCCTCTTCTACTCGGAGGCTGCTTGGGTGATCCTTTCTCTAGAATCACAAGGCTCCATGACACTGCCAATTAGGATGATAAAGAGTTTGGGAGAGAGGTAAGGGGATAAAAGAAATATTATCTAAGAAATAAAAAAAGTCCAACATATAAGCCCATTGTTTCCACAGCTGCTGCCATGGTCTAGAAGTAAGCATAGTTGCTTCCTAATTGGTTGGTCCAGGTTTGAATCCCGACTCTGCCAAGGAGCACCGTGACATTTTCAATAAGTTATACTGAAGTTCATAACTGTTGATTTAATTAGGGGCTTTATGTCATCATGGTCATGTAGTCCCGTGTACTTGGGTGAGTGTGTGTATTTGTAATTTTAGACGAGGATTGGGAAGGAGGTGACCGTGGCCTTAAGTTAGCTATTATCCCCGCATTTGCTCGCAGTAGTAGTGGGAAACCATGGGAAACCACTTCCAAGATGACTGAGATTGAATCGTCTCACCTCTTCTCAATTTTGCCTCATGAGGCTGAGTGTACCCCGTTCCAGTCCTCAGACCTCAATTAAATTTCTTGCCATGGCCGGGAATCCTACCTCCGGGGCAACAACTAAGCATGCTAGCCACTACACCACGAGGTGATCTGAGAATAGGGATGGAGCCTAACCCAACTCTTGGTCATAATAGAAGTAATTTTCTATGTTTTCTGATTCCCAGAATTTTTGAAAACCCACCAGGCAAAGCCAGCTTTATTCTCCATGCACCAAATATTCCATCACCAAATTATTTTACAGGCCCAGTTAAATGGGGTAATGGTAGCTCGGGGAGTACCATTTCAAAAGTCTTTAAAATTCATTTTATCCTCGCCACGATGTGTCGATACCTGCACGAGTCTCTGGAGGACACAAACATTATTACTATTATGTAAACATCTTAGATAATAATCCTGACCCTACTCATCGTATCTTGGTGAGAAAGATAGACCTACTAGATGTGTATTTACTCAAAGAACTTGTTCTGTTTTTTTAAATTTCAGATTTTTGTATTCCATAAACTTTTGTTAATTGTTACATTTATTAGTTTTTTTAATTTATTAATGTTAATAAAAACACCAGGTAGATGGACAATGGAGATTGTTGCCTATACTCTGTGAGCTGCCAGAATGGGACTGACAGTTCTCGCCTCGCCGTGTGGTTAGGGAACAAGGTTGCCAAAAAGTTAAAATAAAAAGCAATCACACTGTACAAGCCAGTGACAAAGCTAACCAGGCACTGACGCACGTGGGCTGTGATATTGCAACGCAGAGTATTATTACATCATTTATGTGAACAAGGATTGGTCAAGAGGCAGAGGGGTGATGACAGACCTAGAATTTCCGGCCAAATGTCAATACCATTCTGGCAGCTCACAGAGTATAGTGCAATTGTCTATGGAGAACGTGATTCAATAATAGACACGTTGAGAAAAAGGAGAAATTCTGTCATTTATCGAGACTACATGACAATAGATTACTAAAACAATCATTTAACTACTTTTGGAAAAATTAAACAAAAAATAATGGATTCAAAGAAGTTCAAAATTATGTAGAAGAATTGAATATTACAATGTAGCAAATTGCAAATCATCTTCTTCATCTGGCACTACAGCCTGGTGTGAGCTTTGGCCTCGCCAACCACAGATTTCCATCGATCTTGATCTTGGACAGCTGTTCTCCAGGGTCGTACGTTCATTGTTTGCAAGTCCACCTTCACTTCATCTTTCCATCGATTCCTTGGTCTTCTTTCCATTCTGGCTTTATATAATCTTTGGTGTTCTTTTGTCTTCCATCCTTTCAATGTGGCCCAGCCATCGCAGTCTTTGTGACTTTATATATACGCTTTTGAGGATTTCATCTATTTCCCTATTAGTTCGTATCCTCCATTCTCCTCTATCCAATACAGCACCATAAATTCTCCGTATTATTTTCCTCTCAAACACCCTAAGTTTATTGCAATCCTGAACCGACATATTCCTTGATTCTGAGCCATAAGTTAACACTGGTCTGATCAAAGTCTTGTAAATTTTGAGTTTTGTTTTATGCGACAATTGCGACTTAATGAGTTTCAGATTGGCAAAATAGGCTCTGTTTACATTAATAATCCTTCTATTTATTTCTTCACTCACTTTTTTTTATTATTAACTAAAGCACCCAAATACTCAAATGTTACAACATTTTCAAATGTGCAGGAGTCTATTTTTAAAAATATCACAGTTTCTTCTTCTTTCAACAGATGTTAGGTGCATGTACTTCGTTTTGGCCACGTTCACATTTAGACCCATTTTGCCCCCTTCCTTCTTCATCTCTTCAAACATCTCCTTTAAACTGTCTAGTCTTCTCGCTATCAATACTACATCATCAGCATAGGCACACATTTGGGTTGAATTGTATACTATATTAATATTTGCTCCTTACAATTTCTCCAATGCTTTATTTAAAGCCAAGTTGAATAGCGAAGCAGACATGGCATCACCTGTCGTACACCACTTTCCAAGGAAAATTCTGCACCAAGTTTACCCTCCACCATTACTTTGGCTTTAGCATTTTCTGCGGTTATTCTCACTAATCTGATAAGTAAGGTTCGGAAGTTAAAGAAAAGTTTTTTTTTTTCCTGAGCTCATTTTACCCGAAATCTGAAAAATAAGTTTAAATGATGGGTCCCTGACAACGTTTAAAGCAATTTGATGTAGACTATAAATGCATATTTCGGCCATTTTTATTGTTTTGGTCATATATGGTCATATTTTAGTGATATAAGGTCATATTTGGTTTTAATTTCAGCATTTTCGTTTAAATTGAGGCATCGTTAACAAGGTACGCGTCGAGTTTCAAACACAGGATTTCCAAATAGTGCAGTAGGTATATTTTTCTTTCTTTTCCCGGAACAGGCAGATAGCAGGTTTAGAAGACCTGATTCCAAGAAGGCACTCCTCTACGGACGTCATTTAGCACATCTTTCTGGACAAGTTATATTGCGACACTGTACGCATGAGATCACGGAATATGACGATAGTGTGCTTCCGCCTTGCAACAGGATGGCACGCTTTGGCACTTAAGACGTTTACTGTATGTTAGTGATACTCTACCTACCCCAAAAATGTATGTGATATTTCATAGTTTAGGTCATATTTTATAGTTTTTAGGTCATATTTACATAGTTTTTAGGGCATATTTGCTTGCAAATTTTGAACTACTTTAGGTCTTAAACTTCCGAACCCTACTGATAAGCTTTCCGGGAATTCCTTTCTGTTCCATATATCTGTACAATCCTTCCCTGTCAATACTATCAAAGGCTTGTCTGTAGTCTACTAACAACATATGAAGATCTACATTGTGTTCATAACATTTTTCCATCTCTTGTCGAACAACGAAGATTTGATCAATAGTACTTCTATTCTTGGGGAACCCACATTGATATTCCACTTCTATTTCCTCATAGTAGATCTGCAACTTCTTTAATAGCACATTGGAAAACACTATATAGACGATATTCCTCGGTAATTAGCACAATTATACTTATCTCCTTTCTTATATATTGGAAAAATTATTCCGATGTTCCACTGAGATGGCATATTCTCTTCCGTATCTTGACGATAAGATAAGATATTTCATATATAATTTCTAGTCCCGAGTTTTTTAACATTCCACTCGTAACGCCATCCATCCCCGGGGCTTTATTGTTTCTTAGTTTCTCAATGGCTTCCTGCACTTCATGAATGGTTGGTGTTTCTATATGTGGTTCTACATGTGGTATCACATTCCTCTTCAGTCCTTACATTTAATAACTCTTAAAAATGTTCCTTCCATCTATTGATAAAATCATCCTCATTGTCTAATATTTTCCCCTGTTTGTCTCTACATCCAGTAAGCCTAGGTTGATACCTTTTCCTGAACCAGTTAATTTCTGTATAAAATTTCCTCACTTCGTTTTGTTGTCTTCTCTCTTCTATTCCATCTAACTTTCACAATAACATTTCCTTCTTTTTCCTTTTACATAATTTTTTTGCTTTTCTCCTATATGCAATGTATCTTTCTCTACTTTGCCTTGTATCTCTTTGTAACGTTAACTTCCTTGCTTCATTTTTCTTGTCCATTTCTTCTTCACATTCTTTATCGAACCATTCATTCTTTACTCTCTCTTGAATTCCTAATACTTCCTGAGCTCCTTCTTGAATTGCTGACTTAATATCTTCCCATTTCTCTTCGATATCCGTAGAATTTGTTGTCTGCAGTCGCCTTTTAATCTCCTCTTTAAAATTTCTTACTTTTCTTGGGTTATTCTGAGCTTCTTGGTTCCACTTCTTTCTGATGGATGGATGTCTCATCTGTGCATTAGATAGTTTTTGCCTTATTACAGCTTTGACCAAGAAATGGTCCGAATCACAATTGGGTCCTCTGCAGGCACGCACATCAATAACAGACGAAGTGTGCCTTGCTCCCACCAAGATGTGGTCTATTTGGTTCACTTGGTCACTTCCGGGTACCTGCCACGTGCCCTTATGGATGTTCTTATGATTGAAATAGGTGCTCCTAATAACCAAATTATTTGCTGCAGCCAACTGGCCGAGCAATATACCATTCCACTTGTATCATCATGTAATAAACATCATCCTGCCACCTAGTTCATACAATCTTCACGTCCAATCTCTGCATTGAAGTCACCAAGAGTAAGCAACAGGTCATATCTGGGCGCGCTGTCAATTACTCTCGTTAGTTCATCATAAAACTCATCTTTACAATCCTCTTCTGCATCTTCTATTGGTGCATGTGCTGGGATAATTGTCATGTTTCTAAAGCGCCCTTTCAATCTCAGTTTACATATCTATCAGATATCGGTTCAAACCCTAGGACACTTTTCCTTATTATCTGATTTACAATAAATCCTGTTCTTCTTTATGGTCCACTATAAAAACCACTAAAATCTTTCTTATCAATTCTTCCTCTTCCATTCCATCTTATCTCTTATAGCGCCACTAAATCCAATCCAAAATTATTAATCTCTCTCCCAATTACTTGCATCTTCCCTGGTTGTAACATCGTTCTTACATTCCAAGTAGCCATATTTATGTCCATTTTCCTTATGCATGTCCTTTTAACTTGCTTTGGTCGTCGTTCAAAAGATCCGTCCGGTTTATTCTGTGTTTGGTCCTTCTCAACAATATATTTTTTACAGGGTAAGGCTGTTAACCTCACGCCTAACTTCTGTCAGAGGATGGGGACATTGTTCACGAGGCATCCAACCTCTAGACAAGCTGCCTTCACCATGGCTTTGGAGCCTCGTGGGCCCCTCCCTATCCTGAAGTGTGTCTTCCGCCTCCTCCTTCGTTGGGACCCTCAGTCCTCTTACGCATTTGGAGTCGTTGGACCTCTTCTTGGGTTGCTTCTTAGTCTGGATCTTCACCTTTGACCTGTATGGCAAGGGAGGTCCAGTCAGTAGCTATGCTACCGCCGGCATAGCCCAAAGGATCATTAGACCTCGCAAGCACTCTCACCACGTCAAAGTCTTGAAACCCTTACCCTGAACAAATTGCAAATAGGGAAGAAAAAACGATTCTGAAGAACAAACATAAGACTTATTAATCAACAGTAACAATATGTCGTATCTGATGTGGAAAGGGCAGCCAGAATGAGGAGGAAGATGACAGCTAAATTCCCTGAAAATTTGTTGAGGACTTGAATGTATTTGGTTTGATTTAAGTGCTCCAATGTAGACGTAAATAAACAAATGTTAGGCTTCCACCTATAAATTTAAACTTTACTAAATGTGTATTATACTATATCTGTTAAGAGGGACGAATGACCTCACTGTTCCTCCCCTTAAAACAGAAACTAACCATACTGTGTGTGTTGATAATGGGCAATATTTCCATAGGATCCAGATTGCAGTTATGAACCACCTCGTGGCTTAGCTCCTAGAATTAATGGCTGTCACCACAGAGGTCTTGGTTCGATTGCCGGCTCTGCCAAGGAATTTCATTCTGGCCTGAGGACTTGAACGGGGTACACTCAATCTAGAAAGGCACAACTGAATAGAGGAGGGTTGCTTCGCACCTCAGCCATCTTCGAAGTGGTTTTCCGTGGTTTCCCCACTTCTCCTTCAGGCAAATGCTGGGATCGTTCCTAACTTAAGCCCATGGCTACCTCCTTCCCAATCCTCACACTAATACAGGTTATCAGACAAAAGTCCACACTCGCCCAAGTACACGGGGCTATATGACCATGATGTACAGAACTTGTCTGAAGTGGTGGCCTGATTGCTCCCTAGTGCCTCTTGGTCTGTTTGAACAGTGCATTTAGCCATAAACTGTTCCTCTGTTGGAGCACGCAGTCACTGCCTCATGACGTCATAGGGGGTTGGACATAATGGTCATCAGCCCTGTATACTCGGCTGTGAGAAGAAAGCAAGTCCCTACACCACGAGGGGGATCAGACGGATATGTACTGGAGACACAATAATAAATGCACGTACTTGCACACTAGACTCGTGCAAATACTCCCTCTTCTTCTTTCTGCATCTTGTCCTGCTAAGGGACGGGTCACCAAGTGATACAACCACTTTGTACACATGCACAGTATTATTTAAGTAATATGGATCAATCTCTGCATTATCAGTACAATGCTGTGTTTTCATTACATCAGATACTTTAACTAGATGCATAGTCAAATGGGAAAACTAACAAGGAGCACTAGAATATGCAAATGTATGATTCAACAAATGGAATGAAGTGACTTACCAGGTTAAGACCAGTGTAGATGCTAAAAATGTGTTACAAGACTCCAGTTTTTTCTTTTTCTTTTTTGATACCCCTCCTTGGACACCCTCAAGAGAAGAGGGCGGATAAAGGTGACAAGTAGTTCATGATTTTGATGATGAGACACTCTCCTCCAATGATGAAGGCTGAACCAACAATTCTCGAATCTTGTAACTTCTTTTGTGTGTGTGTTTCTACAGTGGTCTTAACTTGGGAAGTCAATTTGTACCGCTTTTATGGTGGCCTTACCTGTTAAGTCACTGTAGAAGCAAGTAGTATATACAATAAAGCACACTGCAAAAATGAAAGAACTCTTTCTAGAGTTATTATTAAACATCTGTGTTAAAAGTCCACGAGTTGGTTCGGAGAGGGTTCAACGTTGCAGAAGAATGGCAACAGGAGCGGACAACGCAGCTCCGAAGGAATGGCAGTCACCACTTTGTACCCAACATCCACCAGCAGGTTTTGATCTGCCACGTAAAGCGTGTGTTGCCCTTAACAGGGTACGAACCAACCATGGCTCGTTGTTGTATAAGTGGGGCATGAAAACATCACCCAACTGTGACTGGTGCGCCGAGACGGACATCCGCCATATTGTTACCAAGTACTTGGGACCACTGAAAGACTTTGTGCAAGCCTCTACAAAGGCTATCAAGTGGCTGGACAACTTAGAATTAAAATTTTAAATCTATCAGGAGCCCAGTTGATTGTTTGTACGGTAATATGTTATATATTTTGTGTACGTTGCCATAAGCTTAATTAATAATAATTGAAAATGTACCCTGCATTTTCTTTCATCCATTGAATTTACAGTAATTGCCATCAGTTGATGGAAATCATTAATACCTAGTGTGCTTTTTTCATTAACATGAAGTTATATGACCAATGACGTGCCGGTATTTTTGAAAGTTCAACTACATTATTGTTATTATGCTTACGAGTGCTTTCATTTTTGTTTTTTTTACTGGCTAGTTGTCACCTTTCATTAAAATATATATATATATATATAAAGCACAAAGTTTGTCTGTTTGTCTGTCTGTCTGTTATGTATACAAATCTACACCCCTTCACCGATCTGAACCAAAATTTGTGTACTTACCCTTTGGAACCCGACGAGTAACCCTGTCAACTTTAACTTTCGGACAGACCACCCATTCCGTGCATTGAGGCCCTTTTGCACAAATCTACTTACCCTTTGTAACCCTGCGAGTAACACTGTCCACTTAAAATTTCGGAAAGACCACCCCAATCCCTGCATTTAGGCCCTTTCGTCCAAATCTACACCATTTCACCGATCAGAACCAAACTTCGTATTCTTACCCTTTGGTACCCTGTGAGTAAAACTGTCTGCTTGAAATTACGGACAAACCACTCCATTCCCTGCATTTAGGCCCTTTGGCCCAAATCTACACCGTTTCACCTATCTCAACCAAAATTTGTATATTTACCCCATGGAACAATGCGACTAACACTGTCTGCTTGAAATTGCGGAGAGGCTACTCCACCCCCAGCATTTAGGCCCTTTGGCACAAATCTATACCGTTTCACCGATCTCAACCAAAATGTGTATACTTACCCTTTGGAACCCTGCGAGTAAAGCTGTCCACTTAAAATTTTGGACAGACCACTCCATTCCCTGCATTTAGGCCCCTTGGTACAAATCTACACCGTTTCACCGATCTGAACCAACATTTGTATACTTACCCTTTGGAACCCTGCGGGTAACCATGTCCACTTGAAATTTCGGACAGACCACCCCATTCCCTGCATTTAGGCCCTTTTGCAAAAATCTACACCGTTTCACCGATCTGAACCAACACGTGTATACTTACCCTTTGGAACCCTGTGAGTAACACTGACTGTCCACTTAAAATTTCGGACAGACCACCCCTTTCCCTGCATTTAGGCCCTACGGTCCAAATCTACACCGTTTCAGCGATCAGAACCAAAATTCGTATTCGTACCCTTTGGTACCCTGCGAGTAACACTGTCTGCTTGAAATTGCGGGCAGACCGCTCCGTTCCCTGCATTTAGGCCCTTTGGCACAAATCTACACCGTCACCGATCTGAACCAAAATTTGTATACTTACCCTTTGGAACCCTGCGAGTAACACTGTCTGCTTGAAATTGCGGACAGACCACTCCATTCCATGCAGTAAGGCTCTTTGGCCCAAATCTACACCGTTTCACCAATCTCAACCAAAATTTGTATATTTACCCTTTGTAACAATGTGACTAACAATGTCTGCTTGAAATTGCGGAGAGGCTATTCCATCCCCTGCATTTAGGCCCTTTGTCACAAATCTACACTGTTTCACCGATCTGAACCAAAATGTGTATACTTACCCTTTAAAACACTGCGAGTAACACTGTCCACTTAACATTTCGGACAGACCACCCCATTCCCTGCATTTAGGCCCTTTGACACAAATCTACACCGTTTCACCGATCAGAACCAACATTCGGATACTTACCCTTTGGTACCCTGCGAGTAACACTGTTCACTTGAAATTTCGGACAGACCACTCCATTCCCTGCATTTAGACCCTTTGGCAAAAATCTACACCGTTTCACCCATCTCAACCAAATTTTACATACTTACCCTTTGGAACCCGACGAGTATCACTGTCTACTTAAAATTTCAGACAGACCACTCCATTACCTGCGTTTAGGCCGTTTGAGAAAAATCTACACTGTTTCACCCATCTCAACCAAATTTTACATACTTACCCTTTGGAACCCAGCGAGTAACCCTGTCTACTTGAAATTTCTGGCAGACCACTCCTTTCCCTGCATTTACTTTTAATTTTGGGCAGACCACTCCTTTCCCTGCATTTAGGCCCTTTGGCAAAAATCTACACCATTTCACCCATCTCAACCAAATTTTACATACATACCCTTTGGAACCCGACGATTAACCCTCTCTAATTGAAAATTTGGGCAGACCACTTCTTTCCCTGCATTTAGGCCCTTTGCTAAAAATCTACACCGTTATACCCATCTCAATCAAATTTTGTCTTGCTCGACTGTGATTCATTATTACTATTACGTTAATTTGTAAGTTTGATGTGCCAATTCAATAGTTGTAGTGTATGTATGTCCCCTATGCGTTCATATACCATTCATCCGATTGCGATGATACTTGGGTCAGTTGTTGTGTGGATTCCAGGGAAGGTTTCTAGCTACAAATTATGTATGTAACACAAAAGGGTGAGGGACTTAACAGGAAGTTTTAAATGCCACAGTAACCCAATTGCACAATGCCAGTTGTGATGATGATGATGATGATGATGATAATTGTTGTTTCAAGGGGCCTAACATTGAGGTTATCGCCCCTAATGGTTTGGGGGATCGTGAGAATGAAACTAATACTAAAACTAACTAGAAAACTTATGGGCTAGTAGAAGATAAGGACAAAAGAAAGGAATAAGGGAAATAAGAGACAGGAGGAAATGAAATGCCCTCAACCCTAGATAAATGGGAATTGAGGACTTGGAAGGAAGGAGAGCCACGAAATTCAGATAGGAAAGAGAAAGAGGACAGGGTCCGTCCCAAAGCCAATGAAAAAAAAGGGTAAAACCGGACCCAGCTCAGGGTTGCCAGCTCCCGAACTCACCAGCCATGAGCCCTTGAGGATGTAGCACTATCCAGGGTGCACCAGAAGTGGTGGGACTACACACACCCTGCCTCCTTGAGGGCCTTCAGCAGAAGACATGAGATATTAAGAAAAGAAAAAGAAGGCTGACACCTCGAAGAATGAGGCTATCAGGAATGATTAGACAAGTGCCAATTAAGGCGGGAATGAGAAAGAGTCGCTAGGCCTCGGATACCCTGATACCATCGGGGTCGGAAGAGAACAAGAGTTTGACCAAGGGAGGCTGATTGGAAAGAGAACTGAAAGGAGCCCGGCACCAGTAAGTAGAAGCAATGCCGGACTCAGCTGGGGTCCCGTGGTCGCAAACCCACGCCCCACAAATTGTGAGACCCAGGGGGGGGGGGTGGAGGGTTGCGGAGGGGGCAGGTGTGAGAATTGCTTGCTGATTCATCGTGAGGTGACATGGGAGGACTGTCCGGAGTAAGCCGTGTTACCTGGTATTGCTGACTATGCTGATGTTCATACAGGGCCTTTGCTCAAACCACTGTAGTGTTACGAAAGAGTGAGTGATTCACTGGCCAATGTATAGGATCGGGAACTCCCCCTCCCCCCCCCCCCCCCCCGAACGTCTGTCATCATATATCGTCATCAACTGCGATATTCTCAGGTTCGTGCAGCTTGGACCCGAGCAGTACTTCATAAGCTCTTTCACTAGACGCCTAAGCCAGAAAATAAGGTTCAGACTTTGGAAGACATCGAAGGTAGAAATCTGAATTACCTACAGTATATCAGATTTAAAATTACACTATGTTCGTTTAGTTACGCCCATTATACCACTAATCACCACACACAATACGTCTCCATCGCCTGTGAATTTTGAAATATTTCTATCACGGTAGTCTGTAAGTTTGTCGTGTCAATTCAACAGTAGTTTTCATTATCATCCTCATCAAAAGGGCAAATGACCTAGATGTTACGTCCATTATACTACTAAGCAACACCACAGTCTTCATCGCCTGTGATTTTTTAAATGTGTACTTCCATTAGATTGTAAGTTTGATATACCCGTTCAGTAGTAGTCGTCTTCATTATCATCCTCATCAAACGTTCATATGACCTAGATGTTACGTCCATTATACTACTAAGCAACACCACAGTCTACCTAGCCTGTGATTTTTAAAATATGTATTTCCATTAGTTTTTAAGTTTGATATACCCGTTCAGTAGTAGTCGTCTTCATTATCATCCTCATCAAAAGGGCAAACGACCTAGAAGTTATGTCCATTATAGTACTAAGCAACACCACAGTCTACCTAGCCTGTGATTTTTAAAATGTATATTTCCATTAGTTCGTAAGTTTGATATACCCGTTCATCCTCATCAAAAGGGCAAATGACCTAGATGGTATGTCCATTATACTACTAAGCAACACCACAGTCTACCTAGCCTGTGATTTTTAAAATGTGTATTTCCATTAGTTTGTAAGTTTGATATACCCGTTCAGTAGTAGTCGTCTTCATTATCATCCTCATCAAAAGGGCAAATGACCTAGATGGTACGTCCACTATACTACTAAGAAACACCACACTCAACCTAGCTTGTGATTTTTAAAATATGTATTTCCATTAGATTGTAAGTTTGATATACCCGTTCAGTAGTAGTCGTCTTCATAAATAAATATAATGTATCACGTTGAGTGTTAAGGAAACTGAGATATTATCATCATTCCACCGGGCGAAGCCGGGTACTACTGCTAGTATATATATAGGTTATATCTCAAGTACTTTAAAACTGTAATGAAAGAACTTATCCACGATTGTGACCCGGTCAACTTCTCTGGGCAACTGACAATAATTTACGTATCAATATGCCCCAGAATTTGAGGCTCGCAGACTGTGTGATACCCCAATGTGTATTCAGAGCCCAACGGCGGTGTAAGTTAGTGAATTGCACATTATTTCAAGTCCCAGGGTACCTGACCCAAATTCTTCACCCCTAATACAAATACTGATTGTCACCATAATTACACATTATCAAATGCCATGCACACACAAGTACACGGGCCGGTGACCAAAGAGATCCTAAGCCCCTAATTGAAATTACAATCATAATAATGTATACAGTTTGTCAACAAATATGGTCATAGAAATGGCTCCAGATTTCCATGAGGAATACATACTTTGATACCTGTTGAAAATAAGACTGCTGTTGCAACTTGAAACTGAATCCCAGCACTCTGGGCAGTGTGTGAACTGTTTACACCACGATAGTCCCTTGTTAACTCTTGACATAGGCCTTGTAACTGAAGCTATGGAATATCATTAGGCCTGCTAATGACCAGTATTAATTCCACTATGATGTGCAGGCCACCTGCAGGTGCCAACTGGAAATAACTGCACCAGGCCTCTCCAAAAGCCACACACCAATATTGATACTTCTCTCATCCAGATGTAAAAAGCATCCATCGCATGGAAAACTCATCTTACGTCATCTCCAATCCTGCAGAATGGGAAGAATAGGGAGTAGATATACCCCTGACCAGTAAAATGTGCTGTTAGACGGCAAGTTATTGGTTCAGACAAGGTTAAAGTTAGATCGGATCGGTGTTAAGCAACGGTTAGAGTGAGTTTAGATGTGTGTGTGTTTTACTTGATTGATTGACAACGCCATTGTACATAGTGTTATTCTCACCAGTTATATTAGCACATTCACTACAGACTCGAAGAAAACTTGTAGCTCTCGTGATCATAAGCCACATAACCTTTCTTTTTTATTCTTGGAATTTGAACCACTGGATGAGACATTGAAATTTTAACGTGCATTAACCAAGAATCGAACCCAGTCCAAAAATCCACAATAACTTTAGGCTATCCCAGTGGAGGAGATTATTTGGGTGTGACCTTGTCTTCTAGGAGTAATGATGCAGGACTCAGTAGGAAGGGTGGTTGGCCAGTTAAAGAATACTTAAGCCCTGAGCCTGTATTTCAACTTTACTTAGCAATGGAGGTTCATTAAGACAGATGCACTAATTAATATAAAATGAAGTAGGCTACTTATTGCTGCTATAATAGCTACGGAATACAAAGATGTGGAACTAATGAAGCTAAAGGAAAGAAATAGCACATATGGGGCGTTCCGTAAGAGGAGGGCGAGTCTGCCACATGAGCATTTGGAGATAATCAGTGTACAAGGTTTGTGCTCGTGAATTGGATAAGGGCGAGGCCACAATATAATGTTCACTTTCCGTATGATAAGGGCGAGGCCACAATATAATGCTCACTTTCCGTACGATAAGGGTGAGGCCACAATATAATGCTCACTTTCCGTACGATAAGGGCGAGGCCAAAATATAATGTTCGCTTTCCGTACAATAAGGGCGAGCTCGCCAGCATGGGGCACCCATGCATTATAGAGCATAAAGGCAGCTACCTGGTGCGTAAATTTTTAAAAAAATACTCTCGGTGGGTTTGCCCTTCTCTTACGGAACGCCTCATATGAGAATATTAAATCCTTCTTGGAACACAAGATCATGAACAAAAGTACTCCTCACATCAACATGACTTTTTTATTGACTAATGAATTGCCTGGGTATTTACATTGGGAACATTAAAAATTATCACTTATTTAAAGTTGCTGTAGAGGACTTGAATTGCATTAGCTCTCACTAGACACAATTCAAACGTTTGTCCGGAGTCCAGGAGGAATTTCTTTAAGTCCGTAAATTCCTCCATTTTTAGAAACTAACATTTAAACAAACCAGTCGTAAAACGAGAAGAAGAGAAGAATGAGTTGCGATTGCGAGGTAAATGCTGTTTCTGTGTGTGCTACATCATCTGTGTGGAGAGCGTTTCTCTTTGCCGCTTGAATGCTGGCGAGTGAGCTCTGTTGATTGTGATTGCATTCTTTCAACACGTGTTAAATTAAACCTCGGCTAAACGCGAGTTTCTACAATGCCAAAGCGGAAGTGTAAATTTAACGACATTTTAGCAACTAAGCTCAGTGTCTAATTTATCCCGCAGAACAAATCAGTTCCTCTTTGAAATATGAATGATGTTTCACAATGGAAATAAATAACCAGAATAATATGCATTAAATATTTATTATGTTCGACCCTCACTATTATGTGTCAGATAACTGTATCATAATGATGGTCATTATAACACTGTTTTCCATTATGATACAGTTTCTCCAGCCAATCAGAGCTCGTTCATTGACCAATTAGGTAACGATAACTTCGCGCATGCGCTCAAAATCCAACATGTCGGACATAAACACAACATCGAACTATAATAAATTACCGACATGGAATACCCACCGTCCATATGTTCGCGTAAATAAACTGGCGAATATGAGACAAGAAATAGCACTGTACCTTAAAATCACCAACACTAATTTCTACACAGCGCATTGTCTTCAAATGACTGCGGTGACAATATTACTGAGGGACGGCTGATGTAAACATATGGCTGCATATGGCATTGCAAGCCCACAGAGCGCATGCGTCGGTCGTTCAAAGCTCTTGAAAGACAAAGATATAACACCCAACGCTCGCTCTGCGATCACAAAATTCCAGTAGCTGACTCTCAACAGATATTTATGAATATTTATGTTAAAACATATAATAAAGTTATAATTATCGTCGAACATAAACAGTCGTATGCAACTCGCCTATAATGGCATACCTGCCAACTTTTGAAAAGGGCTATCAGTAAAACTCACGCGCGACAAAAAATCTAACGATTTTCGACATACCCCGGCTTGACGAAAATAATAATACTTCTGGGCTACAAAATACAATAACTCATGCTTTAAACAGGATACTTCAATGAAATCATATCTACTTACATAATTTGTAGATGAACATAACAATCAAGAAGAAATCCATGTTAATCAGCAGCAGGCGTGGTGAATATTGGTTTGGAGCAGACATAACAGGACTTCCTTGATAGATTACGCTGATATACGATAGTTGAAAAAGGCTTTAAACAATAAAACTTGTTTAACGTAACACAGGCAAGAAATAATATAATACACACTGCAAATCACATGCTAGTTCGACTTTTAAGTCATGGTTGTGGCCTTTTTAGCTTCCTGCAAACAGTCTTGAGAAAATGTTTTGTCATAACAGGGACCAGAACTCCTGGTCTTCAAAATAGAAATAGACTCCAGAGATTCATTGGACATGGATGACCTGAACTGTGTTCTATTTTTCTTCACAAGGCTAAAAAAAACGTTCACATTCTGCATTGCTATGGGGTATGGTGAGAATAGAGAGCAATACTCTAGAAATTCGGTTATACTTAAGAAGTCCATCGGCTCCACGAATTCTTGATATTTGTGTCCAACTGGAATCACTTGCAGCATCTTGATGTGCAGCCAAAGTGTCATCTACCTGAAGAGCTGTGAACTGCCTCTGAAGCTCATTCACCACCTCATCTGTAGTTTCATTCTCTTCCTTGCATAACATGATAGGAAACTTTTCCAAGAAAAAACGAATGGAAGATAACTGTGCATCTTCAATTTTGTCTAACCTAGCAACTTGAGCATTCTTTAACACGTCATCCTTGAGTGGAAACTTGTTGATGATGTAGTCACAGGCAGTATAAAAGTAGTGTCTCACTGATGAAAAGAAAAGGGATTTATCTGTATCCGGTCCGTTCTGAAGGCACTTAACAACTTCAGATGATGCATTTTTTGCCATTTTATTTACAATACATGTCGTTTTCGGGCGACCACAACTATATTTCTTTGCAACTTCTGATGTGGGAAACATCTTAAATAAAGCACCAGCATGATCAGCCGCACTTAAGGGCACATTGTGTTCCACCAAAAAGGAAGTAAACAGACACTCGGCCCTAATTACGTCATTGTCAACGTTTCCAGACTTAGCAAAAAAGGTGTTGATTTTCTTGCTATCTTCCTTCGATTTAACATAACTAATGTGTTTACCGCACTTCACATGATTACTTAAATCGTTTTTTCCACCATGTGCAATATTAATATCACACCCACATACCGTGCAAAAGGCAAATTTTTCTCCCTTTTTTGATTTTAGTATGCACGGAAAATCAACCGAGTATGATTCTTTAAATGTCTGGAAGTACTGTTTCTTGTTGGATTTGTTCATTCTCGATATCTACTAAAACATCGAAAGGAACCTGGATCACTGAACGTCACATAAAATTATAACATAAAACACTTCAGACAGCCAACACTTCATTAAAACATGTCAAAACACACAAAGTCTTAAACCCCGATGCCAACCTCGTGAAGAAATAATATGCACATGGTAGAAAGAAATAAAACACACACGTGGAACGAATGTAATTAGTCCAAGGAATACAGGAAACTGCGAAGCACGAAGTTATAGCACAAAAACTCGACCGCTTCATTAAAATATGCCATAACCTTAAAAGACGAAAACATTCAAGGAACGCCAACTTCGTGAACAATGAACAACTAACGTGGTCAAAGAATATGGTTTAAATCGCAACGAGCGAACGGAGCGGAACAAAGAATATGCGAAGCAGAGCCTGTCGACACCTAAGATTCACATGGAAGAACGGTTATCCCGGCTTCAAATTCAATCACAAATGACGACACAACTATCACACGGTTATAAGTACGAATCATATCAAAGAACGAGTTATCGACTATCGTGGACTTGCCTTCGACCCACGCAAACAATCGATTGTACGGAAGTGGGCGGTATTATCGAATGTAAATTATCGTTTCAAATTTTTTCCGCGAAATCGTAAAATGACACCGTTCATCCGTAAAACCGTAAAATGCTGCAATTTCCGTAAATTTTACGGATAAACCGTAAAAGTTGGCAGGTATGTAATGGTAATTAAGACACTCGTATGGAAATTATAAAACTCGCATACGCTCGTTTTATAAAAAATACTCGTGTCTTAATTATAGCCATTATAGGCTCGTTGCATAATGTACTATTAATGTATTTTTGCTTTTTAGTGTTATATTTTGTGATTTTCCTGAAATGCCCTACATTCCGCAAAAAGCATCTGGTAAGCCTAGTTCTGACCGCAAAAGTTAACAAAACAAAAGCCACATTTCCCCCACACTTTTCAATACACCGTGTGTTAATTTAATAGTTGAAAACCTTTCATCGTTGCGATGCAATCACAATGTGACACCACAGAACTGGAAGAATGTGGTGTTATACACACTTCTTCAAATTACAGCTCAGTAATATTAACACTTTTGATTTTCTAGTTACTTATTGTCTTATTTTCTTAAAGTGCCCTATCTGATTACCAAGAGAGCTAGTGTGTTGAAATAGAGTTAAATAAATTAAATATATACTCAGCACCCAGCTGGTTATCATGTGTGCATCCCAGGGGCATATATAAGGAGGGGGGGCTGAATTAACACATTAAAAACTAATATACTCGTACTTATCATGTACTATTGTTACTAAGCGACGTATGGCAACGTTGCAAAGCAAGGCGACGGTAGAACGATGTAAACAGTGTGACAATCAGTTTGCTCTGATCTTATGTGTAACAACATAACCTCTTATTACTCTCCACTGCCTTCGCTCTTATGAACGTACCGAGAACAACAACACGTGCCCTTGGAGCATTTGACAAAAGCTTTTTCCCTAACTTCTATACCCTTATCAAACTTTTGGCAAATTTCCCTCTCGCTGTAGCTACCGGTACTGCCGAACGGAGTTTGAGTTGGTTGAAGACATACCGTACTTAAGAAATTCTACTTCTGAAAACAGACTCAACAGTCTAGTATTGTTATCTATTCACAGAGACATACATCTCACTGACGATGAAGTTATAAACCTATTTGGTAATGCTTCAAGAAACCTTGACTTTTGTAAATCAAAACAGTAATGTTAATTCTTTCCATGTAAATACTATCAAGTGAGCAAGATGATTGAATTAATAAAGAGTATAATAAAATGATCTTAGGTGTGTTTGACATTAACCAACCATAACACATCACAACAAATTGGTAGAAAAAGTGATGCCGGATAGCCTTAAAACTCATCATTTTGCACCAAACTATACAAACGTTTCCCGGGGAGAACCCCGGACCCCCTATTTTTGGGGGCCTCCTAATCCTCGGTTGGGCACCCCCCAAAATAAAACTATATACGCCTCTGGTGCATCCAGAAGTGCAGCTTCAGTGGCGTAGTTGGTAGCACGCTGAAATGCCATGACCAAGATTGCGGGTTTAAACCTGGCTGAAGTCGTTGGATTTTTAAGGGCGTTGAAATCCTTCATTATGCATTCCTTCGGAGGGGAAGCAAAGCCGGCGGGCCCATGTCATAGATTTATGGCATATAAGAGAGCCTACCACTGCCCACAGTCTACCCTCAAAATTTAGTCCTAGAAATGTCATTCATAACTACTTTGACACAAACAACACATAATTGCAAAACCGACACCCCGGACCGTCACTAGAATTGGTAAAAAGAAAAAAGAATTGCAATTGGTGGTGTGTTTGACAGTAGCATCTGGTAGCCAAAGTTGGAATTACTAGGAATTAAACTTGTTGGGAGGCGTCGGGCTGCAATTCATATACAATATAATAAGTGGTGCTTCCAAGTGGCTTACAGGTGAAGTGGTGCTGCAATTCATATACAGTATAATAACTGGTGCTTCCAAGTGGCTTACAGGTGAAGTGGTGCTGCAATTCATATACAGTATAGCCTAATAAGTGGTGCTGCCAAGTGGCTTACAGTTGAAGTGGTGCTGCAATTCATATACAGTATAGTAAGTGGTGCTTCCAAGTGGCTTACAGGTGAAGTGGTGCTGCAATTCATATAGCCTACAGTATGTTACGGCTGTGAGGTTGTTTTGTCGCCTCGCCGCGTTGAGTCACAGCTGCCTCGGGCTGTGTGTGCTCTGCCTCAGTGTATTACGTGCGCCTTACGCAACGGGCTGCGAAGTGAAAGGGATGGTCCAGAATATTCGTGACCCAGCCAGTGATGGAAATCTCGAGAAGCCGTGTATCCTGGACGATTATAGAATTCATTGAGTCACCAGCCTGCTATATAAGTGGCCTCAACAGTGAGGGGACCGAGTTTTCCTGAGGACAGTGTTTCTGAGCTAGTGCGTGTTTTTCCTGAGCGACAGAAGTGTGGTGACGTGACTTGCGAAACCCAGTGAGATTACTTCCGAGCCGTGGAGCAGTGTGAGGAGTGTGTACTTGCTTAGGGCGACAGAGACATTCTGGTGAATTACGAAACGCATTGGGCAGTTCCCTAGCCAGCGGACAGCGAGGCAGTGTGTGGTGGTGAGTGGCTGGCTATCGTAAATAACTGTAGTTTGCGTACAGGAAAGTGGACAGGTATTTCGGTGAGTGACAACCGGCTAGACACAGGTCAGCCAAATTAGTGAACGGACAGTTGCTGGAGAGAGTGAAAGGGAAGAGACGGCAGCGAGAGAGGAACTACAGTGAGATACTAGTTGCTTGTATTTGCTATTTGTGTGGTGTATTTTCTGGCCCGCAATAAAGCCAATACGTTTCTTTAGAGCAGTAATTGGTGTTGTTGGTGTAATTGGAACCGTAATCCAGTTAACGGAAGCGCCACTAGGGGGTGGCACGTAACAACTGGTGTCAGAAGCCGGATTACGAACTCAACCACAAGCACAACACCTGAAGGTCCTGGTTTCAAAACCCGAGCAGGTCATTTTTCTCTAATTTTCCTGTGAGTGCATGCCCTTTACAAGACAAACATCTAAAATGGAAGTGCAAATTGCAGCATTGCTAGAAAAGTTAAGTGGCAGGGAAGCCAAGATGGAAGACGGCCAGATGAATTTAGCCAAGGACCTGAAGGATGACCTGAAGAAGATGGAAGACGGCCAGAAGAATTTAGCCAAGGACCTGAAGGATGGCCAGAAGAAGATGGAAGACGGCCAGACTAAGTTAGCACAAGACCTGAAGAAATTAGAACAGGGCCTACGTGAGGAAGTTACGGCAGTGGAAAAGAAGTTCGACGCCTTACAAGTGGAAGTTGCCAAGCTGCGCCGACGCCCGCTGATGGGGGTGGAGGAGAAATTCAACGCCCTACAAGAGGAAGTTGCCGAACTGTGCCAACACCCACTGACGGGGGTGGAAGAGAAATTCAACGCTCTTCAAGAGGAAGTTGCCGAGCTGCGCCGACGCCAGCCCACAGGTACACCAGAGATATCAGGAACTGGACAGGGCAGAGTGACGCCCCCAACCTTCGACGGAAAGGTCCCGTGGAGCACCTATTTACGTCAGTTCGAGGCAGCCTGTTCCATAAACAACTGGAACAGCACGGAAAAGGCTACAGCTCTCATTTTAGCGCTGAGAGGGGACGCCCTTAACGTCCTTCAGGCCATCCCGACTGGATCCCAGGACTACGCTTCACTAATCGCCCATATGGAGTCCCGATATGGAGAAAGCCATCTTCAGCAGGCCTACCAGATGCAGTTCCGTACCCGGGTAAAAAAAAAGAACGCGGAAACCCTGCAGGAGTTCGAGATGGACATCACACGCCTCGTAAGGCTCGCCTACCCAACAGCGCCGGCCGACTTTCTGGAACAGATAGCGACGCAGACCTCCACCGACGGGCTACGGGAATCGGACACTCAACAGGCGCTGCGACTCATGCGCAATAAGACCCTGGCAGATGCACTGAGCCACGCACTTGAGTTCGAGATGGCAAAGCAGGTATCTAGAATGCGGGCGCGGTTGCGTCAGGTGGACGTCGACGAACCAGCCAAAGCCGACAAGACCAAGCCCCTGGCCGATGAACTGATGGAGGCGCTAGGCCGGTTCTTCAAGAGTCACAGTACCACCAACAAAAACGTAGCCCAAGGACATCCGGAGAGGCGGCCCGGAAGAGGACTACCGACCTGCTGGACCTGCCGTAAGAGAGGCCACCTGAGCAAGGACTGCGGTGATCGCCACCGCCAAGGGTTTCCGTCGGGACAGTCAGTCGTAGGGAAACCGCGCGGCCCAGGAAAGCAAGTACCAGCCAGCCTTGGGGGGCAAAGGTTGGCTTGTGACAGTCGTCAAGCCATGGCAGTCCAAGTTCGTGTGACGCAGTTACGGAGGGATAATAGCAGCCTAAAGGTCGACGGAGTCGTCAACGGAGAGAGCTGGCCCGTGCTAATCGACACGGGAGCATCGAGGACCATCGTCAGTCCCACCGTGATCTCGAAGTGGAGAGTGCAACCCACAGAAAGGAACCTCCAGCTAATAACCGCGACCGGAGAGACCGCACCGGTACATGGCGAAGCATCACTGGAGTTCGTCATTGGTCGACGGGCGATAAAGCATCCAGTGCTTGTGGCTGACGTATCAAATGAAGTGATCATCGGACTGGACTTCCTGGACCAGAACAACATCATCTTGGATCTGAGTACCAACATTCTGCACTTCGGAGGTGACGAACTTGCTTTGCAACCAGCACATGAGGCCGTCGCCGCACGACGAGTAAGGCTGAGGGAGGACGTCATCGTTCCCGCCAGGACGGAAGTCAGCGCTGCCGTAATTGTCGACGGAACAGCTGAGGGAGTGGCGGCTGTCATCGAGACAAAATATGAGGACATCCAGACAAAAGGATTGCTAATTGCCAAGACCCTCATCAACACGACGTCTCGGCGTACGTCCGTCTGTCCAACCTGAACGACTACGACATTACGGTTCACCGGGACACCAACCTAGGAGTCTGCGAACGCGTTACCTGGATTGCCCGCATCACAGACATGACGGACGGACACCTGCAGATGGACAACCGAAGAAGACGAGCCCTGCCAGAAGAACTACAGAAGCTGTACCAAGGATCCCAGGACCATTTAGACGAGGAGCAATCACGCCAAGTTCAGGACCTGCTAAGCGAATTCCAGGATGTCTTCTCCGTGGGGAGCAAAGACTTCGGCAGGACAAGCTTGGTCCAGCACAGAATCGACGTTGGGGGCAGCGCACCAATTAGGGCCCCATTCCGACGTGTCCCGCTCGCCAAGCAAGCTGAAGTCGACCGGATGGTACAAGAGATGAAGGAGCAAGGAGTGATCGAGCCATCACATAATCCTTGGAGTCCTCCGGTCGTGCTAGTGAAGAAGAAGGACGGTTCCACCAGGTTCTGCGTGGATTACAGGCGGGTGAATGACGTCACGAAACTGGACAGCTACTCTCTACTCCGGATCGACGACACCCTGGACACCATATCAGGGTCAAGATGGTTCTCCACCTTGGATCTGAAGAGTGGCTACTGGCAGGTGGAGGTCCACCCTAAGGACCGCGAGAAAACTGCGTTCTCTGTGGACAGCGGGCTCCGGCAGTTCACCGTCATGCCATTCGGTCTGTGCAACGCCCCTGCGGCATTCAAAAGGCTAATGGAGTCCATTCTGAGGGGACTACACTGGACGACCTGCCTGGTCTACCTAGACGACGTCATCGTTCTGGGGAGAAGCTTCGAGGAGCACTACATCAACCTGAAGGAGATCTTGATGAAGCAACGGGCTGCCCAGCTGAAGTTGAGCCCCAAGAAGTGTCAGCTCTTCCAGAAGCAGGTCCAGTACCTTGGGCATATCGTCTCCGAGGAAGGGGTGCGCACCGACCCAGAGAAGACCGCAGCTGTGAGGGAGTGGCCAGTTCCGAAGGACAAGTCCCAACTACGAAGCTTCCGGGGACTCTGCACGTATAACCGTCGCTTCGTGAGAGGATTCGCCGACATCGCCAAACCACTACATCGACTGACTGAGAAGGACCAACTCTTCACGTGGACAGCAGAATGCCACAGTGCCTTCGAACAACTCAAGCAGGCTCTGTGCACCGCGCCTATTCTGGCCTACCCCAGACCTGGAACAAGGTTCATCGTCGATACCGATGCCAGCGACTTTGGCTTAGGGGGAATCCTGTCGCAAATAGTGGACGGCGAGGAGAGAGTAGTGGCCTACTTCAGCAAAGCCTTGTCGAAGCCAGAGAGGAACTACTGCGGCACCAGGAAGAAGCTGCTCGCCATCGTGAAGACCATTGAACACTTCCACAAGTACCTGTACGGGCAAGAATTTCTCATCAGGACCGACCATGTATCCCTGCGATGGCTCCTGAACTTCAAGCAGCCCGAGGGTCAACTCGCGCGGTGGTTAGAGAGGCTTCAACAGTACAACTTTGAGATCCAGCACAGGAAATGCCAACTGCATTCTAACGCCGACGCCCTGTCACGAAGACCGTGCCCCGAAGACTGTACCTTCTGTACCAGAAGAGAGGAGAACACCGGGATATAGTGCCGAAGGACTACCGTGGAACTTCAAGGGAGCTGGAGCCGCGAATCTTTCACGCGGGCGCAAGCGGAAGATGGTGACCTGGGACTGATCGCCGAATGGAAGAGGGCCTGTGTCCCCAGACCCGGGTGGAACATTGAGTGACTGCAGCCCAAAGTTTAAGTCCTACTGAGCGCAGTGGGACTCGCTGGTTGCAAGGGATGGCCTCATCTGCCGTACCTGGGAGAGCACCGACGGGAAGACATCTCGGGAACAAGTCGTCGTTCCAAAGACTATGACGGAGGAAGTCCTGAAAGAAGTCCATGGAGGATCATCTGGTGGACACCTAGGGATAAAGAAGACCCTGGAGAAGCTGAGAGAGCGGTTCTACTGGATCGGATGCCGAACAGACGAGGAGAACCACTGCGCGAGGTGCCACGGTTGCGCAGCCAGCAAGGGCCCCGGACGAAGACGACGGGGTCCACTGAAGACCTACAACGTGGGCGGCCCCATGGAGAGAGTGGCCATCGATGTTGCTGGGCCATTCCCGTTGAGCGAGGCAGGGATCCGCTACATATTGGTCGTCAGCGACTACTTCACCAAATAGCCAGAGGCGTATGCGCTCCCTAACCAAGAAGCCGCGACGATTGCAGAGACCCTGGTGAAGGAATTCGTCAGCCGGTACGGAGTACCCCTGGAGCTGCACTCCGACCAAGGGAGGAACTTCGAGTCGCAGGTGTTCAAGAACCTAAGCCAGCTGCTGGGAATCCGGAAGACAAGGACGACGCCGCTACACCCTCAGTCCGACGGGATGGTAGAACGATTCAATCGCACCATCGACAACCATCTCCGAATAGTCGTCAGCGAGCACCAGAGGGATTGGGACAAACATCTTCCACTATTTCTCCTGGCCTACCGCGCCACCGTGCATGAAGCCACCGGGTGCACACCAGCCCGGGCCATGTTTGGGAGGGAAATCCGTCTACCTGTCGATCTTGCCTTCGGCCGATCTCGGAATGATCCGGTCCCGGTAAGCCAGTATTGTCAAGAACTGGTCGACCAACTGGAGGATGTGCACGCGTTCGCGAGGAGGAAACTGCGGATCGAGTCCGACCGAATAAAGACCCGATACGACCAACAGACGGATGCCGGCGGTTTCCACGAGGACGACCTGGTCTGGCTCTTCAACCCAATACGGAAGAAAGGCCTGTCACCCAAACTGCAGAAGTCCTGGGAGGGCCCGTACCGAGTCGTGAAACGGATCAACGATGTCGTCGACAGGTTCCAGCGGAGCCCGAGGGCGAAGATGAAGATCGTGCATCGAGATCGCCTGGCAGCCTACGGAGGGAAACAGACGGACCAATGATTGATCGGGACGATCAGCCTTTTAGGAAGGGGGTGGTGTTACGGCTGTGAGGTTGTTTTGTCGCCTCGCCGCGTTGAGTCACAGCTGCCCCGGGCTGTGTGTGCTCTGCCTCAGTGTATTACGTGCGCCTTACGCAACAGGCTGCGAAGTGAAAGGGATGGTCCAGAATAATCGTGACCCACCCAGTGAAGGAAATCTCGAGAAGCCGTGTATCCAGGACGATTCTAGAATTCATTGAGTCACCAGCCTGCTATATAAGCGGCCTCAACAGTGAGGGGATCGAGTTTTTCTGAGGACAGTGTTTCTGAGCTAGTGCGTGTTTTTCCTGAGCGACAGAAGTGTGGTGACGTGACTGGCGAAACCCAGTGAGATTCCTTCCGAGCCGCGGAGCAGTGTGAGGAGTGTGTACTTGCTTAGGGCGACAGAGACATTGTGGTGAATTACGAAACGCATTGGGCAGTTCCCTAGCCAGCGGACAGCGAGGCAGTGTGTGGTGGTGAGTGGCTGGCTATCGTAAATAACTGTAGTTTGCGTACAGGGAAGTGGACAGGTATTTCGGTGAGTGACAGACCGGCTCGACACAGGTCTGCCAAATTAGTGAACGGACAGCTGCTCGAGAGAGTGAAAGGGAAGAGACGGCAGTGAGAGAGGAACTAGAGTGAGATACTAGTTGCTTGTATTTGCTATTTGTGTGGTGTATTTTCTGGCCCGCAATAAAGCCAATACGTTTCTTTAGAGCAGTAATTGGTGTTGTGCTTTCTACCCACCGTAATCCAGTTAACGGAAGCGCCACTAGGGGGTGGCACGTAACAATAATCGGTGCTTCCAAGTGGCTTACAGGTGAAGTGGTGCTGCAATTCATATACAGTATAGTAAGTGGTGCGTCCAAGTGGCTTACAGGTGAAGTGGTGCTGCAATTCATATACAGTATAATAAGTGGTGCTTACAGGTGAAGTGGTGCTGCCAACCGAAAGTTTGGAGACAGGGCCCATATCAATTGTTTTTCGAACATCCGTTCTTCCTGTTTTGCCTAAGTACCTATACTGTAGTCCCAGATAACGAGTGTGCTGGTTGGCAGAGGAGAAAAATTTGTTGATCGCTTCAAGCTTTGGAAATTTGGGACTCGTCCTACTCGCCAGAGTGCAGTAAGAGGTAACAGCTGAAGATCGAAATTAGAAAGTGGTAACCATTGATCTTGTGGGATCTGTGTTCCATGACTGAGCCGCACGAAGCCTCAGGCGGGTAGTGTTTGAAGAAACGAAGAGTTGGCAGCACACGCACTGTTGCTATATATTGCACCAAGGCTTGACGTTTAAGTGAACAACTAGTTTCCTTGTTGGCCTTCGAAATGCCATTCTTAATTATACTACTTCGACACCGACACCACATAATTGGATACCTATCAGTAGAAAGGTGCTAAGTGCCATTAAAAAAAGCCGTTTTTTTGCTAGAATGGTGCTATGTGAGATGTAGCATTACGTATCAAAAGGGCTAACTCCTCAGTGGTTTCGAAGGATCTTCCAGGAGCATCGCAAGATGGCACTAGTGGTAAGTCCTGCAGCTCTTTCAGAAGAAAGGTGCAATGTGCCAATCATTAGTTCTCATTTCCCTCCAATATGTGCATCGTTGACAGAATTGTTCAAAGAACTTAGAATACTCAATTATTAGCAGTGGTACTGGTACAGGTGGGAACCTGTGTACGGATAGCACAGTTTGTTTCCTGTTTGACACGCGACTTTGCCGTGCATTAGTCTTGCAAAATCTCGAAAACTACTGCTCTGATTTCAGTGAAAATTTTACAATTTGTTCTCATTATGGTAGACAGTGTTTAGAAAGTGGTTTGAACGAAATCGAATTGGCAGTATTTTTAAATTAATTTACATTAAAAAGCCACGCCAATATTGAATCTAATAACTTGACGGACAGATGGTGACACAGTGCATCCACTTCAAAATCTTCTGTGAGCAAAGATAACATCCCATACCATACACTTTGATCAATACGTGCAATAAAATAATACTTAACGTAACAGAATCATACTGTATAATCCAATTACAT
Organism: Meconema thalassinum; assembly: GCA_946902985.2. Taxonomy (NCBI): domain Eukaryota; kingdom Metazoa; phylum Arthropoda; class Insecta; order Orthoptera; family Tettigoniidae; genus Meconema; species Meconema thalassinum. The sequence continues at coordinate 125,484,269 of OX336397.1, forward strand.
CATATTAAAGTATGTTATAATAATATTGCATTTCACGTTAATGTGTTTCGACCAACATATCTAATGTGAGAACATATTACTAACGGAAAGGATGTCAATATTGTCAAGTTCTCAAGGTAAGTTCGATAGATTTGAGTTACTATCAAAACAATTCCGTGTCGTTTTACAGTGCCCATTACATTACTCAAATTCCGTGTCATTTTACAGTGTCCATTGCAATGCCAAGGAGAGGAAGAGCTGACAGAGGTCGTCGAAGCCAGTTAAATGCGCGGCGAGCTACTTGACGTGCAAACCACACTGATGACCAAAGAGCGATGGATAATGAAAATAGTCGTATGGGCATGTCTGACATACGTTCGAGAGCGACTGAAAATGAACGAACAGCGAATAGATTCAGAATGCAATGAGTTCGTGAATATCAAACACAACGCCAGCGAGCACGACACAATGGGCATGACCGATTGCGCCGACGCGATGCTCCTATGAACCTGGAACGTCAGTTGACCGAATCAAAGAAGAAGCTCATTCGGCGTGTTTTTCCGAGCGTAGCGCAGAACTTCAAAAACCATAATTGGCTGAGCGAACCAGCCATATTGGCAGAGAAAAATAAAGATCCCAACAAGTCCATTCAAAATTTCATTCCGGGACAGTTGTTTTCCTTCAAATCGGTTAACTCAGTTATCAACCTGGATGAGGTAGTCAGCCATCTCACAGAATTTTTGAATTCGCTGGAATTGCCTGGATTACCACCTCACAATTTGCAATTGAAAGTAGGCTCATCATCATGTTGCGTAGCATCAATCAACTTCGACTATGCAATGGAACACGACTGACTGTGGAAAAGCAAATGAACAACGTCATCGATAGAGAAGGTGTTTTGATTCCGCACATCCCAATGAGTCCACCGGACGTGCCATTCGATTTTAAACGGTTGCAATTTCCCATGCTTCTGGCCTTCGCAATGACCATCAACAAATCACAAGGTCAGTCGTTGGAAATTTGTGGAATTAACTTGGAGTTTCCGTGTTTCATGCATGGACAACTGTATGTCACGTGTTTGTGTGATGGAATGCCGTCATCTTTGTTTAATTAGCTCGTAGCACATTCGTAAAGACTAGTGGACTTGGCACCTTTCACAACTTCCAGCATTTCACTCAAACAGAATTCCACAGTTTTCATATTATGAACCCTTTATCTGCCACTGGATAGCAAGGAATACTATATCTGTATGTTATTCAAATTAGAAGAAAAAATACTCACAAATAAACTGACTAAACACTTTTTACTATAATACTCAATGTTCATAAAATGGCACTTAGCACCTCTCTACTGATAGGTATCCAATTGCAAAACAAACACTCCGTACCTTCACTAGAATCAGTAAAAAGAAATGAAATAAATGTACCTTCCTAGGACTTTGGGATTCCAGTCAATACTAGGATATGTGCACTGCCAGCGTTAAAAGAACAGGACATCAAAAGTGGAGGATACATTTGGCAGGTAGGCCGAAAGAGGAGCACGGAGAGGTGTAGTGTTGAGGGACTGCGAGGAGGATATCTGCTGTGCTGACAGCAGGAGCGGGGATGGCCCGCGGCTCTATTTTCCGTGATTGCTCAGCATGGCTTACAGCACATTATAGTAATTACCTGTTTGACGAATCCTTGCCGGTGGAAGATGTATGAATTTCAAGTTATCAGCGATATGAAGCAATCCGTTTTCCTGGAGATATTGGTACAGTCTGAATGTATGTCAATGAATCATTGTGTCATGAGCTTAGTGTTTAGTCAGTTGGGCATATCAAAAAAAGTGATACGTGAATAATTTTAAGGAATTCATATTCTTAACAGAAGAATAGTGCATTATCACAGTAGCATCAACGTTTATGTATAATCGATATATTAGTAACAGGAGCAGAACAGCACGCAATCTCCTAGCATTAATAATGGAGTATACATTTCTTCTCTCCTGCCCCACACAAGCATTGACACACCAATATACGGTACAGAGGTATACATCAGACAGCACACTCTCTTCAAAACAGCAAGGAACCGCCAAACGTGTAATACCTCAGTCGGTACCTACGTTTGTATTAAATAAAACACCAGGTATCCTAGTTACAGGTTTTACTGTGGAGATTTTATTATGACAAAATTAAATAGAATTGAAATAACTGACTTAACAGGCTAAAACTGAAATCATGCAAGCAACTAATATAAGCCTATACAAAGTAAAAAAGGAAAAACAGGTAAAATTTTGTGCGCTTTTAAAACATTAAAAAGAGATATCCAATATTTCAGGTGATAGGTTACATTGAACTATGAACAAGTGTCTAATAAACATAAGACCTACTGTGCCTACTTTCCGAGATCTAAACACTTGTTTATAGATGGCACAGACTAGCCTATCAGATAATCATATTTAACAACCCTGCATGTCACAAGGAATAACAACAACAAAAAACAGTTTGGTTGCGGATATGAGCAGAGTCGTCGGATTGGCGCTCCATCAAACAGGGCAGTTGAAAAGATAAATTCATGTTAGAAATAAGTTGTGTATAATACTCATAACTCACGGTACATACTACGTCTAACACCATGTATAGCTTCAGTAATAACCACCAGTTTCTTGCCCAATATAGCAGGTATAGCCGCCAGATTGTTGGCCAACACACCATATATAACACCCTATATAGCATCAATAATGGCCACCACTTTCATGATCAACATAGCATGTATAACACTTGACAAAGCTGATCGTATATCAAGGTGGAATTACTAGGTTATTATAAATAGAAGACAGGTTATTTTAAGGGAATACAAAACCACGACCCAATGATATGTAAACAGGACGCAATATACAAACTTCAAATTACTCCAAAATTTCACCCTTCAGTTTACCAATACCTACATACGGACATAATATTTTAAAAAAATCCTATTTACTATTGACATCACAACAAAACCGATACAAAATTCAAGCCCAGAACAAAATGAATGAAAATCCATAGCCTGCATCCAGTCTCCGACCGGGTCAGGAATGGAATGAATGAAGCCCCCATCTAGCGGCAAGGATATGAACTGTGCCGGCTGCCGAGGCCTGACGCACTCCTCTGGGGCAATGAGTACATGAATGACAGATGAAATGAAATGATAGTGGAGAGTGTTGCTGGAATGAAATGTTCACAGGGAAAACCGGAGTACCCGGAGAAAACCTGTCTGCCTCCGTTTTATCCAGCACAAATATCACATGGAGTGACCGGGATTTGAACCACGGACCCAGCGGTGAGAGGCCGGCGTGCTGCCGCCTAAGCCACGGAGGCTTAAAGCCCAGAACAAAATACTGAATTAAAATTTGGTTGAAAATTTGTCCAGTAAGTATTGTGAGTGTAGCTACAAGCCCTGATAAATACTGTATATTACAGATGTCCAGTGATTATAGTGTGTGTAGCTACAAGCCCTGATAAATACTGTACATTATAGATGTCCAGTGAGTATAGTGTGTGTAGCTACAAGCCCTGATAAATACTGTACATTATAGATGTCCAGTGAGTATAGTGTGTGTAGCTACAAGCCCTGATAAATACTGTACATTATAGATGTCCAGTAAGTATAGTGTGTGTAGCTACAAGCTCTGATCAATACTGTACATTACAGATGTCCAGTTAGTAAGTGTGTGTAGCTACAAGCCCTGATAAATACTGTACATTACAGATGTCCAGTAAGTATAGTGTGTGTAGCTACAAGCCCTGATAAATACTGTACATTACAGATGTCCAGTGAGTATAGTGTGTGTAGCTACAAGTCCTGATAAATACTGTACATTATAGATGTCCAGTAAGTATAGTGTGTGTAGCTACAAGCTATGATCAATACTGTACATTACAGATGTCCAGTTAGTAAGTGTGTGTAGCTACAAGCCCTGATAAATACTGTACATTACAGATGTCCAGTAAGTATAGTGTGTGTAGCTACAAGCCCTGATAAATACTGTACATTAGAGAATTCCAGTTAGTAAGTGTGTGTAGCTACAAGCCCTGATAAATACTGTACATTACAGATGTCCAGTGAGTATAGTGTGTGTAGCTACAAGCCCTGATAAATACTGTACATTACAGATGTCCAGTAAGTATAGTGTGTGTAGCTACAAGCCCTGATAAATACTGTACATTACAGATGTCCAGTGAGTATAGTGTGTGTAGCTACAAGCCCTGATAAATACTGTACATTAGAGATGTACAGTTAGTAAGTGTGTGTAGCTACAAGCCCTGATAAATACTGTACATTACAGATGTCCAGTAAGTATAGTGTGTGTAGCTACAAGCCCTGATAAATACTGTACATTACAGATGTCCAGTGAGTATAGTGTGTGTAGCTACAAGCTCTGATAAATACTGTACTTTACAGATGTCCAGTGAGTATAGTGTGTGGCTACAAGCTCTGATAAATACTGTACATTACAGATGTCCAGTGAGTCTAGTGTGTGTAGCTACAAGCCCTGATAAATACTGCACATTACAGATGTCCAGTGAGTATAGTGTGTGCAGCTACAAGCCCTGATAAATACTGTAAATTACAGATGTCCAGTGAGTATAGTGTGTGTAGTTACAAGCTCTGATAAATACTCTACATTACAGATGTCCAGTGAGTATAGTGTGTGCAGCTACAAGCCCTGATAAATACTGTACATTACAGATGTCCAGTGAGTATAGTGTGTGTAGTTACAAGCTCTGATAAATACTCTACATTACAGATGTCCAGTGAGTATAGTGTGTGCAGCTACAAGCCCTGATAAATACTGTACATTACAGATGTCCAGTAAGTATAGTGTGTGTAGCTACAAGCCCTGATAAATACTGTACATTACAGATGTCCAGTGAGTATAGTGTGTGTAGCTACAAGCTCTGATAAATACTGCACATTACAGATGTCCAGTGAGTATAGTGTGTGCAGCTACAAGCTCTGATAAATACTGTACATTACAGATGTCCAGTGAGTATAGTGTGTGTAGCTACAAGCCCTGATAAATACTGCACATTACAGATGTCCAGTGAGTATAGTGTGTGCAGCTACAAGCCCTGATAAATACTGTACATTACAGATGTCCAGTGAGTATAGTGTGTGTAGTTACAAGCTCTGATAAATACTCTACATTACAGATGTCCAGTGAGTATAGTGTGTGTAGTTACAAGCCCTGATAAATACTGTACATTAGAGATGTCCAGTGAGTATAGTGTGTGCAGCTACAAGCCCTGATAAATACTGTACATTACAGATGTCCAGTGAGTATAGTGTGTGTAGCTACAAGCCCTGATAAATACTGCACATTACAGACGTCCAGTGAGTATAGTGTGTGTAGCTACAAGCCCTGATAAATACTGCACATTACAGATGTCCAGTGAGTATAGTGTGTGCAGCTACAAGCCCTGATAAATACTGTACATTACAGATTCCCAGTGAGTATAGTGTGTGTAGCTACAAGCCCTGATAAATACTGCACATTACAGATGTCCAGTGAGTATAGTGTGTGTAGCTACAAGCCCTGATAAATACTGTACATTATAGATGTCCAGTGAGTATAGTGTGTGTAGCTACAAACCCAGATAAATACTGTACATTACAGATGTCCAGTGAGTATAGTGTGTGTAGCTACAAGCCCTGATAGATACTGTACATTACACATGTCCAGTGAGTATAGTGTGTGTAGCTACAAGCTCTGATAAATACTGTACATTACAGATTTCCAGAGAGTATAGTGTGTGTAGCTACAAGCCCTGATAAATACAGTACATTACAGATGTCCAGAGAGTATAGTGTGTGTAGCTACAAGCCCTGATAAATACTGTACATTACAGATTTCCAGTGAGTCTAGTGTGTGTAGCTACAAGCCCTGATAAATTCTGTACATTACAGATGTCCAGTGAGTATAGTGTAAGTAGCTACAAGCTCTGATAAATACTGTACATTACAGATGTCCAGTGAGTATAGTGTGTGTGGCTACAGGCTCTGGTAAATACTGTACATTACAGATGTCCAGTGAGTATAGTGTGTGTAGCTACAAGCTCTGATAAATACTGTACATTACAGTTGTCCAGAGAGTATAGTGTGTGTAGCTACAAGCCCTGATAAATAGTGTACATTACAGATGTCCAGAGAGTATAGTGTGTGTAGCTACAAGCCCTGATATATACTGTACATTACAGATGTCCAGTGAGTATAGTATGTGTAGCTACATGTTGTTTGAGTCTTCAGTCTTTTGACTGGTTTGATGCAGCTCTCCATGCCTCCCTGTCCTGAGCTAATCGTTTCATCTCTACATAGCTACCACACCCTACATCCGAGGCATTCTGTTTAACATATTCTAACCTTGGTCTACCCCTACAGTTCTTGTCCTCGACCCTTCCTTCCATAACTAAGCTTGCTATTCCTGGGTGTCTTAGTATGTGTCCTACCAACCTATCTCTTCTCTTCATTAGCAGTCGCCAGAAACATCTCTCCTCTCCCACTCGTCTTAATACCTCTTTGTTTGTAACCCTATCTACCCATCTGATCTTCATCATTCTCCTGTAACACCACATTTCAAATGCTTCAATTCTCCTCTTTTCTGCTGCACCAATAGTCCAAGTTTCACTTCCATAGAGCGCCACGCTCCAGGCTTTCAAAAATGACTTCCTAATACCTAAATCTATATTCGATGTCAGCAGATTCCTTTTCTGAAGAAATGCTTTCCTTGCCTGAGCCAACCTACTTTTTATATCCTCTTTGCTTCGTCCATCACTGGTTATTCTGCTTCCTAAGTAACAGAAGTCTCCTACTTCCTTCAGCTTTTCACCTGTCAATTTGATCTCCATAGAGGTTTCTGATTTATTTCGGCTGCATTCCAGTATTTTTGTTTTACATTTATTAATTTTCATCATGAATTCTTTCCGTAAGACGGAGTCCATACCATTCAAAAACTCATTCAAATCCTCAGGCTTGTCGGCCAAGATGACTATGTCATCAGCAAATCTCAGAGTTGAAATTTTTTCTCCTTGAATCTTCACTCCCACTTTAAATGATTCTCTAATTTCCTTCATTGCTTGTTCAATGTAAAGATTGAAAAGTATGGGTGAAGTTGCAGCCTTGCCTTACACCTTTCTGAATACCAGCTTCTCTCTCATGTCCTTCAACTCGAATGACTGCTGTCTGATTTCTGTATAGATTGTAGATTACCCTCCTATCCATGTACTTTATTCCAATCGATTTCAAAATGTCAAACAATTTAGTCCAATCAACGTTATCAAAAGCCTTTTCTAAGTCTACAAAAGCCATGAACGTTCTCTTATCTTTCCTTATTCTACCTTCCAAAATCAGCCTAAGACTTAGTACAGCTTCCCTTGTTCCTACATTTCTCCTGAAACCAAACTGGTCTTCACCCAACTCCGTTTCTATCTGGCTTTCAATCCTCTTGTAAATTATCCCAGACAGGATCTTTGAAGCATGAGTAATCAAGCTGATTGTACGGTAATCTTCACATCTGTCAGCTCCCACTTTCTTTGGTATAGGGATGATAACATTCTTCTTGAAATCAGGGGGTACATCACCTGTCTCATAAATCCTACACACCAAGTGAAATAACCTGATCAGACCTTCATTTCCTATGCAGCGTAGCAACTCAATCGGTATATCATCTATGCCTGGTGCTTTGTTCCTGCTTAAGTCTTCCAAAGCTCTATCAAATTCTGATCTCAATATTAAATCTCCTTTCGCATCCTCATCAATTTCCTCCTCCCTTTCCATTACATGATTCTCAATCTCCTTTCCCTTATACAAACCCTCTATGTAAGCTTTCCATCTGTCAACCTTTTCTTCCCTATCTGTTAGAGGCTTTCCATTTGTGTCCTTAATATTACAGCACTTGGTCTTCTTTTCCCCAAAAGTATTCTTAATCCTTCGATAAGCTGTGTCTACTTTTCCTAATTTCAGACAATTTTCTATACCTGCACATTTCTCTTTCAACCATTCTTCTTTCGCTTCCTTGCACTTCTTGTTAACCTCATTTCTCAGACGTCTGTATTCTGCTTTCCCCTTCTTATATCTTACATTCTTGTGTTTCCGCCTTTCATCCATCAATTCTAGTATATCCTGAGTGATCCACGGTTTTCTACCTATTCTTTCTTTCCTACCAATGTTTTCTTCTGCGGATTTTGTTATTTCATTCTTCAAAAGTGCCCATTCGTCTGCAATTGAAGTTTGTTTAGGGTTTTTCATTAGTCCTTCCTTTATACTCTTCTTGAATCTTTCGTTTACATCCTTCTCTTTCAGTCTGTCTATTGCCCACCTTTTTGGCTTTTGACTTTTCTTCAGTTTCTTCAACTTTAATCTGCATTTCATTACAACCAGATTGTGGTCAGAGTTTATGTCAGCGCCAGGATATGCTTTACAATCCAAAATCTGGTTTCGAAACCTCTGCTTGACCATAATGAAGTCGATTTGGTAACGCCCTGTATCTCCTGGTCTCATCCATGTGTATATTCTTCTATTGTGGTTATTGAATAAGGTGTTAGCTATGACCAACTCATGCTCGGTGCAGAATTCTACCAGCCTGCTTCCTCGGTCATTCCTTTCACCTAATCCAAAATCTCCTACTATCTTCCCTTCTCTCCCTTTTCCTACCACAGCATTCCAATCTCCCATTACTATAACATTTTCATCACCCTTGATATACCTCAGAATTTCGTCTATTTCTTCGTAGACCTTTTCAACATCCTCATCATCAGCTTGACTGGTAGGCATATAGACTTGTACCACTGTGGTGCAGGTAGGTTTAGTATTGATTTTTGCTACAATAAACCGTTCACTATATTGTTCATAATATTCCACCCGCTGTCCAAGTTTCCTACTCAATATGAGGCCAACCCCTGCTTGGCCATTGTTTGATTTAGTGCTAATGACCCTATAGTCTCCTGACCAAAAGTCCTGTTCTTCCTGCCAGCGCACTTCACTAATCCCAACCAAATCCAACCTCAACCTATCCATTTCCCTTTCCAAGTTTTCTAACCTTCCACTTCCTAGCAGACTTCTAACATTCCACGCTCCGATCCGTAGAATGTCAGATTTCCTCTTTGTCACTTCTGTGATGTTAACCCCCTCTCGAGTAGTCCCCACCCGGAGATCCGAACGGGGTACTAGTTTACCTCCGGATTGAAATTTTACAAGGGAGGAGGCCATCATCACATGTAATTATGCATAGAGAGGTGCATATCCTCGGGAATAGCATACGGCTGTAGTTTCCCGTTGCTTTCAGCCGTGCAGCAGGACGCAATGTAGCCATTATTTGGCTTATATTATCAATATCTTAACCGTCTATAAGACTAGTAAAGAATTGATTTATTCTGAAAGGCTGCTACTCCCTTTCAGAATAAGTAAAAAGCAATTCTACTAACAAAAATACTAACCTTCTACCGTACTAACAATTAAATACCAAAATTCTACTAACGAAAAAATACTAAAGTTCCACCAACAACAAATACTACCACTAAAACAGTCTGTCACCAGGCACACTCACATGCACCCTCACACATCACAGTCTACTGAAACAATGAACTATTAACTAATAAACAATGCAACTGCTACCAGACACACTCACACACCACAGTCTAATAGAACAATGACATATATCTAATAGACAAACTAACTACCTACTTACAACTAAAACTATTTACATACTTACTGTACTGTTATTTGAATTGACAATATTTACAAAATGCAATTTAGTTACAAAATACTTACAAAATGAAATTTAGATTCAAAATAGTCACAAAATGCAATTGAGAATAAAAATACTTACAAAATACCCACCCTACACAATATTGGCTTTTAAGCTAATAAAATAATGAAATAAAAAATTGGTTGTTGTTGTTATATTATTATTTCTTATGCTCCCCTGTAGCTACAAGCTCTGATAAATACTGTACATTACAGATGTCCAGTGAGTGTAGTGTGTGTAGCTATAAGCCCTGATAAATACTGTACATTACAGATGTCCAGTGAGTATAGTGTGTGCAGCTATAAGCCCTGATAAATATTGCACATTACAGACATCCTGTGGTAGGATTTCGCACCAAAGTTGCAAAGTTATCAAATTTAACTTTGGTAAGTAAATAATGCAGACTGTTGTTATTTGCCCTCACGAACACCAAAGCGGGTTCGTCAATGATCAAGACATAATTCTCAACTACTGTAGGAGTTTTTTGAGAATTTCCAAATGCCGGCGGTGGATACACATTCGCTACTTGAGTATGTTGCGGACTTTTAGATCTAACTAACTCTTCAGGAAGAATTCTCCAGTATGCAGAACTCACACCACGGTTTTGTCGCTCAAACAACTCTAACTGTAAACGCATGTCTTTGGATTCTTTCTTTGGCACAAACACTCGACACTGGGTATATTGGGGTATATCCTCCACATTTATGACATCGAGGACAAGATCAATATTTGGCTTCTTCTCTTTAATTAGTAACTTAAGCCAGGTTTCAGCATCCTCGGCAGGACATGCTACAATAAGAGCTCCCTCACTACTGAATAAACACGAGTTGGCTCGGGGATAATACTCAGGTTTATAGCCATTGACGATACTGCTGGAGATGAAATCCTTGATCTGTTTTGCCTGTTCTTCTGACAAGTATTTCCTTGGAAAATCCTTTGGTACAACAGCTAACTTTCTTGTTAAATCACCTACAGAAATCTTCTGCTCTCCCATTTCTGACTAAAATACGAAACACCGTAGACCCAGATGTTATTGACAGTTCTTCAGAATACACCGGTAGACTATGGTAATTCTTTAAGGCGCACAATTTGGTAATTCAGTCCTGAAAGTAGAACAATGATTAATAATGAGTATTTCAATTGTGCTCTCATAATGGCCTTGGTGTCAAATATAGGCTCTTTACAATCATCATCATGTACTGCATTGACGGGCCTTTAAGGCCTACAGTAGAAGACAAAAAGTAGAGAAACAGAGTAAGAACTATAAAAGAACACAGTATACTATAAATACGATTAAAAGAAAAGGGGAAAGAAGACACCAAGTCACAGCACTGGAGTTATCGACAGCCCACGAGGATTGGCGGCGGGTCATGTAGTGTGTCACTCACTTTACGTGGTAGTCGTACAGATTCTAATGAAGTAATTTTACACCTGGTGTCTTCCCATGAACTATTCCCAATATAAAAGAGGTTTATTTATATTTTCAGATGTAACATGCAGAAAAATGACAATAATTTTCGTAAAATTATAATTGTCCTTGATAGTTGCGCAAAGCAGTTATTTCAATTTCTTTGAACAAAGGAGTTGATGACCAAGGTGTCCCTAGTCCCTAAACATGGATCAACAAGAACGTGAGCTATGTTATTTTGCTGCACCAAAATAGGTGGATTTCTCCCCTTATTTTTAACAGATTGTCCCGACTAACGTAAGCCGAAAATTGTCACGCGAGGACTGGCGCCATGGGTAAATCTGACCCAACTGTAAATAATATCGAAATAAGTTGGGTGTTCACAAGGTAATGGACATGTTACTTTTACAGGGTGAAGTTCAAGGCTAGAAAAGGAGGTACGGTAAGCGACAGGAAATGAGGGCTGACCAAAACAAAAATATAGAGCATTATTTTAGCCTCGGGTTAAAACAACCCATGCGCCAGTCCTTGCGAGTTAAGGATTGTCAAACTCGATCCTTCCATCGCGTGCTTGGGCGTTTTCTGTCAGGTTGGGAATGAAGGACTTAGTATTGGAGAGACCCATGCGCCAGTCCTCGCGAGTTAAGGATTGTCAAACTCGATCCTTCCATCGCGTGCTTGGGCGTTTTCTGTCAGGTTGGGAATGAAGGACTTGGTATTGGAGAGACCCATGCGCCAGTCCTCGCGAGTTAAGGATTGTCAAACTCGATCCTTCCATCGCGTGCTTGGGCGTTTTCTGTCAGGTTGGGAATGAAGGACTTGGTATTGGAGAGACCCATGCGCCAGTCCTCGCGAGTTAAGGATTGTCAAACTCGATCCTTCCATCGCGTGCTTGGGCGTTTTCTGTCAGGTTGGGAATGAAGGACTCGGTATTGGAGAGACCCATGCGCCAGTCCTTGCGAGTTAAGGATTGTCAAACTCGATCCTTCCATCGCGTGCTTGGGCGTTTTCTGTCAGGTTGGGAATGAAGGACTCGGTATTGGAGAGACCCATCAGCTCAAAAGATGGGACCAAACTACTGGAGCCTCGTGTCCTAATAGTCGGCCGCTGGTACAGGTCCTCTCTCTTTCTTCAATCCCATCTCCCCTCCATGGTACTGTAGATGGGCCCATAAATGTTTCAAACAACCTTTTTCTCTAAGGGACAAATTGCTTCCTCTGGTGTTACTGACATTGCCCAGGTTGCACAGCCATATAAAAATACCGGACCTACTAGTGTCATGTATAACTGAATCTTATTCCTTTGCGATATAAGACATGGCTTGAATAAATTGTTTAGTCTATAGAACATACGATTAGCATATATTATTCGCTGATATACTTCTTTCATCACATCACTTTTACTAGTAAGTACTGATCCCAGGCACTTGTATTCTAGAACACGTTCAAAGGTATGTCCATCAACAATAATAGAAGGAAGCAGGTCTTGACGGTGCGATATGAGATGTTATCCTCGCATTGTGGAGAAAGCGAGCGTTATCAGCGCACTCTTGTTTCCTAGTGTCATCAAGAATCACAACATCGTCAGCAAATTCCAGAATAGTGTCTTATCCCACTATCTCCATTTCTCTGATTCGGCAAGTTGCACAGCTTACTTTTTCCAAGGCCTTGTTAAATAGAATTGGCGCCAATGGATCTCTCTGCCTCAATCCACTTTAAATACTGAAGGGCGCCGATAATTGGTTACTGAACCATACTTGACAAGTTGATTGAGAGTAGCCAGCTGCAATTAGTCTGATGTGTTTTGATGGGATGTCAAATTCCTCTTATGTGCCCCACAATTCAGAGCGTACTATCATAAGCCTGTTGAAAATCGAAAAAGGTAAGGTGTAATTCCCGATCGAATTTATAAAATTTCTCCATTAGTTGTCTCATGGTAAATATATGATCAAGAGTTGACCATCCAGGGACAAAACCACATTGATAGGGGCCTACAATACTGTACAGGCCCGGGGGGCAGTACCACCTGGGAGCCACCCCCCATATTTTACCAAAACCACCCCAACTGGCAACACCATAAGACCAGAACATTACCCATGCACAGCAAGAGGCAGACACCCAGCTCAGGAGGTTAGCCAACTACTTGCAACACAAACATAAACATCTACATCAACAACTATCTGGGGCAGCTACAGTGACGTAATGCTGACCATGCAGCACCTAAAAGTATAAGAAGTGGAGTCCTAACTGGAGCCATTATCTGTTATACAGTGTGCGTCGCCAGCGGCCCTAGCCGACGTCTGTTCCAGTTTCATCATCAGGTGAGAGTCAGTAGTGCTCAGAATCCTTTATTTTGTGAACAGCTACCCCTAATTTGTACACACCAATTGTATACTTGTCTACATTCCCCATGTGAGACTTATCAATTTACATCTACTGACCAAATAAACACATGGTCAGTAAACCACACTTGCATTTACTAATTACACTCCTCTTCACGTCCTAATACCCCGCCTGTCCTTCGTCACGATCGTCCGTGACCGTAGTAGCCAGTAATTGCTTGGTCAGACTCCATTGTGCTTCCCGCACGCGACTCGACTGCCTAGCATCGAGCCGCTGACATAGCACGATTATTGTTCCGCCCAGCTGGCAGACCAGTAGCCTGTATTTAGAGGTCCATCCCCTAACAAACACTTACATCTTTGCAGGAACATCCCCTGGAGATTAAACACTAAACAACACACTACACTAGTAAGCTCTCCCAGCTACGGGAAGCTACTCTCATTTAGGAACGATCTTCCAAATTAGTACAGTAACACAAAGCGTGTTTTATCCCAAACTACCCCCCAACCAAGGGATTAAAACATATTTGGTGGAGGCGCTCCTACCACGCACAATAAGGGTAGGACTCATACAACGAGCCCTCGTGGTAGAACGAGCCGTACCACAAGCAGCCAAGCGACACTAAATTTTTTTTAAATCCTACATTACGTCCCACACTTTTTCTTTATTACACGGGGATTTGTATTATTACACCCACCCCCACCCTCCCCATAGTGCAAGATCGGTTGAAATTAAATGACCACGTTTAGAACTACACTAAGGGACTTTGCGCACCATTTGTCGGCTAGCACAACTCCACTCCTGCCGAAGTTAAAAATTAAGAACAGCGACTTGATAGATGATCACACTGCAATACAACTTATTAGGGAACTCGAATTAAAGGCAGCAGAGATCCGCGCTCAACACCCTGCAGCGGCAGCACAAGTCACACATTTTACACGATCCCAGGCCAGTGCGCACGGACAAGAATCGCCAATATCTAGCGCTAGTGAAGCAGATTGCTTGCCAACACTCCACCCCCTATTGCTGCTGCAACTGCAAATCACAGAGCAGAAGACTAATAATCTGCTCGCGCGCATCACACAGTTACTGGATACAGCCGCTGTTAAGGCAGACAATCACACGACAGAGGCAGTCCTAGACATACACACTATTTTGGAAACGGTGAAACAGGATTTAGACAGGACTGTGGACGTAGTCAAATCCACACAGTACGACAACACACCATCAATCAGTGACGATATATCAGGTGACGAGCCACCTGGTAACGTAACACACGTGTCGTACACGGGGAGCGAGGCTAATTCCCCTCAGAACAACACAAACACCCTGTCACGCGATAGCGTAAACAGATTAGAACCTTTACACGGCCAACGAGAGACAGACGAACAGGAAATGAACAGGCACACAGAATACCCCATGATCCACCCCACAACGTTCACGGGGGAAGGCCAGGATCCCGAGGAATACCTCAGGCCTTCAATAGAACGGCTCGGATCAATGGCTGGAGCGATGAAGTCAGAAAACGGCTCCTCCCTGCATACCTCACAAAGGCGGCCATGACATGGTATGAGCTTCATGAGGACAACCTAGAAGATGCCACATGGGAGGAAATCATTTTATTGTTGAAAAGTGAATTCCAGCTCATACCAGATGATGAGGACCTGTATGACCATATTAGACAGAGGTCACAGGGACCTAAAGAAAGCGCACAGTCGTACGTAAACGCAAAATTGCTGATGTGCGACAAATATAACGCAGCCATGACAAATAAGCAGAAAGTTAAGCTGCTAATGCAGGGCCTTAGACCATCCATCGTGGACAAGTTATGCATCATGAATAACCCCACGGTCCAACACATGCTGAATAACATTAAAACAATAGAGGCAGGAAAAAAGATCACGGAAAAAGCTACGGAGAAAGCCGTGAATCAGCACTTTCATCCACAAAAGGACGACACTAGTCAGAAGATGGATGAGTTAGTGGACAGGATGGAAAAGTTAACGATAGCTGCCATCCAAGCAGGCGGCAGACCGCCTAGGGGTGAACACACAGACACGGAAGAGCGCTATTATCCTGAAAGGGACAGGGGGTACAGGAGAGGAGACACTACGGGAGGGAGGAAATTTACTACCCTCCACAGCGGCCAACAATACCACATACACAGGGCAGGCCACACTACCCTCCGCGGTACTCACCGGTATCATACGCGGACGTAGAGCCGACATACCCCTCACGGCGACCACCATCCCCGTACACACCGGAGTACTACCCTGAAGAGTACGAACACAGCATCCCCCGGCGAAGCAGCCCGCCACCAAGCAGACAGGGCTATGCTGCCCCACAATACAGGGCAGACAGGGAGTATCGGGAAAACCCGCCCCCAAGCAGGCAAGGCTATGCAGCCCCGCAATATAGGGGAAATGGGGACTATCGGGAGAACCCACCCCCACGCAGGCAAGGCTATCCATCCCCACAATATAGGGGAAATGGGGACTATCGGGGAGACCCACCCCCATCAGGCAAGAGTATGCATCCCCACAACACAGGGGAAACGGGCAGTACCGGGAGAACCCACCCCCAGGCAGACAGGGGTATGCACCCTCCCAATACAGGGAAAAGGGGAATCGCCGGGAAAACCCGCCCCCGCAGCAGCAGACATACACCCCACCCTGGCGGAGACAGGAAAACGAACCACCGGGCAATAACCGCCAGACAAAAAAAACACAAAAGGACGGGAAACCAGAAACACATACCCAAAGGGCCCGGAACACTATCCCCTTCCCGACGAACACCCGAGGGAATTCAGGGATGAGATACCCCGCCGGGCAGACAGGGGGGCAATACCTCCCACACCTAGCTACCCACCGCAAGCGGGGAGTTGGCGCAGCCACCCCGAGGGGGGGGGGCGTACATACAGTACAGGGAGACGAACGCCCACGTTTCCAAAAAACGCTTAGACGGGGAGGTTCGGCCAGTTGATAAAGCGGCTGAGGTTCCTCCCCTAACACAACACCAGCAAGGCCCTTCACCTAAACAGACCCGTAAGAGCAAGGGGAAGAAGCAGCCAACTAAAGCCAAGGCTGACGATCCACCCCCGGACCATTTCCAAACACGCCCCGTACAAGGAGACGGCAACTGTCTGTTCAGGGCCATTAGCTTCCTAGTCCGGAACACCGAGGATCATCACAGGGACTACTGACAGAAAACGGTCCAACATATCCTGGCCAACTGGAAAGAGTACCGGGATTTTGTATCGGACGAGCGGGAAAACCCATTCCAGACCGGGGCGGACTACCGAAAATACATGGGTAGGGACGGTACCTATGCCGGCGCCGTAGAGGTAACCGCTCTCGGCAAGGTACTAAAAACGAACATACACGTGTACACTGACGTGCACTCGCCCCTGCTATTCACGACCGCGGGATTTGACAGGGACCTACACATACTGTTTACAGGGAACCCTAGGGCGGGACACTACACGCCCCTCACAATCACACGCGAACAGACCAAAGGCAAACCCACACCCTCCAAACAGGAAACCATACCCCCTACACCACAACACGGGGCTGGAAGTGACCCCACACAGGCGCAGGACGCGAGCTCACTCGGCATAGGGAAGCCAGCAACAGGAGTCGAACCCGCGACCGACTGGAACAAAAAACGGGGTAACAAGTGCAAACGTAGAGTCACATTTGCAGACACACCTTCCCAGGAGGGAGAAAGGAACAACACACCTACACAAAAACTGGGAACTGTCAATACATTAAACGTTCACCAGAATCCTTGTATTTTCACAGCACGGGCAGTAAAGAGAGCAGGCAGTGTACTGAATGGACACATTTCGCTGACCGAGGCAAAGAACTCGAGCCAGGAAGTAAACCGAGAGGCCAAGCGTGCCAAGTACAATAAGCGGCCAGCTCCATGCCTTCCCAGCACAGATGTTACGCCAGTAGCAACAACAACATACACCCTATACAACACAGCTTTGCAGGGCGAAGGACTCCAGGTATCGGCACTGACGATACACGCCAGCATAAATGGCCACAGGGTGCAAGCCCTAATTGACACTGGGGCAGCGGTAAGTTGTGTAAACAAAAAACACGTTAACGAAGGGCAAATACACGGTGTCACGGGTGACATCCGGCTGGTAGCGGCCAATGCTCAGACGTTAGAAAACACGGGGGTGGCAAACATACACCTCAGGCTAGACCATTTTGCCACAACACACCCCATGTTCGTTATAGAACATCTTTCTGCGCCAGCCATAATTGGCATGGATTTCCTCGCCATGTATGAAGCTAGCATAAATTTTGCTAGCGGCAAGATGCTTTTAAAGCATGACCACAGGCTCACCACACATCCCATGATATACACCAGAAACACAGATGGGATTCGAGCGGAGCGAGAAATCCACGAGCACCAGGCCTCTACATTGCACACAATCAGCAAACACACAGACACACACACAGATAAGGCGCCCAATCAGACAAACAGACAGGACCTGACACCGGAGCAAAATAAAAGGCTCACGGAGCTCCTGGAAGCCAATAGGGATATCTTTGCCCATTCGATGAAGGATCTCGCAGTGACAGACCTTATCGAACACCACGTCACACTCACCAGTGGCCGGCCAGTCCACCAGGCCCCCTTCAGGGTGAGTCAGAAGGAGAGACACGCCATCGACACTCAGATCACA
The DNA here is from genome assembly GCA_946902985.2 of Meconema thalassinum. Lineage (NCBI taxonomy): Eukaryota > Metazoa > Arthropoda > Insecta > Orthoptera > Tettigoniidae > Meconema > Meconema thalassinum. Next base: position 125,502,462 of record OX336397.1, read on the forward strand.
GAGATGCTCGAGGCGGGGGTATCGTCCCGGTAATTTCGAACTACAGTGCACCGGTCTTGCTGGCCAAGAAACGGGACGGTTCCCACAGGTGCTGTACTGATTACCGTAGGCTCAATAAGTTAGTCGAAAAAGACAGTTATCCACTACCAACGGCCGACACCTATTTGGATGCCCTCGGTGGGGCTAGCTGGTTCAGTTCGATGGATTGTTATAGTGGATTCTAATCAATCCCCGTCTATGAACCGGACAGGCACAAGCTGGCGTTCGTTACAGAGAACGGTCTATATACCTATACAAGGTTACCAATGGGCCTCCGTAACGCCAGCCAGACCTTCCAAAAGCTAGTGGATAAAACATTTTCAGGGCTAAAATGGCGTTCAGTATTAGTCTACGTGGACGACATAACGGTCTTGTCCATCACCTTTGACGAGCATCTCGTACATTTGGAGGAGGCTTTCGCAAGGATTAGAGAGGCCAAATTAAGGCTTAAACCTGCGAAATGTCAATTTGCCAGACAGCAGATTAACATATTGGGCCATATTGTCAACAGAGAGGGCATTATTCCCGACCCAGCGAAGACTAACGCAATAACGGGCATCCCAATGCCCACAAATTTGAAACAATTGCGCAGCTTTATTGGGCTCGCCTCTTATTACAGAAAGTACATCCACAGGTTCACACACACCGCCCATCCCCTAACCGAACTCACACGTGAGAAGACGCCCTTCAGCATTAAACAGGAACATATAGATGCCTTCAACACACTGAAGCAACTATTGACCTCACCACCATTACTGCAACACTTCCATAGTGATAGGCCCACCTTTTTACACGTGGATGCCAGCCAGTACGGGCTGGGAGCGGCCCTGCTACAGGAAGATGCAGAAGGGCGCATACGGCCAATAGCTTACGCTAGCAGAAAACTAACGGCCGTCGAGACTAGATACTCTGCCACAGAGCGGGAAATGCTGGCATTTTCATGGGGAGTGAACTATTTTCGGATATACCTCTATGGTATCCAGTTCACGGTAGTGACTGACCACGCGAGCCTGCTTTTTTGGGACAAATCCAAAAACCCAAATTCGTGGCTCAATAGGTTTATATTCCGCCTGTATGAATATAACTTCGTGGTCAAGCACAAGAAAGGCGCTACACACCTAGATGCAGATGGGTTGTCTAGGCTGCCAGTAGCCGATCCCCCAGATGACAGTAAGGACCACGAATGGGACGACATGCCCACTTTTGCCCTGACGGTGGTTAACATCAAGCAGGAGCAAGAACGTGATCCATACTTGAAACAGATTCTAATGGCACTAGAAAACTTGGATAAGGTGGATTCCAAGACGGCACGGTTGTCTAGACGATTTTTTCTAGACAAAGACGGGGTACTGAAATTTAAACACACAGCCATGCACGATAATGCACCTATAGCGGTTCCGGAGTCATTGAAAGAGAATATCATGATCGGACACCACAATAGCCCAATGGCAGGGGCACATTTGGGTACGCATAAAACATACCATAGAATCCGGGAGAAGTATTACTGGGTAAACATGAAGGCCGACATAGACACCTTCGTAAAGACATGTCACACTTGCCAGCGATTCAAAACAAGGCCTGGCAAGCCTCATGGATTACTCAACCCTATTCCCGTAGGAGAGCTATTCCATAGAGTCGGGATAGATGTGAAAGGCCCCATCACTACCTCTGAAAAAGGTAATAAATATATACTTGTGGCCACAGAGTATCTCACCCGATATATGATTACTAAGGCTGTTCCCAAAGCAGACACAAACAGCATAGTCGAGTTTCTATTTGGCATAGTCACACGATATGGCCTATTCCAAACCCTACTATCCGATAGAGGTACTATTTTCACCTCGAGAGTGCTACAACAGTTTTTGGAGGTACTCAGGATAAGGGCATACACGACCACGAGTTTTTCCCCACAAACAAATGGGCTCACGGAGAGTATTAATAAAATAATTGGAATTGCATTAGCAAAGTTCACGGGGGACACGGGGACAGACTGGGATAATTATTTGCAGCCCATTACATTTAGCTACAACACTTCCATATCCACGGCCACAAAACTCTCTCCACACTTCCTGTTGCACGGATATACACCTAGGAGTCCCATAGACAACATATGCACCCTACAGGACACTCTCCCAGACAATGCAGCCCGGCTAGAGCACTTGCAGATAGCTCGCATGGACGCCAGAAAGAATATAGCCACGGCACAGAAAAAACAAAAAGAACGGTACGATCGGCAAAGAAATACCGTGGAATACACACCCGGGCAATTGGTTATGGTTTCCAATTCCGCCCGTAAGAAAAATGAGTCCGAGTTCCTCCTGCCACGTTGGTCAGGTCCCTTCAAAGTCTGTAGGAATGTATCTGACCTAAACTATATCGTAAACGCGCACCATGGACGCAAACTAATCAAAGACACTATACACGCCCGCCGTATGAAGGCATATCACACCCGAAAAACAACACCTACACGTAAAGACGGGAACACTGTCAAAAGGAAGGGAAATGATTCCACTGGCAGACGTGAAAAGAAAGCCAAGAAATAGCCTTCGAACACCGATGACCTCACCGGGATACGAACCTAACACTAGCAAAACTGTCCCGGAGACACAAGCCTAAAAGGCACCAGGAATAATTACCCTGGACAAAGACGGTCTCGAACCCGCGACCTCCTGTAACTATCCAATTGAAGGATAGAACAATAAGGGACAGTCACACTAACGGGAATTCATACGCACAAAAAATTAAATCACCTCCGACACCTAGTCACCAAACACGCAACTAGCGGCCCGGAGACACACATACATAACGACATCTAGCCACCACTAACAGGAATATATTCGCCCCGCGCTTACAACAACACAAAATTTGGGGACACAAACATACAGAGAGGAAGGGTCTTTTCCATTACGGGAAGCCAAGACGCGCTGTATATGCCGACATCAGAAAGAAGTGTCAACAAACCTACACACATTGTTCTGGCACATATGGCGAGCGGGCCGCCCGACAAGCAAGCATAGGATTTCCTGCAAAGTTGTAACTTAATACCATCGCCAGGTCAGCGATAATACACACACATAATCATGCGACCTTCACCAGCTGCAAACAACCTACGAGCGCTCTAGTTCTGGCTGTAACACACACAGTCATTCACGCTGTTTTCAAAGCTGGATAACTCCCAAAATTAGGGTACGAGGGTCGTTCCGAATGGCACAATATACCCACACTGACGTATATTTTCATACGAGTGTCGCAAAAACACAAAACACGTGCCATGGTACACAAAATACAAAAATCGTAATACCAAGGCCTTAGGCCAAGGCGTGAACGAGCACATAGAAACACAATACAAACGTGCCAAAAAGAAAGCTAAACAATGGCATTTTTGGCGCGAAAACACAATCAGAAGCCACACTAAGGACGCACAAATCCCATCAGACAACGCAGACATAAAACACGGAGCATTACACGGGATCGCGGTTCCGAATGCCCAATAAAAGCGGACACCGTGGAAAACAAGAATTGCCGACCGACGAAAGATTACTTACAGACAATTACACGAGTACCAACGCACAAATAGCATCCATACACCATCCCCTACAGGAAAAACCATAGGGTCCCATACAGACACTGTTCCCCATAGAAGGGAGCCAAGAATAAAAATAGGCATTAGACTGTTTAAATTATATATATAAATGGCATGTTATCACAGAGTAAACGCTTTAAACATGTACTAGAGGTGGCAAAGGCATTGCAATAGGACCTATACAAGTACATAAGCGGTTGAGCCACACAATTATAATAACAGGGAGGTTCTTTAACATACTTAAAGGAGCATAGATTCGTGCCAAGGTACTCGCTACAACAGCCTACCCAGGGCATTAGCGACCCCGGGACTACCAATAGGGGCCGTACCGAAAGCGCCAGACTCCTACGGAAACCACAACACACTTTCCTTTGAACCATAGCGCCCAACACCTAAAATACGGGGGACGCCACTCTCACAGACACAAAACAGGTAACACCACATTTTTACGGCCAGAGATCATGCCAAAATTTGGACTACCCCGAACATGGGCAATAGACTTCCTAGACATGAATTACTGATAATTACACAAGGCAAAGGTCTTGCGGAAGAAATGTCTACACAACATCGGTAGCGAAAACAGGACAGATTAACACATTGGCCCTCCCGGAATGTCAAACAATGTCAACACATGGCCATTGGCAAAAGTCACGTTCCGTCAGTCGCCATATATAACATCAGAGACTTCCCGTATACAAGGACATGAAAACAAAACACAATAAAACACTGAGTTGCGAATTCTAGCGCATTGCAACACTGCTGTCGGCAGACACTCTTGTTATAACGGAAGTGACAATGAAATGCAGACATGACCACAGAAACAAACAATAATAATAGCATACAGTTGACACAGGATTCAGCGCTGTTACAATAGGTATAACATTTAGCAATGTACAGATACTATAGGCCGGATTTATCTTAGAGCCACAGGAGCATGTTTACAAGGATGTTAACAAGCCACACGCGCCACCTGACACTCAGCCACGCGACACACGATAAGCCTTATCCGATAACCGCCAGCGTGCTGTAGCGGAACGCAGCCACACACACGCAGCTGCGCTAATCACGGCTACGGCCACGTCCCTCCCACACGCGCCCACTAATCAGAGGCGAATACAGACAGATTCCCTGAGGGAACAACCCCCCCCCCCCAATAACTACTTCTCCTCTTGTTTTTTAATCTTTAAACAATCATCATAGGCGATCAGGACATGACCAGTTACACTCACAATCACTTGCTACCTTAACATTATAAATGAGAGACCACATTAGGCCGTGACGTCACAGCGTCACCGCACTTAACCATCCCAAGGAGCGGATAGAAACCCAATAGTGACCAAGTGAGGATGACAGGAGCAGAGATAGATAGCGCCATCAGAATGGCCAAAATACTAGCTACGGGATACTATCCTAGCACCCCTCTCCCTACATAACCTGTCACTAACAACACTATTCAACACAGACACATTATAACAGATAGACTACATTCAAAAATATACATCGGGGTTGATAGACTTCATGCGTCTACCCAAAGAGTGGGTATACTACACCCTGGTTCTAAATGCCTACACCCGAGTATTAGGGGTGAGTCGGAAACAGAATTAAGCATTATGCACATCTCTATGTCAAGAGATGAGGCCGCATTTACACTAACAAATATTTTCTTACTAAATAATCCCGCACGCAAGGGACATAGAATTATTATACCTCGGCCCATACTTATCCTCGAATGAGAGCGGATACGCCTCATATCCATCCTCATGCATGGAATATCCCACCCACATACCAGGGATATTATTATTATTACACCTGCATGGAATTTTTAAAATTTTTGCACACCTGGGAAGTACCTACCCCGTCCACTCACTGTAAAAACATCCTAGCAGCATCACCGGCTCCCGGCCACCATTAACATGGAGTCCAACGATGCGCAACCCTCTCCTACCACGCTTTAAGCCCATCCAGCAGATAACACCCCCGGATCCTAATAACAAGGGACCCAACACCATAAAAACCTACTAACACCTCCAGAAAATTACCAAGGCATTACCGCTGGAAATCCGACATGGCGACTACAGGCCTGAAGTGTCCCTGCATTTAGAAGATTCTACAACCCCAGAACACTTAAAACTTTACATAATTACACAGTAAATTACCTACATATCACACCTATTTTTTTTAATAAAAAAAGGAATCTGATATCACGCTGAACGATGATGAGAGTGTAAACAGAAAGGCAGAGGCGCCACACAAGAACAGAGCTGGGGAAGGCGATGATGAGGCCTGCCCCAGTTAACTCAATGACCCAGACTAAATAACAGACGGAACTACGTAAGGTTGAAGCATTGATGGCCTAGCGCGGGCAAACGCCAAAACCGGGGGTGCGTCTAGCCTACCCCCTCGGCATAGGAAAGTTACACCCACTATGCGCCACGGTCGTCGAAGCCAAGACCTGCAGGGGAGACTTTTTGACGGACGGGGCGAGAATTAGCCAGCTCCGCACCGGACTCAGGAGATGAACCTAGGGACGACCACATTAGGACTAGACTCCTAGTTAGTACGTAAGTTAAGTAGAGCTTCTATGGCGGGAAGTTAGTCTTCTACTCGCAGAAGTGAAGAAGAATCTCAGGATTCAGCGGGACCAATCCTAGATTCGCCAAGTCCTCGTCCCGCGTGACGGGGTGAAGACGACCAAATAAATGATAATCAACAAACAATGAATAATATACATGAAATATGAATAATATGGAATGAATGCGATCATTCGGTTCCGTGCCCACATAAATGGCTGACAGCGAGTCACCAGAGCTTAAATGGTCGCGCACCGGGTGGCCAGAGATATTAAATAGGTATGCAGCGGGCTGCCAAGAGGGGTTTTCGTGGGCAAACCCAGCAATGATAAATATATCAACAAATCACCAATGAAGAATGATGCCAACATAGGCAAATACAACGGCGATGAACAGGATAGCGGGGCGAGGCGTTTGCTCTTCAGCAGCGCAGTCGCCCGGGACTTTATTAATTACTATTTTATTAATTACTATTAAGAATGTCGACAATTAGAATTAAGACGGAGGGGACTACGAGGCATTGTTGGGTTCCGGTCTCAACAATGTACTACAAGGGCCCCCGTTAGTGAAAACGACCGGACGAGCCTCCATCGAAATTCTAGTGTTTAAGTTACAGTGCCATTTTAAAGGTCACTTAGATGTAAGCAAATTCAATAAGCGCTGTTGCTAAATAATAGCACAGCACATTTCGGCATTAGATTAAGGTTCCCTCGGCATGTAAATACAGCATATTCTTACATTTAAGTACTAATTAACATAAATTAAGGCAATTTTTTTTAAATTAAGGTAAAACCGTTCGGCACCTGGTGACTAAAAATCCGTTACCAAGGTAAGCCCGACAATACGTTAGGTTAAATTACATTAAGATAGCACGATCGGCACCTGGTAACCAAAAATCCGTTTCCAGGGTAAGCCCGACAATATATTAACATAAATTACACTAAGATATAACCGTTCGGCACCTGGCGACTAAAATCCGTCACCAGGGTAAGCCCGACAACATATTAATACAAATAGGATTCAGATTAAGCCGTTCGGCACCTGGTGACCAAAATCCGTTACCAGGGTAAGCCCGACAACACTAGGCTAAGATAGGTTAACATAGGCTAACCTAGAAGTAAGTTAGACTTCAGTGGCGCCACACTTAGTTTTATAAATTAAGCGCTGCCAAGAAAATGTCATATATAATGTATTGTAATGTATTGTCATGTATTGCTAACAACTAATCCACTTTCCCAAACACAGGAAAACCAGGGAGCAACGCATCCACAGATATACACAACAGAAAAAGAGTGCCATTAATACATTTCTTGATTTACAGATAACAAGGAGCATGAGCATGTCTATTGTAAATATATTTCCCACACCAAATTACACATACCCTTATCTCTGTCACACAAACACACTGCTCCTCATCGTTCTTCAGTCGCGCCAATAAGGTGACGACGCCGCGATCAGCGACGTAAGGTGACGTGGGGCACCGAGCGACGCTGACGCAAACACACGTATGAACACGCTTGAATAATAAGCAATATACGGTAGCCAGGGGCGGTGCAGAGATTGTGAGCACCTACCCTCGCTGCCAAGGTGAATTTTTCCACCCAAGGGGAAAATTTGCGAAAGGTAAGGTTAACGGCATGACCACTAACCCACAGCCATAGGTGAGAGGTACCTACAGCTCAGCGGATAGCAAAGGGAAGGGAGAATGAGTGGACAGACGAGAGCGCTACAGAAGGCCTAGAGAATGAGACGAGGTACCAGGCTCATGAGCAAAGCGGTCTAGTAATAAGATTATTATTTTATATTATATCATGCTTGTAAAACAAAATGTAAACCCAAAGCGTACACAAATATATATTAATGCTCAAGTGTACGCCTACGCACATAAACTTCCAATATGTCACGCCATTCAACACTGCCATAATGTCAACACCGAATACACTGTTTTGTTTTTTCCTTTCTACTCTAATAACGCCCAAATTTGTGAAGGTGTCCCGTTTCATCCCAAGAACAATAAACCATTATGATATATCCCTTTAACTTATACCCTGGGGCACCTGTTTTTCTATTCTCTTCCATCTTCTAAACTATACACTGCAGGGAGCAATTTTTTTCTCCATACAGCGCCGGACGGCACAACCATCCGTCCAGCCATGGTTTTTTTCCTCCCTGGATAATAACAACATATATATATATATATATAACGTCAAGACCATGCATTTTTTGTACCTTTATTATAACTATGTCAACTTTCAAAAATGAACTATGCCAAATTTACTATGTATAACATGTATAACCCAAAACCTACCCCTCTGAGCACACGCTGAACTCACATCAACACAACATCGACACACCTACACCAACACGGAAGAAAAGAAGAAGAAGTACAAGAAGCAATCAAGAACAAACCATCACATCGACACGCCCACTCTACTTCCAGTTCACGGGGACGCGAACTAATCGATGAGGGGGTCTCGTACAGGCCCGGGGGGCAGTACCACCTGGGAGCCACCCCCCATCTTTTACCAAAACCACCCCAACTGGCAACACCATAAGACCAGAACATTACCCATACACAGCAAGAGGCGGCCACCCAGCTCGGGAGGTTAGCCAACTACTTGCAACACATACATAAACATCTACATCAACAACTATCTGGGGCAGCTACAGTGACGTAACGCTGATCATGCCGCTCCTAAAAGTATAAGAAGTGGAGTCCTAACTGGAGCCATTATCTGTTATACAGTGTGCGTCGCCAGCGGCCCTAGCCGACGTCTGTTCCAGTTTCATCATCAGGTGAGAGTCAGTAGTGCTCAGAATCCTTTATTTTGTGAACACCTACCCCTAATTTGTACACACCAATTGTATACTTGTCTACATTCCCCATGTGGGACTTACCAATTTACATCTACTGACCAAATAAACACATGGTCAGTAAACCACACTTGCATTTACTAATTACACTCCTCTTCACGTCCTAATACCCCGCCTGACCTTCGTCACGATCGTCCGTGACCGTGGTAGCCAGTAATTGCTTGGTCAGACTCCATTGTGCTTCCCGCACGCGACTCGACTGCCTAGCATCGAGCCGCTGACATAGCACGTTTATTGTTCCGCCCAGCTGGCAGACCAGTATAGTAGCCTGTATTTAGAGGTCCATCCCCTAACAAACACTGACATCTTTGCAGGAACATCCCCTGGAGATTAAACACTAAACAACACACTACACTAGTAAGCTCTCCCAGCTACGGGAAGCTACTCTCATTTAGGAACGATCTTCCAAATTAGTACAGTAACACAAAGCGTGTTTTATCCCAAACTACCCCCCAACCAAGGGATTAAAACAATACCTTCAGACAATGGTTTCAAACGGTTTAGCAACAGCGTTGTAAAGACTTTAGATCCAATTTCAAGTAATGAAATCTCTCGGTAATTAGATACTTGAGTAGCATTACACTTCTTAAATATGGGATATATAACTACTCTCTTCCATTCTTCAGGAATTATTTCTGTTGTCCAAAATGATTCTCTTCAACGCACCCATCAAAGATTCACCTCCCAAATGGAGCATCTCAGCTGTGATAACACTACCTCCTCGAGCCTTATTGTTCTTGAGGGCCTTAAGTGCAACTCTGATTTCCTCCTCTGATGGTTCAGGAACTTCCACTCTATCAAACTGCGTCCTTTTCTGAATTGTAGTAATTGTAAGATTACCACAATTCAGTAGGTTCTTGAAATGCCTTTTAAATAGATTTGCCTGTTCAAAAGGTGGTAGGCCTGGTAGGCCTACCACGTCACCAGTCTCATTTGTTGAGATCAATGTATGTTGCCGATAAGCAACCCTGGCAAATGTTGTGAGCCGAAGAAAGGAGCGTGACGCCGTCGATTCTTCAACAGACTCTGATAGTGTTCCCGTTTCTACTTCCGTATGAGTCGATCAGTGTTATTTCTTGCCTCATAATAAGCTATCCTTGTATCTTCCTAAACTTGTGCGAGCCATTATAACCTCAACACTGATCTGACCTCTACAGATCCTCGACGTTCTTCATCGAGCCAAGGTTTACCTCTACATTTTGGATGGTAAACAAGCTCTTCATTTACACTCACGGACATTGCATTCCGCAACGTTACCCATGCATCTTCCACGTTTTTAGGATCAGTCAATATAGTGAGGAGTTTTGCAATTTTATCTTGATAGCGCTGTCTCATGGCTTCATTTTCCAATTTATCCTTGTCAATAAATATAGAGAATCAGAAAGTAAGATTCATATGGGACATGAACTGTTTGTACACCGTTGCTCTGGCACTGTGTTGATAAAGAAAACATTTAATTTCGGTTTACAATGCTGGGACACTCTCTCCCCACGGGTCATAGATAAGGAGGGCACAGCTATGCATTGTGAGTGAAGACCTCAACAGCACCGGGTGAGTTAGCCGTGGTCGTTACGGCATTACTGCTGGCAGTCGCTCACATCCGGGAGGCGAGGAGGTTCTAATCCCCCCGCCAGCAACCTTGAAGATGGTCTTCTGTGGTTTCTCATCTTCCTTCCAGGCAAATGCCGGGGATGGTCCCTAACTATAGGCCACAACCGCTACCTTCCACCTCCTCGTCCTTACATTCCAAGTGGGAACAGGAGAATGAAGATCGTCTTCAAAATGGATTCTCTTTGGCTGAGATGTAGAAGGTAGCTGTGCAGGTAGGTAGCTTCGCAGTTGATCAACAAGCCGTTTATGATATGTGTTGCCACTCTTGATTTCATAGTGGAGTTCTCCAAGGCACTTTGAAACCACACCCTCTAGCCAGGGTGGTGTGCCAGGTGAGTAGGAGCGAAACATGACAGGCTGGTTGATGTCAATGGATCTCTGTGATTTGGTAGGCTCCTTGGATACTTTTCTTTCCATTCGATCGTGGAGGCTGGGCTTCACTGAGTCGAGAAGAGTTCTGATTATCCTCCCTAGAAAGAGTAAAGAAGGTGGTTATCCCTTAGATTGATGACGTGCGTTGTGATACTGGCGAATGAAGCTATTTATAGTTTCTTGTATGTTAGATGCCGTTGCTTGACTGGTGAGGAGAGCACGCTTAAGAGTTAGAACACTTCGTTCAGCTTGTCCGTTAGTGGATGGATGATATGGTGCGATGCGTTTATGGAACAGAATGCCAGAAGACTTGAGGAAAGTTTGGAACATTTCAGATGTAAATTGAGGACCATGATCTGAAACGAGTGTGATGGGTGATGCATATTGTCCAAAATTTTCATCCAATAGACGACATGTTGCTTCTGCCAATGGACGATGTAACTTTAACCTGCAACCACTTACTGTATGCATCGACAATTATCAAAAGATAGTTGCCATGAATTGGTCCATCATAGTCTACAGTATATGAACACCTTCCCATGGTGTATGCGGGTATTCCAAATGGGGAGTCCTGTCAATTGGTGGGGACTTGGCATGGGCAAGGCAGTATCAATTTTAGGCCTAAAGATTAGAGATCGTGCCAGAGCTTTCATTTTAGTGATTCCAATATGAGCTAGGTGAAGTTCTCTCAGAAGTGCAGACCGGAATTTTGATAGAATGACAACTCGGTGACCAAGCATTAAACAGCCATTACTCAGGGTGTAATCACTCTCACTTCCTTTGTATCCCAGTCATGTGAGGGCCTTTCCTTCCAGAAGAGCATGTACAATAGAAGCAAGATTAGGATCTGTGGTGATGTCCAGGGTAATTTCTTCTGAGGTCAAAGGAAGTTGGTTGATTTGCTGAATAGTGAATTGGTTGAAGTCATCGCAGGAAGCAGCTGGGTCTGTATGTTCCTCAAATAACTGGAGTGCTGACATAGGATTATGCTTGGAGTTGGGTTTAGCACGCGATAAATAATCCACATTGCAATTTTGAGAGGCTTAATGTCATAGCAAAAATTTGTTAGATTGCTGGCATAGTTAATTGTTTGAAAGTCTAGAGAGTGTGAACTTGGGCAGCAGAGGAATGGGGTGCAAAAATGTGTGTTATAAGTTTATTGTCTATGTACATTATGAATTTCCACCCATAGACATACTGGAAAACCCGTTTTACTCCCCATACTACACTCAGAGTTTCTCTATCCGCTTGCGGATATGCTTGTTCGGTACTGCTGAGGGCCATGCTGGCATAAGATATGGGTCTGACAGACCCATTGGGCATGATATGGGACACAAAACTGCTCCCAGACCCACCAGACTGGCATCCATGGCGAGAGTGAGAGCGAGGTCAGAATTATAAGGCACAAGAACACGATCAGAGGCTAATTCCAAATTGTAAGGCTTTATATGCTTTTTCACCAGCAGGAGACCACTGAAACCGTGGGGCATTCAGCATCTCTCGGAGAGGGTGAGTAGATATTTGTGGGAAGAATGAATGGTAGAAGTTGGCCTTTCCTAAAACAAATGCAGTTCATCAGAATTTTGCGGTTGAGAGGCTTGAAGAAGGTCTCGAACATGGAGATAACGTTTGTGGAGCCCATTGCAATCTATTCTATGGCCCAGATATCCCACGCTGTCCAAGAGAAATGCACATTTTGATTTCTTCAGTCGGAGGCCTGATGCGTCGAGAGGGCGAAACACTTCTTCCAGCGCAGCCAAGAGATTGATTGGTGTATCTGAGAAAACAAGGATGTCATCAAAAGAGTTGCTGGCTGAATTGAGGCCACGTAGCACTTCTTCAAGCCAGCGTTGCCAGATTGTTGGAAAGCTAGCGACACCATACTGAGCCCTCATTGGCTGGATGAGACCATGCGTTCGTGTGTTGAGTGTCATGGCTGCATAGAACTCAGGGGTACAAGGAAGGCTCATAAATGCATCTGTTATGCCCAACTTTGCAAACACTTTGGCATGACGTGCCTTATGGAAAAGTTCCCGAAGCCGTGGAATTGGATGCTCATCCACAATTAGCTGTAGTCGCCAGTTATTAGAAGTTTATCATCCTTCATTACTACATGGGTAGGATATGCCCATTGAGAGTGTGTTACTCGTGAGTAGAGTCAATTTCAGAGGCATATGAATCCTTTAAGGAAAATGGTATCGAGCAGGCACATGCAAATTAGGGGGTTGCCCCCTTGGACAAAGTGGAAGTCGACAGCAGGACCTTGAAGATTACCAGCAGTATCACTTGCTTAGATGGGCCTCCAGAGTTAGTTGTTGAGGTAGACTTGCAAGGGCGTTGACAGCATTACTGGGTAAGATTAAGTTTTGGCCCTGAAAAAGCTCTTGGAGTAAGATGAGGTCTGAGAAGTGGGTAATCCATTCCCTCCCAAATATCTTCAATGTTCACAGGAATCAATATCCTAGGAATGATGGGGCCACCAGAATGCAGGGAATCCTGCAGACATTCAAAAGAGTTAGAGAGAACATTTGTGTGTCATGTACAGAACTGGAAGGACTGGAATACTCAGTAATTTTGGAAACTTCGTGAACAGTTGAAGTGGAGCTATGTCGTGCACTGGCTGAAGACTGACATACATTTGCAATATGCCCATACTGAAGACATGATCTACATTGGAAATGTTTGTGTGGGCATTCAGATCGCCAGTGAGGGGTACCGCAGCAATTGCAAGGAAATCTTGGGGTGCGGTTAGGATTAGGAGAAGACAGGCAATGTGTAGGGCTCGAAGAATGCCCGAAAGTTGTGTGAGGAGATGGTGAACGATACGACTGGAACCGAGGACTGGAGCGGGAACGGGTTTGATTAGTTTTAAGACGAGGACGACTCTCATGGAAGAAATTAAGCTGCTCTTGAAAAGGTTTCAAAATAGCTGATGCCTCACTGGTAGCTTCCATGTCAAGTGCAATTTGAACTGCTTCTTCAAACTTGGCAGGTTTTTTGGCAACAATGTTGTCACGAGTATTGTTGGAGATTACGCCATGAATGAACTGGATGATAAGGGAGTAGTCAAAAAAAAAAGTTTCGAATTCACAATATCGAGCACCTTCTTTTAGTCGAGATCCTTACACTGATATGATCTCTTCTGAACGTTGTACAATGCGCCGAAATTTAATGGCTTCAATGTACTTATTCATTGACTTAACGAAATGGCATACTAAAAGTTCCTCCGTCTTTTGAAAAGTGAGCTCGTCCACATCCCTCGGAAATGCAAGCGATTTGAGAGCGACGTTGAGGTTAGGGCCCATGTGAACACGCAGATAGTCTATGTATTTGTCTTTGGGTATGCAACATAATTGAGGTCGAAGCTTGAATCGTTTCAAGTATTCATCAACTTTTTCAGGTTTTTTATATTCGTGAAAAGAAAACTTGGCACTCACATGTGGCACATTGGCTTGCGAAGTGTGCGCCAAAGCATTCGTCTCTGCCTGAACGAGTTGAGCGACGATCACAGCAAGGAATTTCAAGTCTGTTACCTGTTGACTCATTTTGTCCGTTTTGTTTGAAGGTTCGTACCGATGCTCATCTCCACTATTATATATTCCTGAATGAATAGCAACTCAAGTAACATATCGCACTAGACACAAAGTACTTTTAATCACATCATACAATATGCGGGGACGCCCGATACATCAGACATAAAAGACAAGCGAAATTCAACAAATAACCATAGAATACTGTCCTCTGGGATGGATCCCCAACATTACATATCATAGATATAACAACAACTGCACACAGACGATGGGAGTAATCGCAGGAGGCTACTCTTAGAGAACAGATAAAGGGATAAATTAGGAATTAACATGTTAGATGAGGCTATTTTCATCAGCAGACTCAGATCGTGGAATCATGTGTTGAGAATGGGTAAGAGGTTATTGAACTCTGGCTTGGAGGGTAAGAGAAACACAGGTAGACTAACTAGGTGATGGTACAAGGGGAGAGGCTTACTGAGGGGGTCAGTGGAAGAACCACCCATCCCAACTAAAGCACATTTGGAGATGAGCAAGTTTTTATTAAATTGTGTACATTATGGAACTTACAAGTGATATAATGTTGATATTGGCTCTCGTGTCATTCGATGTGGTACTAGTCTAAGTAACTCATAAATAAGAATAAAACCATACAGATGACATTCCGGAATGCCGGACATGTATCAACTGAAGACAGATCCCTAGCGAAGAAAAACCCGTTGGAAATAGTAAACTCATTCAAATACTTGGGCGTGACACTGCGGATTACAGTAAAATCCTACCGACCACACACTAAATCAAGAACAGCAGAAGTTAGGGCCGTGGAGAGCTATCATGGGCCCTGGGGGGAAAAACTACCTGGTCTCATTTCTTCAGTGATACCCTCACGTTTGTATCGTTCTTCTTCTATAATCCTTACATTTAAAAAGAGCTTCGAGAAGAAAGTACAATACACAGAATCTTTTTGACTCATAGAGTCACCCATTTTTCCGTATTGACTTAATATACCAAACAAAAGTTTATCAGTTCTGCCTCGTCAATATAATATATTTTAAACTTCATGCAATAATCACATGTCACACTCTCCTAATGGTACATGTTTCAATGTCAACATATATTGGAGTCATCATCAGCCTTATATCGAATTAGCAGCACTTTCAAAACACTTGGTAAAAACATATGTTACAAGTAAAATATTAACATAAAACACTCAAAACACATATACACTGAACACATTAAAAGTTTCCTTAAAAAGGGTTTTAATTATGGTCGGCACTAGTTGCAAGAACCCTTTAGATTTAAAAGTCCATCTTGAGGTATACACAGTTCAGTTCTTGTTCTTGTCACCAAACTTCCTGAAGGGTTTCCATTCGGCAACTGGAAAGAAATATCGCTATGAGAAAGAAAATATTTATAACCCTCGAAAATTTGGAAAAATATCCTGACCTACTTGTAACACTTTTGTAATTTGAGGCAAGAGTCACACATAGCCGTGCTGTGCTATCTGGAGGCTGTGCTACACTGACCTGGCATGTAGCAGCGTAAGCGGCCAGCGAGACCGTACTCAGTAGGGGAAGTGAGGGGTGACTAAAGGAGCTATGACCTTCTGTGTATCAGAACTAATGTGAGGGAGGGGGGTATGGTACATTGGAAAACAAATCAACCATTGTAGCCTATATCTAGGGTGGTTTGTATTTCGTTCTATAATTACTCTGTGTTTCATAGAGGACGTTATTGTTTTCAAAATTTATCTCATTTAGATTAGTTGGGGGGCTGTTCATTGAATTGAATCTATTTCAATTTCTTCGAGAATGTTCATTTTAGTTCCCTTACTTGTGTAATGTAGGATTTCCATGTCATTATTGATGTCTGTGAAAGCATGCCTGAACTCTTTCATATGGTTTGCCTTGGCGGAAAATTTGTTGTACTTAATTGCATTATAATGCTCGCCATATCTTGTTGTAAACGCTCTCCCCGTTTGTCCACAATGATTAGCATCACATTTTGAGCATTTTAGCATATATATACCTGATTTGTAGGATTTGTTTGTATGGTTTAATTTTGTAGTATTAAAGAAAATTTTGGCGTTGGTGTTGGATGTTTTGTAGGCTATTTTTAGTCCGCACTTTTTAAATTGACACACATTGATGAGAAACCATTAACCTTGGCAATCTGCTAAATAGTTTTTATTTCTTTCTTTAATTCTGTTATGTCTAAGGGAAGTGAAAACGCTCTGTTGACCATACTGTAAAAAGCGGCTTTCTTTTGGTTGCCCGGATGGTTTGAATCATTTCTAATAGTTGTGTGGGTTTGGGTTGGTATTCTGAACACTATATAACTTAGCCTGTTGATGTCTAAGTGAACTGTAGTGTCAAGGAAATTGATTACCCCATTAACCGCTGATTCTGAGGTGAACTGTATGTTTTATCCAAACTATTTAATTTTAGTAATAGTTCCCCTATGCTCAAAACATTATCGTCGATTATAACAAACACGTCATCCAAGTATCTACCCCAATAATGAATGCCTTCAATTTTACCTACCACTTCTTCATGTTCAAGATGGTTGAGATAAATATTGGCCACTAGCCCAACAATATTATTGGCAGGTTCAAAAACAAACCGATTACCCGCCTAACACCTGAGGAAAAAGAACGGCTTAAGTATGCGGCTTTTATCTACTTTAATGCCAAATCATATAGTGTATCAAACATTTTTAAAAAGTGCGGACTAAAAATAGCCTACAAAACATCCAACACCAACGCCAAAATTTTCTTTAATACTACAAAATTAAACCATACAAACAAATTCTACAAATCAGGTATATATATGCTAAAATGCTCAAAATGTGATGCTAATCATTGTAGACAAACGGGGAGAGCGTTTACAACAAGATATGGCGAGCATTATAATGCAATTAAGTACAACAAATTTTCCGCCAAGGCAAACCATATGAAAGAGTTCAGGCATGCTTTCACAGACATCAATAATGACATGGAAATCCTACATTACACAAGTAAGGGAACTAAAATGAACATTCTCGAAGAAATTGAAATAGATTCAATTCAATGAACAGCCCCCCAACTAATCTAAATGAGATAAATTTTGAAAACAATAACGTCCTCTATGAAACACAGAGTAATTATAGAACGAAATACAAACCACCCTAGATATAGGCTACAATGGTTGATTTGTTTTCCAATGTACCATACCCCCCTCCCTCACATTAGTTCTGATACACAGAAGGTCATAGCTCCTTTAGTCACCCCTCACTTCCCCTACTGAGTACGGTCTCGCTGGCCGCTTACGCTGCTACATGCCAGGTCAGTGTAGCACAGCCTCCAGATAGCACAGCACGGCTATGTGTGACTCTTGCCTCAAATTACAAAAGTGTTACAAGTAGGTCAGGATATTTTTCCAAATTTTCGAGGGTTATAAATATTTTCTTTCTCATAGCGATATTTCTTTCCAGTTGCCGAATGGAAACCCTTCAGGAAGTTTGGTGACAAGAACAAGAACTGAACTGTGTATACCTCAAGATGGACTTTTAAATCTAAAGGGTTCTTGCAACTAGTGCCGACCATAATTAAAACCCTTTTTAAGGAAACTTTTAATGTGTTCAGTGTATATGTGTTTAGGGTGTTTTATGTCAATATTTTACTTGTAACATATGTTTTTACCAAGTGTTTTTAAAGTGCTGCTAATACGATATAAGGCTGATGATGACGCCAATATATGTAGGCGTTGAAACATGTACCATTAGGAGAGTGTGACATGTGATTATTTCATGAAGTTTTAAATATATTGTATTGACGAGGCGGAACTGATAAACTTTCGTTTGACAATACACAGAAGTCTACACATCTTCCTGATTTTCAGTTATTCATCATTTCGCACACACATTTTTTTTTATTGTGGCTAATGGTTTTGTCCAGGCAGTGGTCTAACCCAGTCGAGACTAATGGTTTTGTCCAGGCAGTGGTCTAACCCAGAAGAGACCAATGGTTTCATCGAGACGGTCAAATCCAGTAGCGACTAATGGTTTTGTCCAGGCAGTGGTCTAATCCAGTAGAGACCAATAGTTTCGTCCAGATGGTCAAATCCAGTAGCGACTAATGGTTTTGTCCAAGCAGTGGTCTAATCCAGTAGACACCATTGGTTTCGTCCAGACTGTCTAATCCAGTAGTGACTAATGGTTTTGTCCAGGCAGTGGTCTAATCCAGTCAAGACCAATGGTTTCGTCCATATGGTCTAATCCAGTAGTGACTGACGGTTTCGTCCAGGCAGTGGTCTAATCCAGTAGACACCAATGGTCTTGTCCAGATGGTCTAATCCACTATTGACTAATGATTTTGTCCAGGCAGTGGTCTAACCCATTAGAGACCAATGGTTTCGTCCAGATGATCTAATCCAGTAGTGACGAATGGTTTCGTCCAGGCAGTGGTCTAATCCAGTAGACACCAATGGTTCCATCCAGATTGCCAAATCCAATAGCGACTAAAGGTTTTGTCCAAGCAGTGGTTTAATCCAGTGGACACCAATGGTTTCGTCCAGACTGTCTAATCCACTATTGACTAATGAATTTGTCCAGGCAGTGGTATAACCCATTAGAGACCAATGGTTTCGTCCAGATGGTCTATTAAGAACAAAGTTCCAAATGGTTCCGCCTCTAATCCAAAAGTCGTACCGTGGACTAATGGTTTCGTCCAGGCAGTGGTCTAATCCAGTAGAGACCAATGGTTTCATCCAGACAGTGGTCTAATCCAATAGTTAGTTAGTTATTGTTGTTTTAAGGGGTGCAACTACGAGGTCATCTGTCATCTAATCCAGTAGAGACCAATGGTTTTGTCCAGGGAGTGGTCTAATCCAGTGTCGATCTATAATTTCAGAATAGTTGCTGGAAATGCTGTCCTTCAATTTCTAAACACATATTGCACCAATGTAGGAAGTTTCGGTACGCTTGCTGTAATTCATCCTCACTGATATTTAGTATGAGTGCAATTATTTTGTTCTCGAGAGTCTCCAGAGTACGCGGATTGTTTCTGTATACCTTTTGTTTGAGGTTCCCCCACAAGTAAAAATCGCATGACGCTGAAACTTATGAACAAATTTACTGCAAACTTCTTCTAGAGAAGACAAGTTTCCACTAGAAAAATTCAATGTTTTGTTCTATACGTAACCACGTTCACGGGACATCAGGCAGGCTACAGTACTTCACAGCAAGTCTTAATTATCACAGCTGCATGCATAATAAATGCTATGATAACATACAGGGCTTATCGGCACACTGTTGTAATCGGCGCATGCTATAAATGTCATTGCGATCTGTCCACGGTACGACTTTTGGAAAGCTCCATTCTATAAGGAGGACCCTCACTGCAGATTACTGTGTTTGCCCTATTTGGCAGCTTACCTGTCTGGACTATGAGCTCCTAGCTTTAAATAAATGTTAATGGTCCTTGGATTTACTCTATTGATCCCCAGGCCTTAAAGCGAGGTCCATCTAAGATGCATCCAGCTATTGAACTCTAAAATACTGCCTTGGTTAAGCTTTGGGTTATTGGGAATTGGGTACATTAGTAATCTTTCTTACTAGCAGGTACCCGCGGCTTCGCACGCAATGAAGACAATGGGGATGACGCATTATTACTGATAATTGGTGTATTCTATTACAGGAATCTCAGCTAGGTGGGTCTATTTCAATTCGGAAAATTCTGATGCCTACAGTATATTAGTATGAGCCGCAAATTGGGAATTCCATAGAGTTGAGAAAGTCTACAGGGTACGATGTTACCTTATGTGATAACATTTTAAAATTACGTTCTTCGTTTGGCATTTTGTTGTCTGGATACTCGTGAGCACGCTACATAGCCTACAGTTGCCAATGGGAAAAAATGGTTTAGTCTAAATGTACTCCCGCTGCTGTTAAGTGTGTGTCATTGCGCTTTGTTAGTAGTGATTGCCGATTGGGAATTAAAAGTATTTTTCCTTAAGCTATTCAGGGTGTAATTTTCCCACAATTAATGATGATTTGATTGTCAACATGTCGCTGTTAATAGACCTACCTTGGAAACTGATGTACATTGTTACATCCCAGTGATTGAAAATCTCCAACAACACTTTTGCCTCACATGCCTCTCTAAATATTGAAAATTGCTGATTATTGTGCTTTTAGAGATCTTTGAAAGAGGTTGCCCTCACACATGGTGTAGATGCATTGCCAAAGGATAAACATTCCATGTAACGAACATGGACCGTGTAATCTGTGTTCGCATTTGCGAATGATTAATGTGTTCATTTTTGTAAGTTTTGCCAACGTCAAAAGTCAGACCAGAATTTGATTTCATAACCTCATTTTTCGTCACCAAGTGTTCGTGACAATTAACTTTTTACTTCACCTTCCTGTTTAATTTAAACATATTTAAAATTGTTTTCATACTTACTTATTATTAGAGACGAGAATTATAGGCACTAAAAACAGTTAAAATAGGCAGGCATATAGGCTCTTAAAATAGCCAAAATAGGCATGTGAATAGACACTAACGTGTAAAATAGGCATGAAAATATTTCTTGTAATTTAATAACATATTTAATTACTATAAAAAGAATTAACAATAAGCAACTTATAATTTAATAACATACTTATCTTATATATAAAAGTGAAATTATGTATGTATGGATGGATGTATGTATGTATGTATGTATTGTTACGTGCCACCCCCTAGTGGCACTTTTGTTAACTGGATTACGGAGGGTAGAAAACACAACACCAATTACTGCTTTAAAGAGAAGTTAGCTTTATTGCTTGCAGGAAGAGGTACACTACTCATCAGCAAATACAAGCAATTGGAACCTTACTCCAGTTTCCTCAAGTCTCTTCCATGAGCGCACTTGGCCCTTTCACTTGTCAACAAACCACAGAAGTTAAACCGTCTTAATGAGTACGGTGGTCTTGACAGAAACTACCTGCTCCTCTCCCTTATGTCACCAACTACAGTTACTTACGATAGCTTGCTGCACGCTGTTCACAAGCTGGGAAACAATGTCACTGGATTTCGTAACTCGCACGGCACTTCGTCACTACACTTCTGTCGCTCAGGAAAAACACGCACTAGCTCAGAAACACACACCCACAGAAAACTCCGTCCCCTCACTGTTGAAGCCGCTTATATAGCCGGCTGGTGACTCAATGAATTCTAGAATCGTCCAGGATACGCGGCTTCTCGACATTTCCTTCACTGGGTGGGTCACGAATATTCTGGACCACCCTTTCACTTCGCAGTCCGTTGCGTAACGCGCACGTAATACACTGAGGCAGAGCACACACAGCCCGGGGGAGCTGTGACTCATGCGGCGAGCGACAAAACAAATTCACAGCTATAACACCACCCCCTTCCTAAAAGGCTGATCGTCCCGATCAATCATTGGTCCGTCTGTGTCCCTCCGTAGGCTGCCAGGCGATCCCGATGCACGATCTTCATATTCGCCCTCGGGCTCCGCTGGATCCTGTAGACGACATTGTTGATCCGTTTCACGACTCGGAACGGGCCCTCCCAGGACTTCTGCAGTTTGGGTGTCAGGCCTTTCTTCCGTAATGGGTTGAAGAGCCAGACCAGGTCGTCCTCGTGGAATCCACCTGCATCCGTCTGTTGGTCGTATCGGGTCTTCATTCGGTCGGTCTCGATCCGCAGTTTCCTCCTCGCGAACGCGTGCACGTCCGCCAGTTGGTCGACCAGTTCTTGACAATACTGGCTTACCGGGACCGGATCATTCCCAGGTCGGCCGAAGGCAAGATCGACAGGTAGGCGGAGCTCCCTCCCAAACATGGCCCGGCTGGTGTGCACCCCGTGGCTTCATGCACGGCGGCGCGGTAGGCCAGGAGAAATAGTGGAAGATGTTTGTCCCAATCCCTCTGGTGCTCGCTGACGACTATTCGGAGATGATTCTCAATGGTGCGATTGAATCGCTCTACCATCCCGTCGGACTGAGGGTGTAGCGGCGATGCCCTTGTCTTCCGGATTCCCAGCAGCTGGCATAGGTTCTGGAACACCTGCGACTCGAAGTTCCTCCCTTGATCGGAGTGCAGCTCCAGGGGTACTCCGTACCAGCTGACGAATTCCTTCACCAGGGTCTCTGCAATCGTCGCGGCTTCTTGGTTAGGGAGCGCATACGCCTCCGGCCATTTGGTAAAGTAGTCGCTAACGACCAATATGTAGCGGTTCCCTGCCTCGCTTAACTGGAATGGCCCAGCAACATCGATGGCCACTCTCTCCATGAGGCCGCCCACGTTGTAGGTCTTCAGTGGACCCAGTCGTCTTCGTCCTGGGCCCTTGCTGGCTGCGCAATCGTGGCACCTCGCGCAGTGGTTCTCTACGTCAGTTCGGCATCCGATCCAGTACAACCACTCTCTCAGCTTCTCCAGGGTCTTCTTTATTCCTAGGTGTCAACCAGATGATCCTCCAGGTACGGCAGATGAGGCCATCCCTTACAATCAGCGAGTCCCACTGCGCCCAGTAGGACTTAAACGTTGGGCTGCAGTCACTCACAATGTTCCACCCGGGTCTGGGGACACAGGCCCTCTTCCATTCGGCTATCAGTCCCAGGTCATCATCTTCTGCTTGTGCCCGCGTGAAAGATTCGCGGCTCCAGTTCCCTTGAAGTTCCACAGTAGTTCGTCGGCACTGTATCCCGGTGACCTCCTCCCTCCTAGTACAGAAGGTGCAGTCTTCGGGGCACGGTCTTCGTGACAGGGTGTCGGCATTAGAATGCAGTTGGCCTTTCCTGTGCTGGATCTCGAAGTTGTACTGTTGAAGCCTCTCTAACCACCGCGCGAGTTGACCCTCGGGCTGTTTGAAGTTCAGGAGCCACCGCAGGGATGCATGGTCGGTCCTGATGAGAAATTCTTGCCCGTACAGGTACTTGTGGAAGTGTTCGATGGTCTTCACGATGGCGAGCAGTTCCTTCCTGGTGACGCAGTAGTTCCTCTCTGGCTTTGACAAGGCTTTGCTGAAGTAGGCCACTACTCTCTCCTCGCCGTCCACTATTTGCGACAGGATTCCCCCTATACCAAAGTCGCTGGCATCGGTATCGACGATGAACCTTGTTCCAGGTCTGGGGTAGGCAAGAATAGGCGCGGTGCACAGAGCCTGCTTGAGTTGTTCGAAGGCACTGTGGCATTCTGCTGTCCATGTGAAGAGTTGGTCCTTCTCAGTCAGTCGATGCAGTGGTTTGGCGATATCGGCGAATCCTCTCACGAAGCGACAGTAATAAGTGCAGAGTCCCAGGAAGCTTCGTAGTTGGGGCTTGTCCTTCGGAACTGGCTACTCCCTCACAGCTGCGGTCTTTTCTGGGTCGGTGCGCACCCCTTCCTCGGAGACAATATGCCCAAGGTACTGGACCTGCTCCTGGAAGAGCTGACACTTCTTGGGGCTCAACTTCAGCTGGGCAGCCCGTAGCTTCACCAAGATCTCCTTCAGGTTGCTGTAGTGCTCCTCGAAGCTTTTTCCCAGAACGATGACGTCGTCTAAGTAGACCAGGCAGGTCTTCCAGTGTAGTCCCCTCAGAATGGACTCCATTAGCCTTTCGAAGGTCGCAGGGGCGTTGAACAGTCCGAATGACATGACGGTGAACTGCCAGAGCCCGCTGCTCACAGAGAACGCCGTTTTCTCACGGTCCTTAAGGTGGACCTCCACCTGCCAGTAGCCACTCTTCAAATCCAAGGTGGAGAACCATCTTGATCCTGATAAGGTGTCCAGCGTGTCGTCGATCCGGGGTAGAGGGTAGCTGCCCTTCTTCGTGACGTCGTTCACCCGCCTGTAGTCCACGCAGAACCTGGTGGAACCGTCCTTCTTCTTCACTAGCACGACCGGAGAACTCCAAGGACTATGTGATGGCTCGATCACCCCTTGCTCCTTCATCTCTTCTACCATCCGGTCGACTTCGGCTTGCTTGGCGAGCGGGACTCGTCGGAATGGGGCCCTAATCGGTGCGCTGTCCCCAACGTCGATTCTGTGCTGGACCAAGCTTGCCCTACCGAAGTCTTTGCTCCCCACGGAGAAGACATCCTGGAATTCGCATAGCAGGTCCTGAAGTTGGCGTGATTGCTCCTCGTCTAAATGGTCCTGGGATCCTTGGTACAGCTTCTGTAGTTCTTCTGGCAGGGCGCGTCTTCTTCGGTTGTCCGTCTGCAGGTGTCCGTCCGTCGTGTCTGTGATGCGGGCAATCCAGGTAACGGGCTCGCAGACTCCTAGGTTGGTGTCCCGGTGAACCGTAATATAGTAGTCGTTCAGGTTGGACAGGCGGACGTACGGCCGAGGCGTCGTGTTGATGAGGGTCTTGGCAACTAGCAATCCTTTTGTATGGATGTCCTCATATTTTGGATCAATGACAGCCGCCTCTCCCTCAGCTGTTCCGTCGGCAATTACTGCAGCGCTGACTTCCGTCCTGGCGGGAACGATGACGTCCTCTCTCAGCCTTACTCGTCGTGCGGTGACGGCCTCGTGTGCTGGTCGCAAAGCAAGTTCCTCCCTTCCGAAGTGCAGTGTGTTGGTACTCAGATCCAAGATGATGTTGTTCTGGTCCAGGAAGTCCAGTCCGATGATCACTTCATTTGATACGTCAGCCACAAGCACTGGATGCTTTATCACCCGTCGACCAATGACGAACTCCAGTGATGCTTCGCCATGTACCGGTGCGGTCTCTCCGGTCGCGGTTATTAGCTGGAGGTTCCTTTGTGTGGGTTGCACTCTCCACTTCGGGATCACGGTGGGGCTGACGATGGTCCTCGATGCTCCCGTGTCGATTGGCATGGGCCAGCTCACTCCGTTGATGACTCCGTCGACCATCAGGCTGCTATTGTCCCTCCGTAACTTCGTCACACGGACTTGGACTGCCGGGGCTTGACGACTGTCACAAGCCAACCTTTGACCCCAAGGCTGGCTAATACTTGTTTCCCTGGGCCGCGGGGTTTTCAGACGACTGACTTCCCGTCGGATACCCTCGGCGGCGGCGATCACCACATTCCTTCCTCAGGTGGCCTTTCCTACCGCAGGTCCAGCAGGTCGGTAGTCCTCTTCCGGGCCGCCTCTCCGGTTGTCATCCGGCTGTGTCGTTGCTGGTAGTGCCGCGACTATCGAAGAAACGGCTTAGCGCCTCCATCAATTCGTCGGCCAGGGGCTTGGTCTCGTTGGTTTTTGCTGGTTCGTCGACGTCCACTTGACGCACCCGCGCGTGCATTCTAGATGCCTGTTTCGCCGTCTCGAACTCAAGTGCGTTGCTCAGCGCATCTGCCAGGGTCTTATTGCGCGCGAGTCGCAGCGCCTGTTGAGTGTCCGAGTCCCGTAGCCCGTCGGTGAAGGTCTGCGTCGCAATCTGTTCCAGAAAGTCGGCCAGCGCTGTTGGGTAGGCGAGCCTTACGAGGCGTGCGATGTCCATCTCGAACTCCTGCAGGGTTTCCGCGTTCTTTTGCACCCGGGTCCAGAGCTACTTCTGGTAGGCCTGCTGAAGATGGCTATCCCCATATCGGGACTCCATATGGGCGATCAGTGAAGCGTAGTACTGGGATCCAGTCGGGATGGCCTGAAGGACGTTAAGGGCGTCCCCTCTCAGCGCTACAATGAGAGTTGTAGCCTTTTCCGTGCTGCTCCAGTTGTTTATGGAACAGGCTGCCTCGAACTGACGTAAATAGGTGCTCCACGGGGCCTTTCCGTCAAGGTTGGGGGAGTCACTCTGCTCTGTCCCGTTCCTGATGTCCCCGGTGTACCTGTGGGCGGGCGTCGGCGCAGCTCGGCAACTTCCTCTTGAAGAGCGTTGAATTTCTCTTCCACCCCCGTGAGTGGGCGTTGGCGCAGTTCGGCAACTTCCTCTTGTAGGGCTTTGACTCTCTCATCCACCCCGGTTGGCGGACGTCGGCGCAGCTCGGCGACTTCCTCTTGTAGGGTTTTTAATCTATCTTCCATCCCTGTCGGCGGGTGTCGGCGCAGCTCAGCAAATTCCTTTTGTAGAGCGTTGAATCTCTCTACCACCCCCGTCAGCGGGCGTCGGCGTAGCTCGGCAACTTCTTCTTTTAAGGCGTCGAACTTCTTTTCCACTGCCGTGACTTCCTCACACAGACCCAGTTCTAATTTCTTCAGGTCCTGTGCTAACTTATTCTGCCCGTCTTCCATCTTCTTATGGCCGTCCTCTATCTTCTTGGTTAAATTCTTCTGGCCATCTTCTAATTTAGCAGTTAGGTCCTCGGCTAACTTCTTCTGGCCGTCCTCCATCTTCTTCTGGCCGTCCTCCATCTTCTTCTGGCCGTCTTCTAATTTGGCAGTTAGGTCCTTGGTTAAATTCTTCTGGCCGTCTGCCATCTTGGTTTCCATGCCACTTAATTTTTGTAGCAATGCTGCGAATTGCTCTTCCTTTTTAGATGTTTGTCTTGTAAGGGGCATGCGCTCACAGGAAAATTTTAAAAAAATGACCTGCTCAGGTTTTGAAACCAGGACCGTCAGGTGTTGTGCTTGTGCTTGAGTTCGTAATCCGGCTTCTGACACCAGTTGTTACGTGCCACCCCCTAGTGGCACTTTTGTTAACTGGATAACGGAGGGCAGAAAACACAACACCAATTACTGCTTTAAAGAGAAGTTAGCTTTATTGCTTGCAGGAAGAGGTACACTACTCATCAGCAAATACAAGCAATTGGAACCTTACTCCGGATTCCTCAAGTCTCTTCCTTGAGCGCTCTTGGCCCTTTCACTTGTCAACAAACCACAGAAGTTAAACCGTCTTAATGAGTACGGTGGCCTTGACAGAGACTACCTGCTCCTCTCCCTTATGTCACCAACTACAGTTACTTACGATAGCTTGCTGCACGCTGTTCACAAGCTGGGAAACAATGTCACTGGATTTCGTAACTCGCACGGCACTTCGTCACTACACTTCTGTCGCTCAGGAAAACACGCACTAGCTCAGAAACACACACCCACAGAAAACTCCGTCCCCTCACTGTTGAAGCCGCTTATATAGCCCGCTGGTGACTCAATGAATTCTAGAATCGTCCAGGATACACGGCTTCTCAACATTTCCTTCAATGGGTGGGTCACGAATATTCTGGACCATCCCTTTCACTTCGCAGTCCGTTGCGTAACGCGCACGTAATACACTGAGGCAGAACACTCACAGCCCGGGGGAGCTGTGACTCATGCGGCGAGCGACAAAACAAACTCACAGCCGTAACAGTATGTACGTATGTATGTGGTTGAGTGGGTGGGTGGATTTGTTCCCTATACAAATCTACACCGTTCCACCAATCTCAACCAAATTTTGCATACACATAGTTTAGGACCCAGAAGGAACGGCTGGCTACATAAATTTTCGATAGTCTTTCTCATTCTTCTGATTTCGACCTTTTTGCACTCAAGCAGTGGCTAATAAAAGCAGAAAATAAACTGATGAAGTAATAGCAAGGCCGGCCATCTCCTTAGCAACAGTAGCTCGAGAGGGGACCACCAAGTTTCCATATATCTTGGTAAGAGGCCATGCTACACCCACTGCCAGATAGATCACATGGCTCCAAGCTGCTTTCAACTGCCTGTCCATTCAACACAAGATGGGTTACAGCACCAACGCACTGATCGCCGCTGCATTTTCACTCCCTGCTGGATCGCATCCCTCCTGGCTGCTTTAAACTGCCTGTCCATTCAACACATGATAGGTTACAGCACCAACGCACTGTGATCGCCGCGGCATTTTCACTGCCAGCTGGATCGCATCCCTCCTGGCTGCATGGCAACAGTAGCTCAAGACGGGACCACCAAGTTTCCATCTATCTCGGTAAGAGGCCAGGCTACACCCACTGCCAGTTAGATAGCATCCATTCAAGCTGCTTTAAACAGCCTGTCCATTCAACACAAGATAGGTTACAGCACCAACCCACGGTGATCGCCGCAGCATTTTAACTGCCAGCTGGATCGCATCCCTCCTGGCTGCTTTTAACTGCCTGCCCATTCAACACTCAGACGCATACAGGATATACTGTATATTAATTCACTGTTAGGTTGCAGCACCGACCTAACGCGGCTTTTGAAGGGGACGATACCTGAAACAAAGGGTTTTTACGTTTGGAGGCTTAATAGAGAGATTGAAAAAACGCGAAAACATGGCACTAAGTTAGTTCTTTTGTTATTCAATCAACATAAAGTTTATGATATTAATTCACACACATACTAACGGATAAATTTTCAATATAAAGAAAAGCGAAATACAAAACAAAGGGTTCTTAAGTTTGGAGGCTTAATATCGAGATCCCAGGCGCTAATTCTGGTGACTTGAGAGAATTCCCCTTCTTGTTCGTGGGGTAAACACATATTGAGAAATGAGAATATAATTCTGTCGAGCACACCAGCTGCAATATAATGCACTTTAAAATACAGTGAAAAAATGAAAATCCACAGCCTGCTTTCAGTCTCCGACCGGGTCAGGAATGGAATGAATGAAGCCCCCCCCATCTAGCGGCGAGGATATGAAATGTGCCGGCTGCCGAGGTCTGACGCACTCCTCTGGGGCAATGATTAAATGAATGACAGATGAATTGAAATGATAGTGGAGAGTGTTGCTGGAATGAAATTTTGACAGGGAAAACCGGAGTACCCGGAGAAAAACCTGTCGGCCTCCGTTTTGTCCAGCACAGATCTCACATGGAGTGACCGGGATTTGAACCACGGATCCAGCGGTGAGAGGCCGGCGTGCTGCCGCCTAAGCCACGGAGGCTTCACTTTAAAATACAGTAAAGGCATCAAATAGGCAATTATACTACAAATAGGCACAATCCCTTCAAATAGGCATTTATAGGCACAATAAAACCAACTAAATCTAGGCTAAAAGAACCTAAAACGGATTTATATCTCGAAAGCCTACATTTCTAAACACAGGAATAAAATAGGTAAACAGGCAAATTCCCGTCTCTACTTATTATGTTACAATCCATATCTCGCCTTTAAGACGATTTTTACAGGTGTTAATAGGTCACCTTCCTCATACCTTGTGGCATTACAGCCCGTCCAGCTGGTCTCAGTAGCTACGCTCTCATTAACCGTCTCCATGACGTAGCCTCTCTCCAGCCACTTACCGCGCTTCTTCCTGCCAACGTGTTTGGGACTCTCCAATGGCTGGACATCGCTTTTTCGAGAAGCTTGTTCTGTCTGCTATTTAAGCTGCCGGCAGACCCATCCTCGATGTGATTTCTTCATTAGCGACATGCTAGCCACCCGTCTTGAACACCGGACGATAAACTTCAAACTTGGAAAAACTTCTCATCTGTAAATTCTGCGTCAAGAAGTGTTTTAATATAACCTTCGCCATGTCTTCAAAGACATTTTTCAAATGATCCAAATGGGATCACACTTCAACGTGTTCCTGCGACACGAACATTAAGATGTCAATTATACATCTTCCAGTGCTACGGAATTCTAATCCTATTAAGTGAATATTATCACTTCATCTTTGCGATAGCCAAGGTCAGCCTTACTATTCAACAAGTGTTCTAGAGACATCTGTAATCGGCAAGTACGTTTGTGAAAGCAACTACAACTGGACATGAAATATTTCTTCTCAAGTGTTCTAAGCACACGTGTGGGATGTTAACCACACTTTTTCAAGTTAAGTACTAAGATGTATTATGTATTTCATAATTTGTCATGTCAATTCTAAAGCAGACCTGCATCTGCCATTGCACTTTTCTTGTGCGTTTTCTCTTTCATGGTTCACGTTCAGGTTATAGGCTTACTTGCCTACCTGTTTCTGCCATCTCAACTTCTCAGTAAATCGTGCATGCAGTTCACGCTTTCTGTGTCTGCCATCGCATTTATTTTGCAAGTTATTCTGTTGCATCTTGGCAACTCCCCAAATCATTCTCTTTCAAGGGTATGACAGGATTTTATCCCTGTCAGCCTTCAAGAATCTTTATAAATTACATTTTTATTTTCAATCAGAGGATCAATTTAATTTATTTGTGTTTAAAGCATTAACCTTGTCTCTATATTTATTGATAGAAGCAATTATAATTTTGTAAAGAAAACTGTTAACTTGTTTGAATGTGTTATTCCTAATACATATATATGTTAAAGCTACTTGCTCTCTTTTTTTTTGTTCTTGTCATATTCACTATCCCATGTACCATAACGCTCAACCTTTACTGATTCTGAACTCACTCAGAATTCTTTCTGAAAATGTAGACTTTTAATTGGTCGATCCAATGGTGTTCTAATTACACCAACCTGTACCGAAAGCTTCTGCAGATTTTACACCGGGCCAAAACTGAACAACAGTTCCTTGAACTCAGATTTGCCAATATTTTATTGTATCGTTCCATGTGTAATATCTCTACAGGGTAAGTAGGCCTACGTAAAATTTGTTTCAGATCGGTGAAGCAGTGTAGATTTGTGCCAAAGGGCCTAAATGTAGGGAATGCAACAGTCTGTCCGAAATTTCAGGTGGACAGTGTTACTCGTCGGGTTCCAAAGTGTAAGTGCGTAAATTTCTGTTCAGATCGGTGTAAAACGGTGTAGATTTGTGTCAAAGGGTCTAAATGCAGGGAATGTAGAGGGAAGCTTGAAATTTGAAGTGGACAGTGTTACTTGTCAGATTTCAGAGGGTGAGTATGTAAAATTTGGCCCAGATCGGTGAAACGGTGTAGATTTGTGCCAAAGGGCATAACTACGAATATTGAGCTTTATATACCCGAAAGACAGCCTATGTGTTAATCCAGGGTATAAGCTATCAGTGTAATCTGCAGTGTTCCAAAAGATAAGTATGTAAAATTTGGTTCTGTTTGGTTAAATGGTGTAGATTTGTGCCAAAGGGCTTAAATGCAGGTAATGGTGAGGGCTGTCCAAAATTTCAAGTGAACAGTGCTACCTGCAGGATTCCAAGGCTAAGTACTTAACATTTGGTTTAGATTGAAACGGGTGAGCTACAAGTACCGTTGGGGTGGAAAGTTGGAATGAAAGGAGGAGGAGTTGGAAGGTAGCGGCTGTGGCCTATAGTGAGGGACCAACCCCGACATTTGCCTGGAATGAAGATGGGAAACCACAGAAGACCATCTTCAAGGTTGCCCGCGGGGGGATTCGAACCTCCTCGCCTCCCGGATACGAGCGACTGCCAGCAGTCATGCCGTAACGACCACGGCTAACTCACCCGGTGGTGTACATTTGAACCAAAGGGCCTAAATGTAGGTAATGGAGAGGACTCTCCGAAATTTTAAGTGAACAATGTTACTCGCAGGAATTCACAGGGTATGTAGGTAAAATTTGGTTCAGATCGGGGAAAGGCCAAAGGGCCTAAATGTAGGGAATGCTGAGGGCTGTCCGAAATTTCAAGGGCACTCATCGGGTTCCAAAGTGCAAGTATGTAAAATTTGGTCCGTATCGATGAAACAGTTTAGAATTGTGCCAAAGGGCCAAACTATGAACATTCAACTTCCGTCTTAGAATTCAAATATCATTGATCTTCAGATGATTCTTATATCTTTCCTTTCAAGGACACTATTTTTTCAATGTAACCTTGGATATGGTATTTCATTCTTACATAATCAGAAAACATTTATAAAAGCTACTCAAATTCAAAGAACTCAGATTAAGATTTTACTACAGCCTATACACCAAAAGTGGTTGTCTGAGCACAACTTCACATCTTTGAACACATTAGTAGACAACCAATATGTTATGTTGTAGTTATAGCTTTTAATGATCATGACAGAGTATTGCTCGGGAAGTTGAACTGAAGCCCTGAGTGAGGGCACTGCCGGCACGAGGGAGGGAGGGAGCACGTGGTGGGTGGGGGAAGAGCAAGAGCGCGATAAGAAAGCAAGGAAGCGTTGATGCCAAATCAGCAATTAACTACATGGACTGTGTCCATATCGAATAATGTCTATTGCTTAAAATAACAACACCTAAGATAGTTGTTGGAATGGCGTGATTTAATGTGTTACATTTATTATTGGAACAAAAAAGTCCTCTCGGCACGCCGGAAGGCGGAGGTAGATTTCACCGGGAAAACTTGGGGATAGGCGAAAATAGGCAGAATATGCAGGTTTTCGTAGAAAGATCAGACCTCATTTAGTGAGAGAAAGTTATTTATAATTGGAGCTTAATTAACTTTGTTTTTCATCATTTTATGCATATTATAAACATTTTATTGTCTTATGGGGACGGTAACCTTCTTGTCATTTGGGGTCCATTTTTAAACTCGTGGTCACACTGTCCTGATGCAAGGTTTCGACACTGATGTGTAACTATCTAACTGTCTGTTACTTCTTCACGAAAAACTTTATCTCCTGCAGAGATTTTGGTAGGTTCCTCAGTTTCGGGGCTGCGACAACGCGGTCATGTAACCCCGTGTACTTTGGGTGTGTGTAGAATCTGTCTGATAAACGGTGTGAATTGTGATGGCTGTATTAGTCTGTAATTCAGGTAAGGACTGCAGACGGTCAATTTCAAACAGTAGTTCCTAATGTTGCTACCAAATACTACCGTCAACGACACCTAGCTGTGAACTTGGCTACTAGATGCCACCGCAACCAGCAACTCGCAACGAACGTTGGAACTTCCCCTCCAAAGGAAGGCATACTGAGGGATTTTTAGCGCTCTTAGAAAATCCGACGACTTCGGCCGGCTTTGAACCCGCGACCTTGGGAATAGAAGTTCAGCATGCTACCAGTTAAGTCACCGAAGCCACTTCACACTTGGTCAGATGAAAAACTGAATGTGATCTCGTGCGAGTGCGTTGTCATGGCAACGTCTGATGGCTCATCCCTCATCAATTTAGTAGTGTTGTCATGGCAACCTCAGATGGCTCTTAGCAATTTCTTATAATTCCGAAATTATTTTTCTCATCACTTGGCGTAATGGTGGGTAATATCAAAAATTATTTCAGACAAAAGTTTTAGGTAATTGTTAGGGGAATATTGTCAATTTTGTACGGTTTTGATATTGTGCCTATTAAGAGAGATATGATTAATGTTTCCCGAAAAACCCACTTTTTCTCACCCCTTTGGTCAATGGTTGGTGCTATCACAAAACTTTTCAAACATAAATTTTTGGAAAAGATGGTATATTGGCTTTCACGGCCGGTGAATTAAAACTCAGCAATTCTTCTAGGTTTGTGCCGTGTCTTGTGTGGGGTTTCGCCTAGGACACCAAGCTAGGCTCATCGGCGGGCTCTTGGTGTCCCTGCCCGGACCCACACAAGACACGGCACAAACCTAGAAGAATTGCTGAGTTTTAATTCACCGGCCGTGAAAGCCAATATACCATCTTTTTGGAAGCCTTCATAGGGAGGTTAAGGCTGCTTGAACTTTTAGTTCTCGTAGTCAAGTGGTGCAGTTGCACCTTATATAAAGGGAGGTGGCGCGCAGTTCGTCACTCCTGTGGGGGTCCGGGCAGGGACACCAAGAGCCCGCCGATGAGCCTAGCTTGGTATCCTAGGCGAAACCCCACACAAGACACGGCATAAACCTAGAAGAATTGCTGATAATTTTTGGGCCTTATCCGACACATAGTATGAACTTTGAATGGATTTGATATTTCAAATATTAAGAGAGTTATAGCGATATTTCACTTTTTCGAAAAAAGCCCCCCATTTTCACCCCCGACGACCGATTGTGCCCATTTACGAACTCGACCGAGATTTTATAGGGATACATATTATGTAAAAATTTCAAAGTGATTGGTGCAAAATTGTGGTAGTTATCGTGTCCACAAGAAAGGGATATATATATATATATATATAGATAGATACATATATGCATAAATAATATATAAACTTTTGAACTGACGGTGGTTTTGGGGTCTAGGGGATGTGAAATGCGAAGATATGTCGAAATTTTCCGGAAGTCGAAACATGGTAACCATTGCAATAGTTAGCTTTCTAATGAAATCTACCTAAAAACTATTTGGTTCGAAATTAACACCAAATATTGTTAATAAAATATAATCCTACGGAATGGAAAATAATTACAACTTACGCCTAGCACACATTTCTTAAACAGTTTCAGAAGTTTTTAAATAAATAATTAAAGAAAGTGCAGGTGACAGCGCTGGGAAGTCATCCTTACCTGTGCCAGTGTGTATAATGTTGTGAAACCACCAGTTACTAGGACAAAGCTGCCTGCAATAAAGCCACAATGCTTGCCTTACGAAGTTCACCGTGCGGTAGGTGGCAAAGGAATGACAGCGATGAATGAACTCTTCTCTTTATTGGTTTCTGGTGACGTAACTGTGCAAGTCACGCCTTTCGCGGCAGCAAATATAGTCGGGGACAGCTTAAATGAGTTACTAGATCAAGACAGGGTAGGCAACATTAACAGCCGTCCCCTATGCCTACGTAAATGTTGGTTTATGGTTGCATTTCTTGAAGGTAAGTTGTTTTCATGTGCGAGCACTTTGTCGCCAACCCTGCTTAAAATCTCCAAAGACCATAATACCAGTAAAATTCCGTACGTCACAGTTGCCGACATGTTTCTGGCAATAACTCCCAGAATGCATTTTTCACAAAGTCAGCCAACATAATAATTACGACTGTAACTAATGACTTATTATTTAAATAATTTCACAGTTTTCTTTGGAAATTCAAGTCTAATGAAGTTGTAACAAGTTGTACAAGGTAAGTACTAGTAATATACATCGATTAAAACAGTTTATACAGTTATTATAGACTCTTGATATGTGTGTGTCAAATCCACTTGTCCGAGATGTTTCGAAGCTTTTATTTAATTAATTTTTGGATAAATTCTTATTTAGATTTCATCATGACGCCTAAAAAATACGAGAACAAGATTGCAGATGGATTGGAGTAACTCTACAAAGATCACTACAATTTAAGTAAGTAGGCCTAGCCTAGACCTACACAATTTAAAGTACAGAGTTATTTAATCGTTGTTTTATTTATTTTTATATTCAGTCAGAGCACAAATAACGTAATAAAAAACCTTAATGGTCTTTGGAAATTTTGAAATAGTCTTCAGACTGCATTTTCCGTATAGGCCTAATTCAAACATAACCTAAAATATAGGCTATGTAAGTTCTCTCTCGGGAATGTATTCTTAGGTTCAATTCTCCTTCTAATATAGTAATGTATATTATTCTCGACTTCCAAATGCCGTCAGCCATAATATTATAATACATTGCACATGTAACTCTTAAGCTTAAGTCTATGATTCACACTCGGTTGGTGGTAGTGAATGTATTGGTGATTATATTTTATGAAGCTTATAACTTATGTACTTGGCTACTGACCTATAGCCTACTTAGTAGTAGGCAGATAAAATATTTATAATAGGCCTATTTTTATTTGTTTCAGTCATGGTTGCGACAGAGTAGTGTTATGCCCTTCAACGAACTTAAAGGGTTGTGCAACATGAATCAGTCATCATTCTGAAGAGCCATATACTCACATGTGCATGGTATATGCACTACGCAGGAGTCACATATGCAAATTTTCAGAGAATACCAAAAATATCTCATAGCTCTCTTTTAGTTCTCGACATAAGTTACTGCATAACAAATTCGCAAAGAAATTTGATACGATGGTCCGGCTAGCGTCTTGGTGAGGTGTACCATAACCAACTGAAGAGCCCATTGGTACACTGGGGCGAAACGCTGGCAACTGTTTTGAGCTAGCCGGACCATTGTATCAAATTTCTTTGTGAATTTGTTATGTACATAGCTCAATCGGACAATTTTCCATCCTGTTTCCTACGGGAACAGATATTTCCAATATGGATTAGCAAGGTAAGCTAACATTATTTTTGAAAGGAAGATATGACTTCCATAGTACATTGGCGCTGCTCGTGGCAACATTTGTGCCTTGCAGCGGCCTTCACAGTATGTACTAGCCACGCGTCTTGGTGAGGTGTACCATAACCAACTGAAGAGCCCATTGGTACACTGGGGCGAAACGCTGGCAACTGTTTTGAGCTAGCCGGACCATTGTATCAAATTTCTTTGCGAATTTGTTATGTACAAAGCTCAATCGGACAATTTTCCATCCTGTTTCCTACGGGAACAGATATTTCCAATATGGATTAGCAAGGTAAGCTAACATTATTTTTGAAAGGAAGATATGACTTCCATAGTACATTGGCGCTGCTCGTGGCAACATTTGTGCCTTGCAGCGGCCTTCACAGTATGTACTAGCCACGCGTCTTGGTGAGGTGTACCATAACCAACTGAAGAGCCCATTGGTACACTGGGGCGAAACGCTGGCAACTGTTTTGAGCTAGCCGGACCATTGTATCAAATTTCTTTGCGAATTTGTTATGTACATAGCTCAATCGGACAATTTTCCATCCTGTTTCCTACGGGAACAGATATTTCCAATATGGATTAGCAAGGTAAGCTAACATTATTTTTGAAAGGAAGATATGACTTCCATAGTACATTGGCGCTGCTCGTGGCAACATTTGTGCCTTGCAGCGGCCTTCACAGTATGTACTAGCCACGCGTCTTGGTGAGGTGTACCATAACCAACTGAAGAGCCCATTGGTACACTGGGGCGAAACGCTGGCAACTGTTTTGAGCTAGCCGGACCATTGTATCAAATTTCTTTGCGAATTTGTTATGTACATAGCTCAATCGGACAATTTTCCATCCTGTTTCCTACGGGAACAGATATTTCCAATATGGATTAGCAAGGTAAGCTAACATTATTTTTGAAAGGAAGATATGACTTCCATAGTACATTGGCGCTGCTCGTGGCAACATTTGTGCCTTGCAGCGGCCTTCACAGTATGTACTAGCCACGCGTCTTGGTGAGGTGTACCATAACCAACTGAAGAGCCCATTGGTACACTGGGGCGAAACGCTGGCAACTGTTTTGAGCTAGCCGGACCATTGTATCAAATTTCTTTGCGAATTTGTTATGTACATAGCTCAATCGGACAATTTTCCATCCTGTTTCCTACGGGAACAGATATTTCCAATAAGTTACTGCGCCACTGCATGTCTGGGTGAAAATTACTGATGTACTAATGTTGGGTAAGACAAAGTCATTTTACGCTACTTGGTTAGATGACACGGTTTTGGCGAAGCCACTGGTTGCAATAAGTTATAAATATTGGTCGCAGCTATAGCCTACTTGTATTATTAATTCTGAATGAAAGTAGAAAGTGGCTTATACACCTGCATCGGACATGATTGTGACTGTATGCTGTGATGGCTCCGCTTGAATTAGTAGCACACAGGTAACGATATTTGTAGGCTATACATTATACGGTAATAGAAAACGAAAAATTTCATAGATCTCGTAGGCCTATACTACACAGCTTGGACATTCTTAAAATTCATGACACGTGAATAATGAAATAAAAGGCAAAACCATTGGTCTGGATAAAGATTATTGATGCTTGACTACCTCCACTGTGCATGACAAAAACCGGGGGCGTTATATATTAGCTAACGCGGCCCGCGTTACCTCAATTTTTCATATTAAAGCATTGTTGTTGTTTCTTATGGCTAGCCCAGATTCCAATCCATCAGCTTTCTTGCATTCCAATAGAGTTGTGTGAGGTTTCCTGAAGTTCTAGCAGTCACATCAAGTTTGTTGCAATGTGGCAGGTGCCCCTTATCCATTTTACTTCCAGGTTCATGACAAAGTGTGCATTTTTCAGATCTCGGGATGTTCCAAATAGGATCACGACTTATATAGATGGAATTCCAGCTGAGTCTGCCATTTTCGCTGTTAATTATGCACAAGTACAGTATTGCCAATCCCACACTTACGGGACTACTTTGTATAAGCGCGGGTACCATGAAACAAAATAGCGCCAAGTTAGAACCAGTTCGCAATGGATTGTGCAAGCTGCTTTTGTCTAGACCAATAATTGTTAATTCATTAGGCCATTCTACCAACCATCTCGCGTTGTGCGGCTAGCATTTTTTGGCAGTTGGTCCAGGTTAAATTTCCAGCTCTGCCAAGAAATTTTAATTTTGGTCTGAGGGATGGAACAAGGCACACTCAGCCTCATGAGGCAAAACTAAGAAAAGGAGGGTTCGATTCCTATCTTAGCCATCTTGGAAGTGGTTTCCACGCTTCTACTCCTGGCAAATGCCGGGATGGTTCCTAAATTAAGGCCATGGCCACCTCGTTCCCAATCCTCATCTGAATAATAAATGCACACACTAATCCAGCCATGACAATAACGCAGGTTATCAGACAAATTCCACATGCCCAAGTACACAGATCTACATGATCATGATGTCACAAAGCCCCATAATCAACCAACTGCTGCTTTCTACCATTCCAAGACGAAATCTTCGCGTTGCCATTAGTCTAATGCCCCTAAAATCCACGACTACTTCGAATGGTTTTAGGCCTAAGCATTGGATCAACCATCTTCTTGCATCTCAATAGGGATTTGCCAACAGGCTTTCAACAGCTTGTCTCAATTCTGCCTTCATATATGTACCAAGTAGGGTACATTTGTGACGTGGTGACTGTTTGTATATGGTTTCTTGTATTCGTAAGCAGATCGAGGTAATTTCTTCGTGTCTTTATACATAAGTAATAAGTTTTACTCGTTGATGGAGTGTAAAATGAGTAAAAGCAACGTATATTGCTCAGTTTACGGCTGTAAGTCGATGCATAAAAGAGGGCTGCGGATATAAGTTTTCATCACTTTCCAAAAGATGTAAATAGCAATAGCCAAAAGGTGACGATACCAAATAAATACGGGCAACAGGAGCGGGTTGGACCACTCACCACTACACTCACTGACGACAGGACGGGTTGTTCACTGTTTACGCCGAGCCAAGCCGTACCAAGACAGCTAGGCCTACACCAGCCGACTACAGCCAAGCTTCATCAGTCAGGTATCCTTCCCCCTCCCTAGTTCATTTCCAATTACCCTACCAACCGCCATCACCTCGCTCTGCGATATCCGAGCCATTCCACTACGAGTCATAGGCCTAATTTGACTTCGCAGGGTAAATATCTACTCTGCGAGAACCTGCTACCAGTCCGATATTCTACACCAAACCCACCAGCTAATCATCTAAATCAAGCAATTCCTGTGTCCCCCGAGCTTTAATACAAGTTAAACTCATCCCTTCGCCCTACCAAGCAGCAAATAATTTCTACAGTCTATGGTACAGTGAGCAAACTCAAATATAGCTTTTAAAGTAACAGCGCCATGACTCGAACTGCTCAAAAACAGATACCAGCAGACAACCGATGCTTGATAATATGCAATTAACACATAAAATCCAGTGGAACACACAAATTAGAACACATGTATCGCACAGTTATACATATATACAATTGAAAATAACACTGTCATTATTTTAGGGACCACATTTACTGATTATAACCGAAAAATAAAAAGTGTTCCATATCAAACGCGTGTTATTGAGTATTTTTACCCTACTTATCCGGACCGACCGCAGCGCCCCAAGTGTTAGTTTGAGTTGCCAATACATGCAAGAAATGAGTACGGTACTTATCAAAAATAAAGAAATAATAAGCTAATATGTACCCTACTATTATATTTCTCTCCTACTCCTAAATCCTTCTCTGAACACTCATTTTAAAACAGAATGGTCTGCATTTTTGGACTAATTATAAAAATATAGCCTATAAGAAGAAATGAACATGCTCATCTTTAGCTCCCTGGAGAAAATAATTGAGTAAGTATTAATGTTTCTGTTCTTATGCATTTTATGTGATGCTTTAAAAATCAATCTAGAAGAGATAATTTAAGTTAACTTCACTACCATAATACTGCTTAAGAGTTACTGTCGAGGACTGATGACCAAGATGTCCCTAACTTGAGCAAGGACTGCTCCACAACTTCATCTTTTTGACTCTGAGAGTCGCACATTTTTTCCGTATTGACTGAATGATATTAAGAACATGGTTCCGCCTCGTCAATACTGTAAATAAACAGTATTGACTAGGCGGAACCATTTGGAACTTTGTTCTTAATATTCACAACTTCATGTAAAACGTATTTTCGTAAAAGAGCCTTTACTTAGTTTGGATCATTTGCGATTACGTGTTACATGGATGTGTGTGCTGACTTTTTGGTGTTAAATGATGTAAGTTGGCAACACCAAATGTGGCGGCCATGTTGGTTTTCTAGTAACTTATTTAAGGTGTCCTGGACTATAGTATTAGATCCT
The DNA here is from genome assembly GCA_946902985.2 of Meconema thalassinum. Lineage (NCBI taxonomy): Eukaryota > Metazoa > Arthropoda > Insecta > Orthoptera > Tettigoniidae > Meconema > Meconema thalassinum. The sequence continues at coordinate 125,543,187 of OX336397.1, forward strand.
GTAGCATGATGACAACAGAGGCAAAGTGAAGCCTCGTAGTTTGCATATTTTCCAGGGCTTGAGATGAACTTGTCGTGCTGTACTTGTAGTTCAATTCTGCATATTAGTTTACAATTCTATAGTAGTTTAGGGTGGGAGATCGAATACACCCTCGGTATTCCATGCCTGTTGAAGGGGTCATCAGAACATCCATTTCATCCATAGCATGGAAATATGGGATGTAGATAGCATTCATCAGAATCACACTCTGATTTGAAATGAACAAAATTAATAAAAAATAATCCCTCAACTAGCGACACAAACAAATGCAATTTTACCTCATTGAGTAATAACAATTATGTTATTGGAACACAACTATGACCACATTAAAAGATGCTTCTATAATTGTTGTCGAATAAGCCGCTAGTCTTTTGTTTCTGTGCAGGGCCAACACAATCGACACTAAAGTCACATCATAGTGATGGCAATTATGAGCCACCACGAGCTTAATATTGTCATCGCGCCAGGAGATGGCAGGTCAATACGTCATGATGTGGTGCGGGGTTTCTTGCAGTACGCATTCGCGGCCCGCCTATTCCAAACCTAAATATATCGGCTTCCCGAATGCCAATGGTTCTTATCGCAGAAGACGACACACAGCCAGTGAACGAAGAAAATTGCTGAGTGAAGCAAGTAGTGACCAACTTAATGTTTTAGGAATACGCGATATGCAGTGAGCGGGAAGACATCTACGGGTCAAACCCAACTGCCATCTCTTAGCACGATATCAATACGATCCTTTCAATTGTTTTGCTGATGGCAATTGGCTGTCGGGGGGGGTGAAACTACTATAGATCCTGACATCTTCGCTGCGCGAGTTCACGGAGCGCTTGTTTTCCGACTCTACTGCTATTGGTTGAAATTCATGCAAGGTGGATAACCCGGTCACATTTTAACATGTCGCTGGCAACAAGATCATCCTATGCAGGATATTGTTCTAATACAGTAGGTATTTATTTCAGTGGTTGTTCTGCAGTGTTTCTGCCAGGATATGATTTATATATCTCCATATTAAGGTTGTGTTACTTTTTACGAATTGTGGGCTTTATTGTTTAATAATATGGTGCAGTATTCTCAATTCGAGACGATTTTAGCTAGATTAGGCCTACATATTAGAATGATCTTGTAAGATATTTTGAGTGTCCAACTATATGAATGGCTTTACATAACCCTACTTTATTGAAACGGAGCTAAATGGACAAAGGTTGTGAACTGTTTACCTCATTGTTTCTTTTCTTTTCTCAGGACTTGAGGCACTCCAAAGAAGGCAGCAGATTATAAACTGCAGTTGTCCAGTAGTGGGATCAGATAGCCTAATTCTATTGTCTGAACAGTTGTATACTAATCCTATTTCGGCAAAGGTAATTTCCTGTATTGTTGCATTGATATTAATTTTACACCAGTTTCGTGTATATGGCTAGGCCAGGAAGCTGTTTAAAAGGGATGTTATTATACCAGTCTTAGAGATGATATATTGGGTGCTATGTAGGTTTTGATTAGCAATACACTTAGTTAATGCCCCCCTGATTAATTCACATATTGCACCCTGGCATACTGTTAGATGTGTGAGAAAAGGATTCGGGGCACTGAAATGTGCCCTACTTCTTTTGATAGTTAATGCCACATGTTCTCGTATGTGCATTGCATGCAGTAAACCTAACGGGCATTATGACACTATACATGGTGGCCACTCAAATCAGTCAACGATTTTCCAGGAGTAATTCTCATTTTACCAGACTTAAAAATAAGCGCGAGTCCCAGGGGGGAGGGGCATTTTCGGTTGCCTACTTCAAGACCAAAATAAAGCAGTTGTGTTTGGTTTACTTATACAGATGTTGACAAAAATTAATGGCGATTGCGTTATTGATACGCAAGCCTACACACAAATGATTTAATTGTTGTTTTAAAAAAGCCTTTGTGACTGAAATATCTGCTTAAAAAAAAGAATGCCGCCTGCAATTTTATTATGGTGAAGTTGTCTATACTCTCCCCCACAGAAAGTGTTGTACAAAGCTCAAAAACTGAAAATACCCTCATTTTGGGTATTTAAATGACCAATGGGTAAATACCCAATTTATATTTACCTTCCCACTGGGTATTTACCCGGCCCACATCATTAGTGTGGGAGGATCCTCAAATAAAAGGTATACAGAAACAATCCGCATACTCTAGAGAACAGTGAAGATGAATTACAGCGAGTGTAGCAAAACTTCCTACTTAGGTGCAATGTGTGTTTAGAAAATGAAGGACAGCATTTCTAGCAACTACTGTGAAATTCATGGAAGTAAATATGATTAATGAATATGTTAAAAGAGGTAAATGTCTTAAACTAGTTGGGCGCTATGCTGCTGCTAGCGGCAGTGCCTTGCTGGACACGCTGCTACACACAGTGGTCCGTCCGTCACGCGGCGATTGCAAAGCCCCGTTCTATAGGGAGGGCCCTCGCAGTACAATGAAACTGATAGCATAAACTTAGTTTATCCACACTGCACTTGTTGCCTCCTTCCATGAGCAGCAAAAGTTCTGTATGTGCACGCTTAACATTTCTACCCACAGAGTAGCTGTTTACTGTTCTTGTCGCAAGTTGTCTCTCCAATATCTTTATTATAATGGTGCAGTTATGTGTGACGACCATTTAGGAACACAATGTCATTTGTTGAAAGGACGTCACCTTTTAGTGGTCCGGAGTACATATTGATACTACACAACCAGAGGTCCCGGCACGTTTTAATATTGGTCTTAGGGTTGAAACTGGATACACTCAGCCTCGTGAGGGTTTGAGTCTCATCTCAGCCATCCTAGAAATGGTTTTCTATGGTTTCCCTCTTCTGCCCCAGGCAAATGCCAGGATATTTCCAGCTGCCTCCATTACAAATACACAACCATCACAATGACATGGACAATCTGACTTTTCCCAAGTACCAGGGAGCCTGTCGAAATTAAATTATGTTTACAACTGACTATAACCTCTACTGTAAATCTAAGTTGGCAACAATGTGATCAAAAATGTATTTTCCTTTTATAAGTTGGCAATTGTTTTAAACCAGAACGGGATGTACAGCTAATGGTGAAATGTATGTGTAAGATATTGTCTGTGAAATCTGAAGCCATCAAAATTGTATCTGCATCGAATGTAGGGAAGTTTTTGATAACTCATAAACATGTGTTATGCTGTAGAGTCAAAAGGCACTTTTAGATGATACTTGCTGTTTAATTTAATAAATAAAAGGACGTCATACATATTGAAAATGACTTGATCATTCATCCCTGCTCGGAGCCTAAGAATTACAACAGAGCCACGTGATCACGATGTCGCAAAAATCTCCTACAACATTATTAGGATTTTAAGAGCATTGTTCTCTTACAGGATTACAATATGCGTGGCTCTACCGTGTGATGACAATTCTGTACTGAAATTAAATATTGCTCTTATGAAAATTTTCTGTAGATTTTCTGTAAAAACTAAGAAAGAAGAATATATTTACATACATAAATACTTATTTTTGTCCTCATTTCTTTCTTCAGAATTCTGATTCTTTTCAGTATCATATTTCATTCAACAGCAGTTAATAATTTTATACTTTATAGGGTATGCGTGATTTGTATTGCTTTGATACATTCTTGCTGTGCTCGCACAACTGCTAACACTGGTGGCAACTCAACCACTCTTCTACCTGTTTGATATTACTTATATGACTGTGCAGTAGATGATTGACTTTCTAGTGTTACAAGGCCATGGGTTCAAAGCTCGTCCTCAGTCGAGACTTATGAAAGGAAATCCCGAAGAAACCAGTTCATTTTGCAAGACATCCTATGCAAAAGTTACCTTAAAGTATTGGCCAAATCCTACTTCCATAAAAAAAATTATAACATTTAATGTTAATGACAAAATAAAAACTAATTAAGTTTTATAATGGGCTAAGGTTCCGCCTGAATCAATACTTTTATTGAAAATGATCACTCATGTGGTCATCAGACATGGTACATGTTTCGAGGACTAATAGACATTTATATCAACCAATATTAAGCACTAAATGAGAAATATGGTGCACCATATACAGGGTCTTTCATATACAATAAGAGCGCCATGCGGCAGCTTTGTTAACCGCAGCTGCGGTCACCTTGGCCGAGCTTGTGGTGCGCCACGGCCCCCTGCTGTAGTATTGAAAGTGTGCGCATAGTAAATACGATGTTTTTTTTTTTCTTCCCAAGTTTCGATGGACTGTATAAAAATAACAGATTGACATTACCAAACTTGACCTTGCAATGAGCGTGCAGGTGCTCAGTCACCAGTCTATACCTCAAGTGCTAACATGGTGAGACAGTTATCATTGCAACATCGTATTTTTTTATGTAAAACTTATTTTAAATAAGAGTCGGCTCGGCAGGTACGTGATGCATTTGTTCAGCAATTTCCTGATGAAGTGCCACCTTCACTAGCACAGATTCACGTAATTGCAAATGAGTTTGACACTACTGGCTCGGTGCTCAATAAAAGAACATGCCCGCACACGAACAGTTTTAACAGAGGATGAGCTAGATGACATTGGCGAGAATCTTGAACGGTCTCCGAATAAATCACTCACAAAATTAGCACAAGTAGGGGTTTCGGTTTCATCAACATTAACTAACTAACTAACTAACTAAAGTAAGATTTCAGCATTGTACACACGCTAGCAAGGCCGCTGCATCATATAGGATTGTACACACGCTTAAAGCAGGGGGCCTTGGCGCGCCACAAGCTCGGCCAAGGTGACCGCAGCTGTGGTTAACAAAGCCGCCGATTGGCGCTCTTATTTTATATGAAAGACCCTGTAGATCAGTGGTTCTGAACCCGTAGATATCTGCGGACCACTCAGCCTGAAACTGAATCATCTACGGACCACCCCTCCCCCTAATACACCTTATCAGTTGTAACTCTTCCTCAATAACACTTATTTTAAAGATATTTCAATTCTAAACCTGATAGTCATCGCCGCAAATACATTTGGACGATTCTTGTTCAACGCACATCGTTTTTGAAATCCCCATTTATTGGCCACTTTTTTATATGTGCTGGTGGACCCTTTTTTCTCGCGGACCACTCCCGAAGCACTCGCGGACCACAGACCGGTTAAGAACCACTGCTGTAGATAGATAGGATATTAGAAATGATTAAGGCACAATACACGAAAAAACACTTTAAAATGGGTCAGTTCAATTCAATGTAGTTGTTATCGAAGTGACATCTATGGAAAGAATATGAGGAATGCTTCTTTATGGTCTGCAAACGCCATTGAAGACGTATAAGTATTCAGGTGTGTATATTAAGGCTTTCACGGCCCGGATTATATAAATAATTCATGTTTTTTGGGCTAATGCGTGTGTATTTAGATTAGAACCATCTAACCTCCCCCTCTTCTTTTGGACATCCTCATTCTTCGAGGAGTCTCTATATTTTCACCCCGCCCCCGTTACCTTCTCCTTACTTACAACTCTGTCCGCCGTTCTACCATGGTCCATAGAGTAATTTCTGGCAGCTGCTCTCTGGTGACGAACCGAGGAATTTATCTATATTTTTTGTAATCTCATTGATATACTTTCTTTGGCCACATTGTTTGATTTCCATTGAAAAAGGAGGCAAGGTTTCTCCGAAACGTATGGTTCTAATCTAAATACACACGGCATTAGCCCAAAAAAAAACATGATTATTTAAGTATTCAGTTGTCGATACAATCACAGTTCTGTTATGAATCAATAAGTAATGTGACGGAAATATTAACATGGTATTTCAATACATCACCATTGTGTAGAAAACCAATGAAGATGCTTAGCTGAAGTGATGTGAATGCCAATATCAAGTTGGCAGAAGTAATAGATATACGAAGCAGTAGGAGTGGGTCTCCAATCAGCCTGAGGTTAGGTCGAATGTTGTAAATCTGAAAATAAAAACTATCATGAATAAAACATACAGGGTCTTTATATTTGCTAGGCAAGGACATTCTCGCTCACGCGCTCCGCCAGTGACGCCTCAGTTCCCGGCTACCGCGCGTATGTAGGACAGAATACGGTGCTTAAAATCAGTATCATGCATTTTTACTCACCATGCTTACAGTAGATGCTCAAAATGTTCCCCATCCGCTGCCAAACATAATCAGCATCTCCTTACAAAGTTTCCGGTTACTCCGGTTAATTTAGCTTCAGTAAGGAAATAACGACCTTAACGTCGATTTTTATAGTTTACTGAACCTGTACGTTTGAATCTCAAATTAGCCGGTTGTTCTATTGTCCGATTTATAGGAATGGGTCTCCCTCGAAATGTCACTCGAAACTTTTGTCTTGTTCTAGCATACGATTTCCTGCAATTTATGTATGTATTGTGCAGATATACACATTCAAGTAACGAATATTTCACATAAGGCATTACAGCACTGTACACAATCACAATAAAACAACTGGCTAAGAGATTCAAACGTACAGGTTCAGTCAGTGATAAAAATAGACATAAAGATCATTATTTCCTTACTGAAGCTAAATTAACTGGAAACTTTATAAGGAGTTGCCGATTATATTTGGGAGCGGATGGGGAACATTTTGAGCATCTACTATAAGCATGGTGAGTAAAAATGCATGATACTGATTTTAAGCACAGTATTCTGTCGTACATGGGGGTTTGCCTGTTCCTCTATCGGGCTCGTCCAAGGTGGCGGATAGGGGGGCTCGCCGGGCTTGTCCGGAGGGTTTGAGGGAAATAAAATACCTCTCGCAGACCAAAAACAGGCCCCTTGCCAGGGTTATGGTGAAGCTACGTTAGGCCTAGCAAGCCAGTAGTGGATATGGAACTGCTTTTAAAACGGGAACAGGCCTCGGAAAGGACAGATCTAAAGGAAACAGACCTGGCTATGGAAATGGACTACGAATTGGAACTCTGAATATAACTACATTGACGGGAAGAGTGGAGGAGATTGTAGATATGATGGAGAGGAGAAAACTGGATGTACTCGGACTAGCAGAGACCAGATAGAGAGGGGAAGGAAGAAAAGAACTAAGAAATGGCTTGCAGCTATACTGGATAGGAAATGAGGAGGGGAAGAGAAATGGAGTGGGAATGGTGGTGAGAGAAGGGCTGAGGGAGGAAGTAAAGAGGGTAACTGATAGAATAATTAGAGCCAGAATCACTCTGAAAGGTAGAAACCTGGACATTCTGCAAGTCAATGCACCACAGGTGGGATGCACAGAAGGCGAGAAGGACGAGTTTGAAGAAGAGTTACAGAAGCAGTTATTAGGGAGGAACATGATAGTCATGGGGGACCTAAATGCTCATGTCGGAACTGATAGAAGAGGATTTGAGGAAGTGATTGGTGGTGAAGGATGGGGAAACAGGAATAAGGAAGGAGAGAGATTGTTGGAACTGTGCAAGATAAATGGGCTAATGGTTGGAAACACATGGTACAAGAAGAGAGAGAGCCATAAAATTACTTGGTACAGCAGGGATTTGACTAGGAAATCAGTGGTGGACTACATTCTATGCGGGAAGGAGACAAAGAAGAGTATCACGGATATAAGGGTAATACCTTCAGAAGCCCTGGACAGTGACCACCGTCTGCTGGTCGCCAAGGTGAGAGGACTGAAGGAAAAGAGGAGAACCAAGAAAGAAGAATAAGGACATGGAAGCTGAAGGAGGATGGAAATAAGGAGAAGTTCCAGATATTAGTGAGGAACAAATTACCGAAGGATGATCCGAAAACAGGTGAAGAAGAATGGAATAGGTTCAAGGACGTGTTGGTAGAAGCAGCGGAAGTCGTGTGTGGCAGAACTAGTGGAAAGAAAAGGTGGAAGGAAACACCATGGTGGAACCCCAGAACTAAGGAAGCAGTGAAAAAGAAAAATGAAGCATTCAGGAAATGGTTCCAACAGAGGACAGACAGAACAAGAAATGAATACCAAGAGCGGAAGAAAGAAGCAGGAGAAGTAGTGAAGGAAGAGAAAAAGAAATGGCTGGAGAAGTGGACAGAAATGATGGAGGAGGACTGTGATGGCAGTAAGAAAGTGTTGTATGGAATGATAAAGGCAGATACAGGGGAAAATGTCAGAATGGTGGACAGGAATGGAAAGGAGGTAGAAAATATGGAAGAAGTAAAGGTTATCTGGAGAGAATACTTCAAGGAGCTCCTAAATCCAACTAAAACCAGCATAGTGGACATTGTGGAGGAAGAAACAGTCAGTGACCAAGACATTTCAGAGAAGGAATTGACATGGAAAGAAGTGGAGGAAGCATTAAAGAAGATGAAAGGGGGGAAAGGCACCGGGAATAGACGAAGTGAGTGTGGAGATGGTGAGAGCAGCAGGGTTGATAGGAACACAGTGGCTCTTTCGAGTAATGAAAGTGATATGGAGGGAGAAGAAAATACCAGAGGACTGGAAAAGAGGGATAATAATACCCATATTTAAAAAGGGAAGTAGGAAGGAATGCAAGAACTACAGGGGAATTACACTCATGTGCCACTGCCCCAAAATATTTGAGAAGGTACTGGAGAGAAGAATTCGGACACAAGTTGAAGATGGGCTGAGGGAAGAACAGTATGGATTCAGGCCAGGAAGGTCAACAGTTAACCTCATCTTTGCTGTAAGACAGCTACAAGAACACCATTATGAATATGGGAAAGATCTGGTGATGACCTTCTTGGATATTGAGCAAGCATATGATAGTATTAATAGAAACAAGGTATGGGAAGCAATGAGAGCAAAAGCTGTGTAAAGGTGGGAAGAGAGAGAACGGAATGGTTTCAACTGAAGAGTGGTCTGAAACAAGGAAGTGTCCTCTCACCCCTGTTATTTATAGTGGTGATGGATGAAATCATACGAAAAGTGGTAAATAGCATTGGGGAACGGAAAATGAAGGCAATGTTGTTTGCTGATGACCTTCTGGTATGGGGAGAGGATGAGGAAGAAGTACAAGAGCAATTAGATGAGTGGGAGAAGGTAGTGATATCATATGGGATGAAGTTCTCAGCACAAAAGAGTGAAGTGGTCATCACAACGAGGAGGAAGAACAGACTGGATATGGGCATAACATTTGGAGGACAGCAGTTGCAGAAAGTAGAATGCTTCAAGTACTTGGGAAGCATAATTGAAGAAAAGGGAGGCAATAGGATGGAAATAAATGAAAGGGGAAGGTGCGCAGATGGATTTTTCAAGAGTGTTAGGGGGATGATATGGAATAAAGATGTACCACAAAAATGTAAAGGAATCATCTACAAGACCTACTTTGTGCCAATTTTGACGTATGGTTCAGAAACATGGGTGATGAAGGAAAGGGACAAGAGTAAAATACGAGCAGTGAAGATGAAGTTCCAGAGGAGTAGGGTAGGAGTGACAAGAATGGACAGAGTAAGGAATGAGAGAGTCAGAGAGATGGTAAGAGAGGAACCATTGCAAAATAGAATAGAGCGATCTAGGCTACAATGGCATGGACATGTGAGGAGGATGCGAGAGGAGAGGATACCGAAGAAGATGTTTGGAATGGAAATGAAGGGAAGGAGGCCAAGGGGAAGACCAAGGGACAGATGGACAAAAGGAGTTAAGAAGAGTGTGGAGGAAAGAGGAGTGTGCTGGGACACAGTGAAAGACGAGAGATGGTGGATGGACAGGAAACGATGGAGGGTCTTATGTTCCCAGCAGACCCGACCAGCAGCCGGAAACTGCTCAAGATGATGATGATTCTGTCGTACAAACGCACGCGCGGCAGCCGGCAATTAAGGCATCACTGGCGGAGTGAGAATGTCCTAGCCAAGCAAATATAAAGACCCTGTATAATACTAGAAAAATCAAGGGAGGGGATATGGGGGGGTATTTCAACGAGGCTGCCACGGTACAGGTTTCAGATCTATATAATAAAAATAGATTTCTGGCTTCTGACTCTGTATCCCTCTCTTTGAAGCTACAGTATCGAACGGACAGTCGCGGTGGCCGCGTGTCGATCAAGGCACTGGCGCTAACACGAGAGTAGCGACTAACTACAGTCCGGCTCCGACGTTTGGCGATGGTGGAAGAGGGGTAAAGAGAACAATATTAATATAGCCAACTGTCGACACTGAGAAGCTGTTAATAGAACCTAGCATCTTCACTATGTAACGTGGAAGTCCCACACCCCATTTGCAATTTTATGCATTATTTTCTTATTCCGATATTTTACGATACAAAATCGAAATTCTTCGATTGCAGTGGGATTCCATCTATGTTGATGATATCGCTTACTACTGTGAAGAATGTTGTCACCTGTACCAATCAGGGTCTTTTCCAGTAAGCCGGTCTATAAATTAAGCTCGATGATGCCAAGGCTCTCTTCTGTAGTCCAGTTGCTCTGTGTGTTAGTGCCGGTATGTCGTTTTATTGTCTTGTGTGTGCACAATTACCGGTTAACTGTGTGTAAGTACAGTATATTACTTTAGTAATATGGTCAGCGGTTCATTGGAATTCGTTTTAAAACATGTGAAATATTTTATGTAATCCACGTTGTTTTATATTTCGCGGCACAGAACCGGCAACACTGTCTCCCTCCTCCATGAGAAATGTCAGAGCCGGACTGTAGTTTTAACAAATTTATACTCGTTAACTTATTAATGATATGGGATAAGGGGCAGGCTACAGTACTTCATTTCACTACAAGTCTTAATTCTCTGAACTAAGGTATCTTGCCAGCTGGGAATGCAATCAATGCTATGACCACATATGGTGATTCCTGTCCCGCGGTTGTGTAACGATAGGCCCCCGCGAAGCCCAGACTTATCACCATGTGACTTTTATTTGTGGGGGACACTTAAAAATAGAGTGTGTGTGAGAAACCCTCCACTATAAATGAGCTTAAAGACTATATTACAGCTGAAATACAGTCAATCGGTGCTGAGGAACTTAAGAGAGTACATGCTGTAACGTGTTTTTCGAGGGGTTTTCATGCCACTGGCATAAATCAGTAGGAAGCCATTCTATATTTATTTACGCGGCAAATTGTTCAGCCAAGAGAAGTTTTCATGTTAATTTATTATTATTATTAATTTATTATAATTATTATTAAGGTATTTTCGGAGCATTTTATAAAAATTATAAGCATACAGATAGGTTTTCTATGTCTTAGAAAACGCTATCAAGCAAATTATTACGAACGACAATATCATAGAAAATTATGTGATTACGGAATTTTACGGAGTTTCGTCAGTTAGGATATTATGAGAGACATGACTCACTGGAAATTCAGATACGGGCTGATTCTTGTCAAGAAGTATTACGCAAGCTTGGGTCGCAGCGTCAAGAAAAGGCGGATAGTTGGAACGGAAATCGACTTCATCATCCGCGCGCCGTGTGTAATGAGCCAGAGAAGGGGAAGTAGAGCGTGGGGAGCAGCCAATCAGTGGAGACCACGTAAGCTGGAAGTCGGTACCGAGGGGGGGAGCCGACAGGGGCATATATCGTCCGATGTTCCGTGGAACGAGGACAATCTGTGAAAGACATGACTAGTTCGGTTGCAAGTGTGTATCGTCCGATGTTCCGTGGAACGAGGACAATCTGTGAAAGACTTGACTAGTTCGGTTGCAAGTGTGTGTCGCTCCGATGTTCCGTGGAGTGGAGAACTATCTGTTTAAAACTTAACCAGTTTGGTTGTACGAGGGTATGGCTCCGTGGTTAGGACCATAAAGCCACCAAATCTACAAGTATATCATCAAACATAGACGGAGATGACTACGTCCAGGAGACTGTGGGAAGCACACAGCATCATCCAGTACGAGGGAAATGCTTTGGCAATTTCCAGTGGTAAGCGCGAATGACGCAGAAATACGCAATCTCTCATTTCTCTTTGTTTTATATTTCATATTTCAGTAACTTCATAGCTAGGGAATAAGAGTAAAATCAATAATTTATCAGACTCCGTTTTCACGTAATTTTCTAGCGGTAATATTAAAATCACAACGCTCCAATTTAAATTTTATACTTATTATTATTATTATTAATTTTGCAATACTTGTTTTATATAATAAATTCATTTCTTTTACAATGCAATCTTTGCTTTCAGTAGGTAGCATTAGATATAGACCAATTCCTTCTCCTGATACAATTGTTTGTTGGGTTAATGATCAAATCATACCACGATCTGAGTGAATAGATTCTTGAAGGTGTTCTACCAGAGCTAGACGTTGTTAAATACAAATTTAGATTTCAACATTGCGTTGAGGTCTTGGCGCCCATTAAAACAACATAGCTTAGGCAAAGGTAAACAGTTACATTTATCACCCAACAGTTAGGGGCAGCCATACTGCTACATTTGTCACTACCAACATGGGGCATTAATTAACGTTACACTTGTACGCTCAACGTGGAGCAAAGTGAATAACGCTACAATGCCAGTTTCATAAAAAGGTGCCAGCGATGTGTAGCAGTGAATGGCGAACATTTTCAGCACCAGCTGTGAACTAGGTAAGTACAAATTCCTATACTCAATGAGTCAGTGCCGCGCGGGCGCCGCATAACGGCGAAGTGCCTGGCGGGAGACAGGCTCGCGCCGCGGGCGAGCGGGCTGGCGAGGCTCTCCGATAAGAAATCACTGTTGATAAAAACAACATTCAGCGGGGCATGTTAGGCTGTAACCATTGTCAAAAATCATTGATCTAGGCGTGGTGGCTGTAGCCATTGTCAAAAACCATCGGATTGGACAAAACGAAGGTTAGAATGGTCAGGTGTAGGTGCGACCTTGGCCGGGCGCAGCCAGTGGGGCACGGTTGACACAAAACCATTGATCTAAGCATGTTATGTTGTAACCATTAGGCGTGTTTCGGCGCTCCCTCTGGTTTTAACCTGGGTTAGGTTTGGTTACAGTTTGCGGTTACACTCTCCAAAACGAAATATAAGAAAAGTTACAATATGGTGACGAAAAGATGTATTGGAATTGATATGGTGAATAAATAATGATGATGATGTTGACCAGATGTGTTTCCTACAATATAGAGAGGGCGAAACTAATTTTAAAAATATCGCAATGGCTCTGAATGTGTCCGGAGAATGGACACTTACGACCTTCACTGTAGGCCTCTAGCCTAGCGAATATTGGATATTGTTGTACAGTGATACTAATTTTCATATTCATTTTAGAGTGAGAGACTTTCCATAGTCACAGTAGTGTGCTCATAAGGGGGAGAAATGGTAGTTAAGACAAAACTGAAATTTGATATGGTGCTTGGCAAAAGAAGGCTCAATGGTGACATTAGCCGATCGCTTCAACTGATGTTCGATGATGAACAGATGGTGTAGCGGCTAGCGGAGGTACGGATTAAATTCCCGGCTCTGTCAAGAAAATTGAATTGTGGTGTAGGGGCTGGAACGGGGTACATTCAGCCTCGTGAGGCTAAACTGAAGAGAAGAGGGTTCGATTCATATCTTAGTCATCCTGGAGGTGGGTTTTTTCCGTGGTTTCCCACTTCTACTCAAGGCAAATGCTGAGATAGCCACTGCCACCTCCTTCCCAATCCTATCCCCTATTTACAAATTAAAACACACTCTAGTACAGCCAACACAATAACATATGTTATTAACCAAATTCCACACATTCCCAAAAATTCAAGGGGCTACATTAGCGCGATGTTGCAGTTTCTAAATATAAGCAACAGTAACAACTGATGAGATTCGTAGCGCTATTGAAAGAGCCACCCTAATCTTTAAAAGAACGTAGGCCGTATATCAACTGACCAAGTAAACGTCACAACTGCTTGATTTCGTAATCGTCAAATATGAAATTGCAAAAAACACTAAGAATTTGATATTATATGATTTCCAAGTTCAAATATGATTTCATATCTCGTACTTTCAATAGTAGTTTCAGATTGAATTGGCGCTTCTAATGTGATTAAAATTTCAGTAACCGCAGTAGTAGCTTGGTTACTGATTTCAAAAGCCTGGTTAAAACCGAACTATTACCAGAGTTGACACCAAAGCTCGACAAGACGGTCTGGTTACCTTTTGTATTAACCAAAGTATACCAAACGGAACGCCAAAACGCGCATATTGTAAAAAACCATTGGATTGGACAAATCGAAGGTTAGAATGGTCCGGTGTAGGTGCGAGCTCGGCAGCGCGCAGCTAGCGGGGCACGGTTGACACAGAACCATTGATAGTATCGTAAGGGCATGGTTGACAGTATTGTTTTGATGATGATACAAGCGCTCAGTGACAGATCAGCGGGGCTAACGAAGCGACCTGAATACTCAGAAACGCAACCGATGACGATTCATTTGGGCAATGGCGCCCACAGCTATAATTTTCTCTCTATAAGTTGTGATGCTATTTGGGATGGCCGGGTGGATCACAGACGGTGGAGGAGGAAACATCTATTTAAACATCGTTCACTGATTTATTTCTCATCGTTTCATAAGGTATTTTGGCTAATTCATGTATTATAGAGAATGTTATCGCGCGTTCCACGTTCATTCAGCTCTGCTAGAGGAAGATACAAACTACACTGACATAAATCATATTACTACATGTAGCTGCAAAGAGAGTGGTACAGGCAGGGCCGTGGAGAGCGGCGACGGGCCCCGGGGCTGGTTATCTCCCGGGCCCCCAAGACCCAAAATTTAATCAACAGGAAGTTCAGTTAACTGAACTGCATGTTAAAAGAGATGGAAAGGATATACTGTACACTCTGTGACATATGCTGTAATCTCTTTTCATAATGAAACATGATTTTTACACAAAGTCAAGACGTATTTTAAAATACGTTTTACATATACTGTACGGTTTTTATGTTGACTTTCTTAAAACTTGCTGCCCTTGAAGAATCACGCCCTTGGGTCTAAGCCTAAACACTGGTAAGTGTTTTGGTTAAACGGCGATCACACATCATTGTACATTAAACAAAGCAAACTATATTTTCATAATTAACCACAGATATACTCATACGTAAGTCAAGTTATTTATTATGTGCTATAAGTAGATTGCAGCTGATCAGTGATTGTTTTCACAAAATAAGAAAATGTGAATTTGAACTATATTTTGTAATTTGCAGTCAGTGGACTTCTTATAATTTAATATTGCTTTGCACTAAGCAAACTTAGAGCCAGGTTCTCCTAAAAATCCCCAATCCTATCTATGACTGGTGACCATCGGGGGTGGATTTAAGCCAAGATTATGGGGGAATAGACACACCGGGGATCTGGGGGTATGGAATATCACCAAGCTCAGAGTGGGGTCCGGGGGTGCACCTCCGGAAAATTTTGCAAAAATTAGGTCCAAATTATTGAGTTATAGGACATTTTGGTGATTATTTTTGTGATATTTTAGAGTACAAATTTGGTGACCATTGACATTTAGTGGCTACAGAAAAGACTATCCGTTATTGAAGTAAAAGCTTCCTAACCTTCAAGTAATACCCCACGGTGTAGCTCACCAATGACCGTGATGGGAGTCTACAGCAAGTCTGCAGATCAGAGGTTCGGTGCTTACAGCGGCTATCCTGAGTATGGTTTTTCACACTCCCTCCAGACAAATGCCGGGATAGTACCTTATTTCAAGTCCTGGGACACCTACCCTACTCTTATCCCTAATAATTACAGTAATAGTCGCGACGGGCAACGCATTCCCAGTCGGCAACTAAGAATACGGCATGCGACTGATCATATCACAGAGGCCATAGTGTAACGTGTTTTTCGAGGGGTTTTATGCAACTGGTATAAGTCAGTAGGAAGCCATTCTATATTTATTTACGCGGCAAATTGTTCAGCCAAGAGAATTTTTCATTATTAATTTATTATAATTATTATTTAGGTATTTTCGGAGCATTTTATAAAAATTATTAGCATTCAGATAGGTTTTCTATGTCTTAGAAAACGCTATCCAGCAAATTATTACGAACGACGATATCATAGAAAATTATCTGATTACGGAATTTTACGGAGTTTTCGTCAGTTAGGGTATATCGAGAGACGTGACTCACTGGGATTTCAAGTACACGCTTAATCTTGTCGAGAAGCATGACGCAATCTTGGGTCGCAAGGTCTAGAAAAGACGAATTGTTGGAACGGAACCCTCCCGCCGAGTGTAATGACCCGGAGGAGGAGAAGATCGCGTGGTGGGTCAGCCAATCAGGGGAGACGACGTAAGCTAGTTGGGACTGAAGAGTGGGGAGCCGGCGTGAGCATATATCGTTCGACGCGCCGTGAAACAAGGACAATCTGTATAGTTCTTGCCGAGTGTGGATATACGCGGGAGTCGCTCCGATGTTCCGTGGGACGAGGACTATCTGTGAAATACTTGAGGAGTATGGATGCGCGTGCGTGTCGCTCCGATGTTCAGGGGAGCTAGTGACTATCTGTGAAATACTTGAGGTGTACGGATGCGCGTGCGTGTCGCTCCGATGTTCAGTGGAGTTAGCGACGAACTTTTGTAAAACTTGGTTGTACGAGTGTTTGGGTCCGAGGTACGGACCATAGAATTATCTAATCTACCAGAATATCATCAAATTCCGACGGAGATGACGACGTCCAGGAGACTGTGGGAAGCTCACAACATCATCAAGAACGAGGGAAATGCTTTGGCAATTTCCAGTGGTAAGCGCCAATGACGCAGAAATACGCAATCTCTCATTTTCTTTGTTTTACATTTCATATTTCAGTAACTTCATAGCTTGGAAATAAGAGAAAAATCAATTTATCAGACTCCGTTTTCACGTAATTTTCTATCGGTAATATTCAAATCACAACGCTCCAATTTAAATTTTATACTTATTATTATTAATTTTGCTATTCTTGTTTTATATAATAAATTCATTTCTTTTACAATGCAATCTTTGCTTTCAGTAGGTAGCATTAGATATAGACCAATTCCTTCTCCTGATACAATTGTTTGTTGGGTTAATGATCAAATCATACCACGATCTGAGTGAATAGAGTCTTGAAGGTGTTCTGCCAGAGCTAGACATTGTTAAATAAAAATTTAGATTTCAACATTGCGTTGAGGTCTTGGCGCCCATTAAAACAACATAGCTTAGGCAAAGGTAAACAGTTACATTTCTCACCCAACAGTTAGGAGCTAGCAAAGCGTTTCATTTGGCGCTACCAACATGGGGAACTAATAAACGTTTCACTTGGCGCCCAACGTGGGGCTGAAAACCTAATAACATTTGTGGAAGGAGAAGGGTATATATTTCTGTGCCTGTATTTTGGGGGTTATTTGTCTGTATCAGTGTATATCATTATGGGGGATGAGAAAGAAAGACAGATGAGGTTACGTAGTGGTCATCAACGGGAGAGTGATGATACGAGCAGTATGTCGAGTGATGGTAGTACCGGGGTAGCGGAGGTAAATCCCGATACTGAAACAGGGAGTGTAGGCGGCCAACCAGAATTAAAAACTTTACTTCTCGAGTTTATGTATCAGAACAAAGTTAGTAGTGATGCCTTAAATGCAAAGTTAGAACAGAATAACGCTAAATTAGAACAAAACAGTAGGGAAAATAAAGAAAGTACAGAAGCTTTAAATGCAAAGTTAGAACAGAATAACGCTAAACTAGAACAAAACAGTAGGGAAAATAAAGAAAGTACAGAAGCTTTAAATGCAAAGTTAGAACAGAATAACGCTAAATTAGAACAAAACAGTAGGGAAAATAAAGAAAGTACAGAAGCTTTAAATGCAAAGTTAGAACAGAATAACGCTAAACTAGAACAAAACAGTAGGGAAAATAAAGAAAGTACAGAAGCTTTAAATGCAAAGTTAGAACAGAATAACACTAAACTAGAACAAAACAGTAAGGAAAATAGAGAGAGTACTGAAACTTTAAATGCTAAATTAGAACAAAACAGTAGAGAAATGAGTGACAAATTCGAACTGATTAGAGGTGAGATCAGGGGGGTGATGGAAGAAAAGGCTAAAGAGATTATTGCAGATGTAGACAGAAAATTAGGAAAAGTACAGGAGGAGTTGGAAATTAGAATCAGTACACAGGCTGAAAATTTAAAAGAACTAGTGCAACTGGAAACACAGCAGGTCAAAAAGCAATTGGGGGGAGAAATTGACAAAATTCAGGTAGCTACTAAAGAGGTTAAGGAACAGCTGGGGGGTAGAATTGAGAAAGTCCACTCACAAATAGTTGCAGAAGTAAATGATTTAAGAGAGAGTAATAAAGAGAGCATTAGCAAGATTGAGGAGAAACAAGCAAAGCTATATGATAAAGTAGAAGAATCAGAAGGAAACATTAAATTAACAGTAAACAGTATTGAGAGGAAGGCTGAGGAGAAAATCGCAGAATTAGAATTAAAATTAAAAGCTAGGATCAGGCAAGAAAATAGTCAGAATAGACCAGTTTTTGTGAATAGCACACACAGGGAGGTAGAACTGGGTAAGTTCAGCAATCGACAGGGGTGCCCAATGGAGTTCATGAACACTATAGAAAATAAATTCGGGGAGAGGTTGGAAAATGGTAGTATTGAGTGGTGCCAGGTAGTTGAAATTTTAGAACAAGTGTTTGTGGGGGAAACGAGGAATTGGTTTGCTGTCTACAGAGACAAGTTTACTGATATGAATGATTTTAAAATGAAATTCTGTGAAAAGTTCTGGAATGAGGTTATTCAGTCGCAGCATCGTGAGGGAGTAGTGTGTAGTAAATATAACCCTAAAGGAAGCTCCACCATGACCGAATACTTTTTAGGGCAGGTATTAGTGTGTAAATATCTGGATGGCTTGAAGGAGGAAAGTGATGTGGTAAGGTTGCTACTTAGGCACTTTCCCTATAGGATCAAGGAGGCTGCTTGTATCCAGAATGTAAAGACTATATCACAAGTAGAAAATTTGTTAAGCACATTTGATGCACTAGGGAGAGGGGGTTATGAGGACAATTTCAATAGGAACCAGGGTAATAATAATAATAGACCTAATGAAGCCAGGCATCAGGAAGTTCAAGGGAACGGTGGCGAAGGGGCCAATGCTCAAAATAGAAATAATAATAATCAGCTAAATCAGAACAGAGGAAATGGCTATGGTAATCAGTATCAAGGGAGGAACAATGATTACAGGGGAAATCAAGGGAGAAACAATGATTTCAGGGGAAATCAAGGGAGAAATTATAATGACAATAATTACAACCAGAATAGGGGTCAAGGAAGAGGACAGCCTAGTGGTAGTAATATACAGCCAAACAATGACAACACAACTCAGAACAACCAGACCAGTGCAGTAGTAACTAGTACTACGGCCAGCTGTAGCGGTTCTTTAAACGCGAACCAGGCTGCGAAGTAAGGTCAGAATCTCAGTCTGTAGCATGCCCTGTCCATACAATTATACAGGAACCCTATGACCTAAATGTAAGAAATGAATTATTACATGAACTAAATGATGAAGGTATTATTCAGGAAGTGGTTAGTAAGAGCCCCATAGTTAAATTTAACGTGTCCGAGGCGTACACAGATGTTTTAATTGATAGTGGTTGTATGAAGAGTTGCATAAGTAGTGCATTTTATGATAAAATGAAAGGAACTGGAGTAAATTTTGAGGAGATGCCAATTAAAAGCACTTTTGTTATCACAGCTGTTGGGAAGAGGTCTAAAGTAATTTCTAAGCAAGTTTTAGTAGACATTAAAATTAATAATCATGTAGAGAAGCAGATTTGTCTTGTAATTCCAAATTTAGTATTCAGTGTTATCTTGGGTTCAGAGTGGCTAAGTAGAGTTTCTGGTAACTTATGTTATGATGTAGGGAGTTTGAAATTTAAATGGGGAGATTCTGAAGTAGAAGTAGCGTTCAATGACCATATTCAGAGGAGTAGTATTGTAGGTGTGATTTGTACTTTAAATGAGATATCGCCAGCCGTAGAGCGGGGTTCTCCATGTTTTGTGGGCAGTGTGATTACGAACGGAAGTCTAGAGGACTCGTTACGTGAGGCTGCATTTCAGGGAAATATAGAGGATGAACAGTGTGTTCGGCTCTATGATGTGTTATGGTGTAATAGGAGAGTTTTTGAGGATCGCATTGGTATGGCCAATTGCTATACACATTCATTGAACGTTATTGATAGGTCAGTATTCACAGGACATAGATATCCTGTACCTTTCGCTTATCAGAGTGCAGTTGAGGCACAAATTAATCAGATGCTTGAAGATGGGATTATTGAGCACTCGAACAGTCCATATGTTAATTCTTTGATCACGGTACCCAAGACCGACGGCACTGTTCGTATTTGTTCAGACGCTCGTTTGGTTAACAGTAGAATTAGTTCAGATCAGCTGAAATCTATGTCAATAGAGGAATTAATGCAAACATTTGAGGGGAAGAAGTATTTCACTTGTGTAGATTTGAGTTCCAGTTTTTGGCAAGTGCCACTTATGTACGAAGATAGACCATTTACAGCTTTTAGTCATAAATATAACCTTTATCAATTTTGTAGAACACCTTATGGGTTAAAGAGTAGTTCAGCAGCTTTAATTAGGGCTTTAAACATCGCATTAGGGGATGACACAGGAGAGTTTGTAACCATTTACATTGATGATATGGTAATTAGTTCACGCAGTTTTGAGGAGCATCTATGTCATTTAAATATAGTTTTTCAGAAGTTAGATCAGGCAGGGTTCACTTTGAAGCTGTCTAAGTCGTCATTCTGTCAGTCAGAAGTGACATTTTTAGGTCATAGAGTGTCGAGTAGAGGTGTAACACCAGAAGAAAGTAGGGTTAATAAGATACTTAACGCAGAGGTGCCACAGAATGTTAAACAGTTAAAAACTTACCTGGGAATTTGCAACTTTTTCAGGAGGTTCGTTCTTAAATACTCAGGGTTGGTAGAACCATTCAGGGAATTGCTTAAAAGTGGGACTCGGTGGAGATGGGAGTCCAAGCATGATCAGGCTTTTAGGGAGCGCTGAAGGAAGGTTTTGAGAAAGCTGTAGTGCTGAAATATCCGTTAAAAGATAAGGAATATGTGGTTATGACAGATGCTTCACATATAGGCATTGCTGGAGTATTATGTCAGAAAGATGATGAGGGTAATCTGTGCATTGTATCTTTAGCCTCGCGAGGACTGACAGCAGCGGAGAAAAGATACACGATTACTGAGTTAGAGCTTTTAGGTATTGTTTTCAGTTTAGGGAAATTTAGAATGTATTTAGTAGGGGGGAAATTTGAGATCCACACAGATCACCATGCATTACTGTATATGAGGACTTGTAAATTCAGTTCTAACAGAGTTAGTAGGTGGATTCTTGCTCTGCAGGAATACGAATTCACAGTAAAATATATTAAAGGTAAAGATAACATTCTTGCAGACATGCTATCGAGGGACACTAATTTATGTAGGGATTATCCTGTGGTTAAAGCAGAGGATGGTATTTTAATATGTGCATGTGTGGACAGTAGCAACAGGGCATCGTTACAGACACTGAGAAATATGCTAGTGGAGCAACGTGATGACGTTAAGTTAAAGGAGCCACTGGCTAGGTTGGAAATAGGTGAAGAAGAGTATGTGAAAGTGGGACGGTTCACGTACAAGATGCAGGATGGGCTTCTTGCAAGGAAATGTAGGAATAATCGGTGGGCAATATGTGTTCCTGCCACTTTGCGGGAGGAGCTAATTTGGTTCATTCATAGGGAATTAGGACACTTTGGTGCTGCCAAGGTCTTCTATGAAATTGGTCGTGACTTCATTTGGAGTAAAATGGGAAGGGACGTTAGGAGGATTTTAGCTAAGTGTGACACCTGTCAAAGGAGTAAATATCCAGTTAAATATTTAGTGGGGGAGAGATCTGCAGTTCTCACCAGTAGTCCCGGCGAACTACTGTGTGTGGATTTATTTGGCCCGATCGTTAAAGGACAGTACGGCTACGAGTACATTTTTATAGTTATTGACGCTTTTAGTAAGTATGTCAAGCTATATCCGCTAAGGAAAGCCACGGGACTAGCGTGTAGCCGTCTGATCATTAATAAGTATGTACCTGAGTTTGGCATTCCTCTCAGGATACTATCTGACAGTGGACCACAGTTTACTGCAAAGAAATGGAGAACCAGTATGCAGGAAGCTGGTATAACACACGTTCATTCCTCTGTAAGGTACCCTCAGGGTAATTCTGCAGAGCGTCCATTAAGGGAAGTGGCTCGTCTTTTTCGGACTCTAGTGCATGACAAGCATGCGGCCTGGGTTGGACATCTTCCCAAGGTCGAGACTTGGCTGAATTCTGTCCAGCATGAGAGCACGAAATTGACGCCATACGAAGTTCACTTCGGAAAAAGACCACAAAATGAACTAGCGAGGGTGTTGGGATTAAATGAGGGTAAGCAACCGGGGATGGATTACACTGTCCAGTTGGCGAAACAGAATTTATCTAAGTCAGCAGAAAAGAGAATTCGCCAACAAAAAGAAACTAAATTTGACCTATTCGAGCCGGGAGACAGAGTCTTACTTAGAGTGCCGAAACAGTCAAATAAGCTAGAGAAAGTCATGTCCAAGTTCTTTTATCTCTACGAGGGCCCATTTATAGTTTCCAAACGTATTGGGAAAACAGCATATGTGCTGGAGAATAGTGAGGGAAACAGATTATACGGAACGTATAATATACATAGTCTACGAAAATATGTGTCATAAAGTGAGTGTGTTTAGCTGGCGAGCCAGCCTATCAAATGAGTAAGTGTGGTGTCTGGTGCGTGGAAGATCTGGTCTTAAGGCAGGCGTATCAGAAGTCACACAGGGGGGTAGTATGTAAGTAAATGAGAGTTTTTAAGGTACAGGGAAATATGACGGGATTGTCGGATGCTGTTGAGCACTAAATTGTCTCGATGCACCAAGGCCATTTTGGCAGCGCTGATGGGTTCCCATTTATCTCCAAGAGATGGGGGAGCGCTTGAATAGGGCTTGTTAGCTTAAGGCGTCCACGAGATAAAAGATGGGCCATCAGAATGCGAGACAGTCCTTCATGAAACTCATACATATCAGCACACGTGATTTCTGTTTACGGCCTCGCCATGTAAGATTTGTAAGTGTGTAATTTAAGATAATTTGTACAATGGTATTATTTGTGTGAGGAGAAATGGTCTGTGTTGAGAACTAGTATTAAGTAGAATATGGTTAACGGGAACTTAACAAGACAGGGCGATTACGGCACAGAAATATTTGGTGTTATATGTAATGCGCATTTACTGTTTTTTTTTCAGAAGTCAATATTAATTTAATCTACTTCAAAGAGAGATTAAGTATTATGGTCACGAGGCGCTGCCACAATAGTGTGATCGTGTGCTCAGTGATAAGTGGAATTAAATGTCACCATAAGGAGGGGACCTCCAGTGAAATTAGGAAGTTCTAGGGTGATATAAATATATCAGAACACCTTCAATGCGTGTGATATGACATCATAAATACATAGTGCTCACACATTAATTATGTCTATTTCTCCAACATAGAGAAATTTGAGAGGCGGAAATATCCGTGGAACACTATTCCATATGTAAAACATTGGACTGGTTGCAAAGTGCAATCCATTGTGACAACAAACTTTGACGCAAAGTGAGTGAAGAAAAAATATGAGTGTATATATCTGTAATTTAGGGTGATTTCATTTATGTAATATGTATTTTGGATGGGGTTTATTAACGTGTCTGGGATAATCGGATAATGGACCGTCGTCACGGTAAATCATCCGATGATCCGAGGCGAATATGTAACGTGTTTTTCGAGGGGTTTTATGCAACTGGTATAAGTCAGTAGGAAGCCATTCTATATTTATTTATGCGGCAAATTGTTCAGCCAAGAGAATTTTTCATGTTAATTTATTATTATTATTATTAATTTATTATAATTATTATTTAGGTATTTTCGGAGCATTTTATAAAAATTATTAGCATTCAGATAGGTTTTCTATGTCTTAGAAAACGCTATCCAGCAAATTATTACGAACGACGATATCATAGAAAATTATCTGATTACGGAATTTTACGGAGTTTTCGTCAGTTAGGGTATATCGAGAGACGTGACTCACTGGGATTTCAAGTACACGCTTAATCTTGTCGAGAAGCATGACGCAATCTTGGGTCGCAAGGTCTAGAAAAGACGAATTGTTGGAACGGAACCCTCCCGCCGAGTGTAATGACCCGGAGGAGGAGAAGATCGCGTGGTGGGTCAGCCAATCAGGGGAGACGACGTAAGCTAGTTGGGACTGAAGAGTGGGGAGCCGGCGTGTGCATATATCGTTCGACGCGCCGTGAAACAAGGACAATCTGTATAGTTCTTGCCGAGTGTGGATATACGCGGGAGTCGCTCCGATGTTCCGTGGGACGAGGACTATCTGTGAAATACTTGAGGAGTATGGATGCGCGTGCGTGTCGCTCCGATGTTCAGTGGAGCTAGTGACTATCTGTGAAATACTTGAGGTGTACGGATGCGCGTGCGTGTCGCTCCGATGTTCAGTGGAGTTAGCGACGAACTTTTGTAAAACTTGGTTGTACGAGTGTTTGGGTCCGAGGTACGGACCATAGAATTATCTAATCTACCAGAATATCATCAAATTCCGACGGAGATGACGACGTCCAGGAGACTGTGGGAAGCTCACAACATCATCAAGAACGAGGGAAATGCTTTGGCAATTTCCAGTGGTAAGCGCCAATGACGCAGAAATACGCAATCTCTCATTTTCTTTGTTTTACATTTCATATTTCAGTAACTTCATAGCTTGGAAATAAGAGAAAAATCAATTTATCAGACTCCGTTTTCACGTAATTTTCTATCGGTAATATTCAAATCACAACGCTCCAATTTAAATTTTATACTTATTATTATTAATTTTGCTATTCTTGTTTTATATAATAAATTCATTTCTTTTACAATGCAATCTTTGCTTTCAGTAGGTAGCATTAGATATAGACCAATTCCTTCTCCTGATACAATTTTTTGTTGGGTTAATGATCAAATCATACCACGATCTGAGTGAATAGAGTCTTGAAGGTGTTCTGCCAGAGCTAGACGTTGTTAAATAAAAATTTAGATTTCAACATTGCGTTGAGGTCTTGGCGCCCATTAAAACAACATAGCTTAGGCAAAGGTAAACAGTTACATTTCTCACCCAACAGTTAGGAGCTAGCAAAGCGTTTCATTTGGCGCTACCAACATGGGGAACTAATAAACGTTTCAATAGCACAGCATGAGCACAGTGTATGCCCTGCGTTTCGTTTAGCAGTGGGTGGTTTTAAGCGGGTCTAAGTTTCTACTCTCCAAGACAAATAGTTACAACAATGTTGCCAATACATCTCTCTTATTATACAACAACCACCAGCCTCCCCTTCAGTCTACACAATTCGCACGTTTCTTGGTTTTCTATTTTGTTCGCTGTTTGAGAATCTTATAATTTACTTCATTAATATTTGTGAAAACTACTGTTTTACAGTCAACTTCAATAATGTGGAAGTCTTCAGAAACAAACCGGAAAATTAACGCGTCAGTACTAGTTGATGCAAACGATTCACAACCGAGCCAGTGATACTAGACCTACTAGCTACCAAGTAGACGGGTTAAATGTCGCAAGCCCCTAAATGAACCAACAACTGTAACGACAAATAGGCCTATTATTAACTGTTGAGTAAGACTACGAATGACACCGCAGTCGGTAGGCCGAATCCTGCATTCCTGTGGCGGCTTCGTCAGGACCCGGAGTCATTTCCAATTCACAGGTAAAGGGAGCAACTCATTCTATGTTTAACAGGACTGAGACGTTAAAGCGTAACATTTTTTTTTTTGAGTGGCCTCCTCAGAGGCCGAGTGCAGGTCTTTCTATTCGACGCCCGTGGGCAACCTGCGCGTCGGGATGAGAGATGGAGATGAAGATGAATGCAACTGGACAAGGATGTGGAAGGAAGCGGCCTTGGCCTATCAAAAGGTACCGTCCCAGCATTTGCCTGGTGTTGAAATTGGGAAACCACGGAAAATCATATCAAGGACGGCCGACGGTGGGGTTCGAACCCACGCGTCTACCGAGCCAGCAGAGAGCTTGGCCCCATGACCTAACGCTGAGCTTTAGCTAGCGTAGTCACTGCTGTCGGTAGGCTAAGCGTATCATGAAAGGGCTTGTATTCGCAAGGGAAAATATCTCTTCGCGTCCTCAAAAATAAGTGCTTTGCGGATCGATGCTGCTCTTTGGAATAAACGGCGTAGAAATGTCCAATTATAATAACAGCCACTGCACCAGCTCAAAACAAAATTGTATTTATATTAATATTCGACAATACATCATCTTAATTTTCTTCTAAATTAAGCAGATTTCAATATTTGGTCTTAAAAAGTCTGCGCGGTTGCCTGCATGCAATATATTAATGTCTCCATCGCCATGCACACCACTGACGTTACTTATTGTTGTTTCATGAGGGGGAACAGCTGCTGTAGGTCATATGTCCTTACCACTGACGTCCCATGAGAGGAATTGGAAAACAAAGTTGAGTGGTTCAGTGTCCTAGCTTAATGGTCATATTTCTCCTGGTTAATTAAACACTCAGTCCAGAAAAATATTGGAATGTTACTTTAGTTTCAGTCTTTGGATAAATTTCCCAACTCGAGTACCAAAAGTAATATAGGTTTCCAATAAATCCCTTAATCGGAAATGATTTTCGCATGATCCCAAGTACCTAGGATTGTTGATCGTATTGAATGAACCAGTTATAATTATAATTATATTGTAGCTAAGAATGCAGATTATTCAAATGGTAGCATTGTTTTCTCAATTCAGTATACGAGAAGATGAACAATTCCGCATGCATTTCTTCTATCTACGTTTGACAGCAGAATCATCCCACCCTTTCTCAAGATATTTAGCCAGCAATGATAATTTTTCACATAGTGCGAAAGTGAATTACTAGGGAACGATGACTCGCTGTTCTGCCCCTTAAATCAACTATAAAGTGAATTACTGTGTGGATGCTACTTTAAAATGTATTTTACTTACTGCCTGCTCGGCATACGAATTGATACGTCTAGGTAAGCGATATATTCATTTCAGACACTAACACCTCTAAATATCTAAGTTCGACATGACGCACCAAACTTGAAACTCTAGAGCTAGCTGACCAAACACACCAGGGCAGCCCAGGCTCTCGTGGCCTTGGCGAAATAAGCGAAGAGATGAGAAAGTTATTTGAAGGATTGGTGCATAAGCCGAATAAGCTAAATTTAGGATAATGAAATGCTCTCTCTGTCTTCAGGTATATTCTTAGAACAATACATAGTGAAGCCCAATCGCCTAATTTGACCACTTTGAGACAGTAAAGTTGTTCTTCCTACATGCGCTTTGTAGACACTTGACATAATAAGTTTCTCAATCCTTGTAACTTTGTTCACAGACAGTTCATTGCATTCACTAAATGATTGCCAGTAGCAAATAAAGGCAATAATAAATCAATGCCCGATCGGGCCCATCCTCCTAGGATGCCGGGCCCCCCTGGGAGGGTCGGGCCCCGGGGCACCACCCTGCCTGACCCCCCCTCTCGTCGGGCCTGGGTACAGGGTCAGGGGCGGTTCCATACAGTTCAAATCACCCGAGCTTAAAATTTACTGCTGTATGCTGCATGGCTAGGCTGGTGGATGATGTAATCGTGATGGTTGTAATCAGAATTAAATTTAAAGCCAGAGTAACAGTTCTCTATATTCCTTGTACAGAAACGTTTGAGCAATCAATTTCAGCAGAAGAATATCTTAACTTCGGGCCGTGTCAAGCAGATATATTTCACCCAAACCTTCAGCAACCTAATACATCGATCCACTATTCAATTTGATGTCATATCTTGCGAAACAAAGAATATACCATCTTTTTAAAGAATGAGGGCCTACATATTTTGTTATAATTTTTATTTCCGCATTCATTACTTGAATGACGTGGTACGCAACATTGTCGCGACATTTATTGCGCCATGCCAAACTCATTACGTCACATGGACCCTACGGATGCATTACAGTATCTGGTTACCGTATTTAAACGACGATAGAATGAGAAATAACTATCCGTTTCTGCAAAATATACTATGCAATATTCTCAATTCTCAACTAGATAAACAAATTTTAAATAAAATGTTGGTCCATACCTTCGCAAGAACAGTGACTGTCATGGAAATAAGCTACCGTATTTATTAGTTAGCCAAAATTATCTTTCTTTAGGGTAGAAGGTGTTCAGAAATTTTAGATAGGACCCCTTTCATGGTAAACGATCGGAATAGGACCCGCAGGGATAGGCAAGGTGGGGCCGCGGTCCCCCATGGATTTCAGAGAATGTTGATATTCGATTGTTCCACAAAATCATAGGTTAGTCACACTGCCTGAAAATGTTTAATCCATTGTCATTTCAACATTACCTTCAATATTGCACGGATGCGGTGTTCCACTCGAACAGAGTGTTGAGCCAATCTGGAGCCAGTAGTGGCCAGTAATTTCCAGAACACAGAGCAAGCCGACCCTCAGCGCCAAACAAGAGACAGAACGACAGCGATGAGCTAAGAAGTAGAGAATGTGCTGACGCATTGGGACTGTGGCGCGATTACCAGCAGGGTACTTCCCCGACTATGGATACGAGACAGCAAAATGTTAAAAGGTAATTATAAATACGTGGTTTTTATTTCAATAATAGGAGAAAACTTCTAATATTTTCTTTTTACAATTTTTAAAATTTTTCATCCACTCGTGCCATGTTGCCAAACAAGGGGTACCGTAACTGATATTTACATTATCATCACTGTTGTCAACCAGTTCAATACCAAAAAAATATAACAGATTAAAGATGTTTTAATAGTAAAACACATCTTTATTTATAATATTTGTTCTTCGTTTCGTATCGAACCGTGATACAAACGTAAGGATCGACTCTTCGCATGTTTGGCAACATTGCATGAGTAGAACGAATGGAGTCGTTTGCGACAAGTGTGTGTTTGCGCCTGCGGCATAAATGGATATTATTTAGCAATTTGATTGATATAACAAACCGGCCGCGGTGGCCGAGAGCGCTAACGCGCTATCTCGTGTCTCGCTGGCATCGGGAGAGCGTGGGTTCGATTCCCACCTCGGCTGTCCTGAAAATGGTTTTCGTGGTTTCCCATTTTCACTACCAGGCAAATGCCGGGACGGTTCCTTTCAATAGGTCCACGGCCGATTTCCTTCCAA
Source organism: Meconema thalassinum (assembly GCA_946902985.2). Classification (NCBI taxonomy): domain Eukaryota; kingdom Metazoa; phylum Arthropoda; class Insecta; order Orthoptera; family Tettigoniidae; genus Meconema; species Meconema thalassinum. Next base: position 125,572,342 of record OX336397.1, read on the forward strand.
TATCCCTTCCCTGACCCGTCCTGAAAAGAAAAATACATGGCCATTGGCTGCATTAATAAAATTATAAAAAGAAAATATCTGAAGCTTTTTCCGGGCCACCCATTCCCAAAAAATGTACTGTATTGCTCACTTCTCTCTTCATCACTGAGGGTCAGCTGGCTCTGTGTTCTGGAAATTATTGGCTCAACGCTCTGTCCGAGTGGAACACCGCATTCGTGCAATATTGAAAGTACCGTATTGTATTATTGAATTGATAATTTGTTGATTGTACATTTTCAGGTTGTGTGGTTAATTCATATTTTTGGTATAGTACCCTATGCAATATTGCACAATATTACCAACTTACCAAACCTAATCGTTTTCAAATTGGAGATCGCGGGTTCAAACATGGCCGAAGTCGTCGGATTTTTAGGAGCGCTAAACATCGCCCAGTATGCCATCCTTCGGAGGGAAAGTAAAGCCTATGTCATAGATTTATGGCATGGAAAAGAACCTTCCACTAACTACAATTGTGTGAAGCTAAATTTCTAGGTTAGATTTGATTAACACTCTATAAGTTCCGACGTTCGTCGCCAGGTGCTGGTTGTGGTGGCATCTGGTAGTCAAGTTTGCGGCTTGGTGTCGTTGACGGTTGCATTTGGTAGCAAAAGTAGGAACTATGGTACTTGAGATTGATCGTCTGCAGTCCTTAGTTTAATTTCGGATAACAAACACTAATTCAGCCATCACAATTAACACCGGTTATCAGACAGATTCTACACACAACCAAAGTTCACGGGGCTACATGACCGCATTGTCACAGCCCCTAAAATGGGGAACCAACCATCAAATTGTGTTGAGCCTCGTTTCCAAGCCTGGGGTAGAAAAAGGACCATGGAATGATTAGATCGGTTATGCTTGTATATAAACAAGAATGGAGATATGGTCGCCACAGGCTATCATGTTGCCTTCTGGCAACTCTGCCAATGCACACGTAACATCCGAGTGGAAAATCGCCGCGTGCCTGTCCCAACATTTAAATAAAGTCCTGTATATTGGACGAAAACCAACCGTATTAGACCTGCTAGAGAAAATGGAAATTGTTGTAAAAACTGTATGCGTCTCCAATGAAATACTTTGCACATGGACTAGGCAGTAAAAATTCGGAAGTGGAACTTTTCGGTACAAAATTCTTAAAGTACTGAAATTAACCAAATTACCTGAATTAATAGTCGGGGAAATATCTGGAGATGATGTAGTAATAGATGTTTACTCCTCCGCTGTCTGTGACCCGCCCAGCCCTCACAAATATGAACACGACTTATATAGGTGAAATACCAGCTGACTCAGCCATTTCGCATCATGAACAGTACCATATTGCCAACCCCATGCATTCCGTACTATATCGCATCCGGCAGACCAATGGTTTTTGCCTGGACCAATAATTGTAAGGTAGCATGGACCTTAGATAATATGAACTCCCCTGGTTTTTGTCATGCACAGTGGGGGTAGTCACACATCATAATCTTTATCCTGGCCAATGGTTTTGCCTAGACCAATATTTTGATCCAGACCAATGGTGTCGTGTCGTGTGGTGTATTTTGTATCGGACATGTTGGCCACCGGTATGACGTAGTGTAGGCCGTCAATGAGTCGTGGCCACCACCATCGAATTAACAAGAAGTAAAAACATTTATTTATGTAATAAAACAAATACTTCCGGTGCAGCAGTGACAATTCAAATTGAAATCAACTTCTAATGACTCCCAGAAAGGAATGTAAATCATAATTAATACATATCCAATAATCTGCCTTGTAAAAGTTGTGGAAAGAGAAAAGTAGGCTACCTCATCCGAACAATTAATGACAAGACTACGTGGTGGTTTAAAAAGAAGCTTTCCGATTAATTAATTTAATGTTTGCACCGTAACAGATTTGTTAAAATTAGTTCTCTCACGGCTCTAGCTTCTTACTATAGTAATCTATATATATAAAAATCAATTTTACATGGTAGTTTGTCTGTCTGTCCCCTATGCGTTCTTATACCATTCATCCGATTGCGATGAAACTCGGGTGAGTTGTTGTGTGCACTCCAGGGAAGGTGTCTAGCTACAAATTATTTATGTAACACAAAAGGGTGAGGGACTTAACAGAAACCCTTAAATCCCACAGTAAACCAATTGCACAAACTGTATACTTATCACACCGCAATGCCACGTGTGAGATGGCTTGCTGATCCATCGCGAGGTGAAATGAGGGGACTGCCAGCAGCCCGCCGTGTTATCTGGTATTACTGTCTATTCCAATACAGTTCACGTCACGGTTTTTGATCGTGGGTTCTAAAATCTGAACTCACTCTTGGCTGCCGGTTCGAATACGGTCATGGCACTCGAATCGTTTCAAGTCCAAGGTTGCAGAATCGAATCCTGGCACGGCCAGTTGGCATTTGAGGTGCGCAAATGTGAGGGGGCCATGTCAGTAGATTTACTGGCATGTTAAAGGGTTTAAGAAATAAACCAGTAGCATTATTATTACTTTTCTTTGTGTCTTTGATTGGCATTGCACGGCATAGCTAGTAGTGTATATTAATTAGGTATTGATTTATCCCAGTGTACCGGTACAGATGCTGCGAAGTTCATTCATAAGATAACTAAATGCCCACCAGCTTTCATTATGAGACTTCCATAACCTCACCCATGCACCACGCTTCCCTCTCCCCCACTCCACGATCAGTTCTACCAGTACCCATGACTAAGCAACAATTTCATTGAAACTGAATCAAAAGGACAAAGGGGAAACATACATTAAATTGCAAACTGTACTTTTATTCAAATTTAAGGGAGGGAGGATGCATCAATTAGGGAATCAGTGATGATGCTGAATTGTCACATCTAGGCCTACTTTGTTAACACATCAGAGCTGGTATTATCCACACTACAAGTAAGGAGTATAGCAATAACTGGTCACAATAACGTAGACAGTTCATTAATTCTGAATGAGACCAGAATTGGACTTAATACACTTGCATCAGACATGAATGTGACTTTTACATACCGGTACCTTGTTTCCTTGTTTCATCTTCTGGGTAATATTACTTTTTGAAATTAGTTACCCTGCACCAGAAATATGTGCTAAATTTGAGACAAAGCCATTGGTCGCTACTTGAATGGACGACGGTCTGGACGAAACCAATGACCAGTACCGTACTAGGTTAGACAACTGTCTGGACGAAAATTACTGCTTGTCCTACAAGCAGGGGGTTGGGTTTTGTTTGTATGTAAAGCCGTATTTCGCATTCATCACTTTCGAAAGTTGGCAAAACCAGCGTCAATAAAAAAATAATTATAAAATAAAAGAATAATGCAATAACTGCCTCGAAGATAAAATGTTCCAACTCTTGTATCCTATGATCTATTTAGATAATTTTCCGGAATTTGATGGTGGCTGACACCATATTTCCTCTCGTATGTTCCGCTCTCGCAACATAAATATCTCGGCTCTCCACAGAAAATTGTTTTGTATTGGTAACTTCTCATCTCACCTGCTAGAGAGTGCAACTTCCTAGTGCATGCCCACTGTCAAAGCTACGGACTTATACCAAACACAGAACTACTCTGAACATAACCCTGGGACCAGAACTAAATTTCATGACTAAGTCGTGAATCGAATCCGGACCTTATGGGTGACAGCTAAGTATGCTAGCCACTACACCACAAGGTTGTCCCCGATACGCAAACACTGATCCTATTGAATTGTTTTCTGCAATTCTTTTTCTTAAGTTGAGTCCACAAGCAATATTACTCAAAATGGCATGCAGTGTAGATTTGGTCATGTAAAGGAAGGTAACGTTGTTGTTTCACTTGAGGAGCGGGACATCTTGGTCATATAGCCCCGTGTACTTGTGTGTGTAAAGAAAAATAGGCAGCTTGTAGTTTTACGTGACCGTTAACCATGCAATCATCAGCTACGAGACCTCGTTTTTACGTGGAATTCGAACCACAGGACATGGCATTGACCTGGAATCAGTTGTGTGTATGCATATATATAATATAGCCTATGGTCTGATAATCTGTGTTACGTGAATAGATAAATAATTATCCTTTTATTCTAGATCTGCCTAGTCAATACTATTATTAAAATGTAATCATAGATCACATATTTTACAAGTACATGTTTGAAGATTCTACATAAAATGATTTATTCATCAGCTTACAAAGTGACAGGCCTAACATTCATGATAATTGATCCATTACGCGAAAACATATTAAAATAGAGAAGATGACATGAAATGAAAATTAAATGACTGGTACGCAAAACATAGGGGCATGATATAGAAACACCATATATCGGTACACTCAAAATCAGAATTTAAAAAACAGAAGTAAAAGCATTAAAAAACAATGAAGACTAAGATAACTTGTCCTGATTCATTAAAAATTATATAAAATGTTGCATTTAAAGTTCACTGTCTCTTCTCGAAGCAGTTGCTTAATGTCATAACCACCATTGTGTCCAAACTGTGGTCAATTATCTTCTTGATGGTTATAAAATCTCAAAAATGTATGTTATTGTTTCAAGTATCACAATTCAAAAATCCCTTGGCAGCCTTTGTTCAGATGTACAAGTGGGAAGAATTGGCCAGTATAATAAGCCAGAGTCAGAGATATTGTAGTACCGGTACTGAAATGTGCCGTATGTAGGTGCTAAACGTACTACAGCCCAGTGTTACTGTGGTGTCTGTATTCGAGTGAGTGTACTTGTAATACAGGGGAGGATTGGGCAGGAGGTGGCCATGGCCTTAAGTTAAGAAACATCCCGGCATTTGCCTCGAGTAGAAATTGGAAACTACTTCCAGGATAGCTACGGTTGGGAATCGAACCCGGATCTCAGGGGCGATAGCTAAGACTGCTAGTCACTACACAAGGAGATGGACACGTGCATGAATAACTTTTGTGTGACATCTTATACGTATTACATCTGCTTCATACCGCAATTGGAGCAGCTTCGGTGGCCTAGCTGGTAGCATGCTGATCTGCTGTCTCCTAGATAGCGGGTTCAAACTCAGCCGAAGTCGTCGGATTTTTTAAGAGCATTAAAATCCTTCAGTATGCATTTCTTCGGAGAGGAAGTAAAGCTGGCGGTCCCATGTCATAAATTTATGGCATATAAAAGATCCTTCCACAGACTAAACTTGTGTGAAGCTGAATTTCTAGGTTGGATTTCGTTGGAACGCTCTATCAAAGTTCCAAAGTTCACCACTAGATATCAGTGACATCTGGTAGCGAAAGTTGGAACTACCTGAAATTGAACGGAACTTGTAGCTCACCCTATGGGTGTCCACTTGAAGCGGCTACAGTCTCTGTCGAGCCAAACATGTCCTCAGACACTCCCGGCACTAAAAGCCATACGATAAATAAATTATACCGCAATTGGAAGAATGTGTGAGCGGACTTCATTGTAAGCATGGATATTCCTAGGATTAGTAAGCCCTCCATCTCGAATGTTCATTTAGATTCGGAGCGCCTTGTGTTCAGGGTGAAGTTCGTGTATATAGGGGAGAGTCCTCTAGCCCCGGACACTTTACTTTTTTTGCCAATACTGCTGAAATTTTTGAATTTAAAAATCAAGTAAAACATGTGTGACATCCTTCATGTAACATAAGACAATATTCTTGATAGCATCATTTTCAACAGTGGCAGGATTATTGGGAATTTAAATAAACGTACTTGTGGCTTTTTTCCCTTTTATTAAGACTGGCCTGTAATACCGGACAGTTTCGAACTTTTTCGGATTGTTATTTGAATACTGTAAATCCTATGCATATCTATGATCTTATCAAAGGATGTGGTAGTTGACATGATAGTGTCTTATAGGAGCTTCATACTTGAGATCTATGGACATATTATGGGCCTAAAATAAAGAGACCTTTGAAATTAAAAAAAAATATATTTTTACAACATGGTAAGAACTGGAGATCTCAGTGCAAGTTCACGATGTCTCTTCATGAAGCTGTAATAGAAATGTTTCCCTGCAATTTTGTTGGCCTTATTGAACCGATGAGGCAGCTTTAAAGTTGCAGCTAAATCATAAGCAAGTTTCAGGAACTCTTTTCTGGTAAGGGGCATGAGCATGCCATCTAACAGCTTGATATGGGCGACTAATTTGTTCTTCAAAATTGTCTGCAAATGTTCTCACGAAGCGCCCTAATTTCGGCGTAATTTGAATTTCTCCTCCACTCTTTATTTTTATTAGTCTGTCCTGCAAAGTGCTCTTTGGAACGCTAAAACTACTTGCAGCTTCCCTAAGACTCAAATTATTAGCAAGCACTCTGTTCACTGCCAGTTTCATACCGTCTTTAGACCACGTTCCCCTCCTCTTCCCATTTTTGTCGTCTTTTGGCATGTTTTGATTTGCGATTCAACCTGCAAATAATAATATGACAGCTAATTACGTGTCCGATGGTATAGGACATAGTACTGTCCGGTCTTACAGGACAAGCTTGCATCTAAAGAAACACCTGCCATTAACTAAATACGTTTTATTTTCAATTAATACTTTGTGAACATGTTATTAAGACCACATTAAACAACTACTCTCAGTACAGTAACAATTCACTTACCTATTTCAGTACAATGCTCTTCCAAATCTTACTTGAGACACATGAATGAACACAGGAAATCAGAAAATACCACGTAGCGTGGTTACTGCTTGAGTGACAAACTCACACTGCTTGTGCTGACGTACACTGGAAGAAACCTTTAAAAAGCACTCTACATGATGCTGACATCTAGCGAGATTTTCGTGAACTATAGTGTGTCCGGTGCTACAGGACTTCCCCCTACTGCGAGTGTAGAGCCGTGTCTTCTCCTGCTTGTCACATTACGGCAACAGCGCTTGGCAGGACGCGCTCATGTTCACAGTTGTTTTGCGTTTGGTGTGGTCTAAATCCTGCCGTCTAATCTGAGAAAGTTTATATGATTTTCATAGGAACCGCGCTTCTAACTGCCTCTGGTTTAAGACCTTGAGTTTTGTGACATCATACACCTCAGCGTCTTATATATATGATGGGGAGAAAAGTGGTTTGTTCCTAGTTTAGGGGCTGCGACAACGCGGCCATGTAGCCCCGTGTACTTTGGGTGTGAGTAGAATCTGTCTGATAATGGGTGTTAATTGTGATGGCTGTATTAGTGTGTGTTGTAATTCAGGTATAGACTGCAGATGATCAATTTAAAGTAGTTTCCACTTTTATTCCAAATGCTACTGTCAACGACACCTAGCTACAAACTTTACTATTATATGTCACTATAACCTGCACCTGGTGGTGAACGTTGGAACTAATAGAGCATTAATCAAATCTAACCTACAAATTTATCTTCACACAATTCTAGTTAGTGGAAGGTTCTTTTACATGCCATAAATCTATGGCTTTACTTCCCCTCCGAAGGAAGGCATACTGTGGGGAGAAAAGTGCGTAACATTGGTCACTAATCTCAAGCAACATGTAGCAGTGACCCGTATGAATATCTTGTCAAAAGATTTGAAAGCTTACTTTGAGAAAAGAGCTATAACACCAGACCGCAAATCCATTAAAACTGGCCAGAGACGATTAACAAATATGATTAAAACTCAGCAATTCTTCTAGGTTTGTGCCGTGTCTTGTGTGTGGGGTTTCGCCTAGGACACCAACTGGCTCATCGGCGGACTCTTGGTGTCCCCGCCCAGACCCCCACAGGAGTAACAAACTGCGCGTCACCTCCCTTTATATTAAATGCAACTGCACCACTTGACTGTGAGAACTAAAAGCTCAAGCAGCCTTAACCTCCCTATGAAGGCTTCCAAAAAAGATGGTATATTGGCTTTCACGGGAGGTGGGAGGTGGCGCGCAGTTCGTCACTCCTGTGGGGGTCCGGGCGGGGACACTAAGAGCCCGCCGATGAGCCAGTTTGGTGTCCTAGGCGAAACCCCACACAAGACACGGCACAAACCTAGAAGAATTGCTGAGTTTTAATTCACCGGCCGTGAAAGCCAATATACCATCTTTTTTGGAAGCCTTCATAGGGAGGTAAAGGCTGCTTGAGCTTTTAGTTCTCGCAGTCAAGTGGTGCAGTTGCACCTAATATAAAGGGTGGTGGCACGCAGTTCATCACTCCTGTGGGGGTCCGGGCGGGGACACCAAGAGCCCGCCGATGAGCCAGCTTGGTGTCCTAGGCGAAACCCCACACAAGACAGGGCACAAACCTAGAAGAATTGCTGAGTTTTAATTCACCGTCCGTGAAAGCCAATATACCATCTTTTTTGGAAGCCTTCATAGGGAGGTTAAGGCTGCTTGAGCTTTTAGTTCTCGCAGTCAAGTGGTGCAGTTGCACCTAATATAAAGGGAGGTGGCGCGCAGTTCGTCACTCCTGTGGGGTTCCGGGCGGGGACACCAAGAGCCCGCCGATGAGCCAGCTAGGTGTCCTAGGCGAAACCCCACACAAGACGCGGCACAAACCTAGAAGAATTGCTGAGTTTTAATTCACCGGCCATGAAAGCCAATATACCATTTTTTTTTGGAAGCCTTCATAGGGAGGTTAAGGCTGCTTGAGCTTTTAGTTCTCGCAGTCAAGTGGTGCAGTTGCACCTAATATAAAGGGAGGTGGCGCGCAGTTCGTCACTCCTGTGGGGTTCCGGGCGGGGACACCAAGAGCCCGCCGATGAGCCAGCTTGGTGTCCTAGGCGAAACCCCACACAAGACGCGGCACAAACCTAGAAGAATTGCTGAGTTTTAATTCACCGGCCATGAAAGCCAATATACCATTTTTTTTTGGAAGCCTTCATAGGGAGGTTAAGGCTGCTTGAGCTTTTAGTTCTCGCAGTCAAGTGGTGCAGTTGCACCTAATATAAAGGGAGGTGGTGCGCAGTTCGTCACTCCTGTGGGGGTCCGGGCGGGTACACCAAGAGCCCGCCGATGAGCCAGCTTGGTGTCCTAGGCGAAACCCCATACAAGACACGGCACAAACCTAGAAGAATTGCTGAGTTTTAATTCACCGTCCGTGAAAGCCAATATACCATCTTTTTTGGAAGCCTTCATAGGGAGGTTAAGGCTGCTTGAGCTTTTAGTTCTCGCAGTCAAGTGGTGCAGTTGCACCTAATATAAAGGGAGGTGGTGCGCAGTTCGTCACTCCTGTGGGGGTCCGGGCGGGTACACCAAGAGCCCGCCGATGAGCCAGCTTGGTGTCCTAGGCGAAACCCCATACAAGACACGGCACAAACCTAGAAGAATTGCTGAGTTTTAATTCACCGGCCGTGAAAGCCAATATACCATCTTTTTAACAAATATGATTGTTTATGGCCCTCTTTTCATTATAGGGTGTTTGAGTGTTGAAAATAACAAATACTGCTAAAAATGCCTTATAAAAAAAATAGGGTAGGCTGTAACAACATCAGGTCGTTCAGAATCTGTTATTTTTGAAGAGATATTTGCCGATCAGTGTAGATGGCACTAATTGGCACTCAATAATTTTGCCACCTAGGCCTGTTATTTCTATATTAAAAAAAAAGCATCTCCCTATGTAATGCTCGGTTCTAACCTCCGTGGAACTGACAGGAATGTGGAGCGTTGACGTTTATGATGGATGGGCCGGCTTCCCAGTTCGGTCCTTGCGTAGTAACAGAACTAAATACATAGGTCGGAGACTCACTCACTCGTTCGCTACACCACAGTGGTTTCAGCAAAGATCCTATATTAGCAGTATTGGAATAGACAGGAATACCAGGTAAAGCGGCGGGCTGTTGACAAGCTTCTCACTTCTCGCCTTCTCCTTCCCTGCCTCTGCTCTTCACCCCGCAAGTTCATAGAGCTTAGACCCGAGCAGTAATATCCATGGATAGAGAGTTGTGGGTCGAAATGGATATTCTTGAGAGGTGAGTGCGGAAACAGGGATGGTGAAAATAGGAACAGTAATGGAGTTTCTATGTTCTTTTTTGTTTTATAGAGTTTTATGTTAACCAGTCTATAAGGTACGAAAACAGGACTAACCCTCTTGCTTGAAGTACAAACAGTAATTTTCGTCCACACAATGGTCTAACCAAGTGGTGACCAATGGTTTTATCCTGTCCCAGGCCATAGTAAAATGTGGTTTCCTTCTGAAAATGACTAGGGGAATGTGATGCCTGATCCGATCCTCGTTTAACATAGCGACTAATGTTTTAATCAGTTTATAATTACAAAGTTAAAAAGTTGATGTTCCCACATTCACCTCTCAAAAATATCCATTTTGCCCCGCAACTCTATTCACTGATAGTACATAGGGATCATTTCCTCAGTAAAGTGTGAATGTGGTGTAGCCCCATAACTGGCACAGTAAGTACTCGGCTAGTTAAAGCAAAAATGCGTATATGTTTATCATTTTGGTTTGGTAAAGAATTATCCGTAAAATTATAACCAACTTATATGGACCCTAGACTGTTTGTCACAAAGCAAAGATATTGAATTGGGAGTATCTCAAGAATTTAAAGCATTCAATATTTTACCAATTACATCAAAATATTACAACCAACATGTGCATTTGTAAATATAGAGTGAGGACGGATCCCAATGACTCACCGTCACATCTATAGCATGGGCCGAATACAACAGCGCGTTGCGAAGCCCTGGATGCTGCCATAGCATTTATTACATATGCAGCTGGCAAGACACCTTAGTTGTGATAATGAAGACTTGCTGTGAAGTACTGTAGCCTACTTCGTATCCCGTGAACATGGTTAGGTATAGAACAAAACATCGAATTTTCCTATTGGAAACTTATCTCCTCAAGAAGTAGTTTGCAGTAAATGTGTTCACCAGTTTCAGTGCCGTGTGATTTTTACATGTGGGGGAACCTCAAACAAAAGGTATACCGAAATGATCCGCATACTCTGGAGGCTCTCCAGAACGAAATAACTGCACTGATACTAAATATCAGTGAGGATGAATTACAGTGAGTGCACCAAAACTTCCTACGTTGGTGCAACGGTTTATAAAATGAAGGACAGCATTTCCAGCATTTACTCTGAAATTCATGTAAGTAAATATAATTATTATTAAATACATTAAATAGTGTAAATGTGTATAACTTGTTGTGCGCTACGCTGCTGCTAGCACCAATTCCTTGCTCGGCACAGTGTCCAGGCGAGTTTCGGTTCTGTCGGGAGGGCCCTCACTGTAGATATTGGGAATCACAACTACGCGTGGTTACAGGACCGAGTCCTGGTGCAGTCAGTGGGTATTTGAGCGTGCACAAATGCGAGGGAGCTGTGTCAGTAGATGTACTGGCATGTTAAATACCCCCTTTGGGGGATAATTCTGACACCACAGCATCTCTAAAAGCCATGGTAGTAAAAGGGGATGTGGAACCAATAGCATTCTCATCACAACTACGCAATGTATTGTAATGCCACCAATAACGGGTGATTCTGTAGATGCAATGAGAATAAGTCAGCAAATAAGGTTATGACTTTGGAAGATATCGGAGGTAGAAATCTCAATTTATAATAACTGTTTTAAAATTTCACCACATTCCATCGCAAGTCCAGTTTAGAAGCAATATCTTCTAAGTGTTTGTTAAAGCTATTCAAACAACTACTAAGAGAATAAGCCAGCTAATAAAGGGTGACTTTGGCAGATGTCGAAGGAAGAATTCTGATTTTTCTATAAGGTAAGGTGCCCAATATCCGTCCCCATTTAAGTTTTTTGCATATATTATAAAAATGTTTGGAGAAAAATGTTTCGAAATAGTGAGTAAAAAAGTTTCCGCCCGATCAATACCTTTCACACTATAAATTTAATGTTTCTTTCTCATACTAGGAACATGTTTCGAACAATATTTGTTCTTCTTCAGCCTTATACAATTTATCAACATTGTAACTTATCTAAGACATTTGCATAATTGGAATCATTCAGATAGGACGACTGAACAGTTGTTTTAAAATGAATATATTTAACTTCAGGAAATATAGCACACAAAATAATTTATTCAAAAAAGAATACAAAGTTGCACCTTCCCACGTTTAATGAAGGGCGTTCCTAAATTCGTCCCCATGTATCTTCTTCAGAAAAAAGTGATAGTTATTATTTTCAATGGCAAGTTATAATGCCTAACTTTGTAGGCAATAAAAACCATGAACGTTTATCCTTCCAAACAAATGTCACATATGAACATACACTTGTCACTTTCTGACGAACATGTTTCATGACACCATTGGAAACATTTTGTGCACTTAATCCACTTTTCTCCCATCTTATCAGCTGAGTAGGGTTTTCCACACATAGTGCATACAGCATCATCATTTTCACTATCTTCATTGTCTGTTGAGACGTAAGGAATTTCGTCTGAATCTTCAAGACTCGAACCATCACTAGAAAGGTCTTTCAGGGAAGGCATTCTCTTCCTTTTTTTAACTGATAGGCGTTTCCTGCCGTGACATTGCTCGGACGAGGAGGTGAACTTAACAGAAGTTGAAGGTCCAGCTTTAGAATCAGGTGAGGGACATCTTGAAGAGGCAGCTTTCTTACGTTTGGGAGGGAACGATGGATTATCAAACTGAAGCATTTTTTTTACCTTTGCCTCATTCGCCTGTGTTCTCTTCTGTGACGCTTCCATTACTTTGATTTTGTGGGGAGTCCCAGTGACCAACGATGCTGAACCTCGCCTGTTTGAAAATGTAGGCTCAATAACTGGAACTTCCCGAATGTTCTTAGGGCTTACAACAGTGGTAGATCCGTTTTCGATGTCATCTTGAACATTAGTCATCTGCCTGTAGGAAATAAAATCCTCATCAGGAAAAATATTGGGGTTAAAAGCAACTATGCCGGTCTTCTTGAAGCCGTTGACAGCTGTTTCCATAGTCGCTGCTTTCAAATATGCCTCTGAAAACAATGAAGATACCTGTCGTTTTCTCACAATTCGACCAGGGTGATTCGCCAACCAGCCTTCAATGGCATTGACATAGAAAGTCTTCAATGGGAACATGAAGGCTACATCCAAGGGCTGCATTCTGTCTGTGGAGTGTGGAGGTAGACATACAACTGATATGCCAGTTTCACGAGCTTTTTCAATCACCTCGATATTCCGCGTATGAGAGAAATGTCCGTCGAGAATAAGCACCACAGGTCTTTCCTTTGATGGTCTTACTATGGAGATGAAGTGTTCTAGCCATCTACAAAACAGGGGGCCTGTAATCCACCCAGAATCACTCACGCCACCAAAGAACCAGGAGGAGCACCATCAAGTAGCTCCGGTTCCCTCCTCTTTTGAGGGAAAATCATCAAAGGAGGTATGTACTGGCCAGCTGCAGACATACAAGTAACAACAGTTATTGTGGCTCCTCGCTCAGCTGAGGAAAGTTTATGAACCCTCTTCTTTCCTTTACCAGTCACAATCTTGGTTGCCTTGTGCTGAACAGCCGACACGCCAGTCTCGTCCACATTATAGACTCTAGTACTATAAAAGTTAACCTTCTCCAGCTCAGGTTTTAGAATAGAAAAGAACTTAGCAACACCTTCTTTCGTAAACCCTTGAATCCTAGCCATAGAGAGATTTTGTGGTTTTCTCAAACTAAGCTCTGGGTGTCGCTTAAAAAACAAACGCTTCCATTTAAGACCAGCCTTCCCTGAGGCAGTATTAAAGGGGTGAGATAGATTATTTTTCATAGGCTGTTCATACGCCATCCGACGCAAATCAGAGAGTGTCAAGCCATAATAACTTCTTTCCATCTCTAAGCAGTATTGGACAAGCAATTTTTCAATTGCTGGTGACAAGAGTTGGCTTACGTCCATATGTCTGTGCAACGCACTCTTCAGGTGATAACTCTGATTTGACATAGTCTTTAAGCGTTGCCCTTGGTACGTTAAAAAGTCGAGACGCTGCTTTATAGCCCATTTTCTTCTTCCTCACAGCATTAATGGCCTCCACCATTTCTTCTTTCACCCATTTTCTCCGCTTTGCCATCTGAAAAATATGTGATAATTGTTCATCCAACGTTTAATCTCACGATACCAGATTGGAAAACAGCGTTCCGAATTTTGTCCCCCGGACGAATATAAAAACGTTGTTGGGGGACGAATATCGGACCAATGATGCCAACCTACATGGCTACATCATTCAGTGCTCCCTTTGTACAGCGATCGCTACAACCCATATACAGGGTGATTCACCTAAAACTTGCACTGTAAATATTTCTGAAATGGAAGGTGATATTGATATGCGGTTTTAACCTAATGAAATTGTAACCAAGGGCTCGTATTTGTAGCTGATACACTGATATTTATAATTTTTAGAAAGTGGTTTTATTTACAACAATTACAATTTTTTAAATGGAACAATACCCATTGACATTAAAAAAATAAAAGTAGAACAAATTAGAATACCAATGGTGTTTTGTGCACGATTCTAGTGCAAGTAGTTTACGAGATATTGATTGTTATTCGAAAATTGTACGCACTAACAACCAAGTGCTTAGTGGCGAGGTTCCGATGTTGTTATGTTTGTTGAGGTTGTGGTTTGTGTACACTGAGTGCACTGCGACTTTCCAGTCAGTTATTGTGTGATACTTCAAGTAGTAGGACGTGCTTGCAGGATGAGATTTACCATTGCAGAAAAAGCCGACATGCTCATGGTTTATGGCGAATGTAGGAAGAATGCCGTTCGTTCTTGTACCGTGTACGCGGAAACATATCCCATTAGACGTCAACCATCTCGGCAATTATTTGTGAACCTTTTCAATCAATTACGTGAAAGTGGTAGTATAACGCCTAGAAAATGTAACAGAGACAAACAAGTGACTGGAGAAGAGGGAGAAATTAAGGTTCTGGCTGCTGTTGCAGTAGATCCACAAATTAGTTCCCGTGCAATTGCACATGGAAGCGGCATGAGTCAGGCAAGTGTACTACGCATTCTCCATCGTCATAAGTTCCATCCGTATCACATCTCTCTCCATCAAGTGCTGCATGGTAATGATTTTGAGAATCGTGTTAACTTTTGTACATGGGCATTAAGACGTGATACTCCAGATTCGTCATGTATCTTGTTTACTGATGAAGCAACATTTTCTAATCATGGCCAAGTCAATCTTAGAAACATGCACTATTGGTCTGTTGAAAATCCCCGTTGGCTGCGTCAAGTAGAACGACAGCGTCCATGGAGTGTAAACGTCTGGTGTGAAATAGTGAACCATCACATCATAGGTCCCTTTTTCGTAGAAGGAACACTGAATTCGTGCAAGTACCTCAACCTCCTAACAGACCATCTTCCACAGATGTTAGAAGACGTTCCGCTTCAGACTAGGAGGAACCTGTGGTATCAACATGATGGCTGTCCGGCCCACAGTGCACGAATTACTACAGATTATCTTCACGGATTGTTTCCAAATCGTTGGATTGGACGAAGGGGACCTGTACTTTGGCCGGCCCGTTCACCAGATTTGACTCCTTTAGACTTTTTTCTGTGGGGGAAGCTAAAAGACACTGTCTACAAGGACATACCAACTACACCAGATGATATGAAACGGCGTATTACTGCTGCCTGCGCTGAAATTTCCTCTGAAATGCTAGAACGTGTGCAGCAATCTTAACATAGCAGACTGGAAGCTTGTATTGAGGCTGGTGGTCGTCATTTTGAACACAAGCTTTGAGGGTACACCGTACTTGTCAGAAACCACAGAATTACTTCATTCACATTTGTTTTTCTTTAGTTTGTCCTAGGCATTGTCCCATTGTGTACAAATAACAATATCTCGTAAACTACTTGCACTAGAATCGTGCAAAAGACACCATTGGAATTCTAATGTGTTCTACTTTTATTTTTTTAATGTCAATGAGTATTGTTCCATTTAAAAAATTGTAATTGTTGTAAATAAAACCACTTTCTAAAAATTATAAAAATCAGTGTATCAGCTACAAATACGAGCCCTTGGTTACAATTTCATTAGGTTAAAACCGCATATCAATATCACCTTTTTCAGAAATATTTACAGTGCAAGTTTTAGGTGAATCACCCGGTATATTGCTGCTATACATATTTAAGTTGCACGGAAGTACAAACAAATGTGAGTCAAACGTACCTTGAATAGTTTAACAGCTCCGACAAGTAGGGATGTACTACATGCGTGGCACACCAATAACTTTCAACTCAGAATACTCGGAACACAATCACAGGGGATGCACCTCAGCGTGAGAAGCTCACTACTGTATGCTTTGTCAGATGTTCCAATGTCTCCCACCAGACTGCAGCACTCAATGGGCTAGAAACATGCGGGGACGAAATTGCGCGCGGGGACGGATATTGGGCCAGTAACCTTATATCATTATTTTACATTTTCACCAGAATCCATCGCAACTCTAGTTTAGTAACATCTTCTAGTGGTTGAAAATTGTTATTTATGTGTGGAAATTTTATTTTAATCAAATTATTGTAAGGATATGCAATTTATTTTATACCAGCAACCCGCCCCGGCTTCGCCCGGTATCTTCAATGGTTTACCCAGCGTAAGCTTAAAAGGCATATTTCTTCGATTTCAATGAACTACGACCTATATCTGTTTTCAGTCTCGGCATGATGGGTTAAAATCACTCACCAGACTTGTAATTATATTATAATGGAGATAGCATGTGCAACGAATTCTTGTCAGACGTAATTTAAGAATGGCGAGGTGCATGGAACATAAATCTCCCTTTCGTCCAATCTGAACTTGACTGTGTATTCTGCGGAACGAAAAGTTCGCAGGCAAAGTAGAGAAAAGCTAAGTTGCACTGCCAAGGATACTCCAAACACATACACTCCTCTCTGAATATGGGTACATATGCTCGACACGACTCTATAGTTTGCTGTTGGCTGTAACTGGGTGATGACTCGCTCACTAGCTAGCTCGTAAATTGTCGTGAAAGCTAGTAATTGAATGGAGATTGTTGGAAGAAATGAAAACGTAAAAACACTTACAGTGGGCAATGTATTGAAGATGGAGATATGCTGTCTTGGACTTTTTTGTAGAACTTTCCATGCGGAACAATTCTTATGCTCATAGTACACGGATATATTTTACGGTTTAAGCAGCGAAAGTTTATAAGGCGATCAGATGATAGGTTTTTTCGACTATTTCACTGAAATCGTTATTGCTCGGCTTCCTTTGGTGATAAATAAATAATTTTCTACAGAAACCTTCCTCAAGAAATCCTTTACAGAATGGAGAAAATCCATCCAGTGGTTCTTGAGATTGCCCGTCACATCCAAGAATCGGAGACTTTGTTCTATACTAAGTAGAGATAAACATCATATCTTTGGTTTTGACAAGTTAAAGCAATCGAGTGCCTTATACAGGGATGTGTTTTCGTTTATTTATTTATCATCTTATTTTGTTAAATGCCATCATTATAATATGAATATTTAAAAATAATATCCATGAACAGTAGTAAATACAATAGTTTCTATTGGTAAATAATAGTACTGTACTAAACTTTGTTGGTAGGATATCAGTAAGTGTTCAGGAGTTCATCTTCTATATTCTTCGGCATATTGTACCTGTGGGAGTCCTTTCTAAATCCGTTTTGTATTTGTCTCAGTTAAGAAGCACTGTGTGTAGCAGCATGTTGAGCAAGACACTGGTGCTAGCAGCAGCGTAGCGCCCAACTACTTTAACACATTTACACTTTTTAACGTATTTAACAATCATCATTACTTACAGGAATTTCAGAGTAGTTGCTGGAAATGCTGTCCTTCATATTCTAGACACACGTTGCACCGACGCAGGAAGTTTAGGTACACTCGCTGTAATTCATCCTCACTGATATTTTGTATTAGTGCAGTTATTTCGTTCTCGAGAGCCTCCAGAGTACGCGGATTGTTTCTGTACACCTCTAGTTTGAGGTTCCCCCACAAGTAAATCTGCACGGAGCTGAAACTTCTGAACACATTTACTGGAAGACTTCTCCTTGAGAACATAAGTTTCCACCATGAAAGTTCAATGTTTTGTCCCATACTTAAATTGAAGTGATAGAAGCCACATTTCAGCATTGCCTATTTCTATTCAAGAAACTATGGAAGTGAAACTTGGACTGTTGGAGCAGCAGAATAAAGGAGAATTGAAGTGTTTGAAATGTGGTGTTACAGGAGAATGATGAGGATCAGGGTTTCAAATGAAGAGGTATTAAGATGAGTGGGAGAGGAATAGCAAGCTTAGTAATGGAAGGATGGCAACAATTACAGCATTGCTTTGATAAGTCCCAAGCAGAGTATACTCAAGCATTAAGGAGAGTTCGATCATTGACCTAGAGTAATTTGAATGAAAACCAGTGTGGCTTCAGACCACAACGAGGATGTCATGATCAATTTTTTAGTAAGCGCCAAGTTATTGAGAAATGCTACAAGAGGATTAGACAGTTGCGTGTTTGTTTTGCAGATCTATAGAAGGCGTACGATAGAGTACTCAGGGAGAAAATGCTTAGCATCTTAAAGGATTATGGTATTGAGGAAAGACTGCTACAGGCAATCAACAGTATTTATGTGAGAGTTAATGGTAGGATGAGTTCTTGGTTCAACGTTGTTACAGGAGTTAGGGAAGGCAGTAATCTTTCACCACTACTGTTTATTTTATATATGGACCATTTACTGATGGGCATAAACTGGCTGGGTGGGATTCAATTAGGTGGAAACCAGGTAACCAGTCTGACTTATGCTGATGACCTGGTAGTAAAGACAGACTTCATCGAAAGCTTACAAGCCAACATGTTTAAACTTGAAGAGAACTGTAGGGAATATGGTATGAAGGTCAGCATTTCAAAGAAGGTTATGTCTGTAGGGAAGAAATGCAAGAAAACAGAATGCCAGGTAGGAGGAACTAGATTGGAGCAGGTGGAGCTGTGTGTTCTCTCAGGATGGTTGTGTGGGGAAGGGAATAGAGTCGAGGTGTCAAAAAGCCAAGGCATTGAGTACTCAGTTGCGATCCACAGTATTCTGCAAGAGAGAAGTTAGTGTAGCGACGAAACTCTCCCTACATCGCTCTATACCTTGCTGTATGGAAGTGAGAGCTTGGTAGATTCAGGTTATGTGATACATAAGCTAGAAATAACTGATATGATGCTGAGACAAATAGATGGGAGCAATGGCAGGAAGGTACTTGTAATGCAGAGATGAAGGCTAAGTTAGAAATGAACACGCCAGATGAAGCTGTTCGTATGAGCCGACTCAGATGGTGGGGTCATGTGGGTGAGAAGAGATTACCTAAGAGGGTAATGAGTTCAGCTGTAGAGGGTAAGAGAAGCAGAGGTAGATCTAGGAGGTGTAGATGCAGAGGAGGCCGCAGTGCTAACTGCTAATAGGGGATCATGGAGGCGACATGTTTGCAATGAGAGGCTTGCAGAATAGACTGGGCGCAGAAAGGCAAAAAGGTCTAAATTGAATATGTATGTGTATTTGCCGTCACTGCTGTTGCAAACAGCAATCATGGAAAATAGAGCTGGGGCTACTTTCACGGCCCATCCCCACTCCACGGCAGATATCCTCCTCGCAGCCTCTCAACACTACACCTCTCCATGCTCCTCTCTCAGCCTACCAGCCACGTGTATCTTCCACTTTTGATGTCATGTTCTTTAAACGCTGACAGTGCATGGAGGTTAGGCCTATTTATCAGTATAATGTCATTGATTCGAGTATAGACTGTGGAATCCCAGAGTCATAGGAAGGTGATGCATTGTTTTTTGAGTCTTCAGTCTTTTGACTGGTTTGATGCATTATGGAATCAGAAATCACAGAATTCACATACGGTAGGTGCTTTATGTCACAGTTCTATTTTCCATCATTGCTCAGTGTGGCTTAGAGCATATTATAGTAATTATAAGCCTTACACTACCAACCCTACAGTGACACCCACAGACAGTCTCTGTCCTTCAAACACCAACAAAAAACTGTCAGAAATCTTAGTAAATGCGGTAATTATTACTGATAAATATTAAGGCCTAAATCACCCGAAAGGAGAACTTTTTAGTTTAATGTTGCAAAACTTATAAAAGCAATTCTTTTTCTTTCTTTACTGATTCTAGTGAAGGTCCGGAGTGTTTGGTTTGCAATTATGTGGTGTCTGTGTCGAAGTAGTATAATTAAGAATGGCATTTCGAAGACCAACAAGGAAACCCCATTGTTGACTTCAACGTCAAGCCTTGATGCAATATATAGCAAGAGTGTGTGTGCTGCCAACTCTTGGTTTCTTTGAACACTACCTGCCTGAGGCTTCGAGCGACTCAGTCATGGGACACAGCTCCCACAAGATCAATGGGTATCACTTTCTAATCTTCAGCTGTTATCCCTTACTGCACTCTGGCGAGTAGGGCGAGTCCCAAATTTTCAAAGCATGGAGCTATCAACAAATTTTTCTCCACTACCAACCAGCACACTCGTTATCTGGAACCACAGTATGGGTACTTAGGCAAAACATGAAGTTTGGATTTTAGGAAAGAAACAATTGATAAGGCCCCCTCTCCAAACTTCCGGTTGACAGCACCACTTCACGCTTAGTCTCCAATAATAAAAAAAAGCCTGCCCAATGGCCTCTGGAAGCTGTCCCCCTGCAGATGCTATGTTTGCCGCTAGAGGTGCTGCATACCCTCCACATGATCCGTTCACTTGGCGGTATTTACACACATTGTACCAGCTGAAATAAGGCCACTTTATTAAGATGGTATACTGTTGCGTGCCGTTTTGTAAACAAGGCTCTAGAAATAATGTTCCTGGAACGAATTTTCATGAATTTCCTAGTCGAGAGCCGACAAAGAAATTATGGATTAAAGCAATAAGCAGACATGGTATGTAGCATAAGTTGACCATGTGACTGAAAATTAGGTTACTTTCTATTATTGCTCTAGTTCTGATGATGATGATGATGATGATAATAATCTCCTGACCACCTTGTCGTGTAGAGGCTAGCATTCTTGTCTGTCGGCCCAGAGGTCCGGGTTGGATTCCCGGCTCTGCCAAGAAATTTAACTCAGGTCTGAGGGCTGGAACGGGGAACACTCAACTTCATGACGTAAAACCGAGATGAGGTGGGTTCAATTCCCATCTCATCCATCCTGGAAGTGGTTTTCCGTGGTTTCCCACCTCTACTCCAGACAAATGCCCGGATTGTTCCTAATTTAAGGCCGCGGCCACCTACTTCCCAATCATCACCTGAATTACAAATACACCCACTACTACAGACACCTCAATTGCACAGGTTATCACACAGATTCTAAAATACCGAAGTACACGGAGCTAAATGACCAATATGTCCAAGCTATCCAGCCACGCGCGCTTTACTGTAAAACAGCTGATGAAGTACTGGGACGTGTGTCAATGGGTGGACTGGAAAAAGATTTAGGCCTAGAAAAAGAAATCGCAACAAAACTGATGTGCTTTGTGTTCGTTGGACTTGCTTCGCATTTTAAAATTCCTGTGGCATACTTTTTTACTCGGGACCTAAAAGCTGAAGTACTTCATCTACTTACTATTGAAGTTATTGATAAAGTGGAAAAGGCATCATTTATTGCTGTAAGTGTGGTGGCAGATAATCATTCTACAAATGTGAAATAATTCCGCTTACTTTCTGGGGGGTAGCACACCTCTACCTGTCGTGCCACATCCCTTGGACAGTTCACGCAATGTATTTCTGTCTTATGACCAATGCCATATATTGAAAAAATTAAGGAATGCATTACTGGACGTGAAGAATCATTTAGTTAAGGATGGGAAACCCATATCTGGTTGGTTCATCAGAAAGTTGTACGACCTGCAAAAGGATTTGAAAGTGAAACTAGTAAGAAGACTGACACACAAACATATCTTCCCGACAACTTTTGAGAAAATGCATGTGGACAGAGCTGTCGATATTTTCTCTTCGGATGTTATTTCAGCCCTTGATTTCTTGAGGCAATATGGGTCTCAGTTCGGAATAAAAGAATTTCAGGATGCTGAAGGCATTATCGAGTTCTTGAAGCTAGTTAGCACATGGTTCACCATCCTCAATGTTAAGAACACTTTGCAGCATATACACTCTAGGAATGAAGACGCAATGCATTTTTTCTCAGTTAACGATGAAAGACTCGAATGGCTGGAGAACGACTTCATTCCCTATCTGGAACTCTGTAGGAAAGCATCAGCAAGTCCGGTGGAATTCATAAGTAAAGAAACTTATGAAGCAGTTTGTCTGACGACAAAATCTGCCGTGTCAAGTACCTGCTTGAAAATGGCTTTGATTTCGTATTAACCAGGAAATGTTCTTGTGATGAAGTAGAAAGCTTGTTCAGTTGCATCAGACAGTTTGGAGGTAGCAACGACCAAACCAACGCTGCAAGTGTTACACAGACCCTGCATACAATTCTGACTACTGGGCTCGTAAGTGCATCTCTCACGGGAAATGTAGCACCTGAATCTGCCTGTAGTAAATGGATGGTAACACGTAACTCAACCGGGAGACGCACGAGCACAACGATTCATGCAGATCAATCGGCAACAACGAATACAGATTTAGCAAGAAAATTTCAAACACAATTAAAAAGCATCGCAAATGAAGCTGAAGGGGTGCCATGTGTTTCTATGATGAGTGCTGCAATGGCCTATATTAGAGGGTATTTGGTATGAACTGTCGAAGACCATATATCATGTCAAGAGTGCCTTGATAAAATTAGTAGTTTCCAGAGTCAATCCCCAGTGATGTCACTTATATAATTCAAAGACAGAGGAGGTCTCCGATATCCTAAGCCAGGTTTTGTTTCGCTGCTGATGAGACTGGAAGAAGTAACGGACGAAATGATATCAGTTACGCTGGGCAGTCCAAGAATAGCTCAAACATTAACCACAATACTGTTGCCACATGTAGCTAAAACACCTTTTCTACAGTGTGGAGTGAGTGATCACCCTGAGGAACTGAGCAAGTTAATATTGCAGACGTTTCTGCACCCCTCTGTCACTAACTACACCAATGACATGACAGATGGGTTTCGCCGAGACTACTTCTTGAGAAGAAGAACAAATTATGAGAAAAATTGTTAAAATCGTTCCTTTTCACTGAACCCCTAGGTCTATGGGACGCCAGTAAAAGTATTCAGTGCAACCGTACCATACTCTTGTGCAAATCAGACATTAGTTTCGTTAGTTGTGCGTGCTGTATAAGGGAAATCCGAAGATGAAACGAACTCCTACTAGTAAAAGATGAACATCACTTATATTTTACTCCATTCTACTCAACAAAGTATGTTCATGTACTGCAAACATAGTCTATATATTAATTTATGCTGGTATTACCTTTCGATAGCAATGCCATTACAAGCTAATGTTGGGTGGGGAATCAGCGCCGCAGTGGTCAATACGCGCACTGCTAGGAGGACACTGTTGTTGCAGAGAACGCCGCGATTGAGTAGGCTTTCTATTATTGGAGGCTAAGCTTCACGTCAAAGCCGCTTGGAAGCACCACTTATTATACTGTATATATCTAACCTGCAAATTTACCTTCAGACAAGTTTAATTAGTGGGAGATTCTTTTACGTGCCATAAATTTATGACATGGGCCTGCCGGCTTTACTTCACCTGCGAAGGATGGTATACTGAAAGATTTTAACGCTCTTAAAAATCCGACGACTTCGGCCGGGTCTAAACCCACGATCTTGACAATAGCATTTCAGCATGCTACCAACTACGCCACTGAGCTGCACTCATGATAAACAGCTGGGTGCTGAGTGTATATTTTATTTTATTTGTTTAACTCTATTTCAACACACCAGCTCTCTTTGTAATCAGATACTTTAATAAAATAAATAACAAGAAATTCAAAAGTGTTAATATTACTGGGTTGTAATTTGAAGAAGTGTGAATAACACCACATTCCTCCAGTTCTGTGGTGTCACATTGTGATTGCATCGCAGCGATGAAAGGTTTTAAATTATTAAATTAACACACAGTGTATTGAAAAGTGTGTGGGAAATGTGCCTTTTGTATCGTTAACTTTGCGGTCTGGACTAGGGTTATCAGATGCGTTTTGCGGAATGTAGGGCATTTCAGGAAAATCACATAATATAACACTAAAAACAAAAATACATGAATAAATATTTAATGCATATTATTCTGGTTATTTATTTCAATTGTCAACGTCATTCATATTTCAAAGAGGAACTGACATGTTCTGCGGGATAAATTAGACACTGAGCTTAGTTGCTAAAATGTCGTTAAATTTACACTTCCGGTTTGCCATTGTGGAAAATTGAGTTTAGACGAGATTTAATTTAACATGTGTTGAACGCTCTTCCCACTTATGATACACACCCATAGCACCACAGAAACAGCATTTCCCTCGCAATCGCAACTCATTCTTCTCTTCTTCACCTTTTGGGACATGAATTTTTTTTGAAACCATTTATCCGAGTCCAAAAAAACAAGTCTTTTATGTCACAAGGTTCGCTCCGATTACTGCAAACCAACAAGTGTTCCGAATCCTTCTTTGCCCCACATTCACAAATTTCATCATCACTGATTCCCCACGTCTTCAGATTTATCTTGCACCTTGTCACTCCTGTTCTCAATCTTTTGAGGGACTTCCAAATCCCGTATTGGAGATGGCTACCTGATGGTAACGTTTCTTTTGCTGTCCATAATCCTCCAGAGGAAAATTAAAATGAACAAATGAAAAATCACGCTTTCTTACTAAAAAGATGGACTAAAATGGATACAATTTTGAAAAACTTATGAGCAGCAAAAAGAATACGTATGCAGGACGTGAGCGGAAACACTTAGAGCGAGCACAGCTTAGAAACAACTAGTGGTGATGAAGCATGTGAATCCGGTTAGGTACGAGTGACGCGTCATATGATGTCAAGCAGAGGGGAGAGGTAACATGCTAAGCAAAGCTCAATGACACGAGGAAAGGGTTTTTTCATCATTACAATTTTGGAATAACCAAAGTTGCCTACGTTGTCTAACTTGATACACGAATGGAATGCCCAACCGGTGAACTCGAGCACTGGCTGCATTGAGGCTTTCAGAACTGTTGCACATCAATCAAGATTGCCACGGTGGGAGAGTGGTCAATGTGTCTGTCTACTACTCCAAGCTTGCAGGTTCGCTCCTGGCTGTATTAAATGATTTTTGAAAGCCGGCAAAGATTACGACACCATGTCATAGGTTGTTGGCATGTAAAAGAAACCATTTGAATTCAGTAGGCCGTGTTCACAATGGCAAAATTAATCTCGGGATTTTCCGCTAACACAAAGTTCCTCATTTCTCTACTAGAAAGCGCTATAGTGTTCAAGGATCTTAGATATCTATCCTCCTTGACTTTCATAGTGCTTCAAGGAACAACCAAATTCGACATGCAAGCTACCCTTTGGGTGTCAAATAACAAAGCTTGCACCCGGCAAGGCCATACGATATTATATTATTATTATCTATTATAATTCAACAAGCTTCAGGACTAAAGGATTTCCTTTACATTCGACCACAGTTTAACCCTAAATAAATAGGATTATGCTTGTTCACGTATTCAAGCAGCATCAACAGCCATCAAGACGAGAGAAATGATCTTTTTATACAGCATTTTAATACTACTTATTATTAAGACTGGACAATTGGTGTTTCTTTCTCCCAGTGTTTTGTAATGCATATTTTAGCAACGGTATTGTTGTTTATAAGTATCATTGCATCCTTTCTCACACACCATTCCATTCACCATCAATCATCTCATCAACATCCATCTTTTTTGTACATCTTAGTCTATTTTTAGTTGTCTTTTATGTATGTCGTCCTTAACAATTCTCCAAGCTGATGAAGGGATCAAATATTGTTGGATCCCGAAACATGTGCTTATGCTTATATGTAATCAACGATTGCATTTCGAATAAAATAATCAGTATCGAGTAGGCGGAACCAAAAGGATAATTCTTTATCTATTATATACTTCGTCAATAAGGAACCATGTGAATGTTAACAATCCGTAAGTTAACAATTCTGAAAATAACATACAAAGTTATTTCATGGATTATAATTATGTATTTTAATAAAAAATATTAATAATAATTTTGAGTTATATATACTCATGTGGAGAAGCCTCCGTGGCTTAGGCGGCAGCACACCGGCCTCTCACCGCTGGGTCCGTGGTTCAAATCCCGGTCACTCCATGTGAGATCTGTGCTGGACAAAACGGAGGTAGACAGGTTTTTCTCCGGGTACTCCGGTTTTCCCTGTCAAAATTTCATTCCAGAAACACTCTCCACTATCATTTCATTTCATCTGTCATTCATTTAATCATTGCCCCAGAGGAGTGCGTCAGGCCTCGGCAGCCAGCACAGTTCATATCCTCGCCGCTAGATGGGGGCTTCATTCATTCCATTCCTGACCCGGTCGGAGACTGGAAGCAGGCTGTGGATTTTCATTTCATATACTCATGTGGAGAAGATAAGTGACGTCATCCGGAAGAGAAGGATAACATTTTATGGACATGTGAAATAAATGAGCCCAGCGAGACTGTCCGACCGCAACATAACTTACTTTCAGGAGAGGAAAACAAAATGGGGCTAGTTCATTGAACTGGATAAAGATCTGAAAGAATAATAATAATGTTATTGGCTTTACGTCCCTTTTAACTACCCTGGCTTTTAGAGACGCCGGGGTGCCGGAATTTTTCCCCAAAGGGGATCTTTAGCGTGCCAGTAAATGTACTGACACGGCTCCCTCGCATTTGCGCACCCTCAAATGCCAGCTGAGTGTGCCAGGTTTCGAACCTGCAACCTTGGGCTCAGCAAGCGAGAACGTTACCCCTGAGCCACGCAGCCAGACAGATGAGATCTGAAAGAAGTGGGGATTACACCAACAGGAGCGCACCCCACTCAAAAGGAAACTCCAAGCTTGGAAAGCTTTCAAAGAAAAAACGAAACTGAAAACGGGAAAGATTTGGACCCAGGAAGGGAAGCAAGTCCACCAAGACCGAATGCGGGCATACTGGGCAAACATCAAAGCCTGTAGGAGACAGTTGGAATGACGTCGTCCATAGATGGCCTATACAATATGAAAAAAAAAAAAGATTTATAACAGTTTTCTATTCAGTGCTGTAGAATTGCTATTTATAGGATCTGAGTTGCTGCAGTTTAACAGGACACGGACTTGATCATTAATAGGCCTAACAAGGGAAGTATCACGTAAGACAGGTCGAAACCTATCCTGAAGCTTTGCGGATGCAATCGCTGTACTATAAGAGGACAACGTGCGGAAAATCTGCCGCCAGATTGAACTGCAAGGCTCGAAATCGTGAGGAGATTCTCTCATATAAATCAATGGGAAGTACCGTACATGTTGGAATGGACAGCCCTGACGGCCCAAACACTCAGGCCAGTGGGAAGCAGCCTCACGCTCCAGTCAGCATATACTACTCCGAGTGCCACAGGGATGTCCAGTTCCGCGAGCCGTCATGCCTGCGTACCAGGATATCAGGTACGATTCTCCACACGTTGTCCTCTTATAGAACAGCGATTGCGTCCACAAAGTGTCAAGATAGGTTACCTGATACTTCCCTTGTAAGTACCACATACTTCAAAATTCATATTTATTGACTTGTAGCAGTTGTGCACCGGGGGAGCGAATATGTTCCCTTGCCAAATGAGAGGTAAAATGCCAGTCCAATCAGCTCAGTGGTAGAGCAACGGTATACAAAGCCAGAGTTTGTGGGTTCGGTCCCATACGAGTCCAACCTTCCATCTACTGTAAATGTATACAATACATGATTACTGTTGGGAGAAAACAATTATTGAAATAATCATTTCTCATTGTTCTATTTCCAGCACTGAATTCCCAAGCTGCTCGTCTTCAGGAGGTAGTTACTTCTAAGTACTGAAGAATTGCCAACATAGCAAGATATCACCATCAGAGTCAACGGTGTTTCATATTTCATTCAGAAATGGTCGACCAGCAGATTTCTTCAGGTGATTTACCAAGAAAGTTAGCTCTTGTATCCAAGGATTATCCAAAGAACTACTTGTCAGTAGATCAAGCAAATGCAATCAAGAAAGACATCTCTAGCTGGATTGTCAATAGCTGTAAATCAGAATATTATCCCCAAGTCACTTCTTGTTTGTTGCGTAAAGAAGGAGCTTTAATTGTAGTATCTCTTGACGAACATAGTGAAACTTGGTTAACGCTGTATACGCGTATAAATCACTTAGCATTTTCACTTCCTTCCCTCAAGGTCATTAATATTGAGGATATACCCCCGTTCACCCAGTGTCAAGTATTCCTCCCTAAAGGAATTGACATGAATTTAAAGGCATTTGAGCGCCAAAACCGTGGTGTGAACACCGCGTACTGGAGAATTATGGGAGCCTATCATGCAGTAGGAGGAATTGATAAAGAATTGATGATTGATGAACCCACCATGGAGGTGTTGAAGGCAAATAATAACAGTTTGTACCATTTACTTTCCAAAGTTACATTTGAAAATTTTGTCAAGATGGTGCGAGATCCTATTACAGGATGTCTGTAATGCACAGTATTGATCAGGGGCAGGGCTTGTAGCCAGGGACACCTTAGTTCCTTTTGTACTTGAGAGTTGGTAACAAATTCTGAAATTATGGTAAAGCTGTCAATACAGTTGGTGGTTTCAGCATTAACAGTAAGTCATTTCGCTCATTTCGCTCATATTGGCCCATATTGACGCAAATTGAATACAGTAAAGTTATTATTTATTCCGCCCTATTCAATACAATTTACAAACTTTGTTCATAGAAAATTATGATACATGTTTCGAGACCATATGGTCCCTTCTTCAGTCTTTGTAATGACTTTTACTGTATTAACAGTAAGTGTCAATTTATTTACACTCGTTCCAAGAGTAGGCTTTTAAAAAGAAGGAAGATTAAGGTTTTACGTGACAGTTAATTTGCAAACTAGAGCCACAGGACCTCCGTTTTTACTTGGAATCCCATTCTGAGGACGTTATACTTTTCTAGAAAAATCTCATGTGTATTGATCGGGAATCGAACCTTGTTCAACTTGGTGAGAGGCGGCTTGATGACTGTACTATCACGCTCCCACGATTTGGATTCTATCGTCTGCTTTGATGACCTAAGAGGCTTTTCTCTAAGCCGGGTATACTAGCAGTAGTGTGGCCAATTCATTTGTGTTCCTCCATGGTAAGTGGTCCCCCAGAACCTGTCATCTAAGTTCTGACCATCCCCAATGTTGCTTAACTTGAGAGATTTCACGGGATGATGTCTGAAGAATGAGAGAATGGCTTTGACTACCACTGGTCTACCAATAGCTTGTTTTCTTCCCTTGAATGCGGTGATACTGGCGTAGGTTAGAGGGAAATGTAGCTTTTCCCCAGTGTGGTTGTGACAGTACGAGCGGTCCACAGCTGGTACGTGTGGATGCTACTCGCAGGGTTACAGACTCAGTGAGGAAAGCAATGGCAAACTGCCTCTTGCCTAGTATGCCTCATAGCACTCCATGCAATCTACAGACTTGGCCAAATTGCTTGCAACTGAGTTAAATAACCACAAAATTGTATTATAGGAACACTTGGAACTGTCTTTCCAGATTTCAGTATTTCTCTCTCCAGTGTGCCTCTGGAACAAGTAGATCACTTTTAAGTATTCTCTTTAGCAGCTGCTCATTGGTGAAGGACGTTGAGAACAGAACACATGCACATCAGGTCTTTCTGATGAGAAATATTCACCAAGTTGCTCAGTTTTCACCTCCACTCTCCTCTGTGGATGTGACGCCTGGACTCTGTATCGTATTCACAGTACAGTACATTGGCACTGCTCGTAGCATCATAGTAGCCTTGCATTAGCCTTCCCAGTATGTACTAGCCAGTGTCTTGGTTAGGTGTACCATACCAACTGTTGAGCCTTCCCAATATGTACTAGCCAGTGTCTTGGTGAGGTGTACCTTACCAACTGATGAGCCTTCCCAGAATGTACTAGCCAGTGTCTTGGTGAGGTGTACCATACCAACTGAAGAGCCTTCCCAGTATGTACTAGCCAGTGTCTTGGTGAGGTGTACCATACCAACTGATGAGCCACAGTATGTACTAGCCAGTGTCTTGGTGAGGCGTACCATACCAACTGATGAGCCACAGTATGTACTAGCCAGCATCTTGGTGAGATGTACCATACCATATATCTAACAGTAAAAAATAAATAAAATTGAAAAGTCGTTAACATGAAACCACCAGCCGATCGCCAATATATAAGGCTGTATGAACACCACCTTGGTCTCCGAGCAGCGTTGTAGTTCCTCAGCCAGAGGCCAGGAGGTCTGGAACGGCATAATCCCAGCGTTGTAATGACCTTTTGGGTTCTTTAGTGGCAGGACCGGTCAGGAAACCAAGAAATGCGGTTGAGGGGAGTGTTGTGCTGACCACATGACCTCCCTTCCCCTGTAAGCTTGAAGCCGGGCAGCAGCCGTCTTCAACGCTATTGGCCCTTACGGTCTGCCCACGCAGTGTAATTATAATACAAAACACATATTATTATTAACCAGTTTAATTGCCACCGGTTACCACTGCTCATGATTGCGACATAACAGTCAGGTCCTTTGCTTTGACTGTATTCAGTTTAGAAATCCTACCATGGACTGGACCTAATTGGTCATTGTACAGAGTTTTATCAAAATTCTGAGAAGAGCTTTATGAAATAAATTGGAAATACCTTGAGACTGGCACAAGAAGATATTTTACATTACTGTCACCTTTAAGAATACTGTAATCAAATTTGCCTGCAAAACAAAATAATTGTTGCCTCGAGTAACGCACGGTGCGAGTTGTTCAATGTATCCTATCTCTTATTATGCTGAGAGGTTCAGTGAATTCATGGAAAACGCTTTTTGGGAAATTCTGAGTTAATGAGGACAAACCTCAGAATAAAAATTGGTAAATTCCATCAGTTCTGAAGCTATACAAATTCAAAGAGCTCAGATTATTTTTTATAAAAGATTTTACTAAAGCCTGGACCAAAAGTGGTTGTCTGAGCACAACTTCAGATCTTTGAACATATTAGCTGACAACCAACCAATATTTTCTGTTGTAGTTATAGCTTTTAATCATCACAACATAGTTTTGCTCGGCAAGTTCAACGGAAGCCCTGAGTGAGGGCATTGCCAGCGTGGCGAGGGAGGGAGGAGGGAGAGCACGTGGTCGGTGGGCGGAGAGAGAGAGCGATAAGAAAGTGGAGATGCCAATCAACAATTAACTACATCGACTGCCTGCGATAAAGCCACAATGCTCGCCTTATGAAGTTCACCGTGCTGTAGCTGGCAACGGAATGACGATGAATAAACTCTCTCTTTATTGGTTTCTGATGACGTAACTGTGCAAGTCATGCCTTTCGCGGCAGCAAATAGTAGTAGATCCTGTAGCATGAAGACTACAGAGGCAAGGGGAAGCCTCGTAGTTTGCATATTTTCCAGGGCTTGAGATGAACTTGTCGTGCTGTACTTGTAGTTCAATTCCGCACATTAGTTTAGGGTGGGAGATGGAATACACCCTCGGTATTCCCTGCCTGTTGAAGAGGTCATCAGAGCATACATTTCATCCATAGCATGGAAGTATGGGATATAGATAACATTCATCAGAATCACATTCTAATTTGAAATGAACAAAATTAATGAAATACGGTATAATCCCTCAACTAGCGACACACACAAATGCAATTATACCTCATTATTGGGAACACAACTATGACCACATTATAAGATGCTTCTCTAATTATTGTCAAATAAATCGCTAGTCATTTGTTTCTATGCAGGGCCAACACAATCGACACTAAAGTCAATTGATAGTAATGGCATTTATGAGCCTCCTCGTGTTTACTATTGTTATCGCGCCAGGAGATGGCAGCAGCACGCAGTGATGGGGTGCGGGGTTTCTTGCATTACGCATGCACGGTCTGCCTATTCTAAACCTAAATATATCGGCTTCCCGAATGCCAATGGTTCCTATAGCAGAAGACGACACGCAGGCAGTGAAAGAAGAAAAGAAAATTGCTGAGTGAAGCAAGTAGTGACCAACTTAATGTTTTTGGAATGCGCGATACGCAGTTGCAGCTCAAACCCAACTGCCATCTCGTGGCACGATATCAATATGATCCTTTCAATTGTTTTGCTGATGGCAATTCGCTGTCGTGGGGTGAAACTACTATAGATCCTGACACCTTCGCTGCACGAGTTCACGGAGCGCTTGTTTTCCGACTCGACTGCTATTGGTTGAAATTCATGCAGGGTGGATAACCCGGTCACATTTAAACATGTCGCTGGCAACTATCTTACTCATGATTGTGTGTGTTTGTGTTTATTATAAGCCTTTGAAGCTTCCATCAAGATCATCCTTTGCAGGATATTGCTGTAATACGGTAGATATTTATATCAGTAGTACTTTTGTATTGTTGCTGCCAGGATATGATTTATATATCTCCATATTATGGTTGTGTTACTGGTTACAAATTGTGGGCTTTATTGTTTAATAATATGGTGCAGTATTCTCAATTCAAGATGATTTTAGCTAGATTACATATTAGAATGATCTTGTGAAATATTTTTGAGTGTCCGACTATATTGTTACGTGCCACCCCCTAGTGGCACTTTTGTTAACTGGATTACGGTGGGAGTACAAAGCACAACACCAATTACTGCTTAAAGAAATAATTAACTTTATTGTGGCCAGAAAATTACACTAATCAGCAAATACAAGCAATTAGGAGCCTTACTCCAGTTTCCTTTATGTCTCTTCCTTGAGCGCTCTTGGCCCTTCCACTACTTGTCAACAGATCACAGAAGTTAATCCGTCCTAATGAGTACGGTGGCCTTGACAGAAACTACCTGCTCCTCTCCTTTATATTCACCGACCACAATTACTTACGTTCACTTGCTGCAGGCTATTTCGCTGTCCACAAGCTGGAGAAACAATGTCACTGGATTTCGTAACTCGCACAGCACTTCGTCACCACACTTCTGTCGCACTGGCTCAAAAACACACACCCACAGAAAACTCGGTCCCCTCACTGTTGAAGCCGCTTATATAGCAGGCCGGCGACTCAATGAATTCTTCTAGATCCATCCAGGGTCCACGGCTTCTCGAGGTTTCCATCGCTGGTCCAGTCACGAATATTCTGGACTATCCCTTTTGTCCTAGTAGCCTGTTGCATAAGGCGCGCGCAATATAGGAGGCAGGGCACAGCCCCGCCCTGGGGCAGTTGTGACTCATGCGGCGAGCGATGAAACAAACTCACAGCCGTAACACCACCCCCTTCCTAAAAAGGCTGATCGTCCCGATCAATCATTGGTCCGTCTGTGTCCCTCCGTAGGCTGCCAGGCGATCTCGATGCACGATCTTCATCTTCGCCCTCGGGCTCCGCTGGATCCTGTAGACGACATCGTTGATCCGTTTCACGACTCGGTACGGGCCCTCCCAGGACTTCTGCAGTTTGGGTGACAGGCCTTTCTTCCGTAATGGGTTGAAGAGCCAGACCAGGTCGTCCTCGTGGAATCCTCCGGCGTCCGTCTGCTGGTCGTATCGGGTTTTCATTCGGTCGGTCTCGATCCGCAGTTTCCTCCTCGCGAACGCGTGCACGTCCTCCAGTTGGTCGACCAGTTCTTGACAATACTGGCTTACCGGGATCGGATCAGTCCCAGGTCGGCCAAAGGCAAGATCGACAGGTAGACGGAGCTCCCTCCCAAACATGGCCCGGGCTGGTGTGCACCCGGTGGCTTCATGCACGGCGGCGCGGTAGGCCAGGAGAAATAGTGGAAGATGTTTGTCCCAATCCCTCTGGTGCTCGCTGACGACTATTCGAAGATGGCTCTCGATGGTGCGATTGAATCGCTCTACCATCCCGTCGGACTGAGGGTGTAGTGGCGTTGTCCTTGTCTTCCGGATTCCCAGCAGCTGGCATAGGTTCTGGAACACCTGCGACTCGAAGTTCCTCCCTTGGTCGGAGTGCAGCTCCAGGGGTACTCCGTACCAGCTGACGAATTCCTTCACCAGGGTCTCTGCAATCGTCGCGGCTTCTTGGTTAGGGAGCGCATACGCCTCCGGCCATTTGGTAAAGTAGTCACTGACGACTAATATGTAGCGGTTCCCTGCCTCGCTTAACGGGAATGGCCCAGCAACATCGATGGCCACTCTCTCCATGGGGCCGCCCATGTTGTAGGTCTTCAGTGGACCCCATCGTCTTCGTCCTGGGCCCTTGCTGGCTGCGCAATCGTGGCACCTCGCGCAGTGGTTCTCCACGTCTGTTCGGCACCCGATCCAGTAGAACCGCTCTCTCAGCTTCTCCAGGGTCTTCTTTATCCCTAGGTGTCCACCAGATGATCCTCCATGAACTTCCTTCAGGACTTCCTCCGTCATAGCCTTTGGAACGATGACTTGTTCCCGAGATGTCTTCCCGTCGGTGCTCTCCCAGGTAAGGCAGATGAGGCCATCCCTTACAATCAGCGAGTCCCACTGCGCCCAGTAGGACTTAAACTTTGGGCTGCAGTCACTCACAATGTTCCACCCGGGTCTGGGGACACAGGCCCTCTTCCATTCGGCTATCAGTCCCAGGTCATCATCTTCTGTTTGTGCCCGCGTGAAAGATTCGCGGCTCCAGCTCCCTTGAAGTTCCACGGTAGTCCTTCGGCACTGTATCCCGGTGTTCTCCTCCCTCCTAGTACAGAAGGTGCAGTCTTCGGGGCACGGTCTTCGTGACAGGGCGTCGGCGTTAGAATGCAGTTGGCCTTTCCTGTGCTGAATCTCAAAGTTGTACTGTTGAAGCCTCTCTAACCACCGCGCGAGTTGACCCTCGGGCTGCTTGAAGTTCAGGAGCCACCGCAGGGATGCATGGTCGGTCCTGATGAGAAATTCTTGCCCGTACAGGTACTTGTGGAAGTGTTCAATGGTCTTCACGATGGCGAGCAGCTCCTTCCTGGTGACGCAGTAGTTCCTTTCAGGCTTTGACAAGGCTTTGCTGAAGTAGGCCACTACTCTCTCCTCGCCGTCCACTACTTGCGACAGGATTCCCCCTATGCCAAAGTCGCTGGCATCGGTATCGACGATGAACCTTGTTCCAGGTCTGGGGTAGGCCAGAATAGGTGCGGTGCACAGAGCCTGCTTGAGTTGTTCGAAGGCACTGTGGCATTCTGCTGTCCACGTGAAGAGTAGGTCCTTCTCAGTCAGTCGATGTAAAGGTTTGGCGATGTCGGCGAATCCTCTCACGAAGCGACGGTAATAAGTGCAGAGTCCCAGGAAGCTTCGTAGTTGGGACTTGTCCTTCGGAACTGGCCACTCCCTCACAGCTGCGGTCTTCTCTGGGTCGGTGCGCACCCCCTCCTCGGAGACGATATGCCCAAGGTACTGGACCCGCTTCTGGAAGAGTTGACACTTCTTGGGGCTCAACTTCAGCTGGGCAGCCCGTAGCTTCAACAAGATCTCCTTCAGGTTGCTGTAGTGCTCCTCGAAGCTTCTCCCCAGAACGATGACGTCCACGGCTTCTCGAGGTTTCCATCGCTGGTCCAGTCACGAATATTCTGGACTATCCCTTTTGTCCTAGTAGCCTGTTGCATAAGGCGCGCGCAATATAGGAGGCAGGGCACAGCCCAGCCCTGGGGCAGTTGTGACTCATGCGGCGAGCGATGAAACAAACTCACAGCCGTAACAATATGAATGGCTTTACATAACCCTATCGTACTTTATTGAAACGGACCTAAATGAAAAATGGTTGTGAACTGTTTACCTCATTGGTTCTTTTCTTTTCTCAGGACTCGAGGCACTCCAAAGAAGGCAGCAGATTATAAACTACAGTTGTCCAGTAGTGGGATCAGATAGCCTAATTCTATTGTCCGAACAGTGTTGTATACTAATTCTATTTTGGCAAAGGTACTGTCCCCGTCCGCCGACAGTGGATCGGATGGCCCGGCAGAAGACACCGCGATACACGCCGATAAACCGGGATCATAGCATACATAAAAACCTGATTGGGATCTAGGTGCAATTTGGTCACCAAAAAAAAAAAAATGCCTGGGGAATGAGACCTCTAGTGATCTCGGTGTGGTTAAAAGGAGAGGCGTACCTGGGAAAATCAATTTCTCCCTAGATCCAAATCAATCCTAACACTGAAAAGAAAATACAGATTAGTAAAAATCAGAAGTGCAAATAGTTCATAAAATCAAAAAGGTTCCATTTATTTTCAGCCCTCAAACCAACAAGTAACAAGCAAAATATAATATCCTGTCCTATCCTGCCTCAGTGATTCAATCTAATTTATTACTTGCTGTGGTCTGAAAAAAAATTAAAACTCATGTCGAGAGAAAAGAAAATTTAATTGAATTGGGCCAATGAATCTCCTCGGTCCTAACCTTAGATATAATTTTTCTTTCTTTTTCGTGTGGCCTCCTCAAAGGCCGAGTGCAGGTCTTTCTATCCGACACCCGTGGGCGACCTGCGTGTCGGGATGAGAGATGGAATGGATGAAGATGAATGAAACTGGGCGAGGATGTGGAAGGAATCGGCCGTGGCCTATCAGAAGGTACCGTCCCAGCATTTGCCTGGTGTTGAAAATGGGAAGCCACGGAAAACCATTTCAAGGACGGCCGACGGTGGGGCTCGAACCCACGCATCTACCGAGTCAGCAGAGAACTTGGTCCCATGACCTGACGCTGTGCTTTAGCCAGCTGAGCCACTGCTGTCGGTCTTAAGATATAATGAAATTAGGAGATTTGATAAAGTGACTTCTGACTGAAAATACAAATTTAAATCGAGTCCAACTTGACTGTGAGGAACTATCGTACACCCAGAATGTCCATCATATGGTGCTTCAATTAATGAAATGTGAAATTACGTGCCCAGATTACATCATATTTAGGCTAGACAAATTAATTTAAGAAAATTAACTCGCATGGAAATAAGTCATGTTGATCTCCATTCTAACTAAAAGAATGACCTTAAATTGCACAAACCTAAGTGCCAATCACAATCAAAAATAATTAAATCTTGATATTTAGACAAAAGTGTCAGTCTAAACTTAACTTCATAATATTAATAAATTTACATTTAATTAATTCATCTATCTTTTTAACTATCTTTTTCTGATATCTACTGGTAAATTCATTTCATCTGTGCAGAATATTTCTCAGATAATTTGTGAGTTAATTGCAATCACCAATGATCATCCATAATCTGTGGAATGATCAATCATTAATGCTTAATTCGCATGTGTTCCAACAATGAACTATTCGTCTGCAAAAAAACGAAACTGTTTACAAGTTTCCATGCTTTAAATTATTTATGGATAAATTGTTCATGACATAATTGTCCAATACTAATCATCTACATATCCATCAATTCATATTTTAACTATTTACAAACTCTTTCCTTTTCTTTTTACAAATTCATTCTTTATCTTTTTTTGAGTCGTTTCGGCCATCAATGGACCACGATGTTCTTCACTCAAATGATCACTGTAATGCTTGTTTTCTTGTCTGCCAGTAGATCTTCATTCTTGACGAATGTTCAGCTCTCCTTTCTTCCGTCCACTTGCAGTGAGGGCGAGGCTTCACAGATGTTAAAGGGTGTAGATTACTGGTTGATTTAACCGCCTTTCTGAACAGGTTCCTATCCCAAACCAGAGCTTGATTGATTCGAGCTTCTGTTAGGTCCTTTTTAACTTGCATCGACCATTTACATTAGGATTTTTTTTAGAGATTCATGAGTGTATTCGATATGAAAGTCGATGATGCTCCATCCGTTCCAAATGTCCAGAGAAAGACATTCTCCTTTTTCTCATCACACTCACCAAATCTTCTATATGTTCAAATAATTCATTGTTACGTCTTCTTCTGTAAGTACCATTATCATTAACATGTCCTAATATTTTCCTTAGAATTTTCCGATCCTTAAGTTCTAATTTTCTCAATGGGCCTTTGTTTGTCATCTGTAAGCATTCTTCGGCATACAGTGCTGACGGCCTAATTACTGTGTTATAATGACAAAGTTTGACATTCCGGGACAAGCTTTTACTTTTGTAAATGTTTTTGCAGGTTTGAAAGGCGCCTTCCAATTTGTTACATCAGCTCTGAATTATTAGGGGTAATCCATTCCCCTAGGTATTTAAATTTTTGGACTTATTTGATTTTTTGCAGACCAATCGTTAGGGACCTGAAAATTTAGCATCTATTTTCCTTTAAATTAGCATTCATTTTTCCCCTTTTTAGCATCTATTTTTGGAAAATTAGCATCTATTTTTTCTGGATTCTTACCGACTATATGACTTTATTGGCGACACATTTGTTTTGACTTACATTTTAGGCCTGCAGAAAATTGAAAGTATTGTAAATAAGTCTGACTTGCACTCCTTCAGGTTACATCTACTATCTGCAACGACTGTATAGTAGTGCAATAAAACACTCACTGTCTACATTGTTTCTTACATTAAACTAAGTACGGCACGTTGCGAGAGCTGAATGCGTCCTAGATGCTACAAGCTACATTGTTTCTTACATTAAACTAAGTACGGCACGTTGCGAGAGCTGAATGCGTCCTAGATGCTACAAGCAGGCTGAATGTTAGCACTGTGTGGCTGTGAGGGGAGTTACTAGGGCGGACAGAGTACAGTTGCAGAGTCGGAACAAGAAAAGCCATGATTAGCGTACTGCTGTGCTCTTTCATGAGCAGTTACAGCAGTACGTCCCATTTCTAGGAAAAAACTTTGAACCTTGAAGTGCTTGAAGGTTGCAAAAAAATAAGGTTACTATTCAAGCGGCAAGCCGAAAAATTTTCCGTTTAGCGAAGTCCACGTGTTCGACAAACCACCAGTCGCCACGATGCGCTAAGTACATAAACGAGTTTCGTTCGTCAGCTGTCTGAATAAGTTATATATAGTCGAAAGTTCGTATCAATACAGAAATCGATTGTTATATCGACCAATATGCGTAGCACACTTTTAGTCCGAGATGAGGTATCGCTAGCGAGCGATTAGGCCACCTACTGAACATTTCCTTTTGTTTAATAAACAAATTCGCAAATAAATTAGCAGATTTAAAGTAATTTCTCTATAAAATCACACTTATTCGGTATTTTCGCATTTTGGGTCACAATTCGCATTTTGATTTACGCTTAAAAATGGTTATTTTCAACATTAAAATTAACGTAGGCTTGGATTCTGTACGAAATTTAAAAATTCGCATTTATCGCAAATGCGATTTTTTCAGGTCCCTACCAATCGTGATGAATTTTGAGGCATCTTTGACATTTGTGATAAAATTAGTTTTATGGAAGGCCACTTTAAGTCCAGTTTTAGCAGCTATGATTTGTAGTTTATTTAGTTGGTCAGTGGCCTCTTCCATTGAATTAGTGAACAAAGCAATGTCATCTGCAAAAGCGAGACAGTTTATATTCAGGTCTTCTTTTTTATAACCAATTCGAATACCATAATTATTTGGTAAGATTGTTAACCATTCTCTTATAATTTTTTCCAAGACACAGTTGAACAGCATCGGTGATCCCAGATCACCTTGTCTACAGCCAGTCTTGATTGCAAAGGCTTCGGACAATTCACCACGAAATTGAACCTTAGAAATGGTGTTTTCTAAGCTTGCTTTGAACAAATTAATTGATTTATTGTCTAGGCCAAACTCACGTAAGGTGTTAATTATTGTGTCTCTATGGATGCAATCATAAGCCTTTTGAAAGTCCACAAAAATCACAACATAAGGTTTTGATCGTACCGTACAGTAGGAAATTATGGTCTTAATGTCATGAATTTGTTCAGGACAGGATCTTGATTTCCTGAAACCAGCTTGATATTCCCTTAACTGACGGTCTAATATCGGTTCTGCTCTGTTCAGAAGAGCCCTTGCAAATATTTTGTACGTTACCGATACCAGTGAAATACCACTATAATTATTTGGGTCGTATTTATCCCCTTTCTTATGAATAGGATGAATGATGGCGGAAGTCCAATCCTCCGGCAACTTTTCACTATGCCATATTTCTTCAATGGTTTTCTGGAGACAAATGATGGAGTCATTATCTGCTTATTTCCATAATTCAGCCACAATACTATCCTCCCCAGATGCCTTATTATTTTTAGCGCCTTGATGATTTGTGTTATTTCTTCGACGGAAGGTGGTGAACTGTCGTGGTAAGCAACGCTAGGAAAGAAAGCAAGTTGTTCAGTAGGTATGTCCGTGTTCAAAAGGGATTCAAAATATTCTCCAAAAGCTTTAGCACAGTCTTTATTATTGAGATTAAGTTTACCATCAGATCCTCGGATGTGAAGAGTAGGGGCGACGTATTTGGACAGTTGGTGCTTAAAAGTTTGATAGAAATCCCTTGTTTTGTGCCTTTGAAAATCGTCTTCAATTTGAATAATTTGTGATTGGTGGAAATTTCGTTTTACCAATTTTAAAATTTTACAAGTTTCTTTCCTGATGCAGAGAAAGTTCTCAAGGTTCACATCGTCTTTCTTGTTATTTCACTTGATCCAAGATTTTCTTCTTTCCTCTACTGCGTGATCACATTGACCGTTCCACCAAGGATGCTTGCGCGTTCTATCAAGAGGAATGGATTCCGAAGCCGCAGTAACAATGGCGTTCCTTAAAGTAGACCATGTTCCATCTTTTGGTTTGTTGTGGAGTGGTTCCGCAAAAGTGTTGTTATTTGACTTCAGACCACCGATATTGTACTTTTGCGTTTTCATTTCCTTTTCAACATTCACTCTATTGTTCCTAAACGGAATACTTTTCATTTTAATAACGGACAGATCTGAGTCTATATTCGCATTACGCAGGACCTTCACATTTTGGATTTCACAATCTGATTTTTTTGATATTGCACATGATCCAGTTGAAATTCACCCATAAGTGAATTTGGATGTCTCCATGTCTTTGCTTTCCGAGGAAGTTGTTTAAACGCAGTAGATTTCAAAACTAGGTTGTTATTTTTGCAGCCGTTCGCCATTTTTGTTTGTTCATTTATGTGCAGGATAGTTTCCAACTATATTCCTAAACTTTTTCTATTTAATTATTTATCATTTAATTGTTTCATAAATTCATCAATTCATCCACCTAAATATCCATCAGACCTTTCTATAATTATCACGATGTAGACAAAATTCATTTATAGGTTCAATAAAAACAATATTACTTCAGGCAATGAGTATATCTGGCCTGCCATCATTCGTTATTCATTTAGGAAAATAATTACGTGTTCTTATTCGATAATGAAAATCCTTCTAGTGAGAAGCCTATTCTACTATCACAATTAATGCTTATTGATTTTTTTTTTCATCACCACGATTCTATACACTGACTAGTTATCACAAAAAAATTCAAATAGTAGGTCCTCATTTCAACTACTAATGCCTGTATTCAGTTTATCATCTTAATCCATTTTTTATATTGCAATATTACATAATTTATTTTTTTAACTGGCTACCACCTAATAATTCTTCACAGAATATGTGAATATATTTCTTATGCTTCATTTTTTTTATAGTTGTGACCACTACTGGTATACCTGACTGCATTTTTATTTTATCATTGCCTATCATTAGCCTAGATCGCCTGTGCACGTAAGAAAGCACAACAACAATTTTCTTTTTGTGCTTGAATAACAAAGTCAAGTGGACGGAGTGTGTTAAAAATAAAAATTCAAAGTCAGACAGAAATAATGAACGATCCCAGAAAAAGAATTGGGACGCTATCTCCGTTAATTAGAAATGTGTAATCTAATATCGAAAATAGGGTAGCATGGCTCAGATCTATTCCGTAGAAGAAAATCATTACTCGAAGAACATTCTGGCCTTCCATAATCAATCAGATTTCAAATCCGAAAAGCCACCAATGCCTCTGTCCAAATGCAGAAATATTCGAAGAATTTTCCAAAATACTATCATTGAGAATATCGAAGGCCTTTACGATGTTAATCAGTCGTAATTATCATCATAATTATCAAACGATAATGCTCATCCAGTTAAAGCTTGTGGAAATATATTGTAAGTGGATTGGACCTGAATACGTTGAAGTCCAATAACAGCATCATGACCACTAATTATACCACTGAAATTCACCTAATTGCTGTAAGCATCTGATAATGATAATCTGCTTCCTAAAAAGCATAATTATTATTCTCGAAAGGTATAACTTATCCATTAACTACTTAATTAAGTAACTATTCAAATGATCACATCATCATCATCATCATCATCATTTCCCCTTATCCAGCTCCTGCCGGGTCAGGGTATTTATGGCACTTCTCCACTTTCCTCTCTCCTTCCACCATTCTTCTTCCACGATCTTGTCCCAGTCCAGATTTCTTTTTCTTACGCTGTTCTTAACTGAATCAATCCACCTTGTTTTAGGTCTTCCTCTTGCTCTCTTACCCTTGCACTTTGCCTCCAGCATCTGTCTTGGTATTCTATTTTCCTCCATCCTCTTTACATGTCCAAACCACCTTAGTTTATTCTTCTCAATTCTCTCATTTAGTTTTCCCATCCCAACTTCCTTCCTAACTTCTTCATTCCTCACTCTGTCTTTCCTTGTCTTTCCTATCATACTTCTTAGGAATTTCATTTCACTGGCTTGGATTCTACTCTCTTGCCTGCTTGTCAGGGTCCAAGTCTCAGCTTCATAAGTTAATATGGGAACATAGTACACTTTATAGATTACCTCCTTGCTTTTCCTTTGTACTTCCTTATCCCAAACAAGTTTTCTTACACTTTGATAGAATGCATTGCTCTGCTGTACCCTCCTGCCAATCTCCATGTCCAACCTACCAGTTTGCATCAATTCACTTCCTAGGTATTTAAACGTGTCCACAATTTCCAAACTCTGACTTCCAATTTTCACAGTGCCCTTTCCTTGTCTTTCCCCTCTTGTCATCACCATGGTCTTGCTTTTCTCTATACTGATTTTCAGGCCGTACTTCTGAATATTTTCGTTCAGTGCATCTAGTTGTTTTTGCACTTCTTCAGTGTTCCTTCACCAGACCACAATATCATCTGCAAATAACAGTAACTTCATTTCTTTATGTCCATATGCTTTCTTTGTTTCCTTTACAATTTCATCCATCACCATTATGAACAAGAGGGGTGACAGCACACTCCCCTGTCTTAGTCCAGTCTTGTTCCTAAACCAATCTGTCTTTCCAACTGGGGTCAGTACCCTGCTAACACAGTTGTTGTACATTGCTTGCACCATTTCCAAAATTTCTCTTCCCAGTCTCTTCTTAACCATGGTTTCCCATACCTTCTCTCTGGGGACACTATCATATGCCTTTTCTAGATCTATGAAAGTTATGATCAAATCCTCTCCATATTCCCAGTTCCTTTCCATCACCTGTCTCAAGCTAAAGATTGGGTCCACTGTGGATCTTCCACTCCTGAAGCCATACTGTTCCTCTTGCAACTCTCCTTCCACCTTTCTTCTCATTCTTCTTTCTAATATCCTTTCCAGTATTTTTACTATCTGTGATATGAGGGTGATCCCTCTATAGTTATCACACACCTTCGTGTCCCCCTTCTTAAACACTGGTATTATTAGCCCTTTCTCCCAGTCTTTTGGTACACATTTCCATTTCCACACACACTTTAGCAGTCGATAAAACCATTGCATACCTACAGGTCCAGCAGCCTTTATCATTTCTACACTGATTTCATCCACCCCTGTTGCTTTTCCCATCTTTATTTTCTATACTGTTATTCCACCTCCAGCATTGTTATATCATCTTCTGTTATAGAGTCATCAGGTTGTGTCACTTCCATCTCACCAGTACAATTGCTCACATTCAATAGCTTATCGAAATACTCCTTCCATCGTCCCTTTATCTCTTCTGGGTGTGTTAACAACTCTCCATCTTCCTTTTTCACTAGCTTTGTAGTAACTCTTTCT
The DNA here is from genome assembly GCA_946902985.2 of Meconema thalassinum. Lineage (NCBI taxonomy): Eukaryota > Metazoa > Arthropoda > Insecta > Orthoptera > Tettigoniidae > Meconema > Meconema thalassinum. Next base: position 125,616,195 of record OX336397.1, read on the forward strand.
TTCCTCTTACTTCTTAGAAATCCCTACAGTATCCTTTTACTGCCACTTACATCTGTTTCCATTCTTCGTGTAAATTCTTCCCAACTTTTCTTCTTTTCTTCTCCTATCACTTTCTTACACCTCCATTTGCTGTCGTGGTACTTCCTTTTGCTTTCTTCTGTTTGATCTCGGTTCCATTCTTTCCATGCAGACTTCTTTTCTTTCACTGCTTTCCTCACTTCCTCATTCCACCACGGTGTCTCCTTCTCTTTCACTCTTGTTGGCGTCCTACCACAAGCACTCTCTGCTGCACCAACAAATGCCTTTTTTAAGTGGGACCATTCCTCTTCTATGTTTTCCACTTCAGTAACTGGGATTTGTTGCTTCAATCTCCCCTGAAAATCTTCCTGTACAGTTTTGTCTTTCAATTTCCATACTTTTATTTTACTTTCTCTGATCTCCTTAAGGTTTTCCAATTTTTCCCATCTAAATTTTGCCACCACAGCTCTATGGTTCCCATCAAATGCTTCTCCTGGTAAGGCTGTCACATCTATCAGCTTTCTGCGATTAGTCCTTTCCACCAGAAAGTAGTCAATTACTGATTTTGTTCTTCTATCGCCCCAACCATGTCTCGTAATTTTCCTGCTGTTTTTCTTCCGAAACCATGAATTACCACATGACTGGTATAATAGCTAACTAAAATGAGTAGATAGCCTACTCATTCTACTTAAATAAGGAGAAGTGTGGCTCACCGTCTGCAGAAAATGGTAATACAATTGTGGAACAAGCCTGGTATAAATCTGGATCTCGAAGAAGAGTACCACGTTGTTTTCCTTCGTCCTTCCAATCTTCTCTTCTCTTTCCATTTTCCAGTATGATGATCTTTCGCTCCTCGAACCCGGGACCGGAATTTCCATGCTAGTTTCGAATGCGGCTTTCCACGATGTCTTCATCTTCCCCTTGGTAGTTAAATCATCCCATCGAGTCTCCTCGTGACGGTCTAGTTACCCATGTTAATTGAGAAAAAGTTTGGGTTGGAATAATACGGCAACATAGTTGCGCAGGTTAGGAAAAGTCCTGGCTCCACGACCGATTTCACAAGTCCTTATGTGGTACACTGTTCTTATTTTATTCCAACAGAAATGGTGATATTCCACCCCGTGTAATGCCATGAGTCCTTCGCGACGATAATGTTCTGTACTCCTCAAGGATTAGTATAATTACAACCAACTTAGCACACAGATTGTAAGCGCCTAAACGCAGCCGCTGAATTTTGCTATCTTAAATGCTTGCCTCGACCTTCGAGAACACGCGTTCATTACAAGCCTCTACCAAGCGACTTGAGCAGTAAGTTCCCATTATGCCAGATAGAAAAGTACGAGCTAATATAGCCAGTCATACACGGCCATAGGGCCCTTTTGCATAACTCCAAAATAAAAATAAAAATGTCAGTGCACTTGATATTCACAGGTATCAAGATTCGGATTCTAGCGCTCCCGGTTGTACAAAAAACCGTGCCATGCTCTCTGCCACCTGCAAGGCTTCCCGCACATGATAGATATATCCACTTTACGCGGGACTGTGATACTTTTCTCACGAACACAAAATTCTGTCTGGCCACATGTGAGCTACGGCAGATCAACCCCTGCTCTCAGGCAGTCACGTGGATTTCCGCGCAGCGCTCTGGCGTTAATCAGTCACCTGCCGCGTGACATAATACTCACCTGCTTGGGTGCATGCAATGTTGCCAAATATCCTTACGTGCGTCAATCAAAATAATATAATCTGGACTACTGTGTTGGGCACAGTACGTTACTGTATTGATAAATTGATATTAATTTTACACCAGTTTTATGTATATGGCTAGGCCAGGAAGCTGTTTAAAAGGGATGTTATTATACCAGTCTTTGAGATATATTGGGCTCTATGTAGGTTTTGATTAGCAAAACACTTACCTAGTTAATCCCCCCCTCTGATAAATTCACATATTGCACCCTGGCATACTGTGTGAGAAAAGGTCTCGGGGCACTGGAATGTGCCCTACTTCTTTTGATAGAGCATGTCACATGTTCTCATCTGTGCATTGCATGCAGTAAACCTAACGGGCATTATGACACTAAGAATAAACAGGTGACCTCGTTAGGAATAGTGTCAGCCTTTGCTTCTTTTAGGGCTTTGAGACATAGTGGACATCAGCCTCCTATACTGCTTGATTGTGTGTAATCTGACTGATTATATGTATAATTATGATAAGATAAAGGCTGGGTTAGAAATGAAATGCTAGATGAAGCTGTTCGAATGAGCAGACTCTGATGGTGGGGCCATGTGTTGAGAATGGGGGAGCGGAGATTACCTATCAGCTCAGATGTAGAGGGTACGAGAAGCAGAGATAGACCTAGGAAGCAATTGGTTAGTTTCAGTGTTTAATGAAGGTGTAGAAGCAGGGGATCATTGAGTTGACTTGTTTGCAAACAGAGGCTTACAGACTACACTGGACGATGAAAGGCAAAACATACGTACAATTACATCACAGTGAATTTAATAACTGCCTTTTAAGACAATCAGATGACCTCGCAGTTCCGCCCCTTAAAACAACAATAACTAACTACTAAAATTAAATTCAATACTTGTTGCATCAAGAAATGCTTCTATCGGTTTACTAATTGAGTGGCTATTTGTGCAACAAATAAATTAATGCACAAATTAATATTATGTTCATTTGAGTTTTCGTCTTGTTTTCTCTTTCTTCTAAGCATGTGTTTAGATATTAGTTTAAGGTGGGCTATATAATATCGCAGCAAGAGGGGCGATGCACATGGATCTTCCTGCATATTGTGAACTCCTGGGATGGTGGATTGGTTACTGGCTAGTGGCATTCTCCACTTTAAGTAGCAACCAATATGAGTTCCTGACATTCATTAACCCTCAGAGGGCGGAATTTAATATATTATATAGCCAGAGATCCACTGATACTGGCGCAAGTGGTACGCTAAAAACTCAACAGATGGCAGTAAACTACACTCTTAGGTCTGGCCTAACAGGGAATCCCCGAAATGAGTGGTGTTATCTCCCTGCTAGCTTCTCACAAGCAGTGAGAGATTATCGTGTTCAGTCGAGCTTGTGTCGTGAGTTCTAAGAATGGCTTTTTGTGACTTATATAGTTACTGGCAGAAGTGCCCGCTCTTCGGTGTTAACACATTGCTGACCGGGTGCTCATCACACTGCTCAACCCCTGTGGCCGGCCATTTTCTGAGTAACTTAGTGCTACAGCGCATGCATATAAATAAATAGGCCTAGCTTTACTAACCTTGTACTGATTTTGGTGAAATTTGCTGGAAGTCTCCTGCAATAGTCCTAATAATGTTTCCTTGTGTGGTAGGCTGTGTAGCAATTACCTCTGTGAAGGGGCACACAGCAACTTTTGCAAGTGTACCTTGTTTCACTTCGTTTGCCCTTACTGGAACACACTCTGCACACTCTTGTTGGATTTCTTTTCAGTCCTGTAGCTGGAATTTCAACTAGAATGTGGTCCTTTATCTGCCCTGAAAGCCTACCAGGAGGGTCCTTACTTGGTGCCCTCTTGGACAGGTTCGATGAAGTGGATGGTTGAGGATCAGAAACACCTCGATTTTCAGTCATCCAGGCCCTGGCCACTCCCATCAGAAATTGCTTATACCTCAACTTTTTCTGACTGTTCAAGGCACAATACAGCCTAAATGCATTAAATAATGCACAGTTCACTAAATAAAACCCTACTTTCTTGCTCCACTTGATCGTCTTACGCAAGAGAGTAAAATAAGCCAAGAACTGGTCTGCTCGATCAACCCCCTTCATGTACATATTGTACTCAATTATACACTTCGGTTTCATAATAACCTGCCCAGTCTTTCTGTCCCGTTTACCAGTACATTCCATAGTGGCATCATGGATAGTAGACACCATTCTAACAATTCTTTTGTCCTTCCAAACTACGAGCAGGACCTCCCCTTTCCGTACAAAAGTCATCTCCCCTTTTTTCAGTTCCTTAGATCTAACTTTCACTTCACCTGGCAAACCACGATTCTCCCTAATTGTGCCACAAACTCGTGTTTTATGTTCAAGAAGGGTTTGAGATGTGGACACACTATTATAATAATTATCTTGGTATGTGTGATGCCACATACCAAGGAAAGGCCTCATGACTGATAAAATTGTCTCTTCCAGTTTCTTTCCCTCTCCTGTATATATCTCCATATTGCAGATATAACCTGTGTCACTCTCACAAACCATTCTCACCAAAATACCATACTTGGTCAACTTTCCTGGGTTATATGTCCTAAATTTGAGGCGCCCCCTCCATGGGATCATTCCTTCATCCAATGACAGTTGTTGTTTGGGTTTGTATAATGTCTGAAATTTTGGCAGGAAGTAATCTAAAAGGGGCTGAACTTTGTGAAGCCTATTTGTATCAGGTGTGGCCTGACTGTTGTCACTGAAATGAAGGAATGTGAGGATCTGCTCGAATCTATTTCTGCTCATTGTTTTGGAGTATATGGGAGTTTCAATTAGGGGATCAGTTGACCAGTAGTCTTTCCAACATGACTTTCGTACCTGTGCCATCAATATAAACAAAGCAAAAAATTTTCGCATTTCACTACTGGTTACATCAGTCCACTTCAAGCTTTTAGGGGACAATTTGTGTGATGAAGCTGTTTGCTGGTGGTACAAGTTCGTCTGCTCGGCAACAAGTTCAAAAAAATCATCTCCGAAAATTAGGCCTACTACTTCGTCAATGTTTTGAGGATTATCGGGTCTTACCGTTATGCCAGGAACTCCAGGGAAATCTTCTAAAGTCGGTGCACTACTATTTTCAACCCATTCATTAGTAGAAATAGAAATATCACTTCCAATTACACTCACAATATCACTTTCAGCCTCGCTCTCGGCCGCCGCTACTACGTATATCATCATTGTCACCCGAGACACTTTCGTCTGAAGAGGTTTCAAAATCGAACTCGCGATCTTCAACGTCACTGGGGCAATCTGATACAATTCGTTAAAAATCTCGTCTGCATCTAAACACACGGCCAGTCTGGGAAGCGCCATGTTACCCACCACATGGTTCATTATACCGTGTAAACAAGAGGTTAGAAAACGAAACAAATGAACCGCAAAATAGCGGGAAATAGCAGCAAAGAATACCCAAACAATCCAGCATGGAAGTTCAAACAACCTTGACCAATAATTAGTTCCAGAACGTTCCGTTAGATGTCATAGAATGTACGTATTCCGTGAACACGAGTTAACTCGGGTCCCGCCACCAACGATCGGCTAGCGAAACACGAGTCAACTCGGGTCCCGTCCGCATTGTGTTAATAACCAGATGTTATCAATTGAGCTACTGTTGCAATGGTTAGGGGCTTGTCATTCTTTCATTAGTTTATCATAGTGAAGTAAGTTTTCTGGGAATATCACAGATACTGCTAATTTAAGGGCCTTCTAATGAGGTTTTTGGAGACCCTTTATATGCCCCCAAACTTTGTGTGGGGCAGATGACCTCGTAGTTATGCCCCTTAAAAAAAAAAAAAATTACTAACTAAACATTGTGTCTAACATTGAGGGGCTGAAAATAAGCTTTGGTCGTTCTTCTAGGATACATTTTATATTTCGCATATTTTAGCATGTATTTTGAAAAGTTTTCCCTTATAGCTATCCCTTTTGATGAGAAGTTCGGTGAAGATTTATATAAATGATTGGTGTATTGCCTCTAATGGATACCATACCTAATTTTGTGTTGCCTCAACCAGCCAAACACGAGTTATAGGTGTACCGAAAGATACTCAGTAAGACAGGCAAAACCACGCTTTGCTTGCATCCGACAAAAGACAGTCCACAACGTGTAAAAGAAAAAAAAATTGAATAATAAACATGGTATAGTATATTTTTATAGAAGAGCAAAGGCACCTAGTGGCCATGAGGCAAATTAACTCTATTGACTACATCATATAACCGAGATGGCCAAATATGCATGTATCAAATAACAACTTCCTTATGACGAAACCGTTTGACGATAAAAATAAAAAGTATTTCCATACTCAATTTACCTAACATGTACTTCTTAACAAAACAATGAAATTGAAAACCTCGTAGAAGAAATGCAATATAAGTCATATGAAAACTGACTTCACCATTGCGTAAAGTTCCCATTCCCATGAAGACCCCTTTAATAAATTTAAAAGACTTGTGGGGCATGAATTCAGGATTTTTAGCCTTCATTGCCCACAATTCCTAAAATCCACAAAAAATAGTATTTCAATTCCTGAAATTTTGAAAATAATGTTGCTGTTTGGAGATATAATGACCTTCCGTACGAAGTATCGCACGTGTAAATCACGTGAAAAAAATTCTAGGGTACCCCTTGATCCCCTTAAGGCTGTGCGATCACCACCACCGTCAATCGCAAGGCAAGAGATGGCAGCACTATCACCGTTGGACAGCCGCTGCATTTGTGTTAGTGATCTGTCTACCCGTCACTTACCACCTATTTCCTCTCCTTCCCCTCCTCGTCACTCAATGTCTTCTCTCTCTCACTGATAGCGTTAGACTGTAAGTGGATGTGTTGTGCAGAGAGTGATGTTTTAAAAGAAAATACAATTTTAGGCTAGTTAAAACTCATTTTATGACATTTCTAGTTTCTAAACAAACCTCAACAAATAGGATAGGCCTAAGCATAAAATTGGATACAGGAAGCACCTGATTAGATAAAAGCAACAAGCTATATCAATGGAAACCTGATATAATGAGCTAACACAGGTGACTTTCTTTGGCATACATAATATATTATGGAAAACGAAGCATGTGCTTGATGTAATTTCTTACCCAAACGCACATCATTAATAATAATACGCAATCAAGTTTACATATTTCAACATTTCTTCGGCTATACAGTTTTTCATAAACTAAACTACTAAAAGTGCTATAAGTCTACTTCCACCGATAAATATCAGCTGAACGGCCCCTTTCTTCGAGAAATAACATGGTTTACAAGGCAGGCTTTTATTTTTTATTAAAAAAATCTGTTTTATGTTTAGTATTTCGAGCTTTTTATTTATGTAAAAGGCGCTTTGCGGGCCTTTGCTAGGGTAAAAGTGCTCATTAAATCGTTCATTTCTAATTTTTTGGCCGTTTCACATTCAATTGACAGAGTAGCCAAGCCGTTCAGACGCTCCTGCGCCATCGTTGATCGCAAATAGTTTTTAGCCTATTTTCATTTATGGAAAAATAGGCTTATGAGATCACCTTTTGTCCGTGTGTCTGTCTGTGTGTGCGTGTGTGTGTGTCCCCCTAATATAATCTTAACGGCTGGAGCAATTTCAATGGAACTCGGTAAGTTCATAGCACTATCCTGGACGACCCCGACCGTGCCCTTCAAATTTTGTTACGTCTCACCAATCCAACATGGCGGATGTGCCAAATATTTCATCAGCATTCAATATCTCCGAAACTATTACCGAGAATACCCTGAAAGTTTGTAAGGTGATAAAGGGAACTAGTAGAAGTTCACCTATATGACTTTTGTAAGCCTGGTAACTACAAAACCAACAAGGCGGCCAAGCGAAATTGCGACTTTTATATAGACCTTTCTTGCGATTTAACCAACCAAACACAATGAAACTTGGTACAGTATATGTTTATACACATTGTAATGCACTGACATCTAACTTCGTTCAATTGTTTACATAATCGCAATATGGCGGCTGTGCGAAATATTTCACCGGCATTCTATATCTCTGAAACTATTACCGTTATCACCCTGAAATTTTGTACGGAGATAAAGAGCACTACTAGAAGCTCATTTATGAGACTTTCAAAAATCGGTTAACTACAAAACGAACATGGCGGCCACGCAAAGTTGAAATTTTTAAATAGACTTTTCTTGCGATATAACGATCCAAACGCAATGAAACTTGGCACAGCAAAAGTTTATACACATTGTAATGTACTGGTATTTAATTCAGTTCATTTGTTTACATAACCTCAAGGTGGCGGCTGTGCTAATTTTAAAATTAAGTTTTTATTTCTTGTGTCGTAATCATGCGATCGAGGTGAAAGTTTGAATAATGAACCTACGCAATAATTTTCCTTTAAAGGTACATGACTCTATGGCCTATACATATCGCCGTGCCAGTGCAAGACTACGATATCTGCAAAAATCATTTTATTGAGAAAAACGGGTTTGAAGTTTTCTGCAACTTAGTATTAGCCTTTCGACAGTGTGGAAATCAATAGAGAATTTTGAATTTTGGATATGTTTCGGTTGATTGCATAGTGTACAATGTCCTTTTAATTAAAATTATAAAGTTTGTAAATAAGGCCCACAAAAAGGGCTAAAATGCAGATGTCGTGGTCTTGCACTGACTGTTCTGTGAAAATTGTTACACAATTAATGAATTCCAACACTTCAGTTTAATTTTTTCCCTAGTTTACTGCTATATTTGAACATTCTATTCACACTGCTATATACATTCTATATAGAATTATAATTTGAAAAAAATCACTTGTTATTGAAAATAGGCACACTGAGGCAAAGATGGAATGAATGTTGGAAAATAGTTCACAAGTTCAGCATGAGCACGTCATTTGCTTCAATGGTCAGAACCTCAGTCCTTTTCCGCTTCCAAAGTAACGAAGAATGGGTATTCGGTATTAGATTTTGAGCACAGAGTGAAATAAGGTCTTTCTTCTTGCTAGCTGATATTTTTGGAGACTTTCTATAAGCTGGTTTGAGTTTGAGAGTTTCGGGATGATGATGTGGACTGCTCCTTTTTGTCATTCTGTTAATATGCACTAGTTTATATTGCTTTTCGTGGTAGGAAGTTTTATAAAAGAACACCCCAGGGGAATTCTTCTTCACCATTATCTCAGTGACAGGTAAGGTTTCCCAGTCCTTTTTGCAAGACTTGCGATAGTAGCAATCTGAGAGGGAACGTAAATAGGACCGGATTTCAGAGCTCTTTTCTTCTCATATTCTATGCGAGAGTGCATAGCGTCTCCCTCATTTTGTGTATGTCCTACTACTAAAAACTTATGTTGAATAGACGAAATTTCTAACTTTAGAACAGCGTATAAGTATGCAGGTAACACGAATTTGTTCTTATTTTGTCCAACACAATTGTCGGAGTAGAAAATCACTTCTTGATTTGGGTATTCTTTCAGAAACTCTATTATGCAGCTACCAACTTCATTTGCCCCTCTTCCAGCTTGACCTTCGTGCCACATGTAGCATCTTCCAATTTTAGAGACAGCTTCGTAATTAGTGAAATTAAATAAATTAAGTTTTCTTTTATAATAAAAGCTTGATATTTCACCACTTGGCAGAGGTGTAACAGCTTGAAAATCAAACACAGCCACCACTCCACGGTTTTCCTCTGTGGCCTGATGAATATCATTTCCTTTCTCCCGTCTCATTGCTTCTTTCTCTGCATGATGTCTTTCAGTTTTGTCTTTAAGTTTTTGCTTTTCTTCTTCAGTAGAATTCTTATATTCTTCACAGATCATACACTGATCCTTCTTAGGTCTATGAAACCCGATGTTGAATTCCGTATTAAATATTGTTTCGTATACGTGCTTCTTTGCAATCGGTTCATTTTCTAACTTACATTTCTCAATATACATCCGGTATAATGTGGATATATCCAACGAACCTTCAAAATAATCTCGTGTTGTATCAGCTCGAATGTAATGGGACTCCATTCTTGGAATTGAATTGATGTGTTGCCTCACTCCTTCCCTTATCATTGGGGGTAACTTCTTTTGCTTTCCATGCTTCCCTCTTCTTTCTTCTTCAAGGAAACCATCCTTGTTCTTGGAAATAACTGTTGAAATCATGGTGTTTCCCACGCCAAGGGTATCCATGAACATCTTCTTGCAAACCTTTATTCTATCTCCTCTTATGGTTAAACTGTAATTCATATTGCAAGACCTTCCACCTCCAGGAGTGATTCTTCGATATTTCGGCTTCACTTGAGTCATATTATGACTAATAAATTGTCTCTGCCTGTTCAGATCTCCAAGATCCCAGGAGCTCTTAAAGATTGAAATCCTGTCCTCCTCTGAAAGTGAACATTTAAAATTGCAGTTTCCTTGGCATCCTTTCTTTAATGATTTATCCTTCCTACAGGTACCATTTTTGTTGTTTACTAACTGTCCTGTATTTACTTTAAGTTTTCTTATGTTTCGAGCCCATTTATGTTCTTGACGACGACGCTTCTTTGGGCGTCTGTCTTTCTGAGGTGATGTTGCTGCTGCTGCTGTTGTTGTTGAGCCTGATCCTTCAAAGTTGCTCACTAAGTTGGCACTTTCCGAAGGAACACAGTTGTCTGATGTTTCGTTAACGAAAATTTCCTTCAAAGGAAATGCTGAAGTTTTAGAGCTTTTTAGTTCTTTGCTAGTTGATGGTAGTTCTTTGTCTAGTATACTCATCTTGTCTGGTTTGTTATCATCATAGTTATCTTCCTCTTCTGAACTACTGGTATCAGGAATATAGTCATTATCATCAACATCATCTTCTGATTCATCCTCTTCTTCTTCTTCTTCTTCTCCTCTTCCTCCTCCTTCTGAACTTGTTTCACAAATATAGTTCATCTGCTTTAGAATATCATTATTGTGTAGACTTGAATTATGTGCATTATCGGTGGAGCAGTCTTCCGTTCCCAGGATATTCGTCTGAATATTACGAGCATGAATTATTACGAGCATTAAAACACACATCATTAAAATCGTGGTTTATTTCTATTTTATAAAAAATGGAAACCAATCCAATTTGTTGGCCTACTCACAGTATCATTAAACTCAAGCGTATGTTCTGATGAAGACAGCATCTCTGCAGAATAACCTGACGGCTGAGGTACGACGGTGTTGTCAGAACACGTTGCTTGGTATATCGAACTTTCATGTTCTATTTGTTCCGGAGCAGGAGACATTTCAACTTTATTTGAGCCTGGTGCATCCGGTGGGAGAAATACCTCCTTTTCAACCCTTGTCGTAAAGGATGGTGTGTTTTCTGAAAGTCTGACCTAATGGAAACAAATAGAAACCATCCTTAAACATTACAAATTAAAACACAAGTCATTAAAATTACACGTGGTCCTACAGTAGTTTACTTCTATTTCAGAAAAAATCATGGTAACCAATCTAATTTGTTAGCCTACTCACGGTATCACTAAACCCATGCGTTTGTTGTGATGAAGTCAGCACCTCTGCAGAATACCTTGAAGGCTGAGGTACCTCGGTGTGGTAAGAACACGTTGCATGGTACATCAAAGGTTCGTAATCTATTTCTTCCGTAACGGGAGAAAGTTCAACTATATTTGAGCCTGTGTCATCAGGTGCGAGTACCTTCTCTTCAACACTTCTCATAATGGGCGGTGGGTTTTCTGAAAGTCTGGCCTAATGGAAACAAATGCAATCCTTCATTATGAACATTTATTTTATATTTAACATAACACTATGTAGGCTGAGTATAATCCTAGTACTATACAAAGAAACTAAAATAATCATTGAAACAACTAGTAATGGCATTCGCATTTGGAAACAATTAATTGCTTTATCAGAAACTAAAGAGTAGGCCTACATACCTTTTTAACCAAAGTTAACAACATTTCACCACGACTGCGATATATCCTCTTCATATTTATATAATCCAGTTTCAATCCCTTCACTATAATACACTCACTACCACTCTGAATGAGGCTTGGAACAACAGTGAAGTGAATGAGCGGGAAAAGAAGAAAATCTTTACTCGTGTCAATAGAGACAACTCAAGAATGCATGCCAGATTCTAAACAATCCCGTGCAAGACCGCGACAATTGCAGATATCGTGGTCTTGCACTGAAGGTTAATGAATTCTCCTTCAATTTCCAGTGTAAAACCGATGCATCTGCAGATGACTCTGTATTGCACGGAGCATCTTTAAAAAAATACTCCAATGCAAAACCAATTCATTTTACATCGAGGGCCCAATTTTAAAAATTTTAAAATTTTTGCACTTTTACACTGAAGATCACACAAAAATACACTGATTCATGTAAAAAAATAAAAATTGAAAAATTTGCACTTATCGTGGTCTTGCACTGGCACGGCGATATAACAATCCAACATGGCGACCTTCCGAAATATTTAGACGGTTCTCAATATCTACGAATCTATTATAGCAATCAAACTGATTTTTTAATGTTCATAGGGGCTATGAACATAAGTTCACCTATAGGACTTTCAATAACCTGGAGATCCCAAATCCAACATGGCGGTGACGCGAAGTAAAAATATTCACATGGACATTTCTCACAATTTAGCCATCCGAGTGCAGTGAAACTTGGTACAGTAAATCCTTATACAAATGTTTCCATAACCACAAGATGGCAGCTGTGTAAAATTTTAAAATTTCGTTTTTACTTCTTGTGTCCTAATCATGCGATTGATGTTTGAATGCTACACGTACACAATAATCTTCATGTAACAGTACATAACTCTATGACCTACATATATAAAAATCCAACATGGCGACCATCCAAAATATTTAGTCGGTTCTCAATATCTACGAATATATTACAGCAATCAAACTGAAATTTTGTATGTTGATAGTGGCAATTAACATAAGTAGGATATATGAAAATAGGCTTTAGTTCTTCAGGGAACTACTTGTTTTGATTAGTTTCAAAATGGAAAAACTCCTTTCCCCCGACGCAACCGTTATAGGAATTGTAAGCATAATTCGATATGCCGTCGTTAAATTAGGATAGGACTCCTTTATCGGGGCTAAGTACTCTAGTGCACCGCAAGCACTTTTTACAGATTGCGGAACAGCGTACCTAAATAATTGTTGCTCCAGAAAAAGATCCTCTGCATCCAAATCTTCAAGCTCCCCGTCTTTTAGAAAATTAGAGAGTGTTTGACAATGGTCTTTCAATTGACTTTCCTCCAAATTGGAAAGCTTGGAAGGATCAAAGAGAAATCCAAAGTATTCCGAAAAAAAAAATTAACTTCGTTAAATCTATTTTCTACGCAGCTCAGTGCAGTATCTACGACAGACAAAAAGTAATTTACCCGAAATTTATTTTCAGCTTCTTTTTCAAGTTCCTCTTCAGTTTTTTCCACTTGCTGATCATTTTGCTGTTTTATTTCATCAAGGAACCTTTTGCGATTGCCTTGACGGCGAATAGAAAATTTATTTGCATAGCCCAAATTTTCCATTATTTCTCTAGCGGTGGACATTGCACTGTCAAAGCCAGTGTTGCGATAATTTTGAAAAAATGACTTTAGGCCCTGAAGTTCGGTTAAAGCCGTATCTAACGAAGTCTTCTCAGATTGGAGATCTTTACTTGTTGAGTTTACAGAAAATTAAATATCGTACCGGATAACGAGGCTTAAAACAAATTCATACGAACTTGTATGATGCAACAAAGATTGGGCCTCTGACCGGGTAACAGGATCTTTGGTAGTTTCTGCCAATTTTTCTAGAGCTTCGTTTACTTTGCCCAACTGGTACCTGATGGGCTTGGCACTGCCAATTCCAACATTCCCATCTCATGCTAGCTAAAGATTTTAGTGTGAGGAGGCCAGGACATAGTTCGCACAAAATGTCCCACCTTTCTGTGGAAGCTACAAACAAAGTGTTCAGGCACTGAACTATACCAAAAAAATGCCATAGCGTTCTTATCGCATTAACCATGTCACCCAAAAGTAAGTTAGCCGCGGTGGCCGAGAGCGCTAACGCGCTATCTCGTATCTCACTGGCATCGGGAGAGCGTGCGTTCGATTCCCACCTCGGCCATCCTGAAAATGGTTATCGTGGTTTCCCATTTTCACCACCAGGCAAATGCCGGGACGGTTCCATTCAATAGGTCCACGGCCGATTTCCTTCCAATATCCCTTCCCCGTCCTCAAAAGAAAAATACATGACCATTGGCTGCTTTAATAAAATTATTATTATGTACAACACATGCCGTGAACATTGCTCATTTATTAGTATTTTTCACTCGCATCTGCACTCCCTTATACTTAGCCTTCATATTAGCACCCTTGTCATACCCTTGTCCCGAACAGTCCATGATATCAAGATCATTATCCTCCAATACTCCTTCTAAAACCTCAGCTAACCCCTTTCCCGTAGTGTCGTGTACCTCCAAAAACTCGATGAACGATTCGACAATCCTTGGAGTATCTGCTATCATATCAATATAGCGGAGGACAAATTTTAATTTGGGCTGGACTGAATCAAACACACTATCTTTATTTATTTATTTATTTATTTATTTTTATTTATGAAAAAAATGGCCTGAAGCGCGGGGCCTGACGTCTCGCGACGGCCCTGCGTATTACCAATTTGTGGACTAGGCACTCTCCCTCCGTCCAGCCCAATAAAAAAGATTACATTATGATATAGTATGATATGATTGACGGAGAGAGCTGGCCGTGCTGATAGGGTTGTGCAGCTGTGAGCTTTCATTCCGGAAATAGTGGGTCCGAACCCCCCCCCCCTGTCGGTAGCCCGGGAGATGGTTTTCCATGCTTTCTTATTTTCACACCAGGCAAATGGGTGCTGTACCTTAATTAAGGCCACAGCCGCTTCCTTCCCACTCCTAGTATTTCCTATCCCATCGTCGCCATAAGACCTACAGTATCTGTGTTGGTGGGACGTAAGACAAATTGTAATATATATATATATATAAACTAGTGCCTTGAGGCTGGATTTACACAGCTCCTTAACCCGGTCCATGAGTCAATCCTAATTGGCTACATGGATAATTCTTGCCAGGCGCGTCCACGTCGCGGGGGTGGGCAACGGTACTGTAATATACCATGGAACTACAGTACCGGCTAAGTTCTGGTGAGGACCCAGTCCTATGGGGTATAACATAGGCCCCGTGCACAGGGTTACGTGCGAAGACCTCAACGGAATCTGCAGCGGAGAAGATGGACTTCGGAACGGTGGAGATTGCGGAAGAGGCAACCCAGTACTCGGGGAATAGTATGAGTACAGCATCAATCGGCAGCGTCTGTTTCCCATGTTAGGGGCGGCTGCAAGGGCGTCTGTTCTCCATGTTAGGGGCGGCCTGAATAATAGCTGGCAGTAGCTTCATAAAATGCCTTTGGGAGTGGCGACCCCATCGTAATAATAGCCTAAAATGGAAATGGCACTTCCAATGATTCGGAAAAGGTTAGGGCGTACCCTGCAGGCGACGCGCAGTTCCTTTGGTACTGGGGGAACTGTGAGAAATGGGCGACCAGTAACCGAAATGAAAGTGGGAATCATGAATGTCATGACCCTGACAGGCAAGGTGGAGGAGGTGGTAGACTTCATGGAGAGGGAGAAGGTTGGAATGATGTGGCTGAGTGAAGTGAAATGGAAAGGTAAAGGAAGGAAGAAATTGAGGAAAGGATATACATTATACTGGAGTGGTGGCCAAGAGGCAAAAAATGGCGTGGGACTGATAACCTCGAAACAACTGGAGGAGTATGTTGAAGTGGCAGAGTGTGTGAGTGACAGAATAATGAAAATTAGAATGAAGATGAAGAATGACTTGATGGACTTCATACAAGTGTATGCACCACAGACTGGAAACAGAGAAGAAGATATTGAAGTACGGTATTCCTGGAGGATGTAGAAAGAGTAATCTCAGATGTAGAAGCGGTGATCATGGGAGATATGAATGCACAAGTCGGAAATGAGAGACAAGGAAAGGAAGAAGTCGTTGGACCATATGGATATGGGAAAAAGAACCGGGAAGGAGAGGAACTTGTAAACTTTTGTGAAAGGAATGGACTGATAGTGGGTAATTCATGGTTTCGGAAGAAAAACAGCAGGAAAATTACGAGATATGGGTGGGGTGATAGAAGAACAAAATCAGTAATTGACTACTTCCTGGTGGAAAGGACAAATCGCAGAAAGCTGATGGATGTGACAGCTTTACCAGGAGAAGCATTTGATGGGGACCATAGAACTGTGGTGGCAAAATTTAGATGGGGAAAATTGGAAAACCTAAAGGAGATCAGAGAAAGTAAAATAAAAGTATGGAAATTGAAAGACAAAGCTATACAGGAAGATTTTCAGGAGAGATTGAAGCAACAAATCCCAGTTACTGAAGTGGAAAATGTAGAAGAGGAATGGTCCCACTTTAAAAAGGCATTTGCTGGTGCAGCAGAGAGTGCTTGTGGTAGGACGTCAACAAGAGTGAAAGAGAAGGAGACACCGTGGTGGAATGAGGAAGTGAGGAAAGCAGTGAAAGAAAAGAAGTCTGCATGGAAAGAATGGAACCGAGATCAAACAGAAGAAAGCAAAAGGAAGTATCACGACAGCAAACGGAGGTGTAAGAAAGTGGTAGGAGAAGAAAAGAAGAAAAGTTGGGAAGAATTTACACGAAGAATGGAAACAGATGTAAGTGGCAGTAAAAGGATGCTGTATGGACTTCTAAGAAGTAAGAGGAAAGAAAGAGTTATTACGAAGCTAGTGAAAAAGGAAGATGGAGAGTTGTTAACACACCCGGAAGAGATAAAGGGACGATGGAAGGAGTATTTCGATAAGCTATTGAACGTGAGCAATTGTACTGGTGAGATCGAAGTGACACAGCCTGACGACTCTATAACAGAAGATGATATAACAATGCTGGAGGTAGAATTAGCAGTACAGAAGATGAAGATGGGAAAAGCAACAGGGGTGGATGAGATCAGTGTAGAAATGATAAAGGCTGCTGGACCTGTTGGTATGCAATGGCTGTATCGACTGCTAAAGTGTGTGTGGAAACGGAAATGTATACCAGAAGACTGGGTGAAAGGGCTAATAATACCAGTGTTTAAGAAAGGGGACAAGAAAGTGTGTGATAACTATAGAGGGATCACCCTCATATCACAGATAGTAAAAATACTGGAAAGGATATTAGAAAGAAGAATGAGAAGAAAGGTGGAAGGAGAGTTGCAAGAGGAACAGTATGGCTTCAGGAGTGGAAGATCCACAGTGGACCCAATCTTTAGCTTGAGGCAGGTGATGGAAAAGAACTGGGAATATGGAGAGGATTTGATCATGACTTTCATAGATCTAGAAAAGGCATATGATAGTGTCCCCAGAGAGAAGGTATGGGAAACCATGGTTAAGAAGAGACTGGGAAGAGAAATGTTGGTAATGGTGCAAGCAATGTACAACAACTGTGTTAGCAGGGTTCTGACCCCTGTTGGAAAGACAGATTGGTTTAGGAACAAGACTGGACTAAGACAGGGGAGTGTGCTGTCACCTCTTTTATTCATAATGGTAATGGATGAAATTGTAAAGGAAACAAAGGAAGCATATGGACATAAAGAAATGAAGTTACTATTATTTGCAGACGATATTGTGGTCTGGGGAAGGAACACCGAAGAAGTGCAAAAACAACTAGATGCACTGAACGAAAATATTCAGAAGTATGGCCTGAAAATCAGTATAGAGAAAAGCAAGACCATGGTGATGACAAGAGGGGAAAGACAAGGAAAGGGCATTGTGAAAATTGGAAGTCAGAGTTTGGAAATTGTGGACACGTTCAAATACCTAGGAAGTGAATTGATGCAAACTGGTAGGTTGGACATGGAGATTGGCAGGAGGGTACAGCAGAGCAATGCATTCTATCAAAGTGTAAGAAAACTTGTTTGGGATAAGGAAGTACCAAGGAAAAGCAAGGAGGTAATGTATAAAATGTACTATGTACCCATATTAACGTATGCAGCTGAGACTTGGACCCTGACGAGCAGGCAAGAGAGTAGAATCCAAGCCAGTGAAATGAAATTCCTAAGAAGTATGATAGGTAAGACAAGGAAAGACAGAGTGAGGAATGAAGATGTTAGGAAGGAAGTGGGGATGGGAAAACTAAATGAGAGAATTGAGAAGAATAAACTAAGGTGGTTTGGACATGTAAAGAGGATGGAGGAAAATAGAATACCGAGACAGATGCTGGAGGCGAAGTGCAAGGGTAAGAGAGCAAGGGGAAGACCTAGAACAAGGTGGATTGATTCAGTGAAGAACAGCGTGAGAAAAAGAAATCTGGACTGGGACAAGATCGTGGAAGAAGAATGGTGGAAGGAAAGAGGAAAGTGGAGAAGTGCCATAAATACCCCGACCCGGCAGGAGCTGGATAAGGGGAAATGATGATGATGATGATATAAACTAGTAGTAGTGCCCGGCTTCGCCAGGTGGATTTATTTGTTTTATGGATGATAATGAATACTACTACAGAACTGGCATATGATACTTAAGCTACCCGAAAGAACAAAAATACAACTTTTTGTGGTGGAGGTGGTGGTGTTGGCGGTGGTGGATGTAGTGAGGGTGATAAGCAGTACAGTATAATGGACGTAACATTTAGATCATTTTCCCCTAATGATAATAATGAATAGGGAAACGGCTATTTACTAACCACAGCACTGACACATGTAATTTACAAACAAATTTCTAAAAATGATTAGAAAGAGGAATAAGGGAAATAAAAGACACTGCCTAGGGCCTATGTCTCATTGTCTGTTAGAGATTTAAAGACCAACAGTGTCGTCTTTTGTCGCATAGCGCCGTAGGAAAATAATCAGAGCACTTTGGCAAACTTCGGCTGTCCCGAGCTCCTGAGGTAGCAATAGTATCATTTATGACCACATAGCGCTCAACGATAAGTTTCGGAATAAATTACGGTAAATTTGAAAGCACCAATGCTTATTGCAGCTGATAACCTCAATGTATTACACCAACACCATTGCACTTATACAGATGCATAATATGTTCATGATGATAACTGTTTTAAGGGGCAAAAGAAGTCTTTTTGCACTAATTACTCCCCGTGACTGCAATTTATAAGCAGCGCAAGATTCAACTATTTTCGCAATTCTGCACCAGAACACTGGTAGGGGCGACGTAATGCAGCCCGAGTTGCCAGTCAACATTAGACTTATTAAAATACTCTTACATTTACACTACTACGGACATGAATGATTCAAGGGCCTTAATACATGGTTTTTCAAGTTAAGTTTGTTTGTTATTCTAAATGTAGGGAATGGAGAGCGTTGTCCAAAATATCAAGTGGACAGTGTTATCAGCAGGTTTTCAAAGTGTAGGTATAATTTGGTGCAATTAGGAGGAACGGTGTAGATATGTGATAAAGGGCCTAACTGCAGGAAATGGAGTGGTCTGTCCGAAATTTAAAGTGGACAGTGTCACCCGCAGGGTTCCAAAGGGTAAGTGTACAAAATGTGATTCAGATCGGTGAAACGGTGTAGATTTATGCCAATGGACCTAATGCAGGGAATGGAGTGGTTTGTCCGAAATTTCAAGCATACGGTGTTACTTGTCGGGTTCCAAAGTGTAGACTAAGTATGTGAAATTTGGTCCAGATCAGTGAAACGGTGTAGATTTGTTCCAAAGGGCCTAAATGCAGGGAATGGAGTGGTCTGTCCGAAATTTCATGCAGACAGTGTTCCTCGTAGGGTTCCAAAGGGCAAGTATACACATTTTGGTTCAGCTTGGTGAAATGATGTAGATTTGTGCCGAAGGGCATAAATGCAGGGAATGGAGTGGTCTGTCCGGAATTTCATGTAAACAGTTTTACCCGCAGTGTTCCAAAGGGTGTGTATACAAATGTTGGTTCAGATCGGTGAAACGTTGTAGATTTGTGCCAAAGGGCCTAAATGCAGGGAATGGATGGTCTGTCCGAAATTTCATGCAGACTATGTTACTCGCAGGGTTCCAAAGGGTAATATTCAAATTTTGGTTCAGATCGGTGAAACGGTGTAGATTTGTGCCAAAGGGCATAAATGCAGGGAATGAAGTGGTCTGTCTGAAATTTCATGTAAACAGTGTTACTCGTAGGGTTCCGAAGGCTATGTATAGCCTACACATTTTGGTTCAGATCGGTGAAAAGGTGTAGATTTGTGCCAAAGGGACTAAATGCAGGGAATGGACCGGTCTGTCATAAATTTCATGCAGACAGTGTTACTCGCAGGGTTCCAAAGGGTATGTATACAAATTTTGGTTCAGATCAGTGAAACGGTGTAGATTTGTGCCAAAGGGCCTAAATGCAGGGAACGGAGTGGTCTGTCCGCAATTTAACATACCATAAACTATTCCTCTTGAATCTGGCTATCATATAAAAAAAGAATTTTTCGAATCCGACTGGTAGTTCCAGAGATTAGCGCGTTTAAACACACAAACAAACACACAAACTCTTCAGCTTTATTATATTAGTATATATATATATATATATATATATATATATTATTTTGATATATTTTGAAGATTGGTTGGTTCTTAAGTTTAGGGGCTGTGACAATGCGGTCATGTAGCCCCGTAATTTTGAAGACTACAACTCTCATAAAGTTCTATTGATCATAAACATGTTTTATTCTGCTAATATAACTTACAGAATTTTATAAAGTAACTGATAAATAAATTTTAACATTCTGTAAGGAGTAATGGATGAGATAATAACACTTCTACAATTTCCTGTAGACTGTAGTCGTGTAGCCTGGCAGGATGAGTCAGGGAGGGCGGGAGGGAGGGGGGGGGGGGATTGCAAAGGTGTTGAAGGAGAGGAGAAGGCAGGTGCCCGAGCGCGCTCTTGCCCAAGACCTTGTCTTATCGCTGTGTGTGTATGTGTGTGTGACTGATTCAGCCAGCGTTTTTTAGAGTCTGAAAGGTACATGCACCACGGGTATATCACTGAACCAATTTTCTTTATCAAACTGTTCTACTGCTCAGAATAAGATCCACTTCAAATTAATATAACTTTGAAGTTAATATAAAAAGAAATTCTCACTAAAAATGGTATTCAAATCTGAAGAGGTTAATACAAAATTTGAATTTCGTAATAGGAATTGTTCCTATTGCTGGTACTACAACAGGGGTTGTTGTAGAGAAATTTCGGTGTTTTCCGATAATTAGTTTCGTCGTGGTGATCATACCTTTAACCCACAAAATAGCCACTTTGAAGCCATGTCCTCAGCAAACGAGCCGTCGTTATTTTCTGCAAAACGCATATAATGTCTCACAAAGACCTACATTAGAGATTAAGAATAAAAATAAAAATTAAAATAAAATTTTAATTTTTGACCGCACAGCCTTAAGCGCATTATACATATTGATGCATTTTACAGCCAAAGTTGATCCTGTGATGACCTTATAGCCATTTGCAAACTTTAACAGAATTTTAATAAATGGAGGGCATTGCCTTTTACAAAAATACTTCAGATACTGTTGCCATGGTAACGGGCTTGCATTTCTTCGTTAGTTTATTACATGAAATTAGTTTTTTGGGAATATCTCAGAAACTATTGATTTTAGGACCTTAAAATGTGGTTTTCGGGGACCTCTTCGGGCCCCCGAGTTTTATTTCTCACATTGAGGGGCTGAAAATAAACTTCGTATCGTCCTATGTGTATTTCAGCATGTATTTTAAGGGGTAGGCCCCTTTTTATGAGAGGTACGGAGAAGAGTTACATCAATGATTGGTGTTGTGCTTCTGATGGATATCTGTACCAAAGTTTACGTTGATCCACCCAGCCGTTCTTGAGTTATAAGGACACAAAGTTATACACAGACAGGTAAATATTTTATTTTTGTGCGCATCCATCATAAAACAGTCTAAAACGTGCAAAGAACTCAAATTTCTATGGAAATTCAGAAAAAACAGACAAACTTTCATTTTTATATATAGCGATTTTACGACATGTGCAGTCAAAAGAGGGTCAGTGAGCAAGAGATTTTTTCAATTTTGGAGTCGACGGATGTAGAAGAAAGTGGATTTTCATTTGAAGAGTCCAAGATGAATATTCAATTAGTGCCTCTTATGCCCTTTATACACTAAAATATTTCGATAAAATCCTACACACTTCTGAGACGGAGTACTTCCAATAATCAAGGTAAGCCATTAATATTAAGTACAGTGCATATGAATGTTTATAGCTAGTGTTCGATAATTTTGGAAGAGTTTCAATTTGCCGTATTTTCGGTCTGCGCTCAGACATAAAACGCATCTGCCCGCGTAGGGTTAAAGCAGCATTATCCAAATATCAAAGCTACAGTAACATTCAACCAGGTGGCCACATCCAGGCCAATTAGGGAAGTAATACTATTGTTTCCTTCTTCTTTCTCCGTTAGGGTCTTCTGAGGATCATGAACCAATGACCTTTGTTGTTTTATTATTATTATTAATAATATAGTGAGAGCCTTCCCGATAGCACTGAGCCATTCTTGGGCCGGGTGATGCGCAGAGAGCGTTCGGACAGCACCACTTGACTAGCATCTACCGTTACACAACAGCGGGACGGGAATCACCGCATGTGGTCATAGCATTGATTACATTCCCAGCTGGCGATATACCTTAGTTCACAGAGTTAAGTCTTGTGGTGAAGTACATGCGGTAATATGGTTCATTTCGAAACATTTATTTCCTGTTCCCTTTGTTCTGATTCACCCAAAAGCTGATATCAAAACCAAGAGGTTTCAGGCTGGTATTTTCATTCGATAATAATAATACTCCATAACTATGAGCCTTTGGTTTGATATCTGCACAATAAAACAGAACAAAAGGAACTGGAAGATTAATTCTGAATGAGAGTGGAACGCAGTTTATACACTTGCAGCAGACATGAATGTGACTTACATACCTTGTGTCCATGTTTCACGATATGGTCGATATTACGTATTGAAATTAGGAACTCTGGTCACTACAGAACCTCATATATGTATTAAATATGTAAATATGTGCATTTATTTATTGCTCTTTTAAAAGCGACTGCCATGTTCTGACAGTGCTTGCATCTTGTTCAACAATCAACAAGGCGCTCTCTAGCAGCACGCACAGAGGTGCACACATGGTTGCCAACATGTGAGATACAAAATCACTGTTGATAAAAAGAAGTGGGATTTGAAAACACTGTTGATAAAAAAGAAACATTCATCGGTACACGTTAGGCTGTAACCAATTGTCAAAAACCATTGAATTGGATAAAACGAAGGTCAGAATGGTCAGGTGTAGGTGCGGCCTTAGCCGTGCGGCCGCACCTAGCGGGCCACGGTCGACACAAAACCATTGATCGGGGCGCATTAGGCTGTAACCATTGTCAAAAACCATTGGATTGGACAAAACGAAGATTAGAATAGTGGTGCGTAAGTGCAGTCTTGGCCGCGCACAGCTAGCGGGGCACGGTCGACACAAAACCATTGATCTGGGCGCGTTAGGCTGTAACCATTGTCAAAAACCATTGGATTGGACAAAAAGAAGATTAGAATGGTCTTGTGTAGGTGCAGTCTTGGCCGCGCACAGCTAGTGGCGCAAGGTTGACACAAAACCATTGCTCTGGAGTGTGTTAGGCTGTTACCACTGTCAAAAACATTGGATTGGACAAAACGAAGGCTAGAATGGTTGGTTGTGGGTACGGCCTTGACGTCCAGGTATCCTCTTGTTACAGGTTACAGATAGGTTATGTTATATCCACCTAACTTCCACTTCACGATGGCATTTTGCGCACGGTAGTGTTTTTGGTACTTAAATGTGATGTTGCAATAGTTTCAGCAACTTCTTAGGTTGATCATAGAACCACTGATTGAAGTTACTGGTTGTTACCACGCAACTTCGACAATCCATAGTCAATAAATGATTCAATTCGGCGCACTATCAAATGAACTGAGTGCTGCGTACGTATGATGCACACTAGAGAATGAACTGGGCGCTTCTTTGTTTTATATAGTACCGTAGGGGCGAGGTTGGCAGTACTGTTTTGATGATGATACTAGCACTTAGACCAGCGGGGCTAACGAAGTGACCCGAATACTCACGAATGCAACCGATGATGATTCATTTCGACAATGGCACCCACAGCTGAAATTTTCGCTACCGGTATATAAGTCATGATCTTATTTGGGATGGCTGGGTGGGTCACAGACGCCGGAGGAGGAAACATCTATTAAAACATCGTTCCCTGATTTATTTCTCATCGTTTCATAAGGTATTTTAGCTAATTCATGTATTATAGAGGATGTTAACGCGCGTTCTTTAGCCCTACGATGGGAAGATATAAACTACACAGACATAAATCATATTACTACATGTAGCTGCAAAGAGAGTGGTACAGGGTTTGTGGTGGCTACATACAGTTCAAATCGCCCACACTTAAAATTTAGTGCCGTACGCTGCATGGATAGGCTGGTGGATGATGTCATCGTGACGTTTGTAATCGGAATTAAATTTAAAGCCAGAGTAACCAATCTCCACTCTTTTCCTTGTACAGAAGCATTTGAGCAATCAATTTCAACGTAATCAACAGAAGAATATCTTGACTTCGAGCTGTGTCATGCAGATATATTTCACCTAAACCTTCAGCCACCTAATACAGGGTCTTTTATTTAGGTCGCTCCGCAGCACCACGAGCACGGCACGCGCAATGACACTGCGTCCCTAGCCGTATATTGCGCGCTTGATTATCGCTACAGTAATGTATTAGGTCATCTTAGCCGTCATGACGGGATATGTCTCTCGGCAAATGAGTCACCCGACCGGGCTATTGCCTTCCGTGCATGTTCCCCTGATACTCGGAGCGACCTAAGAAAAAGACCCTGTACATCGATCCATTATTCAATTTGATGTTAAATCTCGCCAAACAACGAAATTTTTATTTACGCATCCATTACTTGAATGACGCGGTACACAACATTGTCGCGACATTTAGTTTTTCATGCCAAACTTGTTACGTCACATGGACCCTACGGATGCATTACGGTATATTGTTACCATATTTAAATAGTGATAGGATGAGAAATAACAATCCATTTCTGCGAAATATAACATGCGATATTCTCAAATTTCTACTAAATATACAAATTGTCATAAAATGTTGGTCCACATCTTCGCAAGAACAGTGAATGTCATGGAAATAGGCTACCGTATTTATTAGTTAGCCAAAATTATCGTTCTTTAGGATAGAAGGTGATGAAATTTTAATCAACAGAAGGGACCTCTTTCATGGTAAACGATCAGAACAGGAGCGCCCGTATGGCAGGTCAAGTTCCCCCCCCCTGGATTTCCGAGAATGTTGATATTCGATTGTTCATATTGACACCAGTTTATTTCATAAATGGAAGTAACTGATTGACAACTGACAACAGTATTAACAGAAAATTTCTTTAATATTGCTGACATAATATAGATAAACATTTTTTTTTAAATGGTTCTGATGATGTCATACACATAGACCACCAATGGAAACATAGCTCCAATTTGCCATATGGTTATGCTTACAGTAATGTTAAATACCGTAACTTTCCCCATCAGTAATACGAGTGCCTACTACTTTTGCCATCCCACTTCGGCAGTGGCGATATGAATGCACGTTCTGGAGATACTTTTGGACATTGCAACACCACTAGTGGATCATAACCCCTAAAATAGGTTTTCTTTGCTGATCAGTAAAACACTGGCCATGTAAGGTCATGCTTACAATATTGGATCATTTAATGTAATCAGGCCAATATTTACGGGGGACAAACCGGGCAACTGCCCAGGGCGGCATGTTTTTGGGTCAGCTAAATATCTGGAAAACCATCCAAAACCGCTTGGGCATTCAACGTCAAGTTATTACCCTCAACATTTTTATTTTTAAGGTGTGCAATAGTACAGTGGCTCATTTCTTGAGAACAAAGCGATTATTGCTACGGATGAACATCAATTTATCATTGTTGTAGTTTCTTACCCTGTAAGTTAATGAGACATTTTCTTCAATGTAAGCAATTTATTATACAGTAGGGTAGTTAAATTGTTACTTCCGCCCCCCTTGGAAAAAGTCCTGCGGGCACCCACGGATCAGAATGCCAAATTTTTACTAAGTGATGGTGCAAATTTGTATTTTTTTGATTCTGTGATATTCTGACGGTAAATTAAAATGCTAAATCTAAAAATCACAGCTGCTACAAAACTCTGTATTCGGAATTCTGAAAGCGAAATTTTGGATTTGTAAATATTAAAACGATAAGCTCTGTAGTCACGGTACCCCCTGAATAGAAACGAGTGCAGAAACCAACACAAAGAAGAATTCAATTTTAAAAAAAGACTAATTAATGTGTTTATGGTTGGTTGGTTGGTTCCTCAGTTTAGGGACTGCGACAACGTGGTCATGTAGCCCCGTGTACTTAGTGTGTGTGTAGAATCTGTCTGAAAACCGGTGTTAATTGTGATGGCTGTATTAGTGCATGTTATCTGTTTTTAATTCAAGTAAGGACTGGCGACATTTAATTTTCAAGTACGGTAGTTCCTACTTTTGCCGCCAACGACTACTAGTTCAGACCTTTGTTACTAGACGCCACCGCGGTCGACTCGTGGCGACGCACGTTGGAACCTATGAGAGTTATTCAATTTTTTAACCTATAATTTAGCTTCACACAGGTGTAATTAGTGGAAGGTTCTTTAACACGACATAAATCTATGACATGGGGCTGCCGGCTTTACTTCCCCTCCGAAGTAAGGCATACTGAGCGATTTTTAACGATCTTAAAAAATCCGACGACTTCGTCCGGATTGGAACCCGCGATCAAAATGTGTTTAATATTACGCAACATTGTAAAATTGAAAAATTGTTCAAATTACATCAATTGTTTGCCCTCCTAATACGGTAAGTATCGATTAGTGTATTTATTTAAAAATTAAATGTTCTATTAAAAAAAATCTGATCATGTTTCCATTTTTCTAATAAAAGTTGGGGGGGGGGGATGATAAATTTTTATCGAACATAATCATAGGTTAGTCACACTGCCTGAAAATGTACAATGCACTGTCATTTCAATCATACCTTCAATATTGTACGAATCCGGTGTTTCACTCGGACGGAGCGTTGAGTCAGTAGTTTCCAAAACACAAAGCAAGCCGACCCTCAGCGCCGAACACGAGACAGGACGACAGCGATGAGCTATGAAGTAGAGAATGTGCTGACGCATTGGGACTGTGGCGCGATTACGAGCAGGGTACTACCCCGACTATGGACACGAGACAGCAAAATGTTAATAGGTAATTATAAATACATGGTTTTTACGTAATTAGTAGGATCAGTACCAGTGAGGAAGTTTCTGATATTTTCTTTTTACCAATTTTATAATTTTATATCTACTCGTGCCACGTTGCCAAACAAGGGGTAAATGATATTTACATTTCCATCACTGTTGTCAACCTGTTCACTACCAAAAAATATTACAGATTAAAGATGTTTAAACAGTAATACGCATCGTTATTTATAATAACTTATTTGTTCTTCGTTTCGTATCGAACAGTGACACAAGCGTAAGGATCACATGTCGAATGTTTGGCAACATTGCATTAGTAGAAAGGAAGGAGTCCTTTGCGACTTGAGATAGGCCATGTGTGTGTTTGCGTCTGCGGTATGAACGGATATTATATAGCAATTTGATTGATATAATAAAAGGAAAATATTTGAAGCTTTTTGAATGGTACGATCCTTGTGTTGAGAAATATTCCATGCAATTTTATGAACATTTTTACGTCAGGTTTTGCTAGTCGGGGAAGTACCCTTCTCGTAATCGCGATTTCGGGCCGGGCTTGAATCAGTGCGAGCTTTCCCAAATTTATTGCGCACTTCTCTCTTCATCTTGTCTCGTCTTCATCATTGAGGGTCGGCTGGCTCTGTGTTCTGGAAACTACTGGCTCAACGCTTTGTCCGAGTGGAACACCGCATTCCTACAATATTGAAGGTACCGTATCGTATTATTGAATAGATAATTTGTGGATTGTACATTTTTAGGTTGTGTGGTTAATTCATGTTTTTGGTACGGTACCGGTATGCAATATTGCGCAATATTACCACATTACCAAACCTAATTGTTTTCAAACTGAAGATCGCGGGTTTGAACACGCCGAAGTCGTCGCATTTGTAAGAGCGTTAAAAATCCCTCAGTATGCCTTCCTTCGGAGGAGAAGTAAAGCCGCCGGGCCTATGTCATAGATTTATGGCATAAAGAAGAACCTTCCACAAACTACAATTGTGTGAAGCTAAATTTCTAGGTTCGATTTGATTAACGCTCTATAAGTTTCAACGTTCATCGCAAGGTGCTGGTTGTGGTGGCATCTGGTAGTCGAGTTTGCAGCTATGTGTCATTGATGGTAGCAAAAGTAGGAACTACTTGAAATTGATCGTCTGCTTTCCTTACCTGAATTACAGATAACACACACTAATACAGCCATCACAATCAACACTGGTTATCAGACATATTCTGGTTGGTTGGTTCCTCAGTTTAGGGGCTGTGACAACATGGTGATGTAGCTCCGTGTACTTTGGGTGTATGTAGAATCTGATAACCAGTGTTAATTGTGATGGCCGTATTGGTGTGTGTTGTCTGTTTTTAATTCTAGTAAGGACTGCATACATTCGACTTTCAAGTAGTTCCAACTTTTGCTACCAAACGCCACCGTCAATGACCAACTCGTTCTGAACTTAGTTACTAGATGCCACCGCATTCGGTTTCTGGGAACGAAAGTTGGAACCTAAGACCGTTAGTCAAATATAACCTATAATTTAGCTTCGCACAAGTGTAATTAGTGGAAGGTTCCTTATCATGCCACAAATCTATGACATGGGACTGCCGGTTTTACTTCCCCTCCGAAGGAATGCAAACTGAGGGATTTTTAACGCTCATTAAAATTCCGAAGACATCGGCCGGGTTTGAACCAGCGACCTTGGGCATAGAAACTCAGCATGCTACCAACTACGCCACCGAAGCCGCTTCAGACAGATTCTATACTCACCCAAAGTACACGGGGCTACATGACCATGTTGTCGCAGCCCCTAAACTGAGGTACCAACTATAAACAGGCTGATCTTAGTGAGTTGAGCCTTGTTTCCATGCATGCGGTAGAACAAAGACCATGGAACGATTAGATCGGTCACTCTTGTATATAAACGTGAATGGAGATACGGTCACCGTAGGCTATCATGGTGCGTTCTGGCAACTCTGCCAATGCACACGTAACATCCGAGTGGGAAATCCCCCAACATTTAAATAAAGCCCTGTATATCGGACACAAACCAACCATATTAGGCCTACTTGCAAAAATGGAAATTGTTGTAAAAACTGTATGCATCTCCAATCAAATACTTTGCACATTGACCAGGCAGTAGAAATTCGGAAGTGGTACTTTTCGGTACAAAATTCTTAAAGTATTGAACTTAACCAAAATACCTGAATTAATAGTCGGGGAAATATCTAGAGATGATGTAGTAATAGATGTTTACTCCTCCACTGTCTGTGACCCGCCCAGCCTTCACAAATATGAACACGACTTATATAGGAGACATTCCAGCTGACTTAGCCATTTCGCATCATGTACTGTATTGCCAACCGCACGCATTCGGTGCTATATCGCATCTGGCAGACTAATGGTTTTCGCCTGGACCAAGAATTGTTAGGTAGCGCGGACCTTGGATAATATAAACACCCCTGGGGTTTGTCACGCACAGTGGGGGTAGTCGCGCATCAATAATCTGTATCCAGGCCAATGGTTTTGCCTAGACCAATATTTTCATCCAGACCGCTGATTTTCGCCTAGACATGTCGTGTGGTGTATTTTGTATCGGACATGTTGGCAACGGGTACGACGTAGTGTAGGCCGTCAATGTGTAATGGCTGCCGTCGTCGAATGAGCAAGAATTAACAAAGTTTATTTACGTAATAAAGCAAATACTTCCGGTGCAGCAATGACATTTCAAATTGAAATCAACTTCTAATGACTCCCAGAAAGGTATGTAAATCATAATTAATACATTTCCAATAATCTGCCTTGTAAAATTTGTGAAAAGGGAAAAGTAGGCGATCCCTTCCGAACAATTAATGACTGGGCTACGTGGTGGTTTAAAAGAAGCTTTCGGATACATTACTTTAAAGTTTGCACCGTAACAGATTTGTTAAAATTAAATCTCTCACGGCTCTAGCATCTTAATATAGTAATCTATATACAAATCAATGTTACGTGATAGTTTGTATGCATGTCCCCTATGCGTTCATATACCGTACCATTCATCCGATTGCGATGTAAATTTGGTGAGTTGTTGGGTAGCACTGCACACCGTGAGAACATGTGTATAAAAAAAAATTGAGTAATGAAATTAGCCAAAGTACCTGTAGTAATGGTATCTGGAGATGATAACTTAATAGATGTTGACTCGTCTGCTGTCATAGACCCACCCATCCATCCCAAATAGCAACACTACTTATATAGTTGAAATGAAGTCTCTAGAAGACATTTTTCTCACGAAGTCAGGAATACCAACCCCACGCATTTGAAACTATCTCGCACCGGATATACAAAGAAACAAAAGAGCGTCGATAATGTAATATACTATTGCGCCAAATCCAGCTCGTCAGTCGTACGTCAGGCTTAGGCTCCAGACCCCCTTGCTTGTGGTACTAGCAGTAATTTTCGGCCAGGCAGTACCTAACCTAGTAGCGGACATAAATTGTATCTTAATAATGTTTTACATACAAAACCAAACCTAACCTGGGGCTTAGGCCCCAGACCCCTTGCTTGTGGTACTAACAGTAATTTTCGGCCAGGCAGTACCTAACCTAGTAGCGGACATAAATTCTATCTTATTAATGTTTTACATACAAAAACAAACCTAACCTGGGGCTTACGCCCCAGACCCCCTTGCTTGTGGTACTAGCAGTAATTTTCGGCCAGGCAGTACTTTACGTCTTTACGTGTGAAATGGTGAATTTTGTATGCGACATGTTGGTAACGTAGTCACATTTCCGTCTGTCGAGTGTCCAAGATGGCGTCCGTAGTGAAACGAACACGATAAAAATTATTTATTTTCGTAAAAAAAAACACATTATTGAGGTGCGGCAGTTGTAGTTGAGATTGTGAAACGACTCCCAACAACTCCAAGAAAGGTATGTAAATCATAAATCCTATATTTTCAATAATATACCTCGTTTAAAGTTACGAAAAGGCATATTCTCACGGCGTGCAGAATTACCAGTTGTTGTGTGCACTCCAGGGAAGGTTTCTAGCTACAAATTATGTATTCTTGAACTGAAGGGATAATTAGAGAGAGAATTATTTAGGTGTTGAATTATTCACGTTTGTTGGGGAAGGAAATGAAGAGTGACAGTGTTCAGAAGTGGAGCTTTAACAAGTGCTGTGAGCTGAAGTTTTGAACTCATAACAATGTCCCTTTGCAAGCCGAGTGGCTGTCGAACAATTTTACACAGCCAGGCAAGAATATAATTTCCAGTCTGTATGGCTTTTTAAAGAAGCTTTCGAATACAGAAGTACGTGATAACACAAATTTCTCTGACAACCTGTGTTATTGTTGTGTCTGCAATTGTCTGCGTATTTGTATTTGAGGCGAGGAAACCCTCCTCTTGCCAGTTTTACCTCATGAGGCATAGTATACCCCGTTCTAACCCGGAGAACAGAAATTCCTTGACTAACAGTAAGTCGTGAACCAAATCCGGACCTTATGGGTCACAGCTAAGTATGCTAGCCACTACACCACAAAGTTGTCCCCGATAAGCGAATTGAATTGAATTGTTTCCTGTAATTCTTTTTCTTATATTGAATCCACAAGCAATAGCCTATTACTCTAAATGACATGTGGTGTAGATTTGGTCATGTAAAAGAAGGCAACGTTGTTTCATTTGGGGGGCTGGATATCTTGGTCATTTAGACCCGTGTACTTGTGGAAGCTTGTAGTTTTACGTGACAGTTAAAGGAAGGTAACGTTGTCGTTTCATTTGAGGGGCAGGACATCTTGGTCATTTAGCCCCGTGTACTTGTGTGTGTAAAGGACCTTGTTGTTTTACATGAACGTTGGTCATGAGCTACGGGACCTCCTTTTTACGTGGAATTCGAACCACAGGACACAGCATTGACCTGGAATAACTTGTGTGTATGTATATACTGTATATAATATAGCCTATATATAATTGGTCTGATAATCTGTGTTACTGTGGTGTCTGTATTCGAGTGAGTGTACTTGTAATACAGGGGAGGATTGGGAAGGAGGTGGCCGTGGCCTTAAGTTAAGAATCGTCCCGGCATTTGCCGAGAGTAGGAAATTGGAATCTACTTCCAGGATAGCTACGGTGGGAATCGAACTCTCACCTCGTCTCAGTTTTGCCTTACGAGGCTGAGTGTACCCCGATCCAGCCCTCAGACCAGAATTGCATTTCTTGGCAGAGTTTGGAACCAAACCCGGACCTCAGGGGCGATGGCTAAGAATGCTAGTCACTACACTAGGAGATGGACACATGCATGAATAACTTTTGTGTGACATCTTATATGTACAGGCCGGACGTTTGTTTTAGACGATTGCCCTTGACCTTGAAGCCTGCGGGTGAGCCTGTACACAGTCAGTCTCTCACCCTATCGCTTCACATTTGTCACCACCGATCTGATGTAATGGAATTCCAGACTTGAGCACGTGGCGACACCGACTTGAAGACAGTAAAGTCAGCGTCGAAGTATTGTGTGACGCGTAAGTACACGATACGTGTTTACGAACAGAACGTCATTATATTTGCCAATGACTGTACTTCAGTAGGAGTGTGAGACAGTCATGTCGATCATCGGACTGCTTGGGGCAGCTGATAACAACACAGGTACTGCAGTAACTCGCCTCCAGGCTTCCATTAAGATTTTTCACTCGTCTAAAACAAACGTCCGGCCTGTACTATATCTGCCTCATACCGCAATTGGAGCAGCTTCGATGGCCTAGCTGGTAGCATGCTGATCTGCTGTGCCCAAGATAGTGGGTTCAAACCCAGCCGAAGTCTTCGGATTTTTTAAGAGCATTAGAATCCTTCAGTATGCATTCCTTCGGAGAGGAAGTAAAGCCGGCGGTCCCATGTCATAGATATGGCATGTTAAAGATCCTTCCACAGACTAAACTTGTGTGAAGCTGAATTTCTAGGTTAGATTTCGTTGGAACGCTCTATCAAAGTTCCAAAGTTCTCCACTAGATATCAGTGACGTCTGGTAGCGAAAGTTGGAACTACTTGAAATTGAATGGAACTTGTAGCTGACCCTATGGGTGTCCACTTGAAGCAGTTACAGTCACTGCCGAGCCGAACTTGTCCTCGAACACTCCCGGCACTAAAAGCCATACGATAAATAATACCGCAATTGGAAGAATGTGCGGGAAGTCGGACTTTGTTGTAAGCATGGATATCGTAGGATTAGTAAGCCCTCCATCTTGCACGTGCATTTAGATTCGGAGCACTTTGTCATCAGGAGAAAGGTCATGTGTACACTGCGAGGGTAGAACCGTGCTTGTCTCATTACGGCAACAGCGCTTGACAGGACGCGCGCTACTGGACGAACTCATGTCTACATTTGTTTTGCGTTTGGTATAGTCTAAATCCTACCGTCTAATTTGAGAAAGTTTATCTGATTTTGGTAGGAACCGAGCTTCTAACTCCCTCTGGTTTAAGACCTTGAGATTTGTGATATCATATACCTTAGCCTCTTATATACAAGGTCTTTCATATAAAGTAAGAACGGCAAGCGGCAGTTTTGTTATTCGCTACTGGAGTGGCCTTGGCCGAGCTTGTGGCGCGCCATGGTCCCCTCCTGTACTATTGCAAGCGCGCGCATAGTGCATACGAGGGCTGGTTTTTTTTTCAAGTTCCGAATCGACTGTATAAAAATAATAGATTGACATACCAAACTGATTTTACTACTAAATGTTTGCTTGTTTTATTCTTATGTGTCAACATAATCGCCAAAACGATTGAGACAGTTGTTGTATCGTTACACCAGCTTTCCAATGCCCTCGGCAAAATATTCTGCCGCCACTGAGGTGGGTACGTGTGGACAGTATCCTGAAGTTTTTCCTTTTTGACGAGGCGTTGCCGCCCAACCATACCTTCAATTCTCGAAAAAGATGAAAATCATTCAGTGCTGGTTTGGACTAAACGGCAGATGATCCAAAACTTCACACTTGAATTATTTGAAAAATCTATCGTAACATTGGTACAGTGTGGTCGTGAATGGTTTTCACCTTTTTCGAGAATTGAAAGTATATTTAAACACAAATTGTGCTAAATGTTCCGGCATAACTCAACAAAATGACAGTGTTTCGCCCCGGTGTGCGATTGGGCTCTTCAGTTGGTTAAAGCACACCTCACCAAGACACTGTCTAGTACACACTGGGAAGGCCATTGCAAGACGTATTTGATACATGTGTATCCACGTCACGAGCAAAGCCAGTGCACTATGGGAGTCGAAACTCCATTCCAAAGCAATTATAACCTTACCTTGGCATTGAATATATATTTTCAAAAGAAAAATATGTATTGTCCGTTGAGCCATTATATATTTAAACACAAATTGTGCTAAATGTTCCGGCATAACTCAACAAAATGACAGTGTTTCGCCCCGGTGTGCGATTGGGCTCTTCAGTTGGTTAAAGCACACCTCACCAAGACACTGTCTAGTACACACTGGGAAGGCCATTGCAAGAGCCCAATCGCACACCGGGGCGAAACACTGTCATTTTGTTGAGTTATGCCGGAACATTTAGCACAATTTGTGTTTAAATATATAATGGCTCAACGGACAATACATATTTTTCTTTTGAAAATATAAATTGAAAGTATGGTTGGGCGGCAATGCCTAGCCAAAAAGGAAAAACTTCAGGAGACTGTCCAGACGTACCCACCTCAGTGGCGGCAGAATATTTTGCCAAGGGCAGTGGAAAGCTGGTGTAACGATACGACAAATGTTTCAATCGTTTTAGGGATTATGTTGAGACATACGAATATAACAAGCAAACATTGAGTAGTAAAATCAGTTCGGTATGTCAATCTGTTGTTTTTATACAGTCCATCGGAACTTGATAAAGAAAACAGCCCTCGTATGTAGTACGCGCACGCTTTCAATAGTACAGCAGGGGGCCCTGGCGCGACACAAGCTCGGCCAAGGCCACCGCAACAGCGATTAACAAAACAACCACTTGCCGTTCATATTTTATATGAAAGACCCTGTATATGATGGGGAGAAAAGTGGATGGTTGCTCAGTTTAGGGGCTGTGACAACGCGGCCATGTAGCCCCATGTACTTCGGGTGTGTGTAGAATCTGTCTGATAACCGGTGTTAATTGTGATGGCTGTATTAGTGTGTGTTATCTGTAATTCAGGTAAGGACTGCAGACGATCAATTTCAACTAGTTCCCACTTTTATTCCAAATGCTACCATCAACTACACCTAGCTGAAAACATGGCTATTAGATGCCACTGCAACCGGCACCTGGTAGTGAACGTTGGAACTAATAGAGCATTAATCAAATCTAACACACAAATTTATCTTCACACAATTGTAGTTAGTGGAAGGTTCTTTTACATGCCATAGATCTATGACATGAACCCGCGAGCTTTACTTCCTCTCCGAAGGAGGCATACTGTGGGGAGAAAAGTGCATAACAATGGTTACTAATCTCAAGCAACATGTAGCAGTGACCCGTATGAATATCCTGTCAAAAGATTTGAAATCTTACTTTGAGGAAAGAGTATATCACCAGACCGCAAATCCATTAAAACTGGCCAGAGACGATTAACAAATATGAATGTTTTTGGCCCTCTTTTCATTATTGGATGTTTGAGTGTTGAAAATAACCAATACTGATAAAAATGCCTTATAAGTAAAATAGGGTAGGCTGTAACATCAGGTCGTCCAGAATCTGTTATTTTTGAAGTGATATTTGCCGATCAGTGCAGATGGCACGAATTGGCACTCAATATGTAATGTGCCACCTAGGACTGTTATTTCTATATATATTAAAAAAAAAAACACAGAATTCTCCCTATGTATAAGGTGCATTCAAAAAGTAACGAGCCGGAGGCATAATTACAGAAACCAGTACCTGTATGTAGCAAGTATTGGCCCTGGCTGTAGAGGCACTTGTCCCACTGTGCCACAAGGCGGTGAATGGCTGTCGCATAAAATTCCTTGGGCTGCGATATGAACCAGTTCCGCACGTACAGCTGGACGTCGGCATCCGAGGTGAATCGTTGGCCCCGCAGAGCCCTTTTCAGGGGACCAAACATGGCGTAATCACAGAGAGAGAGGTCCGGACTGTATGGAGGGTGGCCGAGAACCTCCCATTTGAATTTCTGCAGGAGTGCCGCGACTGTGTTGGCCGTTTGAGGTCGTGGAGCAGAATGACCCAACGGGTGAGATTGCCTGGTCGTTTTGTTTTGATCGCTTGGCGAAGGATGGTCGTTTGCGAGTAACGCTGGGCATTCACTGTTTTTCCGTGCGGCATGAAGTGTATCAGAAGGGGGCCATATTGGTCAAAGAAGAACGTCAGCATTGCCTTTCCTGCACTCGTGTGGATGGCTTTGCCTTTTTTTGAGTGGTGGTGACCCTGGATGCTTCCACTGGAGGTTTTGTCGTTTTGGATTCTGGTTCGAAGTGATGACACCATGACTTATCTCCAGCCACCACTCGTGTCAGGAACCCATTCCCCTCCCTCGCATAGCGCTGCAGATGACCAAGACAGTGGGCCATTCGACATGCTTCCTGGTGTGGTTGAAGACTGTGGGGCACCCATTGGGCACACACTTTGCGCAAGAGGAGTCGTTCCTTCATGATGGTATGCACCCTTCCGACGCTCAATCCGACCACGGCGGCTATGGCGTTGACTGTCACTCGGCGGTCCTGGGTAATGAGTGCATCAACCAGCTGGACGTTGTCATCGCTAATGCAGGGGGGGGGGCCCCAGACCGGGCATCATCGGCTAACGACACCCGTTCTTCCCTGAAGCGCTTGTGCCACGCCTTGACCCTTGCAAGGGACATGCAGTGTTCGCCGTACACTTGTGACATTCGGCGATGAATGTCCGTTCCCCCTACACCTTCCTCTGTCAGAAACCGAACAACACCTCTTTGCTCTTCGTTTGACGCCTTCATGTCACTGTTTGCAATGCGACTGGCAGCGTTGGACGATTGATGCTTGCTGCTGCTCGCTTTGTATCATCACATGACGTGCACACGTGCCCTCTAGCAACGTGCTGTGACCTTCCTGGTTGGAACCACACCTCTTTACTCACCCCACAATTAGCCGATGTCGTCACCGGTTTGCGCATTCCAGCCTCCGGCCCATTACTTTTTGATCGCACCTATACTATGAGACTAAGAATTGTTCAGCATGAAAAGTTCTACAAAAAAGTCTGAGGCAGCACTGTAAGTGTTTTTACGTTTTCATTTCTTCCAACCATCTCCATTCAATTACTAGCTTCCACTGAGGTTTAAGAGCTATCTAGCGAGCGAGTCATCACTCCAGTTACAGCTAGCAGCAAACTATCAAGTCGTGTCGAGCATATGTAGCCTACCCATATTCTCTGGTGTCATGCAAAGGTGTCGGCTTAAGACTTCAGAGAAGAGTGGATGTGTTTGGAGTTTCCTTGGCTGTGCAACTTGGCCTTTTTTTCATTTTGCCTGTGAATTTTCGTTCCGCAGGATATACAGTCCAGTTTAGATTGGACGAAAAGGAGATTTGTGTTCTATGCACCTCGCCATTCTTAAATAACGTCTGGCAAGAATTCGTTGCACATACTATTTTCATTTTAATATAATTAACAGTCCAGGCAGTGATTTTATTCTAAACACACGTTGCACCGACGTACAAAGTTTTGGTACACTCGCTGTAATACATCCTCACTGATATTTAGCATAAGCGCAGTTATTTCGTTCTTGAGAGCCTCCAGAGTATGTGGATTGTTTCTGTACACCGTTTGTTGAGCTTCCCCCACACGTAAAGATCGCACAGCACTGAAACTTACGACCAAATTTACTGCAAACTTCTTCTTGAGAAGATAAGTTTCCACTAGGAAAATTCAATGTTTTTTTCTATACCTAACCATGTTCACGGGACTCTACGTAGGCTACAGTACTTCGCAGCAAGTCTTATGATCACAATTTAGGTATCTTGCCAGCTGCATATGTAATAAATGCTATGACGGCATCCACGGCTTTGCAACGCTCCGTTGTATTCGCCACATGCTATAGATGTGACGGTGACTCATTGGGACCTGTCCTACCTTTATATTTACAAATGCACATGTTGGTTGAATTATTTTGATGTAACTGGTAAAATATTGAATGCTTTAAATTATTTAGACACTCCCAATTCAATACCTTTGCTTTCTAGCAAACAGTTTGGTTCCATGTAAGTTGGTTATAATATTACTAAACCAAAATGGTATACATACACACATTTTTGCTTTAACTAGCCGTGTACCTACTGTGCCAGTTATGGGGCTACACCACATTCACACTTTACTAAGAAAATGATCCTTATGTAATATCCGTGAATAGAGTTGAGGGGCGAAATGGCTATTTTTGAGAGGTGAATGTGGGAACATCAACTTTTAATCTTTGTAATTATAAACTGGTTAAAACATTAGTCGTCATGTCAAACTAGGATTGGATCAGGCATCACATTCCCCTAATTATTTTCATAACGAAACCCCATTTTACTATGGCAAGAGACGGGACAAAACCATTGGTCACCACTTGGTTAGACCACTGAGTGGACGATATTACTGTTTGTACTACAAGCAAGAGGGTTAGCCTTGTTTTTGTACCTTATAGACAGTCTAACGTAAAACTCTATAACACAACAAAAAAGAACACAGAAACACCACTGCTGTTCCTATTTTCACCATTCCAGTTTCCGTACTCACCTCTCAAGAATATCCATTTCGACCCACAACTCTCTATCCATGGATATTACATAGGGAGAATTCTGTTTTTTTATTTTTTATATAGAAATAACAGTCCTAGGTGGCACAATTATTGAGTGCCAATTCGTGCCATCTACACTGATCGGCAAATATCACTTGCAAAATAACGGATCCTGAACGACCTGATGTTACGGCCTTCCCTATTTATTATAAGGCATTTTTAGCAGTATTTGGTATTTTCAACACTCAAACACCCAATCTTTTGACACGATATTCATAAGGGTCACTGCTACATGTTGCTTGAGATTAGTGACCAATGTTACGCACTTTTCTCCCCACAGTATGCCTTCCTTCGGAGGGGAAGTAAAGCTGGCGGGCCCATGTTGTAGATTTATGGCATGTGAAAGAACCTTCCACTAACTACAATTGT
Organism: Meconema thalassinum; assembly: GCA_946902985.2. Taxonomy (NCBI): domain Eukaryota; kingdom Metazoa; phylum Arthropoda; class Insecta; order Orthoptera; family Tettigoniidae; genus Meconema; species Meconema thalassinum. The sequence continues at coordinate 125,655,329 of OX336397.1, forward strand.
GTGAAGATAAATTTGTAGGATAGATTTGATCAATGCTCTATTAGTTACAACGTTCACCACCAGGTGCCGGTAGCAGTGGCATCTAATAGCCAAGTTTGCAGCTAGGTTTCGTTGACGGTAGCATTTGGAATAAAAGTGGGAACTACTTGAATTTGATCGTCTGCAGTCCATACCTGAATTACAGATAACACACACTAATACAGCCATCACAATTAACACCGGTTATCAGACAAATTCTACACACACCCAAAGTACACGGGGCTACATGGCCGCGTTGTCGCAGCTCCTAAACTGAGGAACCAAGCGCCTTTCTCCCCATCATATATACCTGTAGGTATATAAGACGCTAAGGTGTATGACATCACTAAACTCAAGGTCTTAAACCAGAGGGAGTTAGAAGTGCGGTTCCTATCAAAATCAGAAAAACTGTCTCAGATTAGACGGCAGGATTTTGACTATACCAAACGCAAAACAACTGTAAACATGAGCTCGTCCAGTAGTGCGCGTCCTGCCGAGCGCTGTTGCCGTAATGAGACAAGCAGGGGAAGACACGGCTCTACGTTCGCAGTATACACACCAGTGGCGTAGGCAAGGGAGGGGGTTAGGGGGGCGGGGGGTTAGAACCCCCTCCTTTGGAAAATCTGCAGGTTGTGATTTGTGTCGGTGGTGATATACTGTTGTCGCCTTTCAGCCCGGGTCCCCATTTTTTCGCTACACACGTCTTCATAACAAAGTATAACCACAGTCTACCTACAGATCGCGAAGCTTAGCTCATATTTTTCTACCGCCAGACAATAATGCTCTCATGCGGCCAGAAAGAATGGGCCGACTGCGCTATGTTGGTGTATGTTATTGTTGCTGGATGTACTGTATGTGAGCATTGTGTAAAGGTTATCTTTAATTTAACATGTGCTTTACAAGAGGAGATGTGCAGTTCAATAAACAGCAATATTTCAGTGTTGCTAAGTAACCTATATGATCGCTTTTCAGTCGGTCAACACGAGTGTATGGTACCCAATTAGATTAGGTGGGCAGTGACAATTTATCTCCTAATTCCTGAAATAAAATACATGAATCGTGAATACACTTAATAAAACACTTCTCACATAAAGGGGGAGGGGGGGAGGGTTGTATGAGAAGCATTTTATTAAATGTATAAATAATTATTGTGTTATGAATTACACAGGGAAATTCAATGTTAGGCCTACTCCTCGCCCAATCTAATTGGGTGTATTCGTGTTGCCCGACTGGAAAGTCAGACTGTTCAAATAGCAAGACGACACTCGAGTTTCCAAAGGACCCTAAAAGGTAAGATTTGATCTATGGATTTTAGGCTAGTATTATAAAGCTTTTCAAGGGGAGCGTGATGGTGCAGTGGCTTAGCTGCTCGTCAATCACCCGGACGGCCGGAGTTCCAATCCCGCTGACAGTGGGGTGGAATTTTCACCTGAAAAATTACGTGGCGTCAGGAAGGGCATCCAGGGCATCCGCCCTTAAATCCACGGCCAAAACCAAAATTAGCCTGATTGGCTCCGGCGACCCCAATTAATTGGGACACACAATAGAAAGTATTATAAAGCTTTACAATCAAACAACGGAACTAGGTCTTTAACTGGTTATAAATCAATAATAATGTTATTGGTTTTAGGTCCCTTTTAACTACTGGGGCGTGGTGGCTCAGCGGTCTAGCTGTATGCCTCTCACCAAGGCGGTCCGGGTTCGATTCCCGGTCAATGCATGTGAGATTTTCGAAATGAAATGCCATGTCCTGTGGTTCGGATTCCACGTAAAAAAGGAGGTCCCGTGGCTCATGATCTCGCGATTAACGGTCACGTTAAACTACAAGCTTGCTTTTGCTTTTAACTACTGTGGCTTTTAGAGACACCGGGATGCCGAATTTTGCCCTGAAGGGGATCTTTAACGTGCCAGTAAATCTACAGACACAGTTCCCTCGCATTTATGCACCCTTAAATGCCAGCTGACTGCGCCAGGATTAGATCCTGCAAACTTGGGAACAGCAGGCAAGAACGTTATCGCTGAGTCACCGAGCCAGTCGGTTAAAATCAGAAGCCTGTCTCGTTAGGATATCTATGCATGGCTTTGGTGGCGTAGTCGGTAGCATGCTGAACTGCTATGCCCATGTTCGCGGGTTCAAACCCAGTCGAAGTCGTCGGGCTCATGTCATAGATTTATGGCACGTAAAAGAACTTACAACTACAATTGGAAGTGTGTAGCCAAAATTTGTAGGCTATTGGGTTAGAAACACTCTATCAGGTTCATACGTACGCCGTTGGGTTTCAGTGACAGTGGCGTCTGGTAGCTTAAGTTGGAACTACTTGAAATTGAAATTGGGGAACCTACGGGCGTTCATGTGAAATGCCCTGATATGGCCATTGGCTGCAAATCAAATATAGGCCTAAATATCTATGCATTTTGAAAATTAAGACATACGGCAGGCTAAGTAAACGTAGAAGATGTCATCTCAAACGAGTGCCGACATTTTAATTTTCAGATGTAGAAAATGGCTTTTTAATAGTCAGAGAGCTGATTTAATGAATAAAGATTTTGTACAATAATATAAACTTATTCTCGAATCCTTTGGAAGCAAGCCAATTTATGTCGTCAGGATAATGCTCACAAACTTGGATGTGGTACACTGTTTGTTAATTCTCTTATGAAATACCTGGTCTCCCACATGCCTGCTGTGAAGGTACGGTACACAATGTTATTGCCGATATTTTGTAAAATTGGCATTGTATTATTGTGTCAAATTCAGGAATGAAAGGTTTCAAACCCACAGAAAAAATACGAAGTACCTACAATTGAGCCTTTAAGACCTTAGGACAGGCGCGGATTCAAGGGGGGGGGGGGTCACGGGGGTCATGACCCCCCCCCCCCCCAAACGGAGACCAAATTTTTTGCAAACTCAAAAAAAGAAAACACAATTACCAGACAAATAAAACTTAACGAATTTTAACTGAAAAACAGTTTTTTTTTTCATTTTATTCAATTTTATCTTTATTGGAATTATTATGTTCTGTTACAACTGTACATATTTACAACTTCAAACCTCTTGTATAAAAATTATTAGTTATACAACAAAATCAACTCGTCTATTTTGTTTAGCAAACCTTGTGATTACCGAATCGATGTTTATAGTGATGTCACGATGAATGTGCTGCAATGCACGGATAGGAAACTGGGGCTTTTTTTTTCGCACCAAAAATTTTTGCCGACTTCCAAACCGCAAGCTTGGTTGGCAATATAAGCTGTGACTTTCTCCCTTTATCGGTACCAACTCGACTTGCCGAAACTGTAACGTACCTTGATCCTTTTCTCGAAGCTCGATGTAAAAGTCGCAAAACACGCCGTTGCAATTTGTACGAATATTTTTGGTGCGCTAAACGCATCAAATTTCTATCCATGTAGCTTGCAAAAAAATTGGTCTGGTTTTGTACGTTTGGTTATTTTGTTGTTGCGTTTTTAGTGATACCATTTTTCTTAACAATTTCGATTCTCTGACCCCCCCCCCCCCCCGCAAGGCAAAACTCTAGATCGATTCTCTGACCCCCCCCAAAACCAAACTCTAGATCCGCGCCTGCCTTAGGACATTTATATACTTTTCGTTTCACAAACCACACTGCTATTTTTACTAATTAACTATAATGTTACTCAATTTTACGGAATAACTAGCTTTTGATAGGTTAAGAATTTGATATTACTTATATATTATATCCATACTATCTACCTGCCCCGGCTTCGCCTGGTATCTTAAAGGGGTTATTCAGTGTAAGCTTAAAAGGCGCACGGACAGTAGGTCTCAGACGCAATTCAGAAAAGCCGAGGTAAACAGCGAAACTCCAAACACTTATAGTCTACTCTTCTCTGAAGTAATAACTCGACAGTTAATGCTGGCCGAAGCTGGGGTGATGGGCTCGCTCGTAAACTCGCTCCGAAGCTAGTAATTTAAGTTCCCACTGAATGGAGATTGTGGGAAGAAATTAAAACTTAAAATCACTTATAGTTGGCGATGTATTAAAGATAAAGATATGCTGTCGGGGACTTCTTTGTAGAACTTTTCATGCTGACCAATTCTTACGCTCATAGTATATGGATATTTTTAATGGTTTACCCAGTGTAAGCTTAAAAAGTGCATGGACAGCAGGATTTCCTTCGACACGATTCACTGCTCGGCTTCCTTTGGTCATAATGAATGTTATCCTACAGAGACCTTCCTCGAGAAATACTTTACTGAATGGTGAAAACCACATCAAAATCCATTCAGTGGATTTAAAGATTACATCCAGGAATCGTTGACTTGATTTAATGTAGAGATGCCAGCGACTATCATTACAACAAATACATGAATTTATAATTAATATGGACTATGAATTCTACTTAAGACTCATTAAATACGTCATACAACTGTACCTAGGGAAACTTATAGAGGACTGAACTAATATAAACACAGCATTCTTTTTATGTTTCTATAAATTAAAAGTGTACAGTATATGAACATTGTGGCTTTTTTCTGTAGTAGTTGGTGATTTAACGTGACTTATGTTTACAATGGAAATAATCACTCAGGTGAGTTAAAATTCAAAAAACCCTTGCAAAAGTGAAATCATCTGTTCCGCGAATATCGTGCTCAAGGCAGTTGCCAGCTTGCTGGCCGCCGCGAGCGCTAGTGTCGCTTCACCTACAAAGAGGATGCAATTTCGTAACGCAGCGAGCTTCGCGACTGTGTATTTTAGACTGTGGTAATACAACTCCGCCCTCCCAGAGTTGCCAATCTAACATTTCCCCCGCGAAATAACTTATAGCTTATTTCAAACTGAGGCTAGCACCAAATAATTTTGAATCCCACACAGCGGGGAAATATTAGCTTTTTTCTTTTCTTGGCGAAAGAGAAGTTATATGTATATTAATCTAGTTTTTATTGAAAATAACATGCTTTAATAAAGACTTAGAACATTCTATTGGTACTGTACCCGATTTCAGCAGTATCGTGAATGCCACAATCCAAAAAGACAGCGGATCAAATATCAACGGCAGTACCCCCGGCTAATAATACATACCGTAATACCCGGCATCACACACTCTGCAAATCGTGGACACATATCAGGTGATATTTTCAACACGCAATGGTTAATCCTCCACAGGATCAGCGACAACACACACCTGAGCGCAAGACTCTCATTCACACGGGCGTAACAGGGACAAAGGAATGGATAAAATGGTTCAAGCCGCTATAATAACCATGGCATGTTCCTATCCTCCCCACTATCTATAAAAACACAACGCAAGAGTAAGCTGAAAATGGTAGAAGCATACGCAAATGTGTGCCCAAATTTTATTCAGAAAAGAGAAGACACCGCAAAAATGGATATAATTAAATCGAAAATCCATAACTGAATGTAATTACAATTGATGTCTTATGGCACACACTCTGACATAACGTCAGCTAAAGTACACAAAAAAAATAATGACTTAAAGATCAACAATAAATTGGCAACTTATCGCAATGCCTTTTCTATCAGGATTAAATTTAAAAAAAAAATTATGAAGAGCGAGAAGAGAAAAAAAAAACCTTAATAGAATTACATAGTGACGGCCTCTCACTATTTACAGTATCAAAATATTACTCTATACATAGATCCTGAGTTTTATTCTTCATTGGATTACCGAAATATCTTTTAATCATAATTACAAAAATTTAAGAAATACCTAATTATAATCATATATGTGTCATTCTAGGACAGTATCTACACCAATGTTCCTCCACTAATCTACATAGACCTATTATTCATCAATATTAACTGACGGTGATCAACATCGAGGTTAACGGGCAAACTATGGTTTAGCGTTCCGACCAATGAAGATGAGAATACTATCCACTGAGCCCCTGTTTTATCCAGTCTTCAAAAACAATAACAATAATCATATAACTGAATTAGCATCAACGTCTTGAACACCATACTTTTGGAGCCCCCGGTATCGCCAACCCAACTGATCTACATGAACGCGACAGTCTACCAGACAAACAACAAACACAACCAAAATGGTCCTACAATACGAATATAATGAAATACTGTCATCAAACACAGTAAAAGTAATCTAACAGCAGTCGAAATAAACTCCACAAACCCTAATAATACAGCGTTCCAACGAACGGCAATCGCAGCTCACAGCTGACTAACAAGACTGCAATCCTAATCACATACTAAACGCAACCCAAATAACAACAACAACCATTGACCGAGGAAAGGTTCCCAGGACATAACGTCCCTTACAGGGGTCGACCTTCGAAACACCAACAAAAAAAACGATTGGTATTATCGCACACCTCCTCAATGTAAACACCACCATCCAACACTAACAAAAAAAAATGATCATCTCTCCCTCAAGTTATAAGTAATTCAATGACGTTGATACTAATTTTAAATATGCTTCATAAGCGATTGCAGTTACAGATCGAATGACGATCTCCTAGTGCATGTTAACTAAGCACGATATAATTCTAACTATAATCCGTTTCAAGTTACATTGATTGTGAGTGTCAACTCAACAACATTTTCCACTTATGTGTGCACTATATTCAGTAAACATTTAAATAAATAATTATGTATATACACTGTGTCACTCAATAACAACAGTCGAGAACAATACTCGAATCATCATTACATTTTATAATTCAAAATTGTTTTCGAAAGAACTCTTCATCTGAACGATTAGAATCGCAACCAACTTTAAATCAACGAGACATTTTCGAAAAGTCAAAACTGAAAATTAATTATACTTTCAAAGAAAGAAAGAAAGAAAGAAAGAAAGAAAGAAAGAAAAAAAAAATCTTGTTGGAAAATCTCAAGTCAGGATTGAAGTCCCAAATTTCTCAAAATCAAAATTGATCGGGATTTTCTGAAAATCCGAGGAAAGATTTGATTCAAATTCCAATACCGTATCAAAATGAAATAAATTTTCGGAGTGAAAATTTCAAAATCCAAAATAATTCAAAATTGAAAATTCCGAAAATAATTCAAATGGTAAAGTCAGATAATAGTGCAACAACACAATATGAAAAGAATCATCGAAGAACAAATAGTTAAATTCAAAATTCAAAATCTAAGAAAATCTAATTTTCGAAAGCAATTTTCAAAAACTAACTCCTCTGAAGCTGCGAAGTGGCAACAGTACGGAAATAAGAAAACTGCCAAGAAGCAAAGTGCGCAAGAAACTGTTTATCCCGAGACACTCTTAAATCCAAAATAATTAATTGCGAAACCCAAGAGGTCGAATATTTCAAATCTGAAGAAAAAAAATAAATCTTACAATGGAAAAAGCCAGCGGTAAACATCGAAACGAGGACTCCACTAACCCAAGCCCGGTCAGCAAGCAGTTAACTCGCCTGCAAAGATCCCCAGACATGCTGGAACTGAGGCTTACAAGCCCACGAAAAGCACACCGTAACTTGCTTCGATGAATAAAATTACTGACCACAAGATCTAAACCAACTACTTAACAAAAATTCTACTGAAATAAAATGATCACACAAAGCATCTACAAGAACATAGAACTACGAACTGGGGCTACAAATATTGAAAGAACTGTCTTACATTCAGCTGAATCGGAGACGAACAATGTGAAGATCCATTCACGTTCAGAATAGGCGCTGGTTTCCATTTCACACGGCTGACATCTGGGTAGCCTCGCTTCAAACCACGAGCCTTCTTCCCGAGTCCGCCTAGAAACTGCTCGTTCCCTGCTATCGGCCATCCGAGATCTTGAGAAGGGCTGATTGCCACGGCATTCGGTTCGCCCCCTGACAGACACCTCGTTCGATCCCTGGTCTTCGTCCTGGCGTTTTCTTCTTCTCGTCCCTCCAGAAAATCGTGTAGTCTCCTTCCATAATTTTGTTGGCCAAAATTCATAATGTTCTCTAGTAGATTGTGCATTTTTGAAGTGGCTGCGTGAACTTTGCTTTTCCGCATATCGTTCTAAGTGACTCTACTCGAAGGAATTCTCACTTTCATGATGTAGATCACATTTCCCTCAGCATAATTTAACAAAATACCATGACTTCCTCTGATAAATCACATTCTCCTTCCGGCCACGTGTCCATAATGTTCTCCATTTTATTGCTCACCACTACCTCCTCGAACATATCGTTCCAAAGTAACGTGTCTCAAGGCGTTTCCTTACAAACATACACGTTCAGTCCTTTTCAAAAAGTATATTCACATTTCCCTTTTCTCCACGATTACGTTACACAGTACTGACTGACTATTCATTGTCTCCCCATGCCACCGGTCTTTACCGTGGAATATTCCAAAACCCACTCAAAATCACACAGACTTCCGTGCTTCACAATACATTAGCACATTTAGACACGATGTTTCACACGTTCATATCACTTCCTTAAACATCCCACACGAACAACCACTGTCGTAATGCCTTTCCGCAGCACACTGCTCCCCTCTCTCTGACCAAGTGGACTCTCCCTCACGTCACCTGACACACTCTGACGTCATCCTTCTCTCGCCTTCTCGAAGCACCTGTTCCTTACTCAATGCTGCCTACACAAACTCGGACATGAATATCCTCATACATACTTCGGGCATTAATATCCACAGAAGACATTTCCTGATTATAACTTCAAATCAAAATCACTTTATTTGCAATGAGGTGTCAACCTCGGTGGCAAATGAGGTACATAATTTACAAACACTACACAATATTAAAAGAATACAGTAACTTAATGTACTATTCACACATTGATTGAACTCCCCTCCCACAACTGCTGTAGGAATTACATAGCACGTATAATGTTTCTAGGAATACAGCACTAAGTTATACCACTTCTTTCTTTTCCCTGGTTTTGTCTACTCTGCTCTTGAATAACTGGACTGATTTTGGAAAGTGATCAAACACCGCCCTTGGTAAACTGTTCCATTCCTTCACACCCTTCCCAATGAATGAAAATTTACCCCAATCGCTTCTGCTAAAGTGCCGTCCAATTTTGAATTTGTGGTCTGCCCTGCCAATATAATTACTTTCCAATTGAAGCCTCTCACGGATTTCCCCCCATGCTTCCCCTCCTGTATATGCTCTATATAACCCTACAAGTCTGTTTTTCTCCCTTCTCTTACTTAATGTTTCCCACCCAAGCTTCTCTAACATATCTGATACACTGCTTCTTCTCCTAAAATCCCCTATCACAAATCTTGCTGCCTTCCTTTGAACACACTCAATTTCTTTTATTAGGTATTCCTGGTGCGGATCCCATACATTTAATTGAAATGAAAATCCACAGCCTGCTTCCAGTCCCCGACCGGGTCAGGAATGGAATGAATGAAGCCCCCATCTAGCGGCGAGGATATGGACTATGCCGGCTGCCGAGGCCTGACGCACTCCTCTGGGGCAATGATTAAATGAATGACAGATGAAATGAAATGAGAGTGGAGAGTGTTGCTGGAATGAAATTTTGACAGGGAAAACCGGAGTACCCGGAGAAAAACCTGTCTGCCTCCGTTTTGTCCAGCACAGATCTCACATGGAGTGACCGGGATTTGAACCACGGACTCAGCGGTGAGAGGCCGGCGTGCTGCCGCCTAAGCCACGGAGGCTTTCCATACATTTAATTAATGTCTTCAATTTATTTCCCAAGGTCAATGCTTCCAAATGCATTAAATAGCCTACTAGACAAAATAAAACATTCCATTTCTAACTTCGCTCCCCGGACCTTCCAATCCCATTCCTTTTTCTTCAAGAACCGGCTATGGTCTATCTCGAATGGATGATCCAATCAAATCCGCCCTTTCTAGGAGGAGATTACATTCAGCTAACAAGCTTCTTGTTGAGCAATACATCATGACATAAAGCTTGTGTAATTGACCTGTTCCAAAATTCATTCTTCCAATATTAATTAAATGCTTTCTTTTTTTTTAAGGCTGCCTTTCATATCAATTCCTCGTATCTCTTTATACGAATTCGGGGACAGTACATTAACACTAATTTTGGAATCATTATTAACATCTTGAACATGAGATAACAGTCAGCCGAGTTGATTCATATTACGTAAATATATGTCCAGCAATTCCCCGAATTACGGTTATCTCCCAGTTACGAATGAGTGAAATTTGTCGCCTGAGTAGTGTAAGTAATTAAACATTTTTTCCGGCTGCAGGTAGCATTTGTAAGGTAAGAAGGACCTTGGTAGGTGACAAAAATCTTCGAAAATAATACTTTAGGCATTCACGGCTAATTGCAATATGAAGCACAGGATCTTGTTGGAAAAACTGAATAAACATAAAAATGAGTACCGGTATTGATTGAATTACTCATAAATCAACATGATACATCATGAGAGGACATGCCCACTTTTGCTGAGACCTCTGTAAATAATTTCTCTTGTTGAGAGATACGCAGTCTTCATGTTCATAGCACAGATATATTTGAGTTTATTTTGTTCCTGTCAGGGGAACAGGAATGTTCCAAATTTACCATTGAGGTGAGACATTTCAGTAAAAAAATTAACTTAATTTTTTAAAGAACTGATTTGTTTTTGTCTTTTGAGCATATTGTATTACTCGAAAAATTCGGGATCAAAATACATGAAACTCTTCTTGTGTAATAATATCTCATAGAGAAATGGAAATACTTGTAGAGTTGTTGTTAATTCATTTGAGGTGCTTGAGACACCTTGGTCATCAGCCCCGTGTAGTTGGGAGTGTGTTGAAGCTGTCTGGCAACCTTTATTGCTGTGATGATCGTAGTTGTGTGTATAAATGTACCTGGGACAGGGATGGAGTAGACGCTCCATGACATGAGCAAGGCACTATCCTGGCAATTTCCTGTAGGGAGTGTGGCAAACCCCGGGGAAAAAACACACTCAGGATAACCGCAGTCAGCACTGGGATTCGAACCTACGATACCTGTACTTACCACAGCTGCCCTCGACACCATGGTGCACGTTTGACGAGCACGAAATGCTTGTAGAATTTGGCTTGAGTACCCATAAACCCCACCTCCCAATTGGTCGATCCTGGCTACGCTACTGATACACACAACCTTCCCCCTGAACACAAGGGCTCCAAATCTAAATGCACGTGCGAGATGGAGGGCTTACTAATCCTAGGAATATCAATGCTTACAACGAAGTCCGCCCGCACGTTCTTCAATTGCGGTGTTATTTATTTATCGTATGGCTGTTAGTGCCGGGAGTGTCCTAGGACATGTTCGGCTCGGCAGAGACTGTAGCTGCTTCAAGTGGACACCCATAGTGTGAGATACAAATTCCATTCTATTTCAAGTACCAACTTTCGTTACCAGGTGTCACTGATATCTAGTGGTGAACATTGGAATTTTGATAGAGCGTTCCAAAGAAATCTAACCTAGAAATTCAGCTTCACTCAAGTTTAGTCTGTGAAAGGATCTTTTATATGCCATAAAACTATGACATCGGACCGCCGGCTTTACTTCCTCTCCGAAGGAAGGCATACTGAAGGATTTTAACGCTCTTATAAATTCCGACGACTTCGGCTGGGTTTGGACCCACTATCTTGGGCCCGGCAGTTCAGCATGCTACTAACCACGCCACCGAAGCTGCTCCAATTGCGGTCATCATCATCATCATCATCATTTCCCCTTATCCAGCTCCTGCCGGGTCGGGGTATTTATGGCACTTCTCCACTTTCCTCTTTCCTTCCACAATTCTTCTTCCACGATCTTATCCCAGTCCAGATTCCTTTTTCTCACGCTGTTCTTCACTGAATCGATCCACCTTGTTCTAGGTCTTCCCCTTGCTCTCTTACCCTTGTACTTGGCCTCCAGCACCTGTCTTGGTATTCTATTTTCCTCCATCCTCTTTATATGTCCAAACCACCTTAGTTTATTCTTCTCAATTCTCTCATTTAGTTTTCCCATTCCAACTTCCTTCCTAATATCTTCATTCCTCACTCTGTCTTTCCTTGTCTTACCTATCATACTTCTTAGGAATTTCATTTCACTGGCTTGGATTTTACTCTCATGCCTGCTTGTCAGGGTCCAAGTCTCAGCTGCACAAGTTAATATGGGTACATAGTACATTTTATACATTACCTCCTTGCTTTTCCTTGGTACTTCCTTATCCCAAACAAGTTTTCTTACACTTTGATAGAATGCATTGCTCTGCTGTACCCTCCTGCCAATCTCCATGTCCAACCTACCAGTTTGCATCAATTCACTTCCTAGGTATTTGAACGTGTCCACAATTTCCAAACTCTGACTTCCAATTTTCACAGTGCCCTTTCCTTGTCTTTCCCCTCTTGTCATCACCATGGTCTTGCTTTTCTCTATACTGATTTTCAGGCCATACTTCTGAATATTTTCGTTCAGTGCATCTAGTTGTTTTTGCACTTCTTCGGTGTTCCTTCCCCAGACCACAATATCGTCTGCAAATAATAGTAACTTCATTTCTTTATGTCCATATGCTTCCTTTGTTTCCTTTACAATTTCATCCATTACCATTATGAATAAAAGAGGTGACAGCACACTCCCCTGTCTTAGTCCAGTCTTGTTCCTAAACCAATCTGTCTTTCCAACTGGGGTCAGTACCCTGCTAACACAGTTGCTGTACATTGCTTGCACCATTTCCAACATTTCTCTTCCCAGTCTCTTCTTAACCATGGTTTCCCATACCTTCTCTCTGGGGACACTATCATATGCCTTTTCTAGATCTATGAAAGTCATGATCAAATCCTCTCCATATTCCCAGTTCTTTTCCATCACCTGCCTCAAGCTAAAGATTGGGTCCACTGTGGATCTTCCACTCCTGAAGCCATACTGTTCCTCTTGCAACTCTCCTTCCACCTTTCTTCTCATTCTTCTTTCTAATATCCTTTCCAGTGAGGCAGATATAGTACGGTACATATAAGGTGTCACACAAAAGTTATTCATGCACGTGTCCATCTCCTTGTGTAGTGACTAGCATCCTTAGCTGTCGTTCCCGAGGTCCGGGTTCGGTTCCCAACTCTACCAAGAAATGGAATTCTGGTCTGAGGGCTGGATCGGGCTACACACAGCCTCGTGAGTTAAAACTGAGAGGAGGTGAGAGTTCGATTCCCACTGGCTATCCTGGAAGTAGTTTCCAATTTCTACTCTAGGCAAATGTCGGGATGATTCTTAACTTAAGGCCACTGCCACCTCCTACCCAATCCTCCCCTGTATTACAAGTACACTCACTCGAATACAGACACCACAGTAACACAGATTATCAGACCATAGGCTATATTATATATATATGCATACACACAAGTGATTCCAGGTTAATGCCATGTTCTGAGGTTCGAATTCCACTTAAAAAAGGAGGTCCCGTAGCTTATGGTTGCATGGTTAACGGTCACGTAAAACTACAAGCTGCCTACTTTCCTTTACACACACAAGTACACGGGGCTAAATGACCATGATGTCCAGCCCCCCAAATGAAACAACAACGTTACCTTCCTTTACATGACCAAATCTACACCGCATGCCATTTTGAGTAATATTACTTGTGGACTCGATATAAGAAAAAGAATTGCAGAAAACAATTCAATAGGATCAGTTGTAACGTGTTTTTCAAGGGGTTTTATGCAACTGGCATAAGTCAGTAGGAAGCCATTCTATATTTATTTACGCGGCAAATTGTTCAGCCAAGAGAATTTTTCATGTTAATTTATTATTATTATTATTAATTTATTATAATTATTATTTAGGTATTTTCGGAGCATTTTATAAAAATTATTAGCATTCAGATAGGTTTTCTATGTCTTAGAAAACGCTATCAAGCAAATTATTACGAACGACGATATCATAGAAAATTATCTGATTACGGAATTTTACGGAGTTTTCGTCAGTTAGGGTATATCGAGAGACGTGACTCACTGGGATTTCAAGTACACGCTTAATCTTGTCGAGAAGCATGACGCAATCTTGGGTCGCAAGGTCTAGAAGAGGCGAATTGTTGAAACGGAAAACGACTTCTCCCTCTCGCCACCGGAGTGTAATGAACCGGAGGAGGGGAACTGGCGGCGTGCTCAGCCAATCAGCGGAGACAGCGTAAGCTAGGAGACTGCTCCGGAGTGGGGGAGCCGACAGGTGAATATATCGTTCGACGCGCCGTGAAACGAGGTCTATCTGTGAAATACTTGCGGAGTATGGTTATACGCGGGGGACGCTCCGATGTTCCGTGGAACGGACTATCTGTGAAATACTTGAGGAGTATGGATACGTGTGCGAGTCGCTCCGATGTTCAGTGGAGTTAGCGACGAACTTTTGTAAAACTTGGTTGTACGAGTGTTTGGGTCCGAGGTACGGACCATAGAATTATCTAATCTACCAGCATATCATCATATTCCGACGGAGATGACGACGTCCAGGAGACTGTGGGAAGCTCACAACATCATCAAGAACGAGGGAAAATGCTTTGGCAATTTCCAGTGGTAAGCGCCAATGACGCGGAAATACGCAATCTCTCATTTTCTTTGTTTTAAATTTCATATTTCAGTAACTTCATAGCTTGGAAATAAGAGTAAAATCAATTTATCAGACTCCGTTTTCACGTAATTTTCTATCGGTAATATTCAAATCACAACGCTCCAATTTAAATTTTGTAGTTATTATTATTATTAATTTTGCTATAATTGTTTTATATAATAAATTCATTTCTTTTACAATGCAATCTTTGCTTTCAGTAGGTAGCATTAGATATAGACCAATTCCTTCTCCTGATACAATTGTTTGTTGGGTTAATGATCAAATCATACCACGATCTGAGTGAATAGAGATTCTTGAATGTGTTCTGCCAGAGCTAGACGTTGTTAAATACAAATTTAGATTTCAACATTGCATTGAGGTCTTGGCGCCCATTAAAACAACATAGCTTAGGCAAAGGTAAACAGTTACATTTCTCACCCAACAGTGTGGGCTAGCGAAACCATTACATTTGTCGCTACCAACATGGGGCACTAACTAATAAACGTTACATTTGTCGCCGACAACTTGGGGCTGAAAACCTAATAACATTTGTGGAAGGAGAAGGGTATATATTTCTGTGCCTGTATTTTGGGGGTTATTTGTCTTTATCAGTGTATATCATTATGGGGGATGAGAAAGAAAGACAGATGAGGTTACGTAGTGGTCATCAACTGGAGAATGATGATACGAGCAGTATGTCGAGTGATGGTAGTACCGGGGTAGCGGAGGTAAATCCCGATACTGAAACAGGGAGTGTAGGCGGCAAACCAGAATTAAAAACTTTACTTCTCGAGTTCATGTATCAGAACAAAGTTAGTAGTGATGCTTTAAATGCAAAATTAGAACAGAATAATGCAAAATTAGAACAAAACAGTAGGGAAAATAAAGAAAGTACAGAAGCTTTAAATGCAAAATTAGAACAGAATAATGCAAAATTAGAACAAAACAGTAGGGAAAATAGAGAGAGTAATGAAACTTTAAACGCCAGATTAGAACAAAACAGTAAGGAAAATAGAGAGAATACTGAAACTTTAAATGCTAAATTAGAACAAAACAGTAGGGAAATGAGTGACAAATTCGAACTGATTAGAGGTGAGATCAGGGGGGTGATGGAAGAAAAGGCTAAAGAGATTATTGCAGATGTAGACAGAAAATTAGGAAAAGTACAGGAGGAGTTGGAAATTAGAATCAGTACACAGGCTGAAAATTTAAAAGAACTAGTGCAACTGGAAACACAGCAGGTCAAAAAGCAATTGGGGGGAGAAATTGACAAAATTCAGGTAGCTACTAAAGAGGTTAAGGAACAGCTGGGGGGTAGAATTGAGAAAGTCCACTCACAAGTAGTTGCAGAAGTAAATGATTTAAGAGAGAGTAATAGGGAAAGCATTAGCAAGATTGAGGAGAAACAAGCAAAGCTATATGATAAAGTAGAAGAATCAGAAGGAAACATTAAATTAACAGTAAACAGTATTGAGAGGAAGGCTGAGGAGAAAATCGCAGAATTAGAATTAAAATTAAAAGCTAGGATCAGGCAAGAAAATAGTCAGAATAGGCCAGTTTTTGTGAATAGCACACACAGGGAGGTAGAACTGGGTAAGTTCAGCAATCGACAGGAGTGCCCAATGGAGTTCATGAACACTATAGAAAATAAATTCGGGGAGAGGTTGGAAAATGGTAGTATTGAGTGGTGCCAGGTAGTTGAAATTTTAGAACAAGTGTTTGTGGGGGAAACGAGGAATTGGTTTGCTGTCTACAGATACAAGTTTACTGATATCAATGATTTTAAAATGAAATTCTGTGAAAAGTTCTGGAATGAGGTTATTCAGTCGCAGCATCGTGAGGGAGTAGTGTGTGGTAAATATAACCCTAAAGGAAGCTCCACCATGACCGAATACTTTTTAGGGCAGGTATTAGTGTGTAAATATCTGGATGGCTTGAAGGAGGAAAGTGATGTGGTAAGGTTGCTACTTAGGCACTTTCCCTATAGGATCAAGGAGGCTGCTTGTATCCAGAATGTAAAGACTATATCACAAGTAGAAAATTTGTTAAGCACATTTGATGCACTAGGGAGAGGGGGTTATGAGGACAATTTCAACCGGAACCAGGGTAATAATAATAATAGACCTAATGAAGCCAGGCATCAAGAAGTTCAAGGGAACGGTGGCGAAGGGGCCAACGCTCAAAATAGGAATAATAATAATCAGCTAAATCAGAACAGAGGAAATGGCTATGGGAATCAGTATCAAGGGAGGAACAATGATTTCAGGGGAAATCAAGGGAGAAACAATGATTTCAGGGGAAATCAAGGGAGAAATTATAATGACAATAATTACAACCAGAATAGGGGTCAAGGAAGAGGACAGCCTAGTGGTAGTAATATACAGCAAAACAATGACAACACAGCCCAGAACATCCAGACCAGTTCAGTAGTTAGTAGTACTACGGCCAGCTGTAGCGGTTCTTTAAACGCGAACCAGGCTGCGAAGTAAGGTCAGAATCTCAGTCTGTAGCATGCCCTGTCCATACAATTATACAGGAACCCTATGACCTAAATGTAAGAAATGAATTATTACATGAACTAAATGATGAAGGTACTATTCAGGAAGTGGTTAGTAAGAGCCCCATAGTTAAATTTAACGTGTCCGAGGCGTACACAGATGTTTTAATTGATAGTGGTTGTATGAAGAGTTGCATAAGTAGTGCATTTTATGATAAAATGAAAGGAACTGGAGTAAATTTTGAGGAGATGCCAATTAAAAGCACTTTTGTTATCACAGCTGTTGGGAAGAGGTCTAAAGTAATTTCTAAGCAAGTTTTAGTAGACATTAAAATTAATAATCATGTAGAGAAGCAGATTTGTCTTGTAATTCCAAATTTAGTATTCAGTGTTATCTTGGGTTCAGAGTGGCTAAGTAGAGTGTCTGGTAACTTATGTTATGATGTAGGGAGTTTGAAATTTAAATGGGGAGATTCTGAAGTAGAAGTAGCGTTCAATGACCAAATTCAGAGAAGTAGTGTTGTAGGTGTGATTTGTACTTTAAATGAGATATCGCCAGCCGTAGAGCGGGGTTCTCCATGTTTTGTGGGCAGTGTGATTACGAACGGAAGTCTAGAGGACTCGTTACGTGAGGCTGCATTTCAGGGAAATATAGAGGATGAACAGTGTGTTCGGCTCTATGATGTGTTATGGTGTAATAGGAGAGTTTTTGAGGATCGCATTGGTATGACCAATTGCTATACACATTCATTGAACGTTATTGATAGGTCAGTATTCACAGGACTTAGATATCCTGTCCCTTTCGCTTATCAGAGTGCAGTTGAGGCACAAATTAATCAGATGCTTGAAGATGGGATTATTGAGCACTCGAACAGTCCATATGTTAATTCTTTGATCACGGTACCCAAGACCGACGGCACTGTTCGTATTTGTTTAGACGCTCGTTTGGTTAACAGTAGAATTAGTTCAGATCAGCTGAAATCTATGTCAATAGAGGAATTAATGCAAACATTTGAGGGGAAGAAGTATTTCAATTGTGTAGATTTGAGTTCCAGTTTTTGGCAAGTGCCACTTATGTACGAAGATAGACCATTTACAGCTTTTAGTCATAAATATAATCTTTATCAATTTTGTAGAACACCTTATGGGTTAAAGAGTAGTTCAGCTGCTTTAATTAGGGCTTTAAACATCGCATTAGGGGATGACACAGGAGAGTTTGTAACCATTTACATTGATGATATGGTAATTAGTTCACGCAGTTTTGAGGAGCATCTATGTCATTTAAATATAGTTTTTCAGAAGTTAGATCAGGCAGGGTTCACTTTGAAGCTGTCTAAGTCGTCATTCTGTCAGTCAGAAGTGACATTTTTAGGTCATAGAGTGTCGAGTAGAGGTGTAACACCAGAGGAAAGTAGGGTTAATAAGATACTTAACGCAGAGGTGCCACAGAATGTTAAACAGTTAAAAACGTACCTGGGAATTTGCAACTTTTTCAGGAGGTTCGTTCTTAAATACTCAGGGTTGGTAGAACCATTCAGGGAATTGCTTAAAAGTGGGACTCGGTGGAGATGGGAGTCCAAGCATGATCAGGCTTTTAGAGCGCTGAAGGAAGGTTTTGAGAAAGCTGTAGTGCTGAAATATCCGTTAAAAGATAAGGAATATGTGGTTATGACAGATGCTTCACATATAGGCATTGCTGGAGTATTATGTCAGAAAGATGATGAGGGTAATCTGTGCATTGTATCTTTAGCCTCGCGAGGACTGACAGCAGCGGAGAAACGATACACGATTACTGAGTTAGAGCTTTTAGGTATTGTTTTCAGTTTAGGGAAATTTAGAATGTATTTAGTAGGGGGGAAATTTGAGATCCACACAGATCACCATGCATTACTGTATATGAGGACTTGTAAACTCAGTTCTAACAGAGTTAGTAGGTGGATTCTTGCTCTGCAGGAATACGAATTCACAGTAAAATATATTAAAGGTAAAGATAACATTCTTGCAGACATGCTATCGAGGGACACTAATTTATGTAGGGATTATCCTGTGGTTAAAGCAGAGGATGGTATTTTAATATGTGCATGTGTGGACAGTAGCAACAGGGCATCGTTACAGACACTGAGAAATATGCTAGTGGAGCAACGTGATGACGTTAAGTTAAGGAGCCACTTGCAAGGTTGGAAGCAGGTGACGCAGAAACATTTATAGTTTCCAAACGTATTGGAAAAACAGCATATGTGCTGGAGAATAGTGAGGGAAACAGATTATACGGAACGTATAATATACATAGTCTACGAAAGTATGTGTCATAAAGTGAGGAGGTTTAGCTGGCGAGCCAGCCTATCAAATGAGTAAGTGTGGTATTTGGTGCGTGGGAGGAGATGGTCTTCCAGGCAGGCGTATCAGAAGTCACACAGGGGGGTAGTATGTAAGTAAATGAGAGTTTTTAAGGTACAGGGAAATATGACGGGATTGTCATTGTCTCGATGCACCAAGGCCATTTTGGCAGCGCTGATGGGTTCCCATTTATCTCCAAGAGATGGGGGAGCGCTTGAATAGGGCTTGTTAGCTTAAGGCGTCCACGAGATAAAAGATGGGCCATCAGAATGCGAGACAGTCCTTCATGAAACTCATACATATCAGCACACGTGATTTCTGTTTACGGCCTCGCCATGTAAGATTTGTAAGTGTGTAATTTAAGATAATTTGTACAATGGTATTATTTGTGTGAGGAGAAATGGTCTGTGTTGAGAACTAGTAGTAAGTAGAATATGGTTAACGGGAACTTAACAAGACAGGGCGATTACGGCACAGAAATATTTGGTGTTATATGTAATGCGCATTTACTGTATTTTTTTTTCAGAAGTCAATATTAATTTAATCTACTTCAAAGAGAGATTAAGTATTATGGTCACGAGGCGCTGCCACAATGGTGTGATCGTGTGCTCAGTGATATGTGGAATTAAATGTCACCATAAGGAGGGGACCTCCAGTGAAATTAGGAAGTTCTATGGTGATATAAATATATCAGAACACCTTCAATGCGTGTGATATGACATCATAAATACATAGTGCTCACACATTAATTATGTCTATTTCTCCAACATAGAGAAATTTGAGAGGCGGAAATATCCGTGGAACACTATTCGATATGTAAAACATTGGACTGGTTGCAAAGTGCAATCCATAGTGACAACAAACTTTGACGCAAAGTGCGTGAAGAAAAATTATGAGTGTATATATCTGTAATTTAGGGTGTTTTCATTTATGTAATATGTATTTTGGATGGGGTTTATTAACGTGTCTGGGATAATCGGATAATGGACCGTCGTCACGGTAAATCATCCGATGATCCGAGGCGAATATGTAACGTGTTTTTCAAGGGGTTTTATGCAACTGGCATAAGTCAGTAGGAAGCCATTCTATATTTATTTACGCGGCAAATTGTTCAGCCAAGAGAATTTTTCATGTTAATTTATTATTATTATTATTAATTTATTATAATTATTATTTAGGTATTTTCGGAGCATTTTATAAAAATTATTAGCATTCAGATAGGTTTTCTATGTCTTAGAAAATGCTATCAAGCAAATTATTACGAACGACGATATCATAGAAAATTATCTGATTACGGAATTTTACGGAGTTTTCGTCAGTTAGGGTATATCGAGAGACGTGACTCACTGGGATTTCAAGTACACGCTTAATCTTGTCGAGAAGCATGACGCAATCTTGGGTCGCAAGGTCTAGAAGAGGCGAATTGTTGAAACGGAAAACGACTTCTCCCTCTCGCCACCGGAGTGTAATGAACCGGAGGAGGGGAACTGGCGGCGTGCTCAGCCAATCAGCGGAGACAGCGTAAGCTAGGAGACTGCTCCGGAGTGGGGGAGCCGACAGGTGAATATATCGTTCGACGCGCCGTGAAACGAGGTCTATCTGTGAAATACTTGCGGAGTATGGTTATACGCGGGGGACGCTCCGATGTTCCGTGGAACGGACTATCTGTGAAATACTTGAGGAGTATGGATACGTGTGCGAGTCGCTCCGATGTTCAGTGGAGTTAGCGACGAACTTTTGTAAAACTTGGTTGTACGAGTGTTTGGGTCCGAGGTACGGACCATAGAATTATCTAATCTACCAGCATATCATCATATTCCGACGGAGATGACGACGTCCAGGAGACTGTGGGAAGCTCACAACATCATCAAGAACGAGGGAAAATGCTTTGGCAATTTCCAGTGGTAAGCGCCAATGACGCGGAAATACGCAATCTCTCATTTTCTTTGTTTTAAATTTCATATTTCAGTAACTTCATAGCTTGGAAATAAGAGTAAAATCAATTTATCAGACTCCGTTTTCACGTAATTTTCTATCGGTAATATTCAAATCACAACGCTCCAATTTAAATTTTGTAGTTATTATTATTATTAATTTTGCTATAATTGTTTTATATAATAAATTCATTTCTTTTACAATGCAATCTTTGCTTTCAGTAGGTAGCATTAGATATAGACCAATTCCTTCTCCTGATACAATTGTTTGTTGGGTTAATGATCAAATCATACCACGATCTGAGTGAATAGAGATTCTTGAATGTGTTCTGCCAGAGCTAGACGTTGTTAAATACAAATTTAGATTTCAACATTGCATTGAGGTCTTGGCGCCCATTAAAACAACATAGCTTAGGCAAAGGTAAACAGTTACATTTCTCACCCAACAGTAGGGGCAGCCAAAACGTTTCACAGTGTTCACTTATCAGGGACAACCTTGTGGTGTAGTGGCTAGCATACGTAGATGTCACCGATAAGGTCCGGATTCGATTCACGACCTAGTCATGAAATTTAGTTCTGGTCTCAGGGTTACGTTCCGAGTTGTTCTGTGTTTGGTATATGTCCGTAGCTTTGACAATGGCCATGCGCTAGGAAGTTGCACTCTCTAGCAGGTGGGATGAGAAGTTACCAATACAAAACAATTTTCTGTGGAGAGCTGAGATATTTATGTTGCGAGAGTGGAACATACAAGAGGAAATATGGTGTCAGCCACCATCAAAATCCGGAAAATTTTCTAAATAAATTATAGGATACACGAGTTGAACATTTTATTTTAGAGGCTGTTATTGCATTATTCTTTTATTTTATAATTTATATTCACACTGGTTTTGCCAAAGTTTGAAAGAGATGAATGGGAAATACGGCTTTAAATACAAACACAACCAGGACAAGCAGTAATTTTCGTCCAGATAGTCTTCTAACCTATTACTGGCCAGTGGTTTCGTCCAGACCGTCTTCCATTCAAGTAGCGACCAATGGCTTTGTCTCAAATTTAGCAAATATTTCAGGTGCAGGGTAACTAATTTCAAAACGTAATATCAGCCAGAAGATGAAACAAGGTATATAAAAACCACATTCATGTCTGTTGCAAGTGTATTAAGCCCTGTTCTGGTCTCATTCAGAATTAATGGACTGTCGACGTTATTGAGACCAGTTATTGCAATACTCCTTACTTGTAGTGTGGATAATACGTGCTCTGATGTGTTAATAAAGTAGGCCTAGATGTGACAATTCAGTATCATCACGGATTCCCTAATTGATGCATCCTCCCTTCCTTATATTTGAATAAAAGTACAGTTTGCAATTCAATGTATGTTCCCCCTTTGTCCTTTCGATTCAATTTCAATGAAATTGTTGCTTAGCCATGGGTACTGGTAGCACTGATCGTGCGGTGGGGGAGAGGCAAACGTGGTGCATGAGTGAGGTTATGGAAGTCTCATAATGAAAGCAGTGGGCATTTTGTTATCATATGAATGAACTTCGCAGCATCTGTACCGGCACGCAGGGATAAATCAATACCTAATTAATATGCAGTACTAGCTATGCGTTGCACTGCCAATCAAAGACACAAAGAAAGATAATAATAAAGCTATCGGCTTATTTCTTTAACCCTTGAATGTGCCAGTAAATCTACTGACA
Source organism: Meconema thalassinum (assembly GCA_946902985.2). Taxonomy (NCBI): domain Eukaryota; kingdom Metazoa; phylum Arthropoda; class Insecta; order Orthoptera; family Tettigoniidae; genus Meconema; species Meconema thalassinum. The sequence continues at coordinate 125,678,285 of OX336397.1, forward strand.
CGGCCCCCTCACATTTGCACACCCTCAAATGCCAACTGGCCGTGCCAGGATTCGATCCTGCAACCTTGGTATTGAAACGATTCACGTGCCCTGACCGTATTCGAACCGGCAGCCAAGCGTGAGTTCAATTTTAAGAACCCCCGATCTAAAACAGTGGCGTGAACAGTATTGGAATAGACAGCAATACCAGATAACACGGCGGGCTGCTGGCAGTCCCTTCATTTCACCGCGCGATGGATCAGCAAGCCATCTCGCACCTGGCATTGCGGTGTGATAAGTATACAGATAGCGCAATTGGGTTACTGTGGGATTTAAGGGTTCCTAAGTCCCTCACCCTTTTGTGTTACATAAATAATTCGTAGCTAGAAACCTTTCCTGGAGTGCACACAACAACTCACCCACGTTTCATCGCAATCTGATGAATGGTAGCCTATATGAACGCATAGGGGACAGACAGACAAACTATCATGTAACATTGATTTTTATATAGATTACTATATTAAGATGCTAGAGCCGTGAGTGGTGATGTAAAATGTCTAGGCATTTATAAATCGGGGCAAATGTCCAGGATAAATGTCCGGGCAAATGGCCAAAACCCATAAATGCCCAGGCATTTTGGGCATTTACCTCTTTTAAAAACATATTCATAATGCAACGCTTATATAAATATTGTTTTAGCCATATATATGTATTTTATATATTTATCCATAAAAACAGGAGTTGAGGCCAAAATGGGCTGCAGAAGTTGTTGTAGGAATTCACTGAAAGAACTTGATTTTGGTTCTGAGGCTGAGCTTGTGCTTGGTACTGCAGACTTGTTGTTGAAATCATCCACTTCAATTAGTAAAGGTTCATAAGGGGGTTTTCTTTCAAAAAGGTTTTTCAACCCCTGTAATTGTACCTAACTGAAGCACTTTTTTAAAGATCCTGAGGGCACTTTAAACACTTCTTTATGTGCTTTTCCATTTTGTTACAATGTAACTGTTAATAGTCCTTATTACAATATTTACAAGATACTCCTTTCCCTTTCAAATTAAAAACGTTCCAAATAGGCCCTTTTTTCCTAAGCATTTAGTAATGATTTAATCTAGCACTTAAAAATATAAATAGCCTAAGAAAGAAGTGAGGTTATCTCAGACTCAACCACTCACCAGACAGCTCTACTTCTCAACTAACTGGGCTGGGCTGCCTCGCCAATCTCAAGGTCACAACCATTCCAAGACCATAGCACAATGGTTGCCCAGGGCCTAGCCCATTCACCTTCCTCCCAAAGCCATTATTCACACCATAATCAAACTCCTACCTAATTGTCCTAAATGTAAATGAGTAGGCCTGCAGGCCTAACTCAGTAATACAATGTTTTATTCAAACCAGATATACATAATTCCCATTTAGATGTTATTGACAACATTGACACAGGATAATTAAATTATTATTAGCAATATTCAGGCATTACTAGTTTATCCATGAAATGTACCTTTGATTAATGGTTTTTATTATGTTTTAGATGCTCTAGTAACAATCACAAGTAGTAAAAAGTAAAAAAAAAAGAAGTTTTCTTAAATGCCCAGATTTTGTGCACTTAAAACTGCTTTGGGCAAATGCCCGGGCAAATGTCCATATATGACCTGCCCACTGGGCATTTGCCCGGCCCACATCACTAGCCTTGAGAGAACTAAATTTCACAAATTAATTATAGTGTAAACATTAAAGTAATTTATCGGAAAGCTTCTTTTTAAACCACCACGTAGCCTAGTCATTAATTGTTGGGAAGAGATACGGCAGCCTACTTTGCCATTTTCACAACTTTTACAAGGCAGATTATTGGAAATGTATTAATTATGATTTACATACCTTTCTGGGAGTCATTAGCAGTTGATTTCAATTTGAATTGTCACTGCTGCACCGGAAGTATTTGTTTTATTACGTAAATAAATGTATTTACTTCTTGCTCATTCGGCGACGGTGGCCATGACACTTTGATGGCATACACTATATCATATCTGTTGCCACCATGTCCGATACAGAATACACCACACGACATGTCTGGCTGGAAATATTGGTCTAGGCAAAACCATTGGCCTGGATGAAGATTATTGATGCATGACTACCCCCAATGTGCATGACAAAAACCAGGGGTGTTTATATTATCTAAGGGCCGCGCTACCTATGAATTATTGGTCTAGGCGAAAACCATTCGTCTGCCGGATGCGCTATAGTACCGAATGAGTGGGGTTGGCAATATGGTAGGCTACATGATGCGAAATGGCTGAGTCAGCTGGAATTTCACCTATATAAGTCATGTTCATATTTGTGATGGCTGGGCGGGTCACAGACAGCGGAGGAGTAATCATCTATTACTACATCATCTCCAGATATTTCCCCGACTATTAATTCAGGTACAAGCCGGGCAGTAGTTTTAGACGATTGCCCTTGACCTTGAAGCTTGCCGGTGAGCCTGTACACAGTCACTCTCTTGCCCTCTCACTTCTCATTTGTCGCCACCGGTCTGATGTCATGGTATTACAGACATGAGCATGTGACTACACCAGTACAGTCCACGTGGAAGTATTGTGTGACGCGGAAGTACATGTTACATTGTTACGAACAGAACGCCATTACATTTGCCAATGACTGTACTTCAGCAGTAGTGTCTGTTAGTTTTGTCCATCATCTGACCGCATGGGGAAACTGACAACTACACAGGTACCGAAGTAACTCGCTTCCAGGCTTCCAATAGGATTTTTCACGTGTCTAAAACTAACGTCCGGCCTGTAATTTGGTTAATTTCAGTACTTAAAGAGTTTTGTACCGAAAAGTAACACTACCAAATTTTTACTGCCTAGTCCATGTGCAAAGTATTTCACTGGAGATGCATACAGTTTTTACAATTTCCATTTTCGCAAGTAGGCCAAATATGGTTGGTTTGCGTCGGATATAGCCTACAGGACTCCATTTAAACGTTGGGACAGGCACGCGGGGATTTTCCACTCCGATCATTCGTGTGTATTGGCAGAATTGCCAAAACGCAACATGATGGCCTGTGGCGACCATATCTCCATTTGCGTTTATATACAAGAGTGACCGATCTAATCGTTCCATGGTCCTTGTTCTACCCCATTCTTGGAAACGAGGCTCAACTCATGAAAATCAGCCAGTTGATGGTTGCTTGGTTCCTCAGTTTAGGGGTATACTTTGGGTGTGTGTAGAATCTGTCTGATAGGCCTAACCAGTGTTAATTGCAATGGCTGTATTAGTGTGTGTTATCTGAAATTAAGGTAAGGACAGCAGACGACCAATTTGAAGTAGTTCCTAATTTTGCTACCAAATGCTACCGTCAACGACTCCTAGCTGCAAACTTGACTGCCAGATGCCACCACACCCAGCACCTGGCGACGAACATTGGAACTTATAGAGCGTTAATCAAATCTAACCTAGAAATTTAGCTCCACACAATTGTAGTTAGTGGAAGGTTCTTTTCATGCTATAAATCTATGACAAAGGCCCGGCGACTTTACCCCTCCTCTGAAGGAAGGCATACTGAGGGATTTTTAACGCTCTTAAAAAACCGACGACTTCGGCCGTGTTTGAACCCACGATCTTCAATTTGAAAACGATTAGATTTAGTAATGTGAAATATATTGCGCAATAATAATTCATACCGTATTGTACAAAAACCATGAATTAACCACACAGCCTGATAATGTACAATCCACAAATTATCAATTCAATAATTCGATACGGTACCTTCAATTATTGTACGATTGAGGTGTTCCACTCGAACAGAGCGTTGCGCCAGTAGTTCCCAGAACACAGAGCAAAGAATACACACAGTAAGCCGAACACGAGACCAAAGAATATAGACGAGACAGAACAAAGACACAGAACGACAGGGATGTGCTAAGAAGTGGGGAATGTGCTGACTCATTGGAACTGTGGCGAGATTACGAGCAGGGTGCTTCCCCGACTATGAACACAAGACAGCAAAATGTTAAAAGGTAATTATAAATTCATGGTTTTTACGTAAATATTAGGATCAGTACCAGAGGAAAGGTCATGATATTTTTTTAAAATCATTTTTATCATTTTTATTATTTTTCATCTACTCGCGCAATGTTGCCAAACAATGGTTGTCCGATATTTACATTTGCATCACTATTGTCAACCTATTCAATATCAAAAAAATATTACAAATATGTGTTCTTCGTTTCGTATCGAACAGTGATACAAACGTAAGGATCAAACTTCGCATGTTTGGCAACATTGCATGAGTAGAAAGACTGGAGTCGTTTGCTACTTGAGATAGCCCATGTGTGTGTTTGCGTCTGCGGTATAAACAGAGATTATACAGCAATTTGATTGATAAAACAAAAAGAAAATATCAGAAGCTTGTTCCGGGCCGGGCATTCCCAAATATACCGTATTGCTCACTTCTCTCTTCATCACTGAGGGTCGGCTGGCTCTGACTACTGGCTCAACTGGGCTCAACGCTCTGCCCGAGTGCAACACCACATTCGTACAATATTGAAGGTACCGTATTGTATAATTGAATTGATAATTTGTGGATTGTACATTTTCAGATTGTGTGGTTAATTCATGTTTTTGGTATGGTATTTATTATTCCGCAATATTACCGAATTACCAAACCTAATCGATTTCAAATTGGAGATCGCGGGTTCAAACACGGCAGAAGTCGTCGGATTTTTAAGAGCATTAAAAATCCCCCAGTATGCCTTCCTTCAGAGGGGAAGTAAAGCCTATGTCATAGATTTATGGCATGAAAAAGAACCTTCCACTAACTACAATTGTGTGAAGCTAAATTTCTAGGTTAGATTTGATTAACGCTCTATAAGTTCCAACGTTCGTCGCCAGGTGCTGGTTGTGGTGGCATCTGGTAGTCAAGTTTGCACATAGGTGTCGTTGACGGTAGCAAAAGTAGGAACTATGGTACTTGAGATTGATCGTCTGCAGTCCTTCCCTGAATTATGGATAACTCACACTAATACAGCCATCACAATCAACACTGATGATCAGACAGATCTGATAACCGGTGTTAATTGTGATGACTGTATTAGTGTGTGTTATCTGTTTTGAATTCTAGTAAGGACTTTATACATTCGATTTTCAAGTAGTTCCAACTTTTGATACCAAACGCCACCATCAACGACCAACTAGTTCTGAACTTTGTTACTAGATGCCACCACAGTTGGCTCCTGGCAACGAAAGTTGTAACCTAAGAGCGTTAGTGAAATATAACCTATAATTTAGCTTCACACAAGTGTAATTAGTGGAAGGTTCTTTATCATGCCATCAATCTTTGACATGGGACTGTGAGGGATTTATAACACTCTTAAAAATTCTGACGACTTCGGCCGGGTTTGAACCCACGACCTTGGGCATAGAAACTCAGCATGCTACCAACCATGCCACCAAAGCCGCTTCAGACAGATTCTACACACACCCTAAGTACCCGGGGCTACATGACTGCCTTGTCTCAGCCCCTAAACTGATGAACCACCCAACCATCAACTGGCTGATATTCATGAGATGAGCCTCGTTTCCAAACTTGGGTAGAACAAGGACCATGGAACGATTAGATCGGTCACGCTTGTATATAAACGTGCATGGAGATACGGTCGCCACAAGCTAACATGTTGTGTTCTGACAATTCTGCCAATGCACACCTAACATCCGAGTGGAAGATCCCCGCATGCCTGTTCCAACATTTGAATAACGCTCTGCATATCGGACGCATACCAACAGTATTAGGCCTACTTGCAAAAATGGTAATTATTGTAAAAACTGTATGCGTCTCCAAAGAAATACTTTGCACATGGACTAGACGGTAAAAATTCGGAAGTGTTAATTATCGGTTCAAAATTCTTTAAGTTCTGAAAATAACCAATTTACCTGAATTAATAGTCGGGGAAATATCTGGAGATGATGTATTAATAGAGGTTAACTCCTCCGCTGTCTGTGACCCGCCCAGCCATCACAAATTTGAACACGACTTATATAGGTGAAATTCCAGCTGACTCAGCCATTTCGCATCATGTACCGTATTGCCAACCCCATGCATTCGGTACTATATCGCATCCCACTGACCAATGGTTTTTGCCTGGAACCAATAATTGTTAGGTAGCACAGCCCATAGATAATATAAACACCCCTGGTTATTGTTATGCCCAGTGGGGGTAGTCACGCATCAATAATCTTTATCCGGGCCAATGGTTTTGCCTAGACCAATATTTTGATCCAGACCAATGGTTTTCACCTAAATGTGTCGTGTGGTGTATTTTGTGTTGGACATGGTGGCAACAGATATGATATACTGTAGGTCATCAATGTGTCATGGCCACCGTCGTCGAATGATTAAGAAGTTAAAACATTTATTTACATCAGTGGTTCTGAACCCGTAGAAGTCTGCGGACCACTCAGCGTGAAATTGAATCATGTACGGACCACCCCTCATCCTTCACCTCCCCCCCACTCCACCCCCCCCCCCCTCCCCTTTCCCACCTCTCACCACCCTATCAGTTGTAACCCTTCCTCAATAACTCTTATTTTAAAGATATTTCAATTAAAAACCAGATAGTCATTGCCGCGAATACATTCGGACGATCCTCGTTCAACGCACATCGTTTTAGAAATCCCCATTTATTGGCCAATTTTTTATACGTGCTGGTGGACCCTTTTCTCCCGCGGACCACTCCCGAGGCAGTCGAGGACCACCGGTTAAGAACCACTGATTTACATAATAAAACAAATACTTCCGGTGCAGCAGTGACAATTCAAATTGAAATCAACTGCTAATGACTCCCAGAAAGGAATGTAAATCATAATTAATACATTTCCAATAATCTGCCTTGTAAAAGTTGTGAAAAGGGAAAAGTATCCGGTAGTGAAAGTTATGAAAAGGGAAAAGTAGGCGACCTCTTCCGAACAGTTAATGACTACTATCGGATTTTTTATTATGGATACTCGAGTTTAGGCCTTAATTACAACCAAACCAACAGACCTATTGAAAAACGAGTTGTACCAATATTTTCCTTGTTCAATTCTGCGTTAGACTATATAAGCCAATTATTTTCAAGTTTATTAATTATTTATTTATTTGTGGTTGTATGAAAAATTGTCCGTGTTTTTGACCTCTTTTCTGGGAACCGCTCACTTAAAACTATATACATAGAAAACTACTTGGCTGAGGGTAATGAAATTTTTATATGTGATAGGCACAAGTATTGATAGTGCAAATCTCAAGTTTCAATTTTTTTCTACTACCCGATAAAAAGTTCTTATACTTTTTCTGACGTAATGTTTTCTCAGCCCAGGATAAACGTACAGCAGGAAACTTGGTCTCATTTTGAAGCTCTCTTTCGAGATTATCGGAGACTATGACCACTGTAAACGTACAGTGTGATGACGAATTCATGAAGAGTAATATTAATGGGAGGTTTTCGGTGTTCCGGCCCGTGCGATTAAAAGCGGGCGAGCCTGTGAATTCGAGTGCAGCGTTGCCGGGCAGTTGTGTAATGGAATGCGAGTCACCTGGCTATGTACACATGCTATTTTCAGTCTTCCTGTTTACTACTGATATGCCACATCACATCCAAATGCCTCAGAGACCACCATTGTCTGAGGGCGAACTTGCGCTAACATATTACAAAATGGTAGAAGTATGGAAGCAATGAATGTTTTATGCCGAGAAGCCTTGCTTACCGTTGCTCCTGAACTCTGGAAACAATGTATTAAACACGCTAAAATAATTGAAGACCACTACTGGGAGATAGATGGCCTGTCTGAAAATGTCCCTCATTTCGAGTAGGTCATAATTAACATGAATGCCAGCAGTTCTGATTAATCGGAACAGAGCCATTCTTCAGACGAAGAATACTGACTGAATTAAATATTGTAAATATATTATGTAAATAATGTAGATAGCACATGTAAAAATTGTGTAGTCTGACATTTCCAAATTAGGAAGACAACCCACTTTTAAACCTGCCATTCAAGGTCTAATGCCCTATGTGAAAAAGGTGATGGATAATGTAATTTGTACGAGGAAAGAAAATAAAAGGTTGAAAGGAAACTTAAAGCAGTGTTCGTTCGTTGCGAGCCGCGAGGACTGCAACTTAACGCGGCAACACTGCACCGGATTTCACAAGCCCGCTCGCTTTTAATCGCAAGGGCCGGAACGCACAAAACCTCCCATTAATATTACTCTTCATAAATTCGTCATCACACTGTACGTTTACAGTGGTCGTAGTTTCCGATAATCACGAAAGAGAGCTTCAAAATGAGACCAAGTTTCCTGCTGTACGTTTATCATGGGCTGAGAAAACGTTACGTCAGAAAAAGTACAAGAACTTTTTATCGGATAGTTGAAAAAAATTGAAACTTGAGATTTGCACTACTAATACTTGTGCTTATCACATATAAAAATTTCATTACCCTCAGCCAAGTAGTTTTCCATGTATATAGTTTTAAGTGAGCGGTTCCAAGAAAAGACGTCAAAAACACGGACAATTTTTCATACAACCACAAATAAATAAATAATTAATAAACTTGAAAATAATTGGCTTATATAGTCTAACGCAGAATTAAACAAGGAAAATATTAGTATAACTCGTTCTTCAATAGGTCTGTTGGTTTGGTTGTAATTAAGGCCTAAACTCGAGTATCCATAATAAAAAATCCGATAGTAGGCTACATGGTCGTTTAAAAAGAAGCTTTGCGATAAATTAATTTAATGTTTGCACCGTAACAGATTTGTTAAAATTAATTCTCTCACGGCTCTAGTATCTTAGTATAGTAATCTATATATATAAAAACCAATGTTACGTGACAGTTTGTCTGTCTGTCCCCTTCTTCTTCTTCTTCCAGCATTGTCCCGCTGTTGCAGGGTCCGCTTTTTTGGTCATTGACCTCCATTTTGTCCGGTTTCGTGCGTCAGCTGGGTTTAGGCCAGTAATTTTTAAGTCACCATTTATAGTGTCTGTATACATTGATCACTTATATTATCTTCTGCCCTATCTATGTCCGCTATTTGCAAACAGGGCAAAATGCTTCTTTGGCATTATTATTACCATGTTAGGAACGGCCTAACTATCACCTGGCAGTAGGTATAAAATGCACCCGACGTCAGGCTGGGGCGACAGGCCGGTTGGTTCATTCTTTGTTGCAAGCTCATCTGTATCTGTCTGTCCCCTATGCGTTCATATGCCATTCATCCGATTGCGATGAAACTTGAGTGAGTTGTTGTGTGCAATCCAGGGAAGGTTTCTAGCTACAAATTATTTATGTAACACAAAAGGACGAGGGACTTAACAGGAATCCTTAAATCCCACAGTAACCCAATTGCACAATCTGTATACTTATCACACCGCAATGCCAGGTGTGAGATGGGCTGCTGGTCCATCGCGAGGTGAAATGAGGGGACTGCCAGCAGCCCGCCTTGTTATCTGGTATTGCTGTCTATTCCAATACAGTTCACGCCACGGTTTTTGATCAGGGGTTCTTAAAACTGGACTCACGCTTTGCTGCCGGCACGCGAATCGTTTCAAGTCCAAGTTATCAGGATCGAATCCTGGCACCGCCAGTTGGCATTTGAGGATGCACTAATGTGAGGGGCCGTGTCAGTAGATTTACTGGCAAAGATCCCCTTCGGATCAAAATTCCGACACCCCAGCATCTCTAAAAGCCGCAGTTGTTAAAAGGGACGTAAAACCAATAACATTATTATTATCCTTCTTCCTGTCTTTGACTGGCCTTGCAACGCAGGCCGGGTATAGCTAGCACTGTGTATTAATTAGGTATTGATTTATCCCTGCGTAATGATACAGGATAACCTCGAAACAACTGGAGGAGTATGTTGAAGTGGTAGAGTGTGTGAGTGACAGAATAATGAAAATTAGAATGAAGATGAAAAATGACGTGATGGACTTCATACAAGTGTATGCACCACAGACTGGAAACAGAGAAGAAGATATTGAAGTATTCCTGGAGGATGTAGAAAGAGTAATTTCAGATGTAGAAGTGGTGATCATGGGAGATATGAATGCACAAGTCGGAAACGAGAGACAAGGAAAGGAAGAAGTCATTGGACCATATGGATATGGGAAAAAGAACCGGGAAGGAGAGGAACTTGTAAACTTTTGTGAAAGGAATGGACTGATAGTGGGTAATTCATGGTTTCGGAAGAAAAACAGCAGGAAAATTACGAGATATGGTTGGGGCGATAGAAGAACAAAATCAGTAATTGACTACTTTCTGGTGGAAAGGACTAATCGCAGAAAGCTGATAGATGTGACAGCTTTACCAGGAGAAGCATTTGATGGGGACCATAGAGTTGTGGTGGCAAAATTTAGATGGGAAAAGTTGGAAAACCTAAAGGAGATCAGAGAAAGTAAAATAAAAGTATGGAAATTGAAAGACAAAACCATACAGGAAAATGTTCAGGAGAGATTGAAGCAACAAATCCCAGTTACTGAAGTGGAAAACATAGAAGAGGAATGGTCTCACTTTAAAAAGGCATTTGTTGGTGCAGCAGAGAGTGCTTGTGGTAGGACGTCAACAAGAGTGAAAGAGAAGGAGACACCATGGTGGAATGAGGAAGTGAGGAAAGCAGTGAAAGAAAAGAAGTCTGCATGGAAAGAATGGAACCGAGATCAAACAGAAGAAAGCAAAAGGAAGTATCACGACAGCAAACGGAGGTGTAAGAAAGTGGTAGGAGAAGAAAAGAAGAAAAGTTGGGAAGAATTTACACGAAGAATGGAAACAGATGTAAGTGGCAGTAAAAGGATGCTGTATGGGCTTCTAAGAAGTAAGAGGAAAGAGAGAGTTACTACAAAGCTAGTGAAAAAGGAAGATGGAGAGTTGTTAACACACCCAGAGGAGATAAAGGGACGATGGAAGGAGTATTTCGATAAGCTTTTGAATGTGAGCAATGGTACTGGTGAGATGGAAGTGACACAACCTGACGACTCTATAACAGAAGATGATATAATAATGCTGGAGGTGGAATTAGCAGTACAGAAAATGAAGATGGGAAAAGCAACAGGGGTGGATGAAGTCAGTGTAGAAATGATAAAGGCTGCTGGACCTGTTGGTATGCAATGGCTGTATCGACTGCTAAAGTGTGTGTGGAAATGGAAATGTGTACCAGAAGACTGGAAGAAAGGGCTAATAATACCAGTGTTTAAGAAGGGGGACAAGAAGGTGTGTGATAACTATAGAGGGATCACCCTCATATCACAGATAGAAAAAATACTGGAAAGGATATTAGAAAGAAGAATGAGAAGAAAGGTGGAAGGAGAGTTGCAAGAGGAACAGTATGGCTTCAGGAGTGGAAGATCCACAGTGGACCCAATCTTTAGCTTGAGGCAGGTGATGGAAAAGAACTGGGAATATGGAGAGGATTTGATCATGACTTTCATAGATCTAGAAAAGGCATATGATAGTGTCCCCAGAGAGAAGGTATGGGAAACCATGGTTAAGAAGAGACTGGGAAGAGAAATGTTGGAAATGGTACAAGCAATGTACAACAACTGTGTTAGCAGGGTACTGACCCCAGTTGGAAAGACAGATTGGTTTACGAACAAGACTGGACTAAGACAGGGGAGTGTGCTGTCACCTCTCTTGTTCATAATGGTGATGGATGAAATAGTAAAGGAAACAAAGGAAGCATATGGACATAAAGAAATGAAGTTACTGTTATTTGCAGATGATATTGTGGTCTGGGGAAGGAACACCGAAGAAGTGCAAAAACAACTAGATGCACTGAACGAAAATATTCAGAAGTATGGCCTGAAAATCAGTATAGAGAAAAGCAATACCATGGTGATGACAAGAGGGGAAAGACAAGGAAAGGGCACTGTGAAAATTGGAAGTCAGAGTTTGGAAATTGTGGACACGTTCAAATACCTAGGAAGTGAATTGATGCAAACTGGTAGGTTGGACATGGAGATTGGCAGGAGGGTACAGCAGAGCAATGCATTCTATCAAAGTGTAAGAAAACTTGTTTGGGATAAGGAAGTACCAAGGAAAAGCAAGGAGGTAATGTATCAAGTGTATTATGTACCCATATTAACTTATGCAGCTGAGACTTGGACCCTGACAAGCAGGCAAGAGAGTAGAATCCAAGCCAGTGAAATGAAATTCCTAAGAAGTATGATAGGAAAGACAAGGAAAGACAGAGTGAGGAATGAAGATGTTAGGAAGGAAGTTGGGATGGGAAAACTAAATGAGAGAATTGAGAAGAATAAACTAAGGTGGTTTGGACATGTAAAGAGGATGGAGGAAAATAGAATACCAAGACAGATGCTGGAGGCGAAGTGCAAGGGTAAGAGACCAAGAGGAAGACCTAGAACAAGGTGGATGGATTCAGTGAAGAACGGCGTGAGAAAAAGAAATCTGGACTGGGACAAGATCGTGGAAGAAGAATGGTGGAAGGAAAGAGGAAAGTGGAGAAGTGCCATAAATACCCCGACCCGGCAGGAGCTGGATAAGGGGAAATGATGATGATGATGATGATGAATGATACAGGTGCTGCGAAGTTCATAAGATTCCAAAATGCCCACTGCTTTCATTATGAGACTTCCATAACCTCACTCATGCATCACAATTGCCTCTCCCCCACCCCACGATCATTGCTACCAGTGAATCGAAAGGACAAAGGGGAAGCATACATTGAATTGTAAACTGTACTTTTATTTACATTTAAGGGAGGGAGGATGCATCAATTAGGGAATCAGTGATGATGCTGAATTGTCACATCTAGGCCTACTTTGTTAACACATCAGAGCACGTATTATCCACACTACAAGTATGGAATATAGCAATAACTGGTCACAATAACGCAGACAGTTCAATAATTCTTAATGAGACCAGAACGGGGCTTAATACACTTGCATCTGACATGAATGTGGCTTTTACATTCCTTGTTTAATCTTCTGGGTGATATTACTTTTTGAAATTAGTTACCCTGCACCTGAAATATATGCTAAATTTGAGACAAAGCCATTGGTCGCTACTTGAATGGACGACGGTCTGGACGAAACCACTGGCCGGTAATAGGTTAGACAACTGTCTGGACGAAAATTACTGCTTGTCCTACAAGCGAGGGGGTCTGGTTGTGTTTGTATGTAAAGCCTTATTTCGCATTCATCTCTTTCGAACTTTGGCAAAACCAGCGTCAATGAAAATAAATTATAAAATAAAAGAATAATGCAATCACAGCCTCTAAAATAAAATGTTCAACTCTTGTATCCTATGATCTATTTAGAAAATTTTCTGGAATTTGATGGTGGCTGACACCATATTTCCTCTCGTATGTTCCGCTCTCGCAACATAAATATCTCAGCTCTCCACAGAAAATTGTTTTGTATTGGTAACTTCTCATCTCACCTGCTAGAGAGTGCAACTTCCTAGCGCATGCCCACTGTCAAAGCTACGGACTTATACCAAACACAGAGCTACTCTGAACATAACCCTAAGACCAGAACTAAATTTCATGACTAAGTCGTGAATCGAATCCGGACTTTATGGGTGACAGCTAAGTATGCTAGCCACTACACCACAAGGTTGTCCCCGATAAGAGTACACTGATCATATTGAATTGTGTTCTGTAATTCTTTTTCTTATATTGAGTCCACAAGCAATATTACTCAAAATGGCATGCGATGTAGATTTGGTCATGTAAAGGAAGGTAACGTTGTCGTTTCATTTGAGGGGCAGGACATCTTGGTCATTTAGCCCCGTGTACTTGTGTGTGTAAAGGACCTTGTTGTTTTACATGAACGTTGGTCATGAGCTACGGGACCTCCTTTTTACGTGGAATTCGAACCACAGGACATGGCATTGACCTGGAATCACTTGTGTGTATGTATACAGGGTCTTTCATATTAAATAAGAGTGCCAAGCGGTGGCTGCGGTCAGCTTGGCCGAGCTTGTGTCGCGCCACGGCCTCCTGCTGTACTATTGAAAGCGCGCGCATAGTACATACGAAGGCTGTTTCTTTTTTTTCAAGTTCCGATGGACTGTATAAAAATAACAGGTTGGCATTTCCAAACTTGACCTTGCAATAAGCGTGCAGTTGCTCAGTCTCCAGTCTAAACCTCAAGTGCTAACATGGTGAGACAGTTATCATTGCAACATCGTATTTTTTTATGTAAAAATTATTTTAAGTATGAGTCGGCTCGGCGGGTACGTGATGCATTTGTTCAGCAATTTCCTGATGAAGTGCCACCTTCACTAGCACAGATTCACGTAATTGCAAATGAGTTTGGCACTACTGGCTCGGTGCTCAATAAAAAAAAGTCCACTCGGCACGCCAGAAGTCGGAGGTAGATTTCACCGGACAAACTTGGGGATAAGCGGAAATAGGCAGAATATGCAGATTTTCGTAGAAGGATCAGACCTCATTTATTGCGAGAAGGTATTTTTTAATTGGAGCTTAATTAACTTTGTTTTTCGTCATTTTATGCTTATTTTAAACATTTTATTGTCTTATGGGAACGGTAACCTTCTTGTCATTCGGGGTCCATTTTTATACTTGTGGTCACACTATTCTTATGCAAGGTTTCAACACTGATGTGTAACTATGTAACGGTCTGTTACTTCTTCACGCAAAATTATATCTCCCGCAGAGATTTTCGTTGGTTCCTCAGTTTAGGGGCTGCGACAACGCGGTCATGTAACCCCGTGTACTTTGGGATGGCTGTATTAGTCTGTAATTCAGGTAAGGACTGCAGACGGTCAATTTCAAGCAGTAGTTCCTAATGTTGCTATCAGGTACTACCGTCAACGACACCTAGCTGTGAACTTGGCTACTAGATGCCACCGCAACCAGCAACTCGCAACGAACGTTGGAACTTCCCCTCCAAAGGAAAGCATACTGAGGGATTTTTAGCGCTCTTAGAAAATCCGACGACTTCGGCCGGCTTTGAACTCGCGACCTTGGGCATAGACATTCAGCATGCTACCAGTTACGTCACTGAAGCCGCTTCACACTTAGATGGAAATCTGAATCTGATCTCGTGCAAGTGCGTTATCTGATGGCTCATCCCTCATCAATTTAGTAGTGTTGCCATGGCAACCACTGATAGGTCTTGGCATTTTCTTATAATTCCGAAATTATTTTTCTCATCCCTTGGCATAATGGTGGGTTATATCAAAAATTCTTTCAGACAAAAGTTTTAGGTAATTATTAGGGGAATATTGTCCATTTTGTACGGTTTTGATATTGTGCCTATTAAGAGAGATATGATTAATGTTTCCCGAAAAACCCACTTTTCCCACCCCTTTGGTCTATGGTTGGTGCTATAAAAAAAACTCTTCAAACATAAATTTTTGGGCTTTATCCGACACATAGTATGAACGTTGAACGGATTCGATATTTCACATATTAAGAGAGTTATATCAATATTTCACTTTTTCGAAAAAATCCCCCCATTTTCACCCCCTTCGACCGATTTAGCCCAGTAACGAACTCGACCGAGATTTTATAGGTATACATATTCGGTAAAAAATTCAAAGTGATTAGTGCAAAATTACGGCAGTTATCGTGTCCACAAGAAACTGATATACATATATATATATATATATATATACATATATACATACATAAATTATATATAAACTTTTGAACTGACGGTGGTTTTGGGGTCTGGGGGATGTGAAACGCGACGTTATGTCGAAATTTTCCGGAAGTCGAAACATGGTACCCATTGCAATAGTTAGCTTTCTAATGAAATCTACCTCTGGTTGGTTCCTCAGTTTAGGGGCTGCGACAACGCGGTCATCTAACCCCGTGTACTTTGGGTGAGTGTAGAATCTGTCTGATAAACGGTGTGAATTGCAATGGCTGTATTAGTCTTAATTCAGGTAAGGACTGCAGACTGTCAATTTCAAGCAGTAGTTCCTAATGTTGCTACCAGGTACTACCGTCAACGACACCTAGCTGTGAACTTGGCTACTAGATGCCACCCCAACCAGCAACTCGCAACGAACGTTGGAACTTCCCCTCCAAAGGAAAGCATACTGAGGGATTCTAGCGCTCTTAGAAAATCCGACGACTTCGGCCGGCTTTGAAACCGCGACATTGGGCATAGAAGTTCAGCATGCTACCAGTTACATCACCGAAGCCGCTTCCCACTTTGTCAGGCGGCTTCGGTGGCGTAGTCGGTAGCATGCTGAGCTTCTATGCCCAAGATAACGGGTTCAAACCCGGCCAAAGCCGTCGGATTTTTTAAGAGCGTTAAAAATCCCTCAGTATGCCTTCCTTCGGAGGGGAAGTAAAGCCGGCGGTCCCATGTCATAGATTTATGGCATGTTAAAGATCCTTCCACTAATTGCACCTGTGTGAAGCTAAATTGGATAGGTTAAGAATGTATACAACGCTCTTAGGTTTCTATGTTCGTTGCCAAGAGCCGACTGCGGCGGCGTCTAGTAGCTCAGTTCTGAACTTGGCCTCGTAGTCGTTGACAGTGGCGCTTGGCGGCAAAATAGGAACTATCTGAAAAATTGTTAGTCTAGTACTTAAATTAACAAACAGATAACACACACTAATACAGTCATCACAATTAACACCGGTTATCAGACAGATTCTACACACACCCAAAGTACACGGGGCTACATGACCGCGTTGTCGCAGCCCCTAAACTTAAGAACCAACCAACCAACCACTTAGTCAGATGGAAATACTGAATCTGATCTCGTGCAAGTGCGTTGTCATGGCAACGTCTGATGGCTCATGCCTCGTCAATTTAGTAGTGTTGCCATGGCAACCACTGATAGCTCTTGGCATTTTCTTATAATTCCGAATTCATTTTTCTCGTCCCTTGGCGTAATGGTGGGTCATATCAAAAATTCTTTCAGACAAAAGTTTTAGGTAATTATTAGGGGAATATTGTCCATTTTGTACGGTTTTGATATTGTGCCTATTAAGAGAGATATGATTAATGTTTCCCGCAAAACCCACTTTTTTCCACCCCTTTGGTCAATGGTTGGTGCTATAAAAAAAACTCTTCAAACATAAACTTTTGGGCTTTATCCGACACATAGTATGAACGTTGAACGGATTCGATATTTCACATATTAAGAGAGTTATATCAATATTTCACTTTTTCGAAAAAATCCCCCCATTTTCACCCCCTTCGACCGATTTAGCCCAGTAACGAACTCGACCGAGATTTTATAGGTATACATATTCGGTAAAAAATTCAAAGTGATTAGTGCAAAATTACGGCAGTTATCGTGTCCACAAGAAACTGATATACATATATATATATATATATATATATATACATATATACATACATAAATTATATATAAACTTTTGAACTGACGGTGGTTTTGGGGTCTGGGGGATGTGAAACGCGAAGATATGTCGAAATTTTCCGGAAGTCGAAACATGGGACCCATTGCAATAGTTAGCTTTCTAATGAAATCTACCTAACATGCCCGCACACGAACTGTTTTAACAGAGGATGAGCTAGATGAAATTGGCGAGAATCTTGAACGGTCTCCGAATAAATCACTCCCAAAATTAGCACAAATAGGGGTTTCGGTTTCATCAACAATAACTAACTAACTAACTAAAGTAAGATTTCAGCATTGTACAAACGCTAGCAAGGCCGCTGCATCATATAGGATTGCACACACACTTAAAACAGGGGGCCTTGGCGCGCCACAAGCTCGGCCAAGGTGACCGCAGCTGCGGTTAACAAAGCAGCCGCTTGGCCCTCTTATTTTATATGAAAGACCCTGTATATATAATATAGCCTATATATAACTGCTCTGATAATTTGTGTTACTGTGGTGTCTATATTCGAGTGAGTTTACTTGTAATACAGGTAGTGATGTGGGCCGGGTAAATACCCAGCGGGAAGGTAAATATAACTTGGGTATTACCCAGTGATCATTTAAATACCCAAAATGAGGGTATCTTCAGTTTTTTGAGCTTTGTACAACACTTTTTGATGTGTTGATGAAGTGTTGGACAAACAAGGACTGAAACACAGGTATTTGATGCCTTAATTGAAATCAGGAACAATATTGATCCTTCAAAACTTAAAAACAGGAAAATTGACATCCGGGTATTTTTGGGTATTTATATGTTTTGGCACTGTAACCTTGTCTTTCAGTGTGGTTTTTCCTTATTAAACTAAAGTAAAATATTGGATAAAACCTTTTGGTGGTTTTGTGTTTTAAATTTTTAATAAATACCAAGATATTAAGAAGGTCGAGTTTTATTACGGTACTGGAAATGAGCAATAAAGATGTGGGAGGGAAAAGCTATATATATGAATGATATTACAAACTGTTCTGAAAAACATATACAGTTTGTTCAAAATTGTATATTACACATTTTGTAGAACTTGGCCAATGCTCTGAATAAATTTCCCCCAACTTTTATCTCGATGTTTGCAAAAAGGCCTAGTTCAATTCTAACCCTGAATTTTTTAGGTTATAACTATTGAATTTTATCTCCTCATCTAATTCCCAATTCTAATTCTGTCTTTAAGTCCCAATTCTAATTAAATTAAATTTTATTAACTATCTAATGATGTTACATTTCTAAAAAGTTAATGTAGAATAGTTTGCATACCAGTACACCTTTTTTAAGGGTCAACTTGCCACGACACAGGATTTTTAATGAAAAATCTAGAATACCCGGGTATTTACCCAAACTGGGTATTTACCAGAGTATATACCCTGGATATTTACCCCTATACCTAGGTATTTTACATCACTAAATACAGGGGAGGATTGGGAAGGAGGTGGTCGTGTCCTTAAGATAAGAATCATCCCGGCATTTGCCTAGAGTAGAAATTGGAAACTACTTCCAGGATAGCTCACCTCCTCTCAGCTTTGCCTCATGAGGCTGAGTATACCCCAATCCAGCCCTCAGACCAGAATTACATTTCTTGATAGAGTTGGGAACCGAACCTGGACCCCAGGGACGACAACTAAGAATGGTAGTCACTACCCAAGGAGATGGACACATGCATGAATAACTTTTGTGTGACATCTTACAGTATATGTACTATATCTGCCTCATACCGCAATTGGAGCAGCTTCGGTGGCGTAGTTGGTAGCATGCTGAACTGCTGTGCCCAAGATAGCGGGTTCAAACCCAGCCGAAGTCTTTGGATTTTATCATTTTAAATGATCTAGTCGACTTAGTCGTTACGTTACGGCAACGTCACGAAATGTACCGAGAATGCACTGAGTTGTATGACGTCATAGTACCGCTTGGAGCATGTGTACTGAGTTCACTGGTGAGCTCTGGTGTTTCGAGACGGCAAAGACACGGCGAGCGTGATGTCATCCAGCAAGCTCCCTCCTTTCACCACGCGCTCGCTCGAGGCCTCCAGCCTTTCTAGTATTTTTCAGCATTTGTAGCATTTAAAATGATATAAAGTCCAGTTTTTCAGACTGACTGTCTCTTTTTTAAGAGCATTAAAATCCTTCAGTATGCCTTCCTTCGGAGGGGAAGTAAAGCCGGCGGTCCTATGTCATGGATTTATGGCATGTAAAAGATCCTTCCACAGACTAAACTTGTGTGAATCTGAATTTCGAGGTTAGATTTCGTTGGAACGCTCTAATAAAGTTCCGTAGTTCAGCACTAGCTATCAGTGACATCTGGTAGCGAAAGTTGGAACTACCATACTTAAAATTGAACAGAACTTGTAGCTCACCGTATGGGTGTCCACTTGAAGCAGCTACAGTCTCTGCCGAGCCGAACATGCCCTCGGACACTCCTGGCACTAAAAGCCATACGATAAATAAATAATACCACAATTGGAAGAATGTGTGGGCGGACTTTGTTGTAAGCATGGCTATTCGTAGGATTAGTAAGCCCTCCATCTCGCACGTGCGTTTAGATTCAGAACGCCTTGTGTTCAGGGGGAAGGTCGTGTGTATACTGCGAGCGTAGTGCCGTGTCTTCTCCTGCTTGTCTCATTACGGCAACAGCGCTCGGCAGGACGCGCTCTACTGGACGAGCTCATGTTTACAGTTGTTTTGCATTTGGTATAGTCTAAATCCTGCCGTCTATTCTGAGAAAGTTTATCAGATTTTGGTAGAAACCACACCTTCAAACTCCCTCTGGTTTAAGACCTTGAGTTTTGTGACATCATACACCTTAGCGTCATATATACTCGTATATGATGGGGAGAAAAGTAGTTGGTTCCTCAGTTTAGGGGCTGCGACAACGTGGCCATGTAGCCCCGTGTACTTTGGGTGTGTGTAGTATTTGTCTGTTAATCGGTATTAATTGTGATCGCTGTATTAGTGAGTATTATCTCTAATTCAGGTATGGACTGCAGACTATCAATTTCAAGTAGTTATCACTTTTATACCAATGCTACTATCGACACCTAGTTGCAAACTTCGCTATTAGATGCCACTGAAACTGGCACCTGGTGGTGAACGTTGGAACTAATAGAGCATTAATCAAATCTAACCTACAAATTTATCTTCACACAATAGTAGTTTGTGGAAGGTTCTTTTACATGCCATAAATCTATGACATCGGCCCGTCAGCTTGACTTCCCCTCCGAAGGAAGGCATACTGTGGAGAGAAAAGTGCGTAACATTGGTCACTAATCACAAGCAACATGTAGCAGTGACCCTTATGAATATCGTGTCAAAAGATTGGGTGTTTGAGCGTTGAAAATAGCAAATGGGTGATTCTCCAGAAAAGGGCAGATTTCAGTCCTCGTAGGATTTTAAACATATTTTTTAAGTATTATTTAATATTTTTATTGCTTACTATAATACTAATAGTGTCTTCAAATATTTTTAATTTGGTTTAAAACTTAAATCTAACACCATTTTAAATTATTGTTTTGGTGTAAACCTCAACTCCTTGACTGTCCCCTCCCATGATTTCAAATGTCTTTTTCGAAAAAATAAATATAAATCATATTTATAATTTCACAGAACTTTCAGTAATTAATACTAAATTAGTTTTATTTTAGTTCCGTTTGGGCCGGCTGTGGACCACGTGGTTCTTATCTCTGGCAGCTTTCCTCCCAGCCCAGTATTCCTTCATTCTGGCACTGTGAATGTCCTTCCGCTCCTGAGTCCATTTCACACCTACTCCTGGACGCACTGCTTTTGCTGTTAGTGACTGGAGAGAGTCTGATGTTCTGACTAAAGTCCTGTATTTATTCCTGTCATAGATGTTACTGGGGTCAATATCCAATTGTTCAAGGTCTTTTCTGACTAGTTTCGACCACTTGGCATTAGTTGCTTTCCCTCTATAGAGACAGTGTTGAAAATTCTGGAGGTGAGCCTCTGATTATCCATTCTCACAATATGACCATAGAAGATCAGCCTCCTCTTCCTCATAGCTGTTGTAATGCTCTCCACTTGTTCATAGAGTTCATTGTTGTGCCTGATTCTATACTTGCCTTCCTCTTCAATAGGGCCCATGATTTTTCGTATAATCTTCCGGTCCTTCAGCTCCAATTTCCGGAGTTGTCCTTTTCTGACCATATTTAGGCATTCTGAGGCATATAGTACTGATGGTCTCACTACAGTACTGTAGTGTCTGAGTTTGAAATTCATTGAGAGGGATTTGGATTTGTACATATTCTTGCATTGGTGGTAGGCTCTCTCCAGTTTGATGCATCTGTCGTTCATGGCCAGGTCTTCATTGATGTTTGGGGTTATCCATTCTCCTAGGTATTTGAAGGAGTTAGTCCTTTGTACTACTTTGTCCCCCCAGTGGGATTGACTCGGGCGCATCTCTGATGTTGCTGATAAACTGTGTTTTGTTGATGGCGATCTTTAAGCCTACTTTAGCTGCTATATAGTTCAGAGAGGATAGTTGATGGTTAGCTTCCTCCACACTGGACGCTAGGAGTGCAAAGTCGTCTGCAAAGGCTAAACAGGGGACTGTTAACTTGTCTTTCTTGTAGCCTATTCTTAATCCAGAATCATCCTTCAGAGTTTTCGTCCACTCACAAATTACTTTTTCTAGTAGGCAATTGAAAAGGATCGGAGACAAGCCATCCCCTTGTCTAACACCAGTTCTGACTTCGAAGCTCTTGGACAGTTCCCCTCTGAATTTGACTTTGACTGTGGTGTTAGTGAGAGTCGCTTTCACTAGATTCAGGGTCTTTTTATCTAGCCCCAATTCAGCCAGTGTCTCAAAGAGTGACTCTCTATCTACTGAGTCGTAGGCCTTTTGGAAGTCAACGAAAATTGAAACATAAGGTGAGGCACTTAGATTTTTGTACGTGAGAATGTGTGGCAGTTTTGCTTAGGCTGGGATGACAAGTGAAACGGTATTTACTTTGCTCCACGTTGAGTGTACAAATGTAGCAGGTTTGCTAGCCCACACTTTGAGCGACAAGTGTATCGGTTTGACTGCCCCTAACTGTTGGGAGATAAATGTAACTGTTTACCTTTGCCTTAGCTATGTTGTTTTAATGGGCGCCAAGACCTCAATGCAATGTTGAAATCTAAATTTGTATTTAACAACGTCTAGCTCAGGCAGAACACCTTCAAGACTCTATACACTCAGATCGTGGTATGATTTGATCATTAACCCAACAAACAATTGTATCAGGAGAAGGAATTGGTCTATATCTAATGCTACCTACTGAAAGCAAAGATTGCATTGTAAAAGAGATGAATTTATTATATAAAACAAGTATAGCAAAATTAATAATAATAATAAGTATAAAATTTAAATTGGAGCGTTGTGATTTGAATATTACCGATAGAAAATTACGTGAAAACGGAGTCTGATAAATTATTGATTTTACTCTTATTCCCAAGCTATGAAGTTACTGAAATATGAAACAAAGAAAAATGAGAGATTGCGTATTTCTGCGTCATTTACGCTTACCACTGGAAATTGCTAAAGCATTTCCCTCGTACTGGATGATGCTGTGTGCTTCCCACAGTCTCCTGGACGTCGCCATCTTCTTCGTTATTTGATGATATTCTGGTAGATTAGATAATTCTATGATCCGTACATCCGACCCAAACACACGTACAACCACACTGGTTAAGTTTTACAAAAGTTAGTCCTCCAATCCACGGAACATCGGAGCGACTCCCGCGTGAACCATACTCGGGAAGTTCTATACAGATTGTCCCCCACTCCACGGAACATCGGAGCGACACGCACTTGCAACTGTACTCGGCAAGAACTACACAGATTGTTCACGTTCCACGGCGCGTCGAACGATATATCCACCTGTCGGCTCCCCCACTCTTCATCCGACTTCGAGCTTACGTGGTCTCCACTGATTGGCTGACCCACCACGCGATCTTCCCCTCCTCTGGTTCATTACACACGGCGCGCGAATCAAGAAGTCGATTTCCGTTCCAACAATTCGCCTTTTCTTGACGATGCGAACCCGCTTGCGTAATGCTTTCCGACAAGATTAAGCCTGTACTTGAATTCCCAGTGAGTCACGTCTCTCGATATACCGTAACTGACGAAACTCCGTAAATTTCCGTAATCACATAATTTTCTATGATATCGTCGTTCGTAATAATTTGCTTGATAGTGTTTTCTAAGACATAGAAAACCTATCTGAATGCTAATAATTTTTATAAAATGCTCCGAAAATACCTTAATAATAATTATAATAAATTAATAATAATAATAAATTAACATGAAAAATTCTCTTGGCTGAACAATTTGCCGCGTAAATAAATATAGAATGGCTTCCTACTGACTTATGCCAGTTGCATAAAAAACCCTCGAAAAACACGTTATATATTCGCCTCGGATCATCGGATGATTTACCGTGACGACGGTCCATTATCCAATTATCCCAGACACGTTAATAAACCCCATCCAAAATACATATTACATAAATTAAATCACCCTAAATCACAGATATATATATACACTCATAATTTTTCTTCACGCACTTTGCGTCAAAGTTTGTTGTCACTATGGATTGCACTTTGCAACCAGTCCAATGTTTTACATATAGAATAGTGTTCCACGGATATTTCCGCCTCTCAAATTTCTCTATGTTGGAGAAATAGACATAATTAATGTGTGAGCACTATGTATTTATGATGTCATATCACATGCATTGAAGGTGTTCTGATATATTTATATCACCATAGAACTTCCTAATTTCACTGGAGGTCCCCTCCTTATGGTGACATTTAATCTCACTTATCACTGAGCACACGATCACACTATTGTGGCAGCGCCTCGTGACCATAATACTTAATCTCTCTTTAAAGTAGATTAAATTAATATTGACTTCTGAAAAAAAAAAACAGTAAATGCGCATTACATATAACACCAAATATTTCTGTGCCGTAATCGCCCTGTCTTGTTAAGTTCCCATAGACCATATTCTTCTTAATACTAGTTCTCAACACAGACCATTTCTCCTCACACAAATAATACCATTGTACAAATTATCTTAAATTACACACTTACAAATCTTACATGGCGAGGCCGTAAACAGAAATCACGTGTGCTGTTATGTATGAGTTTCATGAAGGACTGTCTCGCCTTCTGATGGCCCATCTCTTGGAGGCAAATGGGAATTCACCAGCGCTACCAAATTCTGGCCTTGGTGTATCGAGACATTTTAGTGCTCAAGAGCATCCGACAATCCCGTCATATTTCCCTGTACCTTAAAAACTCTCATTTACTTACATACTACCCCCCTGTGTGATTTCTGATACGCCTGCCTTGAAGACCAGATCTTCTCCCACGCACCAAATACCACACTTACTCATTTGATAGGCTGGCTCGCCAGCTAAACACACTCACTTTATGACACATATTTTCATAGACTATGTATATTATACATCCCGTATAATCTGTTTCCCTTACTATCCTCCAGCACATATGCTTTTTTCCAATACGTTTGGAAACTATAAATGTTTCTGTGTCACCTGCTTCCAACCTTGCAAGTGGCTCCCTTTAAATGAACGTCATCACGTTGCCCTACTAGCATATTTCTCAGTGTCTGTAATGATGCCCTGTTGCTACTGTCCACACATGCTAACCCTACCTTCCTATGGTGTCACACCTCTACTCGACACTCTATGACCTAAAAATGTCACTTCTGACTGACAGAATGACGACTTAGACAGCTTCAAAGTGAACCCTGCCTGATCTAACTTCTGAAAAACTATATCTAAATGACCTAGATGCTCCTCAAAACTGCGTGAACTAATTACCATATCATCTATGTAAATGGTTACAAACTCTCCTGTGTCATCCCCTAATGCGATGTTTAAAGCCCTAATTAAAGCTGCTGAACTACTCTTTAACCCATAAGATGTTCTACAAAATTGATAAAGGTTATATTTATGACTAAAAGCTGTAAATGGTCTATCTTCGTTCATAAGTGGCACTTGCCAAAAACTGGAACTCAAATCTACACAAGTGAAATACTTCTTCCCCTCAAATGTTTGCATTAATTCTTCTATTGACATAGATTTCAGCTGATCTGAACTAATTCTACTGTTAACCAAACGAGCGTCTAAACAAATACGAACAGTGCCGTCGGTCTTGGGTACCGTGATCAAAGAATTAACATATGGACTGTTAGAGTGCTCAATAATCCCATCTTCAAGCATCTGATTAATTTGTGCCTCAACTGCACTCTGATAAGCGAAAGGTACAGGATATCTATGTCCTGTGAATACTGACCTATCAATAACGTTCAATGAATGTGTATAGAAATTGGCCATACCAATGCGATCCTCAAAAACTCTCCTATTACACCATAACACATCATAGAGCCGAACACACCGTTCATCCTCTATATTTCCCTGAAATGCAGCCTCAACGTAACGAGTCTTCTAGACTTCCGTTCGTAATCACACTGCCCACAAAACATGGAGAACCCCGCTCTACGGCTGGCGATATCTCATTTAAAGTACAAATCACACCTACAATACTACTCCTCTGAATATGGTCATTGAACGCTACTTCTACTTCAGAATCTCCCCATTTAAATTTCAAACTCCCTACATCATAACATAAGTTACCAGACACTCTACTTAGCCACTCTGAACCCAAGATAACACTGAATACTAAATTTGGAATTACAAGACAAATCTGCTTCTCTACATGATTATCAATTTTAATGTCTACTAAAACTTGCTTAGAAATTACTTTAGACCTCTTCCCAACTGCTGTGATAACAAAAGTGCTTTTAATTGGCATCTCCTCAAAATTTACTCCAGTTCCTTTCATTTTATCATAAAATGCACTACTTATGCAACTCTTCATACAACCACTATCAATTAAAACATCTGTGTACGCCTCGGACACGTTAAATTTAACTATGGGGCTCTTACTAACCACTTCCTGAATAATACCTTCATCATTTAGTTCATGTAATAATTCATTTCTTACATTTAGGTCATAGGGTTCCTGTATAATTGTATGGACAGGGCATGCTACAGACTGAGATTCTGACCTTACTTCGCAGCCTGGTTCGCGTTTAAAGAACCGCTACAGCTGGTCGTAGTACTACTAACTACTGAATTGGTCTGGTTGTTCTGGGCTGTGATGTCATCGTTTGGCTGTATATTACTACCACTAGGCTGTCCTCTTCCTTGACCCCTATTCTGGTTGTAATTATTGTCATTATAATTTCTCCCTTGATTTCCCCTGAAATCATTGTTTCTCCCTTGATTTCCCCTGTAATCATTGTTCCTCCCTTGATTTCCCCTGAAATCATTGTTCCTCCCTTGATACTGATTACCATAGCCATTTCCTCTGTTCTGATTTAGCTGATTATTATTATTTCTATTTTGAGCGTTGGCTCCTTCGCCACCGTTCCCTTGAACTTCTTGATGCCTGGCTTCATTAGGTCTATTATTATTATTACCCTGGTTCCGATTGAAATTGTCCTCATAACCCCCTCTCCCTAGTGCATCAAATGTGCTTAACAAATTTTCTACTTGTGATATTGTCTTTACATTCTGGATACAAGCAGCCTCCTTGATCCTATAGGGAAAGTGCCTAAGTAGCAACCTCACCACATCACTTTCCTCCTTCAACCCATCCAGATATTTACACACTAATACCTTCCCTAAAAAGTATTCGGTCATGGTGGAGCTTCCTTTAGGGTTATATTTCCCACACACTACTCCCTCACGATGCTGCGACTGAATAACCTCATTCCAGAACTTTTCACAGAATTTCATTTTAAAATCATTGATATCAGTAAACTTGTCTCTGTAGACAGCAAACCAATTCCTCGTTTCCCCCACAAACACTTGTTCTAAAATTTCAACTACCTGGCACCACTCAATACTACCATTTTCCAACCTCTCCCCGAATTTATTTTCTATAGTGTTCATGAACTCCATTGGGTACCCCTGTCGATTGCTGAACTTACCCAGTTCTACCTCCCTGTGTGTGCTATTCACAAAAACTGGCCTATTCTGACTATTTTCTTGCCTGATCCTAGCTTTTAATTTTAATTCTAATTCTGCGATTTTCTCCTCAGCCTTCCTCTCAATACTGTTTACTGTTAATTTAATGTTTCCTTCTGATTCTTCTACTTTATCGTATAGCTTTGCTTGTTTCTCCTCAATCTTGCTAATGCTCTCTCTATTACTCTCTCTTAAATCATTTACTTCTGCAACTATTTGTGAGTGGACTTTCTCAATTCTACCCCCCAGCTGTTCCTTAACCTCTTTAGTAGCTACCTGAATTTTGTCAATTTCTCCCCCCAATTGCTTTTTGACCTGCTGTGTTTCCAGTTGCACTAGTTCTTTTAAATTTTCAGCCTGTGTACTGATTCTAATTTCCAACTCCTCCTGTACTTTTCCTAATTTTCTGTCTACATCTGAAATAATCTCTTTAGCCTTTTCTTCCATCACCCCCCTGATCTCACCTCTAATCAGTTCGAATTTGTCACTCATTTCCCTACTGTTTTGTTCTAATTTAGCATTTAAAGTTTCAGTACTCTCTCTATTTTCCTTACTGTTTTGTTCTAATCTGGCGTTGTTTTGTTCCAGTTTAGCATTTAAAGTTTCAGTACTCTCTCTATTTTCCTTACTGTTTTGTTCTAATCTGGCGTTTAAAGTTTCATTACTCTCTCTATTTTCCCTACTGTTTTGTTCTAATTTAGCGTTGTTTTGTTCCAGTTTAGCATTTAAAGCGTCTGTACTTTCTTTATTTTCCCTACTGTTTTGTTCTAATTTTGCATTATTCTGTTCTAATTTTGCATTATTCTGTTCTAATTTTGCATTTAAGGCATCACTACTAACTTTGTTCTGATACATGAACTCGAGAAGTAAAGTTTTTAATTCTGGTTGGCCGCCTACACTCCCTGTTTCAGTATCGGGATTTACCTCCGCTACCCCGGTACTACCATCACTCGACATACTGCTCGTATCATCACTCTCCCGTTGATGACCACTACGTAACCTCATCTGTCTTTCTTTCTCATCCCCCATAATGATATACACTGATACAGACAAATAACCCCCAAAATACAGGCACAGAAATATATATACCCTTCTCCTTCCACAAATGTTATTAGGTTTTCATCCCCACGTTGGGCGCCAAATGTGGCAGTTTTGCTTAGGCTGGGATGACAAGTGAAACGGTATTTACTTTGCTCCACGTTGAGCGTACAAATGTAGCAGGTTTGCTAGCCCACACTTTGAGCGACAAGTGTATCGGTTTGACTGCCCCTAACTGTTGGGAGATAAATGTAACTGTTTACCTTTGCCTTAGCTATGTTGTTTTAATGGGCGCCAAGACCTCAATGCAATGTTGAAATCTAAATTTGTATTTAACAACGTCTAGCTCAGGCAGAACACCTTCAAGACTCTATACACTCAGATCGTGGTATGATTTGATCATTAACCCAACAAACAATTGTATCAGGAGAAGGAATTGGTCTATATCTAATGCTACCTACTGAAAGCAAAGATTGCATTGTAAAAGAAATGAATTTATTATATAAAACAAGTATAGCAAAATTAATAATAATAAGTATAAAATTTAAATTGGAGCGTTGTGATTTGAATATTACCGATAGAAAATTACGTGAAAACGGAGTCTGATAAATTATTGATTTTACTCTTATTCCCAAGCTATGAAGTTACTGAAATATGAAATATGAAACAAAGAAAAATGAGAGATTGCGTATTTCTGCGTCATTTACGCTTACCACTGGAAATTGCTAAAGCATTTCCCTCGTACTGGATGATGCTGTGTGCTTCCCACAGTCTCCTGGATGTCGCCATCTTCTTCGTTATTTGATGATATTCTGGTAGATTAGATAATTCTATGATCCGTACATCGGACCCAAACACACGCACAACCACACTGGTTAAGTTTTACAAAAGTTAGTCCTCCAATCCACGGAACATCGGAGCGACTCCCGCGTGAACCATACTCAGGAAGTTCTATACTGATTGTCCCCCACTCCACGGAACATCGGAGCGACACGCACTTGCAACTGTACTCGGCAAGAACTACACAGATTGTTCACGTTCCACGGCGCGTCGAACGATATATCCACCTGTCGGCTCCCCTACTCTTCATCCGACTTCGAGCTTGCGTGGTCTCCACTGATTGGCTGACCCACCACGCGATCTTCCCCTCCTCTGGTTCATTACACACGGCGCGCGAATCAAGAAGTCGATTTCCGTTCCAACAATTCGCCTTTTCTTGACGATGCGAACCCGCTTGCGTAATGCTTTCCGACAAGATTAAGCGTGTACTTGAATTCCCAGTGAGTCACGTCTCTCGATATACCGTAACTGACGAAACTCCGTAAATTTCCGTAATCACATAATTTTCTATGATATCGTCGTTCGTAATAATTTGCTTGATAGTGTTTTCTAAGACATAGAAAACCTATCTGAATGCTAATAATTTTTATAAAATGCTCCGAAAATACCTTAATAATAATTATAATAAATTAATAATAATAATAAATTAACATGAAAAATTTTCTTGGCTGAACAATTTGCCGCGTAAATAAATATAGAATGGCTTCCTACTAACTTATGCCAGTTGCATAAAAAACCCTCGAAAAACACGTTACATATTGTTTTGAGATTCAGAATCTGTTCGGTGCATGACCTTGACTTTCGAAACCCAGCTTGGTACACTCCAATGCAGGAATCCAGTTGAACCTCTACTCTTGTGAGCAATACTTTGGAGAGTATCTTGTATGTCACTGATACCAGGGAAATCCCTCTGTAGTTGTTGAGATCTGATTTGTCACCTCTTTTATGTAGTGGGTGAATGATAGCTGAGGTCCAGTCACTAGGTAATTGTTCTGTCAACCAGACGTTAGATATGATGTCATGGATACTCTGTATCGACTCCTCGTCAGCATACTTCCAGAGCTCTGCAATGATCCCATCTTCGCCTGCTGCTTTATTGGACTTTAATTCGGAAATGACTTTCTGGATCTCTTCCTTTGTTGGAGGGAAAGAGTGTGACTTAGCAACGTTCTTGGGTTCAAAAGGTAGCTTTTCCATGGGTTCCTCGGAGTTAAGAAGGTCGCTGAAATACTCTGCTAAGGCTGTGGTGCACTCCTCATTGTTCAGTTTCAGATCTCCGTCAGCTCCCCGAAGGTGAAGTGTAGGAGCTGAATAGGGTGTTATTTGTGATTTAAAAGCCTGGTAGAAGTCTCTAGTGTTGTTCCGCTGGAAATCCCTCTCTACCTGGTCAATGATATCCTTATTATGCTGCCTCTTGCTTGTTCTGATAATTTTGGCATTAGTTTTCCGAATTTCTAAGAAATTATCATGATTGTCCACACTTTTATCACGGTTCGATTTCAGCCATGCTTGTTTTCTCTCTTCTATTGCCTTGTCACATGTAGCTGTCCACCATGGATGTTTATTCTTTCTGACTGCCGGGATAGTTATTGTCGCCGCATCTACTAGTGCCTTCTGTAGTTGGGGCCAGTCCTTCTTTTCCTTGTTCTTAGCTAGGGTCTTGGTGAAGTCATCACTGTCTCTCAGCTTAGATGGATTGAACCTTGGAATTCGCGACTTGATGCAATGGATTCCTCTGCTTGTTTTAAGAGGGATGAAATTGGTTTTGATCAAAGAAAGATAATGATCCGAGTCAATGTTCGCACTTCTCAATACTTTGACATTTAATATTTCCTGGCTGTTCCTTCTACTAATGGCTACATGATCTAGTTGGAATTCCCCAAGCATGGGATTAGGACATCTCCACGTCATAGCTTTTCTAGGAAGGCGTTTGAAAGCTGTAGATTTGAGGACTAAGTTGTAATTTCTGCACAGGTCAATCAGCCTTTCTCCATTCCTGTTAATCCTCTTGTGTGCTGGATATTCTCCAACTATGGCCTGAAATTTCCGTTCTCTACCAATCTGAGCATTAAAGTCCCCCATTAAAATAGTTACATGGTGCTTTGGAATCCGGTCCATTGTCTCTTCGAGTACCCTCCATAAGTTTTCCACACTCTCAATATCTTTCCTATTGGTGTCATTAGTAGGTGCATGAAAATTAACAATTAAATTAACAACTAGCCTAAATTAGTTTAATATTTAAAAAGTTATTTTTCAAAAGAATAAAATATGAAACAAAGTAACTTTTTTCTTTTTTAGTTTTGACCCTGAGGGCAGTTCTCCGTTACCACTGATTATAGTTCAAAGAATTACTCACAGCTGACCCTTTTCTTCACTAAACATAAAGAAGGCAGCTATTTTGTGACAGAGTAGAGAAGCGGTGTGTTTTTGGGAAGTGTATAATTGAGTGATTAGTTAAAAATAAGATTCAAGTTCACTTGGACATTACAAGTTTTCAACTCTGTTACTTAGCTTGAGAGGTAAGTGACCAATATTAATTGTGTATTGTTTGTCTACATGAATAAGACATTGAACCTGCACATTCAGGGCTAAGACTTCAGTTACTAACCTCATTTGATGCCATGTGGTCCATCATTTTTCACAAATCCCTCAACTCCGTTACTGATATACGTGTTCACAACAATTGACACTTTTGTTTTTAGGAATTGTTGAATCAAAAGATGGGGAATTTGTTACTGTCAACTTTATGAACAAATCTGGAGAGAAAAACAAGAAATAAAAACCAGCATCGCGCGTGACGTCAATACTACTTGTATTTTGTGTCTTGCGATGGCCTTCTCAGTATGTGCTAGCCACGCATATTGGTGAGGTGTGTCTGTACCAACTGACGAGTCCAACAGCACACTGGGGCGAAACGCTGGCATTTTATATATGAGTGTACCGGACCAATTTTATCATATTAATTGATAATTTATCTGCTCAACGGAAATAACATCATGTTCCCATTCGGGAATATTCATAACCTATTTGGATTGTCAAGGTAAGGTTTTTGTTTTATGAAAGGGAGCTTGACTTCCGTAGCACATTGGCTTCGCTCGTGAATTCAATACTACTTGTATTTTGTGTCTTGCGATGGCCTTCTCAGTATGTGCTAGCCACGCGTAATGGTGAGGTGTGTCTGTACCAACTGACGAGCCCAACGGCACACTGGGGCGAAACTCTGGCATTTTATGTTTGAGTTGACCGGACCAATTTTATCATATTAATTGATAATTTATCTGCTCAAAAGGAAATAACATCATATTCCCATTCGGGAATATTCATGACCTTCAATATAGCGTTGCCTTAGGTTTTTGTGGGTATCTACCCACATAACCTAATGGCGGTACTTTTTGAGGATCCAACCAGCCTTCAGGCTGACTACCTAACAGAAACATACTCAGAGTAGTCACTCAAAGAAAGTTCCAAATTCCACCACCCAAGCACCCTAATACTATAGTCAAAGAACATTGAACAATCCATAGAAACTTCCACAGAGTTGCCACTCAAATACATGTTCCGGATTCCAATAGTGCGGAAACAGATGGTGAAAATAGGAACAGCAGTGTTTCTGTGTTCTTTTTTGTTGAGTTATAGCGTTTTTTGTTAGCCAGTCTATAAGGTACGAAAACAGGGTTAACACTCTTGCTTGTAGTAAGGTAACTGTACCGGTTTTTGTCACTGATCCAGTCTTCGTCACTCTCGTATATAAGTACAAAAAATAAGCATGTCAACGGGTCTTTCTCAACGCACGAAGTCTTACGAGATGCGTCATACCTTCCTTGCCAATAAGGAGCAACATTGCCAAATCATGCGTGTGATGTCATAGGTGATTCCCTGCCTCAAACATCTCCTGTGAGCTGAGCAGTCTTGACGCGCCATTTGCTTCTCGCATGTGCTAAGCACGCGCACGAGTTAATTATGTGCATGCGTGTTATGTTCCGACATTTTAAAATGTTACAAGTGCGTGATATAGTTGGTAATTGTTTCTGTAACATATGTGATTTGTTATTTCGTGCTCACGTGCCTAGTTTTGTTAAAAATGCCGGTGAGGAACACTGGATTAAAAAAAATGCACTTTACCAATGCTCGTCATTTGTGATGAAAACTGGCACATTGTCATTTCTCCTTGCAAAACCTAACTAACAGCGGCAATATACTTATAATGTAGCTCTAAAGTACACTGTATTAATTAAATTATCATTTGATCATCGTGTCCAGTAGTCGTCATAGCTGACGAACTTTAGAGCACATTCGTGACGAACACTAGTGCACGATAATGTTAATGTTTGTGTTAACGTTTCGCAACCAATAAACATTTACAGGGTATTGTTATTATTACGTAGGCCTCTCTTCATGATGGCCGCACCACTGTGGGCCTAGTTTTTTTTTGGCTAGGCGTGCTACAGAGGATTTTTTTAATTTTTATTGAGATGATAAATGATATATTATTCTAAGACTAAATCTTTGCTTTCAGGCAATATGTTAGATAGTTATTGTTGTTTTAAGGGGCGGAACTACGAGGTCATCTGCCCCAGGCTATATGTCGAAACGCACAGTTCTGAATTATGATATTGAGCAAATGGAAGCTGCTATTAAGGCTGTTGTGGAGGACGGCATGAGTATTAAAAAGGCCGCGGAGAGGAATGGTGTTCCGAGAAACACCCTCTCGGACAAAATTAAAGGAAAATCTCCTAGAGAGAGGAAAATGGGGCCATTTTAACAAAGGAAACTGAGGCTATGCTAGTTCAACGGGTAATCTCACTACGAAAAGCGGGGTCCTGCTAACAAAGGACGATTTGCAAAAGCGTCCAGTGCCTTACACAAGAATTGAATAGGGACTTTCCTTTCAAAGATGGCCGCCAGGAAGGAAATGGCTTGAATCTTTCATAAAAAGAAATCCAGGTCTATCTTTTACGAACCCCTCAAAATTTGACAGTAAGCCGTGCTGCAATTACAGAACATCGAAATAAAACCTGGGTTTCAGAAGTCTACAGCTATTCAGTGGAAAACGACTTCCAGTCTATTTTGTCAGACCCTCGGCGACTGTTCAGCGCTGACGAGACGGTTTTCTTTCTCAATCCGAAAGGTAACAAAGTGCTGGCGAACAGGGGTTACAAGACGATATATCAGCAAGTGAATTCGGATGAGAAAGAATGCTTGACGGTACTTCTAACAGGCAGTGCCCACGGCGATATTTCTCCTTCCCTTGTAATGTTCAAGTATGAACGTCTGCCGCAAGACATCATTATTGCCTCAATGCCAGCACACTGGGGCATTGGCAAATCGCCAAACGGGTGAATGACGGGGGGAAGTGTTTTACGAATTTCTCAGTAACATATTTCATCCTGGGTTGGTTGAGAAGGAGATTCCTCTCCCTGACATTATTCATAGACGGGCACTTGTCACACTTGACCATACATACTAGTAAATTTTGTGAGGATCATGGAATTGTTTTGGTCGCTTTACTACCTAATGTCACACACGTACTTCAACCCACGGATGTAGGGGTTTTTAAGCTACTAAAGACTGCCTGGAAGAAAATTGTACATGAGTGGCAACTTCAGAGGGTTTCTATGGCAATAATCGGTGTTAGGCCTCGGCGAATGGTCATTTTCCGGGCTGTTATGCCGTGGTCTCACTTTTTTAGAGCAGAATTACGATATTTTTCTGCTCGTATGTCTTCTACCCACCAATCCCGCTTCCCGTTGCCGTCTTTTTTTCTTTTTTTTAATATTCCATTTTTATTAAAAAAACATAATTACTGGTACTGTTTTATTCGTAAATGTTAGCCTCCAAGTCGATAAATCGGTGTATTACGCAACAATTGACAGAAGTGCATTAGAAACAGCAGACAAGGAAAATTAACAATGTGACGGCAATTGGTGCAAACAGGTGACGAATATAGGAAAAATCCAAATACATCGTGCCGAACACTGGCGCAAAAACACACTTAAAAAAATCGTCATTTTTCCTAAAACGAATATCTTTGATATTTGGTCTTTCCTAGTGTTTGAGTAGAGTTTAAGGTTAGGTACAGTGCTTTTGTTGATTAACTTTACCAAAATGTGTATGGTGTATATGATTTCTTGTCTAAATCTCCCTTAACATGACGACCATTGGTGCATTTACCTTACAAACAGTAATTTTCGTCCACACAGTGGTCTAACCAAGTGGTGACCAATGGTATTATCCTGTCCCTGGCCATAGTAAAATGTGGTTTCCTTCTGAAAATGACTAGGGGAATGTGATGCCTGATCCGATCCTCGTTTAACATAGCGACTAATGTTTTAATCAGTTTATAATTACAAAGTTAAAAAGTTGATGGTCCCACATTCACCTCTCAAAAGTAGCCATTTCGCCCCACATCTCTCTATTCACGGATGTTACATAGGGATCATTTCCTTAGTTTTTGTGAATGTGGTGCAGCCCCATAACTGGCACACTAGGTACACGGCTAGTTAGGGCAAAAATGCCTGCATGTTTATCATTTTGGTTTGGTAAAATTAAAACCAACTTACATGGACCCTATACTGTTTGTCAGAAAGCAAAGGCATTGAATTGGGAGTATCTCAATACGGTAATTAAAACATTCAATATTTTACCAGTTACATCAAAATAGTTCAGCCAACATGTACTTTTGTAAATATAGAGTGAGGACAGGTCGCAATGACTCACCGTCACAATTATAGCATGTGCTGATTACAACAGTGGGCTGCGAAGCCCTGGATGCTGCCATACCATTTATTACATACGCAGGTGGCAAGATACCTTAGTTGTGATAATTAAGACCTGCAGTGAAGTACTGTAGCCTGTATCGTATCCCGTGAACATGGTTAGGCATAGAACAAAACATTGAATTTTCCTTGTGGAAACTTCGTCTTCTCAAGAAGAAATTTACAGTAAATTTGTTCGCAAGTTTCAGCGCCGTGCGATTTTTAATTGTGGGGGAACCTCAAACAAAAGGTATACAGAAACAATCCGCGTACTCGGGAAGCTCTCGAGAACGAAATAACTGTGCTGATACGAAATATCAGTGAGGATACTGGTCATCTCCGTCTGACGTCGCCCTTCTTCAGCTTGACCCATGCCTCCTGGAGTATTTTCCAAGTTCCTTATACCGTTGGTATGTCGTTTGGATGGTCGAAACATTGACATTTGACTGTCTTGCAACGTATCGTATGCTTCTTCCATCTTCAGTCAAGGCTACAGCTCTTGCAGCTTCTTCCCGTGTAAGAACCATGTTTTCTTTGCGAAATGAACTTAAAAAGTGATGAGAAATCATTTGAAGAATACATTTTATCAAACAAAGCAAATTTGGTTGTAGGGATGAGATTTGGTCACTCAAGCACTTAAAGTTTATTGCAGGAAATGAACTAATGGAAATGGAGACGTAGGCTACCGTCTGCCTGGGGTGTCATAAATCAAACTTTATATCGTTAATTTAAGGGAAATGGGTGGTAAACATACACTCTGAACAGAGAACAGAGAAAGGTCTGATAATAGTATAAAGTGACATAATTGAGGCAGTATGCAGCTAATACGTAAGTTTTAATGTTAAAAAATCAACTGTTGTGTTTTTTTTTGCCGGGGAGTGTATTAAAGAAACTATGCAAGTGAAACTTGGACTGTTGGAGCAGCAGAATAATGGAGAATTGAAGCGCTTGAAATGTGGTGTTACAGGAGAATGATGAATATCAGATGGGTAGATATGGTTTCAAATGAAGAGGTATTAAGATGAGTGGGAGAGGAGAGATGTTTCTGGTGACTGCTAAAGAGAAGAGATAGGCTATAGATAAAGCCCTGCGCGGATGTGGATATCCGCGGATATCCGCAAAATTTTTCGCCATGCGGATATAATTTGCATGACTGTGCGGATAGGGGATATGCTGCGGTTATGTTTCGAGTAAATTTGCGGATAGTTTTTAGAATACCGTACAATGTGGAACTTACGATAATAGGCTATATGATAAGCCAATCTACAGCTTCATGCTTAAAAGAGGAATACTCCTATAGCCTATTGCGTACGAAATATTCAGGCACGTATTGCACTTATACACGAGGAGATAATTTTACTCATATGCTTTCAACTACATTTTATTAAGTACCGTATGTTTGTAGTAAATGGTCTTGACATCTCATCAATTCTCACTGCCATTATTACTATACGTACGAGATATAATGCTGTCAATGAGCTTCTTAGTTCATCGTGGTGACATTAACATTTCTCAAGTCAGCGAATATCCTGGAAGATCTGGTTCCATGTGTATCTGTAGATTTATTTCCAACTTGGCACTAAAACACGTTGACTGTGATATTGCAACAGAGGGAGTTATGACATCAACTATGCGAACATGGATGGGTCAAGTAGCAGACGGATGATGACTGACTTGGAATTTCCGGTCAAATGCCAATCCCTTTCTCCAAGCGTAAAGAGAAGTTCACTTATTATTAGTGAATGTTACTGCGACCGGGAGTATGAAAATCATTTCACCAACATGGATAAACTATCTATTAAAATAAAACAAGGTGAATATTCAATAGTGCGTGAAACAAAGCTCAAGTCAACGATATGGCAGACAATATAGTAGGGTGTTCTACATGTAAAAAAGTGTATTCATACTTAGGACACAAATCAGGCACATCAAACTTACTGAGGCACAAGTGCAAAAGTAGCCAAAAAAGTATAGCCAGATTTTTGTCTAAAGCGGAGGTCAAGAAACCAGAAGTGTCAACCTTGCAATGAAGCAATTTGTCAGGAACGACTTTCTCCTCAAATGTCTAAATGGGTTGGTTTAACACAGTTTGCTTTATCTAATAAATTAAAAATAATATTGAAATATCAGCAGATTTGGATAAAAGTCATGCGGGGCGGATAACAGTGATGTGGATGCAGATAACGTTTTGTTTATCCGCTCAGGGCTCTAGTTATAGGACACAAACTAAGTCACTCAGGAAAAGCAAGTTTAGTTATGGAAGGAAGGGTCGAAGACAAGAACTGTAGGGGTAGACCAAGGTTAGAATATGTTAAACAGATTGCCTTGGATGTAGGGTGTGGTAGCTATATAGAGATGAAATGATAAGCTCAGGACTGGGAGGAATGGAGCGCTGCTTCAAACCATTCAAAAGACTGAAGCTCAAACACACATTAAAGAAAGCTTTCCAGTCGATCAACACACAGTGTGCCCAATTATATTCGGCGGGGAACAAGCATTTACCTTCTCTAACCTGAAAGACATGAGATATTATTACAATATGGGGAACTATACCTCACCATATTCACAGGACACAAGACAGACTACAGTACTTCAACACAAGTCGTAATATTATCTCAACTAAGGTGACTCAACACGATCCACCCACCATATGGCCCCGACGAGGTTCCGTTCTATAGAGAAGCCCTTTCTTTAGTTGTGTTTATACTTGTTTAATGATGCCAGTGGCTTCATATGGTAAAAAGCACTGTCGTTGCACAATACAATCTGGATGCAATTCAACGTTCAGTCAAGAAATATAGCTCTGGTCTCAGGGTTAGAATGGGGTACATTCAGGCCTCGTGGGGTTAAACTGAGAAGAGGTCGGTTTCCTCACCTTGATTACAAATACACACAAAATTTGAGACACCACAATAACACAGAGATTTGTTTAACCATGTCCTTCTATATTCGAAAGCCATACACACTGAAAGTTAAATATCTCGGCTTGGTGTGTAAAATTGTTTGGCTGCCACTCGGTTTGCTATGAGACATTGTTATGAATTCAAAACTTCAGCTCACAGCAGTTCTTAAAGCTTCACTACTGTACGTTGTCCCTGTCACTCCACCTAATCTTTCTCACTCTACGTTATGCCTTCAGTTCAAGGGCAGATGTTATCTCCAAAATGGCTGGTTGTAGCATCACAGGGTTTGGACAGTCAGTTTCAAAA
The DNA here is from genome assembly GCA_946902985.2 of Meconema thalassinum. Taxonomy (NCBI): domain Eukaryota; kingdom Metazoa; phylum Arthropoda; class Insecta; order Orthoptera; family Tettigoniidae; genus Meconema; species Meconema thalassinum. Next base: position 125,717,526 of record OX336397.1, read on the forward strand.
TTTTAAATTCTGTAACATACGATCGTCAAAATATTTGAATGTTTAATGATTTTCATCCGCTGATTGCGGCTTCAGTGGCGTAGTTGGTTGCATGCTGAGCTTCTATGCCTAAGATCGCGGGTTCAAACCCGGCTGAAGTTTAGAATAGAATACTCTCTGCTCCGAATCTCGTATAGCAAGAGATTGGGGCAGAGCAACCATCACCTGATACATGTGAATATTAGTTAGTGATTCCCAAAGAGACTAATACATAAATCGTTCTCGATAAGATTAATAAATCGCAACATGAATTTAACAAATAAGTCTCAGAACCTACAAATAATGTACTTGGTATTAAATGTTATTATCTAAACACTAATAAAGGCTATTAATTACGTACTATAAGAGAGAAGTTGGAGATTTAGAATGTCAGATCCATGCCGGATTAGAACTTGCTCACATAAGTATTAGCTGGCCTCACTTATGTTCCCTTGTCAAATGAGATGTAAAACGTCTGTCCCATCAGCTGAGTGGTGGAGCAACAATATACAAAGCCAGAGTTTGTGGGTTCGGTCCCATTTGAGTCCAACCTTCCATCTACTGTAAATGTATATAATAAGTGATAACTGTTGGGAGAAAACAATTATTAAAATAATCATTTCTCATTGTTCTATTTTCAGAACTGAATTCCCAAGCTGCTCGTCTTCAGGAGGTAGTTACTTCTAAGTACTGAAGAGTTGCCAACATAGCAAGATATCATTGTCAGAGTCAACGGTTTTTCATATTTTAGTCAGAAATGAGCGACCAGAAGATCTCTTCAGGTGATTTACCAAGAAAGTTAGCTGTTGTACCCGATGATTTTCCAAAGAACTACTTGTCACCAGATCAAGCAAACCAAATCAAGAAAGTCATCGCTAGCAATATTGCCAATGGCTTTAAACGAGAATATTATCCCCAAATCGATTCTTGTTTGCTCAGTTTAGAAGGAGCTTTAATTGTAGCTTGTCCTGACCAACATACTGAAACGTGGTTAACATTGCTTATTAGAGAGAAACTGATACTCGTATGTCCTGGCCTCAAGATCATTAATATAGAGGATATACCCCAATTCACCACTTGCCATGTGTATCTCCGTGAAGGAACTGACATGAATTTAAAGCTATTTGAGCGCCAAAACCGTGGTGTGAACACCGCGTACTGGAGAATTGTACAGAGGGGGCTTCCATACGGCTGTAAGGCATTGGTTGACGAAGCCTCCATGGAGATGTTGAAGGCAAACAACAACAGTTTGTACCATTCACTTTCCAAAGTTAAATTTGAAAGGCATGTCAAGAGGGTGCGAAGTCCTACTACAGGATGTCTGTAATGCACAATATTTATCAGGGGCAGGGTTTGTAGCTAGGGACACCTTAGTTCCTTTTGTACTTGAAAGTTGGTAACACATTCTGAAATGTTGGTAGGCCTAAGGGTGTCAATAAAGTTGGTGGTTTTAGCATTAGCAGTAGTGTCAATTTATGTAGGCCTACATTCAAGAATTGGATTTTAAAAAGAAGGAAGCTTGTTTTTTTACGTGACAGTTAATTAGCAACCTCTGTTACGGGACCTCCATTATTACTTGAGAATTCTCAAGTAATAGAGAATTCGAACCACAGAATGTGATATTTCACTTGGAAAATCTCTTGTGCATTAACCGGGAATCGAAACCTGGTCCTAGGCAGGTAGCTTGGCCACTGCACTATCATGCATTGGATTCTATCGTCTGCTTTGATAACCTAAGAGGCTTTTCCCTAAGCTGGGTATACTTACAGTAGGGAGGCCAATTCCTTTGTGCTCCTTTATGGCAAGTGGTCCCACAGAACCTGTCATCCATCCAAGTTCAGACCATCCCCAAAGTAGCTTAACATTGGGGCACTTGGGAGATGTCTGAAGAATAAGAGAATGGCATTCCACTGCTGGTCCACCAATAGCTTGTTTTCTTCCCTTGAATGCGGTGTTATTGGCGTAGGTTAGAGGGAAATGTAGTTTTTCCCCCGTGTGGTTGTGACAGTATGAGCGGTGGTGAGTAATGGTATATAGTGCACAGCTGCTACTGGCAGAGTTACTGACTCAGTGAGGAAAGCAATGCCTAGTATGCCCCATTATAGCACTCCCTTGGTTTCTGTGGTTTCTATCCATGGAATCTACAGATTTGGCCAAATTATTTGCAACTCTGTTAAAGTAACCACAGTGTGTTTTCAGCTCTTTGGACTGTAGTCACACTTAGCCCCAGCCCAGGAACTGTCTTTCTTGATTTCAATATATCTATCTCCAGTGTGCCTCTGGAACAAGCAGATCACTTGTAAGTATTCTCTCTAGAAGCTGCTCATCGGTGAAGGATGTTGAGAACAGAATACATGCACATCGGGTCTTCCTGATGAGAAATATTCACCAAGTTGCTCAGTTGTCATCTCCACCCTGCTCTGTGGATATGACACCTGGGCTTTTTATCATATCCATAGTACATTGGCACTGCTCGTAGTATCATAGTAGCCTTGCAGTATGTACTAGCCAGTGTCTTGGTGAGCTGTACCATACCAACTGATGAGCCTTCCCAGTATGTACTAGCCAGTGTCTTGGTGAGGTGTACCATACGAACTGATGAGCCTTCCCAGTATGTACTAGCCAGTGTCTTGGTGAGGTGTACCATACCAACTGATGAGCCTTCCCAGTATGTACTAGCCAGTGTCTTGGTGAGGTGTACCATACCAACTGATGAGCCTTCCCAGTATGTACTAGCTAGCACCTTGGTGAGGTGTACCATACCAACTGATGAGCCTTCCCAGTATGTACTAGCCAGCATCTTGGTGAGGCGTACCATACCAACTGATGAGCCTTCCCAGTGTGTACTAGCTAGCATCTTGGTGAGGTGTACCATACCAACTGATGAGCCTTCCCAGTATGTACTAGCTAGCATCTTGGTGAGGTGTACCATACCAAATGATGAGTCTTCCCAGTATGTACTAGGTAGCATCTTGGTGAGGCTTACCATACCAACTGATGAGCCTTCCCAGTATGTACTAGCTAGCATCTTGGTGAGGTGTACCATACCAACTGATGAGCCTTCCCAGTATGTACTAGCCAGCATCTTGGTGAGGTGTACCATACCAACTGATGAACCTTCCCAGTATGTACTAGCCAGCATCCTGGTAAGGCGTACCATACCAACTGATGAGCCTTCCCAGTGTGTACTAGCTAGCATCTTGGTGAGGTATACCATACCAACTGATGAGCCTTCCCAGTATGTACTAGCTAGTATCTTGGTGAGGCGTACCATACCAACTGATGAGCCTTCCCAGTATGTACTAGCTAGCATCTTGGTGAGGTGTACCATACCAACTGATGAGCCTTCCCAGTATGTACTAGCCAGCATCTTGGTGAGGCATACCATACCAACTGATGAGCATTCCCAGTATGTACTAGCTAGCATCTTGGTGAGCTGTACCATACCAACTGATGAGCCTTCCCAGTATGTACTAGCCAGTGTCTTGGTGAGCTGTACCACACCAACTGATGAGCCTTCCCAGTATGTACTAGGTAGCATCTTGGTGAGCTGTACCTTACCAAGTGATGAGCCTTCCCAGTATGTACTAGCCAGCATTTTGGTGAGCTGTAACTTACCAACTGATGAGCCTTCCCAGTATGTACTAGCCAGCGTCTTGGTGAGGCGTACCATTCCAACTGATGAGCCTTCCCAGTATGTACTAGCTAGCATTTTGGTGAGGTGTACAATACCAACTGATGAGCCTTCCCCGTATCTGTAAGTTGCGTTCAAAAAGTAACGAGCCGGAGGCTGTAATGCGCAAACCGGTGAATACAACGGCTAATCGTGGCGTGGTTCCGACCAGAGCATGGAAGGTCACAACCCGTCGCTAGAGGGCACGCGTGCACGTCACTTGACGATACAAAGCGAGCAGCAGCATGCATCAATCATCTAACCAAGACCAAGACAGTAGGCCATTCGAAATGCTTCCTGGTGTGTTTGAAGACTGTGGAGCACTCATTGGGCACACACTTTGCGCAAGTGCAGTCTTTCGTTTATGATGGTGTGCACACTTCCGACGCTCAATCCAACCCCGGCGGCTATGGCGTTCACTGTCACTCGGCGGTCCTGGGTAATGAGTGCATCAACCAGCTGGACGTTATCATCGGTAATGCAGGGGGGTGCCCCAGACCGGGCTTCATCGGCTAACGACACCCGTCCTTCCCTGAAGCGCTTGTGCCACACCTTGACCCTTGCAAGGGACATGCAGTGTTCGCCGTACACTTGTGACATTCGGCGATGAATGTCCGTTCCCCCTACTTCTTTCGCTGTCAGAAACCGAAAAACACCTCTTTGCTCTTCGTTTGACGCCTCCATGTCACTGTTTTCAATGCAACTGGCAGCGTTGGACGATTGATGCATGCTGCTGCTCACTTTGTAACGTGACGTGCACGCGTGCCCTCTAGCGACGGGCTGTGACCTTCCACGCTCTGGTCAGAACTACACCTCGTTACACACGTCACGATTAGCCGATGTCGTCACCTGTTTGCGCATTACAGCCTCGTTACTTTTTGAACGAACCTTATACTAGCCAGCCTCTAGGTGAGGCGTACCATACCAACTGATGAGCCTTTCCAGTGTGTACTAGCCAGTGTCTAGGTGAGGTGTACCGTACCAACTGACGAACCCAATAGTGCACTGGCTCGAAACGTTGGCAATACTGAATTGAGCTAGCCGGATCAGTTTTTCTAAATATTTGATAATGTGTTGATGTGCATAATCGACACTTAACAATGTACTGTGTTGTATTTGGATCTTTTCTGCAAGCTTAACTCTGTAGTGCCGGGGAAAAGTGGCATAAGTCAGTATTCCTTAGTTAATTCTAGTGGGCATTTGTATCATATCCAACTGGAGAAGAGATGCACAAGTGATTGTGCAATTACAAAGGAGAAACTGAAGTATTTAAAAATGTCAATAGTTTAAGTCACGTACCCACTAGGGGACAAGTTCCTGGCCCTGTTGCACGGAACATCTTGGAACAATGCCGCGGGTCATGTCGCTTGTACATACCAGCCAGTTGTTGCAGAGATGTCGCCCGAGGAGGTTGTCTTGATCAGCGCTGCATACATTATTCCAAGAGAATCGAAATGTAAGAGAAAGGGAAGGTGGAGGGTGCGGAACTACAGAGACAAAGAAGAGATATTTTAAGTGATCTTCGAATATCTGACGGATCATTTGTAATTTTACTAGAATGACAACAACTGATTTTGAAACACTATTACAAAGAATCGGGCCTTCTATAGCCAAGCAAGGCACGATATTACGGAATGCTGTTGGCCCTGTCTACTGGAGATTCATACCATCCGTACTCCGAGCTTTCTTGTTATACTTGATGATGCCATACTGTAGCCTCGGCGGTATTTCCTCATGCGCGTATCAATTAATATATTATTGATATAATATTTCACCATGAGTACAGTGTTCATCTTGCTACTCGCGTAGCTCTGAACCCACATATTGCCATAGGCCGCAAATTCGTCCTGGGTTACTTCCAGCATTAGTAAATCAGAAGAAAAAAGCACATAATTACGAAATATTTTGTAACTTCCCGCATTGTATAGGAGATGTATTGTATACGGGAAGCACGTTTTGATTCAGGCACCTCGGAATTCCGGCAGTGAATTTTACAGCTATAAAGAGCACTTAAGCATCGTGCTCTTGGCTTTTGTAGATGCTAAAAATACTTTTATATATGCTAATTGTGGTGAACATCTGCCAAAGGAAAGTCATTTGACAGTGGAGTGCTTCAAGAGACTTCATTCTATAAAGCTATGACTAAAACCCGGATAAATTGGACCGAACATGCTCTTTGTACTGGTGGGAGACGGCGCGTTTGCACTGACTGAAGACATGATGAAGCCATATCCTGGTATCCGCTGAGAAATTGGACCTGGTATTATGTTGAATTTGGAAGCGTTAGTAAGACCACCCACTCAATCTGCTATGGCAATAAGAGACCAGTTCGCTGAATATTTCAGGAGTGCACAAGGAAGTGTTCCATGGCAGATATACACATTTTCCCATTCGCACTATAATAAAAATATCTTAATTAAACTTAAATGTGACTTGTGTCTCCAATGTGTCTGTGCTGCCAGAAGTAGTCGCTCCTTTCAGTAAAAACTTAATGGAATCATAGGCAAACCATGAACTAGATTTCACACCATCCCGACCACTACCAGTGATTTTCGTACACGTTTTTTTCTTTTTCCACAAATAAACTGTGAGCGGAGTGCGTGAACTTTGGCCTCTACTGCTTTTCTTGACAATTTCAATGCATTAGCTATATCCTCCCATGCGTCGTGTTTAATAATCTTCTTAATCTTGGTGTGAAGTGTCCAATAACATTTTGGTTTAGTACAATAAGTTTCAGTACGGTCTTGTTTCCCCACACTGCTGACATGTTGAGCGGCACTTAGCTTCCCATCTACACTCACTAAGAACTTATGCCGGAATGTTGCGCGACCCTGTGCGCACCCAACAAGGAGCATGTCCTGCATCATGCGCAAATGCCTCAACATGTTGCATGCAACGTCAGGGAACGGTGCGAAATGTTGCGTGCGTCTCTAAGACTCGACGTTGCACGCGTCATGTTGAAGGGCATTTGTCCCCTAGTGGGTACGTGGCTTTATTCATTAGGACAGATTCTTCACTCACTCGTAAAATTTAACGTCTCGACTTGTGGCACTTTTCCCCGGCACTACAGAAATTATACTGTAATTAAGTTTAGTGCTATGATCTGTTGATCCTTACGCCACAAATCTCAGCTGCTCTCTCCTGACATTTGGCAACAGGAACTAACTGTACAAGTGTAAGAGAAACTACTAATTGACGACCACAGCATATTTCTGTTCTTGCCTCTGCGCAGTTATTGTTGTTGGTTCATCATTCTAGCAGCCGATGTGAATACTTCCGCAGGAACTAACCAAGTGCACTTTGTTCCCCTCAAACTCATTGTTGTGCCATCAGAATATAATCTTGCTCTACCAGGGTTCGATTCCCGGCCAGTGCATGTGAGTTTTTCAAAGTAAAATATCACGTAGTGGTTTGGATTACACATAGATATGGATGCCCCGTGGCTCAGGATAAGTGGAGGCTTTGAGGGGGCAGTGACATGGTGAGATGTCACTCCCTAGTGGCATGAAAATAAACTGAGAATAGTTATTTATTCTTTAAATGTGTATAACAATGTTTAAAAAATATAAGATTGGAGTAAACTCCATTTACAGTCTCTCAAACTCAATGCCTCGCTTTCACGTGACAGTCAAAGAACTGTGGATAAAGCTTGAATGGGAGGGGGACGCAATGACACGTGGATTCTGTGTGATAGGCCAGGCTTGTCACCCAGTGCTGCTTGACAGGGGCAGGATGATACAGCCTGCATTGCCAGCCAAAAAACACTCATTCAAATATTATTACAGTTACACTATCGATTCCCTGCAGTTTTGGACCTCCACTACAGCACACTCAGTTAGTAAAAGCCCCGACTAATTTAATACACTGTACACTAACCTGAGGCTTTTTATATTCCAACTTAAAATGCCGACCAACACCAAACCTAGATCTTTCTCATAACACAATAATTTCATAATTTCAACTCCTTCTTATCAAATAACCCATTAGAGGTCTCTCTGTTTCATATTTCACTTCAATTATGATGTTGCTGCTAAAATATTCAATTAAATAGTATCTCTCAGTTAAGCAACATTGGGCGTGGTTACCGTGAAATGGGTGACCAAGTCAAATATCATTCAAGCATTGATTTAAATCACTATTAATAATAACGTGTCATAGCAGATATCACTGTTTGGAACCAAGTGTCTGTCTATTCTTCTTCTAAAAGAAATCTAACAGTCAAAAATTAATAAAACCACCAGCCGATCGCCGATAAGTAAGACTTTGTGAGCACTGCCTTGGTCTCCGAGCAGCATTGTAGTTCCTCAGCCAGATGACCAGGGTTATATTCCCAGTACTGGCCAGGAGGTCTTGATCCGCGTTGTCCCAGCGTCGTAATGACAATTGGGAAGCTTCAGTGCGTGGCAGCATGGGTCAGGAAACCATGAAATGTGGCTGAGGGAAGTGTTGTGTTGACCACATGACCTCCCTTCCTCTGTAGGTTTGGAGCCGGGCAGCAGCCATCTTGGACACTATGCGCCTTAATGGCCAGCCTTCGCAGTGTAAAAGCGACTTTGTATAAAATACAAAACACTTATCATTATTATTATTATTATTATTAACCAGTTAAATTGTCACCAGCTGTTTCTGTTCACGATCGCGAGATTAACAGTCAGGTAAAACTACAAGCTTCCTTTGATTTGATTGTATTTAGTTTAGAAATCTTACCATGGACTGGACCTAATTGGTCATTATACAGAATTTTATCAAAATTCTGTGAAGTGCTTCATAATATAAATTGGAAATACCTTGAGACTGGCTCAGGAAGATATTTACTTTGGCGTAATTGTCTTTAAGAATACTGTAATTATATTTGCATGCAACACATATTTATTGTTACCTCGAGTGATACAGGCTGGACGTTTGTTTTAGACGAGTGAAAAATCTTAATGGAAGCCTGGAGGCGAGTTACTGCAGTACCTGTGCTGTTATCAGCTGCCCCAAGAGGTCCGATGATTGACGAAGCTGTCTCACGCTACTTCTGAAGTACAGTCATTGGCAAATATAACGGAGTTCTGTTCGTAACTATGTAACGTGTACTTCCGTGTTACACAATACTTCGACGTGGACTGTACTGTCAGCGGGGTGGTGTCACCACGTGCTCAAGTCTGAAATTCCATTACATCAGATCGGTGGTGACAAGTTTGAAGCGATAGGGTGAGAGAGTGACTGTGTGCAGGCTCACCCACAGGCTTCAAGGTCAAGGGCAATCGTCGAAAAAAACGTCCTGCCTGTACACGATGCGAGTTGTTCAATGTATGCTATTTCTGTATGCTCTGAGGTTCAGTGAACTCATAGAAATCACTATTTGGGCAATTTTGTTTCAATTAGCACAAACCTGAGGCTAACAATCTGTAAATTCCATCAGTTCTGAAGCTTACTTATTTCTTTCTTGCCTCCTGTTGGCAAGGAAAGGATTACATTAATTATGACTGCCATGAAATGCCTATGGCTGAGTTTGATGAGTCAGAAACAGCTTAAGTGAAAGCGATGTATAAATGTGTATGTGGATTCTCAAGACCAAAAACAAAATATGAAAGTTGGTATGTCAATTAGATTCACCATTTCCTGTAAATTATTGAGGACTGGATTCTTTTTGGAGATATATTTAGTTAATAAACATATTCAATTGTTATATGTACTTGCCATAACTACTAACATCAGAGCTGTTACCATCAAATATATATTCTTCTATTGCTGATAATATTTTCTTTTTTTCCACAACCTTTATGCTCCTTATCCTACAAGCAACTTCAAATGAGAGTGTTTTGTCTTTCAACATCCGATCTAAAGTCTGTTCGCGGTGTCGAGATAGTGTGCGTAAATACTTCCACGTGGTTACTTGACTGCCTGGACAGGGAAACACGCCCAGTTCAAGTCATCGGCTATACCGGGCAGAGGTAGCCAAGACTTGCTGCACTGTATAGCCTACTGTTGCCTGTCATAGGCAGTTAAGAACAAAGTCATTAATTAAATAAATACATAAACGAACCATAAATAAACCGCGCTATAGTATGTAACCTTCACATGTAGGCTATACACAGCACTGATGTTGGGGTACGTTCAACAGACACTGCTCTAGGGACCACTTGTGGGCAGCCCTGCAATCACGTGTACAACTGTGTTTACTTCCACTGTCTCAACTGGGCGAACAGACTTTAGTCCGCAAGCCTCTGTTTCCGAATGATTTTCCTCCATGATCCCCTATTAGCGGTTGGCACTGTGGCCTTCACTACTTCTTCACATCTCACTTTGAAATTGTTGAACACTGAATTTAACCATCACCGTTGTACGAGAGGCTTTGTAGAGATTAATAAATGTTCTTTCAGTTTTTAACATCAGTTCTTTGTAACTAGGAAGCTAATGGAGCTCGCAGCAACCAGTCTGAGGTGAGCAGTGAGCGAGAAGTGCTTCAAACCGAATGAGCAATAATATCTGTAAATAATATTGACGTGTTACACAAGTTATTTTTAAAGAAACATTTCTCCTGTGTTCAAAGATCCGAGGTGAAACCCACCAGTTTTGTGACTACAGTATATCCTGAGGTGGTTTGGTATGTATAGAGCCAGTAGCTTTTTGAAATATGGTAATGAGAGTTGATTGTGCTAAATGTTCCGGCATAACTCAACAAAATGACAGTGTTTCGCCCCGGTGTGCGATTGGGCTCTTCAGTTGGTTAAAGCACACCTCACCAAGACACTGTCTAGTACACACTGGGAAGGCCATTGCAAGACGTATTTGATACATGTGTATCCACGTCACGAGCAAAGCCAGTGCACTATGGGAGTCGAAACTCCACTCCAAAGCAATTATAACCTTACCTTGGCATTGAATATATATTTTCAAAAGAAAAATATGTATTGTCCGTTGAGCCATTATATATTTAAACACAAATTGTGCTAAATGTTCCGGCATAACTCAACAAAATGACAGTGTTTCGCCCCGGTGTGCGATTGGGCTCTTCAGTTGGTTAAAGCACACCTCACCAAGACACTGTCTAGTACACACTGGGAAGGCAATTGCAAGACGTATTTGATACAGTGTGTATCCACGTCACGAGCAAAGCCAGTGCACTATGGGAGTCGAAACTCCACTCCAAAGCAATTATAACCTTTCTTTTGAAAATATATATTCAATGCCAAGGTAAGGTTATAATTGCTTTGGAGTGGAGTTTCGACTCCCATAGTGCACTGGCTTTGCTCGTGACGTAGATACACATGTATCAAATACGTCTTGCAATGGCCTTCCCAGTGTGTACTAGACAGTGTCTTGGTGAGGTGTGCTTTAACCAACTGAAGAGCCCAATTGCACACCGGGGCGAAACACTGTCATTTTGTTGAGTTATGCCGGAACATTTAGCACAATTTGTGTTTAAATATATAATGGCTCAACGGACAATACATATTTTTCTTTTGAAAATTATATATTCAATGCCAAGGTAAGGTTATAATTGCTTTGGAGTGGAGTTTCGACTCCCATAGTGCACTGGCTTTGCTCGTGACGTGGATACACATGTATCAAATACGTCTTGCAATGGCCTTCCCAGTGTGTACTAGACAGTGTCTTGGTGAGGTGTGCTTTAACCAACTGAAGAGCCCAATCGCACACCGGGGCGAAACACTGTCATTTTGTTGAGTTATGCCGAGACATTTAGCACAATTTGTGTTTAAATATATAATGGCTCAACGGACAATACATACTTTTCTTTTGAAAATATATAATGAGAGTTGAATCGTAAAGAGGTTTTCTCAACAGTGATTTTTAAAGACATGACATTGCCACTGAGAAGCAAATTCAACTTCTTAAATAACATTAATTTGGTTTGAACACGAAAGTGATTTAATAATAACATAACTGCAAGGTATTTGGCTATTTTTGAGTACTCACCTAGGCAATCTGTGCACGAATCAACATTATATTTTTCGCTACCTCTTAGCAGAGAAACTGAATTTGTGTCGGTTAACTTGCGGCACCTGTGAACTGATAACTACATTTTGTGATGCTGTCACCAAATGGGATGTGAGAGGTCCGAAGCAGCTCATTCATATGACTTGCAGTACCGGTACTGTGGATTATTTCTGTATTTCCAAAATTGACACTCTGCGGGAAATCAAGCCCGTGATCTGGGCCCATGACAATTTCAGGAAGAAGGATTTGTTTAGTGCATTACAACAAAGGAGTAACATATAAGTGGGTTTGGAAGTAACCTCATAACTTCTAAATCAAAATATATTAAAACTGTTGGGATAGCCAAAGGACTTGAACAAAATCCTCCATGGTATTAGACAGGTGCAATGATCCATTGGTTATGGGTTATCCCATCCTTTTAGAATATGGAAGGATTAGGGTTCAAGACCTAAGGATATTATACAACATTAACTGGAAATCACATCACCAGATTAGTTCATCACACTGAAGACCTGGTTTGTGAAATAAAAGCGTTCACGTCCCTTCAAGTTAATTTTCCTTGTTTCTCTTCTCAAACTGCTGAAATGGCAGTTTTCCCATAGACCACAGTCACTTCCTTAGCCTCTTCTACTCGGAGGCATCTTGGGTGATCCTTTTCTTTATAATCACAAGGCTCCATGACACTGCCAATTAGGATGATAAAGAGTTTGGGAGTGAGGTAAGGGGATAAAAGAAATATTAATATCTAAGAAATAAAAATAGCCAAACACATAAGCCCATTGTTTTCACAGATACTGCCATGGTCTAGAAGTAAGCATTGTTGCTTCCTAACTGGTTGGTCCAGGTTTGAATCCTGGCTCTGCCAAGCACCACCATGAGGTTTTGAATAAGGTGTACTGAAGTTCATAACAGTTGATTTATTGGGCTTTGTGACATCGTGGTGATGTAGTCCCGAGTACTTGGGTGTGTGTGTTATTGTGATGGCTGTATTAGTGTGTGTATTTGTAATTTTAGACGAGGATTGGGAAGGAGGCAGCCGTGGCCGTAAGTTAGCTACTATCCCAGCATTTGCTTGCAGAAGAAGTGGGGAAAGCAAGGAAAACCACTTCCAAGATGATCGAGATTAGAATCGTCTCGCCTCATGAGGCTGAGTGTACCCCGTTCCAGCCCTCAGCCCAGAATTAAATTTCTTGCCAAAGCCGGGATCCAACTTCCGGGGCAACAACTAAGCATGCTAGCCACTACACCAAGAGGTGATCTGAGAATAGGGATGGAGCCTAACCCAACTCTTCGATCATAATAGAAGTGATTTTCTATGGTTTCTGATTCCCAGAATTTTTGAAACCACACCTGGCAAAGCCAGCTTTATGCTCCATGCACCAAACATTCAATCACCAAATTATTTTACAGGAACAGTTAAATGGAGTAATGGTAGCTCGGGGACTACCATTTCAAAAGTCTTAATCATTCATTTTATCCTCATCACGATGTGTTGATACCCGCACGAGTCTCAGGCGGACACACATTATTACTCTTATGTAAACATCTTGCATAATAATCCTGACCCCACTCATCGTATCTCTGTGAGAAAGATAGACCTACTAGATGTGTATTTACTCAAAGAATGTGTTCCTTTTTTTAAATTTCAGATTTTTGTGTTCCATAATCTTTAGTTAATTGTTATGTTTATTGTTTTTTTTCTTTCTTTAAATTTATTAATGTTAATAAAAAACACCACATGGATGGACAGTGGAGATTGTTGCCTAATGCAGTTGTCTACCGGGAAAGTGATTCAATAAGAGACAGATAGGAAAAAGGAGAATTGCCTTTTTCTATCATTTATCGAGATAAAAAAACTAGGCTTTTTAACTTCTTTTGGAAAAATAAAACAAATAATAATGGGTTCAGTTCAAAGAAGTTCAAAATGATTTAGAAGAGTTGAATATTACAATGCAACAAATTGCAAATAGAGAAGAAAGAGGATTCGGAAGAACAAACATAAGACTTATTAATCAGCAATAACAATATCTCACATCTGACGTGGAAAGGGCAGCTAGAATGAGGAGGAAGATGACAGCTAAATTCGCTGTCAATCCGTAGAGGACTTAAATGTATTTGGTTTGATTTAAGTGCTCCAATGTGGGCGTAAATAAATAAATCTTAGGCTTCCACCTATAAATTTTAACTTGACTAAATTTGTATTGTCATCGCGGCAGGAGATGGCAGTTGAACACGCTGTGACGGGGTGCGGGGGTCTCGCAGTACGCATGCGCGGTCCACCTATTCCAGATCTAAACATATCGGCTCCCTGCATGCCAATCGTTGTCATCGCAGCACACAACACGCAGCCAGAGAGAGAAGGAATGTGCTGAGTGAGTGAAGCAAGTAATGACTAACTTAATGTTTTTGGAATGCGCGATAAGCAGTGAGCGGGAACACATCTGCAGTTCAAACCCAACTGCCAACTCCTGGCGCGATATCAGTATTATACTATCTCTGTTAAGAGGTAAAAATGACCTCACTGCTCCGCCCCTTAAAACAGTAACTAACCATACCGTGTTTGTGTTAGTAATGGGCAATATTTCCATAGGATCCAGATTGCAGTTATGAACCACCTCGTGGCTTAGCTAATAGCTTTAATGGCTGTCACCCTGGAGGTCTTAGTTCGATTCCCGTTCTGCCAAGAAATTTCATTCTGGCCTGAGGACTGAAACGTGGCACACATAACCTAGGCACAACTGCATAGAGGCGGATTGATTCCCACCTCGGCCATCTTGGAAGTGGTTTTCTGTGGTTTCCCCACTTCTCCTCCAGGCAAACGCTGGGATGGTTCCTAACTTAAGCCCATGACCACCTCCTTCCCAATCCTCACACTAATACAGGTTATCAAACAAAATTCCACACTCACCGAAGTACACAGGGCTATATGACCATGATGTCCAAGTCCCCGAATGATACGACAACAGATTGCAGTCGATGTACAGAGCTTGACTTACGTGGTGGCCAGATTGCTCCCAAGTGCCTCTTAGTCTGTTTAAACAGTGTATTTAGCCATGGACAGTTCCTCTATTGGAGCACGCTGCAGTCACTGCCTCATGACACCATAAGGGTTGGCCATCATGGTCATCAGCTCTGTATACTCGGCTGTGAGAAGAAAGCAAGTCACTACACCACGAGGGGTATCAGACGGATATGTACTGGAGACACAATAATAAATGCACGTACTTGCACGCAAGACTCGTGCACATGCTCCCTCTTCTTCTTTCTGCATCTTGTCCAGCTAAGGGACGGGTCACCAAGTGATACAACCACTTTGTACACATGCACAGTATAATTTTAAGTCATACAGATCAATCTCTGCATTATCAGTACAATGCTGTGTTTTCATTACATCAGATACTTTAACTAGATACATACTCAAATAGGAAAGCTAACAAGGAGCACTATAATATGCAAATGTATGATTCAAAAATGGAAAGCAGTGACTTAACCAGGTTAAGTCCAGTGTAGAAACTAAAGTGTTACAAGACTCCAGTTTTTTTTTTTTTTTTGATGGCCCACCTTGAACTCCCTCAAGGCAAGAGGGTGGATGAAGGTGACAAGGATTTTGTGATTTTAATGATGAGACACTCTCCTCCAATGATGAAGGCTGAACCAACAATTCTGGAAACTTGTAACTTCTTTTGTGTGTTTCTACAGTGGTCTTAACTTGGCAAGTCAATGTTGTACTGCTTTTATGGTGGTCTTACCTGTTTAGTCACTGTATTTATTTAGATACAAGTAGTATATACAATAAAGCACACTGCAAAAATGAAAGAACTCTTTCTAGAGTTCTTATTAAACATCTGTGTTAAAAGTCCACAAGTTGGTTCGGAGAGGGCTCAACGTTGCAGAAGAATGGCAACAGGAGTGGAACAACGCAGCTCCGAAGGAATGGGCAGTCACTACTTTGTACCCAACATCCACCAGCAGGTTTTGATCTGCCACGTAAAGCGTGGGTTGCCCTTAACAGGGTACGAACCAACCATGGCTCGTTGTTGTATAAGTGACTGTGCTGCACCATCCGCCATATTGTCACAGAGTACTTGGGACTGCTGGAAGACTTTGTGCAAGCCTCTACAAAGGCTATCAAGTGGCTGGACACTTAGAATTCAAATTTTAAACTTATCAGTGTATTGTTTGTAATATGTTATTTTGTATACGTTGCCATAAGCTTAATTAATAATATATAAAAATCTACCCTGCATTTTTTTCCTACAGCGCATCCATTGCATTTACAGTAAGTGCCATAAGTTGACGGAAATCATTAATTTCTAGTTTGCATCTTTCATTAACATGAAGTTATATGACCAATGAGGTAGCGGTATTTTCGAAAGTTGAACTTTTGCTATTATGCTCACCATTGTTTAACTGTAATAGGAAAAGGTACCTTAAGTCAATAAAATCCAATATTTGGGTACAATATTGGGTATAATATACCCTTCTTCAGCAGATAGGATATGAATGCATATAATGTGATTAAAGGTATTGTGCCCGTTTGGATCATGATCCAAATGACCACATTTTGAAACATACCGAAATCAGATAAGCACGAGAAAATCTATCTCAGGGTCTATCTAGGCAAATAATTGGTCTATCTGGCATCCCTGATTTCGATAATTCTCAAGTAGGTAAGGAGTGAAATTATTTTTGGAAACACACACTTTCTTAAAATATCTCAATTTATTGATAATTAAAATTGACTTTAACTGGCAAAAAATTTCAAAACACAAACAAACGACACAATCATTTAAAAAATCAACCTTCCTATCTTTCACCACTTCGCAAAATTTGATAATCAGAAATCAAAGTCCATCTGATATCAACAATAAAAAACACAGTTTCTTTTACATATTTACACTAGATAATCACTTTCATTAAAGAGTCCGAGTGATTCATCCTATTTACATATCTCGTTGCACATTACGAAGATTCGTCGTTCGTTGATGACATTCAAAAAAATATTTATACACCTTTCATTTTTTCCTCTTTTCACAAAAAAATATATTTTATAATTCTGTTGATTCATTGCTAACTCTGTCTTATGAACCTCATATTAAGATTCGGCTTAACAAAGTCGGATGTTAATACGGTCATTATTTTCAAAAACTTTGTTTCAACAATAAACAAAATTTATGAAATTTCATCAAATTGAAAATTAAATTATATCTCATTTATCTATAAGTCTCGTTGTTCCAAATGAACAATGTTCAAAAATAGGAATTTCATCATTTGAAATTTATTATTCATAATTGACATTTATTTGTTATAAACAACACAATTGTTGCAATTTATTCTCAGTTGACTGAGTTTCTTGCCACAACATCTTCTTACTTAGAAAATCTGTGCAATGTTTCACAAAAATTTAAATTATAAAATTCTTTATTTATTATTATTATTATTATCAGTTTTAATTATTTCCATAATTCTCTTAGAATTTTATTTATAACAGGGTTTTATTTTTCATCTGGTGAATATTAACTGCTCATATCAAAAGAAAAAATCTTTTTATCAATACTCAAAGCACAAAATATAAATATTTAATTATTTATCTTGCTAATCTTTGCATTTTCCAACTATTTTTTTTTCTCTTAGGTCAGGTTCCTCAAAATCTAAACTCATACTGTTCAAATATTTAGGCATCAGGTTTGGAAAATTGAAGTTGATCCAGATAAAATTTTCATTTCTGAAACCGACAGATTTAGTGGGATTAGACTAGAAATATGGGGCGGTCTAATAATGCCTTACCCTTCTTTTACAATTCAGAGCCCATATGCTCTCCATAAACATTCACATGACACACACGCATATTCCTGTGTGCGCGCAAGACAATGGGACTCAAAGCCCTCATGGACGACCCATCTGGCCTCCTCACCAAACTTAAGTGTTGACAATTATATTCACACACTAAACAATTATATTTGACTTCATCTATTATATTTTTTATCCACCAAATACTTTTATATATTTTTCTCTTTGTAATATCCTATCTTACCACTCTGTGTTTTTCCCAAATTTTATCTTTATAAGAAAAGATATATATATTATGGTCAACATTTCCTGGCCTTGCCTTTTACATAAATTCTGCCCTAGAGTTATACATAAGTACCTGCCTTATTGTTTTCTTTGATATTCGTTTATTGTTTTTTTTCTTTTTCTTGGAAAATTTTACTGAGCTCAAAATTGATTATATTTCACCCTCATTTACCAACTCATTCTACCTGTTTATAAATTTCAACTTCTATTTCACAAAAGTTATCGCATTTAAAACCTTTAATTTTAAATAAGTTCCTCCACAAGTTATTATTATGAATGGCAAAAAATATATGTTTTTTAATAATGCTTTCCTATTACTTCATAAGGATTATTAATGCCCTGTTTCACTCCAAAACAATTATCTAACTCCTTGTCGCGTATTATCTATAACACTTTATTATTATTATTAATGCGGTAATCATTTAACTTCATTTAGTTTTAGTAAATGGTGCTATTCCCAAATTATCTTTTACAACGTTAACTTGTGTTTCAATCAATAACATTACGAAATTATTTTATTCACATTTGATATTATTATTATTATCTTTGTTTTATTTTTATATTTATTTATTTATTTATTTATTTATAAAATTAAATTATTCAAATAATCCGAGATGTAACTAAAATCTCTCATAAGAATTTACTTAGATTCTTCCTATCCTTTGGAAAAATTTTGTATCTTTCATGTTGCAGAAAACATGAACATAACTGTAGTCTGAACGAAATAGAAAATACGGCAAAATAAATTGTCAGACTTTCATGTCGCTCCATTTTCCATCCTGGACAAATATAATATTCAAAATAAACGGTGGTGTTGATTTCTTAAAATGACTGAGTAAAAAGAATTCTCAAAATGCTCTACTAAGCTAGTTGATAGTACATGAAATAGCTCTTACTTCATTCTTGCTGTGCTGGCGATGCGTGTCCTTCAGTAAACGCTATACCCATAGCGTCTCCCATGGTCATCTGCAATCCATTTCACCTTCGTTGGTCCCACGTCACACCTATCCTTAATTCGTTTAACGGCGCATGTCGATTTGATGATCGCTCGTTTAAAACAAACACTCCCGTATTCTTCAACACAAGGTAACATTTCGAACTGTAGCAATAGTTCCAAATGAATGTGTTACTCTTGCAATTTCGTTTCTCGGAACAAGTTCCACGTTTGAAATACTGTTCTGATCGTCCCCTTGCATAGGAACACCTATTAGCAGTTGAGACTGAACCCCAAGTTCACAGTCTGTCCTGTCTAAAGTTTGAAGTGCCTTGTACAGTTTCGCAAATAGAAACAACAAATTATTGTAGGCGACTTCAGTGAATGGTTTATCAAATAACCATCACTTGTAGAGTACTTGTAAGAATATCTGACTATAGAGTCCTCTAATATTCCAAGTCCGTTGTTGAAAATTTCGATCACTTTGAACATAGCCCCAGCCCACATGGCTTGCTTGGTGGCAAAGTTCCTTCGGCGTGTAGTATGACGTAGTATTAACTGTTATGAAGCGTAGTGGCGAGTTCCTCCCAAGCAGTTGCTTGCTAGGAATGACTTGACTGTCTTGCAAACCTGGCTCTTTATATAGGTCAGCCAGCAATCCTTCTCGAAAATTCCATTTCCAGATCTCGGCTCCTGGTGTACGGATTCTTCTGCTCAATAGCTTAAAATTCTTCCCTTTTCTGTGCCAGAAAACTGTGCTCCTTGAGTAAAATTTATAAAATTTCAACTCATGACGTAGGCAAGCTTTACGTCACGCCTCCGCGTCACTCACTCCTTTCTCTATATGCTTCCCTCAACACTCGGTCCTCCGAGCGCGTTATTCAAACATCATTAGTCTTGTTGTCTCTCTGGACTAGCGTTCATTGTTACCATCAGCTCGTCATTATGTCACGGACGTTCGCACGATCCGGGGACAGTATTGAGTTCAAAAATATTTCCAAAAACATTAACTATCTAAATGCTTAATAATACTCTAAAAAAATTGAAATCAGATCTGTTTCAACTTTCTTTATGTTAATAATGAAAGAACAAATTCTTCACAATGAAAGCCCATAGTGGAGAAGTCAAAGATATGGAACTGATGTTGTTCATTGAGAAATTTAGAGGTAGGGATTCATTGTGAAGTTATGTTTACATGGTAATATATGGTTTTTGATACATTATAGTGATAAGATTTAGTTCAAAAGCAAGAGAAGCTTCCAAATATTGGATTGTATTGACTTAAAGTATCTATTCCTGACACAATTAAACTCTGTCGATAAGGATTTGGGCAGACAGTGTCCTTTTAATGTCATTTCTTACCAGCGCTTCAAGAAAAATAAAAAATGAACTTGGTTAGTTTCAACAAAAGAAAAAATATAGGCCTATGTCAAGTAGTTTTAATCTGTAATGAAAGAACTTCAGTAGTAAAGATCCTGTCTAAAATAATTTACAAGAGGATGGAAAGCAGAATAGAAACAGAGTTGGATGAAGACCAGTTTGGATTCAGGAGAAATGTTGGAACAAGGGAAGCTGTACTAAGTCTTAGGCTGATTTTGGATGGTAGAATAAGGAAAGATAAGAGAACGTTCATGGCATTTGTATACTTAGAAAGGTCTTTTGATAACGTTGATTGGACTAAATTGTTTGACATTTTGAAATCTATTGGAATAAAGTACAGGGATAGGAGGGTGATTCACAATCCATACAGAAACCAGACAGCAGTCATTCGAGCTGAAGGACATGAGAGAGAAGCTGGTATTCAGAAAGGTGAAAGGGAAGGCTGCAACTTATCACCCATACTTTTCAATCTTTACATTGAACAAGCAATGAAGGAAATTGGAGAAAAATTTGTAGTTGGAGTGAGGATTCAACTCGGAGATTTGCTGATGACATCGTCATTTTGGCCGACACGCCTGAGGATTTGAATGAGTTTTTGAATGGTATGGACTCCGTCTTGAGGAAAGAATTCATGATGAAAATTATTAAATATAAAACAAAAATATTGGAATGCAGCCGAAATAAATCAGAAATCTCTATGGACATCAAATTGGCAGGTGAAAAGCTGAAGGAAGTAGGAGACTTCTGTTACTTAGAAAGCAAAATAACCAGTGATATACAAAGCAGAGAGGATATAAAAAGTAGGTTGGCTCAGGCAAGGAAAGTATTTCTACAAAAAAGGAATCTGTTGACATCGAATATAGATTTAGGCATTAGGAAGTCATTTTTGAAACCCTTTGTCTGGAGCGTGGCGCTCTATGGAAGTGAAACTTGGACTATTGATGCAGCAGAAAAGAGGAGAATTGAAGTGTGGTGTTACAGGAGAATGATGAAGATCAGATGGGTAGATAGGGTTACAAACGAAGAGGTATTAAGACGAGTGGGAGAGGAGAGATGTTTTTGGCGACTGGTAATGAAGAGAAGAGATAGGTTGGTAGGACACATACTAAGACACCCAGGAATAGCAAGCTTAGTTATGGAAGGAAGGATCGAGGACAAGAACTTTAATGATAGACCAAGGTTAGAATATGTTAAACAGATTGCCTCAGATGTAGGGTGTGGTAGCTATGTAGAGACGAATCGATTAGCTCAGGACAGGGAGGTGTGGAGGGCTGCATCAAATCAGTCAAAAAACTGAAGACTCAAACAACAACAACACATTGATTTATTCAAGAGACCTTGCAATTCTGAGTTTGAAGGACAAGTAAAAATATAGTTTTATAGTAGATAGTAGCTACCATTGCCAAAGGAAAATCTAAGATCCAAGTCCCTAGCTCTAGAATCGTGGTCTCTTTGTGATAAACCTGGTCCTTGACCTACAACTACTGAATAAATTACAAGACCCTTAATTACTCGCACATCCAAAAATGTTTGTAATATGAGTAGTCTGTGATTAATTTATATGCATAACACAAAAAAGAGGAGTGTAATCTTCCAGCCGGGCCGCCATGCATTAAAAATGTGAATTGGTAAGCAACTGCAGCTCCAGTTACGACTGAGAACAACGGGTTGGATGAGCCTTTCACGCTCCATGTGGAATGTGTTCAAATATATCAGCTCAAAATGTATATAATAAGAAAGGAATGTGCAGTGTACCTGGAAACAGTCAATACTAGCCATGAGATTCACACTTCCCCATCCATTCATTATGATATAATTTTTAACTTAGCAGTATCGCCGAGCATGTGAAGTCACAGTCCATGAAAGCACTGGAGGGCTGCTAGTTGAGAAACTTTAAAGAGGCCATACTGGCTGCAGTTTTACTCATGTTTTTCCCACTCCAGGTAAATCCTACAATGGCACAGTTAACTCCAGGGATTTATGCCAGTGTCCTTGAGAGCTCGAGTATTGAAGCAAGTCTGGTAGTCTAGTAACAGCCGACTGGAGGTGCTATTGGCCAACAGCGCACGATTGTGACCCGGTCAACTTCTCTGGGCAACTGACAATTTACGTATCAATATGCCCCAGAATTTGAGGCTCGCAGACTGTACGATACCCCAATGTGTATTCAGAGCCCACTGGCGGTGTAAGTTAGGGAATTGCACATTATTTCAAGTCCCAGGGCACCTGCCCCAAATCCTTCACCCATAGTACAAACACTGAGTGTCACCACAATAACACATTATAAAATGCCATGCATACACAAGTACACGGGCCGGTGACCAAAGAGATCCTAAGCCCCTCATTGAAACAACAATAATAATAATCTATACAGTAGCCTATGTCAACGAATATGTTCATAAAAATGACTCCAGATTATAGATTTCCGTGAGGAATACATACATTGAAAATACGACTGCTGTTGCAACTTGAAACTGAATCCCAGCACTCTGGGAAGTGTGTGACCTGATTACACCACGATAACCCCTTGTTAATTTTTGACAGGCCTAGTAACTGAAGCTATGGATTATCATTAGGCCTAGTAATGACCATTATTAATTCCACTATGATGTGCAGGCCGCCTACAGGTGCCAACTGAAAAGTCCTGCTCCAGGCCTCTTCAAAAGCCACACATCATTATTAATATTTCTCTCATCCAGATGTAAAAAAACATCCATCACATGGAAAACTCATCTTACGTCATCCCCAATGCTGTCGACATGCCACTGACCAGGAAAAGGTGCAGTGCGGTTAAAAGGAAACTTATTGGCCGTGACAAGGTTAAAGTTAGATCTCATTGGTGTTAAGCAACGGTTAGAGTGAGTTTAGGAGTGGGCGTTTTACTTGATTGATTGGCAACGTCATTGTACATAGTGTTATTCACCAGTTATATTAGCACATTCACTACAGACTGAAAGCAAACTTGTAGCTTCTCGTGATCATAAGTCACAGAACCTTCCTTTTCTTTTTTCTACTTGGAATTTGTACCACTGGATGAGACTCTGAAATCTTAACATGCATTAACCAAGAATCGAACCCAGTCCAAAGATACACGATGACTTTAATCTCTCCCAGTGTAGGAGATTATTTGGGTGCGACCTTGGCTTCTAGGATAAAAGAAGCAGGACTCTGCAGGATGGGTGGTTGGCCAGTTAAAGAGTACTTAAGCCCTGAGCCCTGAGCTGTCGGTAAACAAAATAATCCTTCAGTAATGCATTTGTTGAATCATACGCTCCAAGATCTTACTCATATATAATTCTTTGTGGCAATATCTGAGATATAATCCCTCAATCTTACTTTCCTTTCAGCCCTCCATAATACCGTAAATTCTTACTTAACATTACTGTATTAAAAAATCAAGTTGTCCTGATTTTGTTCTGTGCTCGTAGCACTTGGCAAATGAGGTTCATTAAGAGAGATGCACTAATTATTTTTTAACATAAAATGAAGCAGGCTACTTGTTGCTGCCATAATCCCATACAAATATGTGGAACTAATGAAGCTAAAGGAAAGAAATAGCACATATGAGGCGTTCCATAAGAGAAGGGCTAGCTCGCCACAAGTGCATTTAGTGATAATCCGAGTGCAAGGTTTGTGCTCGTGAATTGGATGAGGGCGAGGCCACAATATAATGTTCACTTTCTGTACGATAAGGGTGAGCCCGCCACATGTGCATTTGGAGATAATCAGTGTGCTAGGTTTGTGCTCGTGAATTGGATAAGGGCGAGGCCACAATATAATATTCACATTCCGTACGATAAAGTCCACCTCGCCAGCATGGGGCACCCTTGCATTATAGAGCGTAAATAAAAATAAAACTGACTCATGGCAGGTTTGCCATGATTAGGCTAAGTCATGTGGAGTAGAAAGTTCATTTTATCATGAAATGTAAAAATAACATTGCACAAGGCAGTCCCCTCACATCAACACATTATATTGACTAAAGAATTGCCCGGGTATTTACATTGGGAACATTAAAATTATAAGTCTGTAAATTCTTCCATTTTTAGAAATTAACATTTGAACACATCAGTTGTTTCAAAAAATGTTTCCAGTCGCAAAAGGAGGAGTTGCGATTGCGAGGGAAATGCTGTTTCTGTTTGTGCTACATCATCTGTGGGGAGAGCGTTCCATATTATATTTTGATACTCTTTGGAGCGTTTCTCTTTGCCGCTTGAATGCTGGGGAGTAAGCATTGTTGATTTTGATTGCATTCTTTTAACACATGTTAAATTAAACCTCGGCTAAACACAATTTTCAACTATGCCAAAGCGGAAGTGTAAATTTAACGACATTTTAGCAACTAAGCTCGGTGACTAATTTATCCCGCAGAACAAATCAGTTCATCCTTGAAATATAAATGATGTTTCACAATAGAAATATACAGTATAACCAGAATAATATGCGTTAAATATTTATTAATGTATTTTTGCTTTTTAGTGTTATATTTTGTGATTTTCCTGAAATGCCCTACATTCCACAAAAGGCATCTGGTAACCCTAGTTCTGACCGCAAAAGTTAACGAAACTAAAGCCACATTTCCCACACTCTTTTCTATACACAGTGTGTTAATTTAATAATTTAAAACCTTTCATTGTTGCGATGCACTCACAATGTGACACCACAGAACTGGAGGAATGTGGTGTTATACACACTTCTTTAAATTACAGCTCAGTAATATTAACACCTGTTAATTTCTTGTTAGCTAACTTCTGAAGGTATCTGAGTAGAAAGAGAGCTAGTGTTTTGAAATCGAGTTAAAGAAATAAAATACAATATATACTCAGCACTCAGCTGTTTATCATGTGTGCAGCTCAGTGGCGTAGTTGGTAGCATGCTGAAATGCTATGCCCAAGATCACAGGTTCAAACCTGGCCGAAGTTGTTGGATTTTTAAGAGCGTTAAAATCCTTCAGTATGCCTTCCTTCGGAGGGGAAGCAAAGCCGGCAGGCCCATGTCATAGATTTATGGTACGTAAAAGAGCCTACCACCGCCTACTGTCTATCCTTAAAATTTAGTCTTAGAAATGCCATTCTTAATTATACCACTTCGACACATAATTGCAAAAAAAAAAAAAAACACTCCAGACATTCACTAGAATCAGTAAAAAGAAAGGAAAAAAATGCTTATTTCGCTGTGACATGAAGCACCTACTGTATGAGAATTCTTTGATTTCTGTTTCCACAATGCATCGTCTTCCTATGACTCTGGGATTCCACTACCAATACTCTAATCAATTATATGAAACTGTCAGCGTTCAAAGACCAGGACATCAAATGTGGAAGATACACGTGGCTGGTAGGCCGAAAGAGGAGCACGGAGAGGTGTAGAGTTGAGGGTCTGCGAGAAGGATATCTCCCGTGCTGACAGCAGGCGTGGGGATGGCCTGAACCAAGGCCCGTGAAAGTGGCCCCAGCTCTATTTTCCTTGATTGCTCAGCGTGGCTTAGAGCATATTATAGGAATTACCCGTTTCACGAATCCTTGCCAGCGGAAGATGTATGCATTTCAAGTTATCAGTGGTATGATGCAATCCCTTTTACTGGAGACTTTTGGTACAGTCTGAATGTATGTCGATGAATCATTATGTCATGAGCTTTGTATTTAGTCAATTGGGCATTTCAAAAGAGTGATATGTGAATATTTTTAAGGAATTCATATTCTTATCGGAAGAATAGTGTATCATGACAGTTGAATGAATGTTATTAGTATAATCAATATAATGTATTAGTACCTGGAACAAAACAGCACGCAATCTCCTAACATCAATAATGGAGTATACATACCTTCCCTCCTGCCGCACACAAGCATTGACACACCGATAGACAGAGGTATAATTCAGACAGCGCTCTTACTTACGTCAAACGTGTAATACCTCAGTCGGTTTCTGCGTTTGTATTAAATAAAACACCAGGTATCCTAGTTACAGGTTTTACTGTAGAGATTTTATTATGACAAAATTAAATGGAATTGAAATAACTGACTTAACAGGCTAAAACAGAAATCATGCAAACAACTAATATAATATAAGCCTATGCAAAGTAAAAAAGGAAAAACAAGTAAAATGTTGTGCCCTTTTAAAAAAGTAAAAAGATATATCCAATATTTCAGGTGATAGGTTGCATTGAACTATGAATGAGTGTATAATAAACATAAGATCTACTGTGCCTACTTTTCTGATATCTTAACATTTCTTTATAGACGGCACTGACTACCAGATGATCATAATTAACACCTTGGCGTCACTAGGAATAACAAAAACAACAGTTTGGTTGCTGATATGAGCAGAGTCGTTGGATTGGCGCTCCATCAAACAGGGTCAGTTGAAAAGATTAATTCATGTTAAAAAGAAGTTGCGAATAATACTCATAACTCATAGCATCAATAATAGCCAACAGTTTCAATAATTACCAGTAGATTCTTGGCCAATATAGCATGTGTAACACTTTAAAATAAATCTTGGTATCAGTAGATTACAGCATATTACAAATGGGACGACAGTTCTCTTTTTAAATATATAGTGAATACAAAATCTTGACCAATGAGATATTAACAGGCTGAAAAATTCCACACTTAACAAATTTTTCCACAAGGTTACCCTCACAGCTAACATTACACATTCCTGCTATGGGAAGCACAACATTCAAGCCGGTGACAAAATGCTGAATTAATCTGTAGTTGAACTGAGGAAAATCCAATAAGACTATATCCTTAAGAAAACAAAGCATCATATCTGGACAAATCACATTAAAACAAGACAACAATATGTTGATGGTAAATGGAACAATCTCTGGAATCAGGAATTTCCAGGAGCCCACAAATTGTGATCCTGTTTACAGAAGCCAATTGGAATAATTTAATATTTCATTGGTATTATACGACATTCACATCTAGAGGTCATTAAACATGGAGGAGGCATTTCAGTCATTGGGTCATGTATTGTACAAGAAGTACATGATAGAGAATTAATATGTCTAAAAGAGTCTAATACACAGTATGATTGTGTTAGCACAGGCTAGCTTCACAGACAACCATTGCCATGTGTCTGTTGGATTATCTAAGTCAGTAGAGCCCACTGAAGGCTGATTGGATCCTCAAAACGTAGCACCTTCAGTGGTATTGGGTTACGTATTAAATCTCCCTTCCCATAGGTCCTGGGTTAATTGAATTCTTGTCTGAGGGTTGGAACAGGATACACTAAGCCTCATGAAGAAGTGGGTTTGATTTTCAGCACAGTCATCGTACTAGTGGGAGCTGCAACACCCGAGAGGTACTGAGGGATCACGTGCTGTGTTGCCACCCTCCTGCAAGTAAACCCAGGACCAAGAACACCTCCTCAGTGGTTCACACTTATCTATATAAGGCTTGTTACTCTCTGCACAAGAAAAGCTTGTAATTTTACATGAATGCTAAACTTAAATTGAGTAAAGATCACTTTGAAACCATTTTCCAGTGTTGCCATCTTAAATTGAGTAAAGATCGCTTTGAATCCATTTTCCAGTGTTGCCAAATTAACAATTAATATTGTAGCTTTCAGTCGGTCAACACAGAATAATTTGGAATATGCAAAAACATTACCTGAAATAAATTCCATGTGATTAATATGTATGTTGTTATGGACTATTGAAGAAGGGGATAAACTAGGGGATGATATATTTCGCTCGTCAAGCGAGCATCATCAGATCCGAATCTAAAAGACAAATAGCTCTACTAAACACTACCAACCCTACAGTGACACCCACAGACAGTCTCTGTTGTCCAAAAACAAACCAACTGCCAGAAATCTTAGTAAGTGTGGTAATTATTGCTGATAAATATTACGGCATAAAGCACCCGAAAAGACAACTAACTTATTTATTTCAATGTTGCAAAACTTAAACCGCAAGTGTTTAGTGGTGTTATTTGTCTTATGGATTTGGACCTGATGATGCTCCCGCGACGAGTGAAACATATCATCCCTTAGCTTTCTCCTTCTTCACTAGTCCAGTATTTGGAATTATCTTGTGTTGACCAACTGAATATCAATTGCCATTTTACGAGGAGTCCGAACCATAGAAATCTCACATGCATTGACTGGGAATTGCCCTGGTGAGAGGCAAGCAGCTTGACCACTGTACCATGATGTTCCCCACTCCTTGTACAACACACGACCCAATAGGTGGAATTATACATTAATGGACAAGCCTTGGACAAATGGCTACTTTGGCGATTGTGTCAAATGTATAATTCTCAAGCTTTAAAATCGGAAACCAACCAGAAAGTGAAGTGCCATACCTCTAGCTACAAGCCCCTGCCTGAAAAACTGTACATTAAAACCGTCTGCAGTGTGTCTCACCTTCTATTAAAGGAGAGAAATGTCAACTCGTGAACCAAAATAACACAATTGTTCATTATATGCCTTTATGACCTCCCACGAGGGGTAAGCAACCTTCAACTTATAACATGTGTTTACTCCTACAGTTTCGCTAGAAATGCTTTCCCAGTACATTGTATTCAGACCAGGATTTTGGTGCTCAAGTATCTTGAACTTTGAACTTACATTAAAGCTTGGGCGGCTGGGCAGAGTAACACTAACATTGATGAAGCTGATCAATGATATTGAGAACAGGGCTTTTTCTCTCCAATCAGTAACTTCAACCAAGTTTCTGTATCTTAATCGCAGCATTCCAGTGACAAGGCACCTGTCCAATAATAATCAATTTGGGGATGATATTCTGGTCTAAAGCAATCTATAATATTACCAAAGATGAACTCTCTGCTTCTGACACGGAAAAATATTTCTTTGGATGATCCTTGGGTACAATAGAAAACTTTCTTGATGAATAACATGAAATCTTTTCACCCATTTCTGACCAAAATATACAATTATAAAGAAGAATGGCCTCGGATGTAGATTATCTCTCGTTTTTCACAGTTTCCAGATAGAATAACTAGCACATCAACTCCTGAAAATATAACAATGAGAAATGATTATTATCATCTTTTAATTTAAAGAAAAAACAAACGACATTCACTTTCCAACTTACATACAGAGATATCAATACCAACCCAACAATCAAAAATGTTCTTCCTTAACAAGATGTTTACAACAGCAGAGATGACAAATACACATATTCATTATGCGTACATAGTTTTGCCTTTCAGCGTCCAGTCTTGCCTGCAAGCCTCTGTTAGCAAACAAGTCGCCTCCATGATGCCTCATTAGCAGTTAGTACTGCAGCCTCTGTTAGCAAACAAGTCGCCTCCATGATGCCTTATTAGCAGTTAGTACTGCAGCCTCTGTTAGCAAACAAGTCGCCTCCATGATGCCTTATTAGCAGTTAGTACTGCAGCCTCTGTTAGCAAACAAGTCGCCTCCATGATGCCTTATTAGCAGTTAGTACTGCAGCCTCTGTTAGCAAACAAGTCGCCTCCATGATGCCTTACTAGCAGTTAGTACTGCAGCCTCTGTTAGCAAACAAGTCGCCTCCATGATGCCTTATTAGCAGTTAGTACTGCAGCCTCTGTTAGCAAACAAGTCGCCTCCATGATGCCTCATTAGCAGTTAGTACTGCAGCCTCTGTTAGCAAACAAGTCGCCTCCATGATGCCTTATTAGCAGTTAGTACTGCAGCCTCTGTTAGCAAACAAGTCGCCTCCATGATGCCTTATTAGCAGTTAGTACTGCAGCCTCTGTTAGCAAACAAGTCGCCTCCATGATGCCTCATTAGCAGTTAGTACTGCAGCCTCTGTTAGCAAACAAGTCGCCTCCATGATTCCTTATTAGCAGTTAGTACTGCAGCCTCTGTTAGCAAACAAGTCGCCTCCATGATGCCTTATTAGCAGTTAGTACTGCAGCCTCTGTTAGCAAACAAGTCGCCTCCATGATGCCTCATTAGCAGTTAGTACTGCAGCCTCTGTTAGCAAACAAGTCGCCTCCATGATGCCTTATTAGCAGTTAGTACTGCAGCCTCTGTTAGCAAACAAGTCGCCTCCATGATGCCTCATTAGCAGTTAGTACTGCAGCCTCTGTTAGCAAACAAGTCGCCTCCATGATGCCTCATTAGCAGTTAGTACTGCAGCCTCTGTTAGCAAACAAGTCGCCTCCATGATGCCTTATTAGCAGTTAGTACTGCAGCCTCTGTTAGCAAACAAGTCGCCTCCATGATGCCTCATTAGCAATTAGTACTGCAGCCTCTGTTAGCAAACAAGTCGCCTCCATGATGCCTCATTAGCAGTTAGTACTGCAGCCTCTGTTAGCAAACAAGTCGCCTCCATGATGCCTCATTAGCAGTTAGTACTGCAGCCTCTGTTAGCAAACAAGTCGCCTCCATGATGCCTCATTAGCAGTTAGTACTGCAGCCTCTGTTAGCAAACAAGTCGCCTCCATGATGCCTTATTAGCAGTTACTACTGCAGCCTCTGTTAGCAAACAGGTCGCCTCCATGATGCCTTATTAGCAGTTAGTACTGCAGCCTCTGTTAGCAAACAGGTCGCCTCCATGATGCCTTATTAGCAGTTAGTACTGCAGCCTCTGTTAGCAAACACGTCGCCTCCATGATGCCTTATTAGCAGTTAGTACTGCAGCCTCTGTTAGCAAACAAGTCGCCTCCATGATGCCTCATTAGCAGTTAGTACTGCAGCCTCTGTTAGCAAACAGGTCGCCTCCATGATGCCTTATTAGCAGTTAGTACTGCAGCCTCTGTTAGCAAACAGGTCGCCTCCATGATGCCTCATTAGCAGTTAGTACTGCAGCATCTGTTAGCAAACAGGTCGCCTCCATGATGCCTTATTAGCAGTTAGTACTGCAGCCTCTGTTAGCAAACAGGTCGCCTCCATGATGCCTTATTAGCAGTTAGTACTGCAGCCTCTGTTAGCAAACAGGTCGCCTCCATGATGCCTTATTAGCAGTTAGTACTGCAGCCTCTGTTAGCAAACAAGTCGCCTCCATGATGCCTCATTAGCAGTTAGTACTGCAGCCTCTGTTAGCAAACAGGTCGCCTCCATGATGCCTCATTAGCAGTTAGTACTGCAGCCTCTGTTAGCAAACAAGTCGCCTCCATGATGCCTTATTAGCAGTTAGTACTGCAGCCTCTGTTAGCAAACAAGTCGCCTCCATGATGCCTTATTAGCAGTTAGTACTGCAGCCTCTGTTAGCAAACAAGTCGCCTCCATGATGCCTTATTAGCAGTTGGTACTGCAGCCTCTGTTAGCAAACAAGTCGCCTCCATGATGCCTCATTAGCACTTAGTACTGCAGCCTCTGTTAGCAAACAAGTCGCCTCCATGATGCCTTATTAGCAGTTAGTACTGCAGCCTCTGTTAGCAAACAAGTCGCCTCCATGATGCCTTATTAGCAGTTAGTACTGCAGCCTCTGTTAGCAAACAAGTCGCCTCCATGATGCCTTATTAGCAGTTAGTACTGCAGCCTCTGTTAGCAAACAAGTCGCCTCCATGATGCCTCATTAGCAGTTAGTACTGCAGCCTCTGTTAGCAAACAAGTCGCTTCCATGATGCCTTATTAGCAGTTACTACTGCAGCCTCTGTTAGCAATCAGGTCGCCTCCATGATGCCTTATTAGCAGTTAGTACTGCAGCCTCTGTTAGCAAACAGGTCGCCTCCATGATGCCTTATTAGCAGTTAGTACTGCAGCCTCTGTTAGCAAACAGGTCGCCTCCATGATGCCTTATTAGCAGTTAGTACTGCAGCCTCTGTTAGCAAACAAGTCGCCTCCATGATGCCTCATTAGCAGTTAGCACTGCAGCCTCTGTTAGCAAACAGGTCGCCTCCATGATGCCTTATTAGCAGTTAGTACTGCAGCCTCTGTTAGCAAACAGGTCGCCTCCATGATGCCTCATTAGCAGTTAGTACTGCAGCCTCTGTTAGCAAACAGGTCGCCTCCATGATGCCTTATTAGCAGTTAGTACTGCAGCCTCTGTTAGCAAACAGGTCGCCTCCATGATGCCTTATTAGCAGTTAGTACTGCAGCCTCTGTTAGCAAACAGGTCGCCTCCATGATGCCTTATTAGCAGTTAGTACTGCAGCCTCTGTTAGCAAACAAGTCGCCTCCATGATGCCTCATTAGCAGTTAGTACTGCAGCCTCTGTTAGCAAACAGGTCGCCTCCATGATGCCTCATTAGCAGTTAGTACTGCAGCCTCTGTTAGCAAACAAGTCGCCTCCATGATGCCTTATTAGCAGTTAGTACTGCAGCCTCTGTTAGCAAACAAGTCGCCTCCATGATGCCTTATTAGCAGTTAGTACTGCAGCCTCTGTTAGCAAACAAGTCGCCTCCATGATGCCTTATTAGCAGTTAGTACTGCAGCCTCTGTTAGCAAACAAGTCGCCTCCATGATGCCTCATTAGCAGTTAGTACTGCAGCCTCTGTTAGCAAACAAGTCGCCTCCATGATGCCTTATTAGCAGTTAGTACTGCAGCCTCTGTTAGCAAACAAGTCGCCTCCATGATGCCTTATTAGCAGTTAGTACTGCAGCCTCTGTTAGCAAACAAGTCGCCTCCATGATGCCTTATTAGCAGTTAGTACTGCAGCCTCTGTTAGCAAACAAGTCGCCTCCATGATGCCTTATTAGCAGTTAGTACTGCAGCCTCTGTTAGCAAACAGGTCGCCTCCATGATGCCTTATTAGCAGTTAGTACTGCAGCCTCTGTTAGCAAACAAGTCGCCTCCATGATGCCTTATTAGCAGTTAGTACTGCAGCCTCTGTTAGCAAACAAGTCGCCTCCATGATGCCTTATTAGCAGTTAGTACTGCAGCCTCTGTTAGCAAAAAGGGCGCCTCCATGATGCCTCATTAGCAGTTAGTACTGCAGCCTCTGTTAGCAAACAAGTCGCCTCCATGATGCCTTATTAGCAGTTAGTACTGCAGCCTCTGTTAGCAAACAGGTCGCCTCCATGATGCCTTATTAGCAGTTAGTACTGCAGCCTCTGTTAGCAAACAAGTCGCCTCCATGATGCCTCATTAGCAGTTAGTAGTGCAGCCTCTGTTAGCAAACAGGTCGCCTCCATGATGCCTTATTAGCAGTTACTACTGCAGCCTCTGTTAGCAAACAAGTCGCCTCCATGATGCCTTATTAGCAGTTAGTACTGCAGCCTCTGTTAGCAAACAGGTCGCCTCCATGATGCCTTATTAGCAGTTAGTACTGCAGCCTCTGTTAGCAAACAAGTCGCCTCCATGATGCCCTATTAGCAGTTAGTACTGCAGCCTCTGTTAGCAAACAGGTCGCCTCCATGATGCCTTATTAGCAGTTACTACTGCAGCCTCTGTTAGCAAACAAGTCGCCTCCATGATGCCTCATTAGCAGTTAGTACTGCAGCCTCTGTTAGCAAACAGGTCGCCTCCATGATGCCTTATTAGCAGTTACTACTGCAGCCTCTGTTAGCAAACAGGTCGCCTCCATGATGCCTTATTAGCAGTTAGTACTGCAGCCTCTGTTAGCAAACAAGTCGCCTCCATGATGCCTCATTAGCAGTTAGTACTGCAGCCTCTGTTAGCAAACAGGTCGCCTCCATGATGCCTTATTAGCAGTTAGTACTGCAGCCTCTGTTAGCAAACAAGTCGCCTCCATGATGCCTCATTAGCAGTTAGTACTGCAGCCTCTGTTAGCAAACAAGTCGCCTCCATGATGCCTCATTAGCAATTAGTACTGCAGCCTCTGTTAGCAAACAGGTCGCCTCCATGATGCCTCATTAGCAGTTAGTACTGCAGCCTCTGTTAGCAAACAGGTCGCCTCCATGATGCCTTATTAGCAGCCTCCTTTGCTTCTACATCTCATACTTTCAAATCGTAATACTGAATCTAACCACCTCTTTCTATGTCTACCTCTGCTTCTCTTACCCCCTACAGCTGAACTCAATAACCTCTTAGGTAAATCTCTCCTCCCCATTCCCATCACATGGTTGGTTATGGCTGCGATAACGCGGTCATGTAGCCCCGTGTACTTTGGGTGTGTGTAGAATCTGTCTGATAACCGGAATTAATTGTGATGGCTGTATTAGTGTGGGTTATCTGTAATTCAGGTAAGGACTGCAGATGATCAATTTCAAGTAGTTCCTACTTTTGCCACCAAATACAACCATCAACGACACTTAGCTGTAAACTTCCCTACTAGATGCCACTACAAGCGGCGTATGTTGGAACTAATAGAGTGTTATTCAAATCTAACCTACAAATTTAGCTCCACACAATTGCAGTTAGTGGAAGGTTCTTTTACATGCCATGAATCTATGACATGGGCCCGCCGGCTTTATTTCCCCTCTGAAGAAAGGCATACTGAGGGATTTTTAACACTCTTGAAAAATCGGACGACCTCGACCGGGTTTCAACCCACGATCTTGGGCATAGAAGCTCAGCATGCTACCAACTACGCCACCGAAGCTGCCTCTCTTCACATGACCCCACCATCTGAGTCGGCTCTTACGAACAGCATCGTCTAGCGTGTTGATTTCTTACTAAGCCTTTATCTCTTCATGTTGAGTACCTTCCCGCCATTGCTCCCATCTATTTGTCTCAGCATCATATCAGTTACCTCTAGCTCATGTATCACATAACCTGAATCTACCCAACTCTCACTTCCATACAGCAAGGTTGGTCTAAATACTGAACGATGTAGGGAGAGTTTCGTCACTACACTAACTTCATTCTCGCAGAATACTGATCACAACTGAGAACTATCTGCATTGGCTTTTCTACACCTCGACTCTATTCCCTTCCCTTCCCTTCCCCATACTGTGACCATCCTGAGAGAATACACAGCCTAAGTACTTTAAATGATCCTTTCTGGGATCACTCGAACCCAGTTTTTGATCCGTATTGACAATATTAATTTATGAAATATACTTGTAACGTTTTTGTCAATCAATACTTATTTATACATGAACACAGATTTACATAGTCCTTTTTGGTACATGTTTCGGGCTCTAAGGCTCTCTTCATCAGCCATTATATCAAGATACTGTATATCTACGCCACATCACTTAAAATCATTGAAAAACACTAGTATGACATACGCAAAAACAAAACAATCACTGATTGGTAAAAACTTTCAATTAGGGGCAGATGACCTCGTAGTTCCACCCCTTTAAACAACAATAACTAACTAAAAACTTTCAAAACACGTATTATACAGTGAGTCCGGGAATGTTCTCTGCAGCGCCTGCATGCGTCTACGAGAGCTAGCTACAGCAGTTACGTTGGTAGCACAGCTGCCGCTTGCATCATCTCTACTGTACTTAGTATAAAACAAAGTCCCCGATTCTTGGATGTTACGGGTAAACTCGAGTACCACTGGATGGATTTTGATGCGGTTTTCACCATTCTGTAAAGGATATATTGAGTATGATTTCTGTAGAAAATAATTTATTTATGATCAAAGGAAGCCGAGCAGTAACGATTTTAGTGGAAAAGTCGATAAAAAAAACCTGGCGTCCGAGCGCTTTGTAAGCTTACGCTGGGCAAACCGTTAAAAATATCGAAATACTATGAGTGTAAGAATTGTTCAGCATGAAAAGTTCTACAAAATGTCTGCGAGAGCATACCTCTATCTTCCATACATCGCCCACTATAAGGGAACAACTGAAGCTTGTCCCTTACAGC
Source organism: Meconema thalassinum (assembly GCA_946902985.2). NCBI lineage: Eukaryota > Metazoa > Arthropoda > Insecta > Orthoptera > Tettigoniidae > Meconema > Meconema thalassinum. The sequence continues at coordinate 125,753,178 of OX336397.1, forward strand.
TTTATGTGCTGTCGACTTAGAGATTCCTGTACGTCGAGCTAATTTTCGTGTTGATTTACTTGGACTATGCAGCATTATATCGGAGATTTCATCAAGTTTTTCGTCTGTTAAAAGCGTAGGCGTGCCTGTTTCCGGTACATCGTGAACTGAGCCAGTCACATGAAATTTACTTATCAAATCCCGAACGGTATTTCGGTTTGGACACTTTGAATAAGGCAACCGCGCCTAAATACTTAATTTTACATTTTCTGTAAACCGATCGCCTTCGCGAAAAACGTATTCCACCAAAAAAACTCTCGCTCTTCAATAGTAAACATTACCGACTGTATACTGTTGCACTCTTCCAATAATAATCCACAGTATCTGAACGCTCGATGACTGTTATACACGCTGAAGACATGCAGGCTCGCGCGCTTATCGCGATACACACCGACAGCTCACACGGGTAAGTCCCGCTTTGAAGGACACAGTGCAGTGCAGCCAACCAAAACTCATGACTCAACCACTCACAGCTGCACGTACCCACTGCGGAGAACCTTCTCGGGCGCCCTGTATATCAAGAATAATCAAATCAATAATAATCTTTATGTTGTACATTCACAAGCAGCCAAGGCTTCAAAGAAAAAGGAATAGGGCCTTTTCTTATCTCATGTGGATGAGGCTGTGGATTTTCAGAGAAACAAAAAAAGAATCACATTAGAAAACAAATTCAGCCACCTTAAGGACCTTAAGAATGGAGAACGCAGGGATGAGCCAGAACAGACCACTCATGTCTTTTATAACCCTGTTTAAAATTTATATAAAGTAAATTTCAATTCTGGTGAAGTAAAAATTTTAGAAAAGGGCATAAAACACAATTGGGAAGCTTCTCATAATAAATACAATTTAATGAGGTTAATAGCTGAAACAGAAACGGCTATTAAAAAACTTCCCTACACAAAACAAAGTTAGCCACGATGTACGGTAAATAAAAAGAATCACCAAAATCATAAAACAAGAAAAACGCAGTAAAAATTACAACAATAGTCAAAAAATAAAATATCTTAAAAATAAAATAGAATTTCATTCCTTCTAGAAAGGCTCCGAAAGCTGGAAATAAACTTCACAGATATGATGTGACGAAACTTAAGGTTGAACAAGAAGTATTGGAGCAATACCACCAGCAATTAACATTTAAATCCAAGAATTGGACTGACATTGCCTCCAAAATCCAACAAGCAGCCAATGTTTCAATCTTGACAGCACAGAAGCGTGAACACAGATGGTGGAACGAGATCTGTGATAGTGCATGTGCACAAAGAACAGATGCCTGGAAGAAATGGAACTCAACAAAGAGACAAGAAGATTATAACTCGTTTTGTGACAGTCGGAAATATGCAGCCCGGGTTTTCCGAAACGCAAGGCGATCATATGAAAAACAACAGATGGAACAGATGGAAAAATCATGTCAGGGACTTCTATCCAGGGCCGTATTTCTAAATAGGCTAAGTAGGCTGCAGCCTAGAGCGGCAAATTTTCAGGGGCGGCAGTATGGTAATTTATACATGTAGTGGTTTTGTAGGGGTTCTACAGCCACCGCCACCGCTCCACCCCTGGAATACTAAAATGGCAATATCTCGCGAACCAATCAGGCTAGAGACTTGTACGAGGTGTCATTGAACTCGGGCTGACACCCTCTTTCCAATGAACAACATATTTCCACCCCATAATAAAACCTACCTCTACTAGAGGGTGAAATTGAAATTTTTAGAGAATCTCTCTTTCCAATTGCAACATGTGAGAGTTTGAATGCCGATATGGAATGTAACGTTGTTCTGCAAACCAATAATCAAAGAGGGGCATGTTAGGCCTTGAGGTGAGAGCCCCTGTTATTGTTGACGAGCCCCCTACTGTCGGGTCCCTGTTGATGGGTTATTGTTGACAGGTCCTTGTGGACAGGTCCTTGTGGACGAGCCCTTGTTGACAGGTCCTTGTGGACGAGTCCTTGTGGACAGGTCCTTGTTGACAGGTCCCTCTGGACGAGTCCTTGTCCCTTTGGACTGATCCCTTTGGACCGGCCCCTTTGGCCTGATCCCTATGGACTGGCTCATGATTTTATTTAAATTATATTAAAGGGCCTAACTATATTTGTGTGTGTTGAACTGACGTTGTTCACCAACCCCCACTACTATAATGGGATAACGATATGAAAGGAAAGTGACGAAATACATGTGAATACGTGTGAGATGACCTTATTACCGTCCTCCTTGTGAATCAAGTCACATCCTGTTTTGGTTCATACGTGAGAAAATGCAAGTTCATGTGTAATATGACCTAACACACAAGTGTACACATGTGCACGTGCACGATAAGAGCTAACAAGTCACAACCTGTTTTGACAGTGGTGGGAATAAGGCTAGAGACATGTACAAGTAGTCAAATTACTCCGGCAGACAACCCCTTTCCTATGGATAACTTATTTCCACTCAAAAATAAAATCTACTCCTACTAGGGGTGAAATAATAATTTTTAGGTAAAAGTCGCTTTCCATGTGCAACATGTGGGAGTTTGTATGCCAATATGAAATTAAACTCGTTCCACATAAAGTGCATGCATACAACTGAATGCAGCTATGATTTATCATTTTTGTTTTTTGTTTTACGAATGCGCAATTGGGGTTTTTGTAAGAGGGCGGGCTTTTTGAATAATGATTTATAGATACGTTTTTTTACAAATTAACCAAAGATCCAAAAACTAATAGGTCATCGGATTTTTAATATCTTATGAACTAAGAAAGCTAGGGACTTGTATGAGGGGTCGTTGGACTTGGGGTGACGCCCTGTTTTTGAATGTATTATTTATTTTTTGTCAAAAGGGCCTAACTGCACTTTCGTTAATATCTCGCTAACTAATAATCACAGAGGGTCAAGTGAGGTGTCATAGGACTTAAAATGGCCAACGCCTCCCCATGACCAATGAATTTACCCAAAAAAAAACAGCATGGTCATTAACCTAAGATATTATCAACTAATAATCAGAGAGGGACAAGTGAGATGTCACAAGACTCAGGATGGCCAACCCTTTTCCATGACCAACGAATTTACCCAAAATACCCAAAACAGCAAGGTCATTGACCTAAGATTTTATAAACTTATCAGTAGAGAGGGTCAAGTGAGATGTCATAGGACTACGAATGGTTAACCCTTTCCCATGACCAATGAATTTACCTCAAAAATTCAAAACAGCAAGGTCATTAACCTGAGATTTTATAAACTAATAATCGTATATCAACATGTGAGGTGTCATAGGACTTAGAATGGTCAACCCTTTCCCATGGCTAATGAATTTACCCAAAAATACCCAATACATCAAGGTCATCACCTGAGATTTTATAAACTTATAATCGGATATGGACATGTGAAATGTTTACAGTGAGTGATGAAACATAGCTACGTAGTGAAAGAATTATTGTAGGCTATATGTATGGTGACTGACAAATCTTTCACCATTGGAACTTGTTTTCAGATCAAACTGCAGTACAGAGAGAGTATAGGTTGTAGGTATGGGATAATAAATGACAAATGGTGTATACAAAATCTGATTTATCGATTCAAGAAATAAGAGTAGACAATCTTTAATTGATTGGTTAAAGAGGATAGCTAAAATCCAAAATGGTGACTATATCGAACTAAACTGATCCAAGCTGAATCAAACCCAACTAAACCGAACTAAACCGAAGCAAACTTAATCAAAAACAAGTCAATGGTTTAAGTGTAAAACTTGTGGGTGAATGTGGTCATTGGTAATGTCAGAAGGGAAAGGGATAACGCTTTACCTATAGAGGGTAAGGTAAAGCTAGTGCATGATGCTAATGCACACACACAAGTACATGAACCACACACAACTATCCTATGCAGTTATTATGGGTTGACTGTTAAAACTTGCTCAGTGGTTACTGGGACAAGATGGTCGCTACACACAACAAGCTTTAAATACCTGAGGCTAATAATCTATACACACACTCACACACACTTGTTCTAAACTAAACTGTCTTGCTGGCAGAGCTCACACAGTAGGTAAATGACAGAAATGCTTGGCTAACAGAAATGCAATCATTTTCGGTTGTCTAATGTTACCAGCTAAACATTACGTGCTATAGTGGTGAGCACATGTGCCTCTTTCACTGGAGATCTTAACTCGATTTCTAGCTCTAAGGCCTAGAACGAATCAAACTAAGAAAAAAGGGTATGGTGACGCAGTGGTTTAACTGTTAGCCTTTCACTAAGGTAGACTAGGGTTTGATTTAAGGTTAATATGCATGTCATAAAAAAAACAAATAAAAGCAGAGATAATGTTTAAAACTGATTACACTTGTCTCTTTTCAAATTATTACTTAGATTACAAATACAAACGTGGACTGGGTTTGACATACAGTTAATGCTTCCTATCACATACTAGACTGTAAGAAAGCCAAACAAGCAAAAGGCGTAGGTAGAGCAGTGGTAAAATCGCTATGTGTAGAGAAATACCTAACGGTTTTATGAACTGGCAAAGGTATGTCGCATAAACAGTGCAGGATACAATCCAGCAACCATAATTTTTATCTCGTGGACAAGAGAAAACATATATATAGAGAGAGAGATATAGAAAGCTTGTGTGTGTGTGTGTGTGTGTGTGTGTGTGTGGGTAGCATTGGTTGTTTGACCAGAGAAAATACGGTGAGGTAGGGTGGGGAGAGGGAGAATTAGCATTTATATATGAATGGAAAATAGATTTTTTTCAATCGTTTTGTTTTTTCAAATGCAGTGGTAGATAGTCGTTTTTTGTAAATCATTCTTACTTGCAGTAGTAATAAGCCTCTATGGTTCCGCTAACACATAGATAGACTGTATTATTGCCATGGTCAAGCACTCACATTAAGATCATTTACAAAATCATAAAATGAAAAATATAAATCTTGTTTTGGAAATATCGTTTTTCAACATACACACAAAATAAATATATAAAAAATTTGTAAACAGCAAAATGGAAAATCCATGTTTCCATATAGACAAAATTTAAAAACCTTAAACGGACATTTAAGAAAATATATGCAAATGGGAAATTGACAAATGTGTAAATATGAAAATGGAAAAATCCATGTTTCCATATCATGAAATTGAAAAACATCAAACTGTCATTTTAAAAAATGCAAATGGAAAATTGACAAATTGCAATGTGTGAAATGTGAAATTGAACAAATGGCTATCATTATTTAAAATAAAAGAACATGGTGCTCTATGGTTAAGGTGTGAATCAAACCCTCTCTACTTATTTGGACCACTTGAGACTGAGTAGACTAGTTTTAGTTGTCATACCACTTTTAAAAGTTTGTGTTAAATCTAGGAATTGAACCCAAGAGCTTGTAGGAGGGATCCAAGGTTATAATATGTTAAACAGATAGCCTTGAATGTAGGGTGTGGTAGTTATATAGAGATGAGACGTTTCGCTCAGGGCAGGGAGGCATGGAGATCTGCATCAAACCAGTCAAAAGACTGACGACTCAAACAACAACATGTAGAGCTCACCAAAATAATGTTGTGTAACGGTAAATGTTAGTCAACGAACAGTAATGCATTACTAAAACCCATGACACGATACCTAAGAGCTTTTCTAAAATTATTTTAAAATGCCTTTAACCCTATATTAAACACCCAGTTCACAAGACTCATAACTGCTATGTTATGGTCAAACAAAACAAAATCTATATTTCAAAACAAACAAGTGGTTTAGTCAATGTATACTGGAAAAAGTTTTATAAACACTCAAGTCCACAAAAATAATTAAATTAGTAACTGTCAGGTTGACCGAGTGGTTATGGTGTTTGACTTAAGTTCAAATTTTCTGTACAAGAAAGCAAGGGTTCGAATCCCTTACCTGATATAACTATTACCTCAACATGGCTTGACCACACTGTATTATTGTGTACTCGGTACACAAACCATAGACAGAGTGTATTGTTTAAGGTCACTCTCTTTGCGAACATAGTCAGAGACTGTTGATGGTTAACAATTGCATTAATAGTGGGACATAGGGATAGCAATTAAGAAAAACAGACAATACCCATACACTATTTTTATTTATTTAATGGAAGTACTTGTACAATAGTTATATACAAACTACAACTCTCTTTTGTCTATTACTATCTAGTCCTTTTCGATCCACTTGCATAACAAGGCAGATGACTTTGTATTTCAGCCCCTTAAAACAACAACAACACTACCTCTTGCATAGTCTGTGATGTTGATACTCTTGAGGCGTGGAAGATGGATACAACATAACTTTTACAACAGGGGTTAAACGTTGCTCAACAAACAATGCATTATTTTGAGTAGCAACATCTTTCTCTTGTACTAACTTATTAGCATTCTGATGATTTTTTGCCAACACCATCAGTGTTTTGTCTGGAGCACTACATTGATGATCACTCACACTTAAAACCACACCATTTCTACTTTTCTACTTTTCATATTGCCTCCTTTGGACTGATCCCTATGGACTGGCTCTTGCATTTTATCCAAATTATGTCAAAGGGGACCCGCCACAGGGACCCGTCAACAAGGACCCGTCCTCCGGGGCCCGTAAAAAATGACTCAAAGGTTAAGTTAAGCTACGGCAGCCATTTTTGGAACTTTTTGATCACACCTCGTAGGGTTAGGTTAGGTTGAGTTAAGCTACGACCGCCATCTTGGAACTTTATGATCACACTTCGTAGGTTTAGGTTAAGTTAGGTTAGGCAAGGTTCAGTTAAGCTATGACCACTATTTTGAAAAATTTTTGATCACACCTCATAGGTTTAAGTTAAGTTAGGTTAAGTGAAGCTACGGCCGCCATTTTGAATTTTTTTGAACTCACGTTGTAGGTTAGCAATGTTCGGGAGAGTAACCTTGAAAAGTAGCTGAAACTCGGTAGTCGAAAGCATAGCTTGACCCGTTTCTTACCTATATGACAAGGTTAGGTTAGGTAAATTTAGGTTATGTTAGGTGAGCTGAGGTTAAGTCTTAAAATATTCCCTCTCTTATGTGTTCAAAGCCGATTCACCCTGAACAGTCAGCCAAAACTTTAAATATGTATTTATCATTACATAAAGAATTAAAGCAAACTTAATTAATTATGAATGGCGTTTTTTGTTACTGTTCAATGTAGACAGAATATATGCATTAAATGATAGACTCAACACAAAATGTTTTGATTGTTGACTTGCGTTATTGATAAATTGGTTTAATGTTAGGGGCAGTGCACACTTTCCATGTCGATAATTTATATATGCTAGAAGGATGGTGTTGCAAACTTCTGATGTGTATTTCCAAATTTCCTGCATAGTATATTTCATAGAATTTTCCTGTAACTTAAAAGTTCATTCTGATTTTGTCTTTTGTGTTTGACATTGCAACTACAATGGTTGATTGGATATATCTTTGACAACTTTCAAATCATGTAATTCATGTCAGATATGTTGGAATTTTTGTTCATGTGTGAAGCTATCAAGTACCGATACCTAATTGGTTACACAACTGTTTCATAATGAAAATCTTGATCTCTGATTCATTGGAGAACTGTTTACGCTTGTCTGAACCAAGTCTAACTGACTACTTACTGCTAAGGTTTAGAAAATTACATTTACTCAAATCACATTCTGGTAAAAAAGATCATGACTACTATAAACTGCTACCACTCTTCCACCACTTTGCTAACACTTTTCTACCATTTGACTCTCACTTTTGCTCTTACTTTAAACTGCACATACTACAAACTATCATTTTTATTATCGAGTTAACTTTACTAGAGATTAGTTTATGCTTAACAGTTGACATGGAAGTATCAACGACTAGCTATGGTAAGCCATGTGCTTACTATAAAGGATATGCATATATTGTAAAAAGAACTAATAAAAATGGAACTGTTATTTGGTGCTGTTCGAAACAACGATCTAAAAAGTGTCGAGGAATGATTAAAACAAAAGGCTCCAACATACTTATTTCAATCGATCATCATTGTAAATCTCAAAACAATACTCATTTAAATGGACAAAATACTCTAACCAAGGTAAAAAAGCAAGACCAAGAAAAAAATAGTGTGGCTCAAGATAGTGCTCTGTTTGTTAAAGAGCATTTATTATCTCCTGAAAAAGACATGTTAGGACAGTCGTTAACGTCTAAGAAACCTCTAACACTATCAAAGACAACACAAACTATGCCAAAGGTTGTTGCATTGCAAGATGAACAAAAATGATTAGATAGTAATAGTGATGATGATTATATTGATGATAATTATATTGATGATGATAACCATGATGATGATGATGATTATGATGATGATGATGACAATGGTTTACACCCAAAAAAATCATTTGTTAAATTTGTTTACTGGAACAATCCCAATAAGCTAATCCAGCGGCTTCAGTACTTGCATACCTGTAAACAGGCTGGTCATACTAAATATGAGGAAGAACTTTTGGATATAGAAAATGAGCTTCGTGATGCTACAATTATAGTGTAATGAATCCATGTAACCGCTTAAACTATTTCTTATCAATACATGTAATATTTTCTACCACTTTGCTACCACTTTGCTACCACTTTTCTAGTTTGCTACCACTTTTCTACCACTTTGCTACCACTTTTCTACTACTTTTCTGCCACTTTGCTATCACTTTTCTAGTTTTCTACCACTTTTCTACCACTTTGCTACCACTTTTCTACTACTTTTCTGCCTCTTTTCTACCACTTTTCTAGTTTGCTACCACATTTCTACCACTTTGCTACCACTTTTCTACTACTTTTCTGCCACTTTTCTACCACTTTGCTACCACTTTTCTACCACTATGTTACCAATTGTCTACCACTTGTCTACCACTTTGCTACCACGTTTCTACCACTTTTCTATCACTTTTAACTGTACATATTAAATATAAAAGCCAACGCTAAATAATTCTATTACCAGAACAGAGATAACCTTTCTAGTGTGCAAATCATACTAACAGGTTAGTTACTACTATGGAACTTACTACAACTAACCGAGGTAAACAACGTGTACTCCATGAAGGCTACTCTTATAACTATAGACGACAAAATGTAAAAGGAATAATATTCTGGCGATGCTCAAAACAGAGGTCAACAAGATGTGGAGGCAATATGAAAAGTAGAAATGGTGTGGTTTTAAGTGTGAGTGATCATCAATGTAGTGCTCCGGACAAAACACTGATGGTGTTGGCAAAAAAACATCAGAATGCTAATAAGTTAGTACAAGAGAAAGATGTTGCTACTCAAAATAGTGCATTGTTTGTTGAGCAACGTTTAACCCCTGTTGTAAAAGTTATGTTGTATCCATCTTCCACGCCTCAAGAGTCATCAACATCACAAACTATGCAAGAGGTAGTGTTGTTGTTGTTTTAAGGGGCTGAACTACAAAGTCATCTGCCTTGTTATGCAAGTGGATCGAAAAGGACTAGATAGTAATAGACAAAAGAGAGTTGTAGTTTGTATATAACTATTGTACAAGTACTTCCATTAAATAAATAAAAATAGTGTATGGGTATTGTCTGTTTTTCTTAATTGCTATCCCTATGTCCCACTATTAATGCAATTGTTAACCATCAACAGTCTCTGACTATGTTCGCAAAGAGAGTGACCTTAAACAATACACTCTATGTATGGTTTGTGTACCGAGTACACAATAATACAGTGTGGTCAAGCCATGTTGAGGTAATAGTTATATCAGGTAAGGGATTCGAACCCTTGCTTTCTTGTACAGAAAATTTGAACTTCAGTCAAACACCATAACCACTCGGTCAACCTGACAGTTACTAATTTAATTATTTTTGTGGACTGGATGTTTATAAAACTTTTTCCAGTATACATTGACTAAACCACTTGTTTGTTTTGAAATATAGATTTTGTTTTGTTTGACCATAACATTGCAGTTATGAGTCTTGTGAACTGGGTGTTTAATATAGGGTTGAAGGCATTTTAAAATAATTTTAGAAAAGCTCTTAGGTATCGTGTCATGGGTTTTAGTAATGCATTACTGTTCGTTGACTAACATTTACCGTTACACAACATTATTTTGGTGAGCTCTACATGCTGTTGTTTGAGTCGTCAGTCTTTTGACTGGTTTGATGCAGATCTCCATGCCTCCCTGCCCTGAGCGAAACGTCTCATCTCTATATAACTACCACACCCTACATTCAAGGCTATCTGTTTAACATATTATAACCTTGGATCCCCCCTACAAGCTCTTGGGTTCAATTCCTAGATTTACCACAAACTTTTAAAAGTGGTATGACAACTAAAACTAGTCTACTCAGTCTCGAGTGGTCCAAATAAGTAGAGAGGGTTTGATTCACACCTCAACCATAGAGCACCATGTTCTTTTATTTTAAATAATGATAGCCATTTGTTCAATTTCACATTTCACACATTGCAATTTGTCAATTTTCCATTTGCATTTTTTAAAATGACAGTTTGATGTTTTTCAATTTCATGATATGGAAACATGGATTTTTCCATTTTCATATTTACACATTTGTCAATTTCCCATTTGCATATATTTTCTTAAATGTCCGTTTAAGGTTTTTAAATTTTGTCTATATGGAAACATGGATTTTCCATTTTGCTGTTTACAAATTTTTTATATATTTATTTTGTGTGTATGTTGAAAAACGATATTTCCAAAACAAGATTTATACTTTTCATTTTATGATTTTGTAAATGATCTTAATATGAGTGCTTGACCATGGCAATAATACAGTCTATCTATGTGTTAGCGGAACCATAGAGGCTTATTACTACTGCAAGTAAGAATGTTTTACAAAAAACGACTATCTACCACTGCATTTGAAAAAACAAAACGATTGAAAAAAATCTATTTTCCATTCATATATAAGTGCTAATTCTCCCTCTCCCCACCCTACCTCACCGTATTTTCTCTGGTCAAACAACCAATGCTACCCACACACACACACACACACACACACAAGCTTTCTATGTATCTCTCTATATATATATGTTTTCTCTTGTCCACGAGATAAAAATTATGGTTGCTGGATTGTATCCTGCACTGTTTATGCGACATACCTTTGCCAGTTCATAAAACCGTTAGGTATTTCTCTACACATAGCGATTTTACCACTGCTCTACCTACGCCTTTTGCTTGTTTGGCTTTCTTACAGTCTAGTATGTGATAGGAAGCATTAACTGTATGTCAAACCCAGTCCACGTTTGTATTTGTAATCTAAGTAATAATTTGAAAAGAGACAAGTGTAATCAGTTTTAAACATTATCTCTGCTTTTATTTGTTTTTTATGACATGCATATTAACCTAAAATCAAACCCTAGTCTACCTTAGTGAAAGGCTAACAGTTTAACCACTGCGTCACCATACCCTTTTTTCTTAGTTTGATTCGTTCTAGGCCTTAGAGCTAGAAATTGAGTTAAGATCTCCAGTGAAAGAGGCACATGTGCTCACCACTATAGCACGTAATGTTTAGCTGGTAACATTAGACAACCGAAAATGATTGTATTTCTGTTAGCCAAGCATTTCTGTCATTTACCTACTGTGTGAGCTCTGCCAGCAAGACAGTTTAGTTTAGAACAAGTGTGTGTGAGTGTGTGTATAGATTATGAGCCTCAGGTATTTAAAGCTTGTTGTGTGTAGTGACCATCTTGTCCCAGTAACCACTGAGCAAGTTTTAACAGTCAACCCATAATAACTGCATAGGATAGTTGTGTGTGGTTCATGTACTTGTGTGTGTGCATTAGCATCATGCACTAGCTTTACCTTACCCTCTATAGGTAAAGCGTTATCCCTTTCCCTTCTGACATTACCAATGACCACATTCACCCACAAGTTTTACACTTAAACCATTGGCTTGTTTTTGATTAAGTTTGGTTCGATTTGGTTGGGTTTGATTCAACTTGGTTCAGTTTAGTTCAATGTAGTCACCATTTTGGATTTTAGCTATCCTCTTTAACCAATCAATTAAAGATTGTCTACTCTTATTACTTGAATCGATAAATCAGATTTTGTATACACCATTTGTCATTTATTATCCCATACCTACAACCTATACTCTCTCTGTACTGCAGTTTGATCTGAAAACAAGTTCCAATGGTGAAAGATTTGTCAGTCACCATACATGTAGCCTACAATAATTCTTTCACTACCTAGCTATGTTTCATCACTCACTGTAAACATTTCACATGTCCATATCCGATTATTAGTTTATAAAATCTGAGGTCAATGACCTTGCTGTTTTGAATTTTTGAGGTAAATTCATTGGTCATGGGAAAGGGTTAACCATTCGTAGTCCTATGACACCTCACTTGACCCTCTCTAATGATAAGTTTATAAAATCTTAGGTCAATGACCTTGCTGTTTTGGGTATTTTGGGTAAATTTGTTGGTCATGGAAAAGGGTTGGCCATCCTGAGTCTTGTGACACCTCACTTGTCCCTCTCTGATTATTAGTTGATAAAATCTTAGGTTAATGACCTTGCTGTTTTGGGTATTTTGGATAAATTCGTTGGTCATGGAAAAGGGTTGGCCATCCTGAGTCTTGTGACACCTCACTTGTCCCTCTCTGATTATTAGTTGATAAAATCTTAGGTTAATGACCATGCTGTTTTTTTTGGGGGGGGGGGTAAATTCATTGGTCATGGGGAGGGGTTGTCCATTTTAAGTCCTATGACACCTCACTTGACCCTCTGTGATTATTAGTTAGCGAGATATTAACGAAAGTGCAGTTAGGCCCTTTTGACAAAAAAATGAATAATACATTCAAAAACAGGGCGTCACCCCAAGTCCAACGACCCCTCATACAAGTCCCTAGCTTTCTTAGTTCATAAGATATTAAAAATCCGATGACCTATTAGTTTTTGGATCTTTGGTTAATTTGTAAAAAACACGTATCTATAAACCATTATTCAAAAAGCCCGCCCTCTTACAAAAACCCCAATTGTGCATTCGTAAAACAAAAAACAAAAATGATAAATCATAGCGGCATTCAGTTGTATGCATGCACTTTATGTGGAACGAGTTTAATTTCATATTGGCATACAAACTCCCACATGTTGCACATGGAAAGCGACTTTTACCTAAAAATTATTATTTCACCCCTAGTAGGGGTAGATTTTATTTTTGAGTGGAAATAAGTTATCCATAGGAAAGGGGTTGTCTGCCGGAGTAATTTGACTACTTGTACATGTCTCTAGCCTTATTCCCACCACTGTCAAAACAGGTTGTGACTTGTTAGCTCTTATCGTGCACGTGCACATGTGTACACTTGTGTGTTAGGTCATATTACACATGAACTTGCATTTTCTCACGTATGAACCAAAACAGGATGTGACTTGATTCACAAGGAGGACGGTAATAAGGTCATCTCACACGTATTCACATGTACTTCGTCACTTTCCTTTCATATCGTTATCCCATTATAGTAGTGGGGGTTGGTGAACAACGTCAGTTCAACACACACAAATGTAGTTAGGCCCTTTAATATAATTTAAATAAAATCATGAGCCAGTCCATAGGGATCAGGCCAAAGGGGCCGGTCCAAAGGGATCAGTCCAGAGGGACAAGGACTCGTCCACAGGGACCTGTCAACAAGGACCTGTCCACAAGGACCTGTCCACAAGGACCTGTCCACAAGGACTTGTCCACAAGGACCTGTCCACAAGGACCTGTCAACAATAACCCATCAACAGGGACCCGACAGCAGGGGGCTCGTCAACAATAACAGGGGCTCTCACCTCAAGGCCTAACATGCCCCTCTTTGATTATTGGTTTGCAGAACAACGTTACATTCCATATCGGCATTCAAACTCTCACATGTTGCAGTTGGAAAGAGAGATTCTCTAAAAAATTCAATTTCACCCTCTAGTAGGGGTAGGTTTTATTATGGGGTGGAAATATGTTGTTCATTGGAAAGAGGGTGTCAGCCCGAGTTCAATGACACCTCGTAAAAGTCTCTAGCCTGATTGGTTCGCGAGATATTGCCATTTTAGTATTCCAGCGGTTTAGCGATGGCGGTGGCTGTAGAACCCCTACAAAACCACTACTTACACAAAAGTTAAAATGAAGTATTTCAGACGATAATAATATTTTCCGTACGAATTTAAGAATATATGCTATTTAAAAATAAGTTTTAGTGCTACAGTTTTTCCTGTCTTAGCAGAGTTATCTGCGAACTAGTAGGCTTATTTCGAAAATACGGTTAAACTCACTTTCATTACCTTGTATTGAGGCAAATACAACAAAAATACATTCATATGAGGGCATTATTAACGAGTTTGCCATTAATAAATCTCGTAAGAACGCTATGAAAATTTGAACATCAAGATTACGTGGGGTGAGTTGTTTTAGAGAAGTGTGTATATTTTTTTTTTATAAATAAACTAGTAATTAAGTACATTTTATATAATTTCATTTCACCGTTTAGGACAATTTAATTAAAATTGAACACAGTTCTTCAATTACGCAAAAGATAGTCATTAGCATTAAAATATAAAAATATGTGTAAAATAGTGATCACTGATCTCCAAGAACAAATTAATTAATTAAGTTCGAAACCCTTTTCATTTTTAACGAATCTTAAAAGAAGTAAAAAAAACCAAGTAGACAACTAATTTCATTACGGTATATAATTTATTATGTAAACCATTAAAATTGTAGTTTTATCTAAACTAAATGAACTTTATATTTAAAAAGATGAAAACGCCAACGAACTCTATCCTTTTGTTGTATAAAACAAATGTACTAAGCAAATATTAGCTATAGAGGGGGCGGCAAATGGACTTTAGCCTATAAGCGGTGTTAATATTTGAAAGAAAAATAGCACAGTAGCGCCACCTGGTGATATAGACATGTACAATAAAGAAGAGAACAAAAGACGAGTCAGTGCAAAGTTGGTGCGTGTTCGCGTGACATGTGACAAGCATCTCAAAAGATGATTTGTATTTTGTATTGTATTTCTCACTTGATAAATAAAGGTTTACATTAAAACTAACAGGTTATGGGCCCAGGCCAAGTGTAAATGGTATTATCTCGTGAGTGGATCCGAATCTGAGCGCCTGTGGAACACGTGCTGTATTTTTGTTTGTGTGTGTAAGGATAACCTCAAAATGGCAACCGGCAGTGACTACAAAGTTCAAGTGGATAAACTTGAAGGACCTGAAGACTGGGCAAAGTGGAAATGGCATGTGTTGATGGTTTGCGGTCGTATGAGCTGGAAAATATTGTTGATGGTTTGAAAAAGTGTCCTGTGTTGCCGGCAGATGCAACTGCGCAACAAAAAGCGGCATATAAGCAGTGGTTGAAAGAAGACGCGAAAGCGGCCAGTTTGCTAGCAGGTGCGCTAGGAAAATCTGTTGCCGAGCTCGTGTTGACGTGCACCAATGCCAGTGAAATTTGGACAAAATTGAGCGCACGGTTCGAACGTAGCAGTACGCAGCGACTGAACATGTTGATCGAGTCATTCTTCCGAGTGACACGTGATGACAAGGAGGACATCAGCGCCCATGTCGCGAAGTTACAGAAGCTTTATCAGGATCTGAACGACGAACTCCAAAAGCACATCGAAAACACGTTATCTGAAAGGATTTTGAACAGTCGAATTTTATCCACGCTGGGAAAAGAATATGATAATTTCAAGGATGTGTGGGACACGATTCCGACGGAAAATCAAACTGTGAACTTGTTGATTGAAAAATTGTGCACGATTGAACTGCGTGACCAAGGAAAGGTGGAATCGACTACGTTTGTGGTACGTAGTGCTCCCAAGAAGCATTCCCAGTATGGCAGTGGCAAAGGCAGCGCTGATGACAAGTCGAAGAAAAATGTTCAACGAGTAAAGCAGAAGTTTCCATGATTCAAATGTAAGGAATTGGGTCATTGGGCAAGTGAATGTCCAGTGAAGAAGAAAGAGGGTGACACTAGAAACAAAAATAAGGAGAACAATGCTTCGTTTCTGACACATGATATGAGTGCGTTAGACGGCGACTTTGTTCAAGCCGACGAGTGGTACTGCGACAGTGGCGCCACAAATCACATCACCGCGAACAAACAGTATTTTACAACATACGTCAAGTTTGCTGCTCCAGAGAAGATTTTTCTAGGAAAACGAGGTGTGAGCATGCAAAGGAACTGTAAACATTCAAGTGCGGCTGAACAACGCTTGGTTGTGTGCTGAGATGACTGAAGTTTTGTATGTTCCCGATGCAATGGCTCATCTGTTTTCTGTGAAAGCTGCTGCAAGGAAAGGTTTTTGTGCAAGACTTGACGACCTAACTGTTAGAATTGAAGACAAGGTTACTGGAAAGGCGATGATGGCTGGACGTGTGAGTCATGGTCTGTATGTACTTGACATGCGCGTCGTGAAACCGGCGCAACCCATTCAAGTGAATTTAGCTACATCGTCGGACAAACTGCAGATCTACCATGAACGATTTGGTCATCAACACAAAGCGCATGTCAAGAATGTACTGAAGCAGGTGAACATCAATGTAGACATGTGTAAAGAGGATTTCTGCGATGGATGTGCACTGGGAAAAATGCATTGACTGTCATTCAAGACACGAATGAATCGACCAACAGCCACCGGTGAACAAATCCACGCCGATGTGAATGGACCAATGCCTACTGAATCTCTTGGAAAGGCACGCTACTACGTATGTTTCAAGGATGATTTCAGCAAGTTTCGATGAGTTTTCTTTTTAAAGCACAAAAGTGAAGTGTACACCGTTCTGGAACTGTTCCTGAATGAAGCCAAAACAAATGGACACGTCGTGAAGCTGTTCAGGTGTGATGGAGGAAAAGAATTTGATAACAAGAAGGTTTCTGAACTACTCGCAAACAGAGGCATAGAACACAGCATTACTACGCCGTACACACCACAACAAAACGGAGTTGAGGAACGTGAAAATCGGACGATTGTGGAGTGCGCAAAATCTATGCTGAATCCCAGCAAGTTAACGAAACAACGTTGGGCTGAAGCCTGCAACACTGCGGTGTAGCTCCTGAATCGCACTGGGAAGTCATCCATTGAAAACAAATCTCCCTATGAATTGTGGTATGGACGATCAGTGGGAAGTCTCAGTCATCTGAAGATCTTCGGAACAGAATGCTACGTGCATATCGACAAGAATTTTCGCTCAAAGTTCGACGACAAAGCTGTTTTTGGACATCTGGTTGGGTACGTGAACGACAGGGATGGATTTAGAGTCTGGATTCCAACTCAGGGAAAGGTTGTTCTAAGTCATGATGTGAAATTCAAACCTGAAGTTGTCTGCAATCTGCGCGCCAACGTCGGAAAGGTTGAAGTCACGCTTGAAGAACGTGTGGAGAGGAATCAGTCTAACTCATCGTCTGATGTAGGCCTACATATGAGGTCAGAGTCAGATGAGAACTTAAGCGAAATTGAAGATTTTGCTTCGGCATCCAGTTCCGGAGGAAGCGAAGATGAGGAAGAAGGAGAGACTGAAGAAGGAAGGAAAAGCAAACGTGAAAGTAAGAAGCCATCGTGGATGATCAGTGGAAATTACATGTACATGGCTGGACCATCTATCGCTGAAAATAATCCTGACTCATACTCTGAAGCGCTGCAGTCTAGTGATAAAAATCAGTGGCTGAATGCAATTAATGAAGAAATGGAGTCCTTGAAGGAAAATGATACCTGGAAATTGGTTGAGCGTCCAAATGGTGCACGGGTCCTGAAAAATCGGTGGGTTCTTCGACAGAAGACAACGGACAGTGAAGAAGTTCGCTTCAAGGCACGATTGGTAGCCAAAGGCTATGTGCAACAGCAAGGAATCGATTATGAAGAAACATTCAGCCCTGTTGCACGGTATGATACCATTCGAGCCCTGTTGGCAGTAGCTGTTGAAAAGGAGATGAAACTTGGTCAATTTGATGTCAAGACGGCCTTCTTGAACGGCGAGCTTGAAGAAGATGTGTTCATAGAACAGCCAGAAGGTCATCAGGACGGTACTGGCCGAGTGTGTCATCTAAAGAGAAGCTTATCTTATATATTAAAATAGTTTTCAAAACATTTCACCCTTTACTAAATCTGAAATATCTCGGGAAGTATTTGCGCTACGACGACGTTTGTTGTCTTAAACTTTAATGCCCGTCAAGCACCGTCGATTGATACCCACCTTACTTGATTATATCATCCGAGTATTAAAATAATTGCGAATATTACTTCCTTCAAGGTCTCACGAAAATAGAATATCGAATGACTTGACGGATATATTGTCGCTAGGCGACAACGACTAACAAAGTATCATGATATTCAACGCCGCCCCAATAATAAATCTAACTTGATATTAACAGAGAGTTCACTAATTACGTCATGATATCGGTAACTTCTACCTGCTCTACTCGGGCGCTAATGTCGCATGTATCCATACATGATATCGTTAACTTCTACCTGTTCCACTCGGGCGCTTATGTCGCATGTATCCATACAATAAGTAGAAGGGGATTCTGTGCATATCATTTTATTAAAACTTCTCAAAATGGGATTACTTTGAGACTGAAATGCTCATGCACAATCAGCAGTCATTTTGCTAATGACACTGTCATGTCAACATCTGTTTGAATGACAACAAATACTGTATATGAAAGACAATTAATTTCACGAAGATGCCACTACAGTCGAATGTTGGAACCGCCATTTTGTATTGTGTATCTGATCTTTCTGTTATATAGTCTTTGGTCTCACCAGCTACAAACTGTCTTCTTTTCGTTTCATCATTCGTCCTTATAGGTTGTGTCCTCAATCAATACAATGAATCATATTATGATGAATGAGAGGCGACACTCAATTACAAATGTTATAAAGATTAAAGGTGACGGTAATTGTCTGTTCAGGTCATTGGCATATTGTGAGTACAACAATCAGAGTTTATTTACACAGGTTAGAAAGCGAATTGTAAAACATGTTACAGACAAGTGGAATAATTATTCTTCCTTTATTGTTGGCAACAGCGATATGTACGAAACTGCTATCAATACGAGCGATGATTACAAAATGTATATGTCTATGAATGGTGTTCAGGGAGGTCATGTTGAGTTAGTTGTCGCTGCTCAAGTTTGCAAAATGGATATTTATTCGTGGATTACTACTGTCGTTTGGAAGGTGAAGGGTTAAAATATATACGTCATCAACAAACGAAGTTACGAGTTGATACATATGCCGGTTTAGCAGACTCCTTGCATGTACGAGCAGAAAATGAAAATCTCAGAGTCGGTCGTATTGTAGTTTTGCCATCTTCTTTTACAGGTAGCCCAAGGAAAATATTGCAAAATTATCAGGATACGATGGCGATAGTGAGGAAGTTTGGAAAGCCAGATTTATTCATTACGTTCACCTATAATGCGGGCTGGCCAGAAATACTTAACAGCATTCATCTCTGGGAAACAGCTAGGCCTGATAAGTGAGAGTTTTCCATTGCAATATAAAGGAATTGCTACGATTGATTAATGTTAAGGAAATTTTCGGTAAAAGCATATCTATATACAGTGGAATTTCAAAAACGAAGTCTCCTGCACATCCATTTACTCTTAACATTAACGGAAGATTGTAAGTTTTGAGAAATTTCTGACATTGACAGTGTGGTGTCAGCCGAAATACCAGATCTCGAGGATGAAGCGATATACGAGTTGGTAAGGCGTCATATGATACATGGTCCTCGCGGATCTTTGAATCCTGCTTCAGTCTGTATGAAAGATGGCGTATGTAAGAAATATTTCCCTAAACAGTTTCAGGAAGAGACCAAAGATAATGCCAATGGTTATCCTTCGTATAGGAGAAGAAATAATGGACGGATTATTATAAAAACAATTCGAGGCATTGACATTGAAGTCGATAGTCGATTCATTGTTCCCTACAATCCATTTCTTTTACTTTACGTGCAAGCTCATATTAATGTTGAAATATGCTCAAGTGTTCGGAGTGTTAAATACATCCACACATATCTTATATATTAAAATCCGCAAGTATGTGTATAAAGGCCATGGCTGCTGCATTGTTAAACTATGTCCTGAATGTGAAACGGTGAACTACGATGAAATTACTTCTTTCCTAAATGCTAGATATGTTGGTCCAACATAAGCCGCATTCAGGATATTTTCATTTCACATGCATGAACAGTCACATTCTATCGTGCGATTACCAGTCCACTTGCCAAACGTGCAAAATATCTATTTTAAAAATGATAATGCTCCTGATATTTTACTTCAAGCACAGTTGCGCAACACGGAATTACAAGCGTGGTTCAAGTTAAATCACGATTCGCAAGCCAGAAGTCCGTATATATATCCTGAAACACCAGTACATTACGTCTGGAATAAGAGCAACTGCCAGTGGCAAAAAAGAAAAAATGATTCAAAAACTATAGGCAGAATGTATAATGTTTCGACTACAGAAACAGAAAGGTATTATTTACGCCTGTTATTGCTTCACGTCATAGGTGCTACCAGCTTCCAGGATCTACGAACATACAAAGCAGTTGTCTATTCTACTTTTTAAGAAACAGCTAAGGAGCTAGGTTTGCTGATTGACGATTCTGAATGGCAGCGTTGTTTGGCAGAAGCGTCACAATTTCAGATGCCTTCTCAGTTACGACAACTGTTTTCTTACATATGTATCTTTCAGACCCCTTCAAATGTAAGATAATTATGGGACATTTTCAAGAATTCATTATCAGAAGATTATCTGCAGTTTCACGAACCTAACATTGCATATCAGTTCACTCTCATACATATTTCTAATACATTAAAGCTCCATGGTCTTCCCATTACTTCTCTCGAATTGTCAGCTATTATTGATAATTTCCCTCAGACAAATTTACCAATGAATTATCCAAAACTTAATGAGGATCAATTAAGTCGGATGATAAACCAAGCAAATGGAAACCAAACTGCTATAATTACAGAAATTTTGGGGTTAGTACAAAACAGCAATGAAAGAATGAGTAATGCATATTTCATTGACGGTCCAGGGGGCACCGGGAAAACATTTCTTTACCAATGCTTGATTCACAGTTCCACAAATTTGGAGTTAAATGTAGTTTCTGTTGCATGGACTGGTATTGCAGCAATGTTACTACCTCAGGGGAGAACTGTACACAGCCAGTTCAAGTTACCTCTACATTTACATTCAAGTTCTGTATCAGGAATAAAAGTTAACAGCAAGAAAGCTTTTTATATTCGTTCAGCAAAACTTATCATCTGGGATGAAGCCCCTATGGTTAATAAGCACGCGTTGATGTGTGTAAATCGGTTGCTCAAGGACATATTGAATAACGACGTGCCTTTCGGAGGAAAAATTATCATCTTAGGTGGAGATTTTAGGCAGGTATTGCCTGTTGTGTCTCACGCATCTAAAGCAGCATCATTCCAAATGTCAGTAAGGTTCTCTCCTTTGTGGCCATTATTCAAAATTTTTAAACTCAACAAAAATATGCGAGCGGATACAGATCAACGTGACTTTGCAAACTTCTTGATACAAATTGGTAACGGTGAATACCCTCACGTCGATGGAGAACATTCAGAACTAGTCCCACGCTGAAAAATATTTCACGCTTTTCAAAAATAGCGATTTTAGCACCTAAAAATAAACATTGTAAAGAAATCAATGACAAAGTTTTAGACCTAATCCCAGGATCATCGAGAACTTGCATCAGTGTGAATAATTTGATTACTGAAGATGAGAGTGAATTTCTACAATTATTCCCAATATATTTTTTAGACAGCATAGGCATAAGTGGATTGCCACCTCATATCCTTCGACTAAAAGAAGACTCAATTGTGATTTTGTTGAGAAATATTAATGATACCCAAGGTCTGTTGAACGGTACTAGACTGTTGGTTTGGAAGATGCATGACAATTGCTTACACCTGGAAATTATTACTGGCGTAAATGTTGGAAACAATGTCCTACTCCCTCGCCTTGACCATACGCCATCAGATACTTCTATGCCATTTTCCTTCAAAAGGAGGCAGTTTCCAGTACGTTTGGCTTTTTTGTATCACTATCAATAAAGCTCAAGGTCAAACACTAGATCAAGTAGGCATTTATTTACCTCAGCCGGTGTTTAGCCACGGACAACGTTACTGTATGCCGCACTATCGCGAGCAAAATCCTTTCATGACTTCAAAGTTCAAATAGAACCAAAAGGCAAGCGAACAGCAAATGTCGAATGGAAGGAAGTACTATTAGAATTTTGAAACGAATGTTGCGGAGGAACACAGACCTCAGCAAACGGGGCACAGATTAAATAACAATTAAAACCGGACGTCCGCATCCCTAATACGATAACTGTCCTGTGGTAATGGGAAAAAATACTATTGTCCTACATCGGTGATTACTATCCTACATCCTGTTATTTCATTCCCTAAGTTCTATAACAAAGATATACTCAATGAAATTTACAGCTTAATAAATATTAATTCCTTCTGTGTGAGTTATCTTTTCATTTCTGATCAATCGCCTTTACTTACTATTCTATCTGTAGGGGTGGAGGCGATAGCTGTCTTTACAGAGTTGTGCAAATTATTAAATTCGATGTCAGTTTTCCAAAATTGCATTTTTACCTTTCACGGTTTAATGCACTAAGTATGTTTACAAGGCGATGAAATTACTTCAAATGTATAACCAAGACTCTTAATTATATTTTCATTTAAGAAACTCAAATTAAAATGATTTTTTAGAATTTCCACTAACAGAGGAGCCTTGCAAATGCAAAATGCCACACGTTTCGTTTTTATTACTTCACCCTACGTGTGGATTTAGAGCGGAGGGATTTGGGTCTTTTAACTGATGAACGCTATTGAACTATTCAAAGATTCATGAACTATGCATTGAAATCACCTGACCTGAATTCTAAAGTCAATGAAAAATTGAAAATGGACCCAGCTCAGATATCCCTCGGAATCCAATAATCTGAAAGTTTCCAGACGCAATTCCTTATGGGAAAAGGTGTAATTCCACGGGAGAGGAAACACTACTAAGTAGGACAACAAAAGAAGTTGGTCAATAAAATGATTTTGAATAAAAGTAATTATGACTAATTAAAATTATTTATTGAATTCTATTAATTTGCACACCTCTATAAGTTAACCAAGAGTTACATCTCTAAATTCAAATATAAGAGACCCATCTTTTGTTTAAATTTATACCATTGTTCATAAGTAGACAAAACACCAAATTGTACCGATGTAGCCTTAAATTGTGTGGATACCTCTATCTACTTAGTATAAAACAAAGTTCCCAATTCTTGGATGTAACGGGTAATCTCGAGAGCAACTTGATGGATTTTGATGCGGTTTTCACCATTCTGTAAAGGATTTCTCGATGAAGGATTAGGTAGAAAAACATTTATTTGTGACCAAAAGAAGCCGAGCATTTACGATTTCAGTGAATTGAGTTGAAGAAAAACCTAACGTCCATGTGTCTTTTAAGCGTACACTGGGTAAACCGTTAAAAATATCGATATTCTCTGAGAATTGTTCAGCATGAAAAGTTCTGCAAGAAAGTCCGCGACAGCTCCCACATCGACCACTGTAAGTGTTTTTACGTTTTCAATTCTTCCAGCAATCTCAATTCAGTGGAAATTTAAATTAATAGCTTCAGAGTGAGTTTACGAGCTTGCGAGCGACATATCGCCCTAGCTTCTGCCTGCATCAAAATGCCGAGTCGTGTCGAGTTAATTCTTGAGAGAAGAGTATAGCTTATGTGTTTGGAGTTAGCTGTTCACCTCGGCTTTTCAGAATTGCGTCTGGAATCTGACATCCGTGCGCCTTTTAAGATTAAGCAGGGTAAATTGTGGGACACACACACACAGAGGACGGGCAGACATTTGATCTCATAAGTCTACTTCATCATTTACCCAAAAGCGACGATACCGTAAATGTCTGTTCAGGTCACTAGCATGAAGACATGCAAATGTCATATGGACAGAAGTGCTGTAGGATTGTTGAAGTGGATGCTGCGGAGCAGCACGGGTCTTCTAGTGTGGTTTAAAAGAGGCTCCACGCTGCTGGAACAAGCGTTTCAAGAAATTCATGGAGAAAGCTGGATTCAAAAACAGCAAAGCTGATCCTTGTCTCTTTTACAGCAACAAAAATGGAATGTGGTTGGCTGTTGTAATCTTTGTGGATGATGGTCTGGTAATTGGCAACGAAGAAGACATCGAGCAGTTCATGGAAAAACTTCAGCAGGAATTTCACACGACCAGAGGATCTCTCAACAATTTCCTGGGCATGAAGATACAACAAAACCATGATGAATCAAATGCAATCAGTCAAGAGGATTACACGAGGAAAATCCTAGAAAAATTTGGGATGGCCGAGTCAAATGGAGTGTCTACCTTAGTTGGACGCGAAGAAAGTGAAGACGGAGAAAAGGTTTCGGCCAGGGTTCCTTATCGTGAGGCGGTGGGATCCTTGATGTACCTGACTACAGCTACTCGTCCAGATATCGCATTCGCGGTCAACAAAGCTGCTCGAGCCATGGAGAATCCTACAGTTCAAGACTGGGGTCAAGTGAAACGGATATTTCGATATTTAAATAGCACAGTGAACCATGGAATCGTCTATAGGAAAGAGGACGTTTTGAAGGTCTACAGTGATGCTGACTACGCCGGTGACAAGAGGACGAGACGTTCAACGACGGGTGTCATTTCGACTTACAATCATGGAGCTGTATCGTGGAGAAGTCAGTTACAGAAGTCTGTGTCAACATCGACAACTGAAGCTGAAATTGTGTCTGCAAGTGAAGGAGCAAAGGAGTTGATTTGGCTGAAAAGACTGTTTTCTGAATTACTGGGAACTGCTGACAAACCTCCTACGCTTTACATCGACAATGCTGGTGCAGTTAAATTGGCTAAAAATCCGGAGTACCATCGAAAATCCAAGCATATTGAGGTACGTCATTTCTATGTGAGGGAAAGATTTTTGGACGGAGACCTTGAGCTGGAGCACATCGACGGGACCAATCAATTAGCTGATCTTCTAACTAAACCTCTGGAGAGGGTCAGATTCGAGATGCTGCGTGAGAGGATTGGCGTGCAGAAGATGACGGAGATTCCAAAAAAACAAAAATAATGACGAACTCAGAGAGATCCGTAAGCAAGCGTATTTTGTTGAGAAGAGGAAGTACCAAGCAGCTATCAGAAAAGAGAAATTTGACTCCTGGAAACAATACTGTAACACAACATCACCTGTAAATCCGTGGAATGTAGTGTATAAACTGGTTTCAGGAAAAATAAGGAACAACATTCTCATGTCAACTCTTCAGAAACCTGACGGAACGACAACATTAAATATGGAAGACACTATAGAATGTTGTTGTTGTTTGAGTCTTCAGTCTTTTGACTGGTTTGATGCAGCTCTCCATGCCTCCCTGTCCTGAGCTAATCGTTTCATCTCTACATAACTACCACACCCTACATCTGAGGCAATCTGTTTAACATATTCTAACCTTGGTCTACCCCTACAGTTCTTGTCCTCGACCCTTCCTTCCATAACTAAGCTTGCTATTCCTGGGTGTCTTAGTAAGTGTCCTACCAACCTATCTCTTCTCTTCATTAGCAGTCGCCAGAAACATCTCTCCTCTCCCACTCGTCTTAATACCTCTATGTTTGTAACCCTATCTACCCATCTGATCTTCAACATTCTCCTGTAACACCACATTTCAAATGCTTCCATTCTCCTCTTTTCTGCTGCACCAATAGTCCAAGTTTCACTTCCATAGAGCGCCACGCTCCAGACAAAGGGTTTCAAAAATGACTTCCTAATACCTAAATCTATATTCGATGTCAGCAGATTCCTTTTTTGTAGAAAAGCTTTCTTTGCCTGAGCCAACCTACTTTTTATATCCTCTTTGCTTCGTCCATCACTGGTTATTCTACTTCCTAAGTAACAGAAGTTTTCTACTTCCTTCAGCTTTTCACCTGTCAATTTGATCTCCATAGAGGTTTCTGATTTATTTCGGCTGCATTCCAGTATTTTTGTTTTACATTTATTAATTTTCATCATGAATTCTTTCTGTAAGACGGAGTCCATACCATTCAAAAACTCATTCAAATCCTCAGGCTTGTCGGCCAAGATGACGATGTCATCAGCAAATCTCAGAGTTGAAATTATTTCTCCTTGAATCTTCACTCCCACTTTAAATTTTTCTCTAATTTCCTTCATTGCTTGTTCAATGTAAAGATTGAAAAGTATGGGTGATAAGTTGCAGCCTTGCCTTACACCTTTCTGAATACCAGCTTCTCTCTCATGTCCTTCAACTCGAATGACTGCTGTCTGGTTTCTGTATAGATTGTATATCACCCTCCTATCTCGGTACTTTATTCCAATCGATTTCAAAATGTCAAACAATTTAGTCCAATCAACGTTATCAAAAGCCTTTTCTAAGTCTACAAAAGCCATGAACGTTCTCTTATCTTACCTTGTTCTACCTTCCAAAATCAGCCTAAGACTTAGTTCAGCTTCCCTTGTTCCTACATTTCTCCTGAAACCAAACTGGTCTTCACCCAACTCCGTTTCTATCTGGCTTTCAATCCTCTTGTAAATTATTCTAGACAGGATCTTTGAAGCATGAGTAATCAAGCTGATTGTACGGTAATCTTCACATCTGACAGCTCCCACTTTCTTTGGTATAGGGATGATTACATTCTTCTTGAAATCAGGGGGTACCTCACCTGTCTCATAAATCCTACACACCAAGTGAAATAACCTGATCAGACCTTCATCTCCTATGCAGCGTAGCAACTCAATCGGTATATCATCTATGCCTGGTGCTTTGTTCCTGCTTAAGTCTTCCAAAGCTCTATCAAATTCTGATCTCAATATTAAATCTCCTTTCGCATCCTCATCAATTTCCTCCTCCCTTTCCATTACATGATTCTCAATCTCCTTTCCCTTATACAAACCCTCTATGTAAGCTTTCCATCTCTCAACCTTTTCTTCCCTATCTGTTAGAGGCTTTCCATTTGTGTCCTTAATATTACAGCACTTAGTCTTCTTTTCCCCAAAAGTATTCTTAATCCTTCGATAAGCTGTGTCTACTTTACCCAATTTCAGACAATTTTCTATACCTGCACATTTCTCTTTCAACCATTCTTCTTTCGCTTCCTTGCACTTCTTGTTAACCTCATTTCTCAGACGTCTGTATTCTGCTTTCCCCTTCTCATCTCTTACATTCTTGTGTTTCCGCCTTTCATCCATCAATTCTAGTATATCCTGAGTGATCCACGGTTTTCTACCTATTCTTTCTTTCCTACCAATGTTTTCTTCTGCGGATTTTGTTATTTCATTCTTCAAAAGTGCCCATTCGTCTGCAATTGAAGTTTGTTTAGGGTTTTTCATTAGTCCTTCCTTTATACTCTTCTTGAATCTTTCGTTTACATCCTTCTCTTTCAGTCTGTCTATTGCCCACCTTTTTGGCTTTTGACTTTTCTTCAGTTTCTTCAACTTTAATCTGCAATTCATTACAACCAGATTGTGGTCAGAGTTTATGTCAGCACCAGGATATGCTTTACAATCCAAAATCTGGTTTCGAAACCTCTGCTTGACCATAATGAAGTCGATTTGGTAACGCCCTGTATCTCCTGGTCTCATCCATGTGTATATTCTTCTATTGTGGTTATTGAATAAGGTGTTAGCTATGACCAACTCATGCTCGGTGCAGAATTCTACCAGCCTGCTTCCTCGATCATTCCTTTCACCTAATCCGAAATCTCCTACTATTTTCCCTTCTCTCCCTTTTCCTACCACAGCATTCCAATCTCCCATTACTATAACATTTTCATCACCCTTGATATACCTCAAAATTTCGTCTATTTCTTCGTAGACCTTTTCAACATCCTCATCATCAGCTTGACTGGTAGGCATATAGACTTGTACCACTGTGGTGCAGGTAGGTTTAGTATTGATTTTTGCTACAATAATCCGTTCACTATATTGTTCATAATATTCCACCCGCTGTCCAAGTTTCCTACTCAATATGAGGCCAACCCCTGCTTGGCCATTGTTTGATTTAGTGCTAATGACCCTATAGTCTCCTGACCAAAAGTCCTGTTCTTCCTGCCAGCGCATTTCACTAATCCCAACCAAATCCAACCTCAACCTATCCATTTCCCTTTCTAAGTTTTCTAACTTTCCACTTCCTAGCAGACTTCTAACATTCCACGCTCCGATCCGTAGAATGTCAGAATATATTATGGATTATCTTATTCCGGAAGATAGAGAAGAAGAAGAAGAAGATACAGATCACCATAAAAACATAAGGAGGTTAATTAATGAATTAATTAATACTTGCGATGATAGATATTTCACCGAGGAGGAGATTCGTCAAACCATTAGTAGCTTCAATCCAAAGAAAGCACCAGGCGAAGATGGAATAACTATGGAAATACTCCTACGAACTTTCAATAATTTTCCTAAGATTTTAACGTCAATATATAATGAGTGTCTCAAAAGAGGATGCTTCCCTAAAATTTGGAAGAGAGCAAAAATAATTCTCATGCTTAAACCAGGAAAAGAAAAGAGTACAGATCCATCGAAATTTAGACCAATTAGCTTGTTGAATCTAGCGGGCAAGGTACTGGAGAAGTTATTGATTAGTAGAATAATGCATCATATGTACAAAAATAAATTAATGAATAATAATCAATTTGGATTTACACCACAGAAGAGCACAACTGACGCAGCAATGGAAGTGAAGCAATTTATATAACCGGAATTAGAAAAAGGGAACGTAATAATTATGACCAGCTTGGACGTTAAAGGTGCTTTTGACGTCGCTTGGTCGCCTGCTATTCTAAAAGGACTAAAAGATATGGAATGCCCTAGAAATCTATACAAACTCTCTCAAGACTATTTCCAAGGAAGAACAGCTTTCATGTCTATTAATAGCAACAACACTGAGAGAAGACTTACTAAAGGTTGTGTTCATGCTGTGGTCCTGGTTTTTGGAATATATAATATAATTCTCTTCTTACATTGCAGTATACAAGGTAGTTGCATTTGCAGATGACGTATTACTGCTTGTTAAAGCAACATCTATTAAAGACGCAGAAAATTATACTAATATAGAAATGGAAAAAAATTCAATGCGGGCTAAACTCAATAACATCAGATTTAATGAACAGAAATCGAAAGTTATGGGCTTGTCGAGAAGAAAAAGAAAAGAGGAAAAAGAGATTAAAATTTATCTTAATTACAAAAGCTTGGATCAGGTGGACACCGTTAAATATCTTGGAATTATTTTCGACCACAAACTTACATTTAGAGAGCACATTAACTATATGACTGAAAAATGTAGGAAACTGATATTTAGTCTCTCAAGATTTGCAAAGCTAAACTGGGGTTTAAAGCATACAGCTCTGAAGGTAATATACAAAGGTGGAATCTTACCTCTCATTTTGTATGGAGCACCGGTATGGAGAAAGGTTATAGAGAAAACTTGCTATAGAGTAAAATTGATAAGAGTCCAAAGGCTGATAAATATCAGAATAGCTAAAGCTTATCGCACTGTATCTAATGAAGCTCTCTGTGTGATAACAGGATTAATTCCAATTAATATTCAAATTGAGGAAACGGTAGCATACTACGATCTTATTAAAGTTAATAGTAAAGAAGATCGCTCAATTGACATGGACATGGAAGTAAATCAATGGCCTCACCCTGCTGACATTGTTAAAATTATTGACGAAAATTATGAACAGATGCATTCTTTCAATGTTTACACTGATGGAAGTAAAAGTGAGGATGGAGTAGGATCTGGAATTGCCATGTACAATGGAAACGAGTTCATTCAACAGCTGCAATATAAACTAGACAAACGATGTTCTAATAATCAAGCAGAACAGCTAGCTATCGTCAAGGCATTGCAACATCTAGAATCCATGGACACGGAGCAGAGAACCGCACTCATTTTCACAGACAGCCAAATTACAATAGATGCACTTAAAAACTACAAAAAACATACATATCTCATAGAGGAAATTAGAAGGAAAGCAATTGAAATGGAGAAACAGAATTGGGTGATTGTCTTCAGTTGGGTTAAGGCGCATAACGGAAATGAGGGAAATGAATTAGCGGACCAGCTGGCTAAAGAAGCAGCACAAAGCGGTTTAAGTGAGTGCTATAATAGAATTCCAAAAAGTAATATGCTAAAAGAATTAAGTGTGTTTAGTTTGAAAAAGTGGCAGAATGAATGGGACAATACATCCAAGGGTGAAATTACAAAATCATTTTTCCCCAGTGTACAGGACAGACTAAAATTGAAAATGAACATAACGCCCAATTTTACAGTTATGACAACAGGACACGGCAATATTAAATCATACTTATACAGATTTAAAATTATTGATAGTCCAACATTTATATGCAATATCGGTCACCAGACTGTAGATCCCCTACTATATGAGTGTAAGTTATTAGGGAAAGAAAGAGATATATTAATAGCACATGTTTTAAGATCAGGCAACTGGCCTATAAAGAAAGATGAAATTGTTAGAAACTACCTTAGGGAATTCTTTACTTTTGCAAACTCTATCTCATTTGAAATACTGAATAGATAATTTTTATTTATATTTTCTTAACTGTTTATCATTTTAATGACACAAATTTCATTTAACAGGCCATAGATATAAAATATTTATAATATAAATTGTATAGTTTTAATCTGAAATGATTAATAAGTAATAATTAAGCATGTAGTATTACTACATTGTAATGGGGCATGCTGTAAATAAAATAAATAAATAAATAAATTAAAAAAAAGATGACATCTTAGAGGCTGAAAAGTGTTCAATAGTTCATCTTGTTTTTTTTATTTGTATTTGATTTTTCTTTGGAGGAAGTGTTAATATTTGATAGAAAAATAGCACAGTAGCGCCACCTGGTGATATAGACAAGTACAATAAAGAAGAGAACAAAAGACGAGTCAGTGCAAAGTCGGTGCGTGTTCGCGTGACATTTGACAAGCATCTCAAAAGATGATTTGTATTTTGTATTGTATTTCTCACTTGATAAATAAAGGTTTACATTAAAACTAACAAGCGGCATACTCATAAATCCGGCCCTGCTTCTATCAATCTTTCAAGTCTAATCTGAAAAGGTATCAAGCACCGAGCTTGTGCTTCGGAGATGAAAATAGAAAGTTAGGTCTGAACACCAAGGAGAACTGTCGTATCTTGGCTGAGTACTTTAAGAAATTACTCAATTGTGATGAACCAAAACAGAGGCTACTCATAGACCGTCCTACTCAAGTAATGGCCAGCTCGCATCCACCTTCTAAGACAGAAATTAAAATGATTATCGATGGTCTAAAGAATAATAAAGCAGCGGGAGAGGATTCCATTGTGGCAGAGCTTCTAAAACTGGCAAATGAAGATACTCTGGATATATTAGCTGAGCTCTTTTGCGGAGATATGGAGAACTGGTAGGATACCCACAGAGTGCAGGCTGCATTAATCCACCCTCTCCACAAAGAGGGGGACAAGAAGGACGTTAATAATTACAGGGGTACATAAATTGTATCTTTTCCCTACAAGATCCTATCCAAAGCACTCGTGAACAGAATTGAAGAACATCTCGAGTAGGGGGGTAAGGCCGATTCTAACTCACCCGTTTTATTTGTACCCGACTGTACATGTTAAAATAATGAATATCTCTCGAACGCATGGTCCAATTTTGACAAATGAGGTGTAGTTGGACTCGAGCCGACGTCCTCTTTCCTATGGACCACTCGTTATATTTTTGTTTTTCTTTGAAAATTTTTGATTTCGAAAGTAGTGACTTGTAATTTATTTTGGGGGTAGAGAGCATAGGGACCTTTCATTTATGTCAAACAAAATGTTTTGTAAACTCTTTAGTTTAGGACGTGCTTGGATTCGTTTTTTCGTCTCGTTGTGCTCTTTACGGGAATGTAGGTGTTGAAAAAGTGAAATGCTGGAAACATTTTTTTTGGGGGGGGGGGGGGGTAAAAACGTGATTTTAGACTTTGAAAAGTTTGAAAAGCCAAACATGATAGAATGTTGTGCTATGGCTCAAACGAACGGTCTCTATGTCCTTTATTTTTCATAAAAAAAAATTAATTTTTTACATTTTTTGAAAAAAAGTGTAATTTTGAAATTCCTATATTTTGGAAACTATAGAGTTTACAAAACATTTTGTTTGACATAAATGAAAGGTCCCTATGCCCTCTACCCCCAAAATAAATTTCAAGTCACTAGGATAAAAACTTGACAGTAGTGCTGACTGGCCGGTTCTGCTTACAAAAGGAAGTTGTGAGCCCCTGGCGACCTTGGAATGGAAGGAGTAATGCTAGGAGGGCGTGCTTGGATTCGTTTTTTCGTCTCGTTGTGCTCTTTACGGGAATGTAGGTGTTGAAAAAGTGAAATGCTGGAAACATTTTTTTTGGGGGGGGGGGGGGGTAAAAACGTGATTTTAGACTTTTTGTTATATCTCGCGAACCAATCATGCTAGAGGCGTGTACAAGGGGTCCATGGACTCGCAGTGACGTCCACTTTGCTATGGATCACTCGTTTTTTAAATTTGGAAACTCGATTTTGGGGTAAACAAGTGTTTTTGTGATTTTTGCTGATATCTCACGAACCAATAAGCCTAGAGACTTGTACGAGGTGGCATTTTTTTCGTCGCGTTGTCCTCTTGTCGAGGATGTTCGTATTGAGCAGGAATGAAAAATCATTATGAGGTAAAACCGTGATTTTATACTTTTTGCTATATCTCGCAAACCAATAACGCTAGAGAAGTGTACGAGGTGTCATAGGACTCGGGCTAACGCCCCCTTTTTGAAACTATTTTCGAAATTTTGACAACGGACCTGACGACACTTTTGTTGAAAAAAATGTTCTCTACCTGTTTAAAATGTTCATGAAACGTGGTTGTTGAGAGAGACGATACTGCTGGGTGTGTGTGTGTTTCAACAAACCTGTCGCTGACCACGGTGGCTGTGCTCAATAGAACAATCTATTTTTCGACTGGTTGGTTTATGGCAGAGCGAGGGTTCGTTTTTTCTGATATTTTACCCCAAAAGGGGATCTTTAACGTTTAAACGGTTATGAGAACTTGGTTCTATGTTGGTTGAAGCGAGTACAGAAAACAAACTTGCAGAGGAGCAGACTAGCAGGATGTGAATGTGATTTGAGCTTATTGGAATGCGCTGATCAGACTTGACAGCAGGTGCAATGGAAAATTACAAAGACGCGGATGACGCTTGAAGGTTAAATAATCTGACAATCGTGGTGGCAGGGAAGAGCGAAATGCATGTGAACACGTGCGAAACCACATGTAAGCTAAACAAGTTACATCCTGTTTTGCTTTGTATGTGACAACATGCAAGTTGACGTGTAATATGACCTGGCACAGGTGTTCACTTTGGACGTTAGCTGTCCACGTGCCCGATAACAGAATGTTCAAAGCGTGGGAAAAAATGATTATACATGCAACGTAACATATATAAAGACATGTCGTTATCAATTCCACTCTCACTTATGTGACTACCTTTGAACACACTGCGTTGCGTGAAACACATGGTCTTGTTTAACAGTTTTGGTGTTGGTGGAAAATACTTAACCTTGTTGTGGGGTAGGTATTTATTTATATATTTATTCATTTATATATATATTGATTTATATATATTTACATGCAATTATTTATTGATTGTGAAAGTTATAAATAATTTTTTATTTATTTGTTTGCAGATAACCGGTATACCTTACATGTCTGAGAGAGAAGAAACCATTGCACTCTTGAGCCCACTAGAAGGAAACAGCAACAAGCCACTGCAAGTGAAGGTGAGATTATTTTTTATACTAACTTGTTTCATTTTTTGTTTCATATTTTATTTTATGAAATGCATGTATTAACCTGAATTTAGGTATTTATAGCGGTTTATTTTATTTATTTTTAGAAACTTGGAAAGAAAATCCTTACCGCCGTAGCAGTTGCTGAAAACCCGAGACGCAGTAGAGCGAAACCATTGTTTCCAGGCAGTGAACTATTTAAAACTCAGGTAAGCCTAACTTAAAATGCTATTGCATTTTACCACTACTGAAAAAACTATTACACAAAAAAATCATTACATGTACATGACTGGGACAATGATTGCTTTCTTGATTAATGGCTATGTTGTTGTTGACTGGGAAAAATACAAGGCCATGTTGGATTTTCTAAAAACAAAAATTTAAATTTAATTTATGGGTGGTTCCCTATGAAATCAACGAATATCCACAGGTTTGAACATGATAATGTGAACAAAATGACATGACATTCATTTTTGTTTATATATTGGTTAAAGGGAGGATGTAAATGACTGTAGCTTTATAAAAAGAAAATAAGTACATGGGTTACTGTTAGTGCCAACATACAGTTTATTTTTAATGGTGTTTTGATATATTAATGCCAATTAACGTTAACGTTTTATTTACAAGTATTGATTGATTGATTGAGTGATGGGTTATTTTGTTTGCTTTTAGGTGTCGTTATGTGCCATTAACGTAATGAACAGACAGTGAACAAGCATACATTATGTTTTAAAGTACTCTGTGCTCTTGTGCAACGTTAATAGCTTACAATAAGAAAAAAACATGGCGTTTGTACCAAATACAACAAATGAGCAAGTTGGTTTACCACGTGGGTTAAATTTAAAATAAGTTATAAAGTTATAATACGTTATAAATAGTTATAGTATTAGTAATATATACCTGTTAGTCTTTTTATTTGATAGATGTAAATTCTGACGTGTCCTATATCAAAAATGCATTGTATACATGTAATTGATCAAATGGATTTAATAAAAATCTTATCTAATCTAATCTAACGTAGGCTCACTTTGTGACATAGGCTAGGCTGCAGTAAGTTACGTAGGGTCACTTTGTGACATAGGCTACAGTAGGCAGGCTCGCTTTGTGACATATGCTATAGTAGGTGGGCTCACTTTGTGACATAGGCTAGGCTACAGTAAGTTACGTAGGCTCACTTTGTGACATATGCTACAGTAGATAGGCTCACTTTGTGACATAGGCTAGGCTACAGTAAGTTACGTAGGCTCACTTTGTGACATAGGCTACAGTAGGTAGGCTCGTTTTGTGACATAGGCTACAGTAGGCAGGCTCGCTTTGTGACATAGGCTACAGTAGGTGGGCTCACTTTGTGACATAGGCTAGGCTACAGTAAGTTACGTAAGCTCGCTTTGTGACATATGCTACAGTAGGTAGGATCACTTTTTGACATAGGCTATACAGTAAGTTACGTAGGCTCACTTTGTGACATATGCTACAGTAAGCAGGCTCGCTTTGTGACATAGGCTACACTAGGTGGGCTCACTTGGTGACATAGGCTAGGCTACTGTAGGTTACGTAGGCTCGCTTTGTGACATATGCTACAGTAGGCAGGCTCGTTTTGTGACATAGGCTACACTAGGTGGGCTCACTTGGTGACATAGGCTAGGCTACAGTAAGTTACATAGGCTCGCTTTGTGACATAGGCTACTGTAGGTAGGCTCACTTTGGGTTGTTGATGGAATAACGGGATTTGTTTATTTACGGTAATTATGTTAAGTAATTTGTTACCAGGAGATAAGATTGTAATATAGGGGAAGTTTTTCCTAAATTATAAACGACGTTCATAGTAATATTCTGATTTGAGTTTGAAACAAGTTGATACAAGTTGTATTAGTCGTGGTTTGTGTTGTATAAGGGTTCAATGCTACCGCGTCAACGGGGGTAACTTGGAACAGCTGGCTAACTTGGGACAGTTTTCAGCAATACTTTTAAGTGAGCAGTGTGGCAACCATGGTTGTGTAACGTGGATTACTACCAGTCTTGCACGCGTAGAAGACACTCCCCGACTTTACTTGATATGTTGATTACCCGGACATATAGGTAAGTGACTTTCACAATGTCATTAGTGTAACTACACTTTGGTTGTAAAAATTTGACCTTTAAAACTTTCATTACTGACACCAGGCTATTCATAATTTGTTTTCTGTCGCGTAGTGGAGCATAACCTTACATTTCCGCCAAAACATAACACTATTTCGTTAACAGTAGTGCTAACCTAACTTCAGATATAAAGATTTTTTTTCACAGAGTACGTCTGTGGTGTAACATGGGACACTGTCCCAAGTTACCCGACAAATGTTTTGATGATGATAAATTTATCATATATTATTGTTTTGATGTTTTAGGTACGTGTGATGGTTAAAAATCAACAGAGAATGGTTGGAGCCCGCAAGTATCGTGGTTTTAGCAATGGGCATCTGCAAATAGCACTGACTGCAGTTAGAAATGGCTCATCTCTTCGAAAAGCATCAGAGAACTTCGGAATATCAAAATCAACTCTCAGTCGACACCAGTGTCACTTCTGGTGACAGTGAAAATAGTCAAGCTCAGTGGGTTGCAACTTTGAAACGTTCCTCAATGAAAGTACTTAGATGCAAGGAATCTCAACCTTTGAGAATCAGTAAGAAGAAACTGGATTTACCAGCAGGGAAGAGTATTGTCAACACTGTTTTTGACTCTGAAATCAGGACCTCTACTCCAAAAGCAAATAAAGCCAGGATTTCAGAGGATGATCCAGATTCAAGCTCTTCTGGGGAGGAGTCTGCTGCTTTTTCCCTTCACGACTCAGATTCCAACATGGATCTAGAGTTGACAAGTGATCTGTCTGAAGATGCTTTAGAAACAGAAACAGAGGAGCATGATAAATCTAGTGCAGAAATTGATCTTTTTTCTGGTTCATTTGCCTTTGTCCAATTAACTTTCAATAAGGATACAAAAAAAGAGTGCACAAAACATTTCTAAGGGCAGGCAGGTGATTGAAATTAAAGGAGTGGAAAATGTAACTATTAAATTTCTACGGAAATCTGTGAAGTGTGGTACCGGTAATGTGTATGTGTTCCCAAATGTGAATGATGTGTTGGATGTGAACAGAGACCAGATTGTGAAGACAGTGATTCCATGTAATGTGATGAGAGGGAGATGCCCGTTTCCAAACAAAATTGACTAAAATGAGAAAAGTCACACCTGCTATTATTCTGTTCCCAATCAGGAAAACAATATTATTGATTATTGCCAATTATTTGTGGCTGGTATTCTAATAGAGTAATGAAATTAAATTTTATTTGAAGATTCATTGTAACATTTCTTACAATATTCCTGTACATAAGGTAATCTTAACTTATCACAATGCCTTATTTTATTAGAATTAAATCTCTGTCCCAAGTTACCCCACATCGGAGGGTAACTTGGAACACCTTTATTTTATGGCATACATGTATGGCTGTTTGCATGTCAACTAAGTGAGCAATGCATTTTTAGGCTGTGTCCCAATACTCAAGTTGTCTGATATTGACTAGCTGCTAGCTACTATGTGCTATGCACTACGGAGATTTGGGACATGTCTGCTTGATCACAGCCTCCTTCATAGACTTGTGTTCTGAAACGCACTGGACTAACATGCTGGTACCAACCGAACCAACACTCAAGATGGCGGTGATCTGCTGCTCCTTGTAAGCTCTTTGCGCTTTCATCAGCTGTTTTAAATAAACAATACCTGAACGATACATTCATGGATGCGCCAAGAAGATAACTTTTTAGCCGAGCCCTAATTATGGTTTGTGTTTGGCTGTTTAAGAGAATACAGTTCAGGAGGAAGAGAAGAAGGGCAAATTGACAATTTGAGACGAGGCCCTTATTGTGCGCTGGAGACCATGAACCGAGTTGTCGTTGCAATCCTCAGTCGTGATTACCACAGAACCAAACAACAAATTCGCGTGAAAATAATTATCACAACAGAACAAGATATTAATCTTCCCTCGTGGGTTGTGGTTTGAAGCGTTGAATTTGGCAAAGACTATTGGCAACTCCAGCTATCTGATATGACATCTAGCGGTAAAAATGAGAAACTTACCAAGTAGGGTACATTCCCACGTGGTGACTGTTTGTATATGGTTTCTTGTATTGGTAAGCAGTTTGTCGTAAATTCTTCGTGCCTTTATACATAAATAATAAGTTTTACTCGTTGATAGAGTGCAAAATCAGTAAAAGCAAAGTGTATTGCTCAGTTTACGGCTGTAAGTCGATGTATAAGAGGGCTGCGGATATAAGTTTTCATCACTTCCCAAAAGATGCAAATAGCAATAGCCGAAAGGTGACTATACAAAATAAATACGGGCAACAGGAGCGGGTTGGAATACAGTTGGCTTGGACGTTGGTGTTGAAGATGGGGAAGAAAGTGACGCCTTCAATGAGAGTGTGCTCTTTTCATTTTAGTGAAGACGACTTTATTTCTGCAGGTGGGTCCTTTTTTTTTCATGAGCAAGTAGGTAGTGTGATTTTTAAGAGCTAATTCTTTGTTTTATTGTAATTAATAATAATTTCACTGAATAGAATTTATATGCAACACTTAAGTTATTACAATTGAGTTTTAGTGGGTCTTTTCTTAATAGGCTAGGCCTGCCTTTGTTTCTTCAACTTTGAGGTTGGAAATGTCATCTTCCAAACTCAACAAAACTTATTGCTCAATGCATACAACTAATGCATGTAACAAGTGATAACATATTTGGGGCAAATGACCTTGCAGTCATGCCCCCTTAAAGCACCAATCGTCAAAGTATTTTTATGTTTGTAGGCACGCCAGCAAGGAGGAGAATATTGAAAAAGAATGCTGTTCCATCCCAGAATCTTCCTGTCCTTCCTCAGAGGTCCAGTCAGCGAAGTCATTCAAAGGTGACCAACAGTGCAGCGATGAGGGCAGCTAGGGCATGTAATAGAGAAACACTGAAGTCATCACCACCGAAGGAAGTGTCAACTGAACATGAGGAGGCAGCATTTGCCCTGTTGGAATTAGCCAAGTGTCATCCTCATTTAAATCTTTTATCAGAAGAGCTTCGTAGTCCTACAGACCTAGGCCCAAGCAAAAGTGATAAATGCCATCAAGTGTCGAGTGGGGATTTGATGAGCAATTTTGTCGCTATCATTGATAGTGAAAAAAAGTTGAACCTTTTTACAGGTTTGCCCAGTTTTGACATTTTGCATTGGTTGGTGGAGGAAGTCACTTTAGTAACTAATGATAAAAGAATTCATAAACTTTCTGTTTATGAGCGAGTGGTGTTGACGCTCATAAAACTAAAGCAGAATCTGTCGTTCTCATTGTTGAGTGCTTTATTTGGCAATGTAACTGCTACAACATGCAAAACCATTTTTAAAGAAACAGTGATCGTTTTATCTGAAATTTTGAAAGCAGTGGTACCATGGCCACCGAAAGAAGAAATTTTAAACAGAATGCCGAAGTGTTTCGAAAACTTTAAAAACGTAAGAGTTGTATTAGATTGTACTGAAATTCCGATACAAAAATGCAAATGTTTAGTGTGTAGAATTAAACTGTATTGACATCCCGCCGCATAACGGCGAAGTGCCTGGCGGGAGACAGGCTCGCGCCGCGGGGTAGCGATGGTCTCCGATACATCCAAACTAATTTCTCTGTAGTATTGTACTACAGTAAGGCCCCTCCCTGTAGAACGGAGTCTGACAGTGGCTGTGCAATGGAAAGGTCACAATGACTCACCACGAGATTTATAGCATGTACCGATTACAACCTGGTCGGAAAGTCGTGGATGCTGTCATAGCATATATTACATACACAGCTGGCAAGATACCTTAGTTGAGATAATGAATTGTGGTGAAGTACTGTAGGCTGCTCTTGTATCACGTGGACATGGTTAGGAAGGCCAGAACAAAACAACAAATTTTCCTAGTGGAAACTTATCTTCTCAAGAAGTAGTTTGCAGTAAATTTGTTCATAAGTTTCAGCACCGTGCTATTCTTACTTGTGGGGGAATCTCAAACAAAAGGTATACACAAACAATATGCATACTCTGGAGGCTCTCAAGAACGAAATAACTGCACTGATACAAAATATCAGTGAGGATGAATTACAGGGAGTGTACCAAAACTTCCTACGTTGGTGCAATGTGTGTTTAGTAAATGAAGGACAGCATTTCCAGCAACTACTCTGAAATTATAATTGTAATTATAATTATTAAATATGTTAAAAAGTGTAAATGTGTTCAACTACGCTGCAATACGGAGTGCCTTGGCCGCCATGCACCTTTGCGAGTCTCAGTTCTATAGGAAGGATCGTCACTGTAGGTTAATCACTCCTGAAGCGTTACCAAATTTGTATTTAAGGCGAAATCAAGTAAATATTTTGTGGAATTAAGAAATATAACTATTTTATCATTTAAAAAATATGAGTGCACCTAACCCAACCGCCATTTTCGACCCTTCCAGGTTAGATCACAACTTATATAGTAAAATTCCAGCATGTTCCCCATTAACTTATACATGTGAATTATGGACAAATAGTTATCTTGCAACAAGAAAACTTTTTTTTTCCTCGACCAATACTTAGTTAGTGCAGGGCTGCGTTGGCCATATATGCACCCATGGGTTTGTCACACATGGTGGGAGTACTTGCGCATCAGTAATCTTTATCCAGACCAATTGGTTTGCCTATTTTTATTTTTTTCACATAAGCTTAAATACAGAGAGTATATTTTGTATCTGACGGAGACTCGCGAGCCGGTCTCCCGCCGACCACTTGGCCGTAATCCGCTTCTTCGCGCCACAAGTTTCCCTCCTTTGCAGTCTGCTGAGAGCATTAACAGTGTGAGGTTCAGTTTAGTCAATTGTTCACGTATTTAGTAAAAGAACGCTCGAAGCTTGTGGTTTAACGTGACTGTTAATCTTGCGATCATGAGCCACGGGACACACGTGTTTAGTGCTCAGTGTGCTGTTCCAATGCAATTTTCATTACGTGAACGTGTATATATATATATATATATAATACCTTCATAAAGTACAGGAAATCTTGTGCGAAAACACGACGGAAATTCCGTCAGAAATTTCCAAACAGACCACTGCCTAGCGTCAATACAATAAAAGATCTAGCAAAAAAGTTCAAACGGTGAATGGCGAACATTTTCAGCACCAGCTGTGAACTAGGCAAGTACAAATTCCTATACTCAATGACTCAGTGCCGTGCAGGCGCCGCATAACAACAAAGTGCGTAGCGGGAGACAGGCTCGCGGTGCGGGCGAGTGGGCAAGCGAGGGTCTCTGTCAGATACAAACTAAACTCTCTGTACAATATTACCTATATATTAAGCATGACCTGAGTAGTGTATTTTCTTCGCCATACTTCACGGGCAGTGTAAGTGATGCAACTTTTACATTTATTTAATGATAAAATAGTAATATTTTCTCGAATGCTGCAAAATTGTTGCCGTAAATACAAGTTTTCTTTACTTTCCATTATCATTGACGTGTTTGCTCGGATGTACCCCAACTTCAGGTTTAATAAAAAAAAGTAGAGAGAGACCAGTGTCATTAGCATATTTGCAACTTACGGTTTTCGTATCCACTTTATCATATGGGTTAAGGGACATGACTAGATTTCTTCCATGAAATTCTTCCCTTAAGCTTGATTTTAAGACTATGTTTTGTTTTTATTGCCCAAGTGTTAAAACGACATTATGAATATATAGTTTTCTCACTATACTTTTGGTATTTTATAATGTTCATTTGAATTTGATATTGTAAATATCTGTCATCTCTTTTAAATTTTGTCATACATGTTTGAGTTTGGTACTGTAAGTTAAATAATATTTGTTTTAAACTTTGATTTTGTTTTTATTTGCACATCACACTGTCTGCTCTGTTCCGCCTGTTAAAACCACAACACACTTCAGACTAGATTCATTGTAGTCTTGATGGGTCAAGTGAATAAGTGAGTTGATTGCAAACTCTACACGTTGGCGTTTAACGAGTTCCACAGGTGGGCTTCAATGCTCTTTGAGTTCGTTACAGTCAATTGCTACAAGTCGGAAATTTGTTTTAGACGATTGCCCATGACCTTGAAGCTTGCGGGTAAGCCTGTACACAGTATCTCTCTCACCCTCTCGCTTCATAGTTGTCACCACTGGTCTGATGTAATGGAATTCCAGACTTCAGCACGTGACGACACCATCGTTCAGACCAGTGCAGTCGACATCGAAGTATTGTGTGACGCGGAAGTACACGTTACATAGTTACGAACAGAACGCCATTATATTTGCCAATGACTGTACTTCAGCAGAAGCGTGAGATCGATATGTCAATCATCTGACCGCATGGGACAGGTGACAACAACACAGGTACTGTAGTAACTCGCCTCCAGGCTTCCATTAAGATTTTTCACTCGTCTAAAACAAACGTCTGGCCTGTACATGTTTTCCGCAACACTCCTTAGTGCAGCTAATCTACAGCCTACTAGCTGGGTTGTCCCGCGCTGACACTTGAATCGCCTTTCTGTGGTTTCCAAGCCACGTGGGAATTGCGGGAAATGAGTTAGCGGATCACCTCGACCCGCTAGAGATATTCGCTCTCAGTTAGGCCGACAAGAACTGGCATTCTGGGAGAGTCAGTGGCTAGCT
Organism: Meconema thalassinum; assembly: GCA_946902985.2. Classification (NCBI taxonomy): domain Eukaryota; kingdom Metazoa; phylum Arthropoda; class Insecta; order Orthoptera; family Tettigoniidae; genus Meconema; species Meconema thalassinum. The sequence goes on from OX336397.1 coordinate 125,795,708, forward strand.
GACCCAATGCTCAATAAACTGAGAGCGAACTACACGTGTGTGGTGGAGCTCTTTCCGGCCACGGAGGGAGTCCGTCATTTTGTGAAGACTAAGGATAGGTCATGCAAGATCCAGCCACTTGTACCTAATGAAAAGGGAAGACTACCCACTTTGTACCTTGGTGACTTATTCACCGAGGCCTACATTTTAAATGAGTGTGTAATCTTGCTGATATACGAAGGAACCTTGGTTTGCCGATGACGTGGTAGCTGCTGATCTAGTCCAATCTAAATTTACAAGTGTTCATCGACTCAAATACTTAGTTCCTTTTTGTTTTCCGTAATTGTGTGTTTATAATTATACCTATTAGTTTTATTTAATTTTTTGTTTTATTAATTTTCAGTCTTTACACATTTGGGTATCCCCCTCAAAATTTAAGTTTATAATCCAAATTTGCATAATTTTGTGTTAAGGGGGGCAGATGACCTCGTAGTTCTGCCAATTAAAACAAGTAATATCTGACCAAAACAAATCGCAGCATTGTTTTTCGGCAAAAACTTACCAATTTTTTATTTTTTACTAAAAAGTTAGTTATTTTATACTCTGATTTACGAAAGGTGAACGGTGATGGTTGTCATCCCCTTGAAGGGCGAGGTGAGAAGAAGAGAGTGGCAACTGTCTCCATGGCAAGAGCAAGCAGTGTTGCAATGTATGCGGACACAGCAGTGTTCTATTGTGCCTTGACTCGTCACTGTCATTAGATCGCCAGGCAGGGGAGCTAACTTTCCCAGTATTTGTGTCTTCCTGCAAGCCTCTTGGAATGTTATGAGCCATGATCTGTCTCAGTGGCAACGCAGCATTTCCCCACGTGCTAGCTTTGACAGACGTCAGTGTTCATTATTGGTAATCCACAGAGTATTACTATGACAAATATCAAGGAACACCGTTAATCAATACAATATAATTACAAAATTTTTGCACTTTTGGTACATGTTTCGAGCTCATAAAGCTGAAGAAGGGCTGTATGAGCTTGAAACATGTACCCTCAAGTGTAAAAATTATATTGTATTGATTGACGGAGTTCCTTGATATTTGTCTTGGTAATTTTACTGTCAATACGGACCTAACAGATTCCAATATGGAGTCTAATGACATTGAGAATACAGAGTATACTGATAAATATTTAATGTCATTGGGCACAATTTGTGTTGACTGAAAACCCTTCATGTATGCCAAACTGTTTCTAATCCTTAGTTTATGGGCTCCGACAACGCGGTCATGTAGCTTTATATTCCTTGTTTTGCCTAATGGTGTAGTTTCTTTGAAGACAAACTTTTCAATTGGTCGAAGACTGGAGGACAAATTAAACCTACGGTACCTTTGTTTCTATTCATGACACTTAATTCATAGACTTCCCTTGGAACATGCACTGGAGTGTGACAATAAGCCAATGCCCAATCTAAGCCAGCAATGGCTTGGCACTGTCTTACATTGTAACGAGAGAGTTGTCTCAACTGGGATATCTGGATTTGGTTCAAACTAAAAGGATTAAAACTAATTAAAAATTCAAGATATCTGTGAGATACCCGAGCGATCCCACCTAAAAAATCTTTAAAGTGAAGTTTCATATTTTTCCATACGACAGGTGGTTAGAAAACTGGAATTTAAATCAATGAACACCAGCCACACGTAAACAACACTGTATGGATGGGTAAATTTACAAAATAACTGGTACTGATCACGAGAGAATTCATAAAACTCCACATCATGACCTTAAAATAGGAGTTTGGTATGCTAAATATATTGTAGGGCAGATTTTTTTTAACGACCCCATCCTTTCTGACCAATACATAGAATTAGAGTATGGACGGTATATAGTGAGGCTTAAAGGACAAGCTGACTGCTCTGGGCAGACAGATTCCCAGTCATGTTTCAGCCCGCTGTATTGTCAACATCGCGTTTTAATGCTTAAAATCTCTGCCTGCCATAGTCTTAAGCTCCGCACAGTTAAGGGAACGCTCCACCATTCATACTGTACTGCGACCTTAAAGCCTCACCACATACTGTCTGTACTCTAATACTGAAATGGCTGAACAGGAAAGGTGACTTGGGTATTTTCAGCAATCATTGCATGGAATAAATAGAGCAGGTTTATGACCAGTGTGCTCTCCTGATTTAACGCCTCAACTGGGAGATCTGGATTTGGTTCTACATGAAAGGATTAAAACTGATTAAAAAATTCAAGATCTGAGCGATCCCACCCAAAAATCCTTTAAAGCAAAGTGACGTTTCATATTCTTCTATGCGACTTCTACTTGTGGGGCAATTTCAAAGACTAGAGAGAGTAGAAATAATCACAGATCCACCACCCATAGAGGAACTGAAATATGCAATTCACACAGAAAATTTGAAGAGTCAAGAGGCCAAGGCAAATGTCAGGATGGTTCTTAACTTGGTTATCAGACAAAATCTACTTAATGACCATGATGTCGAAGCCCCTCATCAAGGCCGAGTTTCAGAGTGTGAACCGTCGTCGGAGTTTTTAAGAGCGTTAAAAATCCCTCAGTATGCCTTCCTTTGGAGGGGAAGTAAAGCCGGTGGTCCCATGTCTGATTTATGGCATGAAACAGAACCTTCCACTTACTACACTTGTGTGAAGCCAGAATTTGTAGGTTAGGTTTGATTAATGCTCTTAAGTTCCGACGTTCGTCACCGGGTGCTGGTTGCGATGGCATCTAGTAGTAGCGGAGTTCACAGCTCGATGTCATGGATGGTAGCATTTTGTAGCGAAAGAAAACAGATAGCGCACATTAATACAATCATCGCAACTAACACCGGTTGTCAGACAGATTCTACACACACCCAAAGTACACAGGGCACATGACTGCGTTGTCACAGCCCCTAAACTAAGGAACCAACCACCAGAGTGTGAACCAGAATATCTACAGGCTGAGCATTTTCAATACTTAATGTAATGAGGTAAGTTTCTCTACTAGTAGTGCAATTTGATTTTTAAATCATTTTTTACAGGCGTACGAGAAAGGCGTGGCGTGGCTGTGACCTAACTCCATTTATCAACACTTATAGGGGCTCGCCTTGTACATAATCAAATAATAAACGCTTGTAAGTGTTGCCTTAACGAGCCAGGCTGTACTACCATCGACCTAGAATAACCTAAACTCCTTACTAAAATAAGGCAGAGCATTGGACCTAATTTCTCCCACAGTGATGGAACTTTTGAGGAATATACTAGGCACATCATCCATCATATTGCAAAAATAAAACTGTTCCATTAGTGTACTGGAGCCCCAGCAAGCCTTTCATTCCTTTCTGTACACCTAACATGAGGGGTCAGGGCATTTTTCACACATGCTTACACCAAACAATGCATTATGTGAAAATATGGCAGAAAAAAATAAATGGCCCGTGGATACACTGCATGCGACTGTTATCAAGCTAACATTGCACTCCAGTTTCCAACTTGTTCAGCAAATATGTCTAACCACTCGTTTGCGCCCTTTCGTCCAAAGCAAGGTTAGAGTTGGGTTTCCTTCAATCCTCACTACCTGTGAGAGAATCACTAAATGTTTCGCATCTTGCAATGTACAGTTTGCTCCTCCAATTGTTTCCAGTATCCTCAACAGCTCGCGCATTAGAGTATATTCTCGAGTCCACTGGAAGCTCTGAGACATGTATTTGGTCTTCAGCAGGCACGCAGCACATGGTTTCTCCACAATCTTGACATGGCCAAGCTCTCTGCCTTACTGACAATGTGTCAGCATGCACGCCCCAGAATTTGAGGCGTACAGCTCATCTGATATCCCAAAATGCAACCAGAAAGCACAAACAGAAAACAATGGAGCAAACTGTACATTTAAGCCAAACTTTTCAAGTTGTTACTAAAACAAGGGGTAGGTACGCCCTGGACCAAACTGGGATAGACATGGCATGCAGGAACTGGTATAAGGCGAGACTGTTTTATGCTACAAATTTCACTACATTATAGCCTTGAATAGCATTGTTTATTACAAAATAAGCAGCAAGTATTTTTCCTTGTATCTGAAAAGTTAAATTTGATGCCTTCATACACAATTCTTAATACCTTGACATGTCTTCTTTGCGGAATATGATTCTTTTATTGCAAGAAAATAAAACTTCAGTCTCCAAAATGAATAGCCATGTAAACAAGTTGATAAATTAAAAGGCAAATTATTTACATTACAATATTTACAGGAAGGTCAATGCAAACACACACCAACGTTAATCAATAGAATAGATTGTTTCTCCTTACACTAAACAATTCCCCCCAGACACAAAATACAGCACACTAAAGGTTTGTAAGTGTTGCCTTAACGAGCCAGGCTGTACTACGATCGACCTGGAATAACCTAACCTCCTCACATTATAGCCTTGAATAGCATTGTTTATTACAAAATAAGCAGCAAGTAAGTTATTTTTCCTTGTAAATTATGTTAAATTATGTGTGTTGAAAAGGCTTCACATTAAAACACAAACCTAACCTGGGGCTTAGGACTCAGATCCTGTCGTTTGTAGTAGAACCTAGTCGCAGCCAATGGTTTTGTCCCGATATTCGTCTCGCATAGTAGTGACCAATGGTATTGCCTCACCGAAGAATGCAGAGCAATTTTCAAATTGAACTAAAAGTAATTTATGAACATTCGTTATTTACGACCAAACCTCTCATTTGAACAAATGTGACTGCATCCACATGTAACGACGAACCTTTTAAAACTTCATTCAGCAGCATAACATAGCGGCAATTCTGAACACTACATCAACGTCCATGCGTTGTCAACTGAACTAAAAATTTCCCCTATAGGCCTACATATAGGAATCACGGTATATAACTTACATGAAATATCAAGAATATATATATTTATGGCCAAATCGAGAAAATGTTGTGGCATTTCAATGAACATTACTATTTAATCTTTAAATAAAGCACTTGACCTACTTTCATTGTACATGAAATAAGCTTAAATGACTAGGTATCAATTTCAAATGTAGGCCTATGATTATAATAGCAAGCATGATAGCCGCTCTTCGCTCATCCTCTGCTTGCTTAGCATATGGGAAGCTTGATAGATCCAATGGTTGTGCTATCGACTAGATCAAACCTCGATAGATCAATGATTGTAGCATAATCTTTACAGCGTGAATGCACAGCATTCAGAATTAAATGATGTTTTTAAATGCAAATTGTTTGTTAAGTGATGCATTGAACAGTTCCAGTACATGAACCACTATCGGCTGTTATGTTTCCACTGACAATAAACGTGTAGCCTAATTAATACCTATGCTTCAAAATTATGACTTGAACTGTCTTATTTTATAAGAAAAACATTGGTGTGTTTGCACTAACATACACATATTTATTTAACACTAACTTTTCAATGATTTTTACAAAATATTGGCAACATATGTTTAAAATATTTCAATTTCAATTCAGATACCAATAACTGACCAAATTTGGTATCCAAGTGAATTCGTTCAATAAACATACTATTGTCTTTGCTGCAATAAACAACAAAATCACACACAAAAACATTCGTCAATATCATACCCAAGGTAATTTGCCCATAGTATGGATGTTTCCTCTTCAAACAATACCCACTGTCAGGATTGTGTGAAAGAAAACTGCATTTGGGCAACACTTCTTCTATACAACTGTCCTTTCCCTCGTATGGGCACTTAATTTCAATTAAACCCACTGGCTTGCCATTGTCCATTATCATTCCATCGGGTGAATAACCTAACCAAGGTTCACATTCACTGACCACTAACCCACACTCGGCCACTCTGCACTTTCTAACCTCTTCATAGTGTAGTCTAGCTGCAGGCTCCTGCAGAATGCCATGTTCAATACACTTGTTAGAAAATGCTCTGGCATTAAAGACACGCATTGTCTTTCCTTGCCAGTCATTTCCTTTATAAGTATACAAGCCGTAGCAGCGGCTGCCCGTAACTCTGTAGCTCCTTTCCTTTCTCCACTCGCTTCTCTCAAGAGTTCTCACACACAACTCGTATGCATTATAAATTACAACATTATGCAAATAAAACTCTCTACAACAATCCTGGGGTTCATCAATATAGCAGTCTCTTGTTAATTCCACAAGCAGATTGGATGAATTTGACTGAGATATGATAATCTTCACAGTTTCATTAGGCACATCCTCAGTCCACTCCTCTTCCATTACCTTTGTGTTCGAACCTGCTGCGTGCATCGCCAAAGCAGACTTTGGGAGTCTTGCAACAGCCCGTTGGTAAATTTCTTCGCGGTGCAAATTTAACACCCTCCGTTCTGTTGCTTTATGGCAACAGAAAGTGGTAACTGGTTCTGCTATTTGATATCTTTGATGAGCTGTCCCCTTCAGCTCACTCCACAGACACTTTTTGTCTGTTGAAGACAGGACTTCCAGCGAGTTCATATCTGTTCTAAATGAAAAGAAAGAAAATTGTCAAATGCAAATACATCAGAACCTATTAATTCACACACTATTATACTCATCAATTTGCTTTAATGGTATCAATAACAGTCAGTTACTTTTACATAGTAATAATAATAATAATAATAATAATAATAATAATAAAGGACTAAAAGGCCCATTTACCTGTGACAGAAAAGCAGGACTGCTAAAACATGTTTGCAGCATTCTGATGCACCTGCCTTGCATGAACATTGAAACTGTTTAATTGTGAGCGTTCTCCTTTCAATTTCTCCTGTGACCACGTGTGGCGGAGCGGATAAAGCCGACGTCTGGAGCACAAGAGCGTAAATTGACCAAACATTGTCATCGTTGTTCACTCTTCCACATAACATGACATGTTTGGCAAATAATACTTCTTCCCCTTCCGTAAAATTTCTAGAGTCTATGGTACAGTGAGCAAACTCAAATATAGCTTTTAAACGTAACAGCGCCATGACTAGAACTGACTTGAACTGCACAAAAACAAATACCAGCAGACAACCGATGCTTGATAATATGCAATTGACACATAAAATCCAGTGAAACACACAAATTAGATCACGTGTATCGCACAGTTATACATATATACTATTAAAAATAACACTGTCATTATTTTAGGGACCACATTTACTGATTATAACCGAAAAATAAAAAGTGTTCCATATCAAACGCGTGTTATTGAGTAAATTTACCCTACTTATCCAGACCGACCGCAGCGCCCCAAGTGTTAGTTTGAGTTGCCAATAGGCCAAGCATACACTGGATTAAAGTCAAAGACAACCTACAATTCCGATAAGCTACAATTTCTATAACTTCCTTGTACAAGTCGACAAGTCGGCCAATCTAGCAAGAGACGCGTCTAGCGAGCGGAAGGTCTTGCTCCAGTGCGCATGCGTCAGTGGTGAACAACCAAAGCTTTTTTCTCCGTGGTCAGTAATGTAACCGGAAGCTGCTTTATAAAATCAAATATGGCGCGGTAAATAATGTTTGACGATGTGATGCAATCTGGAAGCAATAAACCATTCGCAAATTTTTCCAGGATGGAAACGGTGATAGAGACTGGCATTTATAGCAATCTATAAACTGCATTAAGTCACGGAATTAAACTTGTGACGGTTCATTGTTTTCCATAATGATGTAGGCTACTGTGGAATAAAATTGTGGCGAGGAAGCCTTCTGTGATATTTTACCGTGTAAATTAATTATACTTTCGATGGAAATGCAATTTTGGTCAGACAATTTATGATTAGACTGCACTTGAGCATACTGTATCTAATGAATCAGTAGCGATATTTTTTCTGACAAAGAAATTCGATCATGGAGGTTATGTATGGTATTGTTCAGTTACGGTTTCAATAAAACTGATCACTTTTAAGTATTTGCTGCTATATATACTATAGATATTATGTATGACACTTTTTTAGTGGTGTTTGATTTAGTTTAGTAAGCTTCGATGCCACTGTTTAGAACCATTTTATATTGTGATACCGTACCTGATTGAGATGCGTTAGGGTTTGTTTAAGATGTGGTTTTAAGGAACGTAACAAGTAGCTCATCTGTCCTTAAATGTCGGAGATGACTGAAATGCTAGATACACGTGTAACCGGTTCTTAAAACTTTTGAGATAGGCCTACAAAATGGTCGGTGATTATTATATGACCTATCTTTCTTGATATTTTATTTGAAGAAACTCACTGGCATCAGAGAGCAAATCCTAGATTTTGGGCTGGAAAATGGTTTGCTATGGCGGCATTTGCAAAGGAGCCGGGCCAGTAGTTCCTGTAATAAGAAAGTTATGAAAAGAGTGATATGTTGTATAGGCCTACAATGTAGTTGAAAGTGGAATCCTGTTGTAAATTCTGACCAGTTTTGCTTGTGCATTGAAAGCATTAAAAAAAGGTATCTCAAGGTTACTCTAGAGCCATTAATTTCATCAGTACAGTGCAGCATTGTGTGTGGAAATTGTCAAACATGCAAGAAAGAATATAATGCCCCAATAAAGAAACCCTTATTCCCTTCTTCATTTCACACCATGTCCCCTACAGTACCGTTCCAATATTACAGAAAGTCACCAAATACCAGGTTCATTAAAAAAATGCTGCATTTGTATATTTTGCAAAAGTTAAAATGGTAATTGTGTACACCATGACTTACTTTATCTGAAGAATTATGGTAATTAACATTGGCTTATCGGAATGAGTGATGTACAGCTATTTCATTTTGTTGGTGCAATCCACCTTGTGGCATAGTAACTAGAGTTTTTGGCTGTCACCTTAAAGGTCTAGGTTTGATTCCTGGCTCTGACAAGGAATTTAATTCTGCCTTGTGCGGCAGAACTGAGCCAATACCACACGTACACATGACCACAAAGTCAAAAACCTGTAAATGAATCAACATTAATTAATTAACTGTAAAACCACTGTTTTTAACAGCAATGGCCAACTGGCTGCAATAAAGGCTATTATTATTATCAGCAATGCAAATGCTTGTTAATTCTTCATGATGGAACAATTTGGGAATTATCGCAGAAGCATGAAACAGGCAGAGAGTGAACATATACTGTATTTCCTTGACAGAAATGTAATGCGTAACCCTTAAGCAAAGTTAGCCCAAGTGATTTTTCTTTGCTTCATTTAGAAACCCCTGGATTCTTGAATATGTGTGGAATCTATTTGATAACCTGGGTTATTGTACTGACGATACTAGAGCTCAGAAGAATGCTAGGCAGGGAAATGTAGCCAGAGATAACATTGTGATATGTCTTCTCTAAAACATTGTGCCATAATTTCCGAACAGTGTCCACTCGTCCTGAGTGCACAACGGACAGATATACAGGGTCTTTATATTTGCTTGGCAAGAACATTCTCGCTCCGCCAGTGACGGCTCAGTTGCCAGCAACCGAATGCGCATATGTACGGCAGAATACGTTGCTAAAAATCAGTATCATGCATTTTTACTCACATGTTTACAGTAGACGCAGAAAATGTTTCCCACCCGCTGCCAAACAATTGGCATCTCCTTACGAAGTTCCCGGTTCATGGGCGCCCGCAGGATTTTTCCTGAGGGGGGCCAAGTTATAATTTTCATTTCATTGCCACCAGCCCCCCCCCCTATTCTTGTTTCAGTTCATACTTGCTTTGTGAAATTCATTATTTGACTGGGGCCGATAACCTAGATGTTAGGCCCCTTGAAACAAGAATTATCATAATCATCATTATTTGACGGGACTGAAACCGTTGGCTGCTTTATGGCTAGATTGGGAGGGATGTTTTGTTTTAAGTTCACAGTTTTTGTCTATGGAAGTTCGCGTTTCTTCTTTTGTCATTCATTGTCATAATGTACAGTTCTTAAAAACAGGTAAAAATTAGTGGTATCACCATGTATCGACAATAATATAAAAATCAAGCAGTTTATTAAAATGCTAATGTAAATCCAGTTCGCCTATTTTCTAAATATGGTAACTGGAGGACATATTTTCAGATATTTTCAAATTACTGAGTTAAATTGAACTGTGGAGATATCTCTACATATGAATCTGCCTAATAATTCAAATAGCACAGTTTCCAAATATCTAGTTTGTACTGGCCGTTACAGCGGGTCCATCACGTTTTTCCTCTTTTTAACAAGTTACGGGGAATACTTCGCATTGCTCTTCTTAACATAATGAATTTAGTACGAAATGATAAATTCGTATTGTACGTTACTCGTACTTGTGACGCCCTTGGTTTTAGCAAATTTTCCTGTTAGAAAGAAAATATTTCATTTGATTATGGCTGACCGTAAAGTAAAATATATAAAACTCACTAAATCATGTACTTCTTAGTCGCTTTGATAACGACAAACATCGCAGGATCATTTAACTAGGCCTATTATACATTTGCACTTAAGAATGTCACATGAATGTTCCTTGAGTTAAGCGCCTGCTAATGTCTATTCTGTAATTTTCTTCTTTCAGAAGCACATCATTATCAATCCCCCCTTCAACTTTGGCGTTGTCACCTATTGATCTATATTGAATTGTAACTTTCAGTCGGTCAATACGACTACGAGCCCAATTAAATTAGGATTAAATTAGCTTCTCCACTCATATAAGTCTACATTTTGGCGCATCGGAAATTGCCTTGCAAGTAGATTCCATTGGAATCATATAGACTACAACATAACGAAGTCTATCACTGAATTCACCATTTTGTCTCAACTGATCTCGCTTTGATAACGGCACAAAAACACCGCAGAACTATTTAACTATTAGCGTGTAAATTGCTTCGATCGTAGAAGATTTAACACTACAGGCTAAGAATCTACAACAATGGTAGATTGCTGTTCATTTGATGCAATAATTGCTCTGTCCTCAAGAAATGGACCACAGTTGTAGTATGGCACACCTTGAATAAAAATTTACCGGTATGGCATTTTGCAGCATGAATAACGATCGCAGTAAGGCAGAACGACGCAAATTTAGACGAGTGTACAACACAGTCTGGCCCGCATTTAGGGCTCCTGAAGCCCCTGAGGAAAAATAAAAAATCTTTGCTACCCCCGATTTAATATATGTCGATTTATTAAAGTGTCCTTTACCTATGGGACTGTTTCTTCAATGAGAGTGTATTTAACTATGTGTTGACTAAACTTATAAATTGAAAAAAAAGAACTTAATACAAAGAATTTACATTTAAATTTCAGAAGATATACACAACCAATGGCAAAAACGGGTGAGTTAGCCGTGGCCGTTACGGTGTGGCTGCAGGCAGTCGCTCACATCCGGGAGGCGAGGAGGTTCGAATCCCCCCGCCGGCGACTTTTAAGATGGTCTTCTGTGGTTTCCCATCTTCCTTCCAGACAAATGCCGTGGTTGGTCCCTAACTATAGGCCACAGCCACTACCTTCCAATTCCTCGTCCTTACATTCACACTTTCCTTCCCAGACAACATTCCACACGCGACGGTATTTGTAGCTCACCCCAAGGGGGTCCGCATACAAGCAGCTACAAACTCGGGCGAACATGTCCTCGGACATTCCCAGCACTAAAAGCCATACGTAAAAAGAAAAACACCAATTATTTAAATAACAAGGGGATTCCTTCCTGCCTTGTCATTTGCAAACAAGATTAGGATTTCATTAGTCCAATTTCACTTTCAAGTCCGATTCAAAAGCAAGAACACCACGATGACTAACACAATCCCGTTTTGTGTATCCTTAAATAATGAACATTGCAAATGTGTGACAATGAATAATTCTCTTGTGTGTGTGTGTGTGTAGGGGGATTAAACATTAATAACTTGGCGTTTAATGCCCAAGCGGTTTTGTACAGTTTTCCAAATTTTCTTCCACCCCTAAATCCTGCCGCCCTGGGCAGCTGCCCTGTTTGTTCCCCCGTAATTACGGGCCTCAAAACAGTAAATGTCCCTATATTGTAAGCGCGACCTTAAGGGACCAATAATTTACTAGTCAGCAAAGAAAACCTCGCTTTAAGGGCTGAAATCTGCTATCGGTGTTGCAATGTATAAAAATATCTCCAGAACGTGCTCTCATTTCGTCACTGCCAAAGTGAGGTGGCGAAAGTAGTAGCCAGCCTAACCACGTTTGATAGTGTTGGGTTAGTTTGTTATTGTTGTTTTAAGGGGCGGAACTACGAGGCCATCTGGCCCTAGTGTTGGGTAAACATAAGGTATTCACACTAGGCATAACCATATTGAAAAATGGAGCTATGTTTCCGTTGGTGGTCTAGTGCATGACATCATTAGAACCATATATTTTTGAATATAAATACATATATGTCAGCAACATTAATGAAGTTTTCTATTGTGACATTTGTCAGTTGATTATCAGAAACTTCAATTTATGAAATAACTGGTGACATTGACCAATCGAATATCAACATTCTCGGAATTCCAGAGGGGGGCCACAGCCCCACCTTGCCCCTCCCTGCGGGCGCCCATGTCCCGGTTACTCCGGTTAATTTACAGTAGCTTCAGTAAGGAAATAACAAAGTCTATTCTCATTGTTTACTGAACATATACGTTTGCATCTCTTAGCCAGTTGTTTTATTGTCCGATTTATAGGAATGGGTCTCCCTGGAAATTTCACTTGAAACTTTTGCCTTGTTCTAGTGCACGATTTCCTGCACTTTGTGTACGTATTGTGCAGATATACATGTTCACGTAACGAATATTTCACATAGGGCATTACAGCACTATACACAATCACAATAAGACACTATACAATGCGATATACAGTACACAGTAGCTTTATAAAACACCCAATTAGCTTGGAGTTCACACATATACCGCAGCAAGAGCGTGGGAATATGGCCGGGCACCGCGCGCGCCAACCTGTAACAGCCAGCGAAGGTCGCCTTGCGAAGCAAAAATAAAGACCCTGTATATTCTGCTGAGAAGGAAGCAGGTTGCCATAGCAACGAATACCGACAGTAGTGGCTACGCTGGCTAAAGCGCGGCGTTAGGTCATGGGGCCAAGCTCTCTGCTGACTCGGTAGACGCGTGGGTTCGAGCCCCACCGTCGGCTGTGCATGAAATGGTTTTCCATAATTTCCCATTTTCAACGCCAGGCAAATGCTGGGACAGTACCTTCTGACAGGCCACGGCCGCTTCCTTCCACATCCTTGCCCAGTTTCATTCATCTTCATCCATTCCATCTCTCATCCCGACGCGCAGGTCGCCCACGGGCGTCGAATAGAAAGACCTGCTCTCGGCCTCTGAGGAGACTATACGAAAGAAAAAAAAAATAGCAACGAATTACTGTAGGCTACGTAGGGAATGCCCCTCCCCTTTTCCTCCACCTCACCCCACGCTCGCATCTTCTGAGCTCCGTACAGTACTTGTAACTAAGAGCTAAGTTGGGAAGGAATCAGCTGGGATTTGAATTTACTTTGGGAATCAGCGGAAAACCACTTCTACAATGGCCGAGAGTAGGATATGAATCCACTACTCTCCTCTCAACTGTCCTCTGGATGTTTGCAAACCTCATACTAGATTTAAAATTCATGACAGAGCTTGGAATTAAGCCTAGGCCACCATCGTAGAAATCTATTAGTCATTGCCAATTCATTCTGTTTTGCTAGATTACTGGAATTCACTATTCCATTCAAATCAAGCAAGCAATAGTCACAATCCCTAATTGATATTTTACATTATAGCCGATAGCTCCCCAGACCATAATGCCCAGAGTTGGTCCTGTGCCTCGCGACAATAATGTCTAAGCACTTCTCTCTTCGTATGTTGTCGCACACGATATGGCAATCAGTGCGAGAAAGACAGAGGAACAATTCATCACTAATGATGACACTATGCCTTTTGTCAACCCACACTGGTTTTCTCAACGGCACACGAGTCTTTCACGTCGATTTTGTGGAGTGAATGGAACACCTGCAGGAACACTGGCCTGTAATCGTGTGTAGGTTTCATCAACCATGAATTTATTTTTATTTGAATTTATATATTATACAAAGGAGTAGTTTACCAAATGTAATAGCTATGCAGTGTAAGGCAACCTCCAGACTCAGTAGATGAGCAAGCCTGAAGTTCATTGTTGACCGTCCTTGAAATGGTCTTTCAGTCTCCCTCTCCCATTATCAATTTATGCTTTTCAGTCGGCCAATATGGGTTTGCCCAATTAGATTAGGCGGGGTAACTACATACGGTATATAAAACACACTTTCATGAAAAAGTTACTTGTACCGTATTAAAATTAATCACTGATAAAATGTAATTTTATGATTACCCGTTTCGACCGTCACGTGGTCATCTGATCACTAGCCTAGGGTTGAAGTTTAAGATTAGCCTATACAAATATTTAGAAATATGTTTTGTCATACTTAGTATAGCTTTTCTAGTTAATGTTGTTTGAGTCTTCATTCTTTTGACTGGTTTGATGCAGCGCGCCATGGCTCCCTGTCCTGAGCTAATCATTTCAGCTCTACATAGCTACCATACCCTACATCCGAAGCAATCTGTTTAACATATTCCAACCTTGGTCTACCCCTACAGTTCTTGTCCTCGACCCTTCCTTTTATAACTAAGCTTGCTATTCCTGGGTGTCTTAGTGTGTGTCCTACCAACCTATCCCTTCTCTTCATTAGCAGTCACCAGAAACATCTCTCCTCCCCCACTCGTCTTAATACCTCTTCATTTGTTTCCCTATCTACCCATCTGATCTTCATCATTCTCCTGTAACAGCACATTTCAAATGCTTCAATTCTCCTTTTCTTTGCTGCATCAATAGTCCAAGTTTCACATCCATATAGTGCCACGCTCCAGACAAAGGCTTTCAAAAATGACTTCCTTATACCTAAATCTATATTCGATTTCAACAGATTCCTTGCCTGAGCCAACCTACTTTTTATATCCTCTTTGCTTCGCCCATCACTGGTTATTTTGCTTCCTAAGTAACAGAAGTCTCCTACTTCCTTTAGCGTTTTACCTGCCAATTTGATGTACATAGAGGTTTCTGATTTATTTCGGCTGCATTCCAATATTTTTGTTTTACATTTATTGATTTTCATCATGAATTATTTCCTCAAGACGGATTCCATACCATTCAAAAATTCGTTCGAATCCTCTGGCATGTCGGCCAAAATAATGATATCAGCAAATCTCTGAGTTGAAAATATTTCTCCTAGAATCTTCAATCCCACTTTAAATTTTTCTCCAATTTCCTTCATTGCTTGTTCAATATATAGATTGAAAAGTATGGGTGATAAGTTGCAGCCTTGCCTTACACCTTTCTGAATACCAGCTTCTCTCTCATGTCCTTCAGCTCTAATGACTGCTGTCTGGTTTCTGTATAGATTCTAGAGCACCCTCCTTTCCCTGTACATTATTCCAATCGTTTTTAATATTTCAAACAACTTACACCAATCAACGTTATCAAAAGCCTTTTCTAAGTCTACAAATGCCATGAACGTTCTCTTATCTTTCCTTATTCTATCTTCAAAAATCAGCCTAAAACTCAGTATAGCTTCCCTTGTTCCTACATTTCTCCTGAAACCAAACTGGTCTTCACCCAACTCCATTTCTATCTGGCTTTCCATCCTCTTGTAAATTATACTAGACAGGATCTTTGAAGCATGAGTAATCAAGCAGATTGTACGGTAATCTTCACATCTGTCAGCTCCTACTTTCTTCGGTTTAGGGATGATAACATTTTTCTTGAAATCAGAGGGTACCTCACCTGTCTCATAAATCCTACACACCAAGTGAAATAACCTGACCAGACCATCATCACTTATGCAGCGTAGCAACTCAATCGGTATTGTATCATCTATGCCCGGTGCTTTGTACCTGCTTTAGTCTTCCAAAGCTCTGTCAAATCTCTGATCTCAATATTAAATCAACGAAGTTTAGGGGCAACGGACAGTTAAATTCTATGCATTGTTCTATTACATTTTGTAGAATAAATATTTGTTCGAAAGCCAGCCTGTTCTTCACGCAGTCTACACCGAGAATCATTATGGAATATTGTGAGCCAATATGGAATCTGTCAACGGAAAATGGAAAGGAGAATCCTAGGCGTTAAGCTAAGCGACAGAATCAGTAACGTGGATCTGAGAAAAAGAAGTGATTGGAGGACACAACAACAAGAGCTCGGCAACTGAAATGGAGCTGGGGTGGACACATATCCAGAATGAACCAGGATAGATGAGCCTACTCCACGACTATGTGGGATCCAAGAGCTGGCAAGGGAAGCAGAGGACGCCCCGTCGCAGATGGTCGGACGAATTTAGGTTCGAGGCAGGTGTTACGTGGACCAGAAATGCCAGGGATAGGAAGCTATGGAAGGAAATTCAGATCAGTGTAATAGTGTAACAATGTAAATACCATAGTAAGGGTGTGTGTTAATTTATTTTTTATTAATGTGTGTCAATATGTATTAGGAAAGACATCTCTCAAGAACTGGCTCCTCTTGGGAGACTATATGATCCACCCCCTACCACTCCGGTAGGAGGCCCTTGCCCATCAGGGATCTACAGGCTTATCTTATCTATCTACACTCGAGCTGTTGTATAAGAACAGAAGATAGGAACACCCCTTTCTTTAGCATTCTCACAGGCGTCAGACAAGGATGCATTTTGTCACTATTCCTATTCATATTGGTCATAGATTTTGTAATGAGAAAAGCTATGGACAATCCCAATATGGGGATACGTTGGAATGAGCAATCTAGGCTAACGGATCGGGATTTTGCTGATGACATGGTTCTTCTGGCAGAAACACCACAAAGTTTACAATTAATGACAACCAAGCTGGATGGAATGGCCAGTTCTGCTGGACTATAGATAAATGGTGACGAGACAAATATAATGTGCATAAAAAATGGGAATGTATCTACACAAATTATAGTGCAACAGAAGATTCTACAAGATGTTGATCGATTTTCATATCTTGGCAGCCTTATCTGTAGTAATAGGGACGTAGATGCAGACATCAGCAGAATTGGGAAAGCTTCGGCAATCTTTCAACGAATGCGGTCCATATGGCAATTAGACTCTATAAGTATGTCCACAAAGATTTGGCTATATTCCTCTATCATCTTACCGATCGCCATATGTGCATGTGAGACCTGGAAAATATCAGTAAAATCAGCACACAAGCTCAACGTTTTTCACCAACGATGCTTGAGGCGAATTTTGAAGATCAGTTATTGTGGCCACATAACAAATAATGAAGTACCGAGAAGAAGTGGTCTACGCAGCTAGCACAAAATCGTTGCTCAATGGAGACTGAAGTTCGCGGGATATGTTCTACGTATGAATGATAGAAGGATACCCAAATCAACACTGTTGTGGAAACCAACGGAAGGATACCAAAGTAGAGGAAGACCTCGTAACACCTGGAAACAAACTTTTGCAAAGGATCTAGAATGCATGGATATGAACTGGGAGGAAGCTGAAAACCTGGCAGCTGATAGAGTTCGCTGGAGGAAACTTGTTGCCTGATATGCTATCTAGTATTGGAGGAACTAAGTCTAAGTAAGTACTGGAATCAGACGGCTTCAGTAAAAGTAGATTGCACCAACACCGGTAGTGTAGAAAATATACAGTAAAACAAAGAGTGAGACAAGTCTTATGCTCGATCTCCACATCTTTTCTATATCTACTCTGAGGAAATATTTTCTGAAGCATTGGAAGGAAAACAGGAAGGTATTGTTAATGGATGAACCATAAATGATTTGCAGTATGCAGACGATACAGCTCTGCTTGCAACAAGTGCTGAAGATCTACAAACCTTACTAAACTCTGTAGTACAACACAGTGCAAGAGCAGGTCTAAATTTGAATACAAAAAGGACAAAGGTAATGGTTTTGAAGAAACATGTAATTCCACCTGTTAATCTTACTGTAGCTGGGACAACACTGGAACAAGCTCAACACGTGAAATACCTTGGATGCATACTTGATCATTATTGGAATAGTGCTATCCCGCATTGAATTGGCTGGAGCTGCATTCATGAAAATGAAAGAATTACTGTGCAACAGAGACATTAAAATTGCTCTTCGTCTCCATTTACTATGGTGTTACATTTTCTCTATCCTGCTGTATGGCAGTGAAGCCTGGACCCTCCCCACGGAGAACACCAGTAAAAAACTTCAAGCCTTCGAGATGTGGCGCTATTGGCGTCTATTCAGAATGTCATGGATCGATAGAGACGTAACATGGAAGTACTGGAACGCCTGCATAAAGAACAGAAGGATTTGCATAACACCAAACAGAAAAAACTTGAATACTTTGACCATATCATTTGCAATGATAAATATTAACTCCTACATATCATAATTGAAGGTAGGAGAGGTCGAGGAAGGAGGAGAATATTTTGGCTGAAGAACCTACGCGAATGGTATGGAATCAACACTCCTGCACTATTCCAAGATGGTAAAAGAAATCGCCCTGATGACAACCAACATCCAATGAGATTGGCAGATGACCTCGTAGTTTCACCCCTTAAAATATCAATAACTAACATCCAATGAGGGTATGGCACAAGAAGAAGAAGTGTACTGTACCAACTAATAAACCCAATGGTGCACTGGAGTGAAACACTGGTAAAATAGATTGAGAAACTTGGATTATAGTTTCTTTGTAAATTGTATCAATATACATAATTATGTAATACTAGCAGTAGTGCCCGGCTTCACCCGGAGGATTTATTTGCTTTATGGATGACAATGAATACTACTACAGAACTGGCACATGATACTTAAACTAAACTTTTTGTGGTGGTGGTGGTGGTGGTTGTAGTGAGGGTAATATGCAGTACAGTATAATGGACGTAACATTTAGATCATTTTCCCCTAATGATAATAATGAACAGGGAAACGGCTATTTACTAACTACAGCACTGACACATGTAATTTACAAACAAATTTCTAAAAATGATTAGAAAGAGGAGTAAGTGAAATAAAAGTCACTGCCTAGGGCCTATATCTCATTGTCTGTTAGAAATGTAGAGACCAATAGTGTCGTCTTTTGACGCAGAGCGCCATAGGAAAATAATCAGAACACTTTGGAAGCAATAGTAGTTATAGTATCATTTATGGCCACATAGCGCTCAACGATAAGCTTCGGAATAAATTACGGTAAATTTGAAAGCACCAACGCTTATTGCAGCTGATAACCTCAATGTATTGCACCAACACCATTGCACTTATACAGAGGTATAATACTTTCATGATGATAACTGTTTTAAGGGACAAAAGAAATCTTTTTGCACTAATTACTCCCCGTGACTGCAATTTATAAGCAGCACAAGATTTAACTATTTTCGCCATTCTGCACCAGAACACTGGTAGGGGCGACGTGATACAGCCCGAATTGTCAGTCAACAATAGACTTATTAAAATACTCTTACAGTTACACTACTACGGACATGAATGATTCTAGGGCCTTAATACATGGTTTTCAAGTTCAGTTTGTTTGTTATTCTAAATGTAGGGAATGGGGAGTGTTGTCCAAAATATCAAGTGGACAGTGTTACCAGCAGGGTTTCAAAGTGTATGTAAAATTTGGTGCAATTAGGAGGAACGGTGTAGATTTGTGATAAAGGGCCTAAATGCAGGAAATGGAGTGGTCTGTCCGAAATTTAAAGTGGACAGTGTCACCCGCAGGGTTCCAAAGGGTACGTGTACAAAATGTGATTCTGATCGGTGAAACGGTGTAGATTTGTGCCAAAGGGCCTAAATGCAGGGAATGGAGTGGTGTGTCCGAAATTTCAAGCAGACAGTGTTACTCGTCGGGTTCCAAAGTGTAGGCCTAACTATGTGAAATTTGGTTCAGATCGGTGAAACGGTGTAGATTTGTGCCAAAGGGCCTAAATGCAGGGAATGGAGTGATCTGTCCGAAATTTAACATAGCCTAAACTATTCCTCTTGAATCTGGCTATCATATAAAAAAAGAATTTTTCGAATCCGACTGGTAGTTCCAGAGATTAGCGCGTTTAAACACACAAACAAACGCACAAACTCTTCAGCTTTATTATATTAGTATAGATATTCACAATCCCGGACAGTTACCCAAATAATAACAGTTGCCATTGAGAAGTAGAGAGGGTGGTAAATAAACTACAATGTGACAAAGCGGCAGGGGTAGATGCAATTCGGTCAGAAACGGTGAGGTATAGTAGGAAAGCACGGCTGAAATGATTGCATTGGATAATCGAATTGGCATGGGTTTTAGGAAATGTGCCCCCTGACTGGACAAAAGTAGTAATCGCCCCAACTTATAAACAAGGTAACAGAAAAGATTGCAATAATTATTGTGGCATTTCTTTGATAAGTGTCCCGGGCATTGTAGAAAGGAGGGCCGAGAGTAAGATGGATGAAAACCAGCGTGGCTTTAGATCGCAACCGGCCGCGGTGGCCGAGAGCGCTACCTCGTGTCTCGCTGGCATTGGGAGAGCATGGGTTCGAATCCCACCTCGGCCGTCTTGAAAATGGTTTTCGTGGTTTCCCATTCTCACTACCAGGCAAATGCCGGGACGGTTCCTTTCACTAGGTCCACGGCCGATTTCCTTTCATAATCCCTTCCCTGACCCGTCCTGAAAAGAAAAATACATGGCCGTTGGCTGCAATAATAAAATTATTATTATTTAGATCGCAACAAGAATGTCAAGATCAAATATTTAGTATGCACCAAGTTATAGAGGAATGTTACAAGAGGAATAGACATTTGTGTTTTGTAGTTCTAGTAAGAGAAGGCATATGATAGAGTACCCAGGGTGAAGATGCTGAGCATCCAGAGGGAAGGCTGCTACAGACAATCAACATAATCTATGTTGATAATCAGGCTGCAGTGAGAGTTGATGGTAGGATTAGTTCTTGGTTCAAGGTTGTTTCAGGAGTGAGGCAAGGCTGTAATCTCTCACCACTACTACTACTGATTATTTTTACATGGACTATTTGCTGAAGGGCATAAACTGATTGGTTGGGATTCAATTAGATGGAAACCAGCATTCTGGCCTATGCCAATGACTTGGTTGTGATGACAGACTCTGTCAAAGGCTTAAAAGTCAAAATGTTAGAACTTGAACATAAATGTAGGAAATAAAGTAGGTATGAAAATCAGCATTTCAAAAATGATGGTTATGCCGGCAAGGAAGAAGCACAAGAAAATAGCATGTCAAATAGGAGGAACTAAATTGGAGCAGGTGGAACATATTAAGTGCCGGTACTTAGTCTGTGTATTCTCACAGGATGGTGGATATGGGGAAGGAAATAGAGTCAAGGTGCAGGAAAGCCAATGCAGTGAGTACTTAGTTGTGATCTACAGTATTCTGCAAGAAGGAAGTTAGTGTAGCAATGAAACGCTCCCTATATCACTCAGTATTTAGTTCGACCTTGCTGTATGGAAGCGAGAGCTGAGTATATTCAGGATATCTGTTACATAAGCTAGAGGTAACTGACATGAGGGTAGCTTGAATGATTGTTGGGACAAACAGGTTGGAGCATTGGCAGGAAGGTACTCATAATTAAGAGATAAGGGCTTCGTTAAAAATTAGCACGCTAGATGAAGCTGTTTGTATGAGCCAACTCAGATGGTGGGGTCATGTGAAAAGAATGCAGGAAGAGATATTACCAAAGAAGTTAATAATTTCAGCTGTAGAGAGAAAGAGAAGCACAGGTAGACCTAGGAGGCAATTTCAAAGTGAGAGCTGTAGAAGAAGAGAAAGCCGCAGTGCTGACTGCTAATACGGGATCATGGATCTAACTTGTTCGCAAACAGAGGCTTGCAGACTAGACTGGATACTGATGGACAAAACAGTCTCAAATGAAAATGAATGTATAGTATGTACTTTTATTTTTTTAACTTTATTGATCACATTGGACCACTTGAACTGTTCTACGCACTTTTCTTAGAAGGTTGTACTGTTTGCTTCTTGCGATGCACCCAGCAATTCTTCATTCGGCCCAATCACAATTTTCTCATTTCATCTGAATCTTACCTTAATACAGACATCACAATAATATGTTTTTATTCTGGTATCATACAAAAATACACAATAACAATATTCTAGCTCCTAAAACATGCCGACTGCAGTGGCTACGCTCGCTAAAGCGCAGCGTTAGGCCATGTGGCCAAGCTCTCTGCTGACTCGGTAGATGAGTGGGTTCGAGCCCCACCGTCGACCGTCCTTGAAATGGTTTTCCGTGGTTTCCCAATTTCAATACCAGGCAAATGCTGGGATGGTACCTTCTGACAGACCACGGCTGCTTCCCTCCACATCCTTGACCAGTTTCATTATCTTCATCATTCCATCTCTCATCCCGTTGCGCAGGTCGCCCACAGGGGTCGACTAGAAAGACCTGCACTTTGCCTCTCAGGAGGCCACACAACAACAAAAAAGACCCTGAAATCAACCGAAGGCAGCAAATTACTGAATTTGAGATAGCTTTGGTCCTGTTACTGTTTTACCAAGCCCTCAGCCTGTCCCGACTAGATTATGATTTTGCAGTGTACAGTTCAGCAAAGTCATTAACTTTGAAAATGCTGGACAGTATAGCAGAATTAGGCTGACAGCCAATGCTTTCTGGACCAGCCCGATTTCCAGCCTACTCACCAAATCAGGTGATCCACCTCTTTGTGTCAGACTCCAAGATATGCTTTCATCATATGCTGCCAATCTGCATCAAATGATGCATTATCCTAGCTATCAATCTCTATTCAATACCTGATCCCACCAGAAGTACACCAACCAGGTGGTGGGTATTAGGCTTGATAGCTCGTGTAATGAAATAGGAGTGGCTGCAGGTCCCTTTATGATCCAGACACCTAACGAGGTATTGTATGTCCGGAAGTTTGGTTAGATCTACATCGAGATCTTAAGGTGAACAGCACAGTTCACCAATTTCTGGATGATTCGAAGGTGGACGAGAAAGTGGGTTGAGCTTAAATCATTGATGGTGCAAATATGAAGATCTCTTTGGGACAAACTTATACCCTCTTTACTGCGGAGCTCATTGCTATCTATGAAGCTCTGCAGTTTGCCCTACAGAATGTACGATTCCACTTTCTTGTGTGTACCGACTCTTTGAATTTGTTGCAGTCAATTGATTCATGTTTCTCACAACACCCATTAGTGCAACGAACCCATGACCTTGACACTGCTGTTTGGTATTCCCTATATTTTTGTTTCTTCTTCCTTCTTTCTTTCTTTCTTTCTTTCTTTCTTTCTTTCTTTCTTTCTTTGAATTTGGCCTACTGTGGGTCACGGGAAACAATTGATGTGCTTTTCCTTCACCCAGAATTTCTTCATCCTTTCGCTGTGGTTCCTCCTCCTTTCCTCTGACCAGGTGTTCTTGGTTGTTCTACTGGGTCTTTCCTTGAACCCCTTGAAGTTATCAATTTTTGCTCGAAACACAGCCCTATTCCACTGTCTTTAGTATGTACGCCAACTTACTCCATGTCTTTTCTCGTTTCTTCTACCCACATTGTAGTCACCTTTTGCTTGCTGATGTAATTAAATATTCTTTTCGTTATTCAATTCTCATCCATTCTCATGAGGTGCCCATAAAACTTCAGTCTCCTCTTACGCATGGTGTCCGTGATCTTCTCTGCCTGTCTATATAGATCCTCATTTCTGCAGGTACCATTGTTTCGTTTCTCAGGCCCTATTATCTTTTTGTTAAACTATATTTTTGTTTGATATTATATTTTTTTTTGTTGTTTTATTAATAATGGACTGTTTTTATTTTTAGGAATCCATCTCTAAATGTTAACTGAACAAAATTTATATTTTAAAACTGTTACGAGGGGCATATGACCTTGCTGTACTGCCTCAACAACCCTCATCATGGAGATAGAATTGCCACAGTGCAAGGCTGTGCACGGTTTGTTCAGTTTAGGGGGCTTGTCCTTGACATTCATCATTTGGGTTTCAGTTTTTTCGTATTGATATCAATATTATTTTTTAGTTGTCCACTTTTCAATACAATTTTCAGTTTGTCCCTATCGGTACATGTTTCAGCACACGTGCTGTGCCTTCTTCAGCCTATTACAATATTATCATACAACTACAGTACTACAGCATTAGCATCAAATTTTCATCACACATTCCTTAAAAAAATAAAAAATAAATAAAAGCTAATTTTGATTCATATGACATCTACATAGATTTAAAATTCTTAAAATGTCGCTTGAAATAAAATTTATTCCAGAAATCCTTCCTTTGTCAACCATTTAAGATATTGAATATTGAAGATATGCCAAAACATGTACCAATAGAGACAAACTGAAAATTGTATTGAAAAGTGGAAATTACATTTATGATACAGCTTAGGGGGGACAGGGGGAGACTGCTGCGCCAACATTAGGTCAGCACTTGCTTGGTTCCTAACTTGACTATTGGCAATCGTGTCTCCAACAGATAATAAAAAGGGGGCGAGCAAAAGAAATCGAAAGTTCTACTAGTAAAAAAGGCACACTAACTCATCATTTCATTTAGTCTATTCCAGAAACAACTGAATTCTGTACTGTGTGATGATCTTTTATAAATCAGTATCTACTTTTTAATTAAAATACTCCTTCGTGTATGTCTACCCAGTATTATTCCCATATCAACTGGGTTGGAGATGTAATGTGAAGGGGGATCCCCTTCTCGACACCAACCTCAAGAGAGGAAGTAAATGAAACTGGGCAAAGAGTTGGAAGGTAGAGGCAGTTGTCTACTTGAAGGCAACTTTTGCATGGAGTCGAAAATGGGGAAACTGTGTGAGGTTTCGAAGCCATTTCTCAGTGTTGCCTGTATAATCAATTAATACTTTTCAGTTTGTCAAAATGCTTTCACCCTATTAGATTAGGCGGGGTAAATTTAAATATATCACACTTTTCTGAAAAAAAAGATGACGATCAGGTGCCGTCAAGTCGCGACTGCATAGATGGACTGTCTCCATATGATTGGGTCTTCAGCCATATACTTCAGATCCTTCACTGACATATTCATGTTGGATTTGATGGAGTCGATCCATTTCAATGTTGGCCGCCCTCATCTCCAAGACCCTTCCACCTTTCCAAGCATAGCGGTCAAGCTGTATGCCTCTCACCCGGTTCGATTCCCGGTCAATGCATGTGAGATTTTCTAAGTGAAATGCCATGTCCTGTGGTTCGGATTCCACGTAAAACGGAGGTCCCGTGGCTTATGATCGCGAGATTAACGGTCACGTAAAACTACAAACTTCCATCCTTTCTTTCCAAGCATAATTGTCTTTTCCAACGAATCAGAACGTCTCATAATGTGTCCAAAATATGACAGCTGTAATCTTGTTATCAAGCTTCAAGAGACAGATCTGATTTGATTTTTATAATTACCCATATATTTGTCTTCTTGGCTGTCCAAGGAATATGCAGTATCCTTCACCACCACAGCTCCAACAGAGCTCAAAAGCATCAATATACTTCCTATCTGAAAAAAAATATTGCATGTACTGTACCCTTTTACCTACCAATACCTGTTGAATCCCTGGATAGCAGCTGGATCGTAGAACCTGAAAATGCCCCGGCTCTAAAGACCCCCCAAGTTCTACCAACAGACACAGGGATAATAGGGCCACTCGAATACCTAACAGGATGTATTAAGACTGACCAAGGCTCAGAAAAAGAAAAGACTAGCTCAAAACACGAGAATTCTTCAAAAGGAAGAAAGAATCTCAAAGGTGTGGTAAACACTAAAATACCTAGCGATGGCCCCCTTAATACACCCTTCCATCACCTCTATAAAGCATCACGCAATAATTAAAACCAAGTAGTAAAGTGATTTATTGTAAGAATAAACAAGACAGAAGAATATCAATTTCGTCGATACCACGACCAATCAAAAAAAAAAAAATCTCATTGATTATATTGGATTATCTTCCAGAAAAAAAATATATATATTACCCATTATCACAACTAACTTTTAGCTGATTAAAATATAAGGCATATTAATAATAACAATGATGATCAATCCCATAGGGTAAGCATTCACAAAAAGAGAAATATTATAAGACTTGAATACATTAAATTAATTTCGGTTCCTTAACGGAAATAACATCTTATACAAAAATATCCTGGTTATAATTACTAATCCTACACGACATCTTCAGTAACTTTATATGTTCTTGTTATTGAATGAAGAAATTCATATGGCCTATTTACAGAATATAATTTACACAAAATTCCAGAATAATTTCAATTATTCCCTTCCTACTGACTTGAAGTCACGACATTCCTTTCTGTTTAATATTATTTCAATTCTTGTTTTAGGGAAATTCTGCCGAACAGTTAAGCTAAGCAAAAATTAATTGTAAAGTCAGTCTTAAATAGTTATCGGTTTCCTTTTTAAACATACATCTTATGACAAAATTGTTATATTAGTTTTACTGGAAATATTTAACCGAATATCCACTCAAGATTCCCAACAATACTGCTCGGAAAAATATTAATCTTCACACAGGCATTTTCACGATAACAGCGATAAAGTTAACAATGACCAATTATTAACCATTCTAGGTTAAAACAACACCTCTCTCTGGGTTAAAACCCTAATCAATCTAATCCTGATTGGCACACCTAGCTCAATCCTCAACAAGAAAAATATGCTTTACAAAGCATTGCATCAATATATTTAAACACAAAGACATTACTCATAGTACATGCCTCTCTAAAGACCAATATGCACCTATAATAGGAGCCTTACTGTTATAAATCCACAATTATGCAAATCAGCTGTTTATGGTAAAAATCCTGAACTCGAAAAATATGATCCCGTAACAGATTGCCAACAAAGCCCAGTGGATTTCAGAAATATTCCACCTAACTTTAAAAACTTGCCTTACATTGATTTATTACAAGATCCATAATTCTTAAACGTATGACTTATAGTAAGTCGTCCCTGGGATTATCCTCGCAAATTTGGATGTCGTTCAAATACCCTCTTACTAAAGAAAAACTATTGCACTAAAGGCAATGATATCAATTTAATCCAGTGTTAACTTCAAAAATATATATATATATATATATATATATAAACTGTATATAACGCTGCCCAACCACACAAACTGAGGTTGTAAAGTGGTCTATAAAAATATAAATTCAATCTCAAAATAAGATCCTCCCTGAATTTCCCGAACGCGAAAATGTCGATGGATTAGACCTACAGCATGGATCTAGGTTAGCAACAAAGGCTAAGCGACTAATGACCCATTAGGCAATCCATTTCGAAAATCACGCTCAGAAAACACAAGTTAAATCTGTTATTAAAAAAAACTGAAGAAAATATAGTCCAAGGACTCGAAGTCACATTAAGAATAACTGGGTCCGAAAACTTCTAATATCTTAATCAAAATACGAAAAGGAAAATTCCCCTCTAAAGAATACGATAATCCAAGCGAAAGTGCTTAAAGAACAATGCACTAGAATATGAAAACTCAACCAACGTTCTCAAAAGAAAGTTGCGTTACTAAAAATGTTCTTACACAAGAAAAACTGTAAATCTTCTTCCTACATTTGCTTCTCGACAAATAAGAATGAGCATGTCATTTTAAATACTGTAAAATACTACTGAAATTATTAATTTATTCATCAAAATTACACAAAGGATGCACTCATTTTTATGAGTCAAAATCCTGGCATCATAGAAGGTCAGTCTCGAAATGAACATCGAACCTGCACTTTCTACTGAACCATTTAAACTACAAAATCAAATATGGCAAAGTGGTATTTCTAAATGTCCACGCTACACTACTGTAACAAGTTGAAGTGATCAGTACCTTTGGCGAATCTAGATGAGGAAAAAAGGATATCGTTGGCCATAATCAGCTCCGGACCAACAGAAAATATGCTGGACTTCAACTGGGTTTCCATAGAACGAACCAAAGTCCTCCCAGGCTCGAGCAACACCCGGTCGGTCGAAATAGTTCCAACATATCCTGGCGATATCTTCCCATACATATTCGAACACCAACGGAAGGACCGCACACAGTTTATCAACTCGTCACGACGCGAAAGTGAACTCGAACCGTCACTAACAAGTTCCAATGTGAGAACGCGCGTATGAACAAGTTCACGAGGGTCGACGCGGCCCCTCTTGACACGAGAGTCGCGTGCACACTTCATGCTAAAAGAAAGTTGCCTTCGACAAGTCCCCGCTGTACCCTGCTAATGCAGTATTCTTAAATCAATTTAGCCTACCATCGTAGTGGATATAAGCTTCATATTGTCCCTTCCCCTTGACACCTTGCTTGAGAATGTACTCTTTTCAAAAAGTATAATCACAGTGAAGAGTGAATCAAATCTAGGCTGCATTTCCACGACGGTTTATATGCAGAGTTTCGTGACACATCACGGCTGAGCTCGCTGTCGTGATTATAAAAGTATCCATCCGCATGGCCCGTTAGTTGCTGTAGACACACAGTCACAGAGGTAAATTATTACATGTTTAAGACCATGTCTGAGCCCTATTAAACACGTTTCTACTTCACGTAGAATGCTCAACGAACTAGAATACACTTCAGCACGGTCACACGTTTTTACAACTCCCGTTAGCTGGCGATTTTACTTTCACTGATTTCCAGCTCAACCCTCTGCGCTGTCAAGTTCTATATACATTGAGCTCTGCACGAGGTCGCCTGAGTCTCACATCTGCTTCCCCCACCACCACACACACGTCATGACTCGATACGAAATATATCGCAGTCGAAACGTGATCAGCAGTGAGTTAACATATCATCTTCTGTTCTTCATACTTTCTTAATAATGGCTTTCTTAATAATAGCTTTCTGCCATGGAAATATACATATAGACACATGTATCTGCTTACATAAAGCGCTAAATATGCATTAATTTGTATTAATCACTCTCAGGTGAATCGATCGATATGGTGTTAGACACAGTCAACATGGTTATTATCGATGAGCTTCGGATTTCTCGTCGGAAACACGAGCTCTGCCGATCTCTTTCATGATAGCATGGCTTTTTCTCGCTGCAGACCAGCTGTTATGATCGACTTCAGAGGCAAGTTAGGAAGTTACAGGGTGTTCCCAAAATGCTGTAACCCTGTCTGTACTTAAGCCCTTTTATGAATAATGGTGCATTTTCCCTTTGATACCTTAAATAAAAGTCTCCTCAACTTTTATTTACACCATTCCAGGTAATCTCGGCATATGTAGCATTATTCAGTCAACACTCAGTCTATCTTCTTCACATATCTTTTCAGGTTCTTTGCATTGAAACGACCTATCATTTCTCTTTCATTTAGGCTTACTACTTCATAACAATTATTTCCGAACGACCTAGCAATCTTATAGGGTCCGTGGAAGACATAGGAAAACTTGGTGAATTGCTTCTTAGCCACATCTGCTTTCGTCGGTTTCTTGACGAGAATCATCTCGCCTACTCTCATCGGTGGCCGATATCTTTTATTTCTGATTCGTTTATGCCGCTTCTCGGCTGCATCCATCAAGCTTTCTCTAGCTGAATTAATTCTTTCTTGGACTGTAGGCTCCCTGTCCTTAGGTAGAAATCTCACGATCTCTGTCCAGGCTCTTTCTGGCCTCTTATTATGGTGAACAACCATAGGTATATCTGATAAGCTCTCATGGAATGTGGAATTCATGCATCTTTCCATGAGTGGGATGAACTTCACCCAGCTCGCATGATCCTCAGGACAGTAAATTCTCGCGAACTTGCTAATTTCTGCCATAACACGTTCCGAGACGTTGGAGATGCTGGAAGAATGGTAAATTGATTTTCTGGTTTCAATCTCTCAAAACAGTCCTCGTCAACTATTGAGATCATAGCACCTGTGTCCATCAAGGCTTCACAATGTTGTAGACCAATTAGTATATCAATAACGGGAAGTTCAACTATCCTTCCTCTCGGTTTCGTTTCTGGTTCAAATAGAAGGTCTTCGCCAGTAGCTTCAAATATTTCAAAAATCGTGATATCAGAGGAATGCGTGGCAACGTCAGTTATTAATTTCGCCCGGAAATTGGCGTTTTTTTTTCTCGATCCGGAGCTCTTTCTGAACTCCGACCTTCTCTGCTAGTACTGGGTTGTGACTTATCTAGATTTTCATCCTTTCTTTCCTTCGATTTTCTTCGTCCAACCTCCGTGGACTTATCTCGCCCTCTCTTGAGCCTCTCCTGTTGCACTTTTTTATCGGACGCCTCCGTTCGATAATTGTTGTATCTCGAGTACCCTTGATTTTGTCTGTTATCTCTATTGTCTCGGGTATCTCTATCATTCCTATTATATCTGTTATCTCTATTGTCTCGGGTATCTCTATCATTCCTATTGTATCTGTTATCTCGATTATTTTGATCATATCTGTAATTCCTATCATAAGGCGTTTCTCGATGATCATTCCGGTCTCGATCATTATCTCTTCGATAAAAATTTCTCTCCTCGTAGCGACGTTGCCAAGGACTCTCCTGGGCGTCCCTACGTTGGTTTTCCCATCTCCTCTCTTCCTGATGGGTATTTCTAATAGGACCTATTCTATCATCTCTTCTTTGTTCGAAACGATCCGTCTGCTGTGTACGGTTCATCATTACCGCGTTTACAACTTTCGATTCCTGCCTGGCATTTTTGACTATAGTAGGTTGCGTCATCATACTCATGTGATCTAATCGACGTAACAGGTCATCTAACGACGTTAAAGACGATACTCCGGAGGAAATAATTGATTTCCTTACTTCCGCAGGCAATTGACGTGAGATAGCTTCAAGGAGTTCTTCCTGTGTTAACGGCGGCTGAAGAAAACGGAGTTTTGCTAACTGACACGCAAAGTATTCAGCGTAGCTGGTTGGTCCTGTACTGGAGTACTTGCGTGAATAGACTTCTGATCTCACATTCTGTTGGACCTCGATCGACCAAAATCTTTGTATGAAGGCTTCCGAAAACTGCTCAAAGTTGTCAAATGTGTAACGAAAAGCCCTGAACCATTGTAACGGAGCATCGGTGAGAAACCTTTCCACCATACGTAGCTCACGCTCACGTGGCACATGTGACTCCAAAAAGTAATCTCTTAATGTCCTGACAAATTCGATTGGTGTCATTCCATCCAAATTGCTAAACTTCCTAGGTTTGTCATCAAAATTTCGTATTATGGTTACATTCGGTGTCCTTTCCGATGATTTCGAAGTATAATCACCCACGCCTACGTTGGGGTTCGGAGAACTAAAACTTTCCCTGCTTGTTCGAATGGGACTCGAATGTTCCATTTGACTGAGCCGAACGTTGGGTTCGTTGTTGGAAGATTCCTGTATCATCCTTTCCCTACCATCAGGTACTATCACTTCAGGTTGTTCAACTAGAACTCGAAAATCGGACTGTAAAAGTGATCGCAATTGATCTTTTAGAGTATCTAAATTGATATGCCCCTCTAGATTAATTTGCTCGAGACCCTTTCTAATTTCATTAATCTCGGAAGTTTTCTTCTCCCTGACCTCATTTAACTCTATCTTACTTTGGTCGACTTTAGTTTCAACATTGTTAATACGCTTCTCTAAATCGGATATGTTATTAACCTGAGTATTTTGAATTCCATCCATTCTTTTGCTTAGATCTTCCCTAACATTTATTATGTCTTTGCTATTAGTTGCAAGACCAGTGGCAAGTTTAGATTCTAACTTAGATTTCTCAACTTTAAAACATTCCTCATTAATTTTCATAATATCTTGACGAAATGTTACAATATTATCACTTATGATCCCTTTCAAATCGATGTCAAAATCATCCCTGAGAAGTTTCGTATGATCAGTGACTTGAGCTCGGAGTGTCCCCATTTCACATTTCAACTGTTCCAGGCTATTCTGGGTCTGATTAGTGTCATGGGAAAACTGCAGCTGAAGTGTTTCTAAATTTTTTTTACTGAGCTTCACACTCTTTTCAAAGTCTAGTCTAATCTCAACTTGAAATTCTTTATTAGATTTTTCTAGCTCCATTAACTTAACCTCCGTCTGATTTTGACTAGATTCGATTTTTCGGACCTCTAGCTCCATTTTATTTTGACTGGTTTCTATTAATCCCACATCTGTTCTTAAATCATTGATTTGGGATTGCATAATCCTTACATTAGAGTTTACATCCTTTACAGTTTCCTCAATTCCCCTTTGACTAGTCTGAATATTGTTAAGATCTGTTTGGATTGATGTTTGACTAGTTTGCATATTGTTAAGATCTGTTTGGATTGATGTTTGACTAGTTTGGATTCTTTCTTGGGCAACCTGTACCAATCCAACATTAGCCCGTAGTGTACTCATATCTAATTGAGTTTTTCTATTATCATCCTGGATATCTTCGATATTAGATTCTACACTGGTAACCTTCCTTTCTACCCTTTTAGAACTGTCATTGATAGCCTTCAATGAGGATTGCATAGTATCAATTTCCCCCCTGATACCTTCAGCAACTGCACCCTGCACAGTTTCAGACATATGGTCTAATGCAGATCTAGTTTGGACCTTAATATTTTCAATGTCCTGATTCAAATTGTCCATTTTGTGTTGAAGAATTTCAAACATCTTCTTAACGTCACCAACAGTCACCATATTACCTTCAGACATGCTTCACTACACTTCACAAGAAATAAGAATACCACACCAACAAAGCACAGCGAGAACATCTACAAACAACCACCATTTACCATATATGCTCATTCTTATTGTCTGGCGTTACCTTAAAATAAACTTATGTCTAAACACAAAGTGCCCCATTTCATTTGGGATCGACCATATACAAGTGCGTGTTGGTTTATATCGGTGAAGGTCTGTGATTCTACCATTACTTAAATTTTAAATTTACTACAAATACTTCTATTTTTAATGATGTCAGCAATGATCATCAGCCGGAAACAAGTAGAACAAATTATTAACAAAGCGTGTGGCACCACTCCAATACATAAAATAAAATAAAAATTAATAATGGTTGCAATACCACTTGTGGGTCAAGTAGCTCGAGTATCCTCGTAATTGCTTTGTTCCATAGGAATTCCAATAGTTCGTGCCAAAATATTGGTTCACCATTATTTTATCGCCTTGATTCATAGTCACACAAGAAACACGGTGTTCCAATTCGCGATCTGTGTTACATGATCACAAAACTAATTTCCACTTTGTACTTTCAGTTTCAATTTTGGCAGAATTATGGCATTCAACTCCCTGGTATTCGCTCTGGTATTCCAGTTTTTCGAAGCCCCTGAGCTGGGCGCCACCTAATGTACCCTTTTACCTACCAATACCTGTTGAATCCCTGGATAGCAGCTGGATCGTAGAACCTGAAAATGCCCCGGCTCTAAAGACCCCCCAAGTTCTACCAACAGACACAGGGATAATAGGGCCACTCGAATACCTAACAGGATGTATTAAGACTGACCAAGGCTCAGAAAAAGAAAAGACTAGCTCAAAACACGAGAATTCTTCAAAAGGAAGAAAGAATCTCAAAGGTGTGGTAAACACTAAAATACCTAGCGATGGCCCCCTTAATACACCCTTCCATCACCTCTATAAAGCATCACGCAATAATTAAAACCAAGTAGTAAAGTGATTTATTGTAAGAATAAACAAGACAGAAGAATATCAATTTCGTCGATACCACGACCAATCAAAAAAAAAAATCTCATTGATTATATTGGATTATCTTCCAGAAAAAAAATATATATATTACCCATTATCACAACTAACTTTTAGCTGATTAAAATATAAGGCATATTAATAATAACAATGATGATCAATCCCATAGGGTAAGCATTCACAAAAAGAGAAATATTATGAGACTTGAATACATTAAATTAATTTCGGTTCCTTAACGGAAATAACATCTTATACAAAAATATCCTGGTTATAATTACTAATCCTACACGACATCTTCAGTAACTTTATATGTTCTTGTTATTGAATGAAGAAATTCATATGGCCTATTTACAGAATATAATTTACACAAAATTCCAGAATAATTTCAATTATTCCCTTCCTACTGACTTGAAGTCACGACATTCCTTTCTGTTTAATATTATTTCAATTCTTGTTTTAGGGAAATTCTGCCGAACAGTTAAGCTAAGCAAAAATTAATTGTAAAGTCAGTCTTAAATAGTTATCGGTTTCCTTTTTAAACATACATCTTATGACAAAATTGTTATATTAGTTTTACTGGAAATATTTAACCGAATATCCACTCAAGATTCCCAACAATACTGCTCGGAAAAATATTAATCTTCACACAGGCATTTTCACGATAACAGCGATAAAGTTAACAATGACCAATTATTAACCATTCTAGGTTAAAACAACACCTCTCTCTGGGTTAAAACCCTAATCAATCTAATCCTGATTGGCACACCTAGCTCAATCCTCAACAAGAAAAATATGCTTTACAAAGCATTGCATCAATATATTTAAACACAAAGACATTACTCATAGTACATGCCTCTCTAAAGACCAATATGCACCTATAATAGGAGCCTTACTGTTATAAATCCACAATTATGCAAATCAGCTGTTTATGGTAAAAATCCTGAACTCGAAAAATATGATCCCGTAACAGATTGCCAACAAAGCCCAGTGGATTTCAGAAATATTCCACCTAACTTTAAAAACTTGCCTTACATTGATTTATTACAAGATCCATAATTCTTAAACGTATGACTTATAGTAAGTCGTCCCTGGGATTATCCTCGCAAATTTGGATGTCGTTCAAATACCCTCTTACTAAAGAAAAACTATTGCACTAAAGGCAATGATATCAATTTAATCCAGTGTTAACTTCAAAAATATATATATATATATATATATATAAACTGTATATAACGCTGCCCAACCACACAAACTGAGGTTGTAAAGTGGTCTATAAAAATATAAATTCAATCTCAAAATAAGATCCTCCCTGAATTTCCCGAACGCGAAAATGTCGATGGATTAGACCTACAGCATGGATCTAGGTTAGCAACAAAGGCTAAGCGACTAATGACCCATTAGGCAATCCATTTCGAAAATCACGCTCAGAAAACACAAGTTAAATCTGTTATTAAAAAAAACTGAAGAAAATATAGTCCAAGGACTCGAAGTCACATTAAGAATAACTGGGTCCGAAAACTTCTAATATCTTAATCAAAATACGAAAAGGAAAATTCCCCTCTAAAGAATACGATAATCCAAGCGAAAGTGCTTAAAGAACAATGCACTAGAATATGAAAACTCAACCAACGTTCTCAAAAGAAAGTTGCGTTACTAAAAATGTTCTTACACAAGAAAAACTGTAAATCTTCTTCCTACATTTGCTTCTCGACAAATAAGAATGAGCATGTCATTTTAAATACTGTAAAATACTACTGAAATTATTAATTTATTCATCAAAATTACACAAAGGATGCACTCATTTTTATGAGTCAAAATCCTGGCATCATAGAAGGTCAGTCTCGAAATGAACATCGAACCTGCACTTTCTACTGAACCATTTAAACTACAAAATCAAATATGGCAAAGTGGTATTTCTAAATGTCCACGCTACACTACTGTAACAAGTTGAAGTGATCAGTACCTTTGGCGAATCTAGATGAGGAAAAAAGGATATCGTTGGCCATAATCAGCTCCGGACCAACAGAAAATATGCTGGACTTCAACTGGGTTTCCATAGAACGAACCAAAGTCCTCCCAGGCTCGAGCAACACCCGGTCGGTCGAAATAGTTCCAACATATCCTGGCGATATCTTCCCATACATATTCGAACACCAACGGAAGGACCGCACACAGTTTATCAACTCGTCACGACGCGAAAGTGAACTCGAACCGTCACTAACAAGTTCCAATGTGAGAACGCGCGTATGAACAAGTTCACGAGGGTCGACGCGGCCCCTCTTGACACGAGAGTCGCGTGCACACTTCATGCTAAAAGAAAGTTGCCTTCGACAAGTCCCCGCTGTACCCTGCTAATGCAGTATTCTTAAATCAATTTAGCCTACCATCGTAGTGGATATAAGCTTCATATTGTCCCTTCCCCTTGACACCTTGCTTGAGAATGTACTCTTTTCAAAAAGTATAATCACAGTGAAGAGTGAATCAAATCTAGGCTGCATTTCCACGACGGTTTATATGCAGAGTTTCGTGACACATCACGGCTGAGCTCGCTGTCGTGATTATAAAAGTATCCATCCGCATGGCCCGTTAGTTGCTGTAGACACACAGTCACAGAGGTAAATTATTACATGTTTAAGACCATGTCTGAGCCCTATTAAACACGTTTCTACTTCACGTAGAATGCTCAACGAACTAGAATACACTTCAGCACGGTCACACGTTTTTACAACTCCCGTTAGCTGGCGATTTTACTTTCACTGATTTCCAGCTCAACCCTCTGCGCTGTCAAGTTCTATATACATTGAGCTCTGCACGAGGTCGCCTGAGTCTCACATCTGCTTCCCCCACCACCACACACACGTCATGACTCGATACGAAATATATCGCAGTCGAAACGTGATCAGCAGTGAGTTAACATATCATCTTCTGTTCTTCATACTTTCTTAATAATGGCTTTCTTAATAATAGCTTTCTGCCATGGAAATATACATATAGACACATGTATCTGCTTACATAAAGCGCTAAATATGCATTAATTTGTATTAATCACTCTCAGGTGAATCGATCGATATGGTGTTAGACACAGTCAACATGGTTATTATCGATGAGCTTCGGATTTCTCGTCGGAAACACGAGCTCTGCCGATCTCTTTCATGATAGCATGGCTTTTTCTCGCTGCAGACCAGCTGTTATGATCGACTTCAGAGGCAAGTTAGGAAGTTACAGGGTGTTCCCAAAATGCTGTAACCCTGTCTGTACTTAAGCCCTTTTATGAATAATGGTGCAGTACCTAAATATTATTCACTGATAAAGGGGGATTTTATGATAACATTTTTCGACCGTCACACGGTCATCATCATATCCTCATCACAAGGGTTGGATTAAAATTATACAAGGGGCATACTGCAAGTCATGAACATTTTTTGGAGAAATATGTTTACTAACATTGTGATACACTGAATACAGCATTTCAAACTATAAACTTTTGTTTATTTTTCAACATAGTCTTCATTCTTTTGGACACATTTTTCCACACCGTTGTGGAAATTTGAAAATACCTTGATGCTAGAAGTAGACTGTAGAAACATCTATAAGTTTGTTATTATGTTATTGCATGTCCTTTTTAGTGGTGTTGTACTGTTTTAATCAATGTTTCTATTAATGTAATGTACTAACAATTTTAACACTATGGCTGAGGAAGGGAGAATTTATAGCCCCCAAAACATGTACCGAAATGTATTATAATTGATCTTGGAATACTAAGGTATTGAATAGGCGGATACCGGTACTCAAAATCTTTGCCATATTTTGTAACTTGTCAAAACGGACCCAAAAAGACGATTTCAAAATTCCCGGAGACAAGTGAAGGTACACACACTTATAGACCTGGCACAGACTCAACTTGACAGACAACTGTGGGGGAGGTTCGGTGCATCATTAGGATGGTCCGGATCGACTCCCGTACAACAGCAGCGCAAATTTGAGGAATAATAGCACCCTACATTACATAACAAACAGTGGAAAATCGTCTACGTGCTTTTGGCTTACAGGCCAGTGTTCCTGCAGGTGTTCCATTGACTCCACAAAATCAACGTGGAAGACTCATGTGCTGTTGAGAAAACCAGTGTGGGTTGACAAATGGCATAGTGTCATCATTAGTGATGAATTGTTCCTCTGTTTTTCTCGCACTGATTGCCATATCGTGTGCGACAACATACGAAGAGAGAAGTGCTTAGACATTATTGTTGAGAGGCACAGGACCAACTCTGGGCATTATGGTCTGGGGAGCTATCGGCTATAATGTAAAATATCAATTAGGGATTGTGACTATTGCTTGCTTGATTTGAATGGAATAGTGAATTCCAGTAATCTAGCAAAACAGAATGAATTGGCAATGACTAATAGATTTCTACGATGGTGGCCTAGGCTTAATTCCAAGCTCTGTCATGAATTTTAAATCTAGTATGAGGTTTGCAAACATCCAGAGGACAGTTGAGAGGAGAGTAGTGGATTCATATCCTACTCTCGGCCATTGTAGAAGTGGTTTTCCGCTGATTCCCAAAGTAAATTCAGATCGCAGCAGATTCCTTCCCAACTTCGCTCCTAGTTACAAATACTGTACGGAGCTCAGAAGAATGCGAGTGTGGGAGGAGGTGGAGGAAAAGGGGAGGGGCGTTCCCTACATAGCCTACAATCATTCGTTGCTATGGCGACCTGCTTCCTTCTCAGCAGAATGTATATTGGTCCGGTGTGCACTCAAAAGGACAAGTGGACACTGTTCGGAAGTTATGGCACAATGTTTTTGGGAAGACATATCACAATGTTATCGCTGGCTACATTCCCCTGCCTAGCATTCTTCTGAGCTCTAGTATCGTCAATTCAATAACCCAGGTTACCAGATAGATTCCACACACATTCAAGAATCCAGGGGTTTCTAAATGAAGCAAAGAAAAATCACTTGGGCTGGCTTTGTTTAAAGGTTACTCATTACTGTTCTAAAAGAAATACAGTATATGTTCACTCTATGCCTGTTTCATGCATCTAGGATAATTCCCAAATTGTTCCATCATGAAAAACTAAAGAGCATTTGCATTACTGTTAAAAGCAGTGGTTTTACAGTTAGTTAATTACGTCGTTTCTGCATATAATGATGGTTACATACTCGCCAACCCCGACAAACAAAGCCTCCTTTCCATTAACCCGGAAGAGGTTGCATTGCGGTCTTTTAGACCAGGTTCGTATTGTTCACGTCACCATTGTTGTTTGCTGCACGCCCCTACCAGGATACTTCATGTAATTTTCACGGAGAGCAACAGTTTCCTGCTGTCCGCTAATCCAATTTTGCGTGGTAAGTTGAACTATTCACCAATTATACCAGACCTGGTCTTGTCCACCACACGCGACCTGTTGAGTTTTGCATTTTATGATGGACTCCGAAGATTAAGATGGAATTAGGACGCTCTTAGAGAGTGTGGAGAAAGAAGAACGGAACAGAAACAAAGTACTCAGAGTGCAATAAGACAGAGTACGAAGGGAACTGTTTGGCGTAGAACAACAGAGAGCAGGGAAGTTTGAAGAAGATGATGATGGAAGTGCAGAGGACAACTTGGCTTGTAGTGAACACAACACTGACTCAGAGGAATCTATGGATGAACAATATTGTGGTAACCTGTCGCATAATTCAAATACGATACAACACATAGAAAACGCACCATTTTTTGCCTCTACCGGAAGAAGTACTAGTAATGCTGGACCAGCGTACATGGCTAATGAAGGTGTCACAACATAGCAAGTACATTCCTCTTAACAAAGGGGAAGGACACGCAGACACAATCTAATTTCTCACCTACCTGGACCCAAGGGTGATGCTCGCAATACTCGCTCTCCGATAGAAGTTTGGAGTATTTATTTTCCAGACTCCGAAATCGAAAAGATTGTGGGATTTACAAATGTGTGGATTGAACAAAGACTAGCGAACTTCACATGAGAATGTGATGTTCTTTCTACAAATGTTCGAAAATTGAAAGCTGTGTTTGGGCTGCTTTACCTTGTTGGCGTTTCGTTCATTGCATCAAAATCTTGAAGACATGTCGTCAACAGATGGGACATGTGTAGAAATATTCGGAACGACAATTAACCTGCGTCACTTCAAATTTTTGCCTAGAGCTATGATATTCGATAACGTTCATGACAGAGATAAGAGAACTCAATCAGATCCTCTTTCTAAAATCCGTGAGATATTTCAGGCTT
This sequence comes from Meconema thalassinum, assembly GCA_946902985.2. Lineage (NCBI taxonomy): Eukaryota > Metazoa > Arthropoda > Insecta > Orthoptera > Tettigoniidae > Meconema > Meconema thalassinum. The sequence goes on from OX336397.1 coordinate 125,835,478, forward strand.
TTGATGATCGATGCTTGCAGGCATATTCACCAGGTGAATATTGTACAGTGGACGAAATGGTCGAGTCGTTTCAAGGGAAATTCGATTTTTTTATACCAAGCAAAAACGGCCAAGTATGGCATAAACAAGTTTTGCCTTAGTTTGTGCCAGAACATATTACACAGTTCATATGGAAATGTATCCTGGTCAACAACCAGAAAGACCCTTTAGAAGTGAAAATTCATTACGAGCCATTGTTGAGAGAATAGTACAGCCAATGTTAGGCAGTGGGAGGAATGTGACAATTGATATGTCCTTCCCCCTGGCCATCTCTCTTCTTGAAAACCACCATCTAAAAATATTGTCGGAACACTCCGGAAAAGTAAGAAAGAGATTCCTCCAATATTATTGCACCAAAAATGCCAGTCAACAGCAGTAGTTTTGGATTTAGGACTGCTCTCTTATGCTTCCAAGAAAAATAACGCCATCCTATTGATTTCCACTTTCCATGATCCTGACACAATCGATGAGAGTTCTACCATCTACAACATGACAAAGGGAGACTCCGGAAAGTAAGAAAGAGATTCCTCCAATATTATTGCACCAAAAATGCCAGTCAACAGCAGTAGTTTTGGATTTAGGGCTGCTCTCTTATGCTTCCAAGAAAAATAACGCCATCCTATTGATTTCCACTTTCCATGATCCTGACACAATCGATGAGAGTTCTACCATCTACAACATGACAAAGGGAGGCGGGATACCGTCGATGAACTGAAAGGGACCTATTCAGTTTCAAGGGCTGGCTGTCGATGGCCACTCACTGTGTTCTATGGGTTATTGAATGTTGCTGGGAGCAACGCATTCATTGTCCTAAGGGAAAATACACAGTAAACCTTAATTCTCCTGGGAACTGTGTCTAGAATATTTACAATATCGAGAAACAATTTATTGCCTATCCGGGGAGATGAAGATGAGAATAGGCAGCATTCTAAAAGAGCTTAGTGAACCAACTGAAGTGCAATGTGAACAGTCTGCAGTATCAAGGCGGGAAACCGGACCTGGTCGTTGTGCCTACTGTGATTGGCGCAAACCCAGTGCAGCACACAGTTTCAACATGTGTCGCATGCACAACAGAAGGCGGTGACGACGAATGAGGAACTGAAGTGTACTGTAGCCTATTACAAATTTTGTTGTTGTTGTATTGTTATTGCAGATATTGCTTTTTCATTATTATTAGAAATAGTTGTTTAGTTTACAGTTTTAATGAATATGACTGTATTATGATTTTCAGCAAATTTTGTTACGTGTTTTTTAATTATCAAAAATCCAGAAGATTCCCTGTAAAATAAATTTAAAACAATAAAATGAATCTAACAAACAAAAACCATAAAAAATAAATACAAAACTAGGAAATAATAATCACAGTAAAGTAATGTGTCATTTGAAACAGCCTGATCTAAATGACTCAGCGCGACCTCTCATTTCCGACGAGTCAACGCGACCTCTCCCGGGTTAAGAGAACAATAGCAACCTTTTGGAAATGAATAGCTGACACCCTTCATTTCAGTAGTAAAGTTCAGTTGAAACAATGCCTCCGAGCTCTGCAGGCATTGCCAGAGCCATCAGAGATCATTACTACCGCGGATGAGGCTTGGAGTCGAATGCAGCAGGTTTGGGATGTAAATGTAAATAAGAGGACAGTTCAACAACACCTCAGAGAATAAAGTATTCGATCAAGGTGAACTGGTATGGGACCTGATCTGACGGAGAATACAGTCACCCATCTTCAGTTTGCTTGTCAGCACACCCAATGGAACCGTGTACTGTTTTTTGAAGAGCTCAGGTTCTTCCTGAAATCTCCAGATGATAGGGAGAGAGTTTGGAGAGTGATATACAGAGTGCACAGTATCCATAAAGACTCCATGATTTTGTGGGGCGGCATTGCCATGTAGGCTCGGATAGACTGGTTTTCATTGAAAGTGGCAGGCTCAGTGAGATTCTCATCGATAACACTATTTTTTGGAGATGGAATCATGTCCATGCATGACGATACTTGTCCACTGCAGCACAATATGTATTACAGTGCATAGCCAGCTCACAGTTCCAACTAAAACCCTCGTAGAGGATCTTTGGGATAAGTTTGGGAATATGGAACAGAGTTCAAAATGTGCTCCAGAGGCATTATGTGATCTGCAGGCAACATTTCAAGAGGATTGGGACTAACTTGAGCAGAGAAATATCAAAGCCCTAACTGAAATGATGGCCCAGAGAATGGTGGCTGGAGGCTTCGGTGGCGTAGTTGGTAGCATGCTGAGCTTCTATGCCCAAGGTTGCGGGTTCAAACCCGGCCGAAGTCGTCGGATTTTTTATGAGCGTTAAAAATCCCTCAGTATGCCTTCCTTTGAAGGGGAAGTAAAGCTGGCGGTCCCATGTCATAGATTTATGGCATGTAAAGGAACCTTCCACTAATTACACTTGTGTAAAGCTAAATTATAGGTTAGATTTGTTTTATGCTCTTAAGTCCCAACGTTCGTCACCAGGAGCCAACTGCAGTGGCATCTAGTAACCAAGTTCACAACTAGTTGCCATTGACGGTAGCATTTGGTAGCAAAAGTAGGAACTACTTTAAAATTGAATGTCTGCAGTCCTTACCTGAATTACAGTTGACATAAATTGTAGTTCATGCCACTCGAGTTTTATGTCGTAATTGCCAATAAAGGAAAGACCATGGCCAATTGAAACACATTATTTAAAGTAGATTTCATCTCTTCAATTACTTGCTGATGAATCCGTACAGTGTAACTGAACATGACAAGCATATGACCATTTACTTTACAACAATTTAAGAGTAAGTTATTTCGACTTGACAACATAGAGGTATATGGGAAGGAACGAACCCTGCAATTATTATTTGATGGCACATTGGCACACAATGAGCTTCGTATGTAGGAGAGTCCATACGATGCAGCACAATTGTGAGGTGGAGGAACATTCACTTTGCTTGTTACAGAAATGTTCACACCAGTCCCTACTGTAACTGTACTCCACGTTAATCTCTCTTCCAGGAGTACAGCAGTACCTTTTTCTCCTCCTTTAACATCAAAGCTGTTAGGTTTACACAATGAAGTAATAATCGCAGTCTTCCATACACTTCCAAGCATCAAATTCATTAACCACAATCTCGAGAGCTATCTACCATCATTTTGTGTACTTCAGCCTGGTGTTGTTGATTCATTTAGAGGTTTTTGACTTTGTGGTCATGTGACCTTGTGTACGTGGCAGTAGGTAATCTGTGGTACGTGTGGTGTTGGCTCAGTTCTGCCATGCAAGGCAGAATTAAATTCCTTGCCAGAGCCAAGAATCAAACCTAGACCTTCAAGGTGACAGCCAAAAATTCTTTGCAACAAGGTGGATTGCACTTCAACAAAATGAAATAACTTAGCTGTACTTCACTGATTCCGATAAGCCTATGTTAATTACCATAATTCTTCAGATAAAGAATGTCATGGTGTACACAATTACTATTTTAGCTTTTGCAAAGTATACAAATGCAGCAATTTTTAATAAACCTGGTATTTGGTGACTTTCTGCAAGACAGAACTATTGGAACGGTACTGTAGAGGACATGGTGTGAAATGAAGAAGGGAATAGGGTTTCTTTATTGGGGCATTATATTCGTTCTTGCATGTTTGACAATTTCCACACACAATGCTGCACTGTACTGATGAAATTAATGGCTCTAGAGTAACCTTGAGATACCTTTTTTTAATACTTTCAATGCACAAGCAAAACTGGTCAGAATTTACAACAGGATTCCACTTGCAACTACATTGTAGGCCTATACAACATATCACTCTTTTCATAACTTTCTTATAAATTACAGGAACTACCGTACTCGACTGGGCCTGCTCCAGCCCAAAATCTAGGATTTGCTCTCGGATGCCAGTGAGTTTCTTCAAATAAAATATCCTCGCTTGCTGAGGCCAAGGTTGCAGGTTCGAAACCTGGCGCAGTCAGCTGGCATTTGAGGGTGCGCAAATGCGAGGGAGCCGTGTCAGTAGATTTACTGGCATGTTAAAGATCCCCTTCGGGGCAAAATTCCGGCACCCCGGCGTCTCTAAAAGCCAGGGTAGTTAAAAGGGACGTAAAACCAATAACATTATTTTATTCAAATAAAATATCAAGAAAGATAGGTCATATAATAATCACCGACCATTTTGTAGGCCTATATCAAAAGTTGTAAGTACCGGTTACACGTGTATCTAGCATTTCAGTCTTCTCCGACATTTAAGGACAGATACTTGTTACGTTCCTTAAAACCACATCTTCAACAAAACCTAACCTTCTCTATCAGATATGGTATCGGAGTATAAAATGGTTCTAAACAGTGGTGTCAAAGATTACAAAACTAAACCACTAAATAAGTGTCATACATAATATCTACAGTATATATAGCAGCATATACTTTAAAGTGGACAGTTTTATTGAAACTTATTGAAACAATACCATACATAACCTCCATGATAGAATATCTTTATCAGAAAAAATATCGCTACCGATTCATTCGATACAGTATGTACAAGTGCAGTCTAATAATAAACTGTCTGACCAAAATTGCATTTCCATCGTAAGTATAATTATTTTACGGTAGTAAAATATCACAGAAGGCTTCCTCGCCACAATTTCATTACGGTACACAGTAGCCTTCATCATTGTGGAAAACAATGAACCGTCACATTAAAGAAGTTTTATTCCGAGACTTAATGCAGTTTATGGATTGCTGCAAATGCCAGTCGCTATCACAGTTTCCATCCTGGAAAAATTTGCGAATGCTTCATATCACCAAACATTATTTACTGCGCCATTTTTAATTTGATAAAGCAGTTTCCGGTTACTTTGGCCACGGAGAAAAAAGCTTTGGTTGTTCAACATTGACGCATGCGCACTGGAGCAAGACTTTCCGCTCGCTAGACGCGTCTATCTAGCAAGCACTTTCGTTCACTAGCTGCTACAGACTTGATCGCTATGTGCTAAGCAGTATTGGATCACGACTTCTGACGTCACATCCGGTAAAGAAGTCGACTATCTAGTTCACTACGGCTGAAATTGTACTATTGGGACACAGCCTTAAAATATAAGTATAGAGCCAACTTTTGGAACTGCCTTGTGTGGAAATAATCAATAAGTGGCAAACATTGTACTATATCAAAGTCAAAAACTGTCCCAAGTTACCCCCGTTGACGGAGTACGTGACTCTAATGTACCTTGTGGAGAAATATTAGAATCTGAGAGTTTCAATTCCACGTCGGGACACGTGTAACACTGTCAGCAGACGTGACAAAATTTGATAATAAAGGTGCCTATTGGAACCGGAGTTCTGCCGGAGGCCTGCAAAATTTTTTCAATATATATTAGTTACGAATACACAGGTTTAAATATGTAATTAGGGAATTCATTATGATGGCAATGATTCAAGTTATTCTCACCGACAGTATTTATAAGACTGTAAATTTAAATATATCTTTTAGTCCCTTCCGTTCAATGCTGGTTCAAAGGGGGAGATTTGCGGGTTTTGTTTTGAAGTGCGTTAATTGTAACACGAATTATTTTATGTTTTCTGAGACGCACTGTATCCAGTTGCTGCCAAATTCTTAGTACTTGTACAGTAATCTGAGTTTACTTTTACGTTAAGAGGTTTGTAATTCATTTTAACGCCTGACTGGCCTGTCATTTCAACTTGTTCCGCTTATCCAATTTTATTGTCCTCAGGTTTGTGTGTAGGCTGTGGCATTGCATTCAGTGTGTGAAAGATACTGTATTTTATAACTTTGTACCATCAAAGATCACTTTCTCTCACCGAGTGTAGGAAATGTGAACTAATTTATAGTGTTCATGATATTTCGATGTATGGTAATTAACTAAGTGCACTTTGGTGTGCAATTAACTATCATTATTATTATTATAAATCAGATTACCATTGGCCTAACATGAATTCAGAGCTATGAAATTACCGTACTGTACCTGATTTGATGTGTTATTTCTGATAAAGATTTGGCCTAGTAGAATAAGTACGGCATCTAATAAATCTTATGCATACGGTACTTTGTGTGTTCTAGTTTCCTGAACATCATGGAGCAACAAACATTCATTAAGAGTGAACCGGATGAATTCCCTAATATTGTAAGTTGTATTTATTACGTATATCGTGTAACAGAACAATCTTTGTGATGTGCATAATAAGCAAGGTTTAGTGACTTAATACTTGCTACCAAATAATAGGAAACCAGGCTTGTTTATCTATTTTATTACATGTTTCTTGGCAGTGTTCTTCTGTATGTATGTTTTACTTGTATAATACTTTCTATGTGTCAAATGACCAGTTATCCTCTTATAATCTGCTGGATGAGTCTGGTGATATACTTGAAGATAAAAGCTAGGCAGTCAAATAGGAATATCACTTACATTTCCTCTCTCATAATAATGTAAATTAATTTTTATTATTAAAAAAATTGGATTAAACGAAGTTGTTGCTTATTATAGCTGGTAATAGCTGCTCATGTTATTGTAATCACAATGCGGGTTCACTTACACCACACATTGTGTTAACTGTAATGCAAATTCACTCTGTTCACTGTGCTGGACACTGGGCCCTTTTGTAATTGAAGTCTGCACCACATATTACACTAAGTTCAACTGTAGGTCAGGGGCGTATATACATTTTTTTCGGGCGGGGGCTGACTATCCTGGAAAATTGTGAGTATTTTCAGGGGATTGTCACCGCAAAATATCCAGATATATCAACCAATATCTTAGAGCATATAACTTTGTGTACTTATTTTAGATAAGATTCAAAGTTTATATAGCCTACAATTATTACTGGCAATACAAAAATGTTGTAAAATACAACACACAAATAAAATTGTATACTTAATGAATTTTCTATTATGATCTATGGAGTATGAATGGCAAATATCTATATATTTGTCAATTTACTAAGCAGAAAGGTAAACATTTTTTCTTCTTTTTTTTACAAGTTGATAATTTATTTCTCAAAACTACCATAGTGTGGAATTCACAGTTTTGCCTCACAAGGCTGGAGTGTACCCAGTTCTAGCCCTCAGACTAGAATTAAAATTACTTGGCAGAGCCGGGAATCGAATTTAGACCTCCGGGGCGACAGCCAAGAATGCTAGCCACTACACCACGAGGTAGTCTAATTTCAATCTTAATATTGTTTATAACTTTGCCAATAAGTTAAGATTAGGGTACAACCAAATGTACAATTATTTTATGCTCTTACCAAGGCAACACTTTCTTAATTTTATTTGCTTTATTCGGGGGGGGGGGCTGCAGCCCCCCCAGCACCCCTTATATACGCCCGTGCTGTAGTTAATTTATTGGTAACGCTGGTTTACTTAACTGGATGCTGGGCCCTGTTTTGGGTGAAGTCTACACCATATTCTGTGCTAACAGTAGCTAATTTACTTGTAATGCAGGTTCACTCTGATGGCAAAATTTTTGGAGGATAAAACACATCCTTATTAATAACCTTTTAGAGCAAAATCCAACTCTCGAAACCTCAAGCAGTCTAATAGACGTTAAACTTAATTGTTTCATAATGTAAGGTGTATTTCAATAAATTCTGAACCCAAGAAAGTTAGAAGATTCCTTAGTTTAGAATTCTTTGTAAATTGTCCGTAAGTTTAGGATGAAACATACATTTCTCAAAGTTGAGGTAGGGTGTGATATGTAATATGTAGTGCAGACTTCATCTACAATAGGGCCCAGCGTCCAGCACAGTGAACAGTGACTTTGCATTACAATTAGCACAAATGACACATGGTATGAACATAGTAGCCTCTACCAATATCTAGTCTAGTACACTATACATGTGTGTTCTGGACCTCATCTGTCATCAGTTGGGTATTTACATCATGAGATCAGAGGGTTCCAAACCCTCACATGAAAAGTAAGGTGAGGCTTGGAACGACCTCCACTGCTACTCATGGCCGACAATATGGTATTGATTCATCCCTGATGACAGCCTCCACTACCAGTGTAGGTTAGTCCACCCTCAGCCTTGATGGAACCGTATGCTGTTAGCTGTGAATATATTCTCATCCACCCTTGATGACACCTCACGCCGTAAGCTGTGGCTGTGAATTTATTGTTGGACCACCGTTGATGACATCCTATGCTGTTCGCTGTAGCTGTCAATATATTGTTTGTGCACCCTTGATGACACCCTACGCTGTTTGCTGTGGCTGTTAATATATTGTTTGTGCACCCTTAATCACACCCTACGCTGTTTGCTGTAGCTGTTAATATATTGTTGGTGCACCCTTAATCACACCCTACGCTGTTTGCTGTGGCTGTTAATATATTGTTGGTTCACCCTTAATCACACCCTACGCTGTTTGCTGTGGCTGTTAATATATTGTTTGTGCACCCTTAATCACACTCTACGCTGTTTGCTGTGGCTGTTAACATATTGTTTGTGCACCCTTAATCACACCCTACGCTGTTTGCTGTGGCTGTTCATATAGTGTTGGTGCACCCTTAATCACAACCTACGCTGTTTGCTGTGGCTGTCAATATATTGTCGGTGCACCCTTGATGACACTCTGCGCTGTTAGATGTTGCTGTCAATATATTGTTGGTGCACCCTTAATCACACCCTACGCTGTCTGCTGTGCCTGTCAATATATTGTTGGTGCACCCTTGATGACACTCTACGCTGTTTGCTGTGGCTGTCAATATATTGTTTGTGCACCCTTAATCACACCCTACGCTGTTTGCTGTGGTTGTCAATATATTGTTTGTGCACCCTTAATCACACCCTACGCTGTTTGCTGTGGCTGTTAACATATTGTTATTGCACCCTTAATCACACCCTACGCTGTTTGCTGTGGCTGTCAATATATTGCTGGTGCACCCTTGATGACACTCTACGCTGTTAGATGTTGCTGTCAATATACAGTATTGTTTTTGCACCCTTTATGACACCCTTCGCTGTTAGCTGTGGCTTTCAACGTATTATTGGTCCACGTTTCATGACAGATTCCCGTGGTAGCTCTGCCTGCCAACATATTGTTGGTCCTCCCTTGATGACAGATTCCCCTGGTAGCTGTGGCTGTCAACATATTATTGGTCCACGTTTCATGACAGATTCCCGTGGCAGCTCTGGCTGCCAATATATTGATTGTCCACCCTTGATGACACTCCACGCTCTTAGCTGTGGCGGTCAATATAATGATGGTCCACCCTTGATGACAGATTTCCCTGCAGTCTTTATCTGTTAATATATTGTTGGTCCACCTTTGATGACAACATCCAATGTTGCACGCATACTGTTTATTTGAATGTGGGATATTGTCGTTTTTTCTCAGAGCGTTGAACGGAAGAGAAAGAGGGATGTGGGTCCTTTTTGACAGGCAGGAAGTCACCGTGGTAAACATCACAGAGTTGGTCTATGTTGGTGGTTTTCAGCCATTAGTCGACCACGGTCGTCAATCAGAAAAGCTCTCCAGCATTTGTCTATAAAAATGTTCAGTTATCTATTATTATTACATTGCCTAATCGTCTTAATGACGTCAGTGAGTCATGTATTATTTATTACAAGTGCATTTATGTGAAATTAAATTTCAAGCAGCTGCCACTGTACTTACGAATAAACCACGATATATTTATCTGGTAAATTTCTTTCTATCCTAAGTATCCATGATATCAATCTCAAGTGGTTGCTTGTCCTTATTAACGTCATATGGTAACTGCATCTACGATGGGAATTCGCAACACACACACAATATGCTACGTCTTACTTTTGCGACTGTATACCAAATGAATTGCTTACCGATAGCTGTACAAGATATGTTTTTGCCATGTCACAGTTGGCCAAGATATACATGAATGCAAGGTTGAATTATCTTCAATGTGTTCTTTTATTCCTTGATTGTACAAGTTTACAATCATCTGTAAGCTATGATCCCACTACGCAAATTAACATATTTGTTAAAGAAGTAATATCTTTGCAGGTTGATGCAGACCTACACACGGATTTAAAGATGGTTGAATCTTCTATTCCGGAGTTTGTTCCTTGCATGAAAACAGAAACACTATCTTCAGATTTAAAAGAGGTAAGTAATTTAATGCCTCTGTTCAAGGCATCTCCTTATCACATAATAGCATTTCGGGATAATGAGTTGTGTTTTCATAATTGTGTTGATGACAAACGAAATCGTTCGGTGGATAGGTTGTGTTTTGTATAGCAGGCACAATCAAGTTTGATGGAAGGATGGTGAACGAATTATCAGCCCTATACGATGCTTTCAACTGCGACCGCCACCTTTATGCAATGTTGCTCTGATCACTGAGCTACTGGAGGATTCATCTTACATCTCATTGGCAAAAGGTATATTATGTGGAGCTAGCATAATGTTTGTCACAATCACGTTGTATTATTTGCCCACTGTGGACTTGAACTCTTGCTATAACAATTGATATAGGATACCTGTATTCTGGTCAGAGATCCACTCATAATTGCTACAGAGAGGAGATGGATTGGATTACCGTCAGTAGTGATCTTCTGTGCTTTTTCAATTGAAGTCCAGCCAATTGCTGGGATGGTTCTAACTTATGACCATGATCATCTCCTTCCAAATCCTGAGCATTGCTAGAACATGTATTTGGCCTTGTAATGTTATCATTCCTTACTCTGTTCTACTAATATTGGTGTCATTCTCTGTATGTAGAACATATTCCACCCCCCGCCCTATAAGTAACTCCTCGTCGGCCTGTATCTCCATTGCAAAGTATGCGCTACCGTACACTAGGAGACATATAATTATTGTAGTTACAAGCATTGTGTATCATCAATATTGATGTTACATATTTCGTAGTATATAACACGCTCTGTCTAGAGGCATTTTATCGACTCACTGTAACTCTAACTTTCTTTAAAACATTGATATATCATATTGCAGTGATTTTAAGAAAAATTCTTGTATAATATTTGTAAGTTGATTGATTTATGCCTTGATTCACAAAAGTTTTGCTCGTAAAAATATTGGCAGTATAGTTGCTTGTTACTCAATGATACGCTCACGTGTTGTATCCTATGACCTCTGGTAGCCTTACAGGTAACATTTTAAAAATACATGTTCATTTGTCCTCATTCTTCCACAAGGGCACTGATGTCAGCATTTTCCTTCGTTCTCAGAATCTCTTGTCTCTATATGAGATAGTGATAAAAGTTTCATAACCGTTTGTTTGGATAATGTTCATTTCTAGCAGTAGGAGGTGCTAAACAATACGAAAGTATTTCAGCGAATATAACTTCACTTCAGTTGAGCAATTCCATGGTTTGTTAATTGTGTAGAAATAAAGATGAAAGCACAGAAATAAATTATTCCATCTTATCTCTAGAAGGTGAAAGAAGAAATCCACGACCGAGAAAGTGTTGGAAATGGAAATCACTTAACTGAGTAAGTATGCAACATACGAATAACATAATCTTTCACTTAATGTGTGCATAACTCTTAAGTATTGGATTTGAATAAGATTTGTTTGCAACGTCAGATGTGTCTCTCATTGTTTGTGTCTCATCATTGAAGTAGATAAGGTATTGATATTAACTTTTTATTAAGCAGCCCACAAATTATCCATTCCCATGGAAGTATTTAAGAAACTATTTTCAGTCTGTTGATGGGAGCTATATCTGTCTTGTGGGAATATGCTTGGAGGAAATACCCATGCCACACTGATAAGATTGCGAAAGAGTTTTGTGAGGAACATCCATTGCTTCAATACCCCACCACTGTGTCCTTAGCCCAACGTGGTTCGCTTGTAACCCAAACAAAAAGTATAAATACATTTCTCCTCACCCAGAGTTGTAACAAATAAAATATAATTTAAGATCTATTACAAATGACCATAAACCCTGGGATGTTAGCAATTTTCCACGTATCAACAGAATACCACACAATGATGCTGGTTGTATTAAGGTTAATTGTTCATAGCTTGTAATGATGCGACAGGGTTTAGTATGCACCATGAGATTTCGTAACTGAGAGTTGTCCCTGATTCATTGTGGTACTAATTGGTTACCTTGTAGCATATTAGATATTGGGTAGGCAGGTTTTGTAGAGTAAGTACACATTGGGTACACAGGTCTTGTAGAGTAAGGAAACATTGGGTTCACAGGTCTCGTATAGAAGTACAACTTTAGTATTCAGGACTTATTGAGAAGTACACATAGGGAGGTCTTTTGGAGGAGTATGTACACATTGGGTCGGCGGGTCTTGTAGAGAAATACCCATCAGGTGTAAGGTTTTGTGGAGAATTAGGTATTGGGCGGACAGGTCTTGTACTGAAGTACACATTGGGTTACCACATCGCGTGGAGAAGTACACATTTGGTGGACAGTTGTTGTGGAGAAGTAAATATTTGGTAGATACACCCTGTAGAGAAGTACAATATAGCCTTATAAAGCCATCGCCTGAATTATGGGCTTTAAACACAGTATTACGATATAGCCTAATACAACCTTTACTTAGGCATGGATTATTGATGGAATATGTAGCCTCTTTATTTCATTGAGTTTTGTAATTTGTCACCGGTGCATACCGGTAAGCATATAAAGTAACATATTAATGATGATCATAGTGATAATCTGATTTGTGTTTGAAATGCATTAATAATCTTACAATTTTATGTACACGGTGCCTATTTAACATCGGTGGGTCGTGGTATGTATTGTTTAGGGGTGACACTCCCTACAGACGTGACAAAATGTAATAATAAAGATGAGTCTTACAACCGGAGTTCTGCTTGAACATGTTCGTTCCATGTAGATTAATTTACAATATTTATTATTTAATAATAATGTTATTGGTTTCACGTCCCTTTTAACTACTCTGGCTTTAGAGACGCCGGGGTGCCGGAATTTTGCCCCGAAGGGGATCTTTAACGTGCCAGTAAATCTACTGACACGGCTCCCTCGCATTTGTGCACCCTCAAATGCCACCTGACTGCGCCAGGATACGAATCTGCAACCTCGGGCCCAGCAAGCGAGAACGTTACCCCTGAGCTACGCAGCCAGGCTAATATTTATTATTTGTGGATACATAGGTTTAAATATGTATTCAGGAAATTCATTATGATGGCAAATATATTAATTACCCGCTGATGTTGCATGTAAGATTATGCGGTGCGTAAGATCCATCTTTTAGTCCCTGCCGTTCATTTGTGATTCAAGGGGGGGGGGGAGATTTTCTGTTTTATTTTGAAGTGGGTTCTTTAACATATTCACAAAGAAATTTGATACAATGGTCCGGCTAGCTCAAAACAGTTGCCAGCGTTTCGCCCCAGTGTACCAATGGGCTCTTCAGTTGGTTATGGTACACCTCACCAAGACGCGTGGCTAGTACATACTGTGAAGGCCGCTGCAAGGCACAAATGTTGCCACGAGCAGCGCCAATGTACTATGGAAGTCAAAACTTCCTTTCAAAAATAATGTTAGCTTACCTAGCTAATCCATATTGGAAATATCTGTTCCCGTAGGAAACAGGATGTAAAATTGTCCGATTGAGCTATGTACATTAACAAATTCACAAAGAAATTTGATACAATGGTCCGGCTAGCTCAAAACAGTTGCCAGCGTTTCGCCCCAGTGTACCAATGGGCTCTTCAGTTGGTTATGGTACACCTCACCAAGACGCGTGGCTAGTACATACTGTGAAGGCCGCTGCAAGGCACAAATGTTGCCACGAGCAGCGCCAATGTACTATGGAAGTCAAAACTTCCTTTCAAAAATAATGTTAGCTTACCTAGCTAATCCATATTGGAAATATCTGTTCCCGTAGGAAACAGGATGTAAAATTGTCCGATTGAGCTATGTACATTAACAAATTCACAAAGAAATTTGATACAATGGTCCGGCTAGCTCAAAACAGTTGCCAGCGTTTCGCCCCAGTGTACCAATGGGCTCTTCAGTTGGTTATGGTACACCTCACCAAGACGCGTGGCTAGTACATACTGTGAAGGCCGCTGCAAGGCACAAATGTTGCCACGAGCAGCGCCAATGTACTATGGAAGTCAAAACTTCCTTTCAAAAATAATGTTAGCTTACCTAGCTAATCCATATTGGAAATATCTGTTCCCGTAGGAAACAGGATGTAAAATTGTCCGATTGAGCTATGTACATTAACAAATTCACAAAGAAATTTGATACAATGGTCCGGCTAGCTCAAAACAGTTGCCAGCGTTTCGCCCCAGTGTACCAATGGGCTCTTCAGTTGGTTATGGTACACCTCACCAAGACGCGTGGCTAGTACATACTGTGAAGGCCGCTGCAAGGCACAAATGTTGCCACGAGCAGCGCCAATGTACTATGGAAGTCAAAACTTCCTTTCAAAAATAATGTTAGCTTACCTAGCTAATCCATATTGGAAATATCTGTTCCCGTAGGAAACAGGATGTAAAATTGTCCGATTGAGCTATGTACATTAACAAATTCACAAAGAAATTTGATACAATGGTCCGGCTAGCTCAAAACAGTTGCCAGCGTTTCGCCCCAGTGTACCAATGGGCTCTTCAGTTGGTTATGGTACACCTCACCAAGACGCGTGGCTAGTACATACTGTGAAGGCCGCTGCAAGGCACAAATGTTGCCACGAGCAGCGCCAATGTACTATGGAAGTCAAAACTTCCTTTCAAAAATAATGTTAGCTTACCTAGCTAATCCATATTGGAAATATCTGTTCCCGTAGGAAACAGGATGTAAAATTGTCCGATTGAGCTATGTACATTAACAAATTCACAAAGAAATTTGATACAATGGTCCGGCTAGCTCAAAACAGTTGCCAGCGTTTCGCCCCAGTGTACCAATGGGCTCTTCAGTTGGTTATGGTACACCTCACCAAGACGCGTGGCTAGTACATACTGTGAAGGCCGCTGCAAGGCACAAATGTTGCCACGAGCAGCGCCAATGTACTATGGAAGTCAAAACTTCCTTTCAAAAATAATGTTAGCTTACCTAGCTAATCCATATTGGAAATATCTGTTCCCGTAGGAAACAGGATGTAAAATTGTCCGATTGAGCTATGTACATTAACAAATTCACAAAGAAATTTGATACAATGGTCCGGCTAGCTCAAAACAGTTGCCAGCGTTTCGCCCCAGTGTACCAATGGGCTCTTCAGTTGGTTATGGTACACCTCACCAAGACGCGTGGCTAGTACATACTGTGAAGGCCGCTGCAAGGCACAAATGTTGCCACGAGCAGCGCCAATGTACTATGGAAGTCAAAACTTCCTTTCAAAAATAATGTTAGCTTACCTAGCTAATCCATATTGGAAATATCTGTTCCCGTAGGAAACAGGATGTAAAATTGTCCGATTGAGCTATGTACATTAACAAATTCACAAAGAAATTTGATACAATGGTCCGGCTAGCTCAAAACAGTTGCCAGCGTTTCGCCCCAGTGTACCAATGGGCTCTTCAGTTGGTTATGGTACACCTCACCAAGACGCGTGGCTAGTACATACTGTGAAGGCCGCTGCAAGGCACAAATGTTGCCACGAGCAGCGCCAATGTACTATGGAAGTCAAAACTTCCTTTCAAAAATAATGTTAGCTTACCTAGCTAATCCATATTGGAAATATCTGTTCCCGTAGGAAACAGGATGTAAAATTGTCCGATTGAGCTATGTACATTAACAAATTCACAAAGAAATTTGATACAATGGTCCGGCTAGCTCAAAACAGTTGCCAGCGTTTCGCCCCAGTGTACCAATGGGCTCTTCAGTTGGTTATGGTACACCTCACCAAGACGCGTGGCTAGTACATACTGTGAAGGCCGCTGCAAGGCACAAATGTTGCCACGAGCAGCGCCAATGTACTATGGAAGTCAAAACTTCCTTTCAAAAATAATGTTAGCTTACCTAGCTAATCCATATTGGAAATATCTGTTCCCGTAGGAAACAGGATGTAAAATTGTCCGATTGAGCTATGTACATTAACAAATTCACAAAGAAATTTGATACAATGGTCCGGCTAGCTCAAAACAGTTGCCAGCGTTTCGCCCCAGTGTACCAATGGGCTCTTCAGTTGGTTATGGTACACCTCACCAAGACGCGTGGCTAGTACATACTGTGAAGGCCGCTGCAAGGCACAAATGTTGCCACGAGCAGCGCCAATGTACTATGGAAGTCAAAACTTCCTTTCAAAAATAATGTTAGCTTACCTAGCTAATCCATATTGGAAATATCTGTTCCCGTAGGAAACAGGATGTAAAATTGTCCGATTGAGCTATGTACATTAACAAATTCACAAAGAAATTTGATACAATGGTCCGGCTAGCTCAAAACAGTTGCCAGTGTTTCGCCCCAGTGTTCCAATGGGCTCTTCAGTTGGTTATGGTACACCTCACCAAGACGCGTGGCTAGTACATACTGTGAAGGCCGCTGCAAGGCACAAAAGTTGCCACGAGCAGCGCCAATGTACTATGGAAGTCAAAACTTCCTTTCAAAAATAATGTTAGCTTACCTAGCTAATCCATATTGGAAATATCTGTTCCCGTAGGAAACAGGATGTAAAATTGTCCGATTGAGCTATGTACATTAACAAATTCACAAAGAAATTTGATACAATGGTCCGGCTAGCTCAAAACAGTTGCCAGCGTTTCGCCCCAGTGTACCAATGGGCTCTTCAGTTGGTTATGGTACACCTCACCAAGACGCGTGGCTAGTACATACTGTGAAGGCCGCTGCAAGGCACAAGTGTTGCCACGAGCAGCGCCAATGTACTATGGAAGTCAAAACTTCCTTTCAAAAATAATGTTAGCTTACCTAGCTAATCCATATTGGAAATATCTGTTCCCGTAGGAAACAGGATGTAAAATTGTCCGATTGAGCTATGTACATTAACAAATTCACAAAGAAATTTGATACAATGGTCCGGCTAGCTCAAAACAGTTGCCAGCGTTTCGCCCCAGTGTACCAATGGGCTCTTCAGTTGGTTATGGTACACCTCACCAAGACGCGTGGCTAGTACATACTGTGAAGGCCGCTGCAAGGCACAAATGTTGCCACGAGCAGCGCCAATGTACTATGGAAGTCAAAACTTCCTTTCAAAAATAATGTTAGCTTACCTAGCTAATCCATATTGGAAATATCTGTTCCCGTAGGAAACAGGATGTAAAATTGTCCGATTGAGCTATGTACATTAACAAATTCACAAAGAAATTTGATACAATGGTCCGGCTAGCTCAAAACAGTTGCCAGCGTTTCGCCCCAGTGTACCAACGGGCTCTTCAGTTGGTTATGGTACACCTCACCAAGACGCGTGGCTAGTACATACTGTGAAGGCCGCTGCAAGGCACAAATGTTGCCACGAGCAGCGCCAATGTACTATGGAAGTCAAAACTTCCTTTCAAAAATAATGTTAGCTTACCTAGCTAATCCATATTGGAAATATCTGTTCCCGTAGGAAACAGGATGTAAAATTGTCCGATTGAGCTATGTACATTAACAAATTCACAAAGAAATTTGATACAATGGTCCGGCTAGCTCAAAACAGTTGCCAGCGTTTCGCCCCAGTGTACCAATGGGCTCTTCAGTTGGTTATGGTACACCTCACCAAGACGCGTGGCTAGTACATACTGTGAAGGCCGCTGCAAGGCACAAATGTTGCCACGAGCAGCGCCAATGTACTATGGAAGTCAAAACTTCCTTTCAAAAATAATGTTAGCTTACCTAGCTAATCCATATTGGAAATATCTGTTCCCGTAGGAAACAGGATGTAAAATTGTCCGATTGAGCTATGTACATTAACAAATTCACAAAGAAATTTGATACAATGGTCCGGCTAGCTCATTGTGCCTTGCAGCGGCCTTCACAGTATGTACTAGCCACGCGTCTAGGTGAGGTGTACCATAACCAACTGAAGAGCCCATTGGTACACTGGGGCGAAACGCTGGCAACTGTTTTGCGCTAGCCGGACCATTGTATCAAATTTCTTTGTGAATTTGTTAATGTACATAGCTCAATCGGACAATTTTACATCCTGTTTCCTACGGGAACAGATATTTCCAATATGGATTGGCTAGGTAAGCTAACATTATTTTTGAAAGGAAGTTTTGACTTCCATAGTACATTGGCGCTGCTCGTGGCAACATTTGTGCCTTGCAGCGGCCTTCACAGTATGTACTAGCCACGCGTCTTGGTGAGGTGTACCATAACCAACTGAAGAGCCCATTGGTACACTGGGGCGAAACGCTGGCAACTGTTTTGAGCTAGCCGGACCATTGTATCAAATTTCTTTGTGAATTTGTTAATGTACATAGCTCAATCGGACAATTTTACATCCTGTTTCCTACGGGAACAGATATTTCCAATATGGATTAGCTAGGTAAGCTAACATTATTTTTGAAAGGAAGTTTTGACTTCCATAGTACATTGGCGCTGCTCGTGGCAACATTTGTGCCTTGCAGCGGCCTTCACAGTATGTACTAGCCACGCGTCTTGGTGAGGTGTACCATAACCAACTGAAGAGCCCATTGGTACACTGGGGCGAAACGCTGGCAACTGTTTTGAGCTAGCCGGACCATTGTATCAAATTTCTTTGTGAATTTGTTAATGTACATAGCTCAATCGGACAATTTTACATCCTGTTTCCTACGGGAACAGATATTTCCAATATGGATTAGCTAGGTAAGCTAACATTATTTTTGAAAGGAAGTTTTGACTTCCATAGTACATTGGCGCTGCTCGTGGCAACATTTGTGCCTTGCAGCGGCCTTCACAGTATGTACTAGCCACGCGTCTTGGTGAGGTGTACCATAACCAACTGAAGAGCCCATTGGTACACTGGGGCGAAACGCTGGCAACTGTTTTGAGCTAGCCGGACCATTGTATCAAATTTCTTTGTGAATTTGTTAATGTACATAGCTCAATCGGACAATTTTACATCCTGTTTCCTACGGGAACAGATATTTCCAAAGTGTGTTCTTTGTAACTCGATACGGAAGAATTGTCTTGTGTTTTCTGAAACTATCCAGTTGCCGCCAAATTTTTAGCACACGTGGAGTAACTTGAGTTTGCATTTACGTTAAGAGGTTTGTAATGTATTTTAGTGCCTGACAATTATATTTGTTCTGTCCGTCTCATTATATTGTGCTCAGGTTTGTGTGTAGCCTACTTGGGAATAGAGAAACAAATAATTATAGGATGCTTCATTTCAGTGCTCCACAAGCTGGCACCAGTAATTCTTCATTTTACTGTATCGCAATGTTAGACATTCATAATATTACTCGATATTATACCCAAACTGATATCTTATAAAGTCAAGCGCCATGGTCGAATAAGCAATGCCGTTAGCCTCTTCTTCTCACTGTGCACCTGGGGGGTTATAATTGGGTCACCAGTGGCCTAACTAGAATTCTGAAATTACCTGATTTGATGTGTTATTTTTGATAAAGATTTGGCGTACCGGAATAAGTGCGACATGTAATGATTCTTAAGCTCACTTTGTGTGTTCCAGTTTTCTGATCATTATGGAGCAACAACCATTCATTAAGAATGATCCCGAGGAATTCCCTAACATTGTAAGTTATATTCATTACGTATACTGTGCAGGATGGCAATCTTAGTGATATTTAAGAAAGGCAAGATTTTTGATTTAACACTTGCTTCCAAATAGCAGGCTAACCTGGATGTTTATTCTTATTTGTTGCATGTAAATTAGTACTTTCTATCTGTATGCTTTATTTGTATAAAACATTCCTGGAGTCCTATGACCAGTTACCCTCTTATAATATGCAGGATGAGTCTCGTGATATAGTTGAAAAGTCGTGGGAAGTCAAATTGGAACATCAATTACTGGTGATCATAGCTTCTATAGACTTTCTGTTTGGTCATGATACCCAGAGAATTAAGGGACTTCTTGGAACACAACTCACGTTACTCACTCACGCTCCCGATCCACTTGCCGGACCGGCCGGTGGCGGATAATGCCTTACCTACTGGCGCTGTCCCACAGAACAAACACTTGGTTTATTTCAAGTTTAAATTTAGAATTTTCAAGTTTTTTTAAATTCTACATAAAAATTCTAAAGAAAATTGGTCCAAACGCGACTAAAATGCTTCATATCAACGGTCTGATAGTGATTCTTTGAAAGACATTGGAGTTTTTAGTGGAGGAAAGACTTTGCTTGTAAGAATAATGAATGATTTAGGCTTTGTTTACAAAAGATTTAATAATAGGATGGTTTTAATGGAAACGCCGTCTGTAGCTTTGATAAGATGCCAGTTCCTATGCATAAAATTGACCTTAAAAAAATACAGTCAGTCTGAAAGACTCGACGTTATATCATTTCAAATGACACAAGCTACAAATGCTACACATGTTAGATAGGCTCAGGAGGGCTTCTCGCTTCGCTCGAAGCCCCAGGACTCTTTCAACAGACTCCATTACCCATTAACTTAGGCTTCCCGCGCGGGCACCTCTTTAAGGGTCACCCTGTATTTGAGTCTGACATCTTTTACAACTCTTTAAGAGTCACCCATTATTTGAATCTGATATATCGCAAACCTCATTAAGGGTCACCCTGTTTTTGAATTGAATCTAACATACTGTACACCTCGTTAAGTGTCACCCTGTAATTTGCTCTGACATCCTGCACACCTCTTTAGGAGGCACCCTGTATTCTTATCTGGCATCTTGTATATCTCTTTAGAAGTCACCATGTATTCTTGTGTGACATCTTGTACACCTCTTTAGGAGTCACCCTGTATTCTTGTCTGGCATCTTGTGCACCTCTTTAGGAGTCACCCTGTATTCTTCTCTGCCATCTTGTACACCTCTGTAAGAGTCACCTTGTATTCTTATCTGGCATCTTGTATATCTCTTTAGGAGTCACCCTGTATTCTTGTGTGACATCTTGTACACCACTTTAGGAGTCACTCTGTAATCTTGTCTGACATCTTGTGCACCTCTTTAAGGGCCACCCTGTATTCTTCTCTGCCATCTTGTACACCTCTTTAAGAGTCATCTTGTATTCTTATCTGGCATCTTGTATATCTCTTTATGAGTCACCCTGTATTCTTATCTGGCATCTTGTACTGTATTTTGCTCTGACATCCTTCACACCTCTTTAGGAGGCACCCTGTATTCTTGTCTGACATCTTGTGCACCTCTTTAGGAGTCACCCTGTATTCTTCTCTGCCATTTTGTACACCGCTTTAAGAGTCACCTTTTATTCTTATCTGGCAGCTTGTATATCTCTTTAGGAGTCACCCTGTATTCTTATCTGGCATCTTGTATATCTCTTTATGAGTCACCCTGTATTCTTATCTGGCATCTTGTATATCTCTTTATGAGTCTCCCTGTATTCTCATCTGGCATCTTGTACTGTATTTTGCTCTGACAATCTGCACACCCCTTTAGGAGGCACCCTGTATTCTTGTCTGACATCTTGTGCACCTCTTTAGGGGCCACCCTGTATTCTTCTCTGCCATCTTGTACACCTCTTTAAGAGTCACCTTGTATTCTTGTCTGCCATCTTGTATATCTCTTTATGAGTCACCCTGTATTCTTATCTGGCATCTTGCACTGTATTTTGCTCTGACATCCTGCACACCTCTTTAGGAGGCACCCTGTATTCTTATATGGCAGCGTGTAATCTCTTTAAAAGTCACCCTGTATTCTTGTGTTCGCCTCGCTCAAAGCCCCAGGTCGCTCGACGCCAGGCCTCTTATATTCCTTATGTCGTTGAGCAGCAGTATTATCAGTTAATTTAATGTTTTCTAACTTTTTACGTTCCTTATATTCCTTATTTCGTTGAGCAGCAGTATTATCAGTTTATTTAATGTTTTCTAACTTTTGACGTTCCTTATATTCCTTATTTCGTTGAGCAGCAGTTGAACGCTTCATGATCGACAAGTTGCAAGTCATGCATTATCACTGAGCTAACGCACCGGCTTCCCGCGCGGGGAACAATGGGTAGCGGGAGGTGCAAGAATCACGTGAACGCTTCATGCGCTAGTCTGAAATGGCATGTTATGAGCCAGGTCTGCATGACGTCACTTCCCGCGCGGCTGCATGACGTCACGTCCGTCACCGTGTCCGTGTCCGTAATGCATAACGATGGACCCCAACCATAACGACGAAGTCGACAAGATCATTTGAAATGATAAAACATTTCTTTAGATGAGAGTTGGATAAATAAATTACATCCGTTAACACAGGTTGGACAGGTGATACTGGTACGGTACTTTAGACACTCCACTTGGCATTGGCAAGCACCGAATAATGTTTAACGACGGTGGTAAGAATGGCTGGATAAATGCATCTCCCTTAATTTTTCAATGCGAAAAGTCCAATGACTACCATGAAGAAATGGATGGCCAGGTATTTCAAGACTGTTCTTTTAACACATTGATTCCCGTATTGCCAGATGGCAGTAGTGTCATAATGGACAGTGGGGTTAAGAATAAATGTCCAACCTCAAACACGACGAAATGCGCAATGGCGAGCTGGCTGAAAAAGAGAGGCGTGTGCTTTCCCGGAGATTTGAGAAAACTTGAACTTTACAAGGTAGTCAAGATGCATAAGGCACACATCCTACTTACATTATTGACAGTAAGGCAGCAGATAAGGTTGTTTGACTTCCTCTATACCATTTCCAGTACAACGCAATTGAAATGGTATGGGAGAACATCGAATCGCATGTTAAAGGAAGAATCCATACATTTAAAATTCAAGATGTAGAGAAGCTTTTTATCGATTCTGAGACGACGGTGACACCTGAGCTGAGGAGTAAATACGCAACCCATGCAAAGAACACAATTGAAGAGTAATGGATAAACGAAGGACTAGAAGAGCAAAGTGTCAGAGAGTTCATCATAACTTATGCCCAGGAGACTGCGACAGTGACACTGGAAGTGATAGCAGCTCGAGTGCTCATTACTACTCTAAGTCTATTGTAACTCAACTGCTGTACAAGACTATATTTATCTTTCTACGTCTGTTATCGATCTTTATTAGGAGAGTCATGACTTTTCAAATTGCAATTAGGTTATTTTCTATCCCTTAATTTTTCAATATTTCTTTATTTGTTCAAAATTTTCAAACTAGTAGTTGCAATACAATCATGAATGACATGTAAAAGAATGAGAGTTTAAGAAATAAGAAGTTCGAGTTTGGACTCATTTTCTCCTTAATTTTATGTAGATTTCAAAAAATTTGAAAATTGTCAATTTAAACTCGAAATAAACAATGTTTTAGTGCTGAGGTACAGCACCAGTAAGTGAGGCATTGTTCGCCACCGGCCTGTCCAGCGGACGGTTTGGGAGGGTGAGTGAGTGACTTGAGTTGAGTTCCGAGAAGTCCCTTAATTCTCTGGGTATCATGGCCAAACGGAAAGACTGAACTTACAATTCCTCCCTAGCGGTGAAGATGACATGCTGTGCTTACAGTAGATAATTTATTGGTAATGCAATTTCACTCTGGCAGCAACCTGTAGGTGAAGTGTACACAATACGTTGATCTTACGCTTGCTCATTTATTAGTAACGCAGGTTCACTGCACTGGGCCCTATTGTAGATGAAAAGTACATCACACATTGTGCTAACAGTGGCCAAGTTATTGGTAATGCAGGTTCACTGTGCCGGTATCCGGGGCCGTATTGCAGGTGAAGAGAACACCACATGCTGTGGTAAAATAGTTTCTGATATGAACTCCACAAAATCTGTAAGGCTTCTCTTGTGCTATGTAACCGGTGACGTGAAAAATCGATGAATGCAAGGTTGAATTACCTTCATTATTTTTGTTATTCCTCGATTCCTTCAGTACAAGTTTACAATTCATCTGTAAGTTATGATTCCAACTACGGAAAGGATCATATTATGTCAAACAAGTTATATGTTTGCAGGACGATGCAGACCTTCACACTGATATTAAGATAGAGGAATCTTCTATTCCGGAGAACGTTCCATTCCTTGAGACAGAAACACCATCTCCAGATCTGATAGAAGTAAGTATCATTCTGCCTCTTTACAAGACATCTCCTGACAACATTTCGGGATAAGGAGTTGCATTTTTACAGTATTGTGTTGATGGCAAACGAAATCGTTTGGTAAATAGGTTGTGTTTTTTATAGCAAGCACAATCAATTTTGATGGAAGAATGTTGAAACAATTATCTGCCCCATACGATGCTTTCAATAGCGACCGCCAGCTTTATGCAATGTTGCTCTGATCACTGAGCTACTAAGTGATTCATCTTACATCTCATTGGCAAAAGGTATATTATGTGAAGCTAGCATATGTTTGTCGCATATGCCCACTGTGGACTTGAACTCTAGCTATAACAATGAATTAGGATACCTGTATTCTGGTCAGCGATCCACTCATGAATGCTACAGAGAGGAGGTGGACTTGATTACCCTCAGTAGTGATCTTCTGTGCTTTTTCACTTGAAGTCCAGGCAAATGCTGGGATGATTCCAATTTATGACAGTGATCAACTCCTTCCCTATCCTGAGCATTCCTAAAATAGGTATTTGACCTTGTAATATTATTAGCCCTTACTCTGTTCTGTGGCAGAAGCTACTGAGATTGGAGTCGGTCTCTGTATATAGAAAATAATCGAACCCTCTATTAGTAACTCTTCGTCGGCCTGTATCTCCATTGCAAACTATGTTCACCCGTACTGTAGATTCTGTATAATCAATATTGATGTTACACACTCTACATTGGCTCCCTCTAGAGGCATTAAATCGACTCACTATAACTTTTTTTAAACATCGAAATACAGTTCTCAAAGAAAAGTTTGCATATGACGATACACAAGGATGATGAGACGATACTGCTAACATGTTTACAGTACGCATTGTACTGCATGTTTAGAGCCACACCATGACTGTACACCGTACGAATCATTTAATATTTGTCCACTAGGAGGCATTTCGCAAGTCCGTCTTTTTAACACCTCCACTTGTACAGTTGGTTTCATGCGCAATGTAGCCTACTGTTAACATGACAAGCGTTCGCATTCGTGCGTCAGACCTCATTATAATACTAACATTGCTTCAGGAGGGATTCCGACAAGTGGATGTTGGAGTGAGTCAACATTATGTCTTGAAATTGTGGAAAGAGTTCAGGGAGACCCAGGATCTTCGAAGGGCTACTGGAGTGAGTGTGTCCGGTCAGACGCTGCGCAATCGGCTGCATTAAGCAGAGCTGATGTCAAGGGTGCCTGTGCCAAAACCTCATCTGAAGCTACAGCATCTGCTCGTGCTCGTGTAAAGTGGGCAACAACTCATCGGTCATGGCAGCAAGAAGATTGGAAGCGTACTGTCTTTACGGATGAATTCTCTATTGGTTTGCACCCATACAGAGCATTCGAGTGTGGCGACGAGTTGGTGAGACATTTCACTGATCCTTCATCCATGAAAGCCACCGAAAGCAAGGAGGTTCAGTCATGTTTTAGGGTGGACCCATGTTTGGTCGACGTACGCCTCTAATTCCTATCCACGGTAACAAAACTGGTCTGGTGTACAGAGACAACATCTTTGAACCTGTCGTTACAAGATTCACTGCCAAAATGAGTGAGGGCTTTACACTAGTGGTCAATAATGCTCGTGCCCATCGAGCTAGTGTTGTCAATGTGTTCCTTCAGATGCATAGCATATGGCCAATGGATTCGCCTGCCTATTCTGTGCACATGAACTGTATTGAACATGCAAGGAAAGGGTTCAAGAGGGCAATTTCGCACCGTCCCAGTCTTCCAACAAACATCCAGCAACTGATTTAAGCTGCTGCCCAACAGTGGGATAATCTGCCCCATGCTACGTTGGTGCTCAGTATGCCTCGTCGTCTGCAAGCATGCCTTAGAGCTCGTGGTGGCCATACACGGTATTGATATGCAACAATATGTGTGCTCAGTCCCACATTATCACTTTTGTTATTCGTTGTGTGTTTCTGCCTCTTTTGCAGAGCAGATTGTGTGTTTTTCTTTTTATGTACCATATATTGTGTATAATGTGATTACAGACACATAGCAAAATAAGTTTCTGAACTGGGGATTATAATCACTTATCTGTATATGCTCATTTCTAGCAGTAGGATGTGATAGTACGAGAGTCGTTCAGCAAATATATCTTGTTATTCAAGTCTAAATATAAGGTGAAAGCACATGAATAATTTATTCCATCTTATCCCTAGGTGGTGAAAGAAGAAATCCTCGACCGAGAAAGTGTTGCTAGCGGAATTTACTTAAATGAGTAAGTAATAACACAGTCTTCCATTTACCATGTGCATAACTCTTAAATTTTGGATTTGAATAAGATTTGTTTGCAAAGTCCGATGTGTCGTTCGTTGTATGTGTCTCATCATTGAAGTAGATATTGATATTAACTTTCTATATAGCGGCCCACAAACTATACAGTTTCATTCAGTGTTCTCACTCTTTGCAAGTCTTTAAGAAACGTTTTTCAGTCCGTTGATGGTAGCTATTACTGTCTTGTAGAAATATGCTTCGAGGAAATGCACATGCTACAGTGATGAGAATAAGAATGCGAAAGTGTTTTTTAAGGAGCATCCATTTCTTGAATCTCCCCCATTGTGTCCTTAGCCCAATATGATTCGTTTGTAACCCAAACTAAAAGCATAAATACCTTCCTCTTCACCCAGAGTTGTAACAAGTAAAATCCAATTTAAGATCTACTACAAATAAACTGGGATGTTAGACATTTTCCAGGTATCAACAGCATGCCTCATAATGATGCTGGTTGTTTTAATGTTAATGTAATGATGTGACAGAGTTTAGTCTTCACCATGAGATACCGTAACTGAGGGTTGTCCCTGATTGACAGTGGTGGTAATTGGTTACCTTGTTTCTGCAGAAAATTATGTATTGGGTAGACAAGACTTGTAGACCAAAGGTACGCATTGGGTTGACAGGCCCTGAAGGGGAGTACAATATAGCCTAATACAACCATACCTTGAATCACATGGTTTCGATAAAGAATAGTTTAATTGAATTATCACATGATATTGCTTTACAGTATCGTCAAATGCTACCACCACAAAATACTTCAGCTTTATGTAGAGTACTGTAATACAGTTTCATACAACCATAACATTGATAAATGTGCTTGAAATGCGGTTAAGTCTGATGCAATTATAATTTAATGCATGTGCTCTAAATAGTGTATTATTGTATAGGACAATACAACCGACACTTGATGTGTGTGCTTTATATAGTGTATTACAGTGTCTCCCATAAGTCCAACCCCTCGTCCACGTCGTGGGAGACGGGCAACGGCACAAAGTAGGGGATTGCCTGTAGGGGCGAAGTACAGTGGGGACTTCGTGTGCCCCGGGACCGTTACGGTAGCTGTGAAGGTCCTACAGGAACCCTGAAAAGTGACGGCTAACGGGGCTCTGGTGAAGCTACGATAGGCCCAGCAAGCCAGTAGTGGATAAAACCAAATGCTTTCAAAAATGGAACGAGCCTCGGACAGGATGGATTTAATAGACGACACACGGACTAAGATTTGGAACTTTAAACCTAAGAACGCTGACGGGGAAGGAGGAGGAGATAGTGGATATGATGGAAAGAAGGAAGTTGGATTTATTGGGATTGGCAGAAACAAAGTGGAAAGGGGAAGGAAGGAGAGTACTGAGAAAAGGCTATAGACTGTACTGGAGTGGAAACGAAGAGGGAAAGAAGAATGGAGTGGGAGTAGTAGTACGAGATGGTTTAAAAGAAGAAGTGAGGAGAATAAGTGATAGGATGATGAAAGTGAAAGTAGCACTGAGGGGAGAGACCGTAGAAATAGTTCAAGTGTATGCTCCACAAGTAGGCTGCGCCTCTGAAGAGAAGGAGGAGTTTGAAGAGGAATTGCAGAAGCAGCTGGTAGGAAGAAATATGATTGTTATGGGGGACCTCAATGCCCATGTAGGAAGAGAAAGACAAGGTTATGAGAGTGTTCTAGGACCAGAGGGTTGGGGCGGAAGAAATGAGGAAGGAAAGAGACTGTTGGACTTCTGCCAGAGGAACAGCCTGCTAGTTGGGAACTCCTGGTTTAAGAAAAGAGAGAGCCACACAATCACATGGTACAGTGATGACTTGACCAGGAAGTCGGTGGTCGACTATATACTGTATGAGAAAGAACTAAATAAGAACATCACGGACATCAAGGTTATACCATCGGAGAACCTGGATAGCGACCATCGATTGCTGGTAATGAACCTGAGAGGCAGTAAGGAGAAGAAAGGGACTGAGAACCAGGAAAGACGTATAAGGATATGGAAACTGAAAGAAGGGGATAGAAGGGTCGAGTACCTCAAAATGGTAAAGGAAGGAATTCCAACGGATGAAGAAAGAGGGGTGGAAGAGGAATGGGCTAGATTTAAGAAGACACTAGTGGGTGCAGCAGAAGCAGTATGTGGGAGGACAAGTAGTAAGAAGAGGTGGAAGGAAACACCATGGTGGAATGAGAAGACAAAAGATATAGTAAGGGAAAAGAATAGAGCCTTTAGGAGGTGGTATCAAAATAGGACGGTAGAGACAAGGGAAGAGTACCAGGAAAGAAAGAAGGAGGCGAAGAGAGTGGTGGCGGAGGAGAGAAGGAAGTGGATGGAAGAGTGGACAAAGATGATGGAGGAGGATAGTGAAGGTACAAAAAAGGTCCTGTATGGGATGGTAAAAAATAAGAGGCGGAAGGATCCTACGGATTATGTTAGAATGGTGAACAAAAGGGGACAAGAGATAGAAAATAGGGAAGAACTGAAGAAAATGTGGAAAGAATATTTTGAAGAACTTCTGAACCCAAATGGAAAAGATGGTGAGGAGGAAGAAATCGGGGAAGAGGAAGATGAACTGCAAACAGAAAAGGACTTAACATGGAAAGAAGTGGAAGATGCAGTGAACAAGATGAAAGGAGGGAAGGCACCGGGTGTAGATGAGTTGAGCGTGGAGATGGTGAGAGCAGCGGGAGAGGTGGGAATACAGTGGCTGTACCGAGTGATGAGGACAGCATGGAAGGAAAGGAAGACCCCAGAGGACTGGAAAAAAGGAATCCTTGTCCCGATCTTCAAGAAAGGTAGTAGAACAGATTGCAGAAACTATCGGGGAATAACACTGATGAGTCATTGTGCAAAGATCTTCGAGAAAGTTTTGGAAAAGAGAGTTAGGACAAGGATAGAAGGAGGGATGAGGGAAGAACAACATGGCTTCAGAGCAGGAAGGTCCACAGTGGATTTGATTTTTGCTGTAAGGCAGTTACAAGAACAGCACTATGAGTATGGAACAGATCTACTGATGGCCTTCCTGGACATTGAGAAAGCATATGACAGTGTATACAGAAACAAAGTGTGGAAGTCACTGGAGGATAGAGGAGTAGAGAAATGGACTATAAAGAGGATAAAGGAGATGTACAAGGGAAGCGTGAGCTGTGTGAATGTGGGAGGAGAGAGATCAGACTGGTTGGAACAAAGAAACGGCTTGAAACAGGGAAGTGCACTGTCACCATTACTTTTCATTGTGGTGATGGATGACATAAAGACCCGAGTGGCACAAGTAATTGGGGAAGGAAAGATGAAAGCAATGGTGTTTGCAGATGATTTGATGATTTGGGGAAACAAGGAGGAGGAGGTACAGGAACAGTTGGACGTGTGGGAAGGAATAATACAAGGATATGGGATGAAATTTAGCATAAATAAGAGTGAGATGGTGATCACAACAAGGAAGAAGGAAAGAACCACAACGGGAATAACAATTGGTGGGGAACAGCTGAAGAAAGTGGAGAGTTTCAAGTATCTGGGAAGCCTGATACAAGATAATGGAAGAAACGATAGAGAAATAAATGAGCGGGGGAGGCAGGCAGAAGCATTTCGGAGGAGTGTGAGAAGCATGTTATGGAGCAAGGATGTCCCTCAGAACAGCAAAAAGGGCATATATCGGACGTACTATGTCCCTATCCTGACGTATGCCTCGGAGACCTGGGTTATGAAAGGAAGGGAGAAGAGCAAAATACAGGCCAGTGAGATGAGGTTCTTGAGAAGCAGTATTGGAGCTACAAAGATGGACAGAATAAGAAATGAGAGGACCAGAGAATTAATGAAGGAGGAACCATTACAGGATGGTATAGAGAAATCTAGACTTAGATGGTATGGACATGTAAAACGAATGGAGGAGAAGAGGATACCCAGGAGAGTACATGAGACGAAGTGGGAAGGAAAGAGACCGAGGGGAAGACCGAGAGACAGGTGGCTGAAGGGGGTGGAAGAAAGCGTGAAGAAGAGAGGAGAAGACTGGACAAGGGTGGAGGCTGAGAGATGGTGGGAAGACAGAAAACGTTGGAGAGGCTTGTGTTCCAAACAGACCCGGCCAGTGGCTGGAAACTGTGCAAGATGATGAATGATGAATGAATGAGTATAGTGTTATAAATGCGAGAGTAGAACAGCTAATATTGAAATTAGATGAAATTGTTGTGAGCACAAAGTTAAAGTAGACAGAATTGTTAGTTTGGTCTACCTGTATGTGAAGGAAAGTAAAGGTTAAATCTCTTATTGTTCACGGCGACAGTAAGATGAAATATGTAAAGAATTATGGAAGTTAATGCGGATATGTTAAACATTTAGTAGTCGACAAGGATATTATATGTTAAAGGAAGTAGATGCCTTGTTGAGAGAGACAAATAAGATTTGTGACATGAAAGATTTGATATTATTATGGATTGAGAAGGTAACAAGATGATTTATTGAAGTAACAGTTGATCAGAAGTGAAATTTTATTGTAATGCCATCATGACAGTTAACATGAGTAGATTGAGGAAGGATGTTCTGTGAAACATTATTCTTATTAATATTTTAACACAATTTACACTATTATAACTAGAATTAGCATAGTTGCTCGTTACAAAGTTAATTGATAGTGACAGGAGATAAGTACCAGAAGTGAACGTGAGTGCAGATAAATAGTAAAGACTATATTCAGTGATGGCTGATAAGGGCATTGACGAATGTTTCTTAACTTCGGTGATTGTAAAAAGTGTAAATAGAATGATAAATATTTTATTATGTTTAGGGATAGTTACCATTATTAAATAAATTAATGGGATTAAGGAGTCAGTAATGTACAGATTAAAAGGAGTATTTGTAAAGTGAGGACGTTATTATTTACAACGTACAGAAGTTAGCTGTTTGTTCATTTGTTGGATAATTTATCGATTGGAGGAAGTTATCGGCAGAGAATGTTAATTTATTTAAAACTCCTTAAGGTATACATATACGTTTCGGAAAAAATAATCACAGTTTAAACCAAATTATCTGAATTCTTTTTTTTGTGGTTCATGCATCTTAGGACTAATGGACTAACAAGCATAAAATCCTCAATTTATGTTTACACGCATGTAAAATGTATTCTTTATGAAAAAAATATGTAAAATTTCCAAACCCTCTGGAATTTCAAAAAATAAATGGATTTTGATAATTCATTCACCGATTTGTCCAGATCATTGTAGGGAATGTTGTGAAGCACAATCATACTTATTATCTAACTTTTGAAGTAGCTGAAGAAAGATTTCAAAAAAAAAAATGTTTTTTTTCTCTCTATATTTTTTTACGAATACCTCGCATGTTTTTTGTGTTATACACACATCAAAAAAAGTTTTGCATCACCTCGGTTCCAAGAGTTCCGGAACCGTTAAATACAAAGGGAATAGAGATCAACACAAACAACATTTCAGCTCGTTTTATTGCTCATGAGACCCACACATTGCATGTTGTACCATCATACAGCTAGACTTTCAGCATTTGTGGTCCAGATTGCAGTACACACCACTACTTCTAATACCCAGTAGCACGTCCTCTTGCATTGATGCATGCCTGTATTCGCCGTGGCATACTATCCACAAGTTCATCAAGACACTGTTGGTCCAAATTGTCCCACTCCTCAACGACAATTCGGCGTAAATCTCTCAGAGTGGTTGGTGGGTCAAGACGTCCATAAACAGCCCTTTTCAACATATCCCAGGCATGTTCGATAGGGTTCATGTCTGGCGAACATGCTGGCCACTGTAGTCGAGCGATGTCGTTATCTTGAAGGAACGCATTCACAAGATGTGCACGATGAGGTCGAGAATTGTCGTCCATGAAGACAAATGCCTCTCCAATATTCTGCCGATATGGTTGCACTATGGGTCGGAGGATGTCATTCAGGTATCGTAAAGCCGTTTCGGAGCCTTCCATGACCACCAGTGGCGTACGTCGGCCCCACATAATGCCACCCCAAAACATCAGGGAACCACCACCTTGCTGCACTCGCTGGACAGTGTGTCTAAGACGTTCAGCCTGACCAGGGTGCCTCCAAACACGTCTCCGACGATTGTCTGGTTGAAGGCATATGCGACACTCATCGGTGAAGAGAACGTGATGCCAATTCCGTGGGGTCCATTCAGCATGTTGTTGGGCCCATCTGTACCGCGCTGCATGGTGTCGGGGTTGCAAAGCTGGACCTCGCCATGGACGTCGGGAGTGAAGTTGCGCATCATGCAGCCTATTGCGCACAGTTTGAGTTGAAACACGACGTCCTGTGGCTGAACGAAACGCATTATTCAACATGGTGGCATTGCTGTCAGGGTTCCTCCGAGCGGCAATCCGTAAGTAGCGGTCATCCACTACAGTAGTAGCCCTTGGGCGGCCTGAGCGAGGCCTGTCATCGACAGTTCCTGTATCTCTGTACCTCCTCCATGTCCGAACAACATCGCTTTGGTTCACTCTGAGACGCCTGGAAACTTCCCTTGTTGAGAGCCCTTCTTGACACAAAGTAACAATGCGGACGCGATCGAACTGCGGTATTGACCTTCTAGGCATGGTAGAACTACAGACAACATGAGCAGCGTACCTTCGTCCTGGTGGAATGACTGGAACTGATCGGCTGTCGTACCCCCTCCGTCTAATAGGCCCTGCTCATGCATGGTTGTTTACATCTTTGAGCAGTTTTAGTGACATCTATGAACAGTCAAAGGGACTGTATCTTGGATACAATATACACAGTCAACGTCTATATGCCGGAGATCTGGGAACCGAGGTGATGCAAAACTTTTTTTGATGTGTGTAGATATTCAACAAATAAGGTTCAAAACATTTCCCGGTTCATGTTCATCCATTTGACATATAAAACATCATTTTATCTCAATTCATATCGAAGTTATTTGGATTCAAACCTGGAAGTTGCAGGAATTTCTTCGTCTGAGAAAACAGGGGTTGAAAGTTTGCAATAAGATTACCAGTTCCTCTTTCAAAAGCGAACTTCAGAATTCCCCTGCCCCATACGTGAAGCCTTCCTTTTAAAGTATTTGTATGGGGGCGTGGTGGCGCAGCGGTCAAGCCGTTGGCCTCTCACCAAGGTGGACTGGGTTCGATTCCCGGTCAAAACATGTGAGATTTTTCGAAGTGAAATGCCACATGCTGTTGAAAATGTTTTAGCTTCTCCATATCCGTATCAGGGGCAGATGACCCTGTAGTTCCGCCCCTTAAAACAACAATAACTAACTAACATATCCACATCCAATTAACCTCATTCCATATACAAGTTTCCTGTTTACATCGAGAGCATGTTCTTGTCTTTTGGAGGCACAGAATTTATCTGTTTGAAAACTACAGAATTTACATACTAAACCTATTGTCAAAGCCCAGCCAAACCGTTGATTTTCATAGTTAATCTCACTAATAGATGAAGTAGAAGAACTAGGGCACGCTAATGCAAATATTAGTCTGAAGGCAGTCTGAATCAAATATTACACAGAAATACTAATTAGAATTGTTATATCACATGTGTCAGCGCGTGTTGCTAATTTAGCAATGGAAGCACTACGCGAGTGTTCAATGTTTATATTTCTTGCACCTCTAGAGCTTTCTTCTCGTTTTTGATGCTGATTTTCACAGAACCTTCGCTTTCTCTTCTTACTACTCCGAGAGTTAGAGCCAATGATGAAATAAATCACTCCCACAAACACGAGATAAACACAAACTTTGCACGTCTTTTCAAATTTGTCACATGTACATCACAACCGCCATTACTGTTTACTAAAGACCATGTGTAAAACCATGAGAACACACAACTGAAGTATAATGTTTCTATAATTGCAGAACAATCTGTGAGTGAGGATTGATACTATAAACGAGCTATCTGACACATGAACTGAAATAGAGTGCTGTACTTCTCTCGCCATGCCACACCCATGTCAGAAAATGGCGCACATCGCTTCCTTTAAACCCACTTTATATGCATTTCTAGTCATCGCACACATGGAAACCATACATTTCCTGAAAGAAGAGAGTTCAGTGTAACATTTTATTGCAAGAACATAAATCGAACAATTGTGCCAAAAATGCTGTTTTGAACGTATATGTATACCTTAACTAGTATGGATTTAGCAATTCATAAGCCGAATTCACGGTCAGATAGTTCATTTATTTTCGATTATTACTATTGTCATTAATTTCTATTCAGTTTATTTTTCGAGATTAGGTTTCAGGAGAGATATTTTAGTGTATTTGTTTTTGTAAATAAGTCAGCAAGCAATGTTTAGTTTGCTTGTTCCATTTTCTAGAATCCACAAAGTTATCATTTCATAGGGAGAGTAACGAGGGTACTATGAATGTTTTATGGGCGCCCAATCCTTTTTCCACACCCGGCATACCCCGAGATTGAAAGAATCTCACTCTCCCTATGTAGATAAACGTGAGCCCATTCTAGTTAGAACATAGTGTATTCGTATTTCAGTAACATACTGTATATACGGCGAGTTCAGTGATCGCGTGCCAGTGGGGATCAGTTGGTTTATCTAGCTGGGGATCAACGTCCTTTGCGATCCTCTCTTTCTTCGGATGATTGTTGGTAATTACATGAATTTGGGTACAATACAAATCAATTTCTTGATTATAATCCATCAACACACACTGAAAATCACTTTCTTCTTTAACAAATTCAATTTTAAATAACCGTAGATTAGAGCCAATCAAATCAATCTTCGGACTTAAGATAAATTGCCGCCTTTGCAACCTCTGATAAAGCTGCATACTCAGCTTCTGTTGAAGAGATGGCAATTGAATTCTGCTTCCGAGCTTCCCGTAATAAGCCAGCATTATCGATCGTGAGGGGATAACCAGGCTTACAATTTATATCTGTTAAAAAGCCTGTTTGCGCACATCCCACCTGATCAAAACCAAAATACCCTTTGGACTGTAGGAATTGAACTGACTTACGGATATCTGTTTATAGGCAATATCTGGTCTGGTTCACGCACTCAAGTACTTAAGTACATATGTATTCCAACGATCGTCGTGTATAAGATAACCCGAAAGACCAGTCAATGTAATTTTCTGCCCCCTTCAATTTCTCGAAGTGATAATCAAAACCGGTTTTGAATTCTGCCATGATTGCTCGCGATCACAGTTTTTGACCATTATGGGTTAATACAAACTCACCAGTCAGAAAACAATACACTTGTCCTGGGGCAATAATCTGTGAGAGGAAGAGGCCAATTATTACTTCACAAGTTGACCCTTACTCCAAGGGATCAGCAAAGTATGTTTGGACTTGCTGTATAGGAGCTTGCTTGTGTGTTGAACATGTGGAACTTTTGTAGGTAGCGATATTTTAGTGCATTTGGCAAATTTAGTGCATTTGAAATATTTATCTTTGCCCGGTGGAATATACCTCTGCCTTCCAGCATGCTGAAAGAGATATTTTATATTCTTTGTTTTCGTGAAGATGACTTGTATTTTTTTTGTATCATGACTGATGAACCATCACGTGGGAAGTTTACAGGATCTTCAAAAAAGGTCGGTACTCCTTCTCGCTAGAGTAAAATAGAACCCAGCATGGGAATCCGTGCGTGGTCTTATATCAGTGTGAAACCAGGCGCTGTATATTTTCTGAGGCATTCACCGGGCAGCGTCTTGGAAGGTTTGCGACTTGGCTCCGCCTAAGAAGAAAAGAAAAAGTGAGCCTACCAAACATTAGTTGCTGTCGATGGTTCTGGACGAAAATGGGCATACTGAATGTCGGGTTGCGTTTCAGAGTCAGCTACGCTCGTATATTATCCGGTGTGAAACGTGCGAAGAATTGAACGTCTATCTCATGGATGCAAAAGAATGAGTAGTTAAGGGCACAATATAAGAACTTCACTGGTTGAATGCCAGTTTATTGACTTGCATCAGGAATTAACTGATCGTGGTTTTAATATACCTGAGGCTGTGCTTCTCGAAAACATTCTTGATGAATATTTTATACACGACGTGACAAGTTGCGATTAGATTCGGAAGAACGGATGTTAAACGGAAGTGTTTGGTCCTTTTTTTAGCCGTAAATGGTTTGAGAGTAAAAATTAATTACACCACTTGCACTGATGAACAGACATGCCTTCGGATAATTATTTAGAACATAGACCGTATCTCTTCAACACGTGTTGCGAAAAAAGATGAAGAGTTTTGGTGCTAAAATAATGATGATAAATGACCTGATAAAAATTGTTTTTTTGCAAAAGAGGGACAACGATTTTCCGTTATGTTCTTCTTTAAAATTCAAGATATTGCTTACATTGCTCTGATAAAGACTGTTTTTAATAAAACAGTTAACTGATTTAAATGTTTACATGTTTTCTCCGTAACCCTTTCGCTTTCTAGGTAACGATCCATCGGTACCCACGGGTCAGATAGCAGCATTTTTGTACGCAATAATAAGACTGCAGTTGTAGTATAGTTTTATCTCACGTTATGTCGGATTCGGTGGCGTAGTTGATAGCATGCTGAACTGCTGTGCCCAAGATAGCGGTTTCAACCCCGGCCTTCGGAGGGGAAGTAAAGACAGCGGTCCCATGTCATTGATTTATGGTTAAGATCCTTCCACAGACTAAACTTGTGTCAAGCTAAATTTCTAGGTTAGATTTCGCTGGTACGCTCTATCAAAGTTGGAACGTTCACCACTAGGTATCAGTGACATAAGGTAGAGAAAATTGTGACTACTTGAAATTGAACTGAACTTGTAGCTCACCCTATGGGTGTCTGCTTGAAGCTGCTATAGCCTCTGGCGAGCCGAACATGTCCTCGGACACTCCCGGCACTAAAAGCCATACGATAAATAAATAAAATAAAAATCTCGCGTTATACTCCGCTGTAACTGATGGCTATCTGTATTTATCGATACTCTAAGAGTCTGAAACATGTGCTCACTAGAGTTTCGTGTCTTGGCGGCAAACTTGCGTTCATTTCTCTCTGTTTTCGTTCGTGATTATAAATTAAGCTAAATTGTAGGCAATTTATTTAGTTTACTTGTTGGTTCATTATTTTCTTGGGTAATTAGGAAGCCTCCGTGGTTTAGGCGGCAGTACGCCGGCCTCTCACTGCTGGGCCCGTGGTTCAAATCCCGGTCACTCCATGTGAGATTTGTGCTGGAGAAAGCGGAGGCAGACAGGTTTTTCTCCGGGTATTCCGGGTACTCCGGTTTTCCCTGTCACAATTTTATTCAGCGACACTCTCCACTCTCATTTCATTTCATCTGTCATTCATTTAATCAATGCCCCAGGGGAGTGCGACAAGCTTCGGCAGCCGGCACAGTTCATATCCTCGCCGCTAGATAGGGGCTTCATTCGTTCCATTCCCTGACCCGGTCGGTCGACTGGAAGCAGGCGGTGGATTTTCATTTTCTTAGGTAATTAGTGCTTAGTGATAGTGAAGTGCTAGATATAGTTGACTTAGGTTAGGCCTAGTCGTTTATCGTGTGCGACTTGGCGGAGTGAGTTCAATTAGCTGACGATGATATCACTTAATTTCTTAACAATTATTCAAGTGATATGATGTTTCTCTGTCCGAATCGGAAAGTGTTGATGATGATGATAATCCAGCACCTCCAGACAGTGATGTTAGTGTGAATAGCGATGAGTGTTTTATACAAGAAAGGCTGACAATTTTCACTGTTACATGACTTTAAACATTTTGACCTATCTTTGGATCTAATGCACATAGAATCTTGATATTTACCATGCTAGTACACAAAGATATAGCATTCCTACTGACATGAATAACAAACTTGGGCTGTGAACGCCATTTCCTAGAATTCCTTCCAAACATTCAAAATCTGAAAATATTATTTTTTTTGCACATGTTTTTAAACATTAAACCTTTTTTGGTTTAGAGGCATGACTTACTTGCAGTGATAATAAGTGACGTACACTCTATACGTTTACTAAATTGCATCCCTTTCAACGCAAAGTTACCTTTTTAATTGGAACATACATGTTTTTTCGTACAATATCAAAAGTAAACATACAATTATTGATAACATAATTGGTTTCACTTCTCTAAACCTCGTACCTTCTGAAATAACTAAAGTTTTAGAGGATGGTAAAGGAGACACTGTTTGTGACGTTTAACAACAGTGTAGAGCACGCCGTTGGCCTACACACAGCTGGATTGTATGCATCGCTGTACTAAAATAATTCAGGAATCAAGAGAGTAACAGTACAGCTGCACTTCTCAGTGAACTCGTGGCCCCTGGTCCGGTCCTCTGTACTTCTGTCAGTGTGAAACACATTTTACGTACGAATCTTATGTTTATGTTCGCAGATACTTTGATATTTGGAACCCTATTTTGTACCTACTTCTTTGTTCTCTTGTTTCATCTAGTACAGTATGCAGGCCTTCAGTAATGAAGAAAAGCTAGACATTATTTTAATTTAGGGCGAATGTCACAGGAATGCAACAACAGCTGTGACAATGCTGAACGCTACCCAGAGTGACGGTGTCCATCGCCTCGTACTGTACCCGTATAAATCAAGGAGCCTCTTGCTGGAATCCGAAGATCGGCAGAATCGTAGAATCTAGAAAGTCCCTGGTTATAAAAACCATCTTAAGACCTACCAGCAATCATTCATTGACTACACACAGCTGTAATGATCATGTTATGGCATAAAAAACACATTGGGCGGTAAAAGTGAGAATCTTACCATTTCTCGGGGAGTAAGGGTTGGAAGGAGTTCCGTACCTGTTCAGGGGCAACCATAACACAATCCCTCGACTATAGTTAAAATAAGCCACGCCACGCAGATGTAGAAAAAAACGAAAAAAAAGTTTATTAATAAAAACCTACAACTAATTTAACAACAGAGGATCGAACTCCTGCCTTCAAACCGCACTCTTCTCAGTCTTCATGACTTTACAACATGTATACTGTCATATTTATAAATTTAAATTGGCTGTTGAACTCCCAACAATCAAATAGTAAAAACTTCTCCTCCTACAGTTTTATACAAGGAAGCTAGATTTACGCGTATTCATTGACAGGCGTTTGTTGACGTGGCCGGTTCATTCACCCTGGCACATTGGGGCCGATAACCTGTATGTTAGGCCCCTTATCATCATCATCATCACCTTGGCACACCTGTTCTGTTACATAATATTGGCCGGCTAGAATGCACAGCCCTTCCTAACTGGTTTCATTTTATACATGCAGCTGTGTTACTGCTTGACACAAAAAAAAAACTGGCTAGTGCGCTGTCTCATTCAACACTGCTTCATGTGCGTTACAATCATTCACACTTTTTAAAAGAGGAGAATCCCTTCCTTATAAACTCACAAAAAAAATGTTAAAAATGAGCACACATGCTTGCAACTTGTTCACGCTATTCGCGACTAACGGAACTCTTGCACAACCTCTCACTCAATTCTAACAAACAGTACACACGACTGTCCTAGCATTCTCTGATGCCGACAAAACATTTAAAATACACTTGAAATAATTATTATGATTGACTAATTAAATAATAAGTAATGAAATGTTTATAAAATGAACACGAAATTATCACGCAATTTTAATTGTTTAAAACAATATTTCAACTTGTGATTATTAATATTTACAATGGATTCATAGTTTATATTTACTATATACAATAGTATTATTCCTTCCTCTAACGTTGTTTAAAACTATCTCAGTTTATACTATCTCCCTTTGAGATATTATCTATTTTAAAGGTTATCTCCTTCTTTAAGATACTATGCCTGGTCATTCTCTGGTAAAAAGTCATTAATAAGTCTGCAATGACCGATCAATTATGATTAGGCATTTGATTATTACAATTCCGGGTTTACTAATTGTTTTATAATTGTTTAATAAACAAATGTTATACTTCAATTCTCAATTACTTTTCCAGCCAATCAACTCTGCTGTCATTTCCCCTCAATGTCGTATCTTTACTCACTTCTCTGAGTAATAATAAACTCAATATACACTTAACAATATTTCACTATACAACACAACAGTATTTAAATGCAATCAAAGCCTATACGGAATACACCCTAGTATTGCTACAATATATAATCTCTCCGCAGAGAATCCTCTACAAAAATACGTTATCCCAATGTTATATACGGCATTAACCTCCTCGTATGTCATTTATAAACTCATACACTTGAGTTACAAGGGTCAATTAAACCTCATACAAACATTGCATCAATTCAGACTTGCTGTTTCCTATTATTGTTTTCTAAAGAACTGCTTTACATTGTTGATACATTTCTACTGATATTCTGCAGTAATTATACTCTCGACATCTGAAGTTTCAAACTGGAAATACCTTTCAATGGTTTACTAGGTAATTATACTCTGTCATAGTAACCTCTGGTTCTAAACATGTAATAAAAATACTATATAGCGTCTCTCCATACTGATATTCTTCAATACAGTGTTGCTAAGTTACATTAACAAATTACATAACTTTGCAAACTGATATATATATATATATATATATATATGACATTTAATGTTATGGAAGCATCGAATTAAGATCAATTACGACTGGAATAAGGATTTCCCTATAATATCCTAAGTCGATTGAATCATGTCTTCTAAGAAGACTTCCTTTCTAAAAAGTTACATTTAAGAAAGATCAAAGCTTTCTTCCAATTAAAAATGGTTAGTTATAATCGTGAAAAAAATCCTTGTAGGAATATCATTGCAAACATCAATGTTCGTTGCTTATACGTGGCGAATAGTTCTTGCCAGTTCGTGGAATCTAATGTTTAACTATAATATCACACACATGTTTCTTCTTCCTACTGATGTTGCTTCTTACAAATAAGATACCCAAGCCATTTTATCCAAAATGAATTTAATGGGCATCTAAGACTCAAAAACTGTTTGAAATTCTCTGAACTCTAAAATACTGACTTCGTAGAATAATTTAATTAAATAAAATATCCAAATATAAATCAAATTGATCCTAAACTGCATCGTTGAAATTTCATGCACAGATGAATAAGGACTATCATCTCACAGGATACTAAAGTTTCAATTCATTAAACGTCGACTGACAATACATCGAATACATGGAGAAATGTTTCTCTGAAATGTCACCAAAATACTACACTACAAATAATAATGGTTGTTCTCTACCTTATGAAGATTTCATCTCGAAGATCAAGAAAGGTATTTAAGAAATACTCTGGTGATAGATGATCCATTGAAGAAAGGCTCGGCTTCTGGTCTGCCATTAAAGATGAATGGATTCCTCCCCGGAATGATTCCTTTGTGATTAGAACTGCGGAACTTCCTCACGTTCTGGATTCCAAGTTTCATGCTTTTCGCTGGTATATCCCTAGCTTCTTCATTCTTGAAAAGATGATCTCTCCGACGTTCTCTCGGTACAATAAACCATGCCATATTCAAGCTATACTGTCGATTGATTTTCATGGGTAAAATTATAGTTCGAAAACTAAAGGTCGAATCGTTATTATCGATGAAATGTTCATATGGATGTTCTATGAATTCAGTATACTGCTCTTTGGCTTGTAGTCGAAGTACATGAGAAGACAATAATGAACAAGGTTGATATAGACATAATGTATTCGACATCTTAGCTAAACATGATGTCGTACATGGTTTGAAGTTAAGTGTTGCTCTATATTGTCTACTCATATCTCTGTCATGATATATCCCTGGTGCATATTAGTCTACTCCATAACTGAAGTCTTCTTTCTATGTTTAAATGTAGTTTCCACATTAATGTTCATACTGTGCTCGTTTAGACCGGAGTCCGCACGACCACATATGCATTTTACCAAGAATCAGTCAGCACGAGAGTCAAAATATCCCGGGGTGCCAGATGGGTTAAAGCTAATCGCAAAAACATCAAATAAAAAAAATGCTTTACTGATTTTTGGCTCAATGCAACAATAAGGATAGAAGGAGATTCAACTGGCATAACATATCATGTAAAATTATCTCATTTTATTCTGAATTTAAAATTGACTGCAAAATAAAATGCTCAAAGCAGCATCATTCATGTGTGGCGACCCACATTACTATTTACACAATTTACAGAAATTTTCCAACACATTGGACAATTATCTTTGGAGACACAAGTCTGATTATCAGTCCTGTGGACTGTGTTCCAAAATTATAATAATTATTTATGATTAA
The DNA here is from genome assembly GCA_946902985.2 of Meconema thalassinum. Classification (NCBI taxonomy): domain Eukaryota; kingdom Metazoa; phylum Arthropoda; class Insecta; order Orthoptera; family Tettigoniidae; genus Meconema; species Meconema thalassinum. The sequence goes on from OX336397.1 coordinate 125,877,941, forward strand.
ATCCAGTTCAAATTTAATTGTCTTTACTGGAAATACTGTAGTTCACTTAATATTAACACTCGTAGAATAATTGTTCATAGAATTTTTAACTTTCACTTATTTTTCCAGTTTCAAAAAAATATTGTCAAAAAATAGTATCATCTCTGAATCAACACAAATTATGTACACATATTAATAACAACATCTGAAAAGTATCTGACCCTTGAGCATAGCATCGAAGAACTGTGCGAAGCACAACAAAATTTATTCTTCTTCCGACCTTAAACGTTTCGAGAAGTGACTCGATTATGAACTTCAAGTTCCTAACAAAATATATGATTTCTGAATCATCAACTTGATCAATAAATTGTTGGACCATTCAACTATTCGATTTTCCACTTGGAATCATTATTAAGAAAAATATTTATATCTGTGGTCATTTTAATAATTTTCACAACTTGCAATTCTTGAACAGAATTGTAGCTTCATAATAAATTCATTTATTTCATGACACTAGGATTGAAAAACATCCTTCAAATTATTCGTGGTTATAGAATTATTTTTAATTGGCAGTGGCCCATTCTATTATTTTTATAAGAACACAATAATCCAACAACAACGGCAAAGGTCTTCCTCTGAAGAAGAATAAAATACTATCATGACAAATCCGGGTTCTAGCAAAATCAAAGTCTTAATGGAATCCGTAAACAAGATTGAAATAAGAACTGATGGCTTTTAAGAAATAACCTTTGGGTCATTCATACGACGCAATGTGTAGTTCCAATACTCCTTCTTTAACACTGAGTCATCGAACCTGCTATTTGATTGATGCTCAAATAAAAACCTCCTCATTCCTGCGACTTAAACATGTGCACCTGGGAATGGCATTTCAACTACTCCACACACATAAATTTTCTTCCCAAAATTTATACAATAAATCTAGCCTCTGCTTATTATCAACACTGGAAGATTTATAAACTTACACGTTTATTTTATTTTACCATTCAGTTCAAATCGTGAAGTTACCACACTTATGATACTCTCTATTTCACTTTCGAATGTGTATCTACGTCATGATTTTATATAAATACAAAATATCCTAATTGATACAAATATCATTTGCTTCCCGTTTCATGCCTCTCCGTGTTATCTGAAAATATACTTTGCTCATGGCAAATATTAACTGTTCAACCAGAACTGTCATGTTGGTTGAATGCGGGCTTGCGCTAACCACTATCCTTCGGAAAATCACCTGTTCCAAACTAGAAATGATTAAACTACTTCATAAGCTCTCTCTCAATGAATGTGATTATTAGAAAATATAAGATCCAAGAATTATTTAGAAAAGTTATGAAAATTATTATTATTATTAGTGGATTATTATTATTATTATTAGTTATACTATTTTAAATATGTTTAATTATTATATCATTATGTGAGAATCCACATGTTCGATTCTTCGAATATGGATAAAATCTCCATTTCTCAACAAAAATAATTATTAACTTTTACAGTTACCTCGGCTGATTACCGTGATTATCAAAAAATATGAAACATTCAAATAAATGCTCGTTATGCTCGGTCATCGATCCTAAACTGTTCTGAGTGCTGAAAATACTCAGAATAACCCTAATGTGTCTTGCCTAAATCATTGCAAGATATAAATACGAAGAAAAATAAATGTGTTGGTCATCTGCAGAAAATGAGTTTGTTCCAATTAGCTAGGCATAATATAAAATCAAATGTGGCTTACATTTCTCGTTGGTCTTGAAGCGTAGTGAACCTGGTCTGTACCAGATTTATCCAGATACATGCCCTATTGGACACGTACGTCTAATCCTTGTATCGGCCGCCATTATATACCCACAATCTCTCTAACAAGACATAGTGGAAATATATCTTGAAGTTGGAAGTAACTGCTGATCCATTATAATATTTACTTCTGTTAAAGCCATAGCAGTTTGCTTAAATGGGGTCAGATCCAAATGATCTATTCTCAAATACGTCAGTTGTAACATAACTCACGGTAATCTTTTCAGTACAAGAAAACACTGACAGTCTAAATCAATCAACGGCTGTTCTGAAGATCGTTCCCTGGGCATGGTTTATCACCATCTATCATGCGCGAAGCAACTTATAGTTTCCCTTTGTCGGCTAATGAACAACACCGTGATAGACTGGCCTTCAATATACTGAAAGATCGGAGTGGTTATCAAGTTACAATATATGAAACTGACTAATTGGATTAAAATATCCAAGTATAGAATTATTATTACTGGACTGTGACAAAGTACTTTCTAGACAAAGTCTAGCATATGTCCATATAGAAATAAAGTATTTCACCAGTGTCCGTATAAAAATAACAATCACCTTAGTGATTCCCTCTGCCGGAAACTTACTATGTTCCACACGTATCGTAGTACTTTTGTAACTATCACAATTTAAAGATATCTTCGGCGTAGATCTGGCAACCATGTGCCTTGGCTCAACGTAGCAGCAGCACCTTGTCATGCAAGAGCTTGGTTCGAAGTGAGCTGATGATGCTTGGACCGGTCGGCTTTTATTCAAAACGGTCGGGTCCACGCTGGATCACGCTGAAATCTGGAAATCCTCATATCTCCGGTGTCTCTGGTCCAATTCATTTGAGACTAAGTGCATTCTCTTTCATTTGTCCGTGCCAGTAATCTGATCCACTACGCATCTGCTACTACTCGCTACGTCACTTGACATGCTCTTGGCTGCACAAAGTTTCCATTTCCTTCTAGAAGTAGTGGAGCGCGATATTCAAATATCTCAACTTTCAAAAGCGGCTGTAGCCTTTCCCTTGATATCTAGGTGTCTGAATCTTGGAATACCCATTCCTAGAATTGGGCACAATACTCGAAGTCATAATGTGTTATCTGTAGTAATAGTTCACTTCAATATTCGTACAACACTTAATATTGTTCAATGACTTACGTTCTCTCGAAGCTGTAATGTTAATAGCGCTCAATGATAACTTGAAACTCGTTAAAACTTCTCTTCTGTTCTGAGATACGCACTTTTCATCTGCAGAAATATGTCTGCCTAAAACTCGTTATAATTCACAAACTGCGTTAAATTTTCTCACTAAACTGTTAGTGTACACCCGTCTCAATGTATATTTGCAGAATATAATGAATTTATTCCGATATTTATCTTCTTAAGCCTAAATAATGACTCTGCTTTACTATGCTGAACTCGCACTAGAATGCTTCTAACCCTGCCTTGCAACGGCGGTCGCGTTCGCGGTCAAGATACGCCGCTGAATGTCGGGCTTGCTTAGCCTCAAAATTGACGGTGGAACTACGTCTGCACTCGACGAGTTCTAAAGACGAAAGATCTCCCTTCCTCGCTCTGCGCTTCCCTGATCGACTGTCGTCCGCGCCATGTTGCCTTCGCGCTAAAACTTTGCTTGTACTTCTTCTAAAGCTTATATCCGTCTACAGTGGACCTTCAGCGACTTTTAAAGTACTGTTATATTCATGTTCTTATTTTCTACATTGTTCTAATGCATAAAATTTCTTTCTTGGGGCCTAAAGTAATTATTTCATCATATGGACGAGGCTTTCAGTAATAATGAATTCCTTTAAACCGCTCCTCATTGGCTGTTAGCTCCTATCCAATAGCATAATTTATAACAATTATCACTGCAGAATTGCGGCAAATTAATGTTGCTCTGGGCCATTTGACCTTGTCACGCGCCAACTCTGGTTTCATAAATCACGTGACTATGCCGCGGTACGACTGAGTCTCACCAACAAACTCGTTTACTGTCACAATCCAGATTCAATTCTCCAATATTGAGTTTTATAATGGGCTTGTAAAAATATTATCATTTTATTCTTGAATAATTCAAAATCAGGGCTTAGTACTGCCCCCGTAATTGAATTATATAGAGACCACGGTGGCTATTTTGGAAAATATAATGAGAGTTATGGCTGTCATAGTTATGACGTGGGTAGTCATGACGTAAGCACGGATGACGTATACGTTATGCCAGCAGGCTACTTGAGCTGAGATTCTCAGCGACGTCAGCATTTAGTCGAGAATGTTCCAAGATTTACGACGCAGTCGCAGGAGAAGTGGAATTCTGCTGAGGAAGAAACTATGCTATTGGAGGGGAGACTTGAACCAATGAACGATAGTTTAAAGGAAGACGGAGATTGCTGAAACTATGTTTTTTTATTACTTTTGGAATGCAGAATTGTGGAAATCCATTTGCAGTAGAAGCATTGATTTGGAATTTTGGTGAAATTTATTTTCAGTTTTTGAATTTTGAAAATCCGTCATGTATTAACGAAGTTGGAACTTTTAGCGATGACGCAGTATCACGCTATGGAAGGGATGGAAACGCCCCTCGTGAAGTTAATAAAAGGGCTTGCGCAGAAGAGAGGAGTCTCATTCTCCGATCATTCTCTCCGATCTCATTCTCCGATCATACTCAGATCATCGAAGTCTAATTGTGAAAGTTCTTTCTTATATAGTCCTATATAGTGAAAAGTGTGAAAAGAGTCGTCTTTATAAACGCGTGGTGAGGCCACTGCATTATACGAGATTCAAGTCAAACTAGGTGAAGTTAAAACGCACCTTAGAATGCAGCTACAAGTTTAGCTTTGAATAGTTAGCGGTCGCCGATACGCTAATTCGATTGTGCAGTGCTACATGAAGTAATATAGAAAAGCTGAACAATTTCGAGCGATTAGTTTGAAAGATATTAGCAAGTTTCGACGACTGACAAAAGTGATTATCTCACCACCTGAGAAGCACTATTGTATCGCCAGAATTTACGCCACGGCTAACGCTGCTAGTGAAATAGGGAGACTTCTGATTGCTTTTGTTACACAACACTACAGTATAATGGAGCAATTTAATAAGGCAGTTTGTTCTTCTAATACTATAACCGAAGAGCAGATGGAAGGCTAAAGGACTTAATGCGATTGGGACATATTTCAACGAAGTAAGATAGCAACATGGAACTTCGCTAATTGCTATTCCACACAAGCGAACATGTGGTGAATACCATCTACACCCATGTTTCGTGATTAAAGGCTGAATACTATCAAACAGCAATGAAATCTATTACATACTCATTGAATATGAATATTTCTTCGGAAATTTCTACAAAAACTTCATGGCGATTGTCTACTGGAACTTCAGGGAATTTTTCAAGAGAGGTCAGGGTTATCCCGACGCACAAAGAAGATTATTGCCGGAAGGATGTCTATTCGTCTTCTTGGAGCAGAGCGATTTACGGAGAAGGAAGCAGTTCGATTCTCCGAGGATGCTGTTTCCTATTTCGAGGATGGAGCTCAGCTTTAACTTGGTGAAATGGATCCATCAGCAGTCTTCTTTGGGGAATTTTCCTCTGGAACGTCAATCGGCAGATAAGGTAGTCGTGAACGTTTATTGTATTTGAGTTTCTTAATAATGTTTGAGCAACCATTTTCCCCATATTTTTGTCCTCATGTATTTTGCCCTATTTTCTTGTTGAGATTCATATTCTCAGTACACCTTGATGAGTTATGCCTTTTTCGACGATTTATTAAGACATTGTTATGTCATGGGCATAGTTAAATGATTTTGAATCAGTTGAGACTGATATTTAGATTTTTCAGTAATTAATATTTTTGTAGTCACGATTTGACTGTAAGTTAATGATTTTTATGGCAGATTTAAATTCAGACAGCGTGTCACTTTATTAAAGTAATTCTACCCCAGTTTAATTACTTTGACCAATTTTCTGTCATCATCAAGAAGGAAGAACATTTAAATGATTTTAGAGCGTTAAAATCTCTTGCGTTGTCGACGATCTTGGAAATACTAGTCGTTATTTGTATTGATTGCAACACAGACATTTATCGTTAGTTATGAACGATCATTGCATCATAGACATTTTTGTGAAAGATTAACTTAAATAATGAATTATTGAATGCATTAAAGTCAAGAACTTTTGTTAGGAGTTTTTCTCAATTAGAGATTTATATAATGATGTTTGCATTCCCCAGTCTAATTGGATTCTATTCGACTACTTTGCAGTTTTAGTCACACTTTTGTGATGATAGTATTTTTATACTACAATTCTTTTAAGAAGTTAATCTTAAATTTTGATAGACCAGACAGGCGTATATAAGCGTATTCACTATTAAATTTGTTTGTGATTGGCAAATTTTGACTTCAGTTCGATTCATGAATGAAATCCACGAAGGTTAAATAAAAACAGTTTTGAAACAATTAATGATTATAAGAATTTTTAAGTGGAACTATGGATGTATAATCGCTAGTGCAGCGCAAGTGTTGAAAGTCGCTGATATATAATGCCCTTGAATATGAAGGAGGTTCCCACAGGAATTAATGTTAAAGAATTATTTGTGGAAGTTTTTGTAAGTTCGGTAGTTGTTTTTGATGCCATATAGATTAATATATGATGAATTTTGGGCTTAATTATAATGCAGTTTGTGCATTATTGTGTTAGCGAAGTATTTTCCGCTGGAGTGAATTGTCATAGTTTGTTGAAAATTAATCAAGTGAATTTACTGTTATAATTAACACGAGTTTTGAAAGAATTTGAGATAAGATTTTGAATGAAGATTACCGTCACAAATAATTATTAAAACTTTTATTAAACCAGATTGTGACATTAAAATGTATAACTAACCTTCATTGGTCGATTATATTAAAAACGATTATGAAATTACCAACCGGATGAACCTGTGGTTAATGTATTTCTTAAATTTAATAATTTAAATAATTTCAATGTTAATATTGTAAATAATTGCTGTAAATATTTTTGAAAATAATGTGGAACGAAAGTGATGTTAAAGGCGTGTTTAAAATTATTTTTATTGTCTTTGACAAATATTATAAACAATTTCTAATTGTTATAAATAATTTATGTGATTTTGTTATAAACATTTAAGAGCTTATTAAACATTTGGATGAGAACTTAACAAGTTCAGGAATTATCATAATAATCCAGTAGGATGTGAGTAAAATATTTGAAAGAATTGCGTAAATATATGTTTGAGTTGTCGTGCGGACATTTAAAGCTTGAGAGAAAGCTGTATTCTTACGTAACGTAGCATGTGAGAAGGGAGTCCATTTGACGAGTTTGCGACAGGTTGGAGGGTAGCTTGTAGCTGTCCCAACAACTGGTTATCAGCGGGTGAGGTCGTCCACACTCTGGCCTTGCGACTATAAATACAATTGTCATGTTTATTAAAAGGAAACCAAATGCTCTATATATGTCACACCCTCACGTCCTTTTCCAATCCAATTGTGTTATGAATATTACGTTATTTGGAGCTCGTGGGAGCTAATATGTTTTATATCATGTTGTATGATAACTTTGCAAGTCCTACAGGAGGACGTAGTCAGATTGACATGGGCTACTGATAGCCACGTGTATTTTGTTGTGTTATTAAAATCATACCCTTTATTAGAAATAAAGCTTTTGTACAGTTCAAAGTTCTCGTCTTCGTCTTGGTTCATTTTTAAATGTCATGGTGGAGGATATTGTGTGAACAGACTTTAGTGATCCTGTTGTCAACTCAAACCCCGAGATTATTTTTAAGAGGTAAGTAACGGTAAGTATGTACCCCCGTCTATTTTGGTGTGTTCCACAATAATTTCCTGTGTACTTCTGTGCTCATATCTCGATAGTATCTGTCAGTGCCATTTTCATTGATGTAGCTGTGCCGGTGCGATTGATTGTTGGCAATCCGATTGAGGGGGCGGATATCTGACAGCCTACTATCCGGGTAAACGGGGACAGTAAGATTGGCGACCCAAAAACGTGGGGACTGTTCGACAAGACTGGATCACCAGGTTGAACGCCAGTAAGATTGGCGACCCTAAAACGTTGGGGCTCGAATTCGACAAAACTGGATTACCAGGTTGAACGCGAGTAAGATTGACAAACTTAACACGTGAGGTTCGATTAGACTCAAATAAAGAGGTTGATTCTTTGTTAGATGTCTAGGCCAATTGTAGTATTTAAGAGTGTGATTATATAGGAATTAAATGTTGTATTGTATTAGGAAAATTACACTCAGAAAAGATCAGATCTTATACAACTTGAGAAAAGGTTAAATAGGCTGGAAACTTAGGAAAATCGCCTATAATCTGGAATCTTATTTTATTTGACCGGCTTATGACATTTTAGTCATATTAAAGATAAAATTAAATTATTTGGATTGTAAATGTAAAATATTTGTGTTAGGATATTTTAAAATGAGCCAGGGAAATTTGAACATGTGCTTGAGTTTGTTTCAACATGAAGTCTCTTCGAAAGTTAATTATAAGGTAGTTATAAGTTAGATTTAAGACAGAAAATTGATCAAAATTTATATATGGTGAAAAGTGTTGCTCAAATGTTGTTATTTTGCTCTTTTGATGTATGTCCCTACAGCAGTCTATTTTTGAATAATATTGTAATGGCAGATGAAAGTTTGAGGTTGATGCTAGAGGAGATGTCTGCTAACATGAATCGCAGTATGAAGCAGATGCTGAATGAAAGCATAAAGGAGATGGAAGCTAGGAATACTAGTAGAATGGAGGAGAATGCTAGTAATATGTCTGCTAATATGAAGGTTCTTCATACTAGTGCTGCTAATTTGGAGGATAATATGTCGCGTTTACAGATTAATACCCAAGGAATTGAGAATACTGTAACGGACATGCGCACAGACGTGTCTAATGTCCATAAAGATGTGTCTATTGTGCATAAAAATGTTGATGATGTTAAATGTGATATTTCTAAGGTACAGAAATATCTTACAATGTTAAATTTAGATGTGGCTAATGTCCGAGGGGATATTTCTTGTGCCAGAGCCGAAGTAGTTGTTGTCAAAAATGATGTTGCGACTGTCCAAGATAAGGTCGAGGAAGTCCAAAAAGAAATTCAAAATGCTAGAACTGATGTATCCAATGTTCAGGTAGATATTAATAACATTCGTGCGGATGTAACTGAGGTGCAAAGTGACATAACTAAGATTCAGGTAGAGGTCAACACAATTTTCGTAGATATCACTTAAGTCCAAACTGATGTAAATAAAGTCAGAGAAGAAATAGAAAACTCGAAAACTCTTTGTACGCGTAATATAACTGCATTAGCGACTAGATTAGTTGATGAGTCAGTTAGAACAACAACGTCTTTAGCAGATTTGAAGTATGATGTAGAGGTCATGAGAACCCAGGTATTAGACCATAATAGATTACTAAAAGAGGATATCGAAGTAGACATAGCAGAAATGTTAACAGCAAACGTAGCGGTATGGAAAGACGAGTGGAATAAGTCAAGTGGGGAACATGTAACCCAAATTCAGGAAAGGATTGAAAGAAAACTTGCCAGTACTCAGGTAGAAATTAACAAGGAAGTAGTACAGATTAGGAAAGATTTAAGCGTCAGGATAAATTCGCTATCCGAAAAACAAGTTGACGATAGAACACAACTAGATCAGGATATGCAAACATTAAAATCTACATTAGAGGAACAGATTCATAAAGTTGTCTCTGATGTAAATGAAACGACGAGCAAACTGCAAAATTTGAAGTTAGGAGAGGCTAATCTGATGGAGAACTACAAAGAAGAGATAATCAAGAAAGTCTTAACGGAAATCACTGACAAGGATACAGAAGGCTTAGCTTGCGAACTGAATAGGAATTATGCCAGAAGATATAACCTAGATCCAGAAGAAAGAGACGTGACTCCTGAAGAACGTATATCCAGATTCAGAGAGGAGGATGACGAGAGGAATATGGAACCTGAGTGGAACTATCGAGATAGTGGGAAATACTACCCGGATTCATATCCGAGGAACGTGACGGTCATCAGGAATTTCGAAGACAAACCGCAAAAATTCAGTAACACTGATAGTTTGACACCTATAGAGTATATAAGGAACCTCAAAGATTATTTCATCGAAGCTCACATTCCCAGAGAGAGAGAGAGAGATGAAGATAGTAGAGAGATATCTGATTGCAGGACCCCTCGAATGGTTTTGCGCATTTAGATACACATTCAGTAATAGGAATCTCCGTTTCGCGGGCTTATAGGTCGTGTTCCAAGGACATTTTGTCGTCCTGACGTTTCGCTGAATACTGCGTTCAGCATGTTCACAGGTTACATAAAGCGAGGTAAAACAAGTAAACAGAAGATATATAAATAGTCAACAACCCACACATAGAGGCTACCATAGCAACGGCGTACCACATAAAAGTAATGCATCAAGGACAGGGCTGCTCGTCTGTTGCATCTTTTCGTCTACGACGGTCAATAAGGGCAGGCTTGAGTGGATTAAGGACTGGAAGCCAAGCTCTGTTCACACGTTCTGCTTCCTCCTTAAGATTGAAGCTGTTAGTATGCTTCAGGATTTCAATGGCCTCCCTTTGTAGCCTGGCATGATAAGACACCGTGGTGGACAGAACTTCGGTGTCTCCATATCTTATATCGTGACCTGCAAGTAGCGAGTGTGCTGCTACAGTGGATTTATCTGTTTGTCCCAGCCGGCTGTGTCGTTCGTGCTCCTTGAGGCGAGTGGCAATACTTCTTTTCGTTGTTCCAATATATACTTGGCCACAATCACACGGGATTTTATAAACCCCTGCCGCGGTATGAGGATGTCGCTTATCTTTAGCGGACCTAAACATGTCCTTAATTTTTCGTGTAGGCCTGTATATGGTCTTTATATCATGGGACTCAAGTAGCCTCCCTATTCTGTCCGTGACCTTTTTTATATATGGAAGAAAAGCTCTAGCCAGGGGCTGCTTGTCTCCAATTACCCTTGTAGTTGGACGTCTCGGATGGAGTGCTCGCTGGATATCTTTCTGGCTGTACCCATTCGCGCATAAGGCCTCGTTGAGGTGTTCAATTTCTAGTTTTAGGCACTGCTTATCACAAATTCTTTTAGCGCGGTCAGCCAGTGTTTTTATAACTCCGTATTTCTGTCGTGGGTGGTGGTTGGACGTCTTATGTAGATATCGGTCAGTATGGGTCGGCTTACGGTAAACTGTATGTCCCAAAGTTAGATCAGCGGTCTTCGTTACCATAACGTCGAGAAACGCGATTTTCTGTTCATTTTCTAACTCCATGGTAAACTGAATGTTCGAGTTCTGTCTGTTAAGATGTTGTAAAAACAGATTTAATTGATCTTTACCATGGCCCCATATTACAAAGGTATCGTCCACGTATCGTAGCCAAACTTTAGGTTTCAAAGGTGCGGTCTCTAGTGCTATTTGAACAAATAGCACTAGAGACCGCACCTTTGAAACCTAAAGTTTGGCTACGATACGTGGACGATACCTTTGTAATATGGGGCCATGGTAAAGATCAATTAAATCTGTTTTTACAACATCTTAACAGACAGAACTCGAACATTCAGTTTACCATGGAGTTAGAAAATGAACAGAAAATCGCGTTTCTCGACGTTATGGTAACGAAGACCGCTGATCTAACTTTGGGACATACAGTTTACCGTAAGCCGACCCATACTGACCGATATCTACATAAGACGTCCAACCACCACCCACGACAGAAATACGGAGTTATAAAAACACTGGCTGACCGCGCTAAAAGAATTTGTGATAAGCAGTGCCTAAAACTAGAAATTGAACACCTCAACGAGGCCTTATGCGCGAATGGGTACAGCCAGAAAGATATCCAGCGAGCACTCCATCCGAGACGTCCAACTACAAGGGTAATTGGAGACAAGCAGCCCCTGGCTAGAGCTTTTCTTCCATATATAAAAAAGGTCACGGACAGAATAGGGAGGCTACTTGAGTCCCATGATATAAAGACCATATACAGGCCTACACGAAAAATTAAGGACATGTTTAGGTCCGCTAAAGATAAGCGACATCCTCATACCGCGGCAGGGGTTTATAAAATCCCGTGTGATTGTGGCCAAGTATATATTGGAACAACGAAAAGAAGTATTGCCACTCGCCTCAAGGAGCACGAACGACACAGCCGGCTGGGACAAACAGATAAATCCACTGTAGCAGCACACTCGCTACTTGCAGGTCACGATATAAGATATGGAGACACCGAAGTTCTGTCCACCACGGTGTCTTATCATGCCAGGCTACAAAGGGAGGCCATTGAAATCCTGAAGCATACTAACAGCTTCAATCTTAAGGAGGAAGCAGAACGTGTGAACAGAGCTTGGCTTCCAGTCCTTAATCCACTCAAGCCTGCCCTTATTGACCGTCGTAGACGAAAAGATGCAACAGACGAGCAGCCCTGTCCTTGATGCATTACTTTTATGTGGTACGCCGTTGCTATGGTAGCCTCTATGTGTGGGTTGTTGACTATTTATATATCTTCTGTTTACTTGTTTTACCTCGCTTTATGTAACCTGTGAACATGCTGAACGCAGTATTCAGCGAAACGTCAGGACGACAAAATGTCCTTGGAACACGACCTATAAGCCCGCGAAACGGAGATTCCTATTTCAACGCCGGTCGTGAAAGTCTACATTTTTACACATTCAGTAACTTTGACGAGTTTGCAGAGGCGTTAATCAAACGATTTTGGTCCATAGAAGCGCAGAATTCGTTAAGAGCAGAAGTGTATTCAAGAAAATACTCAGGTACGCTTCCAACACGGTACGCTGATTTCTTTACGAGTCAATTGTCCCGCTTGAGATTCTTACAACCCCCATTGTCCACGGAGCAACTAATTGATGCGATTTCTCGTATGCTGCCAGTTGAGGTGAGAAGACTAATAATTTCGTCCAACATCAGGAATTTAACCAGCATGGATGAATTACTGAGAAGGTTAGACTACACAAGTCCAATGCCTAACGTAGTACAGAAAGGTCAAAGGCAGGAGTTTAAAGAAATCAATACGGTATATATGGACCAAGTCCAACAGACTGACAAGCCAGACGAGGAGAAAACTGACAATGTAGGTCCTCACAGGAATAATCAGTTTAGAAATAACAGATCACAAGGTTACCGACCGTATCAACAGAGAAGAGGTTGGAACTACAATCGAGGAAACTACAATGGAAGAGGCAGATATTACAACAATAATGGTTATAACCGAAATTATAATAGGAATAACCAAAACCAAAATAGAAACCAGAATACTCAAGGTCAGGTTATGACACCCTATCAGTATCAGCAAAGAGAGAAGGAAAGCCAGCAATACTTAAAAGAATTAAGGGATAAAGAAACCGAAAATCAAAAGAAAAGGCAGGATGTTGTAATCGATCCTGGACCTTCTACGAGCCAGCAGAAATTTGAGGTCGGTAACACAAAAAAAAAACGCCGATTTCTCAACGCCAGTGAGAACTTGTAAATACATTGCCACACCACATCTGATTACAATTAATGAGATATACGAAGTTACCGATGAAGATTTACTAGAAGAGAGGGGTATTGTTAAAGAGGAAAGACCATGTGCATTACCTATCATTTCTGTACTGATAGATGGCCAACAGTATAAAGCCCTGATGGATACTGGTGCTATTATTTCCATCATTTCAGAGGAATGTTATCAAAGTCTGTTAAGAGGAGAGAACATGACAGTTCTACCTGTTTCTACCGTCAAAGTGAGAGGGATATTCCAAGATAAGGCAGTGAAGTGCAAGATTCAAGTGTTATTGAACTTTGAGATAAATGGAAGGAATTATGAACAGATCTTCATTGTGGTGAGCAAGATCAATTTTGATATGGTGCTTGGAATCGATTTTATATCGAAGGTCGGAGCTATTATTGACATGAAGAACAGAAGTATTAGCTTTAATGATGGGTACATAATCACAGAAGAGATAGAAAAACAGGACGTGAAAAACAGTCTGGAAATAGACCTTAGGGAAGAAATTTTGAATACCATAATTAATGAAGTGGAAAATTTAGAAGAAATACCCAGTAGAAAAACTGAAGGATTTGAAGAAATTCAGGGGGAATTTGAGGATCTGATAAAGGAATTCCAAGATATTTTCGATGAAAAGCCTGGATTGATTAAGGATTATAAGTACAAGATAAGGCTGACAGATGAAACCCCTTACCAGAAGAGAATATACCCCATTCCTGAGAAATACTATCAAGAAGTACGAGGGTTAATCAGAAAAATGGAGGTAGACAGGATTATTAGAAAACAGGCGTCGTCTTATATAAACCCCATCACAGTAGTGAAGAAAAGTAATGGTCAGATACGTCTTTGTCTCGATGCCAGAACCATTAACTTGAAGATTCTTCCAGAAAATGACAGACCACCCAAGATTAGAGATCTGCTTCGAAAATTCAATGGGAGAGCTTGTTTCAGCGTTCTTGACTTGACGTCTTCATTTTATCAAATTCTACTAGAAGAGGATAGTATGCAGTACACTGGATTCCTATTTGACCAGACGTCATGGGTCTTTGCCAGAATGCCTTTTGGTATGGTTAACAGAGGACCAGCACTTATTCGAGCACTTGATAGTAAGCTCACTGACGAAGTGAAAGAGAATGTAATCTGCTACATTGACGATTTAATCGTATCTTCACCCAGCGCCGCAGAACATTTAGTGCACTTGAGAAAGTTGTTCGAGAATTTAAGGGAGGCCAATATCAAGGTCAATTTTGGAAAATGTCAATTCTTGAAGCAGGAGATAAATTATTTGGGGCATACTATTGATAAAGATGGATATCATCCAAACATGAAAAAAGTAGATGCGATCACGAGATTTCCAAAGCCAACTAAGGTGAAACAAGTCAGAGAATTTGTAGGTGCATGCCAATTTATTAGCAGCCACTGTCCAAGATACTCTGAAATTATGGCTCCTCTGTATGACTTACTCAAGAAGAACAACAGATGGAAATGGAGTACCGCTGCAGACGAGGCTTTTGAGAAAGCAAAAGAGATGCTCAGAAATAATGTGAAACTGGAGTACCCAGACTTTGAGAAGGTGTTCTACATTGAGTCTGATGCATCAAGAATAGGCATTAGTGCAGTCTTATACCAGAAAGACGAGGCAGGCAACAAGCACTACATTGCGTTTACTAGTCGGAAGTTCAAGAAGCACGAGGAAAACTACTTCACGACAGAGCTTGAAGCGTTAGCTTTTGTGACAGCTTTGCAAGCCTGGAAGAAAATCCTGCTGGGACATAAGGTCATCATTATTACTGACCATAAAGAACTACAGTTTATGTTGCAAACTGACATGTCGAGTGATAGATTGACACGTTGGGTTTTGTTCACCCAACAGTTTAACGCCACTATTGTCCACCAGCCTGGGAAAGATAACTTACTGGCTGATGCTCTATCACGTAACCCTATTAAAAATGTGCGGATACACCATGTACAATTGGAGCAAGAAGATCAAGAAACCGTTAGGAGGTTAGCCCGAATCGGTGTGTCACAGAAGAGACACGCTCCAATAAGGAAAATGTACAGGTTCCTCAAGGGTTACATGGACAATACGGATGTTGACTATGAAGCTACACGGAGAAATTCACGACACTTTGTCTTGAGTGGAGACATCGTATGCAAGTATGCTGACTCTGCGCATACAAAACTCCGAATAGTCGTGCCACCTAAACTTGTTGTCAATTTAGTGTGGGTAGCTCATCATGCAACTGGACATGCCGGTTTAGATAAAACTCTTAATACACTTAAAGAGAGATTTATCTGGACTAACATGCGTTCCAGCATTGCCAAGGTCATTCGATCCTGTGACAAATGTCAAAGAGCAAAATATGCTTCTGCTTTACTGAAGGGAAAACCGAAGGCTATGATTCCTTCTAAGCCGAACGAACTCATGGCGACGGATATATTTGGCCCCTGTCCGAAGGGATATCAGGGCAACCAATACTTGTTGGTGACCGTGGATGTTTTCTCAAAATTTGTTACAATGAGTCCCATGCAGAAAGCTAACACGAGGAACGTAGTAAGCAGACTGGAAAATGCTGTATTTCCTAAAGCTGGTAAACCAGAATATCTACTGTCAGATCATGGAACGCAGTTTACATCCGTGGAATTTGCAGCGGATATGGAAAGGCTTGGCATTAAGCACTTATTTTCAAGCGTGCGTTACCCAGAATCGAATTCCTCAGAAAGATATATGGCTGAATTTTCGAAATTCTGTCGAATTTTCTGTCCAAATGATCATTCTGGTTGGGTGAGATTTGTACCCCTTATTGAGGAATGTCTGAACTCTACAGTGCAGGAGAGCACAGGAGAAGTGCCGATGCGACTTCATCTAGGAAGAAACCCAGAAAGGCCGTGGGATAATCTTTTCAACCACATACCTAGAGATCCCGACCTAGGAAGGCAGCAGAGGATTGACAAGGCGAAGGAACAACTCCAGAAAGCAGCAGAGAAACGATTGAAAAGAGTAGCTGGAAAACGTTTTTGTACACCCTTACAAGTTGGAAATCTGGTATTATTACGCAGACCTGTCAAGGCTGATATGACCAAGAAAATCTACCCCAAATTTGGATTAGTGTTCCTGGGGCCGTTTAGGATTACGAAAGCCTATGGAAACAACTGTTATGAACTCTACGATGATGAGAATAATGTCGTTTACGGCAAGTTCAATGCTGGAAACTTGAAAAGATACTATCCTAGAGTAAGCCAGCAATAATTCAATTTCGTGTTCAAGAGAGTTGAAGTACTTGTAACACTGAGTTTAAAAACAATTTGCAACTGTTTTTAAAACGTGGTGAGAGGAGAATGCCCCCGTAATTGAATTATATAGAGACCACGGTGGCTATTTTGGAAAATATAATGAGAGTTATGGCTGTCATAGTTATGACGTGGGTAGTCATGACGTAAGCACGGATGACGTATACGTTATGCCAGCAGGCTACTTGAGCTGAGATTCTCAGCGACGTCAGCATTTAGTCGAGAATGTTCCAAGATTTACGACGCAGTCGCAGGAGAAGTGGAATTCTGCTGAGGAAGAAACTATGCTATTGGAGGGGAGACTTGAACCAATGAACGATAGTTTAAAGGAAGACGGAGATTGCTGAAACTATGTTTTTTTATTACTTTTGGAATGCAGAATTGTGGAAATCCATTTGCAGTAGAAGCATTGATTTGGAATTTTGGTGAAATTTATTTTCAGTTTTTGAATTTTGAAAATCCGTCATGTATTAACGAAGTTGGAACTTTTAGCGATGACGCAGTATCACGCTATGGAAGGGATGGAAACGCCCCTCGTGAAGTTAATAAAAGGGCTTGCGCAGAAGAGAGGAGTCTCATTCTCCGATCATTCTCTCCGATCTCATTCTCCGATCATTCTCAGATCTCATTCTCAGATCATCGAAGTCTAATTGTGAAAGTTCTTTCTTATATAGTCCTATATAGTGAAAAGTGTGAAAAGAGTCGTCTTTATAAACGCGTGGTGAGGCCACTGCATTATACGAGATTCAAGTCAAACTAGGTGAAGTTAAAACGCACCTTAGAATGCAGCTACAAGTTTAGCTTTGAATAGTTAGCGGTCGCCGATACGCTAATTCGATTGTGCAGTGCTACATGAAGTAATATAGAAAAGCTGAACAATTTCGAGCGATTAGTTTGAAAGATATTAGCAAGTTTCGACGACTGACAAAAGTGATTATCTCACCACCTGAGAAGCACTATTGTATCGCCAGAATTTACGCCACGGCTAACGCTGCTAGTGAAATAGGGAGACTTCTGATTGCTTTTGTTACACAACACTACAGTATAATGGAGCAATTTAATAAGGCAGTTTGTTCTTCTAATACTATAACCGAAGAGCAGATGGAAGGCTAAAGGACTTAATGCGATTGGGACATATTTCAACGGAGTAAGATAGCAACATGGAACTTCGCTAATTGCTATTCCACACAAGCGAACATGTGGTGAATACCATCTACACCCATGTTTCGTGATTAAAGGCTGAATACTATCGAACAGCAATGAAATCTATTACATACTCATTGAATATGAATATTTCTTCGGAAATTTCTACAAAAACTTCATGGCGATTGTCTACTGGAACTTCAGGGAATTTTTCAAGAGAGGTCAGGGTTATCCCGACGCACAAAGAAGATTATTGCCGGAAGGATGTCTATTCGTCTTCTTGGAGCAGAGCGATTTACGGAGAAGGAAGCAGTTCGATTCTCCGAGGATGCTGTTTCCTATTTCGAGGATGGAGCTCAGCTTTAACTTGGTGAAATGGATCCATCAGCAGTCTTCTTTGGGGAATTTTCCTCTGGAACGTCAATCGGCAGATAAGGTAGTCGTGAACGTTTATTGTATTTGAGTTTCTTAATAATGTTTGAGCAACCATTTTTCCCATATTTTTGTCCCCATGTATTTTGCCCTATTTTCTTGTTGAGATTCATATTCTCAGTACACCTTGATGAGTTATGCCTTTTTCGACGATTTATTAAGATATTGTTATGTCATGGGCATAGTTAAATGATTATGAATCAGTTGAGACTGATATTTAGATTTTTCAGTAATTAATATTTTTGTAGTCACGATTTGACTGTAAGTTAATGATTTTTATGGCAGATTTAAATTCAGACAGCGTGTCACTTTATTAAAGTAATTCTACCCCAGTTTAATTACTTTGACCAATTTTCTGTCATCATCAAGAAGGAAGAACATTTAAATGATTTTAGAGCGTTAAAATCTCTTGCGTAGTCGACGATCTTGGAAATACTAGTCGTTATTTGTATTGATTGCAACACAGACATTTATCGTTAGTTATGAACGATCATTGCATCATAGACATTTTTGTGAAAGATTAACTTTAATAATGAATTATTGAATGCATTAAAGTCAAGAACTTTTGTTAGGAGTTTTTCTCAATTAGAGATTTATATAATGATTTTTGCATTCCCCAGTCTAATTGGATTCTATTCGACTACTTTGCAGTTTTAGTCACACTTTTGTGATGATAGTATTTTTATACTACAATTCTTTTAAGATGTTAATCTTAAATTTTGATAGACCAGACAGGCGTATATAAGCGTATTCACTATTAAATTTGTTTGTGATTGGCAAATTTTGACTTCAGTTCGATTCATGAATGAAATCCACGAAGGTTAAATAAAAACAGTTTTGAAACAATTAATGATTATAAGAATTTTTAAGTGGAACTATGGATGTATAATCGCTAGTGCAGCGCAAGTGTTGAAAGTCGCTGATATATAATGCCCTTGAATATGAAGGAGGTTCCCACAGGAATTAATGTTAAAGAATTATTTGTGGAAGTTTTTGTAAGTTCGGTAGAAGTTTTTGATGCCAT
This sequence comes from Meconema thalassinum, assembly GCA_946902985.2. Lineage (NCBI taxonomy): Eukaryota > Metazoa > Arthropoda > Insecta > Orthoptera > Tettigoniidae > Meconema > Meconema thalassinum. The sequence goes on from OX336397.1 coordinate 125,897,149, forward strand.
ATAGATTAATATATGATGAATTTTGGGTTTAATTATAATGCAGTTTGTGCATTATTGTGTTAGCGAAGTATTTTCCGCTGGAGTGAATTGTCATAGTTTGTTGAAAATTAATCAAGTGAATTTACTGTTATAATTAACACGAGTTTTGAAAGAATTTGAGATAAGATTTTGAATGAAGATTACCGTCACAAATAATTATTAAAACCTTTATTAAACCAGATTGTGACATTAAAATGTATAACTAACCTTCATTGGTCGATTATATTAAAAACGATTATGAAATTACCAACCGGATGAACCTGTGGTTAATGTATTTCTTAAATTTAATAATTTAAATAATTTCAATGTTAATATTGTAAATAATTGCTGTAAATATTTTTGAAAATAATGTGGAACGAAAGTGATGTTAAAGGCGTGTTTAAAATTATTTTTATTGTCTTTGACAAATATTATAAACAATTTCTAATTGTTATAAATAATTTATGTGATTTTGTTATAAACATTTAAGAGCTTATTAAACATTTGGATGAGAACTTAACAAGTTCAGGAATTATCATAATAATCCAGTAGGATGTGAGTAAAATATTTGAAAGAATTGCGTAAATATATGTTTGAGTTGTCGTGCGGACATTTAAAGCTTGAGAGAAAGCTGTATTCTTACGTAACGTAGCATGTGAGAAGGGAGTCCATTTGACGAGTTTGCGACAGGTTGGAGGGTAGCTTGCAGCTGTCCCAACAACTGGTTATCAGCGGGTGAGGTCGTCCACACTCTGGCCTTGCGACTATAAATACAATTGTCATGTTTATTAAAAGGAAACCAAATGCTCTATATATGTCACACCCTCACGTCCTTTTCCAATCCAATTGTGTTATGAATATGACGTTATTTGGAGCTCGTGGGAGCTAATATGTTTTATATCATGTTGTATGATAACTTTGCAAGTCCTACAGGAGGACGTAGTCAGATTGACATGGGCTACTGATAGCCACGTGTATTTTGTTGTGTTATTAAAATCATACCCTTTATTAGAAATAAAGCTTTTGTACAGTTCAAAGTTCTCGTCTTCGTCTTGGTTCATTTTTAAATGTCATGGTGGAGGATATTGTGTGAACAGACTTTAGTGATCCTGTTGTCAACTCAAACCCCGAGATTATTTTTAAGAGGTAAGTAACGGTAAGTATGTACCCCCGTCTATTTTGGTGTGTTCCACAATAATTTCCTGTGTACTTCTGTGCTCATATCTCGATAGTATCTGTCAGTGCCATTTTCATTGATGTAGCTGTGCCGGTGCGATTGATTGTTGGCAATCCGATTGAGGGGGCGGATATCTGACAGCCTACTATCCGGGTAAACGGGGACAGTACCATTGCCAATACAGTATGTGCAGAAGTCTCTCAGAAACAGGAAGTTGGGCTCCCAGGAAACGTCAACGTACAAACAGAGCAACTAACAACGCTAACGAAATCGCTGTTCTGGCTACTGTAGCTCACAATCCGCACGTGAGTGTACGACAAATTGTACGCGGTTCTGGAATAAGTGTTAGCAGAATTTTGCACTTCATACATTTCATCTTTATTATATGTCATTGCACCAGGAACTGTACGGGAATGACTTTGAAACCCGCATTCTGTCGTTTTGCATTGCATCAGTTGCACGATAATAACGCATTCCTAAGGGATGTTGTGTTTACGGATGAAGCTTCGTTCACAAATCATGGCAATGTGAATTTGAGGAGCATGCACTACTGGTCCGTGGAAAACCCCCACTGGCTTCGGGAGGTTGCTAACCAACGACAGTGGAGTATCGATGTTTGTTGCGGTATCATTGGCAACCGTAATGTAGGTCCCTATTTTTTTTTATCAGGGAACACTAAACGGACAGCGATGTGCATCATTTCTTCAAGACATGTTACCCCTTCTCATGGAGGACGTGGGATTGGAAACTCGTGTATCAATGTGGTTCCTGCATGATGGGTGCCAATTTCGCACGTGTTGCCAGAGATGTAATGGATGCGAAGTTACCAAATCGGTGGATAGGACGTGGTGATCCTGTAAGATGGCCAGCACTGTCCCCCGACTTGACGCCATTAGACTACTTTCTCTGAGGCGCATTGAAAGATAGAGTCTACCAGGAAGTCCCAACTACAATTGCGAATATGCAACAGCGTATTACTGCGGCGTGTGCGGAAATATATGTGGAAACACACTGGGATTAGTACAACGCTCTCTTGTTCACCGTCTACAGAAGTGCATTAATGCAAACGGTGGTCACATTTAACATCTGCTGAAGTGACAAAGTTTCTTCATTTAAGATGTTACTGTTACTTGTGAATGCCTTTTCCGTGCTGGATGTAATTTTAAAACATTACGTTTCTTTAAGCTATAGGCCACAGGTTTGTTTAGGAAATCGGTAATTGTGCCTTTTGTTCTATGTGTACAGTTCTACACCTGTGTTAAACGTGACAACCAGTGTCTCAATTGCCATCCTCTACTACGTTAGTTATTTCAGAAGGTACGAGGTTTAGAGAAGTGAAAGCAATTCTGTTATCAATAATTGTTTGTTTACATTTGGTTTTGCTAGAAAAAACGTGTATGTTCCATTTAAAAAGGTTATTTTGCGTTGAAAGTGATATTGTTATAATTTCCTGGATTGTGCTTATCCTCCCATTGTGTGACCCCCTGACGTGGCTACATTCCTGTGGAAGTAGATTTTTCACATCTTGTTTCATTTCGATAATTGAGGTCGCCGCAGACTTAGGTGGGACACTCTGTATATATTGTTGAAAAATGTCATATTATAATGTATTATATTATCTTATGAATGTGTGCATTAAAATCACGCTCTGAGCTTCGGTGTATAATAATTATCTAAATAATGTATCGTCATTCGCAGCAAGGCATGAGGTACCGTTATATAATTATAATAAATAAATATTTTGGAAATTTCCCGAGTTTTGCGTAAAAGCATGCTTTGATACGAGTTATGTTACATCATGTGCCTGGCCTTGCAGAACTTTGTATATGCAGTAGATCTGGCATCAGCGCGCTCCATTTAATGCGTAATGTCTTTTAAGGTAGAGAAGCACTATAGGCCCATTTGTCTGTAAAATGGCCTCCGTCAACTGGTGGAGAAGATGGCTAACCATCGCCTGGTAAGTCTCTTAGAGGAGAGAGGCCACTTGTCTGAGTGCCAGTGTGGATTTCACTCTCATAGGTCCACCACTGACCATCTGGTGCATTTCTGGAGGTATTTCTTTGAAAGGTCATAGTTTTTTTCGATCTTGATGAAGCGTATGACACCACAGGACGCTAGGGAATCCTTTCCACCTTTTACGAGTGGGGACTCCGTGGAAATCTACCAATCTTCATTGCGAACTTTATGTCCGTCCAGCTCCGTCATGTAAGAGTTGGTAGGAGATAACGCAAATTTTCATCCGGGAACATGAAGTACCTCAGGGTTCTGTGCTCTGTCACCTTGTTCGTGGCTGCCATATACGGCATTGTTGCCATACGTGGGCTCATGGTAGTTCCACAGCTGTATGTTGACGATTTGGCTCTACATTACAGCTCTGGAAGTACGGCAATCGTGGACGGTAATTTCAGCTAGCTATTTACCGGACCGACAGGTGGGCTCACTTCCGAGGTTTTCGTTTTTCAGAAGCGAATGCCTCCGTCGTCCATTTTTGTCGTCTCCGGAGTCCACATTTCTGAACCTTATCTCAGGGAAGCTGCATTGCCGGTGCTTGACATCGCTTCCTTGGAATCTACTTTGACAGCAAATGAATGTGGCAGCACCATATACGGCAACTTAAAACGACGTGCCTCAGGAAACTGAACATGATCATGTTTCTAATTGGCACTGCGTGGGGGACTGACCGTACATTTTTGCTACGGTTCTACCAAGCCCTGTCCTGGATAAACTATAGTTTCGGGACATATGGTTCAGCTAGCCCGGCAAACTTGAAAATGCCGTACAGTATCCACCATAGTGGCGTCAGGACGGCTACCGTTGCTTTCCGGATCAGCCCGATTCCCAGCCTACTCGCCGAATCAGGTGTTCCTCCTATAATTTAAAGATGTGCGTCAAATGCCACAACATCCAAGCTATCGAGCTCTCTTCAGTACCCAATACAACCAGAGGTACGCCAACCAGCCTCGTGCCATCCAATCGGTTAGTATTAGACTCGATAACTCGTGTTATGAATTAAGAGTGGCTGTAAGATCCTGGATGATCAAAATACCTTGTGGGGGGGCCTCTGTGGCAAGTCCCGCGTCGGTTAGATGTACACCGAGGTCCCAAGGTGGACACGGATGCCTCCGTTTCTCGGAGGACGTTCTACGGCATAGTTCACCAATTTCCGGATGCTGGCATTCTCTACACGGATGGTTCGAAGTCGGACGAGAAGGTGAGTTGTGCATACGTTAATGATGGTGCGAATACTAAAATCTCGTTGCCTGAGGTCTGGCGTGTGTATACTGTGGAGCTCGTAGCCATCTATGAAGCTCTGCAATTTGCACTAGAGGATGCACGAATTCACTTTCTTGTGTGTACCAACTCTTTGAGTTCGTTGCAGTCAATTGCTACATGTTTTCCGCAACAGCCCCTAGGGCAGTGAATTGATAACCTACTACCGGGTTGTGTCGCGCTGACACTCGAATCACCTTTCTGTGACTTCCAAGCCACATAGGAATTGTGGAAACTGAGTTAGCGGATCAATCTGCAAAAGAGGCCGTATCACTACCACCTCGACCAACGGAGGTACCCGCTTAAGATATTCGCTCTTGATGTCCAAGAAACTAAGAGCGATTAAGGGAGCTACTCGCGTATGGCGGAGCTCTTTCCGGTCACGGAGGGAGTCTATCATTTTCGTAGGCTAGGTCAGGCAAGATCCACTCACTCGTTCCCAATCAGGAGGGACGAACCCCCACTTTGTACCTATGGAGCCGTATTCACCGTGCAACATATTTTCTGACCAAGTGTGTGGATCCTGCTGTCGTACGGAGATACCTTGGTTTGGAGATGTCAATCAAACTTACATTATCCGTTGATGTGGTGGCTGCTGATTTCGACTTCCGTTTTAAAAGTGAGAGTGGGTTAGAGACAGCAATCAAAATTTAACATTGTGCATTTAATCGAAGACTTGTTCTCGTTTGAATTTCCGATTTTTCGTAATTTTTGTTCATTATTATAATTATTGCTTTTGTTTTTTTGTTTTAAAGATTTTCGATATTTTCATATTTAAGTGACCTCTCAAATCTTAATTACATTCTAAATTTGTGTATTTCAAACGGTGTTAAGACTGGTGGATGACCACGCAGTGCCACGCCTTAAATCATCAATAAATAATGTATCCGGTATAGTAAATGCAAAGTTATTTTTGATATTAAAACAGTTGCTATTAACTTAGTACTAGCATTGGAAATTCTCCACAGATCGGGGAACACCCTAACAAGAGATGAATCCGGAGCCACCCGAAATCAATATGGTAACAAGAAGAGACAAATGTCAACTAATAGCGGAATGGTGCCAAACATATGCAAAACTTGCGGAGTACACCTTAGAAGAAAATGTGATTTGATGAAACACACAATGTCCCATAGAGGTCTAAAGCCCTATCCGTGTGGTACATGCGGACGAAGCTTTACTAGGAAGCACACTTTGAAAACCCACATGTCAGTACATAGTGGTCTAAGACCATATTCGTGTCGTATATGTGGAGCAAACTTCACTCATAAAGGCAATTTGGGTAAACACATCGTAATTCATAGTGTTACAAAGCCATATTCATGTGATACATGTGGAGCAAACTTTCATCAAAAAGGTCACATAAAAACACACATGTTGGTACATAATGGTGTAAAACCATATTCGTGTGGTACATGCGGAGCCAACTTCACTGTAAAAGTCAATTTGGATAAACATATTTTAATCCATACTGGTGTAAAGCCATATTCATGTGGTACGTGCGGAGCAACCTTTAATCATAAGGGTCATTTGAAATCGCACACCTTAATCCATAGTGGTCGTAAGCCATATTCATGTGGTACATGCGGAGCAAACTTTTATAGTAATAGCCACTTGAAATCACACATGCTGATTCATAGTGGTCACAAACCATATTCATGTGGTACATGCGGAGCAAACTTTAGTCAAAAAAGTAATTTAAAACAACACATGTTAACCCATAGTGGTGAAAAGCCATATTCGTGTGGTACATGCGACCGGAAATTCTCTGAAAAACGTACTTTGCGTAAACATATGTTAATCCATAGTGGTAAAAAATCATAATCATGGGGTACATGCGGAGCAAACTTTTAGTCAAAAACTGGTATTCGAAAACACACATGTTTATCCAGATAGGCATTCCTGTGGTACATGCGGTGCAAAATTTACTAAGAAATGCAATTTGAAGATTCATTCGCTGATCCATTGTGGCCACGTTGATGTACATGTGGAGAAAACTGCATTGAAGATAACGATTTTTAGTTTCCGAGATGGCTACGTTACTCAGGACGCTCAAACGGAATAGACCACTTCGAGTTTATTTGTAAAAGTTCATATTCCGGCAGGGAGCCTCCGTGGCTTAGGCGGCAGCACGCCGGCCTCTCACCGCTGAGTCCGTGGTTCAAATCCCGGTCACTCCATGTGAGATCTGTGCTGGACAGAACAGGTTTTTCTCCGGGTACTCCGGTTTTCCCTGTCAAAATTTCATTCCAGCAACACTCTCCACTATCATTTCATTTCATCTATCATTCATTTAATCATTGCCCCAGAGGAGTGCGTCAGGCCTCGGCAGCCGGCACAGTTCATATCCTCGCCGCTAGATAGGGGCTTCATTCATTCCATTCCTGACCCGGTCGGAGACTGGAAGCAGGCTGTGGATTTTCATTTTCATATTCCGGCAAGTCAGTTACTCAAGTTAAACTTCCACTAAGACGCTTATCACTAATTCCACCTTTTATGCACGATATTATAATGTGGGTTCGACCCATCATTGGTGTCAACGTCAGCATAATGTGACGAAATGCACAATTGTCACAAAGTATATAAATAAATGCTTAGAGATTGTTTATCATTAGTTTACATCATATACACGAAAAGAAAATATGAAAGCCTTGCAGACTTATAAATTATCCTGCATCGTTGAATATTACTGAAAATGTGCAGTTAAAGATAGCCTTGCAAAAATTACTACGATAATGTACGGTACCTGTATCCAGAGAGATATCTGCCAGAATCCGAGGACGAAGAAGGATCGCAGTAACCTGTAGTCACCTGCTAAAAACATATGAAGAAATCACTGGCAAATAAAACAGGAGGGGTACGGCTAGTCATTATTGTGCCAAAGGAATTAACTTCGGGGTTGGTTGGAAATTCAAATCACAAGGAGAGTGAGAAAAATTCTAAACTCGGGGGATTGGGTAATATTTTTGAGCATACAAGTCCTATCTCACAACTATAGCACAATATATCCCTAATTATCTGCAAATTATAACTCCAAACTTCTATAAAAACGTTTGAATTACGTAAACACGTATCTCTTTGATTATTTATAATATAACAAATACAATAAAATAAAATAACGATTCCTGAAAAAATAGTAATATCTATCTAATCTAGCTAACATATTAAATACGGAAAGTAATTGAAAATCTAAGCAACCTACTATGCCCTAGTATGAGGTGGTTTCAAAATTACCTATCCCAGAAAGTAAAATTAGTGAAGGCCCTTCACTATTACATTAACCATATTAAACTCCATAAGAATCTCTTTAAGCCTGATTAATCCCTACGCTATTAAGTTAATAAATATTCGGTCTATATTTTATCTATATAAGTATTTATATATTCACTCACTCCGCTCGAAAATATTTACACAACTCATGAATCCTGCCACTAGCCTTGATCTACCTTGTTATTACTCGTTTGATCTGTTCAATAAATCCTAGATCACGATAATGTCAGCATATGCGCTTACTAATCCAATAAAAATACCAATAATGGTAAACTTCGTTCCATTTTAACTGACAATTATCATTGTTTCATGGTTCTCTGGTATTCCTGAGCCATCAGTAATAGATCTGAGCATCTTCCAACAATAAACTAGAAACAGCTGATCTCAAATAGAAATCTATCTGACTTCATTACAAGCGACTATCTCTTCCAACACATAAATTCCTATCACTGTGTCTTGTACACATATCCACAACATCACCTCGCTGACAGTCAATAATTACCATTTACTTGCCTATCCTGGAACAATGTCAAACTCGCACATTGCCACATTCACTTCAAAATGCAAACCTTCGTAACAATACGATGGAATACCATCTATCAGCTTCAAAATACACGACGAAACGACTGTGTTTCAACATTATCTCCAAAGTCAACGTCTTGTCGTAAACCATCAGCCTTCGGTAGTTAAAATTGCTCATATAGATCTCTACCATGAATATTAAATCAATTACTGACCTCTTAAATATTTTCCATAATGCAATTATAGGGTTCCTAATAATAATAATTCTAGTGTCTTCTGGTTTCCAAATGCGAAAAATGCATTCCACAATTCTTATAGTTTACACAATATTTCTTAATGGTGTTTCCTTTCTGCATTACAAAATGTGAAATTCGTTGTAGAAACCTTTCCTTGAAAATTATAAGGTTTTCTACAGTATTTATACGAGTATTTCTTATCACCATTTCTATCGAAGAATTCTCATAACAGAAAATCATACTTCAAAATATCTGTCCTCCGGTATCAGTCATATCAACTTTCGAAATTCTACGAAAATAAGAATGATCAAGAAACGATCATCCATCATAACAATGGCAGATGACCTCGTAGTTCGGCTCCTTAAATCCTCCTCCTCAATCCTAATAAGACGAAGAATAAGAAATGGATTCGCATTATCACAGAAATCTCAGATATTAAAAACTATTCGCAAATTCTAAAAATCCTTAATATCCAAAAATATGGTCAGCGACATCAAATACAAACGGTTCTAATTGTCTTGAACTCAAAATTCGAAAATCAACAACATTCAACTTCAGCTTAACTTCAACTTAAGCTAAAATCCAGATCGACAAAAATATCTACAATAGTCGAAAATGCAGATAATTAAATTCCTACAGCAAGATATCGAAAATGTTACTTCAGATAAATTTAAAAAGCCTTCGCCCTTCGAAAATACTACTTGTTGGATTCATTGTGCCTGGTGTCGACTTAAATTTGTCTATTTTACGTTTCTCTTGATCTTAGCTGAATAACGATAGTGCCGTAAAAGCATTAAACTTCCTGCCTCGTCCTAGATCGCCTTTCTCGTATTTCGGAAATCGTCTAGCATCGTCTTGATGAATTCCACGCCTGCTCTCGATTGGATCACCTTTCTGAACACCATCGCCTCGTTCTGGATACTTCCCTCCGTTCGACTCCGATCTCCGGCCTTCCCTCGACTTCTCAGATAGGACGCCTGAAAACCTCGTGATGAAATAGTTTTTTAGATATTCATAGTAGTAGTATTCCTCGTAATAATTATTGTGATCTTATTATCTGATGAATGTTTAAGATGCTGGCGAAAACTGTCGTCTTCTCCGCTTCATTTTAGTCAACTTAAAATATATCCAACATAATGCATTAATTACGTTTCCTCTATGTATATAGTACGCCTTCTCTTTCACCTTAACAAAGTTCAGAAGTCTATACCCCTATTTCAATATGAAATTCATCCTAATAATTTTGGAATTTTTAAATATTGTGAAATATTCATCATAGAGTAACTTTGATAATATTTAATGCAGTATCGTAATATTGTATAACTCTGCGGAGTATAATGTTCATTTCAACCTGCCTTATCATAATAATTTGAATTCATTGCTACAATTGCTCGTAATAATTACGTAGTTTAATATTTAATCTTTATCTCAATATTCAATTGTTCAATTCACTTCTATAAATGTTCACTTGAAGAATGACTATCATTTCAAAATATTCCAAGTTCACTTCCCAATTTTACATAATGTTATCAAGTCCTCATATCACATGAGTACGGTCTTGAGCATGCTCTTCACCCAGATTATCACTCCGCTTCCCGATAATCGAAATACTTTGCGTCCGCACTTCCCTGGAACATCGAGTAACACGTCTGAAATGATTCCTAATTAGCAATGAACAACTTCATAATGTATATAAATTATTTTTATTTAATGGCTGCCGTCACCCACGTGACCTGGGTGGGGCGCGACTTCCCTCACCTCACTTCTGTCCTGCGGGTTTGTGTTGTTGCCCCTAACCTTAGCTTACCGATACACGCGACTGTTTATGACTGGCGCGGCCTTTCCTCCAAACATGTATCTGCCAGTACGGCTAGACATTCTAGTATCGAATTTTGTGATTGGTTCGGCTTTTTCTTTGCGAGTCAACTGACATGTTCTCCCCACTGAACCTGCTTCTAGACACCAAATTTAACAAAAAGTAGGCTTCATTCCCTGCACTGTCTCAAATGCAATTCTTAACAATAAAATTTGACTACAGTGAAGACATGTATATGAACTCACGAAAAAAAAAAAATTCTTAATTAAAAATATATTTACATATCGTAATGACATCAGGAAACAGAGGATATATATGCACATTGAAAACAAAAGAAGACAGGACTCCGCGTTTATAATTGAGGAATATTTTTTGATTCGTTTTTGGGTCAAGAAACAGTATATTGTGTCCTAAAATTGTTATCAAATTATTCATTTTATGTTTGATCATGGCCTTTCATCTACATAAATTCCACATATATATTGTGCCCGTCTGTCCACCTGGGATGGACAGGCGACAACATGCGATGCAACATGAGAACAGTGAGAGTACGAGGTCAGGTCTCAGGGCGTCCTGGGTTATGCGGGCTAAAATATACTACACTCTGTCCCCATGTTCCATGTAAAGGATTTTGGAAAGATGTAGTTGACAACACAGAACACAAAGCGAAAACCACAAATTAAAAGGAAAATTATTTCACACTTATTAACTAAGAAACAAGTATGAAAAAAGTAGTCGAATATCACACGCAATTCCTGTAAAGTAACCTATCTTGCGAACAGCAAAGCATAATATCTAAAAGAATGAGTAGTGCATCTCAAAACAAAGGAAAGCTAGGTCGTAAAACTTGTTGAGAGCCTTTGTTCACTTTGACTATGGTGGGATAAATTCAATTGAGAATTCTACCCTTTAAAACATCGATGCACTGTCATCTATATCAAGAAAAATGAATAATTATTGAAATTAAATTTCCCGTATTTCATTGGTCTTTCATAGATTATTTACATTAATTACATATTCGGATTATGTTTCACACACTTATCATCCTCGGGAAAATTATTTACAAATCACGTTGAGGTTCAATTCAAATTTGATCAATTAAAAATATCTTGAATAGATTTTTCATAATTCACTCTTTTGCAAGGCTTTCGGAATAGAACGTATTATTATATTCCATAGTATAATATTCTGACACGTGGAAAACTATTTCGCTAGAAGAGTTATAAAAGAATTATTTAATTATTATAAACAATTTAATTATCACTTGAAAATTTTTATATTAGATTTATCAATTACTCAACACTGTGGGCTTAATTAATTCATAACACACTGAATTTGATTAAGTAATTCCATGAACTGTTTATACCATTAAATGTGACGTAATATTACCATATTTGAAATCAATCTTTCGTAATGTTAGGGGCCGATAACCTAGATGCTAGACCCCTTCAAACAACAATTATCATCATCATGTTTTATAATGACAAATATTACTTGGCGTGGAAGACTATTAGTTGGAATGGACCAAAATCTTACTCATCTGAAGCTTTATTTACAGCATTGCTACAACGGCTACCTGTCCAATATATAAGTGGGTTCACCACTAAACCACCTGAGCCCACTCTCAGGAACCACTCATATTATAAACGATAGCATTAACACAAAATCCCTATATCCAGCATTTATATTGTAATTTCAATTAGAATAATCAGCTTCACGTCCACTAATAGCTTGAAGATTGCCTCCCTCACTCCCAAATAAATTAGTTATAAAAATATCATCAACATTATTACTCAACAAGTTCAGTGTTCTCATTCTTTTTTTAAATACGTTTCAGTGTTTTCAAATTAATAATTATTATTATTATCATCTAGGTAAAAATTAATTTAATTTTTCAGTGCTATTACAGTGTTTGCTGCAGAGTGACAGTTAATCCTGCTGCCTCGGAAAAAAATACGGTAATAATTCCCATATGATTAAATCGATATGTGACGAAGTATAAGAGATGTTAGCATTCCCTCACCTTTCAGTTCAAACGTAAAATTCAAGCATAGTCGATGACTATAATTCAAAGTATTGCTCGATGTGCGAGATGATAGAAAAGAAAATCATGGCCTTAATTTCAAACTACAAAAAAAATTACATTATAAAGCTGGCAGGTCGTCTTGCGGTCCATCATGTATAAAGTGTCCTGGCACCACGAATCATCTGGAAACTCCGTCCTCCGGAAAGTTCTGTCCAAGCATAAGCTTGACGCTGGATCCAAAGGCATTGCAGTGCGCCGGGAACGGCGTCGCTCCCATTCTTTCATTATGGTCAAGCCTCTAGCCTCTCATCTTCTTACAGATGTTTCTTTGTATAGGCAACTCTGGAAGAAGTATGGCTGCAAATCTATATATTTCTTACAGTTGGTCATCGACATAATGTTCCGTTTCACTGGTCCCATGATTGTCAGTTTTATTATGTTTACATGGCAATGAATGGTGTTGCAGGTGAACGATTGACTTTAAATTTGAATTCTAGGTCCACTATAACAACTGTTTATGTTACGATCGTGATCGTTAAGTTCACAGGTATTTGTTTTAAGTTTGAAACGTTGTATTTGATCAGAAAAAACACGCCTGATTGCTTTCAAGTCCCAATATGTCAAGTCAAGTACTGACCTCTTCTTTAAGTCCACAATAATTATAATCAGATTGAAATATCCTTGAGATTACGTGCAATATCCACATTTTGAGAATTTGTCCGCTTATTTGTGAAGCGTAGTCTCACAATTGGTTACTAGTGCCACAAATATTGTCTTCTGCATTCACAGAGAAATAACAAAGTTAATGTTAACGTACCTTTCACTTTTGGAGCACAATTTATGTCAGCTAACAAGTTTGGAATATAATCCAACGCACAATTACTCTCGGCACTATCACAGCTTTAAAACATCGCGACACTATCACAGTTCCAAAACATCGTGGCACATTTGAGCATAATAACGTGGTGTATAGCCAACCGTCGCGTATCCCCACCAGCACAAGCCTCACTGGGGTACTTTTCATCTGTCTAGTCTGCCCTGGGCTTCAGTTTATATAGTAGCAGAATGTCAATAGTCGATATTATGTAATCGCATTAAGTAATGTTATCCTGGAAAGTGACTTGAAGATGTAGACCTGTTCACTATCCAATAAACATCTGTACTTATTGTCGTATTCTTCAGATATTGTATTTATAACGTGCGCATACCACCATTGGTTCAGGACCACGCTCTGTTTAAATTCTACTTGGCAAGCAGTGTGTCGCTGTCTGCTCGCTTCCACGCGCCGTGTTCAAACATCGACTCGCGCCAGCCATAATGCCAAGTCTCATCAGGGCACATCAGGGCAAGATGGCGTCACAGTGAAAGTGTAGTGAAATAGCAGCTAGTGTAAATATTTGATAAAAGTGGTAAAATATTATAACAGAGGTTTAATATCTATAAAGATACTTTCCTTAGGTCAAGTGAAATATGGAATATTGATGGTACTTAGAAATTCTTATTGATAATTTAATACACTTAAACTAAGTTGTGGGAACGTGTATCCAAAGATTCGGTGAATTCTTCAATCACTGTTTGAACCAAGTAGAGCAGCGGTGCTTTTACGAGTTTTCACCCGATTGGAAGATATACGTATTTCACATTCTTCTTTATTGGTAGGTAATTACATTAATTCATTTAGGTGGTAATAATTAACATAAATTTAGTGTAATTTGGTGTAAACATCAAGGCTAACTTAGATCTCTAGTATGTCGGCAGTAAACAGTGTTAGTGTCTCGTCAGGTAACGTAACCGTTACGGATTTATGCTCGTCGTGCAAAATAAAAGTAAAAAATGCAAATAAAATCATCACAAGATCTCAGGTAAAATTGAGTGAGGAGAAAAGTGAAACCGATTGTCGTAATGTAGGCCTAACGGTAATGTTATGCGAATGTCATAACCTGAGAAACGAACTGTCCTCAAAAGATGAAATTATAAAGCTGCTAAAGGAAGATATTACTAAGTTAATGGAAGAGTTGAATAAATTAAAAGGAAACAGAGATGAAAGCAAGGAAACTTGGTCCACAGTGGTTGCTGGTAAGGTAAGATTGAATATGCCTAGGTCTATAAATGGATTACCGGTTCCTGTAACTGAAATTCCCGTCTCAAATTCATTTGGAGCGCTCGTCGAAGAAAATGATGACTTTCTTCAAGAAGAAAAGAAGAAAGTGATAATGAGAAAATCCAGGATGATGCGGATATTTACGAATAGTCACGGGCGAGATGTAGCAGCAAGCATATTGGAGAGAAGCGGAGAAATGGAGGTCACTTCGACAGTTAAGCCAGGAGCACCCATTGCAGCGGTCACGAACGGGATGGTAGGAGAGTGTGCGTCCCTTCAAATGACTATGCAGTAATCATCCCTGGAGCAAACGACGTCTATAGAAATGAGAGTAAAAAGGTAATCAAAGATTTAAAGGGTACATTGCCATCCATGCATAACACAAATGTCATCATTGTAAACATTCCGCAGAGATACGACTTAATTTCCAAATCATGTGCAAATGCAGAAATAGAGGCTACAAATGGAAAAATTCATAAAATTTGTAAGAGTTTTCCAAATGTCCAAATTATAGATGTAAGTAAATTAGACAGGAAGTTCCACACTCGGCATGGCCAACACTTAAATAAGTTAGGAAAAGAGTATCTTAGTGATGAAATCTGCAAAATTGTAAATTCAAATGGTAAGAATGCTTTAGAGTGGAAGCAGGGAAATTGGTAAAAGAAGCCAAACGTGAGGTTTGGCATTCAGATCTTTTGATGTAAAATTTAACTGAGGCCAACAATGGTATTTCGGATTTGTCAAGCAACAATAATAATAACAATTATGATAGTAATAATGTAAATAAATCACCAACAGAAGCTTGCAAATGTAACAAATTTAAAATTTATCACCAGAATGTTCAGTCTCTCTATAATAAAATTGATTACATAAATCTAATGCTTAAAAATGAACTTAAAGACATCTAAGCACTATGTATTTCAGAACATTGGCTGAAAGAGGAACAACTCGAATTAATTCAATTCCGAGGGTTTATACAAGATAGTAAATACTCAAGAACTAATATTAGCCATGGTGGTACTTGTATCTTCTTAAGAAATAATTCAGATCATGAACAGTTAACAGCTTATGATTATCTAATTATGGAACAGGATTTTGAATTCTCTGCCATAAAAATACAGCAGTTTAAGTTAATAATTGTATGCGTATACCGTTCTCCGTCAGGAAAGTTTCCTTTATTTATAGATAAATTAGAATTGTCACTCAATAACATGAGCAAAGTAAATTTCGATATAATAATTTGTGGGGATGTAAATGTGGATTTCTTAAAATTTGATAGAAAGTGTGAATTATTAACACAGTTACTAATTTCCTATGGACTGAAATCTACAGTAAATACCCCAACAAGAATAACAAAATTTTGTAAAACCACTCATGATAATTTTTTTAAATACAGATAAATATCACCATTCAATAGAAGTCTATTGTCCGGGTTTTAGTGACCATCATGGACAAATACTGAGATTTTGAAGTTCCCGAAACAATCAATAATAATGATAATGGAGTAAAATCAAAGTACAGGTCATTCACTAAAACAAATGTTACATATTTCAATGACTTATTAAATAAGGAAACATGGTCAGAAATGTATAAACTAGAAAATGTAAATGATAAATTTAATGCATTTAACAGTACCCTAAAACACTATTTTGAAACAGCATTCCCCTTTAGACAAAGAACTGTTCAAAATAACAAAACTAGCAATTGGATAACAACAGGGATTATAAATTCATGTCAAAGAAAGAAATATCTACACAAATTATATAAACAATACCACACAACACCTGAATTCAATTTATACTACAAAAAATACACTAGCATATTAAATAAGGTAATAAGACTAGCAAAGAAAATGCATAATGATAATTTTATTTCCCAATCATCTAATAAAAACAGGGCTATGTGGTCCGTTATAAAGAAAGAAATTGGAAAATCTGCTAAAATACAAAGGATCATTACACTGACCAGAAATAATAAAGTGATTAATAATCCAGAGGAAATAGCAAACACTTTTAATGACTATTTTCTGGAAATTCCACCAAAATTATTAAATAAATCACAGGTAAATACACAAAATTCTAATAATAAATTAAATATATGTAGTGATTCTTTATTTATAAATCATGTCATAAGTGAAGAGGTAAGAATAGTTATAAAAGAGCTAAAAATAAATTCTGTGCTGGCATTGATGGCATCCCTGATGCAATTTTAAAGAAATGTGCAGAAAATATAATAAATCCACTTACACACTTAAAAAACAGTTCAATTCTCTCAGGAACTTACCCGGATATTTTGAAGTTATCAAAAGTAATTCCAGTGCGCAAAAACGGTTCAAAAGATGAATTAGATAACTATCGTCCTATAACCTTACCAACTGGTATTGCAAAAATTGTGGGAAAAAACATGTATAAGAGACTGATAAGTTTTATAGAAAAAAATTAAAATTATCAAACTCAAAACATGGATTCAGAACGGAAAGATGTACACAGACAACAATTTACGAATGTATTAATAATATACTGAAATTAATTGACAATAAGTAACATGTAACTGGCCTATTCTTGGATTTATCGAAAGCATTTGATGTTGTTGACCATAAAATCCTCCTTACAAAACTAAATCAATATGGTATTAGAGGTCTAGCTAATAATTGGATAGAGTTTTACTTAACAAGTCGTAAACAAATAGTAAGCTTGAGACACAAGGATGATGGAACCAAATTACCTAATGAAACATTGTCCAATGAGGGAATTGTTAAATTTTGAGTACCCCAGGGATCGGATTTGGGCCCACTACTCTTTCTTCTATATATCAATGATATAACACAGAACGTTCATTCACATAAGGAAATTTTGTTTGCGGACGATACAACACTCGTAATAAAAGGTGAAACTAAACAGGTCATACAGCAGTCTGCTGACTCCAGTAGGATATAAAGACCGGTTCTGGCACAGGGGCTAATGGGCAAAATGGCCGCCGCGCGCAACTGCCCTATGTTATTCTTATGGAGGGGTCAGTCAGAGCTGGGGCAGTGGCTAATGGGCAAAATGGCTGCCAAGCCCTGAGACCGTGAATAATGTCACAGGGGGAGTTCGACCGTGTAGTCGCTAAATAGAATATTTATTATTATTATTATTATTATTATTATTATTAATTTTATTAGGTAATTATTG
Organism: Meconema thalassinum; assembly: GCA_946902985.2. NCBI lineage: Eukaryota > Metazoa > Arthropoda > Insecta > Orthoptera > Tettigoniidae > Meconema > Meconema thalassinum. Next base: position 125,914,758 of record OX336397.1, read on the forward strand.
ATTGATAGCTTGCCACGGTGGGTGAATGGTTATTGTGTCGGACTACTAACCCCAAGCTTGCAGATTCGCTCTTGGTCGTGGTAAGTGATTTTTGAAAGTTGGCAAAAATTAAGACACGCATGTCATACGATGTAGGCATGTAAAAGAACCCAGGGAGAGGTCGGCTATGTAGTTGCTAACTGGAATATTTATTATTATTATTTATTATTATTATTATTATTATTATTAGGTAATTATTGATTGATCATGTACAATCAAGACCAGTCTTATATTGCCCCACTTTATGGTGTAGTGGTTAGCATTCTTGGCTGTTACTGTGGAGGCTCGGGTTCGACTCCTGGCTCTGTCAAGATTTTAAATTCTAGGCTGAAGGTTGGAATGGGGTACACTCAGCCTTGTGAGGCAAAACTGACAGGAACTGGCTTTTGATTCATACCGCTGCCATTCTGCCTAACCCAACTTCACCTAACCTAACCTAACCTAACTTTACCTAACCTAACCAGATCCCATCTTACCTTACCTAACCTAACCTAACCTAAATTAACTTCTAAGTCAGAAGGTACAATACATTTACCCTCATAAATTAGATATAGAGAATGTCCACCACGATTTAGATCCTCGAGCACATTTTTCTGCCATATATCATTAAAACGTGTAGAAAGGAATGTCTGATAATTTTCACTAACACAAAATACACGTTCACCATACATTGTGTCCACTTTTTGAATGTTAATGATACGGAAAAGAGTATGCATTGGTAATTCAGTGAGCTTTTTTCTCTCTAATCAACAGTTCTACCCCCATAGCATTGAGAATATTTATTGTAGTAGCCTATAAAGAAACAAAAAAAATCATATCTATTACAGTTTAGCTATAAGTGACCAGAACCACTATAACATTTTATTCTAATAAGGAAATTTCCATAATGATAAGAAAAAAACTTACCATAATGGTGGATTGTGTAAGTAAACGTCCTTTGCTGCTTGACGCCACTACTACACTGAAACTCATACAACAGACAAGTGAGTTCATGTTTTGCTGACGTAATCGTATGTTCCCACGCACTTACTGTGTGTTGCACGCGCCGTAGTGGCTAAATTTGAAACTAGATGAGATGATTTGCTGATGTAATCGTATGTTCCCCCGCAAGCACACGCAGGCCCCTGTGGACGGGTCCTTGTGGACGAGTCCCTGTGGACGGGTCATTGTTGACGGGTCCTTGTTGACGGGTCCTTGCGGACGAGCCCCTGTGGACGGGTCCTTTTTGACTAATCCCTTTAGACCGGTTCCTTTTGACTGGCTCATGACCCCTAATGATATAATGAAATTAAATGTTGTTCCACATGATACGCAAGCAAAGAGCCGATCGCTACTATGAATTAACATTTATGTTTTTGTTTTGTTTTTACGCATGTGCACTTGGGGTTTTTGTAAGAGGGCGGGCTTTTTGAATACAGATTTATAAATGAGTTATTTTTGTTTAAATTACCAAAAGATCCAAAACTAATAGGTAATTAGCTTTTTAACATATCATGAACCAATAAGGCTATGGGACTTGTATTAGAGGTCGTTGGACTTGAGGTGACATTTTGTTTTTGAATGTTTTTTTTTGTTAAAAGGGCCTAACTACACTTTTGTTAATATCTCGCTAACTAATAACCAGAGAGAGGGTCAAGGGAGGTGTCATGGGACTCAGGATGGTCAACCCTTTTCCATGACCAACGAATTTACCCAAAAGATTCAAAACAGCAAAGTCATTGACCTAAGATTTTATAAACTAATAATTGAATATTAACATGTGAGGTGTCATAGAACTTAGAATGATCAACCCTTTCCCATGGCCGATGCATTTACCAAAAATACCCAATACATCAAGGTCATTGACCTGAGATTTTACAAAACTAATAATCGGGTACGAACATGTGAGATGTTTACCATGTGTGATGAAACATAGCTAGGTAGAGAAAGAATAATTAGTGTAGGCTACATGTATTGTGACTGACAAGTCTTTTACCATTGAAACTTGTTTTCAGATCAAACTGCAGTATAGAGAGAGTATAGGTTGCAGGTATGGGTTAATAAATGAGAAACGGTGTACGCAAACTCTGATTTATCAAGAATTAGGAGTAGACTATCTTTATTTGATTGGTTAAAGAGGATAGCTAAAACACAAAAATGCTCAGTAGTTACCGAGACAAAATGATCGCTACACACAACAAGCTTTAAATACTTGAGGCTAATAATCAATACACACACACACTCGCTTGTTCTAAACTAAACTGTGTTGCTGTCAGTGCTCAGACAGTATGCTGATGACGAAATGCATTGCTAACAGAAATATAATCAATTCCGGTTGTCTAATGTTACCAGCTATCCATTTATTTATTTATTTTTGTGTTGCAGTGGTAAGCACTTTTAGCTCTTGTATTGGTAGTCTTAACTCGATTTCCAGGTCTGAGGCCTAGAACGAGTCGAACTAAGATACAAGGGCATTGTGGTGCAGTGGTTAAGCTGTTAGCCTTTCACCTGAGGGTTCGATTTGAGGTTAATATGCATGTCATAAACATATTAAACAAAACAAAACAGAGATAACGTTTAAAACTGATTACATTTGTGACTTTTCAAACTATTACTTGGATTACAAATACAAAAGTGAACTGGGTTTGATATACAGTTAATGCTGTCTATCACACACTCGACTGTAAGAAAGCCAAAAGAGCAAAAGGCTTAGGTAGAGCAGTGGTAAAATTGCTATATGTAGAGAACTACCTGGCAAAGCTATATCGCATAAACAGTGCAGGATACAATCCAGCAATCAAATTTGTATCTTGTGGAACAGAGAAATACACTTACGTGAGAAAATGCAAGTTCATGTGTAATATGACCTAACACACAAGTGTTCACCTGTGCACATGCATGATAAGAGCTAACAAATCACATTCTGTTTAGTTCGTACGTAACGTTAGGTTAGGGCTACGAGGCGCATGCCATTTGAGAGCAGGCCAAGGGATCTAACTTGGTGGATGGATGTGTTCTAACGAGTCATTTGTAGTTGAAAGAGAATAATATATGTTCTTAAGATGTTAAAACTGTGCAGATGGCACGTGCAGTAAGACGTCTTGTTATATTTCCTGTGTCATATTACAGACATGACAGAGAGCGCGCAGATCTGTTGCTATGACTAACACTGCAGTAATTTGAAACCCCACGTGTTCATCAAGACAATTGGTGATGATCATGCAAAGTTAGTAGTTATTGGATATTACACAGGTGTTCCTTCCGGTGTCATGTTGCTGACATGCCAGTAATTTGAAACCTCAGCTGTTGATCAAGACAATGGGTGATGATCATGCAAAGTCAGCAGTAATTGGATACCACACATCAACATGGACTAAATCATAAACGTGTTGTCATAACCTGCAGAAACCTCATTTAAAGATTTTAGATTTTACACTTTAAATTTAAGATTTTTTGATTTTTAGATTTTACTATTTTACATTTTTCTAAAAGAGTAAACTACAAGGTCAAATACCTAACCTCATTAAACCTAACTTTACCAAACCTAACTTAAGCTAATCCAAAGGCTAATGCACATACACAATGTATATAAGGTACATGCAACTATCCTTATGCTAGTCTTACAGGTTACTGTACAACATGATCACTACCCCAAACGGATTTTTTTTTCATTTTGTCGTTTACACATATGTCAATTTTCCAATTAACCCATTATTAGTTTTTTTTAAATGTCAGTTTTTAGTTTTTCAATTTCATAATATGGAAATCATGGATTTTGCATTTTGTTGTTTACACATTTATTAATTTCACAATTTCCCATTTTCAGTTCTTAAAATGTCAGTTTAAAGTTTTTTCAATTTCATGATATAGAAACATGGATTTTCCAATTTGTTGTTTTCACATTTATAAATTTACCAAATTCACATTTGAAGTTTTTAAATGTTCAGTTTAATGATTTTTGTTCTATTTGTTAATATGGAAACATGGATGTTTTACAATTTGTGTTTTACATGTCATGCAACTATTCTTATGCTAGTCTTATAGGTTACTGTACAACATGATCACTACCCTACTGGTTTTTTTTTCACATATGCCAATTTTCCAATTCCCCATTTTCAGTTTTTTTTTAAATATTAGTTTGAAGTTTTTCAATTTCATAATATGGAAACATGGATTTCGCATTTTGTTGTTTACACATTTATTAATTTCACAATTTCCCCATTTACAGTTCTTAAAATGTCAGTTTAAAGTTTTTTCAATATCATGATATAGAAACATGGATTTTCCAATTTGTTGTTTTCACATTTATTAATTTACCAAATTCCCATTTACAGTTTTTAAAATTTCAGTTTAATGTTGGTTTTTTTTCTTTTATTTGTTAATATGGAAACATGGATTTTTCCAATTTGTGTTTTACATGTTCATTTTGCATTAGGAGTGGAGAGAGGTGGGTAGTAATTAAAAATGTGCAAGCAGTGTCCATTGTTGACAGGTCATTGTTGACGAGTCCTTTTCATACAACAGAAAAGTGAGTTCATGATTCACATGCATTACCTAAAATGTAATACCATGCAAGTGTTTAACATTTTACAACTAACCTGTTAGTATGATTTGCACACTACAAAGGTTATATCTGTTCTGGTAATAGAATTATTTAGCGTTGGCTTTTATATTTAATATGTACAGTTTAAAGTGATAGAAAAGTGGTAAGTGGTAGACAAGTGGTAGAAATGTGGTAGCAAAGTGGTAGACAAGTGGTAGACAATTGGTAACAAAGTGGTAGAAAGTGGTAGCAAAGTGGTAGCAAAGTGGTAGAAAAGTGGTAGCAAAGTGGTAGAAAAGTGGTAGCAAACTAGAAAAGTGGTAACAAAGTGGTAGAAAAGTGGTAGAAAAGTGGTAGCAAACTAGAAAAGTGGTAGAAAAGCGGTAGCAAAGTGGTAGAAAATATTACATGTATTGTTAAGAAATAGTTTAAGCGGTTACATGGAATCATTACACAATAATTTTAGCATGACAAAGCTCATTTTCTATATCCAATAGTTCTTCCTCATATTTAGTATGAACAGTTTACACATTTATCAATTTCACAATTTCCCATTTACAGTTCTTAAAATGTCAGTTTTAAGGTTTTCAATTTCATGATATAGAAACATGGATTTTCCAATTTTTTTTTCATTTATCAATTTACCAAATTCCCATTAACAGTTTTTTAAATTTCAGTTTAATGTTTTTTTTTCTATTTGTCAATATGGAAACATGGATTTTTCCAATTTGTGTTTTACATGTTCATTTTGCATTAGGAGTGGAGAGAGGTGGGTAGTAATTAAAAATGTGCAAGCAGTGTCCACTGTTGACAGGTCATTGTTGACGAGTCCTTTTCATACAACAGACAAGTGAGTTCATGTTTAACATGCATTACCTAAAATGTAATACCATGCAAGTGTTTAACATTTTACAAATTAGCATATGTGTTAGTTTATGTGTGGGGGTCTAATGTTGGGCATTTTGTGTTGGCTTATTTCACAAGTTATTTTGTTAATGCATTTAGTGGATTTTTCTCTTGGTCTTGGAAAGTAAATCAGTCCATTTTATCACAACATAATGCTTACTGCCATGTTTGTAAGCAACAACAACACACTAAACTTTCAAAAAAATCTTAAGTACTCTAAGGTACTCTCAACTCGTACTCTTACCTCTATCCCATGCCAAGTCAAGAACATTATTTCCCCCCCCCCCCAAAATAAGTGATTGGTGGAAAGTAGACTATGTTCAAAACTAAAAAAAATCATATAAAGTCATATGTTAACTCTAACACCTACGTTTATCCCATTCTTAGTCGAAAAATATTATATTTTTTTAAATTTTTCTAAAAAATATTTGGAAAGTAGGCTATATTTTTGAAAACTAATCATTCTATAAAGTCATATATAGACTCAACCAATGGCTTTTATATCCTTAATCGTTAGAATAAAATATGGAATTTTTGATATTTTTTTTCCAAAAAATATTCTTTTTTTAAATGGACTATATTTTGGAAACTAGGAATTTTACAAAAAAGTGTGTTTGACATAAATGACAGGTATTTACCCCCTCTACCCACAAACCAAGTACCAGATCTCTGGGACAAAATCCAAAAATGTTTAATTGTGAAAGTAGGCGATATTTTGAAAACGTATCATTCTAAAAAGTCATATATAGACTCAAACAAATGTTCTTTAAGTTATTTAACGTTAAAACAAAACTTAACATTTTTTTCATATTTCCGAAAAAAGTCCATTTTTCGAAATTGTCTGTATTTTGGAAACTAAGAATTTTACAAAAATGTTTGTTTAACGTAAATGAAAGGTCTTTACCCCCTATACCCCAAAAATAAATTTCAGGACCCTAGGACAAAAACTGTGCAGTAGTGTGTTTTGAGGGGTTCTGGCCCCTCCTCCTCCTCACCCTCCTCACAACATGGCGGCCGTAGCTTAACTTAACCTAGCCTAACCTAACAAGATGGCGGCCGTAGCTTAACTTAACCTAGCCTAACCTAACAAGATGGTGGCCGTAGCTTAACTTAACCTAGCCTAACCTAACCTGACCTACGAGGTGTGATCAAAAAGTTGCAAAAATGTGGCCGTAGCTTAACTTAACCTAGCCTAACCTAACCTGACCTACAAGGTGTGATCAAAAAGTTCCAAAAATGTGGCCGTAGCTTAACCAAACCTAGCCTAACCTATCCTAACCTACAAGGTGTGATCAAAAAGTTCCAAAATGGCGGCCGTAGCTTAACCTAACCTAACCTAACCTAAACCTACGAAGTGTGATCATAAAGTTCCAAGATGGCGGTCGTAGCTTAACTCAACCTAACCTAACCCTACGAGGTGTGATCATAAAGTTCCAAAAATGGCTGCCATAGCTTAACTTAACCTTTGAGTCATTTTTTTTAACGGGTCCCGGAGGACGGGTCCTTGTTGATGGGTCCCTGTGGCGGGTCCCCTTTGACATAATTTGGATAAAATGCAAGGGCCAGTCCATAGGGATTAGTCCAAAGGACCCGCCCACAGGGACCCGTCAACAAGGACCCGTCCTCCGGGACCCGTTAAAAAAAATGACTCAAAGGTTAAGTTAAGCTACGGCAGCCATTTTTGGAACTTTTTGATCACACCTCGTAGGGTTAGGTTAGGTTGAGTTAAGCTACGACCGCCATCTTGGAACTTTATGATCACACTTCGTAGGTTTAGGTTAGGTTATGCTACGGCCGCCATTTTGGAACTTTTTGATCACAACTTGTAGGTTAGGATAGGTTAGGCTAGGTTTGGTTAAGCTACGGCCACATTTTTGGAACTTTTTGATCACACCTTGTAGGTCAGGTTAGGTTAGGCTAGGTTAAGTTAAGCTACGGCCACATTTTTGCAACTTTTTGATCACACCTCGTAGGTCAGGTTAGGTTAGGCTAGGTTAAGTTAAGCTACGGCCACCATCTTGTTAGGTTAGGCTAGGTTAAGTTAAGCTACGGCCGCCCTCTTGTTAGGTTAGGCTAGGTTAAGTTAAGCTACGGCCGCCATCTTGTGAGGAGGGTGAGGAGGAGGAGGGGCCAGAACCCCTCAAAACACACTACTGCACAGTTTTTGTCCTAGGGTCCTGAAATTTATTTTTAGGGTATAGGGGGTAAAGACCTTTCATTTACGTTAAACAAACATTTTTGTAAAATTCTTAGTTTCCAAAATATAGACAATTTTGAAAATTGGACTTTTTTCAGAAATATGAAAAAAATGTTAAGTTTTGTTTTAACGTTAAATAACTTAAAGAACATTTGTTTGAGTCTATATATGACTTTTTAGAATGATACGTTTTCAAAATATCGCCTACTTTCACAATTAAGCATTTTTGGATTTTGTCCCAGAGATCTGGGACTTGGTTTGTGGGTAGAGGGGGTAAATACCTGTCATTTATGTCAAACACACTTTTTTGTAAAATTCCTAGTTTCCAAAATATAGTCCATTTAAAAAAAAGAATATTTTGTGGAAAAAAATGTCAAAAATTCCATATTTTATTCTAACGATTAAGGATATAAAAGCCATTGGTTGAGTCTATATATGACTTTATAGAATGATTAGTTTTAAAAAATATAGCCTACTTTCCAAATATTTTTTAGAAAAATTTAAAAAAATATAATATTTTTCGACTAAGAATGGGATAAACGTAGGTGTTAGAGTTAACATATGACTTTATATGATTTTTTTTAGTTTTGAACATATAGTCTACTTTCCACCAATCACTTTTTTTTTGGGAGGGGGGGAAATAATGTTCTTGACTTGGCATGGGATAGAGGTAAGAGTACGAGTTGAGAGTACCTTAGAGTACTTAAGATTTTTTTGAAAGTTTAGTGTGTTGTTGTTGCTTACAAACATGGCAGTAAGCATTATGTTGTGATAAAATGGACTAATTTACTTTCCAAGACCAAGAGAAAAATCCACTAAATGCATTGACAAAATAACTTGTCAAATAAGCCAACATAAGACCCCCACACATAAACTAACACATATGCTAATTTGTAAAATGTTAAACACTTGCATGGTATTACATTTTAGGTAATGCATGTTAAACATGAACTCACTTGTCTGTTGTATGAAAAGGACTCGTCAACAATGACCTGTCAACAATGAACACTGCTTGCACATTTTTAATTTCTACCCACCTCTCTCCACTCCTAATGCAAAATGAACACGTAAAACACAAATTGGAAAAATCCATATTTCCATATTGACAAATAGAAAAAAAACATTAAACTGAAATTTAAAAAACTGTTAATGGGAATTTGGTAAGTTGATAAATGAAAAAAAAAATTGGAAAATCCATGTTTCTATATCATGAAATTGAAAACCTTAAAACTGACATTTTAAGAACTGTAAATGGGAAATTGTGAAATTGATAAATGTGTAAACTGTTCATACTAAATATGAGGAATAACTATTGGATATAGAAAATGAGTTTTGTCATGCTAAAATTATTGTGTAATGATTCCATGTAACCGCTTAAACTATTTCTTAACAATACATGTAATATTTTCTACCACTTTGCTACCGCTTTTCTACCACTTTTCTAGTTTGCTACCACTTTTCTACCACTTTTCTACCACTTTGTTACCACTTTTCTAGTTTGCTACCACTTTTCTACCACTTTTCTACCACTTTGCTACCACTTTTCTACCACTTTGCTACCACTTTGCTACCACTTTTCTACCACTTTGTTACCAATTGTCTACCACTTGTCTACCACTTTGCTACCACATTTCTACCACTTTTCTATCACTTACCACTTTTCTATCACTTTAAACTGTACATATTAAATATAAAAGCCAACGCTAAATAATTCTATTACCAGAACAGATATAACCTTTGTAGTGTGCAAATCATACTAACAGGTTAGTTGTAAAATGTTAAACACTTGCATGGTATTACATTTTAGGTAATGCATGTGAATCATGAACTCACTTTTCTGTTGTATGAAAAGGACTCGTCAACAATGACCTGTCAACAATGGACACTGCTTGCACATTTTTAATTACTACCCACCTCTCTCCACTCCTAATGCAAAATGAACATGTAAAACACAAATTGGAAAAATCCATGTTTCCATATTAACAAATAAAAGAAAAAAAAACCAACATTAAACTGAAATTTTAAAAACTGTAAATGGGAATTTGGTAAATTAATAAATGTGAAAACAACAAATTGGAAAATCCATGTTTCTATATCATGATATTGAAAAAACTTTAAACTGACATTTTAAGAACTGTAAATGGGGAAATTGTGAAATTAATAAATGTGTAAACAACAAAATGCGAAATCCATGTTTCCATATTATGAAATTGAAAAACTTCAAACTAATATTTAAAAAAAAAACTGAAAATGGGGAATTGGAAAATTGGCATATGTGAAAAAAAAAACCAGTAGGGTAGTGATCATGTTGTACAGTAACCTATAAGACTAGCATAAGAATAGTTGCATGACATGTAAAACACAAATTGTAAAACATCCATGTTTCCATATTAACAAATAGAACAAAAAACATTAAACTGAACATTTAAAAACTGCAAATGTGAATTTGGTAAATTAATAAATGTGAAAACAACAAATTGGAAAATCCATGTTTCTATATCATGAAATTGAAAAAACTTTAAACTGACATTTTAAGAACTGAAAATGGGAAATTGTGAAATTAATAAATGTGTAAACAACAAAATGCAAAATCCATGATTTCCATATTATGAAATTGAAAAACTAAAAACTGACATTTAAAAAAAACTAATAATGGGTTAATTGGAAAATTGACATATGTGTAAACGACAAAATGAAAAAAAAATCCGTTTGGGGTAGTGATCATGTTGTACAGTAACCTGTAAGACTAGCATACGGATAGTTGCATGTACCTTATATACATTGTGTATGTGCATTAGCCTTTGGATTAGCTTAAGTTAGGTTTGGTAAAGTTAGGTTTAATGAGGTTAGGTATTTGACCTTGTAGTTTACTCTTTTAGAAAAATGTAAAATAGTAAAATCTAAAAATCAAAAAATCTTAAATTTAAAGTGTAAAATCTAAAATCTTTAAATGAGGTTTCTGCAGGTTATGACAACACGTTTATGATTTAGTCCATGTGGATGTGTGGTATCCAATTACTGCTGACTTTGCATGATCATCACCCATTGTCTTGATCAACAGCTGAGGTTTCAAATTACTGGCATGTCAGCAACATGACACCGGAAGGAACACCTGTGTAATATCCAATAACTACTAACTTTGCATGATCATCACCAATTGTCTTGATGAACACGTGGGGTTTCAAATTACTGCAGTGTTAGTCATAGCAACAGATCTGCGCGCTCTCTGTCATGTCTGTAATATGACACAGGAAATATAACAAGACGTCTTACTGCACGTGCCATCTGCACAGTTTTAACATCTTAAGAACATATATTATTCTCTTTCAACTACAAATGACTCGTTAGAACACATCCATCCACCAAGTTAGATCCCTTGGCCTGCTCTCAAATGGCATGCGCCTCGTAGCCCTAACCTAACGTTACGTACGAACTAAACAGAATGTGATTTGTTAGCTCTTATCATGCATGTGCACAGGTGAACACTTGTGTGTTAGGTCATATTACACATGAACTTGCATTTTCTCACGTAAGTGTATTTCTCTGTTCCACAAGATACAAATTTGATTGCTGGATTGTATCCTGCACTGTTTATGCGATATAGCTTTGCCAGGTAGTTCTCTACATATAGCAATTTTACCACTGCTCTACCTAAGCCTTTTGCTCTTTTGGCTTTCTTACAGTCGAGTGTGTGATAGACAGCATTAACTGTATATCAAACCCAGTTCACTTTTGTATTTGTAATCCAAGTAATAGTTTGAAAAGTCACAAATGTAATCAGTTTTAAACGTTATCTCTGTTTTGTTTTGTTTAATATGTTTATGACATGCATATTAACCCCAAATCGAACCCTCAGGTGAAAGGCTAACAGCTTAACCACTACACCACAATGCCCTTGTATCTTAGTTCGACTCGTTCTAGGCCTCAGACCTGGAAATCGAGTTAAGACTACCAATACAAGAGCTAAAAGTGCTTACCACTGCAACACAAAAATAAATAAATAAATGGATAGCTGGTAACATTAGACAACCGGAATTGATTATATTTCTGTTAGCAATGCATTTCGTCATCAGCATACTGTCTGAGCACTGACAGCAACACAGTTTAGTTTAGAACAAGCGAGTGTGTGTGTGTATTGATTATTAGCCTCAAGTATTTAAAGCTTGTTGTGTGTAGCGATCATTTTGTCTCGGTAACTACTGAGCATTTTTGTGTTTTAGCTATCCTCTTTAACCAATCAAATAAAGATAGTCTACTCTTAATTCTTGATAAATCAGAGTTTGCGTACACCGTTTCTCATTTATTAACCCATACCTGCAACCTATACTCTCTCTATACTGCAGTTTGATCTGAAAACAAGTTTCAATGGTAAAAGACTTGTCAGTCACAATACATGTAGCCTACACTAATTATTCTTTCTCTACCTAGCTATGTTTCATCACACATGGTAAACATCTCACATGTTCGTACCCGATTATTAGTTTTGTAAAATCTCAGGTCAATGACCTTGATGTATTGGGTATTTTTGGTAAATGCATCGGCCATGGGAAAGGGTTGATCATTCTAAGTTCTATGACACCTCACATGTTAATATTCAATTATTAGTTTATAAAATCTTAGGTCAACGACTTTGCTGTTTTGAATCTTTTGGGTAAATTCGTTGGTCATGGAAAAGGGTTGACCATCCTGAGTCCCATGACACCTCACTTGACCCTCTCTCTGGTTATTAGTTAGCGAGATATTAACAAAAGTGTAGTTAGGCCCTTTTAACAAACAAAAAAAAAAAACATTCAAAAACAAAATGTCACCTCAAGTCCAACGACCTCTAGTACAAGTCCCATAGCCTTATTGGTTCATGATATGTTAAAAAGCTAATTACCTATTAGTTTTGGATCTTTTGGTGATTTAAAAAAATAACTCATTTATAAATCTGTATTCAAAAAGCCCGCCCTCTTACAAAAACCCCAAGTGCACATGCGTAAAAACAAAGCAAAAACATAAATGTTAATTCATAGTAGCGATCGGCTCTTTGCTTGCGTATCATGTGGAACAACGTTTAATTTCATTATAGCATTAGGGGTCATGAGCCAGTCAAAAGGAACCGGTCTAAAGGGATTAGTCAAAAAGGACCCGTCCACAGGGGCTCGTCAACAAGGACCCGTCAACAATGACCCGTCCATAGGGACTCGTCCACAAGGACCCGTCCACAGGGGCCTGCGTGTGCTTGCGGGGGAACATACGATTACATCAGCAAATCATCTCATCTAGTTTCAAATTTAGCCACTACGGCGCGTGCAACACACAGTAAGTGCGTGGGAACATACGATTACGTCAGCAAAACATGAACTCACTTGTCTGTTGTATGAGTTTCAGTGTAGTAGTGGCGTCAAGCAGCAAAGGACGTTTACTTACACAATCCACCATTATGGTAAGTTTTTTTTTCTTATCATTATGGAAATTTCCTTATTAGAATAAAATGTTATAGTGGTTCTGGTCACTTATAGCTAAACTGTAATAGATATGATTTTTTTTGTTTCTTTATAGGCTACTACAATAAATATTCTCAATGCTATGGGGGTAGAACTGTTGATTAGAGAGAAAAAAGCTCACTGAATTACCAATGCATACTCTTTTCCGTATCATTAACATTCAAAAAGTGGACACAATGTATGGTGAACGTGTATTTTGTGTTAGTGAAAATTATCAGACATTCCTTTCTACACGTTTTAATGATATATGGCAGAAAAATGTGCTCGAGGATCTAAATCGTGGTGGACATTCTCTATATCTAATTTATGAGGGTAAATGTATTGTACCTTCTGACTTAGAAGTTAATTTAGGTTAGGTTAGGTTAGGTAAGGTAAGGTGGGATCTGGTTAGGTTAGGTAAAGTTAGGTTAGGTTAGGTTAGGTGAAGTTGGGTTAGGCAGAATGGCAGCGGTATGAATCAAAAGCCAGTTCCTGTCAGTTTTGCCTCACAAGGCTGAGTGTACCCCATTCCAACCTTCAGCCTAGAATTTAAAATCTTGACAGAGCCAGGAGTCGAACCCGAGCCTCCACAGTAACAGCCAAGAATGCTAACCACTACACCATAAAGTGGGGCAATATAAGACTGGTCTTGATTGTACATGATCAATCAATAATTACCTAATAATAATAATAATAATAATAATAATAAATAATAATAATAAATATTCCAGTTAGCAACTACATAGCCGACCTCTCCCTGGGTTCTTTTACATGCCTACATCGTATGACATGCGTGTCTTAATTTTTGCCAACTTTCAAAAATCACTTACCACGACCAAGAGCGAATGTGCAAGCTTGGGGTTAGTAGTCCGACACAATAACCATTCACCCACCGTGGCAAGCTATCAATCAATAATTACCTAATAAAATTAATAATAATAATAATAATAAATATTCTATTTAGCGACTACACGGTCGAACTCCCCCTGTGACATTATTCACGGTCTCAGGGCTTGGCAGCCATTTTGCCCATTAGCCACTGCCCCAGCTCTGACTGACCCCTCCATAAGAATAACATAGGGCAGTTGCGCGCGGCGGCCATTTTGCCCATTAGCCCCTGTGCCAGAACCGGTCTTTATATCCTACTGACTCCGTTACGTGAGTGTTAACAAAATGGTCACAATATAATAGCCTTATAATAAACTATAAAAAAACAGTATGTCTAAATTTCCACACTATACAGAATAGGAATCCTGCGAAGCCCAATATAACACTAAATGGTCATCAAATAGAAAATAAATCAGAAGCAAAGTTTTTAGGACTATGGATACGACATGGCTTGAAATGGAATAAACATATACAATATCTGAATACTAAACTGAACTCGATGTGCTTTGCGTTACGTATTTTGAAAACCTGCACTAGCTTGCACACATTATGAAACACTTATTTTGCTTATTTCCATACTTAAGATATGGGGTCATATTTTGGGGTATGTCGCCAGATGTACGTTTAGGATACAAAAGAGGGCGATTATAATTATGGCAAGTGTAAGCACTAGAGAATCATGTAGACCTCTGTTTAAAGATTCAAACATTCTCCCACTGCCCTGTATATTTTAGGGGTTCTTCGTGTGCGCCCTCTACAATGTGGGGTTTGGGGAATGATTGGATTTAGTGTAGATCGGATGGTGTATGATTGAGCTGTCTGGGGGCGTAGACTTAGCTCTATGGATGAGCTTCCCGATTGTTTAGATTGACGGGATAGCCCGGGGTTGCGTTTATGGGTAAAGGGTGAGTTTACTGGATAGTGGCTTAAAGTACCACGGCGCTGCTCAACTTGCAGACGTCGCGTAATACTGGGAATGGCGGAGCGAGCCTGCTGACATGAGCTCTCGTGCAGAGCGCTAATCGGTGACTCAGCTAGAGCCTTAAAACACTTAAACAATCAACACATGAAGATCCTACTTGGATAAGGTTATACGGGTAGGATCTAATTAGCTAACTAAATAATCTATAAGACCAGTGCTAGTTAATAATGATTTTAATTAATACCTCTATGAAGAGGTGTGAATGTTTCTCAGAGCAGCTTTGTGCAAACAGATGTGTCACAGTACAAGTTAAGGGGTGAGAAGAGTGGAGATTTCTGTATGAGGTGTGATACTCGCTAATACACTCACCGGAATGGCAGCACGATGAGAGGTCCCACCTTCAGAGCTTCAGCACTACAGTCGTCACGTTCGTATCATCATGCTGGTTCTTATATGTTTTCGAGGTGCTACGTTTGCGTAATTGCACATTCCAGTCCGTTCGGCACACCTAGGGGGTCAGCGGGGGTCGACAGGAAGCTCACCGAGTTCGATGTAGCTCTTAGGCTGTGTAGAATGTGTTTAGGGAATATGTGAATACTTGCGCGAGAATTATGGGATGGTGGTTGTTTCCACCGCCGGGGTTGTAAATAGGGGCTGTATCCTACGGATACAACAACTCCCCTGACGGAGTTAGTCATCGTCCTCGATGACTGGACTAAGACTGAGGGGTGTTTTTTTAGATATAAATAGGAAACACCATCTTCTATCTTCAAAATCGTCTATCTTCTGTTCTTCTCTTCTTTTCTTGGTTACGTCGTCCTTGGTCATGAAGTCGAAGGGGTGAGTGGTAGAAAGGGTGTGTTTGACCTCGGGGTAGGTGAGTTCCGTGTAGAAGAATGTGTCCCAGAAGAGATGGGGTGTAGAAAGGAGTGAGTGTGTGGATTGGTGGCCGCCGGCTGGTCGAAGATAGCTGGTGGGTGGTCGTAGTTGCTGCTGCCGGGTTTGTGTATAGCGAGTTCGTGTAATGGTGTGGGTGAGGGGGGGGGGGAATATTTCATTCACATGTAATTTATGCTTTTTCACAGTTTTGGAGCCCTGGGCACATAACAATTAATACAATGTAAGACATGGTAGAGCAATAAAAATATCACATCTTGACATTAACATTTTCAAACATATATGAATGGTAATTGGAACAAAATATAAACAACAACAATGGGTGACTATCCCGAGGGGAAAAACATCTTGAAGGGTGTCATTAAGGACGGGATGAAAAACTGCCCTCGGGTAGCCAAAATATAAAGGTACATACAAAATTTAAGCTGTAAAATAGGAGACAGAAGAGAGACAGGGAAACAAATGCCTTGGTGTGTAATTTGAGGGGAAGATAAAAATGTGTTTATTGTGCGGGGGAGAAAGATGGCATTTTTTCAAGTTGGATTTTAGAAGAATAGAAAGGAAAAATAAAATAATGTGTGACAGTGACAATCGTGGTGTGTGTGACATGGAAACAGTGTAGATACATAAATCATTCGACTGGTGTCGGCCTTATGACATTGGCCGTAAGCGCATGAAAATTCTTCGTACCTTAGCACCAATATATATATGACCATAATTGTCGCATTATCCATACCACTCATTTGGTAGACCTTACAAGAGGAACCTGTGTTCCGGAACTTAAGCGCGCTAGACTCTAAAATTATCTTATCCACTATCTAAACAATGGCCATTGTAAATTATCTATACCTTCATGGATCGTCCCCTGTGGGTGAACGTTCCATCTTGGCAAGGAGGATCGTCCCTTACAATCGGTGGGTACGATCCTCGCTGCCGCAGTTCACCTCTCATTGCAGGTGCATTGGAGGATCCGTCCGATGGGAGTGTATGTCCCACACGTATCCCTTACCGTGGTACGGATATTATGTAAAAATGTAGAAATATGTGAGGGGGAAAGAAGTGTAAGAGCTGGGGGTGTGATAGCTCTGTGTGTGTAAGAGAGAGCGACTGGCGCGTGTTAGGGCGTTGGAAAAATGTATACAAGGGACTATATACAATATCGCCACCTGTTGGGAAAGAATGAAATGTAATAAAGTATGTATTCATGGTAGCCGACTGCAGCGTGGGCCTGTGGAAGAGAATGACATACCATCTCGTAGAACATACCGTATTATTAGTGCATATGTACATTGAGGATCAGTGTGACCTCCAACAACCGGTTGAGGTCAATGATTACACAAGGGATGTTTGTACCGTGCCCTATGGGCAATATTGGTTACCATGGTGAGTCGCTGGTGAAGTGTGAGTACCTGTGGATGTGTATAAAAACTAAACAGAGAAATATGTAAAACATACTGTAAATAAACACATTCGTGTATTAACATCTGGGAACAATTAGAGTATACATAATGGTGCTGCTATCGCCATATACATGGGTAGTACCCCTTGGTACCATGTGTTCGCAGCTGGCGTCCCATGTTGGAGCTCTCCTGGAAAAATACAGCATGGGGAAATATTATTGGACTTATACGGTTGACATGAAGTCAAAGGCCGACGCCGATCGATTATCAATCGATCGCTCCTGTATAATCGCATGATCGTGTGTCGCAATATCAAATTATCATATCATCGGTCTTACACGGCAAACATGAAGTCGAAGACCGGTGCCGATCGATTATTAATCGATCGCTCCTGTATAATCGCATTATCATATTTCGCAATATCGAAGTATCATATCATCGGTCTTACACGGCCGACATTAGGTCAAAGGCCGATGCCGATCGATTATCAATCGATCGCACTTGTCATTGTAATGACCATTAATACTGAGGGCTTAGAAGACTCAAATGACCTTCCAATACGCAGGGTGGTATCGAGATTACAGGTGCCTTTAAGGGCTTACACGTAAACCTTTGACTGCGAAATACGTAACAATGGTGTGGGCATTACAAAGACCTTGAACGACGTACAGTAACCTAGTGACCTTCGTCCAATGTGCAATGTGATATCGGAATGACTGTGACTAGAACCGAGTGACCTACTAATGCACATTGTGGTATGGGATACTGCCAGTGCCTAAAAGGATTTACATAACCTAGTGGACCCATACGTATAGTAGTTTGAAATTATCTTTATGCCTTGAAGGAGTTACCCCTACCTAGTGACCTCCCAAGCGCATTGGTAGCGTTGTCATGTAAACGTTGGAACGGTTGTGACTTATAGTGTATTGTTGCTTAGGTGCAATTTGAATTCCTGCCTCGTCTATCGCAACGTCGAATTATCGTGTATCGTCGCAACGAATTGGATGTCCCCGAAAATCATCAGGGATCGATGATCATTATGTTGGCTGCCCAGGCCCTCACGGCGCGCCTTGCCGACATGGAAATCTAGAGATCCGCTTGATCAACATTTATGTGGGCTACGCGTTCATCGGGGGTGTGGCCAGGAAAACATCTGTGCGCACTACCTCGGCCGGGAAAAAATTCATGACTTCACCTATATAATAGGACATTATATGTATTCATTCATCATCGGGGGTATGACCAAAAGGGGTCTCTTGGTGGTCGATACCTCGGCCCGAAAAAAATTCATGTCTTCACCTATAATGATAGGACTTTATAAGTGTATGCATCATCGGGGGTGCGGCCAGGAAAAATCATCTGTGCTCGCCACCTCGGCCAGGAAAACACGTTATGACTTCACCTAATTTGCAAAGAGGACTTTGGATTTCACCTTCCGCGTAAAAGGACTTGTGTAGACTTCACCTACGATGTATATTTGGACTGGCGTGCCTGTGTTCACGAACAGGTCTGAATCCCACGCATCAGGAGTGCCCTACTTACTTAAAATTAGCTAACTTAAGACTAGTAGTCGCGTCAGGCGTCCTGAATCTCCCAAGTTACTGGCTGGACTGTGAAAAGTCGTCATCACACAGCGAGCAGGGCATTCTGACCTTGTCTGATTCAACTCTGTTGTCGGAAATGGGTTGGCTACGCCCTATCCTAAACTCGATATCGTCTGACTGGTTGGGCTTCGTAGTTTGTCATGTCTAAGGTCAACATTGTAACGTCTATTCATCTCTATCTGCCTATGTCAAATTTTACAATTTTCCCATTTTCCCTCTATAATAAGAATACCTGTCTCCAAATGAGACCTCATATACTCACCATCCAAATGGAGTGTACGTGCGAGATTGTGTTGGCGTGTAGGGGGGGTGTAATTATTTTGGGGGGAGAAAGTCGGCACAGTGTGCACTCATTGCGCCTAGCTTTCGGACTCCCAGCTAATTCAGTGATGTTTTTGTTTATTCATATGTTAGTAGTTGTAGATGGGATTGGGAAGGTATGTCCCATGTTACTGGGTAAGTGTTAGACATGTTATGTTTTGTTATCAATAGGTAAGGGGATGGCGAGTACGGGATGGGTCCTGCGGTACTATGGGAATGCAGGAGATTTTTAATGGTGAGGAGTATTTTACTGGTCGGGTGTTAGAGATCCCCATGCAGGTAAAAGTACAACATGCGGGGTAAAATATAAATAATATAATAATAATGATAATGTGAGTAGGGGAGAGTTTTTATACTTCACTGTTAGCTCTCAACTCCGAAGTGTTCTGTCTAACACTTAGCTATGAGCGATATTGCTTGGGGCGCACCTTGGTGTAGCATGGTCACCGAGTGCCTTGCTTTAAGGGGAATATGTGGGGGATGGGAAAATGTGTTACTGTGTTAATGTGTAAGCTGTGTGGCAATAATTAAGAACTTGTTCTCTCCTCGAGTGACATCGGGCATCTGTACCCTGGTACGCTAATGCACTGCTGTCTGGATTTGATAGTCCGGAACTCCATCATCTATATATATATATATCGTGCTCCTGGTCATCTTATCAAACATCCATTAACCTCGATGGGATGGTCACTGGGGTGTATAAGGATACCCTGTGAATTATATATTACCCATTAGAAATACTGTTGGTAATATACCCTGAGGTATATCCAATGCTAGGTACTAGCTAGAACTTTATATAGATATATGTATATCCGTCGATTATCCATAATCGTAATTATGATGTACGCTGTATTGAATTGCGCGCTCCATGGCTGCCAATTCCTGTAAGTACTATATACTATCGCTGTATAACGGCAGGCTGCTATCCTAAAAGGGAGGAAGCAACTCTGTACTTTGCCTTATCCTATATAAATCGTTCCCTCTGTATATATGGGGATTAAATTCAATTACCTGTGTGCTCAGTTTAATATAATCGTAATGATTATATCCTATCCATTGTGGGGAATGTGTCTCCAAGAGACGCAATCTGTTGTGCGGACGCTGGGGCTGTAAAACATGTGTCCTACCAACCTATGTCTGTGACATTCAGAGTCGTAAGGAGTACGTCCTCTGTACACTAGGTGCAACTGGGGGTGTGTGGGGAATAATAATATAATAATAATAATAATATGCAAGTGTGGACCATTGTATGGGTTCTGTGGGAAGAACGGTGCATAATTACCGTGATAGACCTTCCTGGTTGGTAATCGTAATGGAGTGACTCTCCGACAATGTGTCATATTGTTGGTAAAAATTACCAGAAAAGAATGGGTGTATAAATATATAGAGGACTGTTAACATGTTCCCTGTCGTAAACAATTATCTATATCGGGACCAATCTAAGTGTGGATGTTCTGTTCAGATCTCCTCATGGGTGGATATTATAGCACAAGTAAGAAAAAGTGTGGAAGTGCTATAAAGGACAATCACAATGTGGTATGAAGCGTCATGTGCACTCCTCGCATAATAATGGTAATATGAGTGGCCTAGTGTTAAATGTTCACAATCTGTGCTGGACAAGGAATGTACTATGCCCCTATGATCATTGAAAATGCTAGTACGCCGGTACGTTGAGTGTAGATAATATCAAACATCGGTTTCTATAGCAACAGTATTCATATGTAGCGGGCTAGTGTGTGAATGATTGCAGTGGAAATTAATGGCTGCCCTGTTGGGTCATGTGCTATGATAACTGACTAAAGAAATAGTATCATATGTCGGGTGGGCGGTTAGAAAATGTGTACTGTTATCATGAGCGAAAGGCGCTGCGGTGACTGGCTGTATGGTACTGTAAGAGGCGTGTTGATTAGTCCACGCGTGTGATTGGACAGTACCGACTAGCGCTATAGAGTGAGTAATGGTGGCCTTTGTTTACATCGTGCGAACGCGTGGTCTGTTGTGTCAGTCTGATGACATTAGTGTATCTGCTGTATGTACTGCTGGTATACTGAATATTGTGTTAATTCTAGAGTGTAAGTAGAAAATCCTATCGGCTTCAGTATGTAATAGTGGAAATCTGTATGTTTTTCTCTTGTACGACTGAAAATAGTGTAGCCCTGGTGTTTCCTCCTCTGTAAGACGGAACATAATATCCTGATGTCGTCACCTCTGTAAGGCGGTAAATAGTATAATACCGATGTTATTCCCTCCGTAAGGGGGAAAATAATGTAGTTCTGATGTCGTCGCCTCTGTAAGAAGGCAAATAATGTAATCCTTATGTCGTCACCTCTGGAAGGCGGAAAATAAGGTGTGCTCTGGTGTCCTCTGTATGGGTTCTGTGTCCGCTGTGAGAGGAATATTGAAGTGGGTACTGTCTCCTCTCTAAGGCGGAAAACTGTATGTGTATATGCCTGGACCTGTGTAAGGCGGAAAGAGTGGTCTATGTATGCAATTGTACGTTGAATTGCCCGCTTGCATTATATTAGTATAATTATAAGTCTAGGTATGGGTAAAATATGTCTAATGAACAAATTACTATCTGGAATTGTGAAGTGTGCTGGTACAGGTCTGAAATTGGATGTGAGAAAGAGGGAAGTGTGGTTTCTAAATACATGTGTTATGTTTATGCTTACAAGAGTATATTTAATGAGTGAATTAATAGAACCATTGGGCCGTTGTGTATGAATTTCCTAAGAGTATGCTATAGGGATGGTATGTGATGTCTTTTGTTGTTTGTACAGCCATGACTCCTTAGTACACTGAGGTGTAAACATGAAACTGGAAAACATAAGAAATTCCATGTCCCTTTGTATATATGACTAGATATTTACTCACCGTTGTTTTTACGGACAGGCTCTTTAACGTAAACTACGATACTGACCCGCGAAAACGTTGAGTGATTATGAGCCTCGTTGTTAATAATACATATATATCGATGCAAAATTTATAATGTAAATGCCTGTGTTGGCCAAAGAATGATTCTGGAAGCAATTGTTAAATTATCGTGTGTACTTTATGGGATTTATATGGACGTTTGTATCCTTCTGTGGCCTTGTGGCTCTCGTTGAGTTATGGTGTTACTTTATGATATTCCGTTACGTCGCCATACGGCTGTCTACTACGGGCAGTTCATAACCTGGCGTTTATATGAAAGTATGATTCCCTGGACGGTCAGTAATGGGAATAGCCCAAGCCAAGCAGTCTAGCTACAAGTCCTGACCTTCGATGGCTAAGGATGAATGAAACAATTGAAGTTCAAATGAGGATTCCCTGATCGTCGGCTAAAATGGTGACGACTTGTTAGTGAACTGCCTGTATAGCCTTATGTCGTTATAATATGGTCAATTCGATTGCATAGAAAAATAAAATAGGAAAGAAAAAAAAACATGTTAAAGGGGGAGCTGGTTGAAGAGAAATGTGCGTGAGGATGTATGTTGCTGAGTAAACGTGTTGTATGTGGCCTGTGGACTTTGGACACTCTGTTAATCACGTGCTCGGAGAGCTGTAGAGATGTTCTGCAAAGTAATCTTCCCTGCTTCCGGTATAGTATGTGGATGTCAGCTCACTGTGCGCGCTCAGTGCGAGCATCTCTAGGCCTTGTCCAGTGAGGACTAGTGATCGTGTGGTGTGAATGTATCATGTACAAGTATGTATTTTCTCTTCCGGTATGTCCTGTTTCTTCACATCAAAGTTTTTGATTCATGGACCTGCTGTTGCCTCTATCCTTATCTTTAAGGTAACCTGTGTTATTGTGGTGGCTAGATTGTGTAGCTGTGAATGGTTACTAACCGATGTCAGTGTGATGACCGTGTCTATGTGTTGTCGGTCTATTTCCATTGTGAGGCAGAGTGCCCTGGAATAGTGGTGACTGGTAATTGAACTCTGGACCATGTGTACTGGCGCGTGTTAATAATTTGTATTTAATTGTACTAGAAAAGTGTTTCCCGAATTGTGTGCCCTATAACTGGAACTAACCGTGATCTCGCTGGGAGTAATTGTTATCTTTTTCTCCGTATGCCGTCTGGGTGTGTAGATCGTATAATACTGTGTACTGTTTCATTTTGTGCGAGAAATGCGTAATTGGGTTAATGAATCACTGTAGGGGATCGCCTCGGGGCGAAAATTTTTCCTGTGAGGCGTCCTACGTAGTATTGGATACAGTAGGCGTGTTGGAAGTGTACGTGGTGAGTTTTGGTGTTAGAGCGGCAATTTTATGTCATGTAGGACAGATAATTAGTGTAATTGTGTGTTCTAATCTTCAGTTGGTCGCTACCAAATGTATGTAGTGTCGTAACCTGTGTGTGTGTCGTTCGGACTCAACTTTGTACGTTCGGGTGCCTGTTAATGGACTTGCGGGTTCCCTATAAATTCTGTAGTGAGGGAAGTTGATTTGCAGTCGGTCGACTAATGAACCATTAAGTTTTTGCAACTGTGCGCCCGTATATCCAGAAGTGAGAGTTGAAATCTTGTGCGCAATTACTAATGTGTAGGTACGCTATTTTCTTGTTCGCGTGATGTACCGATACCTTCCTGTAATATTATACTCCTACAACAGTGAAATGGCTTGTGCTCCGCACGGCTGTGTGGGAGTGTGGTGGTCGCGTGGCTGGCTGCTACCTCCTGTACAATGAAGCACGGTGTATTTGCTGAGTGAGCTAGGCGCCTCGGATTACCGTAGTCTGCTCGTGTAGTGTACTGACCTTGGCCAGCTGTGCGAGAGTGTGTTCAGTTGCACATAAAGCTCATTTGCTGGAAATTATTTGTACATGAACATATCGTATCCCAACATGCAATAAAATAAAACACCGTGTAGGACTGGCCTACCTAATATTTTAACATGCAAATATATAACAAAAGAAAACATTGTGTATGAAGTAGGTATATTAATTGCAATGGGAATATGTGTCCTCGGCACTGGGAGGAGATTGGATCGATGGGGGTCTACATGGAACTTAAATTGCCTTGTGTTATATTAATGGGGTCTGTGTATACGTGTTTGGTGATAAAGTAAGTATCTGTGTGCACTAGGGTCATGTGGATGTGACAGTGACACCTAGTTTCGAGTGTGGACTACTGGATGCCATCACGTATTTGGCACTCTTGCTTTTGCTTACGTGGCATGATATGTCCATGGGGACTTATGGGGATGGTGCGACACGTGTAGCTGATTCATGTGACTTTACAGTCTACCTCTACATGTCTTGAACCCTAAATAAATGTTAAAATGCGTTGGCGTACATGTGTCCTCAATGGTGATAGTTAGTGTGCTATCTTGCATCTCTGGGCTTAATATACCCTTGCTGAGATTGGTAAAAGTATCTGAATGGAGCTCTCAGCGGGGCCTACGTGTCCTTTTAGTAATAGGATAGTGGTTCGATTTGGGTTTCCGTGTAGCTTGAAGTGCATTGGACTATGTGTATGCAATTTGTGTAAAAAGTGTCTTGCGGGGATGTGACTATCTGCCTGTAATATGACCATGTGGATATGACATCGACACCGAGCTTTGAGGGAGGGTTGCTGGGAGTTACTTTGTGTGTAAATAGCGTGATTTATGTTTCCTAGCGTTTATATCCCTGGGGAATTATCTGGCTTATAGGACATGGGTAGCTGCCTTATTTAAATGCGTGGCGTGCCTCTACATGCCTTGCCTTCGTTGATATATTTTTAGCTGTATTGGCTAAGACTTAGTGGGGGATCTTGTAGTCCTGGGATTGAGGTTCCATTTCTGTGGCGTGTTCATGTATATAAGGGAATCTATGAACCACGTGTATTGGAATAATGGATTTCCGATTGATGGATTACTATTGTAAGTGGTACATCGGTCTACCTCGGATGAGTATGGCGGCCTTAGCGCCTGGAATCCATTCCGGATGTCCGCCCTTTGTTCGGGGTGTCTGAAGGAGGGTGATGTGTGGTTTATTCCTCCTTCGATTCTCCGGGGGTGTGAATATGATACGCTGGTGTAAATGTAGTGGATTTCGCCTAGACGTAGGACTGTTGTTCGCCGAATTAGGCGATAATGTACCAGGGGGTAGTGTATCTGTGTGGATCTGAATGAATGTGCGTGTAGTCTCAAGTGTATGCACGTGTGCCTCATCCACGAGTGTGGGCCTCATATGTGGCATGTACCTATTGGCCACTGCGACCTCCTTCCTAAGCGGAGTGTCCTGTGGATTGATGGTCATATTGGCCATTCTGTGTGTAATTTCGTCGATGTTTCCCTCTAGGTGGGCAGGCTTGTGCGCTAATAGTTGGAACATGATATTGTCCGCCTGCAACTGCCGGTAATGCTGCCATAATTTGGTATATTCCAGGGTAAGGTCCCTAGCCTGTTCCGCGACTTTGGTGTTAACTGTGTTGACTCGAAAGTGTTCCTCCCTGAGCTCAAAATATTCTCTATAAAGAGCCTCGTGGAGTTAGTGTAAGCTCCTGTGTGCTTTATGAAACTGTTGCCTGCTTGATGGAATTGGGCCTCTAATTACGTATTGCTCTCCAAGTTTGTGTCAAAGGGCCCAAGAATCCTAATGTACTGGGCATAAACGAGCTCCTGAAATCTATGCAGGTAGGCCTGTTTATCTCGGAGGCATTAGTGCCATGCTATCAAGTTCTGAAATGCGTCCACCCGCTTCAGTACATTCAGGCGGTAAATAGATGCCATATTGTATATAAAAAAATAGGCTGTGTCAGTATAAAGGTATGTGCTAGCCTTGCGTGGGGCTGCTAAGGTTTGTAAATATGCCTAACTTGTTCGGGGGAATTCCGTACTGTGCGCGATAAGTATATATGTGTAGAGGCGTAATCTCTGTAGGGATGCGTTATTTATTACGTGTGTCATATTGTCCCTTAATAAATGAATATGCAAGTGTATTGGGGCTATCTAAGCTGTGGGATCTATGTCACTGCCTTTATGCATTCTCCCCCTTTCACTACGGGATTGGTGTATGCAATGGTCCCTATGGTATCCCTCCTATGGAACTGGGATTTTGGGTAATTAGTGAATGCAATTGTCTATCTACTGTGTAGGGCGTATTTTCTGTAGGGGGTGCAAGTGGTTACCTTCAGCTCATGGGTGCCTGCCCAACCCTATATCTATTTGGGCGAGATGAGTGGGTAATTAATTCTGTATTTTCTTTGTGTATACCGGACTATTTTCTAAAAAAATCACTTTCTTTAGGGGCTTGGCTCTTTGCTTGGCTAGCGTACTCTGAAAAAAATCAGATCTGGGGGGTTTTCTGGCGTTTGCTTGGCTAGTAAAAGGTAAGTCGTGATCTTCCGCAGAATCACGTTGTTTATGACCCTTTAGACAATGTCCTAAGACAATGTCGCGGTACTCAGCGCCTCTACCAATTGAAGGGGTTCTTCGTGTGCGCCCTCTACAATGTGGGCTTTGGGGAATGACTGGATGTAGTGTAGATCGGATGGTGTATGATTGAGCTGTCTAGAGGCGTAGACGTAGCTCTATGGATGTGATTTCCGATTGTTCAGATTGACGGGATAGCCCGGGGGTGCGTTTATGCGGAAAGGGTGAGTTTACTGGATAGTGGCTTAAAGTACCACGGCGCTGCTCAACTTGCAGACGTCGCGTAAAACTGGGAATGGCGGAGCGAGCCTGCGGACGTGAGCTCTCGAGCAGAGCGCTAATCGATGACTCAGCTAGAGCCTTAAAACAATTAAACAATCAACACATGCAGATCCAACTTGGATAAGGTTATAGGGGTAGGATCTAATTAGCTAACCAAATAATCTATAATACCAATGCTAGTTAATAATGATTTTAATGAATACCTCTATGAAGAGGTGTGAATGTTTGTCAGAGCAGCTTTGTGCAAACAGATGTGTCACAGTACAAGTTGTAACCGTACATTCCGAGGTCATCGTTGATTCTACTCAATGAGGGATACTTTTCTCTTACAAAACACAACTCTTTCTGGCTTGGACACACCTCCTTCAGACCTGATATACTCATGCAATTTATATATTTCACCTTACTCTACTTGCCTCCAATGCAATTCTTACTAGCACCATTCCAAGCACTTCATCAAAACACTTTCCTCAAAGCCTTTCTCCATTTATTGTTCTCACTCTAATTTCAACTTCTCAAGCACACATACAATAATCATCTCATTTCTTCCCCTCCATATCAACATCTCAGTAATCTAATCGATGAATTGCACAGATACTCTCATAAAAATCTTCCAGTATGGATTCCTCACAAGAATAGTCATAGAGTACTAATAAAAACCAACGATATATAAAAAACAAAAGAACAACGTAAATAGGAATAAAAATACAGATGTGTCACTCAATTTAGCATGGCCCTCTTCTCCTTTACTGGTTCACCATTGACAGGAATCTCTAAGCTTTGCGCTGAGGCCTGCAATAGCTCACCAGCAAAGAGTAGCCATGATCATAACCAAAAGTCATACCGGTGGTGTGTAGGTGTTTAAACAACAAGCATGTGGCTGGCCACGGTGGCCATGTTTGCAAATGCGTTAATCGATATTTCACGGTCCATACATCGCAGAGGCTGATGCGATTGTGAAAACACGATTGTGAGGATGGCCGCCGAGCCACATGACGTGGCATTGACAGGGTGTGGATGGGAAATTGGAAACGTGGAACATTGACATTAATAGTTGGGGCATGAGGAAAACAAGTAAGAAAAAGAAAAGAAAACAGAGTGTACCCATACACATTTTTTATTTATTTATGTAATCAAAGTACTTTTTACAATCGTTACATACATACAACTTTTTTCTTTACCCTAGGCTGTTATGGTTCTAGTTCTTTTAACCCATGGCTTGCTCTAAATGAGTTTTCCACGAGGAGTATGGACTGATGTTGTTAAAAACTGGAAAAGCAACAATGGTTTTATAGGTTTAAAAACTTGATCTCCTTCTTTTACATCATCACAGTCATCATCATCATCATTATTACCGGTATAACTATAATCACTATGATTATGTAGTCCTTTTTGATCTCTTTCCATGGACACCTCTTTTAGAGTTTGCGTGGCTTTTTATAGTGTAGTTTGCTTTACAGATGGCTTGGAAAAGGGTTTAAACATAACTTTTTGAGGAGATGGTAAGTGTTTTAACAAACAAGTTACTATGTTGAGTAGCACTTTTTTTGTTTGGCTTGCTTTTTTTGTCCTTTTGATAATGTTTTGTTAACACCAACTGTGTTTTATTTGGTATACCACATTGATGATTACCCACACTTAAGACCTTACTTTGTTTACGTTTTAGATGACCTGGACATTTTGTTGTTCTTTGTTTTGAGTACTGCCAAAATATGATGCTATTCACGTTTTTTCTCGCTTATAGTTATAAGAGTAGCCATGATAAAGGGGAACGTGGTTTACCTTTATTAGTTATAGTATATTCCATAGTAGCATCTGACTTGTACATTTGATCCGCCTACTACAAAGGTTACACCACTTTTGGTGAAAGAATGATATTGTGTTGGCGTTTTATGTAGGATTATGTTGGTAGCTTATGTTGGTAGCTTATGTTTGTGGCATATGTTGGTGGTTTATTTTTGGTGGTTTATGTTAATACCATATTTTAATGACTTTTTAGTGGCTTATATTAATGTCTTATGTTGGTGACTAAGGGGGGACGTTCATGAAAAACACACACTATTTAAAAGATGCACCAAATCCACAATTTTGAAGATATGAAAATGAAATTTTGTACCGTGCTTTATGTCAAGTTCGTGAATATACTGTGAAGTTCCTAGGTTATAATTTCAACATTAACTTTTTTGTAAGAGAATTTGAAATTGTGTTTCCAAAAAATCATAAATGTTCCTTTTCTCAGAAACTATTCAAGAGATTTCTACAAAACTTTCTGTATTTAATCTCTTTGTACACAGTAAGCTTCTTGCATGAGATTTTTTGGATATATTTAATACGAGAATTTTAATAATTTTTAAATATAATTCTGTACGTATAATATAAAATCCACCCAAAATTCCAAGCACTAGGCCCCATATCTCAGCTTATACACATACTTTTCGAATGTTCTCATGAGAAAACATTTATTATGTTTATAGAAATGTAAGTACAAATTTTCATAATCCTAGCTTTTTAAAATCCTGAGGAAAAGGTACTTAAACCTTGAAATATATGATTTTCAGGAAATGCAATTTAAAATTCAACATAATGTTTTTTCTTCTGTTACCTCTTTAAAAGGCTCCATAACTGTACTCAGGGTCCTCTTTCCCTATAAGGCTTCTCTTTTGGCTTCTTGTTTTCTGCCTCCTTTCCTTAAACAGGTATTCAACTGACTTTTAAGCCGCAGAGAGGCGCACCTATTTTTCTCAAGATGTTATGAGTAAAACCTCCTATCTCGAAGCCCATTTCATCCTCCCTACATTACCATCAATGAATACAATGACTGCATCATAAGTAGCAATTCTGACAACTGTAGCAGAAGAAAATGTGGTTTTAGGGCATCGTTTTCATATGAGTGAATTTAGAGACCCATTTGGATTCTGGGTTTTGCCATGAACACACTTTTTGAGAAGGTCAGGATCAGTCAGAAACCTGTAAGTGGGCTTGCCAACATCCAGGATACAATTTGGAAGCCTCTCCTTGTGAAATTAAGGGATGGTATCCCTCTGAGCCTGTAGATATTTACACCAGCCAATGTGACACAGATGGTGAATGGGATGTTTACCTGTTGACACCATGTGGAAATATGTAGCCCATACAGCACTTTTCATTTCACTTACACTGGACATGTTCTGTCTGATGGTCTTGACATAATGCACTTGAAGAGTGCATCTTCTAGCATTCAGCAGCTTCTGTAAACGCTGCACAGGGGCGCACCCAGGGGGGGGGGGGCTTTGGGGGCTTAAGCCCCCCCCCCCCCAAAACTGGGAACACTTTAAAAACATTTATGATATCTTTCAAGAAAATTGATTGCATAACGGGTTCCAGAATGTTTAGTGTTGGAACATTTTGCGATTTTCTACTGTTTAAAATAGAATTATGTTAGGCCTATATTTAAGCAACACTTGAGTGATAATCATATATAGGCCTATATTATTTCAGTAGGCCTAGTATATATCCCTCCTGCAGCGCTCACAAGCGACCGATTGTGAAAATGAGCATTCAAATGAAAGAGAATAGACATTAGCAATGACGAATTGCACTCTAATTCCATAAATATCAATAATTTCTTAAAAAAATGTACGAAGTGTGCGATTTGCAGCTACTGTTGATGTATGAAAATACGCTCCATAATTGCTGTTTACTTCACATTATGGTCGCTGTGACACCCGTTTCATGTCATTTTAACATTGAGGTCTTTGCTTTATAATTTTGCATGGATTTCAGAAACAGTTGCCTAAATCAAAGGAATGAGTACACAAATAGTGTGATTCCATAATTATCGAATAACCAATGAGTGTTACAGCACACTCAATCAGTGACAAATTGCATTCTAAATTTCTTAAATATCAATCTTTGTAAGAAGTGTTTTTTTTTTTGCAAAACCTATGGGAAAAGTGTGGTTTATGAACATGCGAGATTTCTCGCACGGGTCCGCTAGTAATATATATTGTATACACAACACGATCGGATATTTCCGTCCGTTGTCGTAACTATGCTCGGAGCAAGATGCGCGTGGGACAGCGGTGAAAATTTCTCTCACCAAGGTATTGTGCTGTGCTCTGTGTCAGGCGTCAAGTCGGTAGTGGTGTTTGTAAAAGTTGATTCGATGATAGTTATTGTGTTTGTATTTTCTATTGGCTATTGGTGTTCGTAGTGTGTCCAATTGGACTAGTCGTAATGGGAGACAAAAGAAAGTCAAACATCCAAAACTATTTTAAACCGTTAAAAATCAATAAATATGATGCGGTTAGTGTTAGTGAATGTGGCGATCCTTCAACGAGTAAGGAACTGTTAACGAGGACTGCAAGCATAGAAAAACAGCCAAGTTGTTCGTCAGAGGAGAGCTCAGAGGCAAATGTGAGCAGGCCTAAGGCCGTTGTAAGTAAACATAACATGGATTTGGACATTGGTTTATTTAAAAACAAAGTGTTGACGGACAATGAAAAGTTCAAAGTTTTGAATGACAGATGGGTTCCTCAGAGCAACTTTAACTTTTCTTTTAGATCGAATGGGAACCAACAACGAAAATTTTCGTTTCCATGGCTAAAGAAATATACCTGGCTTTCGTATTGTGGAATTGAAGACTCTGCATACTGAGTCCATTGTATGCTTTTTTCAAAAAAAGAAGTCGGTATGAGTAACGCTCAACATACTGGACAACTTGTTGAAGAAGGTTTTTGTAACTGGAAAAAAGCACTAGAAAAGTTTGAAAAACATGCAAACTCGCAGTATCATAAAGACTCATGTGTAAGCGCAGCTGACTTTAAAAGAGTTATGGACTGCCGAATGAAACCGATTGACAAATCTCTTGATAAAGGAAAAGACAGGGGCAGATGACCTCGTAGTTCCGCCCCTTAAAACAACAATAACTAACTACTAAAAGGAAAAGACGTCCAAGCCCAAAATAATGTGAAAAGAATAATTCCAATAATAGAAACTGTTATTTTGTGTGGCAGGCAAAATATCGCCCTTAGGGGCCATAGACATTATGGTCAGTTTCAAATCGACAGCAAACCATTTGAAAATGAGGGGAACTTAAGAGCTTTGCTCAGAGCTAGAATTGAAGCAGGTGACAACAATTTGAAAGATCACTTTGGGACATGTGGCAAAATTTGCTACCTATATAAGTTGGAATTTTCAAAATCAAGTCATCGATGCTTGTAACCAAATAATAACTGAAAAAAATAGCAAGTAAAGTAAAAGAAGCTAAGTTTTTTAGTGTTCTCGCAGATGAAACATCTGATATTTCAACTGTTGAACAGTTTTCTTTGTGTTTACGTTATGTAACCCCAAATACTTTAAATGGTTATGAAATATGTGAGCAATTTTTGAAGTTCATGCCTCTAACCACTACTACGGGTAGCGTATTGGCAAAAACATTGATTAAAGGTCTTGAAGACAGTAATATAGACATAAATAACCTACGTGGCCAGGGGTACGATGGGGCGGCTGCCATGAGTGCAAAGTTTAAAGGGGCTCAAGCGTGCATCCAAGAAGCTCACCCCACAGCAATATACGTGCATTGCGCTTCTCATAGCCCTAACCTGGCATTGTCGACCGCGTCTGAGGTTGTATCAATCAGGAACTGCTTTGGAATAGTGGAGTAGTTGTGGGATTTTTTTTACACTCCTAAAAGACAAGCAGTTTTAAAACAGTGCATTGAATCTGAGGTAAATCTTGAAACCAACAAGAAAAAACTCCTGCAGCTTTGTCCAACGAGATGGGTACAAAGGCACGATGCTATTTTTGTTATGAAAGAACTGCTGCAACCTCTTGAAGTAGCGTTAGAGGAGATTAAAAACTGGAATGATAGGGAGTCTTCTTCAGGAGCTCTAATACTACTAAACTCCTTAAGTCAGGGTGAATTTATAATTTCTCTCATGGCATCAGAAAATCTGCTTGGTTACACAGTAAACCTAAGCAAAAAGCTTCAGGGAACTGATTTAGATTTATCATCTGCAATTACTCACGCTGAAACTGTGATTGAAAGCTTAAAATCTCTAAGAAAAAATGCAGATCAAGAATTTCACTCGTTGTTTGAAGAAGCTACCAAAATTGCTAATAACTGCGGTTCAGTAATTTCGATGCCTCGAACAGTTGGAAGACAACTGAACAGAAGCAACATACCGGCAGAAACTCCAGAATTATACTATAAAAGATCTGTTTTCATCCCTTGGATTGACTCTTTCATTATTTCATTGGAATCTCGATTCATCAAGCATAAAGACTTATTAAAGAGTTTTGAGTGCTTACTGCCATCAGCCAATGCATCACATACACATAAAGAAACCTTCCAAGAAAAAATGCAACCTGATTTCTTACAGCTGTGTAATTTTTATAAGAATGACATAATTGAAAGTGGAGGAAACAACAAAGGCCTGCTTATGGCTGAGTTTGAACTGTGGCACAAGAGCTTCAAGACCTACGCTAATATCCCTAAAAACGCAATCGATGTGTTGAATCTATGTGACAAGGACTTGTTTCCTAATATCCACACATTGTTGAGAATTTTGTGTACCATCCCTGTGACTACAAGCACTGCTGAGAGGTCATTTTCTACACTACGTCGGCTGAAAACATATCTTAGGAATACCATGGGTGCAGACAGGCTGACTGGACTAGCAGCACTGAATATTCACCGAGAAATTGAAGTCACCAGTACAGAGGTAGTTTCCGTTTTGAAAAAATCTGCTAGGCGGCTGGATTTTGTTCTGTGAAATTTGAGTTTCCACTTTATTCAAACAATGTTAATGTTAATTCATTAATACATGATCTGTATTCAACTATCTGTTTAAACTTGCATTCAGTCTGTGTAATTAAATTCAACTTGAAATTCTAGAAATGTTAAAGTTTTTTATTATAATGTTAGTTATTAAGGAAAATTTAAATAACTTATATATTTTCTCGTTCAGTACATAAAATATTTGTTACAATCCATAACACTATGGTATACAATTACATCTCGTAACTTTTAAAATGTAATTTTTAGTTCCAATTAAATTTACGTATTCAAAATCAAAATGTTATTAATAATTTCCTAAAACCTATACCGTACTAGTTCTTGGTATAAACAACTCAAAACTTAGTAAATGATTGCAGATAATTGATGTTACACATCAATCTGACGATTCTGGTAGCTGGATATATAGTTATAATAGTGAGCAGAGCAATCCAGTCGTTATCACTCTGATCGTGATCAAAAGTTAATTCTTGATAAAAATCATGCTGTTCCTTTTTATTACTTGCATAACCTTAGCTCAATGGTACTGTAACTAAAATTTGTATAAAACCAATGCACATTTTGTTTAAATAATCTCCAGTCTAATAGCATCTTTTGTATTGGTTTTAACAGAGCATTCTACAGTATGTTTGATCTTATAGAATATCTTTTTATGCATATGGTCTCATATATACATATTTACATACAAGACTAATAATGGACACATTCACTTTCCATAGCTGAAATCATGTTATTGAGGAAAGCCCCCTCCAAACCAAAAGTCTGGGTGCGCCCCTGACGCTGCATATCCATTTTTCTGTACACTCTACGTGGCCGTGGCATTATTGAATTATGAACAAATGAAATATTTTCGTAAATCGCCGTCAGTAGCACAAGGCAAAACATGAATGGTTTCCTTATAGGCTAAACCAAGAAGCAGATTGATTGTTATGGTTTCTATGATACGGCACAGGGTCGCAGGTGATCTGTAAATACCATAGAGTATATATCACGGCCTCCTAGATGTATCCCGCGCAATTTTGCTTGAATGTAATCCACGGAATCGTTGTTGACTGTGTTAGTATCTAAGAGTTACTTCAAATCGAGGGTGTGGCAGGAAGGTCGCGCTACACATTCAATTATTTTTCAGGCACTTCGGATGCGATTTTATTACTGAAACTTTGGGAATTTACTGTCAATGAATTCTATTAATAAATAATAAATAAATTGAAAATTGACATTTTCAGTCCATTTCATGAACATCCCCCCTTGACAGTTTTTGTTATTAACGTAATTGATTGACTGAGAACCATAGTCAGAATTGATACTCTGGACCTTAGAACCACGGTTTCAACATTATTAGAATATTATTTTATTTTACATGGTGCTGCTTATAATTATAAGAATAACCATGTTAGAGTGGCCATGGTTTACCTTGATTGGTTATAGTATATGTAGAAAAAATCAAATGCTTAAGGTGTACTAGCTGTGGAATTATTCATTAAGTCATTGAATATCAACCCTTCAAAATACACCTACCTGGATACTCCTTTTGTGGTCCCAGCACTCGGCTTGATCATTGTTTGAGACGTGGGAGACACATGCATGCGGGAAATGATAATATAGCATTGATAGTTTTTGGTGGAATGAATGGTAAATGACTTTTATATACATATAAACTTTAGGATTAATAAAACAATCAAAATGTATACCATCACTGTTATGATTTCAAAAAATAGGAAACAAGCGTGTATGTTGTTCATTGTTTTATTATGAAAAGCATAATAATAATAATTATTATTAATTTAACATTTGTATAATAGTATTATCAATATAATATTATAATTAGTATCAACATATATAGAGAGAGACAGACCGTGAGAATAATTATTATTTTAAACATGAACCTAGGTGGATAACTTTTTTTTAATTGAATGACACAATGATTTTTGTCTTGCTAGTTTATACCTAAAATAATGGTACATCCTCTCACGCAAGACAGTCACAAGTTTAAAAAAAACATACATTTTAAAGTAGGTGATACTTATACAATCATGAAGAAAATTATTGCGTAGCTTCATTATTCAAACTTTCACTTCGATCGCATGATTACGATACAAGATATAAAAAATTAATTTTAAAATTTCGCACAGCCGCCATCTTGAGGTTATGTAAACAACTGAACAAAATTAGATGCCAGTGCATTACAATACGTATAATCATTTACTGTACCACATTTCAGTGCGCTCAGATGATTAAATCACGAGAAACGTCTATTAAAATGTTTCAACTTCGCTTGGCCACCATGTTCGGATTGTACTTTACAGGTTTTTGAAAGTTACATAGATATACTTGCAGCAGTTC
This sequence comes from Meconema thalassinum, assembly GCA_946902985.2. NCBI lineage: Eukaryota > Metazoa > Arthropoda > Insecta > Orthoptera > Tettigoniidae > Meconema > Meconema thalassinum. The sequence goes on from OX336397.1 coordinate 125,950,664, forward strand.
TCTTTATCACGTTGCAAAAGTTCGGGGTGATATCTGTAATAGTTTCAGAGATATAAAAAGCCCGTGAAATATTTCGCACAGCCGCCATTTTGAGGTTATGTAATCAATTGAACTAAATTACACGCCAGTGCATTACAATGTGTATAAACATTTGCTGTACCAAGTTTCATTATGTTTGGGTGTCTAAATCGCGAGAAAAGTCTATTTAAAAGTCTCAAATTCGCTTGGCCGCCATGTTCGTTTTGTAGTTACCAGGTTTTTGAAAGTCTCATAGGTGAACTTGTAGTGGTGCCCTCTATCACCGTACAAAATTTCAGGGTGATATCGGTAATAGTTTCAGAGATACTGAATGCTGGTGAAATATAAGGTGCGTTCAAATAGTAACGAGCCGGAGGCATAATTACAGAAACCAGTACCTGTATGTTAGAAGTATTGGACCTGGCTGTTGAGGCACTTATCCCACTGTGACACGAGGCGGTGAATGGCTGTCTCATAAAATTTCCTGGGCTGCGAAGTGAACCAGTTCCGCACGTACAGCTGGACGTCGGCGTCCGAGGTGAATCGTTGGCCCCACAGAGCCCTTTTCAAGGGACCAAACATGGCATAATGACAGGGAGAGAGGTCTGGACTGTATGGAGGGTGGCCGAGAATCTCCCATTGGAATTTCTGCAGGAGTGCCGCGACTGTGTTGGCCGCATGATGTCGTGCTTTGTCGTGGAGCGACCACGGCGGCTATGGCGTTCACTGTCACTCGGCGGTCCTGGGTAATGAGTGCATCAACCAGCTGGACGTTGTCATCGGTAATGCATGGGGGTGCCCCAGACCGGGCATCATCGCCTAACGACACCCGTCCTTCCCTGAAGCGCTCGTGCCACGCCTTGACCCTTGCAAGGGACGTGCAGTGTTCGCCGTTCACTTGTGACATTCGCCGATGAATGTTAGTTCCCCCTACTCCTTCCGCTGTCAGAAACCGAACGACACCTCTTTGCTCTTCGGTTGACGCCTCCATGTCACTGTTTGCAATGCGACTTGTAGCGTTGGACGATTGATGCATGCTGTTGCTCGCTTTGTATCGTCACGTGACGTGCACGCGTGCCATCTAGCGACGGGCTGTGACCTTCCACGCTCTGGTCGGAACCACACCTCGTTACACACGCCTCTATTAGCCGATGTCGTCACCGGTTTGTGCATGCCAGCCTCCGGCTCGTTACTTTTTGAACGCACCTTATATTTCGCACAGCCACCATGTTGGATTGGTGAAACACAATAAAATTTGAAGGGCAAGGTCGGGGTCGTCCGGAATGGTGCTATGATCTTACCGAGTTTCATTGAAATTGCTCCAGGCGTTTAGAAGTTATTAGGGGGGGACACATACACCATCACACACGCTCCCACACATGGACAAAAGGTGATCTCATAAGCCTATTTTTTCATAAAATGAAAATAGGCTAAAGATGATAAATGTCCATGAATTAGTACCATAGTTATCATATAATTACATTTTATTGTCACATATCTGATCATAATGACTAAGGCCCGGACGTTCATGAACTATTAAATCAATAAATATGCATGCAAAAATGCAGGAATTATTGGTGAAATATGCATCACTATGAAATAACTAAGGCAATTACGATCACTCCGTATCCTTTAGCGTATCCATTTTAAATACCGTATAAAGAAAATATGAACAGGCGGACATAGGCTATACGGTAACTACATCTCTTTTAAAATATCTCAAATAAGAAACGATTCTGTAAATACCGGTAGTAGAAAATGTTATTTTATGTAACATCAAGCGGTGTTGACCACCAATAGGTACCGTATGTTATTATGTTAACTTTTAGGTGTAAGTACCGGTAATACACAATTTTAATAGACGTTGAATTTTTAAAACTAAAAATAATTTTACAATGTTTACATAGTGAAAGCTGAATAAAAATAATTGATATTAACTTCCCAAAATAACTGAAACTTACTAAGTTAGGTATTAGAATAATTTCGCTGTTAATCTGTGATAGACTCTCGGAGTCCGGATAAAAATATACGACTTTAAGAACACGAAGTAACAAAAAGCGCTTCAAATTAATAGGAAATTAGAATATATCCTACGCCCTTCCAGTGGCGGATCCAGAGGGGGGCATCAGGGGCAAGTACCCTCCCCGAAAAACCAGTTGTTTGCTACATTGATATTGACGATAATAATGATTGTTTCTCGAAACTGCACTGCAAGTGAAATCTTTGCTCTATTGCCTGCCGATGTGGTCAATATTTGTTATCATATAGTATGTAATGGCAACGTAGAGCCTCCGTGGCTTAGGCGGCAGCACGCCGGCCTCTCACCGCTGGGTCCGTGGTTCAAATCCCGGTCACTCCCTGTGAGATCTGTGCTGGACAAAACGGAGGCAAACAGGTTTTTCTCCGGGTACTCCGGTTTTCCCTGTCAAAATTTCATTCCAGTAACACTCTCCACTATCATTTCATTTCATATGTCATTCATTTAATCATTGCCCCAGGGGAGTGCAACAGGCTTCGGCAGCCGGCACAGTACATATCCTCGCCGCTAACTAGGGGCTTCATTCCCTTCCTGACACGGTCGGAGACTGGAAGCAGACTGTGGATTTTCATTTTCATTTTCAGTATGTAATGGCAACACTGTTAATATAATCCCCACATCGACAGTGTTGCAAGTGCAGAGAGATCTTTTAGCAACCTGCAACTTGTCAAATCATGGCTACGAACGCGAATGACAGAGGAAAGGTTGAATGGCTTGTGTGTTATTTGTTCACCGTGATATAAATGTTGACGTTGAAAAGGTTCTAGAACGTTTCTCTAAAGGGGGTAAACGATTGATCGCCCTGGATTTTATTTTGTAATAGGCTTGTATTTTGCCTAGGATAGTCACCGAATAGAATCCCAATCAGTATTCAATACAATTGTTTTTTTTTTAAATTTATATTTATATGACTAATAGTGACTCAGTGACTGACAATGTTGGTACTATGTACATATTTTGTAACATTTGTGTAGTAGACTTGTAGGCCTATATTGTCTTCAGATAGTTACTATGATTGCAAATGTTTTTCATACATATTGGACTGTGTAATGTGCATTAAAATGTGGAAATGTAGGCTACATATTTTGTACAATTAAAAGTTTTTTTTACATAATGACAATGACTTGAAATTGAAACCAATAAACCATTTTAATATAATGAATTTCTTGTAGAATTATAAAATCTGGTGGTTAGATGTAGTGTAGTGTATGTCGATTAAATACAAATTTAGTACCGGTAATTTTATTACATATTTTCTGTAGCTACTCTGAAATCCTAGAGTGCCTCCTCCGAGGTGAACCTCTGGATCCGCCACTGCGCCCTTCTCAAGCAGATATATGCAATTAAACAGGCAAGGGGGAAAAAAATGATGCATTGTGTCAAAATAACCAAAATATGCATAAATATGCAAAAAGCTGATTTTGCATGAACTTCCGGGCTTTAATTATGACATTGGATTTACATATTTTCATTTTTAATGTAAAATTACATAATCTGTGTTCTTATTTCACATATTTGATCAAGATGGCAATTTTAAACATAATTTTACTTTACGGTAGCCTATTTAATATTAGGCTACCGTACTTTGGCCTATTCTGTCTCTCACTGTATATGAAAGTTTTTTGTCGCAAGAGAAATATACGGTAATTCGAAATAGTCTGTATGACAATGATTGTTCACCTATGGTGCGGACGCAGCCTTTTAAGGGGAAATAAAAAAGGGCTAGGTAGGTAATATTAGGGCGTGCCGGTACGGGTTTGCAGTGGCAGTTTTAAGAAAAGAAGATGCCAATTAAGGGATATAGTTTTCAAGTGGTATTTAAGCGGCACTATGGGGGAAGTAAGTTGCAAAAAAATCAATAGGTCACATCATATGCATACCTGTTTAGTGAGAATAAATGGCTCAAACGCACTTGCCTATCCGACTTGGCTGCAGAATCACTTGCAGGGCGAGGTTGCTAGCAATCCAATATCGTCACCGAGTTAGTTAGTACCTTCCACGTACTGTGAAGTACTACTGTATTTACAGACGTGAGTAAATTGCATAATGAAGATGATTCTTACATCCAGAGTTCAACTTGGACATTTTCGTGCCCTGTGCAGATTAATTTATAATATTCGACTGTCGAGGATACACAGATTTAAATGAGCAACTAAATACTTCATTACGACGATAATTATACAAATAACCCCTTGATAGTAGTATAACTTGGAAAAGGTTAAATACATCTTTCAGTCCCTTCCATTCAATGTTGGTTCTATGAGGGAGGTATGCTGTGTTTGGTTTGAAGTGGGTTTCTTGTAACACGAGGTGTAAGTATTGTCTTGTATTTTCTGAAACTCATTATATCCAGTTACTGCCAATTTCTTAGTAGGCCTACTCATAGTTTGACTTGAGTTTACTTTCGAGTTTATAGGATTGTAATGGATTTAGCGGAATTAATTCCGCCTGCCCCATCATAAAACCCATAAAGGACACTCCATTTCAGTGGCTGGCACCAGTAATTATTCATCATTCTATTTCAACTAATATCTTCTGAAGTCGAGCGCCATGGTCGAATAGGTTTTACCGCTAACCTCTTCTTCTCACAGTGCACTGGGAGGGTTGTGTTATCATTACCAGTAGCCTTACTTGAATCCCCTCATGTGTTATATATCATAATGATTTGGCGTACTGGTATAAGTACGGCCTCTTATAATCCTTAGGCGCACTTTGTGTGTTCTAGATTGCTGAACATTATGGAGCAACAACCATTCATTAAGACTGAGCCAGAATGGCTGTCTGAAACTGATGAATTCCCTAATAATGTAAGTTGTATTTATTATGAATATCGTGTTACACAGCTACCAAACAGAAGGCTAACCAAGATGTTTAATATTATATTTTTACGTACCTTAGTACAGTTATTCTGTCAGTATGTTTTATGATGGCTCATACTTGTATAATTATTTCTAGGAATCAATTGGCCCGCTACCCACTTATAATCTGCTGAGTAACTCTAGTGATATATATGAATATGTTCAGTAGCGTAGCCAGGATCGACCAATGGGAGGGGTTATAGGTACTCACAGGCGCGGATTCAAGGGGGGGGGGGGGGTCACGGGGGTCATGACCCCCCCCAAACGGAGATCAAATTTTTTTGCAAACTCAAAAAACGAAAACACAATTACCAGACAAATAAAACTTAACGAATTTTAACTGAAAAAACAGGTTTTTTTTTTCATTTTATTCAATACTGAATTATCTTTATAGGAATTATTATGTTCTGTTACAACTGTACATATTTACAACTTCTAACCTCTTGTATAAAAACTATTAGTTATACAACAAAATCAACTCGTCTATTTTGTTTAGCAAACCTTGTGATTACCGAATCGATGTTTATAGTGATGTCACGATGAATGTGCAGTAATGCACGGATAGGAAACTGGGGCTTTTTTCGCACCAAAAATTTTTGCCGACGTCCAAACTGCAAGCTTGGTTGGCAATTTAAGCTGTGACTTTCTCCCTTTGTCGGTACCAACTCGACTTGCCGAAACTGTTACGTACCTTGATCCTTTTCTCGAAGCTCGATGTAAAAGTCGCAAAACACGCCGTTGCAATTTGTACGAATATTTTTGGTGCGCTAAACGCATCAAATTTCTATCCATGAAGCTTGCAAAAAAATTGGTCTGGTTTTGTACGTTTGGTTATTTTGTGATTGCGTTTTTAGTGATACCTTTTTTCTTAACAATTTCGATTCTCTGACCCCCCCCCCAGCCAAACTCTAGATCGATTCTCTGACCCCCCCCAAAACCAAACTCTAGATCCGCGCCTGGGTACTCAAGCCAAATCTTTCAAGCATTTCGTCGCGCGACGTAGCCGCGCTCGTCAACCGTGCACCATGGTCGCTAGGGCAGCTGTGGTAAGTATGGATATCGTAGGTTCGAATCCCGGTGCTGACAACGGTTATCCTGAGTGTGTTTTCCCCGGGGTTTGCCACATTCCTTACAGGAAATTGCCGGGATAGTGGCTTGCTCAAGTCCCGGAGCGTCTACTCCATCCCTGTCCCTAATACATTAACACACACAACTACAATCACAGCAATACAGGTGTCCAGACACCTTCAACACACTCCCAACTACACGGGGCTGAAGGTGTCTCGAGTCCCTCAAATGAATTAACAACAACTCTACAATTATTTCCATTTCTCTATGAGATAGTATTTCACATGAAAAGTTTCATGTATTTGATGCCGAATTTTTCGAGTACCTAATACAATATGCTCAAAAGGCAAAAACAAAACAGTTCTTTAAAAAATTAAGTTAATTTTTGACTAAAATGTCTCACCTCAATAGTAAATCTAGAACATTCCTGTTCCCCTGTGCTGCCAACATGAAAACTGCGTATCTCTGAACAAAAGAAATTATTTACAGAGGTCTCAGCAAAAGTGGGCATCTCTTCTCACGATGTATCATGTTGATTTATGACTAATTCAATACCGGTACTCATTTTTATGTTTATTCAGTTTTTCCAACAAGGTCCTGTGCTTTATATTGCAATTAGCCCTGATTACCTAAAGTATCATTTTTGAAGATTTTTGTCACATACCAAGGTCCTTCTTACCTAACAAATGCTACCTGCAGCCAGGAAAAGGTTTAATTGCTTACACTACTCAAGCGACAAATTTCACTCATTTGTAACTGGGAGATAACCGTAATTCGGGGAATTGCTGAACATATATTTACGTAATATGAATAACTCGGCTGACGGTTATCTCATGCTCAAGATGTAAATGATCCCAAAATTAGTGTTAATGTACCCATATAATTTTCGAAGTCTTTATTAAAGCGTGTTATTTTTAATAAAAACTAGATTAATTTACATATAACTTCTCTCCCGCCAAGAAAAGAAAAAAACTAATATTGTCCCGCTGCGTGGGATTCAAAATAATTTGGCGGTTGCCTCAGTGTGAAATAAGCTATAAGTTATTTCGCCGCGGAAAAGTTAGATTGGCAACCCTGGGAGGATGGAGTTGTATTACCACAGTCTAAAATACACAGTCGCGAAGCTCGCTGCGTTACGAAATTGCATCTTCTATGTAGGTGAAGCGACACTAGCGTTTGAGGCGGCCAGCAAGCTGGCAACTGCCTTGAGCACGTTATTCGCGGGACAAATGATTTCACTTTTGCAAGGTTTTTTTGAATTTTAACTCAACTGAGTGATAATTTCCATTGTAAACATAAGTCACGTTAAATCACCAACTACTACAGAAAAAAGCCACAATGTTGATATACTGTACACTTTTAATAATACAGTAGAAACATAAAAAGAATGCTCTCTTTTTATTAGTCAGTCCTCTATAAATATCCCTAGGTACCGTTGTAAGGCGTATTTAATGAGTCTTACGTAGAATTCATAGTCCATATTAGTTATAAATTCATGTATTAGCTTTGATGATAGTCGCTGGCTTCTCTACATAAAACCAAGTCCACGATTCCTGGATGTAACGGGTAATCTCTAAATCCACTGAATGGATTTTGATGCGGTTTTCACCATTCAGTAAAGAATTTCTCTGGGAAGGTTTCTGTAGGAAAACATTCATGTATGACCAAAGGAAGCCGAGCAGTAACGATTTCAGTGAATCGTGTCGAAGTTAAACCTGCCGTCCGTGCGCCATTTAAGCTTACGCTGGGTAAACCATTAAAAATATCCATATACTATGAGTGTAAGAATTGGTCAGCCTGAATGTTCTACAAAGAACTGCATATCTTTATCTTTAATACATCGCCAACTATAAGTGATTTTACGTTTAAATTTTTTCCAACAATCTCCATTCAGTGGAAATTTAAATTACTAGCTTCGGAACGAGTTTACGAGCTAGCGAGCGAACCCTCACCCCAGCTTCGGCCAGCATGAACTGTCGAGTCGTGTCTAGTTATGACTTCAGAGAAGAGTAGACTATAAGTGTTTGGAGTTTCGCTGTTCACCTCGGCTTTTCTGAATTGCGTTTAAGACCTACCGTCCGTGCGCCTTTTAAGCTTAAGCTGAGTAACCCCTTTAAGATACCAGGCGAAGCCGGGGCGGGTTGATAGTATGGGTATAATATCAAATTCTTAACCATATCAAAAGCTAGTTATTCTGTAAAATTGAGTAACATAGTTAATTAGTAAAAATACCAGTGTGATTTGTGAAATGAAAAGTATAAAAAGATCTTAAGGTCTTAAATTGCTCAATTGTAGGTACTTCCTATTTTTTCTGTGGGTTTGAAACCTTTCATTCCTGAAGTTGACAAAATAATACAATGCCAATTTTACAAAATATCGGCAATAACAATTGTGTACCGTACCTTCACAGCAGCCATGTGGGAGACCAGGTATTTCATAAGAGAATTAACAAACAGTCTAACACATCTAAGTTTGTGAGCATTATCCTGACGACATAAATTGGCTTGCTTCCAAAGGATTCGAGAATAAGTTTATATTATAGTACAAAATCTTTATTCATTAAATCAGCTCTCTGACTATTAAAAAGCCATTTTCTACATCTGAAAATTAAAATTTCGGCACGCGTTTGTGATGATATCTTTTACGCTTACTTAGCCTACCGTATGTCTTAATTTTCAAAATGCATAGATATTTATATTTGATTTGCAGCCAATGGCCATAGCTGGGCATTTTACATGAACGCCCATAGGTTCCCCAAAGTCAAGTAGTTCCAACCTAAGCTACCAGATGCCACTGTCACTGAAACGCAACGGCGAATGTTTGAACTTGATAAAGCGTGTCTAACCCAATAGAATACAAATTTTGGCTACCCTCTACCTATTGTAGTTGTAAGTTCTTTTACGTGCCATAATTCTATGACATGGGCCCGACGACTTCGACTGGGTTTGAACCCGCGATCCTGGCCATAGCAGTTCAGCATGCTACCGACTACGCCTACAAAGTCATGCATAGATATCCTACCGAGACATATAACCGACTGGCTCCGTGGCTCAGCGGTAACGTTCTCGCCTGCTGTGCCGAAGGTTGCAGGATCTAATCCTGGCGCAGTCAGCTGGCATTTAAGGGTGCATAAATGCGAGGGAACCGTGTCTGTAGATTTACTGGCACGTTAAAGATCCCCTTCAGGGCAAAATTCCGGCACCCCGGTGTCTCTAAAAGCCACAGTAGTTAAAAGGGGGCCAACGGCCTAGCCGTGTTGCAACACCAGTTCCCATGAGAACTCCGCAGTTAAGCAACATTGGGCGCAGTCGGAACTTGGATGGTATGCCGGTTCTAGGCCCTGTGCCCTGTTGGCCAACATAAGGAGGAGCGGAAAAGCCCTGACCACCCTACCGCACTAAAACTCCGCTGGGGGTAGCCTCTTCGGAGGCTCGGACCTGCCTCCGGTCAGAATACCAATTAAATTAGTTAAAACGGACCTAAAACCAATAACATTATTATTGATTTATAACCAGTTAAAGACCTAGTTCCGTTGTTAGATTGAAGAGCTTTATAATACTTACAACTGCGTATCCCAATTAATTGGGGTCGCCGGAGCCAATGAGGCTCATTTAGGTTTTGGCCGGAGATTTAAGGCCGGATGCCCTTCCTGTCGCCACGTAATTTTTCAGGTGAAAATTCCACCCCACTGTCACCGAGATTGGAACTCCGGCCGTCCGGGTGATTGACAAGCCGCTAAGCCACTGCACCTTCACGCTTCCCTTGAAAAGCTTTATAATAGTAGCCTAAAATCCATACATCAAATCTTACCTTTTAGGATCCTTTGGAAACTCAGGTGTCGTCTTGCTATTTGAACAGTCTGACTTCCCAGTCGGTCAACACGAATACACCCAATTAGATTGGGCGAGGAGTAAAAATTAATTTCCCTGTATAATTCATAATACAATAATTATTTATACAATTAACAAAACGCTTCTCACACAAACCCCCCCCCCCCTTTAAGTGATAAGTGTTTTATTAAGTGTATAAACGATTCATGTATTTTATTTCAGGCATTAGGAGATAAAATTGTCACTGCCCACCAAATCTAATTGGTACACTCGTGTTGATCGCCTGAAAAGCGATCATACAGGTTACTTAGCAACACTGAAATATTGCTCCTAATATTAGATCTGTTTATTAAACTGCACATCTCCTCTTTTAAAGCACATGTTTAATTAAGTATATAACCTTTACACAATGCTCACATACAGTTCATCCAGCAACAATAACATACACCAACATAGCGCTGTCGGCACATTCTTGCTGGCTGCATGAGAGCATTATTGTCTCGTGGTAGAAAAATATAAGCCAAGCTTCGCGATCTGTAGGTAGACTGTGGTTATACGTTGTCATGAAGACGTGTGTAGCCACCAATGGGGAACCGGACCGAAAGGCGACAACAGTTCATCACCACAGACACAAATCACAAACTACCGATTTTCCAATGGGGGGGTTCTAAAGCCCCCCTAACCCCCTCCTGGCTACGCCACTGGATATGTTCACAGTGCTTGTACCCTGGGCCCAATTGTAGGTGAAATCTATACCACATTTTATGCTAACAGTAGTACAATTCTTGGTAATGCAAGTTTAATTCACTGGCACCCTGGGCTCTATTGTACGTGATGTCCACAACGCATATTATGCTAACAGTAGCTGGTTTATTCGTGATGCAGGTTCACTCTGCTTGCACTCTGGGCCCTATTGTACGTCATGTCCACAACACATGTTATGCTAACAGTAGCTGGTTTATTCGTGATGCAGGTTCACTATACTGGCACCCTGGGCCCTATTGTAGGTGAAGTCCACACCACATGCTGTGCTAACAGTAGCTAATTTATTGGCAATGCAGGTTTGTTCCGCTGGCACCCTGGGCCCTATTGTAGGTGAAGCCCACACCACATGCTGTGCTAACAGTAGCTAATTTATTGGCAATGCAGATGTCTGCTGGTACCCTCGACCCTATTGTACGTGAATTCCACACACATGTTGTGCTAACTTTAGCTAATTTATTGGTAACTAGGAGAAGTACCCCTTCTTCGAACGGTGTTCGGTGTTAATACCAGACATTATCAATTGAGTTACTGTTCCAATGGTTAGCGGTTTGTCATTCTTTCATAAGTTTATCAGAACGCAGATGGTTTTCTGGGAATATCACACACGCTATTAATTTTAGGACCTTAAAATGTGGTTTTCGGAGACCCTTTATAGACTCCCGAATTTTGTGTCTCACATTGAGAAGCGCAACATATGCTATGGTCGTCCTTCTAGGATAATTTTTATATGTCGCCTATTTTAGCATGTATTTTGAGAAGTTATTCCCTATATCCACCTTTCTACTGTTTGAAAAGTACGGTGAAGAGTTTTATAAATGATTGGTCTATTGACTCTCATGGATACCATACCTAATTTTACGACGCACCATGCATCCGAACACGAGTTATAGGAGTACATAAAGATACACAGTAAGACAATCAATTCTATTGTCTACAACATATCACCCAGATATCCAACTATGGGTATATCTACCACACAGTATCAAACAAAATCATCCTTACGATGAACCCGTATGTCGGCAAAGAAAAGAAAAAAAAAAGATTAGTTTAAATGAGCTCTCAAACTAAATTCACCAAACGTGTACTTCCTGACGTGAAATAGAATTGAAAGCCTTGTAGGCGAAACGCAATACACGTCACATAAAAATTGACCCTCTACGTTGTGTTAGGTCCCCATACACAGGAAGACCCCTTTCATAAATTATAAAGGCTTCTGGTGCATGAAAATTCAGGTTCTTTAGCCTCAAATGACCCAAATTCCTAAAAGCCGCAAAAAAAATGCTGATTCAATTCAGGAATTTTTGAAAATAAGGTTGGTGTTTGGAGATATAATAGACATTCTGTACTATAATATCGCACGTGAAAATTGCGTGAAAACATTCTAGGTTACCCCTTGACGCCCTTAATTGCATTGATAAATTATACAGTATAAGTTGGTTCTGTGATAACCTTATAGCCATTTGCAAACATTCACAGAAATATAATAAATGGAGTGACATTGCTTCTTACAGAAATAAAAGGAAAGTTGGATGTCACCCCTTGAGATAATGTTGTCATGGTTACCGACCTGCATTCCTTCATTAGTTTGTTAAATTAAATTAAATTAGTGTGATGGGAATATCTCAGAAACAGTTGGTTTTAGAGCCTTATAATGTAGTTTTCGAGGACCCTTTAGGGCCCCCAAGTTTTGTTTCTCGTCGTTGTACGCCATAATAATAATAATAATAATTTAATATAGGGATAGGAATATAATAGACCTGCTGTACCACACCCGCAGGTGAAAATGCGTGAAAAAATTCTAGAGTACCCCTTGACCCCCTTAAGCGTATTATACATATTGATCAATTTTACAGCTTAATTTGGTTCGTTGATAACCTTCTAACCGTTTGCAAACTTTGGTTGGTTGGTTCTTAAGTTTAGGGGCTGCGACAACGCGGTCATGTAGCCCCGTGCACTTTGGGTGTGTGTAGAATCTGTCTGATAACAACCGGTGTTAATTGTGATGACTGTATTAGTGTGTGTTATCTGTTTTTTAATTTAAGTACTGCAACCTAGAATTTTTCAAATAGTTCCTACTTTTGCCGCCAAGCGCAATCGTCAACGATTACTAGGCCAAGTTTAGAACATAGCTACTAGACACCACCGCAGTCGGTTCTTGGCAACGAACATAGAAACCTAAGAGCGTTTTTTACATTCTTAACCTATCCAATTTAGCTTCACACAGGTGCAATTAGTGGAAGGTTCTTTAACATGCCATAAATCTATGACATGGGACCGCCATTTGCAAACTTTCACACTAATGTAATTAATGGAATTGCATTGTTTCTTACAGCAATAGATGGGCCTCTGAGATTCTGTTACCTTGGTTACCGGCTTGCATTCTTTCATTAGTTTTTTAAATGAAATCAATTTTTTGGGAATATCTCAAAAGCGGTTGGTTTTAGGACCTTTGGGGCCCCCGAGTATTGTCCCTTACATTGAGGGACGGAAAATGAGCTCTGTCTCGTCCTTCTTCGCCTATTTCAGCATGTTTTTTAAGGAAGTAGGCCCCGTTATATGAGAGTACGGAGAAGAGTTACATCAATGATTAGTGTCGTGCCTATGATGGATATGTGTACCAAATTTTACGTTGATACACCCAGCCGTCCTAAGGAAACAAAGTTGTCCACAGACAAACAAACAAACAGATAGACAAAAAAATATTTTCACGCGCATCCATCATTAAACAGTCTGTAACGCGCAAATAACCAAATTTTCGCAGAAATTCAGAAGAAACAGACAAACTTTCATTTTTATATATCTTCTTCTTCTTCTTTCTTCTCCCTTATCCGATACGGACGTTGGCCACCACCATGGCTAACATCTTCTTATCCTGTGCAATTCTGACGATTTCCGTGGAAGACAGCCCAAGCCACGTTCTTAAATTATCCATCCAAGTTATTCGTCTCTTTCCCGGTCCACGCTGACCTTCAATTTTACCCTGAAGTATGACACGGAGCAGATGGTATTTTGGATTCCTCATCATGTGTCCCAGGTATTCCAAGTTCCTCTTCTTAATTGTGTTTAACAGCTCAGGTTGGCTGCTCACACGCTGAAGAACCTCGGCATTACTCACATGTTCTGTCCACGAGATTGTAAGAATCCGCCGGTATATCCACATTTCAAAAACTCGAATCTTCTTTTCTGTAGCTACGGACAAGGTCCAAGATTCAACACCATAAAGAAGGGTTGAGACAACTTAACACTTCACAATTATTTTCTTAAGCGTCATTCTGAGATCTCGTCAGCATAGTAGTTGTTTCATTGTCATAAAGATGGATCTAGCCTTCTCTATACGGCACCTTATTTCAACCGAAGGATCCCAATTCTCATTAATATTTTGTCCTAAATAAACCAAACTCTTCACTCGCTCAATCTGATGTCCATCGACTAAAAGGACTTGTGACAATGCTGGTTTTCGCGATATTATCATATATTTTGTTTTCGTAATGTTGAGGTCAAGGCCATATTGTTTACTCTTTTGATACATCATTGTAACAATCTTTTTAAGTCCTTCGAAACTATTTGCAATCAATACAGTATCATCTGCGTACCATATATCATTAATATAATTACCATTGACCTTAATACATTGTTGAATGCCATCAAGTGCTTCAGAGAAAATCTGTTCTGCATAGATATTAAAAAGAAATGGTGTAAGAATGCATCCCTGTCTCACACCACGCATTATTTCCACTGAGATCGATATATGTCCATCAATTCTGATTGTAGCCTTTTGACCCCAGTATGAATTAATGATGATCCGAATGTCTTTCTCATCTATTCCTGAGTTCTTGAGTGCATTATACAACTTATCATGCTGACAACGGTCAAAGGCTTTTGCATAGTCCTGAAAACATGCATATACATCCTGATTTACCTCACGGCATCTCTGGAAAAGGAATTGAAGCGCAAATAATGCCTCACGATTTCCTAGACCGTTGCGGAACCCAAAATGCTTGTCTCTGATATTCATCTCGCATTTCCTGTATATGCGATTATGGATAACTTTGAGAAATATCTTGAGCACATGACTCATAAGACTGATTGTCCTAAAGTCACTGCATGACTTAGCCATCGGTTTCTTCGGAAGAGCAATAAATGTAGACAAGAGCCAGTCTTTTGGTAATGTGCCCGTGTTGCATATCTTGTTATATAATGTAGTGAGCGTCATAATGCTATCATCATCCAAGATCTTCAATAATTCCACTGGAATGTCATCTTGACCAGGAGCCTTACCATTTTTCGCTATCCTAATCGCATATTTCACTTCATTCATGGTGATCATGGGTCCAACAACAGGAGGAATTTCAGGTTGGGAAGGACGATGATCATCATTAAAGAGCTCTTGTATATAGTTCTCCCAAACCTGTAATATTTCTTCAACTTCAAATACCGTGCTACCTTGACTATCAACTAAGTTGACTGTGTTTCTTTTCCTATGTCTACCTGAAACTTCTTTGATTTTCTTATGGACCTGAAAAATATCATATTTACTATTAAGTTCTTCAATTTCTTTTCACCTATCTGACATCCAAGCTTCCTTGGCTTGTCTGGTCTAATTCTTTATCAAGCTATGAATCAACCAATATTCTTCATTATCTCTTCCTTTGACTTCTCTACGTTTATTCATTAGATTCAATATTTCATCTGTCATCCATGCCTTCCCTTTTTATGTTGTCTTATTCCTATGAAAATGATCTCCAACCCACTTCAATGAGGTTTTAAAATTGTTCCAAAGTTCCATGGGCTGCATGTCATTTGAATTCAACATCTTAAGATCAGTGGCAAGAGCAGCAGCCACCTGTGACCTTGTATTTATTTCCCGAAGGGAATCAGTATCATATTTCTTTTGTGTTGTTTTTATCGGAATCTTGTTAAGCCGAACACAGATTTGGCTAATGAGAGTATTGTGGTCAGACGGAACATCTGCTCCTGGATAGGTTTTTGCAAAATCACGCTATTTCTAAATCTGGTTTTAATTAAAATGAAATCAATTTGATTTCTTATTATAGAGAGAGATATACTGCACCGCTCGGCGTTGACGGTGTTTTATAGCGCTAACCGTTGGAGATACACGAAAAGTGATAAGGACCTATCGGATAGAAAATTAAATTTTAAAGCTCGTATGTGCCATCAAAAGTTTGCTATTTCTTAGCGTTCTCTTTTTATTTGAAATAGAAATATGAAATGCTGAACCAAAGGGTGTGGTGACGTCACTAAAATGGTCGCCATTTTTAAATAGAGCAAAATATCGAAATCAAAAGTAGCCTATTAGTAAACCTGGTAAATCAGCTACATCCATGCAAAATTTCATTTCAATCGGACCAGTGGTTCTTGCGTGATTGAGTAACAGACAGGACGACAGACAGACACACACCATCTCATTTTTATATATTAGTATGACGAAGTTTGACTCCAGTGCCACCCTGGGCTCTATTGTAAAGTGAAGTCCGCACCACATGTTGTGCTAACAGTACCCAATTTATTGGTAATGCAGGTTCACTGTTCTGGCACCCTTGACCCTATTTTAGGTGAAGTCCACACCATATGATGTGCCGGCAGTAGTTAATTTATTGCTGGCCAAATTGTCGGAGGTTGAAACACGGCTTTATTTTACAGCTAAAACACAACACTCTAATTGTCAAGCAATTAAGGAAAAGCTAATCTTAATTGTTTTGAAATCTAAATTGTATTTTCATAGGATCTAAAGCAGAGAAAGTTGGAAGATTCGATTTTTGAGAATACGTTGAAAATTGTCCGAAGATTTTACGGCGAGACGTACATTTCTGAATGTTGTGGTAGGGTGTCCAGGAGTTCCTTTGGTAAGAAAATGATAGCCCCTTTCAAAAGCTAGGCTAGCCCGCTGGACACATGTGTACTGGACTACGTCGAGTTTCAATTATTGGATATCTATATTATGAGATCAGAAATATCCGAACACTCACATGAAGCTTGGGGCGACCTCCACTGCTGCACATGGCCGGCAATATGGTACTGACACTACCCCTTGCCTTGATTATTAATAATCCTATGGTATGGTACACACTTGCATCATATTACATCTTAATGAAATATTGAAAAAGAAACTGATGGTCTCATAATTTATCATTTAACTTCGAAATTGAGTCCACTGATGCAGGAGTCACTGAGGTAGAATTCATTATATTACCGCTATAGGCTCTCATAGGACAGTCCTGAATGATGTGCTTCACCGTTTGTCTATCGGCTCCACAGTCACACTTTCGAGAGGGTAAATTACTCTTCCACATGAACAAAGAGTCAACACAAACACCATAATTGTTCCTGATCTGGTTTTTATTTTGACCATGTCCGATAAGGAATATCAAAGCCGTGTACTTTAGATGTGACAGATGGCATGTCTCGGCACTCCTGTGGAGCAAAAATCTTCCAATCATGAGACCACTACTGGACTAGGTGAAAGTTCTCATTGGTATGTCGTAACTGCCTTCACAGGGGGCTGCCTTGAGGGAATTCTGGGTAGACATGCAGCAAGTATATCAGCAATTATAGGGAGATCCTGATTTTGAATTATCTTGTGGTAAGCTTTGACTAGGATATTACACCTTCGGAGATGGGATGGAGGAATGTAGCTCAGAACAGGAAGCCATTTGAATAGTGCCTTCCTCTCTACACCTTGATCTACTGTTAGCTGAGACTGTAAATACATTTTTGGTCCACCCTTCATGACTGCCTCCAATGGTACACACATATTGTTAATTTGATGGTGAGTGTTTCTCGGACCTTCTTGGAGCGTTGACCGGAGGAGATAAAGGAATGTGGATCGGACTGGCATGAATTCACCATGCGAAAACACCCTAGAGGTGGTCATTATTAGACGGCGGTCGGCAATTTCGCTCAGAAAGCTCTTAAGATGTTGTTTAAAAAAGTATTAATTTTCAGTTCTATATTTGTTAACGCATTGCGTAATCTTAACAACGTCTATGGGTCATGAATTATGTATTACAAGTGAATTGGTATGAAATCCAATTTCAAGTAGCTGTGCCATTGTACTTAGAAATTCTTCTATCGGTCCTGTTAAATTCCTTCTCAATTTAAGTATCCCTGAGATCAGTATTACTTTAATCTGGTCTCAAGAGGGTAAAACTAACAACGCTTGGTACGAGATTTCTGAACGCATAATTAATCAGTATTGCTTGTCTTTATTGACATTATAAAATGGTAGATCTAATTAACTGCATCTACGACGGAAAGTCGCAACACACACTCTCAATGCTAGTGACATTATGCTAGGCATACGTTTTGCGAGTGTATCCTAACGGAAATACCTTCAGTTATAAACTGCACATAAACTGTACGTTTTTTTCCCATGTCACCGCTGAAGTAAGAAAACTATGCATGGGAGGTTGAATTACCTTCAGTGTGTCATTTTGTTCATTTGTAAGAAATAACTCCACCTACGCAAAGTCAAAATTTTTAGAACCAAGTCATTTCTTTGCAGGACGACACAACCCATCACACGGATATCAAAATTGAGGAATCTTCTATTCAGGAGATCGTCCCATGCAAAAGAACAGAAACACCATCTTCTGATCTGAAAGAGGTAAGTATCTTCATTTCTCTTCACATTTCCTTAATAGCATTTCGGGATTAAGAGTTGTGTTTTCACAATTGTGTTGATGACAAACCGAAGTGGTTGGCTGTTAGGTTGGGTTTTATACAGCAAGCACAATCCATATTCATGGAAGGATGACAAAATAAATTATCTGTCCCAATTGATACTTCCACCCGGTATTGCCGGCTTTATGCGATGATCTGAGCACTGAGCTCCTGAGGATGCAGTCTGATGCCATTGGTAAAAGGTGTATTATGTGATACTAACATATGATTGGCACAAAATATTCATTCCAACGAACATTTCATTCAATTCCGACGTGAATAAAAGAAATCCATAGAATTTCATGATATGTAAATATAAAGCGAAATTTAATCCATAAAATTACGGTTTATCCACCGCGGAATGACATTCTCCATGAAGAGTTTGTCTTATTCAATCCAATGAATGATAATTATCGTATGGCCTCCTCAGAAGTCGAGTGTAGGTCTTTCTAGTTGACGTCCGTGGGCCATCTGCGCCGTAATGCGGATGAAGCGATAATGTAGACGTCACATACACCCTTTCGCCGAGCCATGGGTAATTACGCCCAGGAGAATAAAATCCTTGGTGGCCTGGCCGGGAATCAAACCCGAGACACGTTGGGTGAAAGCCTACTGTGTACTTAAAGTCTAGGTATTAAAATTGAATTAAGATATCTGTATTCTAGTCAGAGATCCTCCAATTAATGCTACAGTCAGGAGCTGGATTTGACTACCGTCAAGAGTGTTCTTCTGTGCTTTTTCACTTGAACTCCCAGCAATTGCTGAGATGTTTCTAACTTATGACAGTGGAGCATTGCAAGAACATGTAGTTGACCTTAAGCATAAGGATAATTGAAGATGTAAGTTAAAAGTAAAAGAATGTTCTAGAACCTTACTGAGAAAGTAATTGCTAATAGTTTTAATTGTAAGCACATACCGTTATGAAGGAATTTATTGCCGCCGTATACCCGTTTGTCTACTACATAGGAGGTGTTAATGAGCCCTTAAATATAGGAAAGAGTTAGTGGACAATTATTGCTTCTTGGGAGGCACCGTCGTAGCATTTACCTGCTTGAAGATTCACTTAAAAGAAGATAGTTTATTATAAGTTTCAGAATTGTAGATTATACCCACTTATCTGTGTAATGCCCACTGGGATGGGATGGACACTACGAATGCCATTCAGCGAATATCTCCTCACTCACCTGACCAGTTCAGTACAATTACAGTTTTTTTATTTGTTTAAAAGTGTAAGCACAGAAATAAATTATTCCATCTTATCCCCAGGATGTGGAAGAAAAAATCCAGGAAGTAGAAAGTATTGGAAGTAGAAGTCACTTAAATGGGTAAGTGTTCAACATACAAAAAACGTGATCTTTTGCTTGACGTGTGCATAGCTGTAAGTTTTGGTTTTGAATAAGATTTGTTTGCAAAGTGAGATATGTGTCTTATTGTTTGTATCTCATCCATGAAGTAGATATTGATATTATCTTTCTTCTTAGCAGCACACAAATTATCCATTCTTGTTCAGTGTACTCACTGTCTGGAAATATTTAAGAAATCTATATCTGTCTGTTGATGGGAGCAATTTTTGTCTTGTGGAAATATGCTTGGAAGAAATCCTCATAATGCAGAGATATGAATGTGAATGAGTTGTTTAAGGAACATCCATTTCCTCACACTTCCTCACTGTGTCCTCAAGCCATGTATTACTTCCGTAACCGAAAACAAAAAGCGTAAACAGCTTTTCCTTAACTCGAAACTATTCAAGAAATATCCAATAAAAGATCTAATACATCAAATCATAAACCATAGGAGGATTTTAGATATTTGCGAGGTATAGACCTAATACCACATAATGATGCTAGGTTTTTGTTCAGGTAGAGAATGCCATATTAAGTTGACAGGTCTTGTAGAGAAGTACACATTGGGTAGACAGGACTTGTATAGAAGTACATATTAAGTAGACAGGTAAATAGGTCTTGTGGAGAATTACCTTTAGATAGCCTTGTTTTCTAGAAAAGTACTTATTGAGTAGACATTTCTTGTAGGAAGGTACACAAGGGTAGACAGGTGTCGTATGGGAGTTAAACATTACAATATTGCCTGATACATTTAGACTTGTTGTTCATGTTCTAAATACAGTATTTCAGTGTAGCCTAAAACCTCTACTTGGGTACATGTGATTTAATTACAGTATAACCTGAAGCAAACATCAGTCATATATGTGCCTTAAATAGAGTATTCAAGTATAGCCAAATGCAAAAAAACATGCTGAGTAAGATTCGAAAGGAAATAAAAAAACACAAAAACACAATATAAAACACAATAAGTTTAAACAATGTGAAGAATGATATAATATATTAACTGTTAGTGATATGTCTGTAAGAATTGGGGCTTAAGTTACGTGGTACGGTAAATTGTATATTATAGATAACATTATTGTTGGCTTTAGGTACTGTATATACCATCTTGTGTCAATGGATACAGAGAGACTAATCTAATTGTCTCATGGATCTGTGTTGTGGTTTTGATTTGTCGCTCGCCGAAGAGGTTTGCTTTCGAATTTTATCTGACAGCAGATTTGAGATTATTACTTAAAACAAATCCTAATTTACACAACTATACATTAGTACGCCACGCAACATGCACACAAAACTGAAATTCAAAATCTATTTTCGAAATGACAGTTCATTACAATAGGGCATTTGACTATACAGAGAAAAATAACGGCATCCACTCTATGTTTCGAATTTCAGCCATGTGGAGAAAGATTAAATAATGACGTACAATTTCGTTCCTGCTCCATCGTTCCATCTAAACCGCGTTATTTTGAACAATTGAATAACTAAAAGCTCGCAGCTTAAAATCCAAGGAATACAAGTTTATTCTCCCAACAAACAATAAGAAACCAGCAGCCTCCAGCCAATCAAACAGTGGTTCATACACTGGGCTGAACACTATATCGGTAATATTATACGTAACGTATTTAAATGTCAGTCCTGAGACAACGCCGTTTACATTCAAATACACAAGTAGATTACGTGCTACCTGCTCACCATTATCACAGGTATTCAATTCAATATACACTGTGCTCGAACCCTATTATTCTTCACTTAACGATGCCATGGCCTCGACATGTCCGTTCACATGAGGCTCTATCCGCCTCCCATGAACGTAAAAATTCAACTTGACTTTTCGTGTCACAACTCATCCAAAAGAGAAGTTATCAAAATAAACTTGAAATCTGGATATTTGAGTTTTGCTTTACACAGAATGAAAATTTAACAATTCCTGAATATGTAGGATCTTCCGTCGGTCAGCTTATTAGTCACAAATTTCTGGAATGATTTTCGTTAATGATTGAATTTCAAGCTATGATTATTATTATATCTCATTATATTTTATAACAATTTGCTGTAGGCCATGAGAATTTACAAACATTATTACCACTTTTTCACTTCACCCTGTTCGACAATATTCTGATGTAGATGCATCGATTGAAAACAAGAAATAACATCAAGACTCCTGTTCGAATTCTACTACTCAAAAAGATATCAGGAATAGATCCTCTTAAAAATATACCGGAACGAAATTATATTAAATCACGAGGCGTGTTTGAATGCAAAATAAAGCATGAAATTTTTGTCGCAAAGACCTCACGAAAATAAATAAGACGAGGAATATCTGAATAATGTTTTATGCTGTGACTAGGCTTGAGTAAATACTTGAAAAATGGAATAAGCTCAACTAAAATAATAGAACTAAACTTGGGTACGCATGACTACGCTAGACAAACTACAAAGACATGGGGTGGTCTTACTTTATATTCTGGAAAACGTAATTCACGCCTTCAGCTCGGCTACGGTTGGTGTAGTCCGGTTTCTCCATTTGTTGGTCCATGCACCCCATAGCACGTATGACTGCTTCAATCCCCGGCTGGAATCGGCAACGGCCGCGGACAGCTCCCCATTAGATCGCCCCATCATGGATGCCTGGAAAGGACATCTGCTTCTTTCTTCTGTCTTCATTCTCGCCTAACCCATATTCATGTTTATTTCAGCTTTCACGGAAATACAAAAAAAATTAGCGAGGCTAAACTTCGGAGAGTCGCAATGTTCCGCACACATGTTTGAATTGCCACTGCACTAGCATTTTCGAAGGCTCTGGTGCCCCAATGTGCACTATTTCACTCGCTTGGCTGGCTGTTATAAAAATGGCACGACGCATAAGCTGCAATTTCAACTGTGACTCCTTCATTTAGAATATATTGTTGTTCACTGCCTGATTCGTTTCCTGCACTGTTATGTTAACCCTTTATGGCCGAAATTATTTTTTTCCTCTGTTTTCTTTGAAATTCACCTAAACCATTTCCAGTTCCTAGTCGTAATTTCCACATCTTATCGTTCATATCAGACTGAGTACTGATGATAGCAAACACTCGTCTCGAGTAGGTTGGCCTTCCAATGCTGAATGACTCTTCATCGATGAGTCCGGAAGTGACTAAAAAGTCCAATGCGGGAGAGACACAGTTTCCCGCAGTGATGACAGGTAGTATCAGGTCCAGGTGAGACATCCGCATTCATTCCCTGTCTTCTAATGAACACTCTGTTCTTTCTGCACTGCCTCCGATCTTCTATCATACGTCGGCGGTTTTCTTCAAAAAGTATCGCACCACGATGAACAATTGATCTCCAGGATGAGCGATCAAGAGCTAAGGTCTCCCAGTTGTTGATATCAATATGGCACATTTGCATATTAGCCTTTAGTACGTCTTTGAATCGCTTCCTCGTACCTCCCACACAGCGCTTGCCATCAGTTAGTTCAGAGCAAAACACTTGCTTGGGAATGCGATTATTGGGCATACGGATTACGTGTCCTGTCCATCGCAGCTGACGTTTCAAAAGCATGGCTTCAACACTGGTGATCTGTGCTTCTTCGAGAATGCTAGTGTTTGTGCGTTTGTCTTGCCATGTCACACGAAGAATTCTCCTGAAACAACGCTGGTGATATTGCTCCAGCTTTTTAAAATGACGTCTGTAGCATGTCCAGGATTCAGATCCGTAAAGTAAGGTGGGAACTACAACCGTGTTGTACACAAGGATCTTCGTTGCAGCATTGATATCATGGTTGTCAAAAACTCTAGACCTCAATCTTGCAAAGGATGCCCCAGCACGGTTAATCCTGTGTTGGATTTCGGAATCTATATTTGCACTTGATGACAGGGTGCTGTCAAGACAAGAAAAGGTGTTAACTTCTTGAAGCTTCGCTCTGTCGATGGTGACATTGATGTTTCCTTGTCCTTGTCCAGGGGCTGGTTGGTAGAGGACTTGGGTTTTACTGGTGTTAAGTTTCAGCCCAATCTTTTTGTATGCTGAAGAAAACGCATTCAGGATTTTCCCAAGTTCGTCCTCTGATTGAGCTACTACTGCATTATCATCAGAGTACTGTAACTCAACCAATGCAGCAGGAGATGTTCGAGTCCTTGCCTTTAGACGGCTCAAATTAAAGATCTTCCCATCCATCCTGTAAGTTATCTGTATGCCTGTAAGAAGATCATCTTTGACTAACTGCATGACATTGGCAACGTACAGAGAAAACAATGTAGGGGCAATCACACAGCCTTGTTTATCGCCGGTATTTATATGAAATGGTTCTCCAATAGAGTCGTTACCAATGACATTTGCCTTCATATCAGTGTGGAGTAGTCTTAAGATGGTAATAAATTTCAGTGGAAAACCATACAATGCTAAAATCTTCCACAAGGCTTCACGGTTTACCGAGTCAAATGCCTTACTGAGGTCTATAAAGGCAATATAAACAGGTCTATTTTGCTCTCTACATTTCTCCTGAAGCTGACGAACAGTGAATATCATATCTGCAGTTCCTCTAGAAGGCCTGAAACCACATTGGCTCTCTGGGAGTATTTTCTCCACCAGGGATAGAATACGATTCGTCAAAATACGAGCAATAAGCTTTCCAAGGCATGATAACAAAGATATACCACGATAGTTGTTGCAGTCTGCACGATCACCTTTCTTAAATATGGGAACTATCAGACTATCTCTGAAATCAGCAGGCATTTTTTCAGTTCTCCAAATTTTAATGATAAGATCATGTATGTGGCTTATGAGTTCCTCACCTCCTTCTTTGAGAGCTTCCGCTGGTATTCCATCACATCCAGTGGCTTTGTGTCGCTTTGTTTGATTAATAGCACACTGAACCTCATCTAGTGTTGGCAGGGTACCGAGTTCTTCCTTGATGGGTGCTTGTTCTAATATATCATACACCTGCTCATCAATAACTGAGTCCTGGTTCAAGAGTTCTTCAAAATGCTCCTACCACCTATTCATGATGGAGTATTGATCTTTTAGAAGTGTACTTTTGTCACTGGACCAAAGTGGATTTCTACCAAACGTGGAGGAGCCATAAATCGCTTTTGTGGCTTGGAAGAACTGTCGCGAATCTTTGTCTGCTAGATATTGCAGCTCTTTAGCTTTGGATGTCCACCATGCATTTTTGAGCGCACGAGTTCCTCTTTGGACATTTGCCTTCGCAAGACAAAATGCTTCTTTCTTATTTTGGGAGTTCATATCTTTTCTCCAAGTTTGCAAGGCTTTTCTCTTTTCTGAGATTAATGCTTCAATTTCTTCATCATTTTCATCAAACCAGTCTTGATGTTTCCTGGTCTTATATCCCAGCGTTTCCTTGCAAGCATTCTGAATAGCGGTCTTCAGACTCTCCCAGTGCAGTGTTACATCTGGATGGTATTCCTGTGGCAGTGTCTGGTTAAGCAACTCTTTATATTGGGATATATGCTCTGACTTACCAAACTTCTCGGTATCAAAAATATGCCTACAGCTCTTCTGTTGCTTCCTCCTCTGTGTGGATAATGGTATACGCATAACTGATCTGATAAGCCGGTGATCTGTCCAACAGTCATCGGCTCCTGTCATTGCTTTGGTGATAAGAACATCTCGTAAATCTTTCTTGCGTACAATCACATAGTCAATAAGATGCCAGTGCTTCGATCTAGGGTGCTGCCATGATGTTTTAAAGCGATTCTTTTGGCGAAAGATAGTATTGGTGATTACCAATTCATGTTCAGTGCATTTGGAGAGCAGTCTGATACCATTGGAGTTTTCGCTCCCAACTCCCTCCTTACCAATGACACCATTCCAAACATTGTAGTCCCTGCCCACTCTAGCGTTAAAATCTCCGAGTAAGATGATCCTGTCTTCACGGTTGATGTTCGATCGGACGGTATCCAGATCTGAATAGAACCTTTCCTTAATGTCATCATCAGCATCTAGTGTGGGGGCGTATGCGCTGATCACCGTGGCATGCTGGTTGTTAAATAACCGAAGTCTTAGTGTCATGAGGCGTTCATTATACCCAGTTGGAAGCTCTGACAGATCCTTGATAAGCTTGCTCTTAATGGCAAAGCCAACTCCATGTATTCTGTGTTCGTCCTCACGTTTACCCTTCCAAAAGAAGCTGTACCCTGCACCTTGCTCATTCAACTGACCTTCCTCAGCAAGACGGGTCTCCTGAAGTGCTGCTATGTCAATGCCATATCTCCGTAGCTCTCTACCCACAATAGCTGTTCTCCTTTCAGGTCTCTCATTTGCGGGGTCATCAGTGAGTGTTCTTACATTCCAGGTTGCAAAATAAAATGTGTTACTTATACATTTTCGACCGCATGGAGGTGACACCTTTGGACGCGGCTATCCAATCGGTAGTATAAGTGGCTGACTATGTTTAGCGCACCTTTTCTAGCCCCTTCCCCATGTGGGGTGAGCAGAGTGGACCCTAAATAGGACTGCTCAGTCGTAGTTGCAGCGGCCGAATTGCTCTACAGCCACAACCCTAAGCAAGACGACCGATCACACATCTACCGCCTAAGTGCCAAGTTATCACTAGAGGCTCCCAGACATCACAATCCTGCCCCCGTCGCAACTTCTTGATCGCCGCAGGACTTTGAAGAAAGTCAAATGTTGTTGGAAGACTGCTGTGCGTGAAATCTTTTAACGTGAGAATGTTGCTGCACATCAACAAACGCACATTCCTTGATGACTTAGGAAAGATGTTCAATGGCAAGCAAATGCAAGACGATTGAATAAATCCTAGTCACTGCAGCCTTCGTCCGCCATTCCAGCCAAGGAGGGACTCATTGCCCTTATGCCTGGTCCGCCGTTGAGGACTTTCTATGCCGTTGACCACAGGTGGTTCATCCGCCTTTAGGGAAAGTTTCCTGTCCCAAGGGCAAGAGAGTGCCCTAACCACTACCAGCTCATTCGCCTCCCTGGGGAGCCGGTGGCATGATAGTGGGGGACTCCTTATCCCGGGAGTCACTCGGTCGTCAGAGCCTCGTTAGTCTAAAGCAGGGTGCACCACGTGCAGGTGAGGTTGACATTTGAGTAGAAAGCCTACCCCTTACACCCTACTGAGTACTATCTGCGCAATGAATGAAGCGGTCCTTCGCATAGCATTTACAACAAGAGTATTGCGTACATTATCTGCTGCTTCCCAGTATGATTGTTTGCTAGGCACATTGTTGTAAGCAGAAATAATAAGTACATCAAGAAATATTTTTTATTCCTCCTTAGATATTTTTGGGTCCTCACAATTCTTAAACAATGCAAATTTACTTATTTCTTGAATCATAAACTCCATCACTTCACTGTCAAGCGTGAGTTTGAAACACTCTGTAGATTTACCGGTTATGGAGGAATAATCAGCCTCTGGGAACATGCCGACTGAACCTTGATAATCGACCTTACTCCACACAGATTTCTCTTTCTGAGTTTTGGTCGCCTTGTGATGTAAGAATTCGCCTGAAACTGGATCATTGTCTGCATCTCCTAAATGTTCGTTATTAGGGAGTACAATTTCTGCCTTACTAGAAAGTTGGCGGCCTGTATGGTTGTCATCATGACCACCAGCATCCTCGTCTCCTGAATCCTCGTCGGAGGTTCAATAAAAATACTGTTAACATCCCCAATTGGTTCATCGGACTCAAGAATGTCTAACACTTCTTGGAGCGTTATGTCACTGTTAAAAGAAATAATACAGCTATGTAGTTGAACATCAGATAGCAAGTCGTAAAATTTGCTAACTATAAATCGTAACAGGAATCATAACCTCTAACATCATAGAGATATGAAAACGTGTACAGAGTGAAAAGCTAACTCAAGTGCCTAATGTGATCACGCAGTGTTTATAATGTACATACGAGTGATATTTGTAATGATATGTGAATTCTCTGCATTATAATATCATTCCTGAACTCGTTTTAGCATATGAGCTATGTTATCTAAATATAACCTTTCGTAAAATATCACACTTACTTGAAGCGCACCGTCATGATTCAGCCTCTGCAACAATGCCATCAAATGAAAGAGTGCCTAGACAATGAGTGTTGGAATATTACGAAACAATGTGCTCGCATACGGTTGGCACATGTTTCCTTCATTATTCTATGCGGTTGGAGATCAATTAACGGCCTGAACAAAGTAATACAAGCAATTTCAACGAAATGGCTCAGGTTGTAATCATATGGACTAACATGGCGTTAAAGGGTTCTATCATGCGCACGCTCCAACAGAATGTGCTAGTGCCTTTCATGCCCTGCGGTATCACTACGGCATTCTCACATGCAGTCACCCTTCTCCGTTGATGAATTATTGCCTCGACTTGCAACACAGTCCTGGTGCACTCGAAATGTTTCCACTCGATAAAAAGTCCCAAAGCAAAGCTCACTTTAACTTGAAAAAGGCCAAGTAAGATAGTAGTTTAACTCACTAATGTATAACGGCACCATCCTATGTTTTCTGCACTATCCCAAGCGTACGTGCTGACGGCCTAACTGCGTAGCCTAACTTCCCGGCGCATATGTAACATGGTGATGCGGAGTTAGCACTTCCCGCAACAACAACGTAGAGGCAGCTCCCGCAGAATTAGTTGATTGCTTGACTGAGCGAGCGACATTTACACTGCCTGGAGGCGTGGCGTAAATTCCGGATGACGTAATGCTCCAAAGCTTCTTTTATTCATATCTCATGAATGCGAGACGATTGGAATAAGAATATTTTTGTAGTTTCTTCAGAAAATTGGGGTCTATTATATAGCCCAACGTAGTCATCTCCTCTGTTGGGCAACGGGATATGCTTTAATCAGATATTCTGGCAAATTTGATTGCTTGTCATTCGCTACCCGCTCACGCTCAGCAGCGGATTGGCTCTCCACTCTCACGGCGCTCGTTTGAAAATGCAGCGTGGCGCTTCGTTTAAACTCTTCAAACGACTTAACCGCTCCCGATCACAGGTGCATACAACCCCCTTCCGTCGTTAAAATACAAACAAGGCTGAAGGTGTTTATTTTTCAGCTTCTCTTCATGTCGTTTGATTTACACTCTCGTCCTGTATTCAATCTGTGTCTTCCGTTTGCCATGTGACATACTCAGTTGCTGTTGACTTTGATGTGTGGAGTGATACTAAATTGTTATTCTTTTCCCCAATCAAGTCCCTGTGTTCCTGGCTGTGGATTTTCAAAATTCCGAGATCTAAGCTCGTCTAAATATTGCTGACTTTCTAGGTGACCTTGTTCTAATTCCTGGCGCGAATTTTGAATCCTGTCATTGTTCTGGGGTTAACTTTGAGTGAAGAACTGGTCCTGATAAATTCTTCGGCCTCTCTGCTGATTCCATTTACTCCAATGTTCCTGACTGGTATATGATTTTAATTCGTTTTTAGGCTTGAAGGAGACAATGCAACCTGAAATTGCCGTCCAGTACGACTAGTGTCAAGAAAATATGTGCTGAATTACGTAAATATGTGTGTTTGTTTCTTGTTCGTTGTACGACTGCAGTCATGTTATTCACTCAATGAGCATTCGTCAACTGTTTATAGACAGCATAGGAGTGATCTACATCATTTCCAAATCAATATTCAATCATTACAAAAGGTAATTATGGCTGTTTTCAGTAGCTAAGAGAATGTTTTCGTAGGTTCTCGTCTTCTGTACTGCTACGCACGATTTTTACCACCTATCACAACAGCTTCGGGAAATGTTTTCTCAGAAGGGACTGCAGGATTTTGACCAAGTCCGTAGCTTTGACAATGCGCATGCACTAGCTGATAGGATGAAGATATACCAACACAAATGCATTTTCAGAGAGCTTAGATACACTGGCGGAAATAAGATCCCAACACCAAGAGACGGTTTGCTAGATTAACGAACATTGGTAGGTGTTTACATCTGAAAGATGGCGTTGATTGCAATTTCCTGCAAATCGCATTAGCTTGGCGCTGGCTCAATAACGTTGCACATCAGGGTTGCTTTAAATACGGGCTGTGCTGTGCGAGAGTGTTAGTGACCTGTGAGATTGGACGGAGTGACTGATTTGTTCAAGAGCCTTAACGACGACGAAGAGGCCAGTAACAACACCTCACTCCGTTTCAACGAGGCCGTGTAATAGGGCTACGTGAAGGTGGATTTCCTTCGCTCTATTGCAGAACGACTTGGCAGGAATGTCTCCATTGTGCATGAGTGCTAGCAGGAGTGGTCACGAGAAGGGACGGTCGCAGGAAGACCGGGCACCGGACGTCCCAGTGGTACTACCGAGAGGGAGGACTGCTGTATTCGACGTATGGCTTTGGCGGATCCGACGGCGTCTGCAGCAGCAATTCGAGCAGCGGTTGGCACCACAGTGACGCAACGAACTGTTCTAAATCGGTAACTTGCAGGACAGCTGCGAGCCAGAAGCCCTGCGGCGTGCATTACACTTACCCCAAACCACCGCCCTCTGCGACTTCGGTGGTGTCAAGCTAGGGCTCATTGGAGCATGAAGTGGAGTTCCGTTGTGTTTTCCGATGAAAGCCGATTCTCCCTTGGAGCCAGTGATGGCCATGTGTTGGTTAGAAGGAGGCCAGTTGAGTGCCTGCATTCCACGCATTCCACCTGTCTGCGGCGTCGACACACGGGACCTACAGTGGGCTTTCTGGTTTGGAGAGCAATTTCCTATGACAGCAGGAGTACTCTCGTGGTTATCCCACGCACTCTGACTGCAGATGTGTACGTCCGTTTGGTGGTGGTTTGACCTGTTGTGCTGCCATTCATTAACAGCATTTCCGCGGGTGTTTTCCAACATTATAACGCACGCCCCCATGCTGCTGTTGTAACCCAACGTGCTCTACAGAGTGTCGACATGCTGGCTTGACCTGCTCTATCCCCCGATCTGTCCCCACGTATGGGATATCATTGGGCGGCTACTCCAGCGTCATCCTCAACCGGCATTAATCGTCCCTGTATTGACCGACAAAGTGCAACAGGCATGGAACTCCATCCCACAAGCTGATATCCGCCACCTGTACGACACAATGCATGCCGCATCCAACAGTCTGGCGATTATACCGGTTATTAGGGGGCCAGCATGGTACATTTGAGATGGTTTATCCTGCGTGGATATTAACCTGTTGTCTTGTACATTTAATCAATTAAATACGATACCTCGCCAGATATATTGCCGAAATGTCCGTACTCTACATTTCTTATTTCATGGAGTTGGGATATTTTTCTGCCAGTGTATATTAATTGCAATAATATTTACGGTAGATATGATTATGTTTGTTATTTACTCTCCTCGTTTTTAATAGACTTATGGAGTAACATGTAGGCCATCCTCCTTTTTAACTTCTTGTTATTCGTTGTTTCTGAAGCCAGAGGCGTCGTGGTCATCATAACCCAGAATGTCACCATGCTTCTCTATCTAATATGGTGCCTAGAAGGGAGCTTTACATTATGTGTGTCACCAAAACAATCCATCATACCGGCTCGTGGCCGTGTGGACCTGTTATATGTAGTGTACATGTGCTTAAATCTTCCGATAGTGATCGGACATTATTTTATTTCCGTTTTATATTAACACCTGATCTTTGGAGATATGTCTCTTCCATGCAAGTTGAAAGTTTGAGTCAGTTTAGGTTTGGCCCTCGATATTTTAATAACCACATTGGTTTACTGATTGAGGTCCCGTATTTACTTACAACCAACAAAATATTTATTTTAACCTCCTAGTCAATACTATTACACATTTTAACCACCTAGTCAATACCATTACACATTTAAACCCCTTAGTCAATACTATTACACATTTAAACCTCCTAGTCAAACCTCCTAGTCAACACTCTTGCACATTGAAACTCCTAGTCAATACTATTACACATTTAAACCTCCTAGTCAATACTATTACACATTTAAACCTCCTAGTCAATACCATTACACATTTAAACCTCTTGCGCATTTTAACCTCCTAGTCAATACTATTACACATTTAAACTCCCTAGTCAATACCATTACACATGTAAACCTCTTAGCCAATATTATTACACATTTAAACCTCTTAGTCAATACTATTACTCATGTAAACGTGAACTGTTTTGATTCAATAATTACTCACATTCCGTAGCGGCTTTACCTAGACTTATAAGATTGTTGTGAATTTCTTTGGAACTTCTCTGTTATTTATGTCTTAAGATAAAAACAACACTTTTATTCTTCCCAGCCTATGAATCAAATCTATATTTCACGTTAGTGTCCTTGTAACTTGCTGTAATGCTCTATCATAGGAATGTCATAAAACGAATAATGCACATCAGCATTCTGATTGTAACTATAGATGTACTCTTACATAGAAGAAGCTGTGGAACGTCTGAGTACGACCGTTTGAGGAAGTCAGGCTCTTGAGAATTACAGAGGTGATCTAACTTCCATGGTTTCAAGATTTGTTTTCACACTCGCAGTACCCAGCATGCGTTGCGATGATAATAACATTAAGTTATTGTGTCATATTTTTTTTCATTGAAGTTCATATGGATAGACATTTTTTCCCCTCTGGTGTATGTACATGAATAAATGATAAGGCTTTACGACGCGTGAAAAGGCCACATTTGTCGAAACGATTGTAAAATGTATTTACTAATTCATTGATCTTCACGGGAGTATGCACAATTTGCCGAAGATTCATCGAAATCAGGATGAGGATTATGTAAACTCATGAGGAACTTTGTTTAAACGATTCATGTACCATAAATCATTTGTTGAAATAAGTCCTGCGTAACCTATTGCAAAATTAACTTAATATCTCAATAACTCACCAAAGTATCATCGCAATCGGATGAATGGTATAAGAACGCATACAGGACATTGTTGAAACGGTATGCGCATACACACTCATTTGTTGAAACTACTCTTGGGTCACCTGTTAAAGCTAGATTTACTAGCTCAGAAACCTTCGCTGGAGTACGCACAACTACCCACTTATGTTTCATCGCATTCAGAATAATGACATATGAACGTTTCCGGGACAAACAGTCAGGAAATATTCATTTTTTTAGGTAGAGATTTACAATCTGAAAATGTTGATGATAATTATCAAACAAATTAATTAAAACTAGCCCTAAAAGAAAAACAACAAGGAAAAACAGTTTGGGGAATTTACATTAATGATAGGCGAAGAACATTTATATGTAACTTAACAAACCAAGTAAATAAATAAATAAGAACCAAAAGGAAAGCAAGGAGTCTAAATTAAAGAATTTTAAATTTATCTATAACTGAAATGAGAGCATTAGGCTCACCATACAACACAAGGCGAAATGAAACGTCTCGTAAGAACATAGGGCATGATGAAGTGCCAGCCGGTGGATTCTAGAAGTGGAGAGTCGGTCTCATTACTTATAAAACCTGCACATTTCTCCCGATAAATTTCACAGATAAAGGAAGAGCAAGACGGAACTACTATTATTCGAAAACAAACGTTTCAGACTGAGTTTTACTAATTACTATGGACTCCCGATCCTACGGCTGTACAATATTTTTAGGCGTTTTATTATTCATTTAATTAATAATTACTCTTATATATCGACGTCTGATAATTCTATGAGAATAAATGCAGAATATAGATAATACAAATTGTGGATCCCAGGACGGTAGAGTTGTTACTGATCATTGTACTTTCCTAGTTGTTACATTCTTTATAAATTGAAAATATTCTACTTGTGGAAGACGGTGTCATCTGATAATGAAGGTCCGTAAAGTAATGTCGTCACCTCGAGTATTTTACATTGTCTTCGAATGTACTCATTGGCGTAACTAGGAATTGCTTCTCAATGGAATCAAAATTACATTGGCGGTGATGACTCGAGGAAAATGAGGCATTGTCAATGGAATCAAAACTACGTTATTGGTAGAAACCTGGTATCTACTGTTTTTCCTGTTTGATCTCGATAGCATTTTATGCGTTCTAGGCTATTTGAGCATACCAATGTGTAAAGCTCAAAATTGGAACAATTATTTAAGCAAGGAACATTTCAATAGCCATTATCTAGGAAACATAGGTCATAGGTTATATTTTAACTATGTATCATAGAGATATAAATTATGTTATACGTATATTGCTATACGTATATAATTTCACTTTTCAAAATGAGACTATATAACTTTCACTCACGCGCAAATACTAGGAAACTGGCAACTGGCCAGTGGTGTATATTTTAGAGGGTGGAATGTGCCGCGCGGTGGTCTCACTGACTCTCCTATAGCTAACTGAACTGTTTACAATTTTGCTCATTCAGTAAATGTTTAGCTAACGTAACTTACATTTAGTCCGCGAGGGATACATTTAAAAACATAACCCTTTAAATGAAAGATAAGTCAACGTTAAAACCCAAGCATCGTGATTTGAACAACATCAGTCGATCATGTCCCTGCAAATCATGTATACCTGGTCTAGCCATCTACCAATTGGCATCCACTTTAAAAAATTCTTCTTGTAGAAGCTACGTTACTTCTTTAAGAAATAATAATTAATGACGTATCGTGACCCACACTTGAACTCGCATTTCTTCTTCTTCCTGACGTTGTTCCCAGTTATTTTTTGGGGTCCGCCACTCTGCACCTTGCTCTCCATTTGTTGCGGTTTGCTGCATCTATAGGACGAAGACCTACGATGCGCATATCGTCGTGTAGGGTATCCATCCAACGCCTTTTTGGTCGTCCTGGAGGTCTTTGTCCAACAGGCTCGAGAGCAAGTAACTTTCTGACAACGGACTCTGTATTTGCTCGGGCTACATGCCCGTACCAATGCAACCGAGTCTCCCTCATTTTGGTTGGAATAGGGGCAATTCCAAGAGTATTGCGGACGTCTTCGTTCTTAATATGATCCAGCCGTGTAATTCCCAAGGACCATCGTAGCATCCGCATCTCCATTGAGTGCAAGGCTTTTTCATGAACTTTACCTCGCATTTATACACAAGAATTGTCAATAGAGGCCCGAAACGTATAATTCCATATTTTCGGCACCATAAATTAATTTGGAAATACTGTGTACATAGTGTGAACTAATTGGATCGCAAATACAAGTAAATAATTTTCGATACTGCTTCGGGGGTGTTGGAGAGAAAAGTGAACGTTCAGAAACAATATTGTGCCAGTTCAAATGTGTGACGCTAGAGGGGAGGCATGCAAGTGCCAAGTGTTGGATAAGGGTCCACTGAGTAGTGTGGTTCTTAAAGGGTTACCAGCTTCTGTATTTTATAACTGACGACACTTTATGTACTATGTGCTTTTTTCTTTAAAGTCCATGTGAATCAGTCATCTCTATACAATCGGTGTAGCTTTAAAACGTGCTATCCTTTCATCCGTAAGCTTTTCAATACTGAAGTATGAAAACCCATATGTCTACAAATTATGTGCGCTGTATATTCCATCCAGAATATGTGGCTATTTTATAGCGAAATAAAACCGAATTAAATGTTTCACTTGAAAAAACAAACAGATCGCTAGTTTCTTGGGTTTCTGTTGCCTGTTTCAATGAATCAATGTTGATATATTCGAGCAACCCTTTCTTTTCACACCCGCCAGTGCATCTCGTTACAGTAAAAGCATGTGAAAGGCAACATTCCACTTCAATTATTGAGAGAAATGAAAGTTGAATGCCCGTACTTTAGAATATTAATCAGCACCCTATTTTTACTTACCCTTTTAATCGAGACGATGAAAGACCATGTTAACAGCCTTAGGTGGATGTTGTTAACATCTCTCTTAGTGTAACGATAAGGCCAACGAGGCTTTAAGCCATGCAAGTGAACGCCGGCTCTCAACCGGTGTCTGGCTAGGTACGTCGCTGTTTACTACACATGAATTATAAGTCAATTAAGTACGCTGCGAAACACTAAAACCAAGAGCCGAATTTCACCTGTTTCCACGACCAGATAATCGTGAAATATAAGGATCTCTCAGAGCTGAGACAGCTGTTACTTGTAATTTATATTCAGGGAGATGGGTGGATGGTGATTATTGTTCAGGCAATAGCATGCAATAGATCCGTTTAACTTTCAGGGCTTCATATTATTCCACTCAAGGCAAATAGGGTTACAATTAAAATATGAGTGGGAGCTCCATATCCACTTTCTTATCTAAAACTACACTGGTTAGAACATAAATATATTTTTGTTAATAAGAGTTATAATATACCAGAGTGGTCTTTATCAGCAATTCGAGCAGAGGTGCCTAATCGTTCTGGTTAAACGATTTGTGGGTGTTATGTAAGCTTCTTACCATAAACTTCTAAGTTGAGCAACGCATGCGCGTTGGTCCTGTCTACCAGCCCTTCTTCGGAAATGGACGGTCACACGCGTCCCGGTTAGATGTTCAGAATAAAACAGGCCATGAGCGGCTTAATACATGCCATTATAACACATTACTTGCATTCCCACCACTTCAAGTTTTCTCCCGTTTCGATTGGTTAAAACTGAAAATACAGTACTCGAAAAGGGGGGAGGGGGGGGGGGGGGGCGCTGAGTCTGCGAGACTCGCGTGTACCAAATATACCTTAGTAAGCATATTGATACGTAACGAAGTTCATAAAAAGTTATATGGTAATACCGAGGGCTTAAGGGTTGACACGCTAAGATTTAGTTACACGATACAACTAATTAGATTTGGAAGCTGACTGTGTGAAATAAAATATCTAATGGCAGTATTAAAACTAATGTTCTTCATGTAAGGCGAGCTGTGAAGGTGCCCTGCTTCGCCTGCAGTAAATTGATACTGTAAGGAAACTCTCTTACCAGGCTTAGCCACACGTACTGTGCCCGTTTAGACCAAAGTCCAAAGACCACATATGCATGTTACCGAAAATCAGCTAGCACGAGACTCAAAAGATCCCAGGGCGCCAAACCGGGTGAAAAGCAAACACAAAAATATTAATCTAACTTGCTTCACTGATTTTCGGTTCGATGCAACAATAAAGATAGAAGGGAGATAGGAAAATACCACAATTTCTAAAAATCTCATTTTATTTATAATTAAAATTGAAGTTTTATGATGCAAAATTATAGCACTGCAATGCATGAAAATAGTTTTCATACACAAACACACAAGAATAGAATTATCAACACATTTAGAAAAACACTATGTAATTGATCTATTGCCAAAATTATCAATCCATTGGCATTGCTCCTAATTGTAAGTAATATTTACAACTTTAGGTCATTCAGGGAAAAATCAATCGTCCATCCTGATGCCTACTTTGACTATTTATACATCCTTGACTATTTACATTTGTTAAACAACACTTTGACTTGTTAATTAATTATTTCAGTTTCCAAAACTTTCACTGTCCCAATCTGTATTTGATTTAACATTGCATTGAGTTATTGAAAGAAACATAAATATTTGTCGGACATATGAGCAAATATCACTGTTCATCATTTTGACTTCAAGCAAGGATCCGAAGAACTTTGATCATATGAAAATTTATTAGATCATCAGTTCTTGATCCGTAAATTTCACTCATTAAATAACATGATCCACTAGACCATTAATT
Organism: Meconema thalassinum; assembly: GCA_946902985.2. NCBI lineage: Eukaryota > Metazoa > Arthropoda > Insecta > Orthoptera > Tettigoniidae > Meconema > Meconema thalassinum. The sequence continues at coordinate 125,987,789 of OX336397.1, forward strand.
TAAATTATTCATCAATTTTCATCCAATAATTAAACAATTAACCAAATCATTAATATTCATCGGACGATTAGATCACAAATTCAAATATTCAAATAATTTTTTTTATCTTGATTTTCACTTCGTTGACAAGATCAATCTATTCATTTTCACCATATAACATTAGCAACAAATTATTATCATTAATAAGTTATTCATATTTATTTAAATCAAAAATATTTACTTGCACAAAATCTTAATCCTTTATTCAGTTATGGAACTTGTGTTCAAAAAACAGAATTATCCGTGATATTATGAATGGCTGTTCATTTACCAATTTTTACAATATTTATTTCAACCCATGCCCATTTTATTGATGCGTTCAATCCTCTTGGATTTTATTCATATTCGACCAACGGTAAGGTATCGTCAAAACTAAGTTTTTTGGTTTATAACCAAAACGGATTGACAAATAAGAGGGTAATTTATGTAAGACACGAGAAAATCTTTACTGAATTTTATCTGTGATGGCTGCATTAAATAACCATTTGGTTTTTCACTTCAACAAGAATGTCATTCATAATTTTGTTTACCTTTTTCTTCAACATATTCTTTTTTATAAGTTAACCATCACCATGGCTGACACTACACATAACACCATATTTATCCATGTGATTTTATCTCACTACTGAAATGACTAAAATTCACTCCTAACTTTTTTCTCAATTATTATTATTCATTTTTTTATCAAGCCACAGCTTATTTCAACACTAAGCTTCATTTATACCAATTTAATCATCACAGCAATCCTTATTATCTTTTTTATATCGTGTCTGCTCTGCTCAAAAAAATGTCATATTGTGACATTATCATATTTGTTTATATTTATATAAACTCGAGAATACCCTATTTCATACAGACTTTCTGCGTCATAAAATACTCCAATCCTATAACGCAAATTCAAAACGCTTAGAAAAAATCATTATATCTTTGTAAGATAAGGGCGTGCATAAGACCACTCAGTAGCGTAGCCAGGATTTTAGTTTGGGGGGGGGGGGGGGCAATAAGTCCTCATCTATTACTGCAGAAGTTCATATATTTTTCTGATTATAAGTTAAATCAATGCAAGAGTGAACTGTTACTGTAGTGTAATCTTGGAACTATTGTAGTCTGATATTCTTGTCTAGAATAAAGGATGGCGGTATAATATTGTTAACTTTAATAATGTTTAGCTTATGTGACATTGATAAGCTATGAGCAAGTTGACATCTTATACCAATAATATAGTGAGGAAATATACATATAGGTACCAGTGGGATAGTGGTCTCTATATTAGCCACCTCTCATAAGGACAGTTTATGCTTTCAAAGATGCTGATAGTTGAATCTTTAAGCCAAATTTTGGAGAATTTTCATGTTGAAGCAAATATTATATAAGTTACGTATCTACTTGACGTAATGTGTTGGACAAAATTTAAAAAAGAAACTAAAAACATAAACAATGGAAGTGCAAAAATAAAATATAAATATAGAAATGAAAATCATTAAAATAAAATTACAATTATAAAAGAAATATAACAATTAAAATAATAAACATAACTATAAAAGAATTATGAAAATAATTGTAAAAATCAATTCGAAATTAGTTAATTAATTCAATAAAAATATCAATATTGAATCCATAAGAACATAAATTGAAAATTAAAAATAAATATATAAACATGAAAATTAGAGAAACAAAAAATAACATTATTATTTATTATAATAATTAAAATAAATTAAAATGTAAAAACACATAAAAATATCACATAGCTTTGCCCTATAAGGGGTTAAAGAAAGGGCAGTTCACTGTACCCTTAAGAAAGAGCACTATGTCCATAATGTTTGACAATCTCACCAATATCCACAATGATGTCTCTATGAACTGCCACGAAGTGCAAGAGCCGTCAGCCTTTCCTCACCAGTTTTACTTCTCAAGTATGTCTTTAGCCTTTTCAGCGTGGAGAAGCTTCTCTCTACAGAGGCTGTAGTTACTGGAATAACAGCCAGAATTTTAAGGAGTGTAGCAATGTTTGGAAATGAGGTCTTGTCGATTTCTTGAGAACTTCAATCACAGTCTTTGGTTGACTTTCTGTTGAGATTCTGCAGTTCAGCTTCCACAAACGCCACTCTGCCTCCAGAATGTCTTTGTTTGTGGTTTGAAGATCACTTATGTAAAATTCAATCGCATTCCCCATGTCACCAAAACCTTTCTTAACTGCATTATGTGGCAGCAGACACTCCAAGCCCCGTAGCGTTTCCTTGTTTCTTGAAAACTTGCTTTTAAGATGACCGGATATCTCATCCAGGTATGGAATGAAAACTGATCGTCTGTAGTAGTCCTCAGGTGAGGTGGCCTCCACGTTGTTTCGAAATTTCAGTGTTCCTGGTGTCCTTGGAATTGATGCAGAAACCCCAACATGTGATGCAATCTCCTCGGATTTTCGGTACAAAGCAGAGTACTCTTCCCCAGCCTGTTCTCGTATTTCCATGAACAGTTCCTCAACTTGTTCTACTTTGGTCATGGCCATAGTGAGATCTAAAGATTCTGTTTGAAGGAACTTAGACAACTTGTATGTTATCGAAAGAAATGTACTCATTGTGAGTAGAGTTGTGATGAATTGAAAGCTGCACAAACTAGAGTGAAGACCTGTTGCCTTGGTTTTCGAGGAGTGATCTTGACCTGTTGCTATTATTTCCTCCAAGGCGCGAACAATACACAGGAATGACTCAGAAAATACAGAGACGGCATCATGTCGTTCCAACCATCTAGTGTCACAGTACTTTTGAATTACGGAGTTAGCCTTACCATCAACTTCAAGCTCTTTCCTTAAGACGTGTGTTCGTTTTGTTGAACCTCGGAAAAACGCTGTAGTTTCTGACATCGTGGAAAAGCAGTTACGAATAAAATCAGTCCGTGCAGCGTAACTGAGGCACAAGTTTAGAACATGGGAGAAACAGTGTGTGTAAGAAGCTTTGGGGTAATATTCACGAATAAGCGCCTGAACTCCGTTGTAGTTCCCACTCATCGCTGCAGCGCCATCATACCTTACGTAAGTTTTCCAACCCTAAGCCGTGTCTTTTAAGTTCTTGTTTGATTTCAGATGCTAATCCAGCCCCAGTCACATCATATACAGGAACAAATGTCAAAAAATCTTCTCTAATATCTTTAACAACAGTGTCAAAATATCTGACGAACACAGAAAGCTGCTCCACCTGGCTAACATCTGCAGTTTAATCTGGAAGTACAGTGAAGAACTTCGCTTTCTTCACTCTTTCAACAATATCATTTTTAATTTTCTCTCCAATCAAACCGATAAGTTCATTTTGTACTGTTGGACTAGTATACATGGCATTTCCTGCTCCGGTGTTGATGTGTTCAGTAAGGAGTAAGTCCCCAGCTTTAGCTCGATAGCGCAGTAGTGCTCGGAAATTTCCATCGTTGTTCACGGGTTCTTCAATAGTAAGTCGCCCAGAATTCCTATGACCACGCAGGCCTATTTCTTGCCTACCACAAAATAGGACGGTATCTGCCATCGCAGATACGATTTTCCTGTTTCTTTCACTTTCCTGTTTTGTTGCATCTGAATTTTTTTTCTCTTATATCAGCTTACTTCCCATCAAATATTTGTAAAAACGTATTTCCTGATACTTGTGAATTAGCATGGTATTTCATTCTTGAGTGATTTCCAAAACTTCAAGAGCATCTTTCCACTTGTTAAAGGGTTTACTGACTAGATTTGAAGGCACTTCATGAGATCCACTTCCAACTTCCGATGGAGAAAACAAAACACAATATCTACAAAATGCACCATAAAGTTTGTCGGAGTACGCAAGCCATGGATACCTCTGAAGCCATTTTACTTGAAATGTTCTTTTCTTGGAGCCTATTACCTGCACGTAACACTTGTGAGATGCTGAAGGCTCCCATGTCCTCCTGAGCACCATTTCTTTCTCAGAATCCGTAATATTCGGTACTGACTTTCCTATGTACATACCGATATCGTTTTTGGAATAATCCTCTTCATCGAAAGAACTGTCCAAGCTTTTTACGAGAAGTCTCACTGGAGAATTAGCCTGCCCGTTGCTCGTGCTGGGATTGGAATCTAAGAACTTACCGGTATCAACCTCTAAGCTTCTTTCCTGCACCTGTAAATGTATGAAAAACAATACTAAAAAAATATTAACGATGAATAGTACACGGCTGATGTACATTTAATAAAACCTCAAATTTTCAGAAGTAAATTATGTTTTAGCTTTTTCGGCCTTTTTGTATCCTAAAGACTCTAATATGAATACATTCTCTGCATTTTGGCTCACTTGTATCCTGATCGTGTACTTCCATGTCGACACAAATTCTTTTGGCTTGTAGATTTGTGCTGACTGAATTATGAATCCACCCACCACTAATGGTATATTGTAAGTGTAGTTACCATCCCGGAGAATGTTTGGTTCCACAAAATGTGGCACTATAAACTATGTGATTTTGGTTCAAAATTACTTTTAAAAAAAAGCGAGGAAGCAAACATGGTGTTTAAAGTGACTGCAGATCTTGTGATCATAAGTCATAAAACCTACAGTTGAAGAAAATAAAAATAAAAAATAACCCGTGGCACTACAGCCCTGAAGGGCCTAAGCCTACCGAGCGACCGCTGCTCAGCCATTTGGCTTGCAGATTATGGGGCAACGGGGTCTGCGCGTCTGATCCCTCGACCGTTAATCTTGGTTTTCGTCACCGGGCCGCTGCCTCTTCGATCAGGCAGCTACTCAATTGCCCTCACGAGGCTGAGTGCACCCCTTCCAGTCCTCACGTCAGTTTCTAAAATCCCAGATGGAGCCGGAAATCGAACCCAGAGCCTCCGAGCGAGAGACAGCCGCGCTACTCCAACACCACCTACAGTTATAAGCAGGGCCGCAACTAGAGTGAGGGGAGAAAAGGGGTCAAGTGCCAGGGCGCTGAGCCTGTGGGGCGCGCCTAAAGAAGGTGAGGAATGTTGGTAAGACAGTGCGGGCAGAAATGCTAATACCGAGATGTTTAACCCGAAACGGGTACAAAGAGGAAATTTAAAAAAATCTGCTGTCGTTGCAAAAGCAATTGAAGCAAGGCGGCATCATTGTTGTCGGTATCGGCAACATTCTAATCTGGCCATGTCTCTCGGCGGCGTGGTATGACAAAGTTGAAAGAACACGTGTCTCAATTGCGATTGTTACGAAGTTCTTTAAGGTTCAATTTTAGCTTAGGCAAAACTCTTCAGTCTATTAAGGGCTGTCTGAATTCCGTCTTTTGTTGCTTTCTGTTTTGAAGTAGCTCACAGCTGTATCAGTATTTACATTTGTCTCTGTCGCTCAGATTTTCAATTATCAGTTATCAGAATACTGCTATTATGGCAAATTCACACGTTTCAGTTCAAAATGTTATTTATATTAATACCGTAGCCTACCATGTCTTGGTGTTTTTTAAATAGTTTATTTACCAGAAATGATTTTAGTCACTTGAATAAATCTGCCCCCCCCCCAAAAAAAGCCATCAGGAGTATATAACAGGTAGAATGCACGATAAAGAATTATGTCATCAATAGTTTCAGAACAGAGAATACTCCCATAAAGGCATCAAACAAGGAAGGTATGTTGCAACACTTTTAGGTCTATTATTGTTAGTCTCATTTAAACAGCGCTGTTTTTAGGTAAGCCTAACTGTCGCTGTGGACCTCATTCTTGTTTATTATTATTATTCAGAGGAAACTGTAATACACTTTAAATGAAATGAAAATCCACAGCCTGCTTTCAGTCGACCCGCAGTCGACCGACCGGGTCAGGGATTGGAATGAATGAAGCCCCCCATCTAGCGGCGAGGACATGATCTGTGCCGACTGCCGAAGCCTGTCACACTCCCCTGGAGCAATGATTAAATGAATGACAGATGAAATGAAATGATAGTGGAGAGTGTTGCTGGAATGAAATTGTGACCGGGTAAACCGGAGCACCCGGAGAAAAACCTGTCTGCCTCCACTTTGTCCAGTACAAATCTCACATGGAGTGACCGTGATTTGAACCACGGACCCAGCGATGAGAGGCTGGCGTGCTGCCGCCTAAGCCACGGAGGCTCTAATACACTTTAAATAATAATAATAATAATAATAATAATTTAATACGAACTATTTAAAACAAATCGAATAACTTTACATTCTATCAGTGAGCAATGCGTCTTTCTCGTGGAGAGAAAATTATTTGTAAAAGATGTACCTATATAATGAAATGCGGGCCTCAATTTGCTACACACAACAATAAAATCTTGCATTAACTTACCAAATATTTATCCAGTTTTGGCTTCTTTATGACAAAACGGTCCATTTTTAAACACTCGCTAATGTGACAAAAAGAAAAGAGCAACTATCAAAAAACTTGCGACTCTTCCTCAACACTACCACTAACAGACTGTATATCGCCTATCGCAGAGACACAAAACCACCGTAAATCCAGACAATGGCGACAATCAACCACGCAGCGTCAGTATTGTAGCCCTTATTGAACACTGCTATTTCTAGGAAATGGTAATTAAGAGCTGACAAGAGAAGGTAAGCAGACAAGCTATACCTGGCCCCCTGCAGAGAGGTCTTTTGCTAATTGGCAATCCTAATCTCTTGGCAGACTTTTGTCTCAATTCTCTCAATCACCTGGTTGTATCCCCAGTACTGAGGCCCGTACTGTTGGCCTACTTGGAAAATCCCCTCACGTCACAATCCTAATTGCTACCCTGTTATTTCAGCTCTTTCAAGCAGTGCAGGCACGGAAAAGGATGTCTGGCCGTGCTGAGTGTGTTAGTACCGGTACATTCTTTGTCATTGTATTTACTGTACGGTATTTAACATTTCGTTGTAGGTTCTAATTATGTTCGAGCCGTTGGAAAGTATAAAGGCTCATGCCCACCCCGATTTCTGGATATTTTTTTTTTTTGGGGGGGGGGCGGCCCCTCTGGGCCCCCCTGGCTACGCCACTGAACCTCTAACCATTTGATAAATAAATCCTCAAATGTAAATTAAGCCGTTCCAAACTTCCTAAACTATTATTCAAACTGTTACAGAACATAATAATTATTATTATGGCTCACAAGATATTATTATTACAAATCAGAAAATGTGATTATTATTATTTTCAAAATTTTATTATTATTATTGTCAATTTTCCAAACTGGAATTTATGGACAAAAACCGATTGAAAATATACAAGCTCGAATCCTTGGATAAGAACAAGATATGTCCATCTCTCTAAATAAATACCTAAGATATGAAGATCTTATGGCTGATGACCTTGATAAACAACAACAAACAATAGAAAATCTGAATAAAATGCTCATGAAGCTGTCCATAGCCTCGAATCGCATAATTAGCGTTCCTGAAAACTATAACAGTGTAACCTGGTTTGCCACAGCAAACTGAAAATATTTGTGTGTTGATATTTCTTTAAAAAAAATCCAAATACCATAAGCTATAAAAATTCAAATGTAGCTTACATTGTCAAAGTTCTTGTAGAGGCAGGCCTCCTGGCCGGTTCCATTACAGATCCGTTTCCATCGGACTCGCATGTAAATCCTCGTATCCGCTTCCATCTCTACCCTCAAATTGTTTAACAACTCATGACTGCTAGTTCTATAGCTGTTTCAAATACACTCGTACTGAACTGTTCCAGTTGAATGTCATTACAGCTGGTGCTATTTGAAAAATAGGGGTTCGATCCATAAGATCCATGGTATTTAAATCAGTTGTAGCTCTGATGCAGCCGTGACCCATTCAATTTGGTTGATACTCTTACAATCTTTAGGCAGATGATTCAGACCTGTAGTTCCTATCATAAATAACCTAACGAGTGAGGTTATGCACCTTCCAGACACGCGTTCGACACGGCTGGCCCCATCGTCGGCTAAGTCCTGTGTTTGGGTAATGGGTAGTCCCTAGCACACATCTATATAAATACAGAAGGCCCCCTGTAAGCTCCTAAATGGGTGAGATTTTGCATCTCCTGAGTTGCACCAGGCACAACTGGTCCCAATCGTCGTCTAGTTTGATCTGACCAAAATGCAAGACTGGCATCCGTAGAATATTGTAATGTGGTCGTGGCTGATCTTGTAAACTACCGAGACAAAAGCTCGTCACTGATAACTTGGAAACAACTAAGTTCCATAAGTATAAAATGTGGCTTGTAGATCAAGTCTACCACATGTCCAAAACGATGAAAAATTTGACTAAGTGTCAACTGTACACGAAGCCTAACACCTAAATGTCGCTTCACAAAACATTCTAAGTTCCTCACATCGTGAAAATATTCTATCACTTGACCATGAATTGGTCCGGCGATAAACACTGACTATAAGTTTTAGAACTTCTGCGTAGAATAACTGCTTATTAACACTCAATATGCTTAAACGAAGATTGTAGCGTGACCATGCACGGAATATGAGTGATGTAGCGGCGATCCGTGACTATGCACGAAGTTGAGTGACGTAGCTGCTTCCGTGACCATGCACAGAGTGTAAGTGACCTCACAGCTCCGCTGAGCCCCCTTCTTGTACCCGCTCTGGGCTTCGATAGAATTCCACGCTGTTCCCACGTCACAAGACGTTACGTCTCAGCGGTAATAATCTTAAACAAATAATTGCCAAAATCTCGGCTCCTAATAAACCGATTTTCTTCCCAGATGATGCAATCTTCCTCTTGTCTCAATGCCAGAAAATTGATGTTCTTTCCAAGTCTCAAAAACATGGGACAAGAATAAACAAAAAAATAATGCCTCAAAGTTGTCGTAGCATGCGTCACCAGACTCGCTGATAGTTTCCATCACCTTCTGGAACAAAAGTCGCGCGATGTTCAAAATTTGCCGCCTTCTCAGAAATGCGCCTTAGACCCAAAATATTGGCATGTGGAAAAGGGCACATTACTTCCTTCACTAGGAAGGATTAATGAAATCGATTTAAAAACATATCCCATGCTTGTAATGAAACAGTGTTTCAAACCCAGGAATTCCACTTACAACTTGACGCACGCATCCGCTGTGTGAAATATGCACATTCGCTCCTTTCGTGCTGTAGAAGGATTAACACTTTCATCCGGAAAATCTGTTAAGCCAAAATATCCGACATTAAAAACAGTATTGTCTGTATAATATATCTTCACTGCGTGAACACTACATCATAGAAGAGCAGAAGCGAGCTCAGTTCCTCTTATTTGATGAAATTTGCATAGCAATGAAAGTGCTTAAAGTCCACCAGTTAACTTTTAACTAGTTAGATCTCTTGATCGCAAAGTTATTAATCCGTTTCTCTTGTCATCTAACAAAGCGAAATTAAATGCTTTTCAGTTGGTGATCACGATTGTTTGCATTTTGTATAGGATGATATTCCCTAAGCCTGAAACAAATTACATGAGGTTGAAAGAATCTCGTGGATAACTAGTTTCGATCATCATAAGATGCATTTCATTTTGACATTTAAATCTATGTCTACGATAAAGTGTTATGATATTGTATCTTTATAGAATGTTTTAGTTGCATTCGATTATTGTGTACTTGTCCGGAATTGTTAGTGCTTTGAGACTTAATACTATAATGATAGTGGCTATTAACCGACAGACAGTAGTTCTAGCATTACGAACTCTACCCAGGAACATTCTATCTTCCACAGATCGGTGAACACGCTAACAAGAGATACTTTCGGAGCGTTACTCCATCAAAATGGTAACATGAAGATAGAAATGACTACTCATCGCGGAAAGATACCATACATATGCCACACTTGCGGAGCAAACTTCAATCGGAAAGGTCATTTGGATCAACACATGTTTATTCATAGCGGTGTTAAGCCCTATTCCTGTGAAATTTGTGGAGCAAAGTTTACTCTAAAAAGCAATTTCAATAGACACGTGTCTATCCATAGTAATATAAAGCGTCATTCATGTACGATATGTCCGTCTAACTTCAGTCGCAAATGTGAATTGAAAATACACATGTTGTGGCATAGTGGCCTAAAACCACATTCATGTAGTACTTGCGGAGCGAACTTTGCGCGGAAGAATCATTTGCATGAACACATGGTGATCCATAGTGGAATAAAGTCACATTCCTGTCGCACATGCGGAGCAAGATTCTTTCTGAAAAGCACATTGAAACAGCACCTGGCAATCCATAGTGATCTGAAACCTCATTCCTGTGATACTTGTGGACGAAGATTCCCTAAGAGAAACAATTTGAAGAAACACCTGGCTACCCATAGTGGTGTAAAGCAACTTTCCTGTGATACCTGTGGACGAAGATTTGCTGAGAAAAAGAGTTTGAAGTATCACCTGGGTATCACTAGTGGTGTAAAACCATTTACCTGTGGTCCATGCGGGGCAAAGTTCTGCAAGAAAAGCAGTTTGAAAAAACATATGGTCAGCCATAGTGATCCTAATTCATATATCATGTGATTTATGTGAATTTAAGTTTTTTCAGAAAAGCGCTTTGGTAACTCACCTGGTCGTCCATAGTGGTCTTTAAGCCACACATTTGTATTACATGTGGAGCTAAATTACTGGGAATAGCAGTTTAAAAAGACACATGATGATCCATAGTGGTATACAGAAATTATAGTGTTGTCCAATTCTTTTTATTCAAACCACCATCCATACGACTAATTATAAGTTTCCGTATGAGGTATTATATGATATTACAGTTATTTGGCCATATATGAGTCAATCGAGGACAATTGTTCAGTAGGAAACCATATTGTAGAGTGATTCCTTCGAGGTCACAGACTAAGGTCAGTTTTAATTCTCTGTTCATAATGGAGCTTCATTAGAACGGTACGAGGGGGGGGGGATATAGTACGAGATGTCGCTCTCAATATCAAAGAGAATATATCATCTGCGCAGTAGATACATGCGACAATATTTAGAATAAAGTAAACATTACGGATAATGCCATTCAATGTGAGAATTGCAACAAATAGCAACATCAAGAGTGATTGCTAACATTGTAATGCTATGATGTTTAACCCCTTCTAATAAAACGAAATGAGGAGAAGGATGCAAAAATAGAAGAACTATGACAATAAATAAATTCGATTATTGATCTTATAAACGAATCCACACCACGATTAATGCAACAGAAGATTGAGGAAACAATCATGAGTATGAGACCAGATAGGCAAACAGTTTCATCATTTTAAATTATCTAGTCGACTTCGTCGTTATGTTACGGCAACGTCACGAAATATACCGAGAATGCACTGAGGTGTGTGACGTCATAGTACCGCTTGATGCATGTGTACTGAGTTCACTGGGGAGCTCTGGCGTTACAAGACGGCAACGACACGGTGAGGGTGACCACATCCAGCCAGCTCCCTCCTTTCACCGGGATGACTTGTAACTTTCTAGCGTTCTGATTGTTTTTTGATCATCTAACATGTCAAGAGTCTTTGGCTTCGAGCGAAGCGAGACGCCTCCAGCCTTTCTAGCATTCTTCAGCATTGGTAGCATTTAAAATGATATTAAGTCCAGTCTTTCAGACTGTCTGCCTCTTTTTTACAACCGGTCAAGGGACGTTCATATCAGGTACCTCTAATGACAATTCCGAATCTCTGTCTCTACATAAGGAAATCCAAGAAATGTCAATGGAGAGTAGCTTCAAAGGGAAGAAGGATTATCTAGATGAGGACGAACCAAACAACACACCTTGGATGACAATTCAATATAAAAGAAGAGAGGACGCCCAGCGGGTTCCTAGATCCACAGTGGTTATTGGGACAAAAGAAGATACTAAACGACAGGCGGGAGACAAAACAGCATGGCTATATTTGTGGAAATAAGGAAAGAATACAACACGAAGAATGTGATAAATTATGTAGGCAAAAACGGAGTAAATGTGACGATCTCAACAGCAAAGGCACATACAAGCCTTTCAAGGTGGGAATGCCCTTTCAATATCTCGAAATGATAGAAACCCCGAGTTTCTGCCCAAATAGTTTATTTGTCAGAAGATTTCGTTTTCGTCGAGGATACGTCCCAAGACAACAGCAAGCAGGACCACTGGAATAAAAACATTGGATAACTACTGTGGAACAATGAAGGAGCAAAAAATTCCGTACCCCACATCGATCAGAGAAGATTGTATGAAACTGACGTCTTCATAGTGACAGAAACATTTCTACGCAGACCTCTCGACATTCCAGGCTTTTACGGAATCCAGTCTTACGCAAAACCTACAATGGGAAGATTAGAAGGAGGAGTCTCTTGCTTCCTCAGAGATACACTTGGGAAAATAAAGGAGTTCTTCAAAGAAGAAAACATGGTAATCGCAAAATCTTCAGAAATCATATTAATTTGTCTATACATACAGCCCACTGCCCCAACAGAGGATATTATAGAAAAACATTCAACATCCTTCCAATATGTTTCAGATGAAGAATATGTCATTATCGTAGGTGACATTAATTGCACAGTAGATTAACCAAATCGCCAATCAAAAGTAGTGATACAAACCCTGGCAGAAGATGGTTTTAAACTATCTTCTAACAGAGAAGTTAAGACATATTTTGCTTACCATGGTGCATGCAAGATCGAATTAATTTTCTACAAGGCAAAAAGCATTGCAATAAAATGACTAGAGACACTGTGGAACTCCGAAGAAGCACCTATAAAAAACACCCTCCCACTAGCACTTTTATTGAACTAAACAGACCCCCACGCAGCAGCGAGACTTATTGAAAGAAGTAGAATATCGAGAAAAATGGATGTAGAAATAATTAATGGTGCAGAAGAGATCCTAGAAACGAAGAATATGTTAGATGAAGGTTTCATAAATCAAGCGAATACAGCCATCAAAAATTTACTTCAACATGCCGCCCTTCCAGTCAAGAAACGAAGAGCCCAAAAATGGTTCGACAGAGAATGTTAGAACGTTAAAATCCGTGAGTATGTCTTCCTTCGGAGAAGAAGTAAAGCCGGCGGGCATGTTACACATTTATGGCATGTAAACGAATCTTCCACTTACCACAATTGTGTGAAGCTAAAATTGGTCGGTTAGATTTGTTATACGCTCTTAAAGTACCAACGTTCGTTATCAGGTGCTGATTGCGGTGGCATCTAGTAGCCAAGTTTACGGCTAGGTGTCGTTGATTGTAGCATTTGGTAGCAAAAGTAGGAACTAATGAAATTGATCGTCAGCAGTCCTTACCTGAATTACAGATAACACATCCTAATACAGCTATCACAATTAACACTGGTAATCTGACCGATTCTTCACGAACCCAATGTACACGGGACTACATTACCGTGTTGTCGCAGCCCCTAGACTGAAGAACCAATCAATCAGAAAATGTTACTTTACGAGAAAGGGAACGCTTATAGCATTATACAATGCGAGGAAGAATGAGACACAATGGGTCTTACAAATCTACACGCAGATTACAAACATATGCTGAAATTCAAAAAAAGGTACCTATATCGAACTTGATGCAAGAAAAATTAGCAGAGGAAGCAGGATTTTATCCCTTCAAAGCGCTTAAGGAATAGACAACACCAAAGGCAACGGAGATTCCCATACAAAAATGGGAGGAACACTTCACAATGATAGTCAATAATACGCCTTCAATACTTTCACAACAAGCACAAGAGGACCAATATCAGCGTTGAAAATTACACAGGAGAAGGTATACGCCGCAGTAAGAAAAGCAAAGAACAAATTATCTTCCGGGCCCGATCAGATATACATGAAACACATGAAATCATCATTACAAATACTCCTCCCAGTCTGGACTGACATATTCAACAAATGCCTATTGACGGGATCCATGCCTTATAGTTGGAGGACATCTCGAATAAAAATGATATTCAAAGGGAAAGGAAGCACGGATGATCCAAACGGATATAGAGGAATGGCTAAAGTTTTCTTGAAACTCCTGACAGAAATACTTGATAAGGGAGTAAGGATATGATACCAGAATGTCGATTTGGATTTCGGAATGCGAAATGCACAATTCACGCAGTAAAATATCTACTTGATATTATGCACACAATAACGAAACCCAAGGAAAAGTACTACACAATCTTCGCAGATTACTCTAAAGCATTTCAAAAAATAAAAAGACAGGTACTAATAACAACAATTAAGGAAAATGATCGGTGACATGCATTCCCTAGCCATAATGATAGAAAGACGTACTACTCTATAATTTCTTAGAAATTGACGACGGAGTCACAGTGTCAAAATGTTTAAAGCAGACAAATGGCGTGTTGCAGGGTGATCCAATAAGCCCACTGCTACTTTGCAACGGAAACCTTGCTTCTTATGTACGCAGACACCATGCTCCTGGGATCAAGGTGCAACTCCAGAAAACCCTGGATGATCTTGAGGGATGGGTGGTTAAAAATGAGTTGTATATAAATATGGAAAGAACAGACCCAATGTCATTTAGAGAAGGGGAAAACCCACAATCAAGGACACGTTATAATTGAGAGGAGAGCAGCCGATAATTGTAAACAAATTCAAATACCCCGGATTAACACTTCAGATCTCAGGAACCTCGTTTAGCAATCACGTCCATGAGAGAACCACTGCAGCTGTCAAAGCAATATAGAATGTAAATGATTTATCCCAACTATCGTTAAGCACAGAAATGATGGTTTGAAACGTCAATATAACTGACTGCAACTAATGGAATCAACATTATTTGGGAACAACTGACTCTCAGCGACCTTGAAAGGATTTAGAAAGTAAATCAAGATTCCTCAAACATGTCCTAAGGGTGGGCAAAACAGTGCCTTCAAGAATGGTTTATGAATTAGCCAGGGAATCATTTCACATCGAAGATCTCGGATTGAAAATGCTTACCATATACCGGACCATAGGTTGAACTTATAAAAAAGAGAACCTCGAAGAGAAGTCAAGAAAATGTAATAGCTATAAGTTAATGTTAATCATTTTCAGCATAGTGGCCATCAGTAACGATCAATTTAGGAGTAAGCAAACGAACTTTGTGTTTTAGTTGTTCAAAAATGTAAATAAATGTATTTCCTGATGTTTCGATGGCAATGAAGGGACATAATATTGATGTATTGTTCTAAAATAAATGTTTCCTCATAGTGCCATGCTTTCATTGAAAGACAACCTGAACATCCTTAGTCGCCGGAAGGCATTTGCACATCATAATTTGAACTTGCTATTCGCTGAACCGTTTCTAGTGAAGAGACATGGAGAGGATTTTACACGCACTTTAATGAAATATTCTGGGAATTTTACAGGGAAAGGTAGTTTGTATAATTCCGTATGTTATATTCCGTGAAAGTTACTATTAGAGGGGTAGGTACATAAATCAATATATGTTCTGTGCACGTCCGAATGATACGTTTTGGGAATTTAATTTATAGATGATTTTTGTGTACCTACATATGAATTGATTTGGGAATGTTTGAGTTCCCTGAAATAGTGGAGTGCTTATGATAGCATGTATTGTGAAGAGTGCAGTGTTGATATTGACTGGATTTATCTTCATATAATAAGTCACATCTATATTAGAAATTTGTCCAGCATCAAGGATATAGCATGCTGGAATTGGTCAGTAGCTAACTACCATATCTCAGTACATTTAACTTGTCAGGAAAGAACATCAGTGAGTTGTGCTATGCAATTAACTTCAATTACAATACTTATAGACAGACTAAGACCTTTTTTTTAAACCAGAAATATTACTCTTGGTGGCAGTAATTCGCGCTGGCTGTATGACATCTTGAGGAATTTTGATATTGATGAATGTGATTCAGGGAGAAATAGAGATGAATGCTAAAGGTCCGGAGGGGACATGACAATTTTATTTGTAAACAACAAAGAATGACAAGGTTTTACCCTCTGTATATCATACAAATTGAGAACAACTACCAACTTATGCCATCAACCCGTTGGCATATCATCGACTATGCGGAACATAACGGGATAGGTGTATTAATATCTCTTCAACTTAATGTTTTAATCTCTAGCCCCTATCATTAAATGGAGAGGATATCTGAAATGTGAGAGAGCTAAATAGCCTAATGGCATCGAAGGACTGCCATTACCTACGGAAGCCATCCTCTTACAGTCTGGGTGGGTACATAGGAGTTCTAACTTGAATGTCATTAGTAAAGACACTTCAGTGTGTCAAAACATAAAGGAAGAACTATCAGCTCACAGTCTGGGTGCCCTAAGCTGACTGATATTAGCTTAACACCACTTCGGTGTGATAATACCTCTAAGAGGAACCATCTGCTCACAGTGTGTGTAGGAACCTAGGTGCCCTAGGCCGACTGATATTAGCAGTGTGAAAATACCTCTAAGAGGCACCACCTGTTCACAGTTTGTTTGGATAACAAGGAGCTCTAAACTGAAGGATGGTAGCTTAAAGACGCTCCTGGTTTATCAATACCTATAAGAGGAACTATACGATCACAGTTTGTTTGGATAACTAGGAGCTCTAAACTGATGGATGGTAGCTTAAAGATGCTCCAGGTTTATCAATACCTATAAGAGGAACTATACGATCACAGTCTGGGTTGGTGCTTAGATTCTCTAAACTGAAGGATGGAAGCTTAAAGACGCTCCGGGTTTATCAATACCTATAAGAGGAACTATACGATCACAGTCTGGGTTGGTGCTTAGATTCTCTAAACCAGACTGTTCCAGCCGAGCAACTCGCGAGTACTCGCCGCCTTACGCGAGTAAACCTGCAACATGCAATACAGTTCTGCTGTGGATGCTGCCGTCACTGCGCGGTTGATACTGGCCGAGACCTGTGACGGAGAATACTGTTGAATGGGGTTGCATGACTGTGGACGTGGAAATGTAGGAGATATTCATAATACACGTCCATGGTACAGAATGCAATAAGTTTACTGAGTATCAGATGGTAAACGGTTCACTGTGGACACAAGTGCTGAGATATCAGGAGTCAATTGCATGTGCTGACATGATGCGTAGAGCATTCTTCAATGTCGGATCTCCGAGCATTGGCCTGTCTTTGCATTATATTCGGTTCATGGCCGAGAAAAGTTGCTCGCAACAGTATGTGGACCCTAACATACACATGATCTGTGCTGCGTTCTTGTGCAAGCTGGGAAAGGTTTCTTGCTGGAGTGAACGATACCATCGTGAAAGATCCATAGTGTTGTAATATCTTTCTTTTAATAGGGTAGAATTTTGTAAGTCTATTATTTCCAGCTGCATTGACGGCGGATAGTCATCAGTTGTAACTGAGAAAGGAGTGCTGAATTATTGCATTTCCTTTTCACGAACATTAAGGTCTTGGAACCTCTTTTCAAAAGACTCGAGAATCCTCATTAACTTCATTAGATACTTGTCCAAACAGGTCTCAGGAGGCATTTTTAAAGAGGCAAGACGATTGAAAAACGTTAAATCTCTATTTCGTATCTGCCGCTCAAACAAACGGAGCTTTTCAGTGAATGCTCTGAGTTTATCGCACATATCTACGATTAATAGATATTTTCCTTGCAATTACGTATTTAGGTGGTTTAGGTGCATTGTTATATGTGGAGGAAACGCCAAGTCTGCTACCCATGTTGGATCAGAGAGACATTGTTCTGCCTGTCCTTTCATTTCCTGGAAAAGAGCAATTTCTTCGCGAATGGCAAAACGCACATCAAGAACCTTTCCACGACTTAGCCGCGAACAGTGCTGTGGTAGGGTAAATCTCCGTAAGCCGCTTCAAGATCTTTTAATAAAACCCTTTGAACTGACGATGGTTAACACCATGACGCCGGACAAAATTTACACACGTCACTACAACTTACATGACAGATTCCAGTCCCACTGTTGCGGCACAAAGTGCCTCTTGGTGAATAAAATAGTGAATAGTAACCACGTCCTTCCCGAATTCACATTTCACTTCATTTTTAACCGAGAGACGAAGCCCTGCTCTCGCCCAACCATTTGTGGCGCGCCGTCTGAAGCCACCGAATGGAGCTTTTCCCATGGAATGCTCATGTTGTACACAGATTCACAAACCGCCTCAAATATATCTTGACCAGTAGCAGTGTAATCCAGCGGTACCACATCTATGAGTTCCTCCGTAACTTGCAGTCCCATGTCGACACCGCGCACAATTATAGCTAGCTGACCGTAATCAACTACATCCGTACTTTCATCAAGTGCGAGCGAAAAGGCCACAATGTTTCGAATTCTACACCTAAGCTGCCTCTCCAAATCCTCTCGCATGGCGCGAATGCAACGAGACACTGTCTGTTTTGAGAGACGGACCGATTCAAATTTCTGCTTCTCCCCAGGAGTTAAACATTCCGCAACGGTGAGCAAACACGATTTCACGATAGGCCCCACCGAGAACGGTTTCCCATTCAACGCAATGATGTGAGCGACTTGGTAACTTGCTCGAATTGCTGGCTCATTGGTAGTTTCTTCAATATAATTCACCTGGAAAAGAAAGTATGAATAAGTTTTCTTTTTGATCTGTGACTGTTTATGACAAACGAATATACAGTGATATTTGTTTTTAAAAACATACGTCCTTCTGTATGTCGTCTTTCAGTCTAGCTATGAGCTCCTGCCGTGCTTCACCTTCCATCCGTTCATACAGAGCTGAATGAAGAGTTGTGTAATGACGCTGTATGTTCCATTTCCTCATTGAATGTAGCACATTTTGACACACCAAACACTGCGGGAGTCCTTCCTCTTCGGGAAAGAGGAACTGTTCTTCCCACGAACTAGGCGACGGGCCTCTCCGGCTTGTCATAGTTATATAGTGATGGGAAGTAACACACCAAGATTGGCAGAAAGTGCATGGACTTGTGCTATGACTTTCGCACAGTGACGTATTGGCTACCACACCTAGTCCCCCCCACCGTGCTCCCAGCTACACTGCTGACTACTCGCGTGTACGCATACCCAAACTCGTGGATTTGGAACAGCCTGCTCTAAACTAAGAGACATTAGCTTAATGTTGCTTCGGGCGTGTCAACACCGTTAAGGTGAACAGCTACTGACTCTCTGGATTGATATCTGGGAGCTCTATTCTGCATTATATTAGCCCCAAGACACCCCAGTATGTCAATACCTCTATGGGTAACCATCAGCTCACAGTATAGCTGGGCATAATGGAGCCCTGAACTGAAAATTATTAGCTCCAGGTGTGGCAATATCCTTAAATAGGACTGAGCTTTTAGGCAAAAATGACAAAATAACTGTTTTTTGTTTTGTTTTTCCCCATATGTACTGTATATCTATGGACCCCTGCGAATCATTTCAGTAAAACAAATTTTTGTGCACCGCCATTTTTAAAGGCTCAGCTACATTTTTAAATCTCCTCTGCGTGAGACTTTAAACGCCCCCTTCATGCTCTCTCAGGGATTGTACTTCTATATATCCATTAATGTGTGGATTTCTTCGATTTGTTTTGAAGCTATTGTCAACATCTCTGTGGGTACTGATTTGTGCTGCTATCTAGTGTCTAATATTACAACTACAACTACATAGGCCTAACCAATATAAACACTAAAATCTAATATAAAACTTTTACGGATTGATTTGTTTGAAAGTATATTTTGCCATATAACTTCGTACATTTATATTGTCCTATACATTGTTTTTTATTATATAACTAGCAGAAGTACCCGTTCTTCGAACGGTCTTCGGTGTTAACACCAGAAATTATCAATTGAGCACCTGTTGCATTCCTTCATAAGTTTATCAGAACGAAGTTAGTTTTCTGGGAATATCACACACACTGATAATTTAAGGGCCTTAAAATGTGGTTTTTGGAGACCCTTTTCCCGAATGTTGAGTCTCACATTGTGAAGTGCAACATATGCTTTGGTCGTCCTTCTTGGATAATTATTATATTTCGCCTATTTTAGCATGCATTTTGAGAAGTTTTTCCTTATATCCACCCTTCTACTGTATGAGAAGTACGGTGAAGAGTTTTATAAATGATTGGTGTATTGACTCTCATGGACACCATACCTAATTGTACAATGCACCAAGCATCCGAACACGAATTATAGGCGAACATAAAGATACACAGAAAGACAGACAGACAATTCTATTGTCTACAACGTATCACCCAGATATCCAAATACGGGTATATCTACCACACAGTATCAAACAAAATCATCCTTACGATGAACCCGTATGTTGACAAAAAAATAAAAAGATTAGTTTAAATGTGCACTCAAACTAAATTTACCTAACGTGTACTTTCTGGCGTGAAATAAAATTGAAAGCCTTGTACATGAAACGCAATACACGTCACATAAGAACTGACGCTCTACGTTGTGTTAGGTCCCCATACACAGGAAGACCCCTTTCATAAATTATAAAGGCTTGTGGTGCATAAAAATTCAGGTTCTTTAGCCTCAAACGGCCCAAATTCCTAAAAGTCGCAAAAATAGTGATTCAATTCAGGACATATAATAGACCTTCTGTACAATTATATATGTTGCACTTGAAAATTGCGTGAAAAAATTATAGGGTACCCCTTTACCCCCCTATTTGCATTGATTAATTATACAGTCTAGGTTGGTCCCGTGATAACCTTATAGCCATTTGCAAACTTTTACAGAAATATAATAAATGGAATGACAATGCTTCTTACAGAAATAGATGGAAAGTTGGATGTCACCCCTTGAGATACTGTTGTCATGGTTAGCGACTTGCATTCCTTCATTAGTTTGATAAATTAAATTAAATTAGTTTTCATGGAATATCTCAGAAACTGTTGGTTTTAGAGCCTTATAATGTAGTTTTCGAGGACCCTTTAGGGCCCCTGAGTTTTGTTTCTGGCACCGAGGGGCTTTGTCTCGTCGTTTTACGCCATAATATAATACTACTACTAATAGACTAATAATAATATATAATATAGGGATAGGAATATAATAGACCTGCCGTGCCACAACCCCGGGTATAAAATGCGTGAAAACATTCTAGAGTGCCCCTTGACCCTCTTAAGCGCATTATACGTACTGATGAATTTTATTTCTTAATTTGGTTCCGTGATAACCTTCTAACCGATTGCAAACTTTCACTTTAATGTAATTAATGGAATTGCATCTTACTGCAATAGATGGACCTCTGAGATTCTGTTGTCATGGTTACCGGCTTGCATTCGTCCATTAGTTTATTAAATTAAATTAGTTTTCTGGGAATATCTCAAATAGGGTTGGTTTTAGGGCCTTAAAATGTGGTTTTAGGGCCTTAAAATGTGGGTTTTGGGGACCCTTTAGGGCCCCGAGTTTTGTCTCTCACATTGAGGGGCTGTAAATGAGCTTTGTCTCGTCCTTCTACGCCTATTTCAGCATGTATATTAAGGGGATAGAGCCCCTTTTATGAGAGCTACGGAGAAGAGTTACACCAACGATTAGTGTCGTGCCTCTGATGGATATCTGTACCAAATTTTACGTTGATACACCAAGCCGTTCTCAAGTTATAAGGGAACAAAGTTGTCCACAGACAAACAAACGGACCAAAAATATTTTCGCGCGCATCCATCATAAAACAGTCTGAAACGCGTAAATAACTCAAATTTCCGTAGAAATTCAGAACAAGCAGACAAACTTTCATTTTTATATAGAGATATACTGCTTCGCTCGGCGTTGACAGTGTTTTATAGCACAAATTTAGGTTTTATTCGCTAACCGTTGGAGATATACGAAAAGTGATAAGGGTCTTTCGGATAGAAAATTAAATTTTAAAGCTCATATATCCCATCAAAAGTTTGCTATTTCTTAGCATTCTCTTTTTATTTGAAATGGAAATATGAAATTTTGAAACCAAAGGGTGTAGTGACGTCACTAAAATGGTCGCCATTTTTAAACAGTGCAATTTATTAAAATCAAAATCAGCCTATATATAAACCTGGTAAATTAGCTACATCCATGCAAAATTTCATTTAAATCGGACCAGTGGTCCTTGCGTGATTGTGTAACAGACAGACAGACAGATAGACACACACCATCTCATTTTTATATATTAGTATGATTAGTTGGCAGTCAAAGTGCAAGGTCGTGTTTTTCCCGAGCTCGCAGGTGTGCTGAAATGGGTTGTTCTCTGGAGTGTTATCGCGGGAGGATCGGACTGTGGCATGCGACGGGTAGTCGGGATTTCCGGTGTTTGTTTGTGCGTACGGGACCTAGCAACTTGTGGTTTATAGCCCTAGTGATAGCTGCGTTGTTAGTTATTGGTGGAGTGGAAGTGAATCCAGGGCCCATTACTCCAAATGTAAATCTGGCAAATGATCCAGTGGCAGCTTTAAAGCGTTCGACGTGAAGTAAAACAATAAAGAACGGTGTTGAGTGTGGACTATGTGAGAAATGGTTTCACTTCGGCTGTATTAAGGTCAAGAAGGAGGATTGTGATGTCGGGAATTGGTTTTGTAAAGTATGTGACACACTGGACTGTTTGAGGGTGCAAATCAAAGCAAGGGATCAAATATATACAGGAACTTAGAACAAAGCTTCGTGAATCAGAGGAAACGGTGAAGGTTGTGACTGAACGGCTTTCTACTGGGACCAGTGTGGAAGTGGACGTGCAGGAGCAAACTGAGGATGACGTTATCATAATGGGTGATTCTATGATATGATGGAGTGCGAATATCTCGAGGAAATCAGGTACAAAAGTGCGGTGTTATCCGGGGATTAAAATTGACTAGCTTGCCCAACAAGTGGAAGAAGCAAATGTAGAGGACTGTGAAAAAGTTAAAGTGTTGTTGCTCCATGTTGGGACGAACGATTTGAAGAAGAGGGCTACAGCTGATTACATCTTAGGGGAGCTCTACGAACTAGGCAGAAAAGCTAAAAGCAAGTTTAGTAATGCAAAAATTATAATGAGTGGCATTGTTCGGCGGGGAGATGTTCCGTTGAGGCGAGTTAAGGCTGTAAATGACCGCATGGACTGGGTAAGTGCACAACTGGGATTAGTGTACGTAGAAGCTGACTGCTGGATTGGTGGCCGTGACTTCACCCGAGACGGGCTGCATCTAAATCGACGGGGCGCTTTCAACCTAGGGAGCCTACATGACTGGGTCATCGGTTCGTGCCGGCTTTTGTGAGGAGGAGCAGGTCCAGAGGTTGCCAGCCGATGGGAACAGAAGGAGCTATTTCGAGATATTTGCTGCGGAGGTAAGACTCTAAGATTACTGCAGGTTAATTGTCAGAGTTTAGGAAATAAATTAATTGAATTTTGGAATCTTATGGAGACGTATTCTCCGGACATAGTCATTGCTACTGAATCTTGGTTATATGAGGACATAAATAGTAGCGAAATAATTCAAGGGACCTACGAAATGTTCAGAAGGGATCGGGGGAAGCGAGGTGATGGGCTGTTTATTCGTGTGCGCAAAAATATAGCTAGTTTCTTAAAGTGGGCTGATATGGATCATGAGATGTTATGTGTACAAATTTCGGATAAAGAAAATAAATTCCCTCTTCAGGTGATAGGGGCGTATTGAGCACCGAAAAGATGACTTTTCTCTCCCAGAAACACTGTATGATAAAACTTGTGCGGATAATGCTATGAAAATGAGCATAATAATTGCAGGAGATTTAAACCTCCCCAAAGTAGACTGGTCTGGTGAGTCAACTAGCTGTGGTCAAGGTCAGAGCGCTGCAAACAAATTCTTAAGGGAGGGGGAATTTTCCCAAGTAGTTGACTTCCCAACTAGAGACTATAATACCTTAGATGTTTATCTCGTAAGGCCTGTAGAGCTGTATATTAACTGTCTGAAAGTACCAGGAATTAGTGACCATTCTGGGGTTGAATTAAGTATTAGATACGGTGGCATTACAAAATTAGGCTCTGATGTAGCAAAAAATATCATATTCCAGAATCGCAGGGCGGATTAGGCCAAGTTTCAGGGGTATTTGAATGAGCTATTTGTAGGATGGGCATAGGAAGGAAATCACATTAATATCCTGTGGACTAACTTTTTGAAAAATTTAAATAGCACTATTGAAAAATTTGTCCCATTTAAATTGCTGAAACAAAACCCAGAACCTGAGTATTACACACGAGAAATTAGGAGTCTAAAACGGAAAATTAGGAAATTATACAATAAAACATGATAGTGACAAGTATATGTTCAAATTTAAGTCCTTATCAAGAGAGCTCGTCTTAAAAAAGAGGGCTGCTCATGACAATTATATGCAAGGTTTACTTGGTTCGGGAGGCGATGGGTGGAAACATTTTTACAGTTATGTTAGGAGAAGAAAGGGAAATTCAAATAATTTGTCGATGATAATGTCCGGTGACGGTAAATTAATTACTGAGAAACAGGCCATTGCTAATGAATTAAATGTATTTTACGGTAGTGTGTTCAATAAATCCAATAGCTGTGTGTTGGACCTTAATGACGAATCAGGGGCTCCCCTTTTCCAAATAAACCAGTCAGCAATTGTAAAGCTAATACAAAAACTACGTTACAATGTATCGAAGGGTCCTGATAATATTGTTAGTGAAGTACTTAAACTAGGAGGTAGGGCCGTGGCACGATACTTGGAGGTGATGTTTATTGTGTCCATAAACAATGCGCAAATCCCAGATGACTGGAAAAGAGCTACGGTAGTCCCAATATTTAAGGGAGGGAGCAGACTTGAATTGGGCAACTACAGGCCGGTTAGCCTTACGTCCATCGTTTGTAAAGAGATGGTGCATCTCATTTGCGACTACTTGAGGGAACAGTGGGAAACATTATCATGGTTTAATGATAGGCGACATGGATTTCGGAAAGGTTACTCATGCGAGAGTCAGATGCTATCACTTTTTCAAGACATTAGTGAATCGTTAGACCATGGAGTTTCAGTCAACGCCGTAGTTATAGATTTTGCGAAGGCATTTGATGTCGTGCCGCATGACATGCTACTCCATAAATTAGTTTCGACGAAGATTGATAGAAGAGTAATTTTATGGATCCAAGAATTTTTGACGGGTCGTTCCCAGAAAGTGAAAGTCGAAGGCATATTCTCAGCTGAAATTACCGTAACGTCGGGTATCCCTCAGGGCAGCGTAATCGGAACTTTGTTATTTTTGGCGTTTATAAATGACTTAACAAATGGGATTCGCAGTGACTGTCGATTGTTTGCGGACGATTGTGTAATATATCGAAAGACACATGACTCACAAGACACGCATTACTTCAAGAGGACCTGAACCTGGTCTATAAGTGGACGATTGAAAATAAAATGAAAATAAAGACAAGAAAATGTAGTCTCTTAAAAATAGGGAAAGAGCGAAGGCAGGATTTTCAATATAACATTGGCTCGGAAATACTTGTAGAAAAAGATTCTTGCAAATATTTGGGCGTTCACGTAAAGAATGATATGAAATGGAGTGGTCATGTAGGATGTGTAGTTTCAAAAGCTTACAAATCCCTGAACTTTGTAATGAGGGTACTAAAAGGAAATAGTACCTCTGCTAAAGAATTAGGATATTTGCCACTGGTAAGACCTATTCTTATGCATCGGCGGTTTGGGATCCATATCAAGTAGGGCTCATCAATGAGTTGGAAATGGTACAAAGAAAGGCCGCTTGATTTATGCTCAGTGACTTTAATCCCAGGAGCAGTGTGAGCCGTATGTTAAAGAAACTTGGGTGGGAATCACTGGAGGCTAGGAGGATGAAATCTAGACTCTGCGCTATGTAGAACACGTATACAAATCAACCAGCATGGGGTGAGCTTAGCAAACGAATGGGAAAGCCCTCTTACATGGGTAGGGGCGATCATTCATTCAAAGTTAAGGGCCGACCACAGCGAACAAATTATGGTAAATATTCTTTGTAAACCGTGCCATTGATAACTGGAACTCTCTACCTGTCGCAGTCTTAGAGCCTTTTCCCAAACATATAGGTGTGTTTAAGAAAAGACTGACTATTTGTGTAAATACTCCAGTTTAATTGTTAATTGTAATTGTAATTGTTATTTAATTGTTATTGAATTGTTATGTATATGTTATGTATATCCAAATTTGCCACCGAGGGACACCCCCCCCCCCCATTGCAAATAAATGAATGAATGAATGAACGTACAGTTACATATTATCAATTGAACAGGTAGTAACTTCCCGTGTTTATGTTTGAATTTCTTTGTTAACATCGGTGCATGTGGCTTGAAATTTGTGATTATAATGGATGTAGTAAGTTCACGTTGGCGTGTTTCGAAAGGAAGATGTAACAAGAGAGAAAAGGAAACTTCAGCAGAAATAGAACCTCGTAAAAAGGAGAAAGAAGCTAAAATGAATTAGACAGCTTCATTACTGATGCCTACAGAAGGGGTTAGTGTTTTACAAACTGTACAAAGTAATTCCCTACAAGCTGTAAATAGTAATGCTTGTTCAAACCCCAGTAATACCGAGTTTGTAAATCAACATAAATCAGGAGATGTTAGTAATTCTGACAAGAATAGGTCTGAATTGAAACTGTCCTGTTATGCATCAGTGTCATTAGCTGCATCAGATGAAAGTTATATATTACTGCACACTAGCACATTTCCTGATTTATTAAAAAATTTGAAATGTCCTCACTGTAGCCAAGC
Source organism: Meconema thalassinum (assembly GCA_946902985.2). Taxonomy (NCBI): domain Eukaryota; kingdom Metazoa; phylum Arthropoda; class Insecta; order Orthoptera; family Tettigoniidae; genus Meconema; species Meconema thalassinum. The sequence goes on from OX336397.1 coordinate 126,014,348, forward strand.
TTCCCTACATGTGGAGATAAATGAGCAGCATGGATTGGCTAATAAACTACATGTAGTATGCAAATCATGTGGACACTGTGCAGGCCAGGCATACACAATTCATCGGGTAAAAGTAATTGAGGGCAAAACAGAAAGAGCTCCATTTGAAGTAAATGGAAAGGGTACAGAAGCTTTCTTAAATCTTGGACTTGGTCACAGATACATGCAAAAGTGTTGTATGGCTATGAAAATGCACTGGATGGATTCCAAGACCTTTACCAGTCACATGCACAACTTAGCAACATAAGTTGATTGTCTCAAGGAGAAAATGCTGAGTGAGAGTCGAACTGCAGTTCGTAAAGCTCATGAATGTGTAGACCCATCCCTCATAAAGTCTAATTTTATTGATATCGCTGTTAGTTTTGATGGAACGTGGCACCGCAGTGGTCATAAATCATTGAATGAGATTGGCTTAGTTGTAGATATTTTGACAGGGCTCGTTATTGATTATGAAGTCTTGTCAAAATTTTGCCACTATTGTGCCTTACTTCGCAATGAACTGGGTACTGATACACCAGAATACATGGTATTAGCTGAACATCATGAAAGAAGTGGGGAATGCTGTAAAATTATGATGGGTCTTCAGGGGCAATCAAGAACAAGCTGCTGATATAAAAGGGGAAAAGATCAGTTGAGAAGTGTGCAATGCGATACACAACTGTACTTTCTGATGGGATGCAAAGACTTACCAGCATCTGAATGGAATTGCAGTGTATGGCGAAGGAATTAAAATAATAAAAGAGGAGTGTATCAACCATGTCGCTAAACGAATGACTACTGGGCTTCTGAAATGGAAAAAGCATACCAAGGACACAAATTTAGGGGGTCATGGCCGTGGGACTTTGAAAATGGACACAATAAAGAAGTTGTCCAGTTATTATAGACAGTCCATTGAGAAACATATGCCTGATGTTCAAGCAATGAAGACTGCCATTTATCCCTGAATGTATCATTACAGATCCACAGATCTGAAACAACAACAACATCAGAAATGCCCCAAGGGAACTGACTCATAGTGCTTATATAATAGAAGCACTGCTCGGTGTGAAACACCTGAAAGCCTCACTAGGATGTCAGTGCAATCTTCAGAAAAATGGTCTGTCGCATTGCCCCTGTGTATCAGAGACTGGCCAGCAATGAGCTTTTAGCCAGATGTGGCAGGGGAGGAGCACAGAATTCAAATGAGTGTGTTTACTCTGTTATTTGGAAGAAATGTCAGAAATACATTTTTATATCGAAGAAGCGACTGGACATGGGGACATACACTGGTGTTTCTGAGTTCAATATGGGCTGCTCTGCGATATAGGAACTGAAATGTGAAGTAAAAAATGAAGAACATTCAATGGTTGCCTCAAATATAAGTGATTGTTGTGATCAAGTGAGAATTTATGAAAGCAGGAGGAGCTCGATGCATGTGCAGAAGACACGACAGGGTCTGTCTGCAGTTGAAGAAAACACAACAGGAAGCCGCCAAGGAGAAGATGGAAGGCAAATCATATGAATATGGTGTAATTTGATCCATTCGGTGAGTCAAACTGGTTAATATAGCATGCGATTTTATAAAAATTATTTTATCTCCAAACAACATTTTAACAAACAAAAGTTTGGTGCTTTTCAGTCGGACAACACGAATGTACCCAAATGAGTTGGGTTATACCCTAATCCTGAAACAAATTACATTAGTTTGATAAATACACTAGGATGACCAGTTTAGATCGTCAAGCGATCATCATCAGATCCATTAAACTAAGGCTATAAAATCTATGTCTGAAAATACGGGTGAAAATATTTACAATATTTACACTTATTTAGTTGCAGTATTGGTAATGCAACTCGTTGGTATTTGTTAGTTGCAATCTATATGAAGTTTTGGTGAGATGCTAGAAGTGGTGAGAGAACTCCGGATATTTTCTGTTTGGAGTGACTATGTGGTTGTTGGGAATGGTCAATTCTGATTGTACTGTATTGTACAGGCTACTTATGTGGTTAGGGGTCTTGTGCAGTCCAGCAGCAAGCAGTTCTCTTGGACACTGGTAACACGCGACTGACTGGTAAGCTACCTCGCTGGGCTGCTTTCCTCTCCCCACGCCCCGCATTCCTAAGTGCTTTGTGTACCAAGTGCAGGTGTACCTGTAGTGGGTTGGCAAGCCTAGACATGATGGTGCATGTTATTGTATTCAGGATGTACATCCTGAATGCGGGACGGGGGGAGGGGAGAAGCAGCCCAGCAAAATAGCATACCAGTCAGTCACGTGTTACCAGTATTCAAGTGAACTGCTCGCTGCTGGACTGCACAAGACCCCAAACCAGATAAGTAGCATGTACAATACAGTACAATCAGAATTGACCATTCACAATAACCACATAGTCACTCAAAACAGACAAATTCCGGAGTTCTAGCATCACACCAAAGCATCTTATAGATTACAACTAACAAATTACCAATACCGCAACTAAATAAGTGTACAAATTGTGAATATTTCACCCATATTTTCAGACATAGATTTTATAGCCTAAGGGTAATGGATCTGATGATGATCGCTTGACGATCGAAACTGGTCATCCTAGTGTATTTATTAATCTAATCTAATTTGTTTCAGGATTAGGGTAGAACCCAACTCATTTGCGTACATTCGTGTTGACCGACTGAAAAGCACCAAACTCTTATTTACTAAGGCAACACTGAAAAATGGCTCCAAACTCCACAATGTTCACGGTTAGTCAGGTAAATCGTGAAGCTAAGAGATTCAAATCACTCAGGCTTAAACTCATGAACATAGACAAATCAATTTGGTTCAACAAAAAATGTATAGAACTGAATCTCACCCCTAAATACATACCAATTATAACCGTACCAAAAACACCAGCGCCGATCATTTCAACTAAACAAGCCAAAGCGCTTTGGATAAAAAACGAATTAAGATTCGCATACACAAGAAAGCAAGAAAGCAGCCAACAATTATACGACATTAGTAGTGTGTTTGTGAGAGTTCTGGCCCCTCCTCCTCCTCACCCTCCTCACAAGATGGCGGCAGCCGGATAACTCTCGAACCCGTGGTCGGATTTTGACGAATGAGGTGTCATTGAACTCGGGCTGACACCCCCTTTCCAATGGACAGCATATTTCTACCCCAAAACAAAACCTACCCCTACTAGGGGGTGAAATTGTAATTTTTTAGAGAATCTCTCTTTCCAATTGCAACATGTGAGAGTTTGAATGCCGATATGGAATGAAACGTTGTTCCACACAAGAGACATGTATGCGATGGATAGCCACTATGAATTAAAATGCTTGTTTTCTGTTTTTACGCATGCCCACTCATGGCTTTTGTAAGAGGGTGGGGGAGCGGATCCCTATGGATGGGTTATTGTTGACGAGTCATTGTTGGCGGGGGTCATTGTTGTCGGGTCATTGTGGACGAGTCCTTGTGGACAAGTCCTTGTTGACAGGTCCTTGTGGACAAGTCCTTGTGGACAGGTCCTTGTTGACGGGTCATTGTGAACGAGTCCTTGTGGACGAGTCCTTGTGGACAAGTCCTTGTCCCTTTGGACTGATCCCTTTGGACGGGTCCCTTTGGCCTGGTTCCTACGGATTAGCCCATGAATTTATTTAAATTATGTCAAAGGGCCTAACTACATTTGTGTGTGTTGAACTGACGTTTTTCACCTACCCCCACTACTATAATGGGATAACGATATGAAAGGAAAGTGACGAAATACATGTGAACACGTGTGAGATGACCTTATTACCGTCCTCCTTGCGAAACAAGTCACATCCTGTTTTGGTTCATACGTGAGAAAATGCAAGTTCATATGTAATATGACCTAACACACAAGTGTACACATGTGCACGTGCACGATAAGAGCTAACAAGTCACAACCTGTTTTGACAGTGGTGGGAATAAGGCTAGAGACATGTACGAGTAGTCAAATTACACCGGCAGACAATCCCTTTCCTACGGATAACTTATTTCCACTCTAAAATAAAATCTACCCCTACTAGAGGGTGAAATAATAATTTTTAGGTAAAAGTCGCTTTCCATGTGCAACATGTGGGAGTTTGTATGTCAATATGAAATTAAACTCGTTCCACATAAAGTGCATGCATACAACTGAATGCCGCTATGATTTTGTTTTTTTTTGTTTTTTGTTTTACGAATGCGCAATTGGGGTTTTTGTAAGAGGGTGGGCTTTTTGAATAATGATTTATAGATAAGTTCTTTTTTACAAATTAACCAAAGATCCAAAAACTAATAGGTCATCGGCTTTTTAATATCTTATGAACTAAGAAAGCTAGGGACTTGTATGAGGGGTCGTTGGACTTGGGGTGACGCCCTGTTTTTGAATGTATTATTCATTTTTTTGTCAAAAGGGCCTAACTGCACTTTCGTTAATATCTCGCTAACTAATAATCACAGAGGGTCAAGTGAGGTGTCATAGGACTTAAAATGGCCAACCCCTCCCCATGACCAATGAATTTACCCCCAAAATAAAACAGCAAGGTCATTAACCTAAGATTTTATCAACTAATAATCAGAGAGGGACAAGTAAGGTGTCACAAGACTCAGGATGACCAACCCTTTTCCATGACCAACGAATTTACCCAAAATACCCGAAACAGCAAGGTCATTGACCTAAGATTTTATAAACTTATCAGTAGAGAGGGTCAAGTGAGGTGTCATAGGACTACGAATGGTTAACCCTTTCCCATGACCAATGAATTTACCCCAAAAATCCAAAACAGCAATGTCATTGACCTGAGATTTTATAAACCAATAATCGGATATCAACATGTGAGGTGTCATAGGACTTAGAATGGTCAACCCTTTCCCATGGCTAATGAATTTACCCAAAAATACCCAATACATCAAGGTCATCGACCTGAGATTTTATAAACTAATAATCGGATATGGACATGTGAAATGTTTACAGTGAGTGATGAAACATAGCTAGGTAGTGAAAGAATTATTGTAGGCTACATGTATGGTGACTGACAAATCTTTCACCATTGGAACTTGTTTTCAGATCAAACTGCAGTACAGAGAGAGTATAGGTTGTAGGTATGGGATAATAAATGACAAATGGTGTATACAAAATCTGATTTATCGATTCAAGAAATAAGAGTAGACAATCTTTAATTGATTGGTTAAAGAGGATAGCTAAAATCCAAAATGGTGACTATATCGAACTAAACTGATCCAAGCTGAATCAAACCCAACTAAACCGAACTAAACCGAAGCAAACTTAATCAAAAACAAGTCAATGGTTTAAGTGTAAAACTTGTGGGTGAATGTGGTCATTGGTAATGTCAGAAAGGAAAGGGATAACGCTCTACCTATAGAGGGTAGGTAAAGCTAGTGCATGATGCTAATGCACACACACAAGTACATGAAACACACACAACTAACCTATACTGTGTTTATGGGTTGACTGTTAAAACTTGCTCAGTGGTTACTGGGACAAGGTGGTCGCTACACACAACAAGCGTTAAATACTTGAGGCTAATAATCCACACACACACACACACACACACACACACACACACACACACACACACACAAACACACACTTGTTCTAAACTAAACTGTCTTGCTGACAGTGCTCACACTGTAGGCAGATGACAGAAATGCTTGGCTAACAGAAATACAATCATTTCCGGTTGTCTAATGTTACCAGCTAACCATTTTGTGCTGCAGTGGCGAGCACATGTGCCACTTACACTAGAGATTTTAACTCGATTTCAAGCTCTAAGTACTAGAACGAATCAAACTAACAAAAAAGGGCATGGTGGCGCAGTGGTTAAGCTGTTAGCCTTTCACTAAAGTGGACTAGGGTTTGATTTCAGGTTAATACGCATGTCATAAATATATAAAAAAGCAGAGATAATGTTTTAAACCGATTACACTCGTCTCTTTTCAAATTATTACTTGGATTACAAATACAAAGGTGGACTGGGTGTGATATACAGTTAATGCTGCCTATCGCACACTAGCTGTAAGGAAGCCATATGTAGAGCTATATGTAGAGAACTACCTCCGGATTCCATGAACTGGTATAGCTATGTCGCATAAACGGTGCAGAATACAATCCAGCAACTATAATTCGTATCTTGTGGAACAGAGAAAATGCACTTTTGCCTTGATGGATAACAAATGTGTGTAGACGAATGACCTACGCATTAGCCTAGCAAGGGGTTATAACCACGAGGAGGAGGTGTGATTTCTATATTTTATTGTTTAGAGACATGGCTTTTGTAACCAGTAGATTTAATTGATTTAGTATTTTGTAAATGTTTATTTCTGTAATTGGAAATAGTTAATTTTTTGTAAATAGTGGAAACCATTTATTTTTGTAATGGTAAATGTTAAATGTATAATTAAAGTTCTTTGGGATGAGTGTGCATGTCAATGATGTTTTTAGGGATAAATAGAGTGGTTGTGTGTTTGTTCTCAAAGACAGGCAAGGTTGTGTGGATGAATGACTACACAGAAAGAGAGAGAGAGAGAGTGTAGAAACAGCCTTACCTGCAGCAGTAATAGTAGACCTCTATGATTTGCATACACATAGACAGACTGTACGATCGCAATAGCCAAGCACTCACTTTAACACCATTTACAAAATCTTAAAATGAAAAAATCATGTTTCGCAAATATGAACTTTTGACATAAACAAAATAAAAATGAAATGTGTAAACAACAAATTGGAAAATCTATGTTTCCATATCATGAAATTCAAAAACTTTAAACTGGCATTTAAAAGAAATGCAAATGGAAAATTGACAAATTGTAATGTGTGAAATGTGAAAATGAACAAATGGCTATCATTATTTTAAAAAAAAATGGTGCTGTATGGTTGAGGTGTGAATCAAACCCTACTTATTTTGGACCACCCGATACTGAGTATTCTTGTTTTAGTCCTCATACCACCTTTAAAATTTTGTGTTAAAGCTAGGAATTGAACCCAAGAGCTTGTAGGGGGAGACAAAGGTTAGAATATGTTAAACAGATAGCCTTGAATGTAGAATGTGGTAGCTATATAGAGATGAAACGATTAGCTCGGGACAGATAGGCACTGAGATCTGCATCAAACCAGTCAAAGGACTAAAGACTCAAACAACAACAACATGTACGTTCACCAAAATAATGTTGTGTAACGGTAAATGTTAGTCAACGAACAGTAATGCATTACTAAAACCCATGACACGATACCTAAGAGCTTTTCTAAAATGATTTTGAAAAAATTCCTTTAACCCTATATTGAACACCCAGTTCACAAGACTCATAACTGCAATGTTATGGTAAAACAAAACAAAATCTATATTTCAAAACAAGCAAGTGGTTTAGTCAATGTATACTGGATAAAGTTTTGTAAACACTCAAGTCCTCAAGACCAATTAAATTAGTAACTGTCAGCTTGGCCGAGTGGTTAAGGTGTTTGACTTAAGATCAAATTTCTGTATAAGGAAGCAAGGGTTCGAATCCCTTACCTGACATAGCTTGGCCACACTGTATTATAATGATACTCGGTACACAAACCATAGATATAGTGTATTGTTTAAGGCCACTCTCTTTCTGAACATAGTCAGAGACTGTTGATGGTTAACAATTGTATTAATAGTGGGACATGGTGATAGCAATTAAGAAAAAACAGCCAATACCCATACAATATTTTTATTCATTTAGTATTTTTTACAATAGTTACACACTGAATACAACTTTTTATCTCTTTACCATTGTTTGATATAGATTTTAAACACAACGCTTGTTGTAGATCCTTTTACAACTTTCTCCAGGTACTCTTGTTCTTAAAAACTGGGGAAGCCGCAATGGTTTTATAGACATTAAACCCTCATTCTCTTCTTTTTCATCATCATCATCATCATCATTATAAATATTATCTTTATAATTATTATAGTCATTGTCACCATCATTATCATCATCATCATCATCCTCAACATCACTAGAACTATCCAATTCCTTTTTTTCCTTTTCAAAAGGGACCTCTTGAAGAGTCTGTGTTGCTTCTGATAGTGTTACGGTTTTATTGAACGTTGACAACTGTCCTAATATGACTATTTGAGGAGATAAATGTTTTTTCACAAGGAAGTCACTATGTTGAGTAACACTATGTTTTTGTTGGGCTTGCTTTTTCTTGTTCTTTTGATCATGTTTTGTTAACACTAACGGTGTTTCATTTGGTATAACACATTGATGAGTACCCACACTTAAGACCTCACCATGTTTACTTTTTAGACGACCTAGACATTTTGTTGTTCTTTGTTTTGAGCACTGCCAAAATATGATGCCAATCGCATTTTCTCGCTTATAGTTATAAGAGTACCCATGATACAGGGCACGTGGTTAACCTTTATTGGTTATAGTATATTCCATAGTAGCCACTGACTTGTATAGTCGATCCGCCTACTACAAAGGTCTGAACACTTGTGGTGAAAGAATGATGTTGTGTTGACGTTTTATGCAGGATGATGTTGGTGGCATATGCGGGTGGCTTATGTCGGTGGCTTATGTTGACGACATGTGTTGTTGGCTGATTTTGGTGGCTTATGTTGATGGTTTATGGTGGTGGCTTATGTTGGTGGCTTATGTTAGTGGCTTATGTTTATGACATATGTTGGTGACTTATGTTGATAGGTTATGTTGGAGGCTAATGTTGATGACATATGTTATTGGCTTATGGTGGTGGCTTATGTTGATGGTTTATGTTGCTGGTCTATGTTGATGGTTTATGTTAATTGCTTAGGTTAATGTCTTAGGTTGATGGCTTAAGTTGATGGCTTATGTTGGTGGCTTACGATGGCTTATGATGGTGGCTTACGGTGGTGGCTTATGGCGGTGGTTTACGGTGGCCTTTGTTGGTAGCTTACGGTGGTGGCTTATGTTGGTGGCTTATGTTGGTGGCTTATGATGGTGGCTTATGATGGTGGCTTATGGTGGTGGCTTAAGGTGGTGGCATATGATGGTGGGTTATGGTGGCTTATGGTGGTGGCTTGTGGTGGCTTATGATGGTGGCTTGTGGTGATGGCTTATGGCGGCTTATGGTGGTGACTTATAGTGGTGGCCTATGTTGGTGGCTTATTTTTGGTGGTTTACGTTAATACCTTATTTGTAATGGCTTATTTGACAAGTTATTGTTGTCAATGTATTTAGAGGATTTTTCTCTTGGTCTTGGAAAGTATCTCAGCCCTTTTTTTATGGTAGCATAATGCTTGTTTGTAAGCAACAACAACACATTAAAAATTCCAAGAATCCAAAGTACTCTAATGTTAATGATTGTCTCTCAACTCCATTCAACGTCTAGTAAAAAACATTATATATTTTTCACATTTTTCAAAAAAGGTAAATTGGGAAAGTAGGCTATATGTTTAAATTAAAAATCATATCAAATCATATGCTATCTCCAACACCTACGTCTATCCCACTCTCAGTCAAAAAATATAATATTCTTCAAATTTTTCCAAAACAGTATTTGGAAAGTAGGCCATATTTTGAAAACTAATCATTCTATAAAGTCATATATAGACCCAAACCAATGGCTTTTATATCCTTAATCGTAAGAACAAAATATGGAATTTTTGACATTTTTTCCAAAAATGTTCATTTTAAAACGGGGCTATATTTTGGAAACTAGGAATTTTACAAGAAAGTTTGTTTAACGTAAATGACAGGTATTTACCCCCACTACCCACAAACCAAGTCCCAGGTCTCTGGGACAAAATCCAAAAAAGTTCAATTTGGAAAGTAGGAGATATTTTGAAAACTAATCATCCAAAAAAAGTCATATATAGACTCAAACCAATGGCTTTTATGTCCTTAATTGGTAGAACAAAACTTAACATTTTTTTCAGTTTTTCCAAAAAAGTCCAATTTTCAAAATTGTCTATATTTTGGGAACTAAGAATTTTACAAAAAAGTTTGTTTAACGAAAATGAAAGGTCTTTACCCCCCTCTAACCAAAACATAAATTTCAGGTCCCTAGGACAAAAACTGTGCAGTAAGTTTTTTTTTGGGGGGGGGGGGTCTATATCCACTTCCACCTCCCCACCTCACAAGATGGCGGCCATAGCTTAATTTAACCTAACAAAATGGCGGCCGTAGCTTAACTTAACCTAGCCTAACCTAAGTAGATGGCGGCCGTAGCTTCACTGAACCTAACCTAACCTAACCTAACTTAACCTAAATCTACGAGGCGGGATCAAAAAATTTTTAAGATGGTGGTCATAGCTTAACTGAACCTAGTCTAACCTAACCTAAACCTACGAGGTGTGATCATAAAGTTCCAAGATGGTGGTCGTAGCTTAACTCAACCTAACCTAACCCTACGAGGTGTGATCAAAAAGTTCCTTTTTACGGGTCCCGGAGGACGGGTCCTTGGACTCATCCCTATGGACTGGCCCTTGCATTTTATCCCAATTATGTCAAAGGGGACCCGCCACAGGGACCCGTCAACAAGGACCCGTCCTCCGGGACCCGTAAAAAGGAACTTTTTGATCACACCTCGTAGGGTTAGGTTAGGTTGAGTTATGCTACGACCACCATCTTGGAACTTTATGATCACACCTCGTAGGTTTAGGTTAGGTTAGACTAGGTTCAGTTAAGCTATGACCACCATCTTGAAAATGTTTTGATCGCGCCTCGTAGGTTTAGGTTAAGTTAGGTTAGGTTAGGTTAAGTGAAGCTACGGCCGCCATCTAGTTAGGTTAGGCTAGGTTAAGTTAAGCTACGGCCGCCATTTTGTTAGGTTAGGCTAGGTTAAGTTAAGCTATGGCCGCCATCTTGTGAGGTGGGGAGGTGGAGGTGGATATAGACCCCCCCCCCAAAAAAAAACCTACTGCACAGTTTTTGTCCTAGGGACCTGAAATTTATGTTTTGGTTTGAGGGAGGTAAAGACCTTTCATTTTCGTTAAACAAACTTTTTGTAAAATTCTTAGTTCCCAAAATATAGACAATTTTGAAAATTGGACTTTTTTGGAAAAACTGAAAAAAAATTTAAGTTTTGTTCTACCAATTAAGGACATAGAAGCCATTGGTTTGAGTCTATATATGACTTTTTTAGGATGATTAGTTTTCAAAATATCGCCTACTTTCCAAATTGAACTTTTTTGGATTTTGTCCCAGAGACCTGGGACTTGGTTTGTTGGTAGTGGGGGTAAATACCTGTAATTTACGTTAAACAAACTTTCTTGTAAAATTCCTAGTTTCCAAAATATAGCCCCGTTTTAAAATGAACATTTTTGGAAAAAATGTCAAAAATTCCATATTTTGTTCTTACGATTAAGGATATAAAAGCCATTGGTTTGAGTCTATATATGACTTTATAGAATGATTAGTTTTCAAAATATGGCCTACTTTCCAAATACTGTTTTGGAAAAATTTGAAGAATATTATATTTTTTGACTGAGAGTGGGATAGACGTAGGTGTTGGATTTAGCATATGATTTGATATGATTTTTAGTTTAAATATATAGCCTACTTTCCCAATTTACCTTTTTTGAAAAATGTGAAAATATATAATGTTTTTGACTAGACGTTGAATGGAGTTGAGAGACAATCATTAACATTAGAGTACTTTGGATTCTTGGAATTTTTAGTGTGTTGTTGTTGCTTAAAAACATGGCGGTAAGCATTATGCTACCATAAAAAAAGGGTTGAGATACTTTCCAAGACAAAGAGAAAAATCCTCTAAATACATTGACAACAATAACTTGTCAAATAAGCCTTTACAAATAAGGTATTAACGCAAACCACCAAAAATAAGCCACCAACATAGGCCACCACTATAAGTCACCACCATAAGCCATCACCACAAGCCACCATCATAAGCCACCACAAGCCACCACCATAAGCCACCATAAACCACCACCATAACCCACCATCATATGCCACCACCTTAAGCCACCACCTTAAGCCACCACCATAAGCCACCATCATAAGCCACCACCATAAGCCACCAACATAAGCCACCATCATAAGCCACCATCATAAGCCACCAACATAAGCCACCAACGTAAGCCACCATAAGCCATCACCGTAAGCCACCAACAAAGGCCACCATAAACCACCGCCATAAGCCACCACCGTAAGCCACCAACATAAGCCATCGTAAGCCACCAACATAAGCCATCAATTTAAGCCATCAACCTAAGAGGGGAAGTAAAGCCGGCGGTCCCATGTCATAGATTTATGGCATGTTAAAGATCTTTCCACTAATTACACCTGTATGAAACTAAATTGGATAGGTTAAGAATGTAAACAACGCTCTTAGGTTGCTACGTTCGTTGCCAAGAGCCGACTGCGGTGGCGTCTAGTAGCTAGTTCTGAACTAGGCCTAGTAGTCGTTGACGGTGGCGTTTGGCGGCAAAAGTAGGAACTATTTGAAAATTCAAAGTTGCAGTCCCTACTTGAATTAACAAAACAGATACACACACTAATACAGCCATCACAATTAACACCGGTTATCAGACAAATTCTACACACACCCAAAGTACACGGGGCTACATGACCGCGTGGTCGCAGCCCCTAAACTAAGGAACCAACCAACTAAGACATTAACCTAAGCCATTAACATAAACCATCAACATAGACCAGCAACATAAACCATCAACATAAGCCACCACCATAAGCCAATAACATATGTCATCAACATTAGCCTCCAACATAACCTATCAACATAAGTCACCAACATATGTCATCAACATAAGCCACTAACATAAGCCACCAACATAAGCCACCAACATAAGCCATCAACATAAGCCACCACCATAAACCATCAACATAAGCCACCAAAATCAGCCAACAACACATGTCGTCAACATAAGCCACCCACATAAGCCACCCGCATATGCCACCAACATCATCCTGCATAAAACGTCAACACAACATCATTCTTTCACCACAAGTGTTCAGACCTTTGTAGTAGGCGGATCGACTATACAAGTCAGTGGCTACTATGGAATATACTATAACCAATAAAGGTAAACCACGTGCCCTGTATCATGGGTACTCATATAACTATAAGCGAGAAAATGCGAATGGCATCATATTTTGGCAGTGCTCAAAACAAAGAACAACAAAATGTCTAGGTCATCTAAAAAGTAAACATGGTGAGGTCATAAGTGTGGGTACTCATCAATGTGGTATACCAAATGAAACACCGTTAGTGTTAACAAAACATGATCAAAAGAACAAGAAAAAGCAAGCCCAACAAAAACATAGTGTTACTCAACATAGTGACTTCCTTGTGAAAAAACATTTATCTCCTCAAATAGTCATATTAGGACAGTTGTCAACGTTCAATAAAACCGTAACACTATCAAAAGCAACACAGACTCTTCAAGAGGTCCCTTTTGAAAAGGAAAAAAAGGAATTGGCTAGTTCTAGTGATGTTGAGGATGATGATGATGATGATAATGATGGTGACAATGACTATAATAATTATAAAGATAATATTTATAATGATGATGATGATGATGATGAAATAGAAGAGAATTAGGGTTTAATGTCTATAAAACCATTGCGGCTCCCAAGTTTTTAAGAACAAGAGTACCTGGAGAAAGTGGTAAAAGGATCTACAACAAGCGTTTTGTTTAAAATCTATATCAAACAATGGTAAAGAGATAAAAAGTTGTATTCAGTGTGTAACTATTGTAAAAAAAACTAAATGAATAAAAATATTGTATGGGTATTGGCTGTTTTTTCTTAATTGCTATCACCATGTCCCACTATTAATACAATTGTTAACCATCAACAGTCTCTGACTATGTTCAGAAAGAGAGTGGCCTTAAACAATACACTATATCTATGGTTTGTGTACCGAGTATCATAATAATACAGTGTGGCCAAGCTATGTCAGGTAAGGGATTCGAACCCTTGCTTCCTTATACAGAAATTTGATCTTAAGTCAAACACCTTAACCACTCGGCCAAGCTGACAGTTACTAATTTAATTGGTCTTGAGGACTTGAGTGTTTACAAAACTTTTTCCAGTATACATTGACTAAACCACTTGCTTGTTTTGAAATATAGATTTTGTTTTGTTTTACCATAACATTGCAGTTATGAGTCTTGTGAACTGGGTGTTCAATATAGGGTTAAAGGAATTTTTTCAAAATCATTTTAGAAAAGCTCTTAGGTATCGTGTCATGGGTTTTAGTAATGCATTACTGTTCGTTGACTAACATTTACCGTTACACAACATTATTTTGGTGAACGTACATGTTGTTGTTGTTTGAGTCTTTAGTCCTTTGACTGGTTTGATGCAGATCTCAGTGCCTATCTGTCCCGAGCTAATCGTTTCATCTCTATATAGCTACCACATTCTACATTCAAGGCTATCTGTTTAACATATTCTAACCTTTGTCTCCCCCTACAAGCTCTTGGGTTCAATTCCTAGCTTTAACACAAAATTTTAAAGGTGGTATGAGGACTAAAACAAGTATACTCAGTCTCGGGTGGTCCAATATAAGTAGGGTTTGATTCACACCTCAACCATACAGCACCATTTTTTTTAAAATAATGATAGCCATTTGTTCATTTTCACATTTCACACATTACAATTTGTCAATTTTCCATTTGTATTTCTTTTAAATGCCAGTTTAAAGTTTTTGAATTTCATGATATGGAAACATGGATTTTCCAATTTGTTGTTTACACATTTTATTTTTATTTTGTTTATGTCAAAAGTTCATATTTGCGAAACATGATTTTTTCATTTTAAGATTTTGTAAATGGTGTTAAAGTGAGTGCTTGGCTATTGCGATCGTACAGTCTGTCTATGTGTATGCAAAACATAGAGGTCTACTATTACTGCTGCAGGTAAGGCTGTTTCTACACTCTCTCTCTCTCTCTCTTTCTGTGTAGTCATACATCCACACAACCTTGCCTGTCTTTGAGAACAAACACACAACCACTCTATTTATCCCTAAAAACATCATTGACATGCACACTCATCCCAAAGAACTTTAATTATACATTTAACATTTACCATTACAAAAATAAATGGTTTCCACTATTTACAAAAAATTAACTATTTCCAATTACAGAAATAAACATTTACAAAATACTAAATCAATTAAATCTACTGGTTACAAAAGCCATGTCTCTAAACAATAAAATACAGAAATCACACCTCCTCCTCGTGGTTATAACCCCTTGCTAGGCTAATGCGTAGGTCATTCGTCTACACACATTTGTTATCCATCAAGGCAAAAGTGCATTTTCTCTGTTCCACAAGATACGAATTATAGTTGCTGGATTGTATTCTGCACCGTTTATGCGACATAGCTATACCAGTTCATCAAATCGCGAGGTAGTTCTCTACATATAGCTCTACATATGGCTTCCTTACAGCTAGTGTGCGATAAGCAGCATTAACTGTATATCACACCCAGTCCACCTTTGTATTTGTAATCCAAGTAATAATTTGAAAAGAGACGAGTGTAATCGGTTTAAAACATTATCTCTGCTTTTTTATATGTTTATGACATGCGTATTAACCTGAAATCAAACCCTAGTCCACTTTAGTGAAAGGCTAACAGCTTAACCACTGCCCCACCATGCCCTTTTTTGTTAGTTTGATTCGTTCTAGGACTTAGAGCTTGAAATCGAGTTAAAATCTCTAGTGTAAGTGGCACATGTGCTCGCCACTGCAGCACAAAATGGTTAGCTGGTAACATTAGACAACCGGAAATGATTGTATTTCTGTTAGCCAAGCATTTCTGTCATCTGCCTACAGTGTGAGCACTGTCAGCAAGACAGTTTAGTTTAGAACAAGTGTGTGTGTGTGTGTGTGTGTGTGTGTGTGTGTGTAGATTATTAGCCTCAAGTATTTAACGCTTGTTGTGTGTAGCGACCACCTTGTCCCAGTAACCACTGAGCAAGTTTTAACAGTCAACCCATAAACACAGTATAGGTTAGTTGTGTGTGTTTCATGTACTTGTGTGTGTGCATTAGCATTATGCACTAGCTTTACCTACCCTCTATAGGTAGAGCGTTATCCCTTTCCTTTCTGACATTACCAATGACCACATTCACCCACAAGTTTTACACTTAAACCATTGACTTGTTTTTGATTAAGTTTGCTTCGGTTTAGTTCGGTTTAGTTGGGTTTGATTCAGCTTGGATCAGTTTAGTTCGATATAGTCACCATTTTGGATTTTAGCTATCCTCTTTAACCAATCAATTAAAGATTGTCTACTCTTATTTCTTGAATCGATAAATCAGATTTTGTATACACCATTTGTCATTTATTATCCCATACCTACAACCTATACTCTCTCTGTACTGCAGTTTGATCTGAAAACAAGTTCCAATGGTGAAAGATTTGTCAGTCACCATACATGTAGCCTACAATAATTCTTTCACTACCTAGCTATGTTTCATCACTCACTGTAAACATTTCACATGTCCATATCCGATTATTAGTTTA
The DNA here is from genome assembly GCA_946902985.2 of Meconema thalassinum. Taxonomy (NCBI): domain Eukaryota; kingdom Metazoa; phylum Arthropoda; class Insecta; order Orthoptera; family Tettigoniidae; genus Meconema; species Meconema thalassinum. The sequence goes on from OX336397.1 coordinate 126,030,829, forward strand.
TAAAATCTCAGGTCGATGACCTTGATGTATTGGGTATTTTTGGGTAAATTCATTAGCCATGGGAAAGGGTTGACCATTCTAAGTCCTATGACACCTCACATGTTGATATCCGATTATTAGTTTATAAAATCTCAGTGACCTTGCTGTTTTGGATTTTTGGGGTAAATTCATTGGTCATGGGAAAGGGTTAACCATTCGTAGTCCTATGACACCTCACTTGACCCTCTCTACTGATAAGTTTATAAAATCTTAGGTCAATGACCTTGCTGTTTTGGGTAATTTGGGTAAATTCGTTTGTCATGGAAAAGGGTTGGTCATCCTGAGTCTTGTGACACCTTACTTGTCCCTCTCTGATTATTAGTTGATAAAATCTTAGGTTAATGACCTTGCTGTTTTATTTTGGGGGTAAATTCATTGGTCATGGGGAGAGGTTGGCCATTTTAAGTCCTATGACACCTCACTTGACCCTCTGTGATTATTAGTTAGCGAGATATTAACGAAAGTGCAGTTAGGCCCTTTTGACAAAAAAATGAATAATACATTCAAAAACAGGGCGTCACCCCAAGTCCAACGACCCCTCATACAAGTCCCTAGCTTTCTTAGTTCATAAATTATTAAAAATCCGATGACCTATTAGTTTTTGGATCTTTGGTTAATTTGTAAAAAACACGTATCTATAAATCATTATTCAAAAAGCCCACCCTCTTACAAAAACCCAAATTGCGCATTCGTAAAACAAAAAACAAAAAAAAATGATAAATCATAGCGGCATTCAGTTGTATGCATGCACTTTATGTGGAACGAGTTTAATTTCATATTGACATACAAACTCCCACATGTTGCACATGGAAAGCGACTTTTACCTAAAAATTATTATTTCACCCTCTAGTAGGGGTAGATTTTATTTTAGAGTGGAAATAAGTTATCCGTAGGAAAGGGATTGTCTGCCGGTGTAATTTGACTACTCGTACATGTCTCTAGCCTTATTCCCACCACTGTCAAAACAGGTTGTGACTTGTTAGCTCTTATCGTGCACGTGCACATGTGTACACTTGTGTGTTAGGTCATATTACATATGAACTTGCATTTTCTCACGTATGAACCAAAACAGGATGTGACTTGTTTCGCAAGGAGGACGGTAATAAGGTCATCTCACACGTGTTCACATGTATTTCGTCACTTTCCTTTCATATCGTTATCCCATTATAGTAGTGGGGGTTGGTGAAAAACGTCAGTTCAACACACACAAATGTAGTTAGGCCCTTTGACATAATTTAAATAAATTCATGGGCTAGTCCGTAGGAACCAGGCCAAAGGGACCCGTCCAAAGGGATCAGTCCAAAGGGACAAGGACTCGTCCACAAGGACTTGTCCACAAGGACTCGTCCACAAGGACTCGTTCACAATGACCCGTCAACAAGGACCTGTCCACAAGGACTTGTCCACAAGGACCTGTCAACAAGGACTTGTCCACAGGGACTCGTCCACAATGACCCGACAACAATGACCCCCGCCAACAATGACTCGTCAACAATAACCCATCCATAGGGATCCGCTCCCCCACCCTCTTACAAAAGCCATGAGTGGGCATGCGTAAAAACAGAAAACAAGCATTTTAATTCATAGTGGCTATCCATCGCATACATGTCTCTTGTGTGGAACAACGTTTCATTCCATATCGGCATTCAAACTCTCACATGTTGCAATTGGAAAGAGAGATTCTCTAAAATTACAATTTCACCCCCTAGTAGGGGTAGGTTTTATTTTGGGGTAGAAATATGCTGTCCATTGGAAAGGGGGTGTCAGCCCGAGTTCAATGACACCTCATTCGTCAAAATCCGACCACGGGTTCGAGAGTTATCGGGCTGCCGCCATCTTGTGAGGAGGGTGAGGAGGAGGAGGGGCCAGAACTCTCACAAACACACTACTGACATTAAATTGCAACTTAATAATTTCCGACATGCATCCCAATTGAACAGCTTCACCGAGCACTTACATGACACTGTCAAAATAAGAGCAACGAGGAAGCACGAATCACTAGAAATTAAACTAGGAAAAACTAGGAGAAGCACAGAACAATCAACCCAATGAACAACACACGAATAACAATGAATTCAATTTCCACAGCAGAGTAAACAACAGAACGAACGTAATTTTTCTCAAGAAATGAGTATGTTAGACAAAGAATTGAAATACAACTGCACAGATGCACACACAGATATTGAGACAGCCAGTCACAAGCTTCCAACAGAAGATGTGGAATTAACCAAAATACTTGCCACGAACGAAGCCAAAAATCCTCAAGCGAAAGGGCAAAAGCAACAACACTCAAGGCAACAAGCAACTTAAAGGAATTAAGTCATTGAAACCTAAAAAAAAAACAACAACAACATGACATAGTCGTCACGAAAGCAGATAAGGGAAACACCACAGTAATTCTGAACAAAACAGAATACATCGATGAAACAGTCAAATTCAAGGAAATAGGAAAAGACGCCACCAATAAATTCCAAAAACAAATAGTGAGTGAAAAGAAACAGAATACATATTGACCAAAGCCGAAAAAACAAAATTAATAAACATGAACCCAAAAATACCGTTATTGAGGGGACAACCTAAAATACACAAAGAGGAGTGCCCAATGAGAACAATAGTCAACTGTAGGAATGCGCAAAATTACTAAATCAGCAAAGAGTTACTAAAAATCTTAAAACCCCGTCTTTCCAATGTCAAAAAGCAATTCTGTAAAGAGCACAACGGAATTAGTAACTGCATTGAGCATGCTACAAATGAAACCTAGCTTGCGGCTAGTATCCTTCGATATAACTAACATGTACACCAATATTCCAATTAATAAAGCAATCATCACTATCGAAATCAATTTAAAATCCAACAATTCGGCAAAAGAAACTGAAGAGGTTATGAGATTACTGAGTGTCGTACTCAGCCAAAACGTGTTTCAATTCGACAAGACAATGCACACACAGAGAGAAGGCCTAGCGATGGGATCGCCACTAAGCGGGATAATCGCTGACATCTTCATTAATGCACTGAAAAATGCGTTCTTTGAAGAGACCTCAACTAAGGGAATAGTAATGAGGAAAAGATACGAGGATGATGTAAGAAACAATTCTCCAAACCATTAATGGCTTACAACACTCAATCAATTTCACTAAGGAATATGAAACCGATCAAAAAACAAGTAGTTCCGTGAAGAAATATACAGACTATTGTCATATAGCCTACTCATGTTAATTGCTTCTATCAACATACGAAATTCCAGTTTGATTGTTGTGATAGATTCGTAGATATTGAGAACCGTCTAAATATCTCAGATGGTCCCCAGGTTGGATTTTTATTTATGTACTATTACATGAAGATTATTGTGTACGTGTGGTATTCAAAATTCAATCGCATGATTAGGACACAAGAAGTAAAAACGATATTTTAAAATTTCGCACAGCCGCCATCTTGTGGTTATGAAATCAATTGAAATAAATTAGATGCCGTGGATTAACATTTGTATATGCATTTAACGTGCAAAGTTTCACTGCACTCGGATGGTTAAATCGCGAGAAATGTCCATTTAAATATTGATACTACGCGTCACCGCCATGTTGGATTTGTGCTCACCAGGTTACTGAAAGTTTAATTGCTGTAAAAGATTCGTAGATATTGAAAACCGTCAATATATTTCGGATGCTCGCCATTTTGGATTGTTATATGATAGGCCATAGAGTTATGTGATGTGCCCAAATCCAGTTGTCCAGATTTGAGAGCACAGGCTCATATGCAAAGCCCCAGCGGAGGATTTGAATAGCGCGCTCTCAATGTTCTAAGAAACATTTCGAATCTTTATGCAGCCAACAGAACGGTAAGTGACGTAGCAAGTTGTCACAGTCGAGGCTATATTTTGATACAATATTTCACGATTGATTGGAAACAAGGGACTAATACCATATTACTGGCATGGAAAAGGGAAGAAGAATGTGCTATATCTCAAGAAAATCGAACCAGCGGAAGCCGAGATATGAGAAGTTTAAGGATTGGGGAAATATCTCGCTGTGATGTCAGGAGTCCGCCTGGAGAGTATAAATCGGCCGCGGACCAAGGCACCTTATGTTACTTCGACACAGCGCATAGTTGCTAATACAACGCTGTTACTTCGTGAAGAATATCTACGAGCACATGGTTGCTATACTCAACAATATACTAAGAAATAGCACTTGGTTGCTAGGACCTAGTGCGATTCAACGACAGTACATGGTTACTGGAACTTCGAAAGTGTTTAAAACGTTTTTCAGTGAACTTAGGATTTTTCGTCAGTTATCACTCAGGTGATAGACTTCTTGTGGCAGGAACATTGGTAAATATAACACTGCTCACGGACATATGAGACTTAATCTATATATTTTCCACAGTCCACAAAGATTTAATATTGGATTATTTTCATATCCAATTGCCAGAAGCAAGCTTTTGTCTTGGTAACTAAATGACCAAAGATTATAAGTCAGTACTTTTACAAATACCATGTATTAAACTGTACTGAACACATCACTGTTGGGTCTGGTTACATCTGGTACTTTTCATTATGGATCAATCAGATCTTACCCCTGTCAAGAAGTTAACCACAGCTGTTAAAGCAGCCAATATGAACAGTTTTCATCAAGATTATCAGGCAACGAATATGATTACCGCTATATCTTGGTATACAAATTGCGGGTAGGCTATACAATGGAGGCCGATACAAGAATTTAAGTACGTGTCCAAATGGGGACTAAAGACTGGAATGGTCTGGTTTTAACCAGATTATCTTCAACATCAAGATCTACAAGAATGTAAGCTACAATTTGCATTAATTGTATGCTTAGTTAGCTGGAATTTCTCATTTTTCTACATTCTTATTAACACAACATTTTTCTTTGATAATTTGATCTTGCAAATGTTTATGCGAGGCATGGGAAGCTTTGTTCTGAATATTTTCGACAATCAGACATGATGATTCAATGATTTGAATCAATGGACGAGCATCATGAGCATTTTATTTGATTTGGTGATGTTTTCTAATCGCGGTCATCAGCCGTCTTAACTATAAATTTAAAAATAAATTTTAGTTGAGGAATTGATATTTTTCCATGATTAAAAAATCGAGTATGATCTTTCTCGAATTGTTTATGAACATTAAATCCAGTTATGGAATGAATAATAATAATAATTATGATTTAATAATGCACATTATTATTTTCAATTTTTCTGTGATAATAATAATTATGATTTACACTTTCTAAAAATCATATCATGTAGTGTGAATTTATAAAGTGGATATTTAGAACAGTTAACTATATCGGATACTTGTTTTTCCGAAGGTTAGTGGTTAAACACACGCCCACATTCTACTAACAGAGTCATTCATTGGAAGCTTTTTACACTTGCATTATGCAGTTAATTCACATAGAAGACACGGAAAGTGATGATATGGGAAACAAATAGAATGTATAAAACGGGTTTTACTAGAGTTTATATAAATATAAATCATTTGGGTAACGTCTTTTGATAGAACGTTTGACCAGAAATAGACACGATGTGAAGTTATTAATGTTTAATATGTTGGTGAAATTACAGTAAACTCATTGAAGGGGCATACTAGCTTCTAAATCTTCCAGTTTGAATAACAAGCAAGGTCTTGATTATTATATATAATTAGGGAAGAAAATTATTGTGTGTGGTAATAGATAAATGTGCCATTCTGATTGTACAATTAAGTCGCAGGAATGATGTTGTTGTTAAATGAAGCATCAACCATTGTGAAGGTTGGATGACTTTGATTTGTTGGGGGATTGAAAATATTGTTACAAGCCACACTTTCGACGAATTTATAACCAAGGTTTATTTTATGAAGCCATCATAGTTAATTCACAGTTGATTCTCGTGTTCTATAATATTTCCTAGTACTTGTAAGAATTGAGGCTTTCACGGCCGGCGTTACGAAGTTCATCGATGTATTCCGGGCTTAAGGGCCGTGTTCCAGGGGCTTGTGACGGTCCCGACGTTTCGCCGAAAACTGCGTCCGGCATTTTCCAGGGTTCCTCTGACTTCGACAGCAGCGAAGCACTCAGTGGAATGGAGTGGCAGTTCGTTTCACCCCTTTCTATAACTGCATGCTGCGGAACGCTGCACGCTATTGGTACGCCGTGGTGGTGGTGGGGGGGGGGGGGGGCAGTCGCTGATTGGCTGTTGACCGGCCAATGGTTGAAGCTTATTGGAGCCCGGCGTTAGCCGACTTGTCTTAGCGGAGACCGGGAGATCAGTTGCCAGTCTCCGCTAAGACAGGTCGGCTAACGTCGGGCTCCAATAAGCTTCAACCATTGGCCGGTCAACAGCCAATCAGCGACTGCCCCCCCCCCCCACCACCACGGCGTACCAATAGGGAGCAGCGTTCCGCAGCATGCAGTTATATAATGGGGTGAAACGAACTGCCACTCCATTCCACTGAGTGCTTCGCTGCTGTCGAAGTCAGAGGAATCCTGGAAAATGCCGGACGCAGTTTTCGGCGAAACGTCGGGACCGTCACAAGCACCTGGAACATGGCCCTTAAGCCCGGAATATATCGATGATTTCCTAGTACTTTTTGACCTGGATTTTGTTATTAACATTAACCTTCCATTATGAGGAGACTTTACCGTTGTCTAATGCTAATTATGATCATGTGATTTTTGACACATTTAAATTGAATGGCCGATGCTATAGATAAATTAATACTATTATTTCATGAGCAGCCACTACCAATTAAAGGATATTTATGATCCTATAAAAATATAAACATGATGTAAAATAATGAAATGATTAACATTTTCATATTCTGTCAAAGAATTGCAAATTTTGATAATAGTATTTGTTACTATTTTTGTAACAATTTTCTAAATAATATTTTCAATGATATTTAAATGATTTGAATGGTTAAATTACTATTTAAAGAGTTGATGTTTTCTTAATAATAATTTTTGACCACAAGTTGATAATCGAGTCATGCAAACAGAATAATTATTTTGGATCGAATACAGATGGTACAAAAAAAATCTGTTTAATATCGACGTTCTTCGAATCCATGCTCTGATGTCCATGTAAATTGATATTGTGTTATACCCATTGTTATGACTTAAAAGTTGAACCAAGTTTTGATATAGTGATTCCTGGAAATATGATAGTTATTTTTTGCAACAATTCGAACAAACCAAAAACATAAGTGATGTTTCTACATCGAGTGAAACCATTTAATTTCAACAAGTGAATGCTTATGAGTTAGGAATCAGGCTGGACAATTCAATTTGCCCTGAAGAACCTACGACTGTAAATATGTTTATTTGAACAAAGTCAACAGGACTGACATTCTGGCTTTTGTTCAAATATTAAGTGTCCATTGTGTTGATAAACGTGTATATTTTGTGTACATAAATGTATGATCCGTCATGCATTCTTAATGCTATTCACGCATTATTTAAATTCAATTTTAACATTCTAATAAATTGAGATTATTTTACGAAATGTGCTATTTTCAGAGTCTCCTTCTGTCCTTATTGTTCCATCGAGCCGAAAATCAGTAAAGCAATTCTTTATGTGTTATTGTTGTCACTTTAACCCATATGGCGCCCTGGTATGTTTAGATTCTCGTGCTGACTGATTTTTGGTGAAATGCATATGTGGTCGTTGGACTTCGGTCTATACGGCACATAAAATGCGATAAAAGAGAGAAATGGCTTCGAACGTGGGGCGCGATTCAGTCGAACGTACGCCGATTTAAATTGTGACTTTTAAATTGATATTTTGGGATTTGGAAGATGTCTGGTATGGATAAATAAATTGATTGGAAACCCAATTATTGGGAAACTTAAAATTAACTTGGTTTAATAGTTAGTGAGGTTTTGATTGTAATATAATGCTTATCCATTAGGGTGTCAAGTAAATTTTGTAGAATACGTTCGATAGTCTGGAAATGTGCAATTTATTAGAATCCAGGTGGAGGATATTTTGAACTTGCATATTTTGTTTGATATTGTTGTTTAAATTAAATTGATAGTACAGAATTGTTATCCATCACGTCGACATTAGGGCATATCTCATTTTATTTCGAGAATTCCAACTAGCTAAGTATAATTCATGTTCTAGTTCTAAGTCTTTGTGCCTGCCAACATTTATACCCCTAACTCAAATATATTGTGAGAATTATGGATGAGATAATAAAAATCTTAAGTCGTTTGGAGGAGAACTCCAAAAGTTTAGAACTGCAGATGGCAGAAATTATAGAGAAATCCATTAAGATGGAAACTAAGCTAAAGGAAAATTCCGATATTTTAAGGGGAAAATTAAAAGAAAACTCAGATTCCCTAGAAAATAAGTTGTCAAATTCTTTAAGAATAAATCTTGAAAATTCTTTAAAAGAAAATTCTACTGCATTAGAAGACAAAGAAAATTCCGAATCTTTGGAGATTAGGTTATCAGATTCTTAGGAGACTAAATTAACTTCCATTGAAAATAAATTCAAAGAAAATTCAGATTCTTTGGAGGCTAAATTAAGTGAAAATACAATTAAATCAAAAGCTAAAATGAAATAAATTTCAGATTCATTAGGAGCTTCTCTAGAGAAGAAATTAAAAGAAAATTCTGCTTCGTTAGAAGTAAAATTAAAGAAAACTCTGATTCATTAAGAACATCTTTAGAAGGTAAAATGTCTAAACTTTTCGAGAAAACTCAGGTACTTGAAACATCATTAGCTATTAAAGCGAGTACTATGGATAGTAAATTTCATGAAGCTGACCAAAAAGCTCAATCTGATAGAATGGAACGAGGTCTTAGAAAAGTAGGAGAAGATATGGTTAGTTTGGAAATTCGTGCCCATAAGGAGAATAATGAGATGGCAACTCAAGTCATTCTACGTCTGACCGAACAATTCCAAGAACGTGTAGTAGGAGAAATAAAATAAGGTGTAGTCAAGGAGTTGACAACCGAGATGAAGGCAGTAGTAATCAGTGAAGTGAAAGATGCACTTAAGCTGGAGACTCAAGATGGTATCAAAGAGATTAATTAAACTTTGACGTCACATGTCCAAGTGATAACCAAAGATATTCAGACAACTCAGAAATACATTGAGGATATGACGACTTCATTGAAGAATCATGAAAAAATCATGAACAAAATATCTACCGATGTGAAAAGTAATTTCAAAGAAACGGAAGAAATTAGAAAAGACACTGAAGAAATCAGAAGGAAATCCGAGGGTAACCATCGAGAAATCAAAGACATAAGAAATCAGGTCAAAGATAAGAAACAGGTTAATTGTTCACATAGTAAGAGTAGTGCTGAAGAATTAAAGAAATTAGTAGGAGAGGAAAATGCTGAATTAAAGAAACGGTTAAGACACTCATTAATACATTTCTGGATTATCAGCAGAAGGCGAAAAACGTTGCCGAACCTCAAAACAAATCTGCAATCACTAATATGGATATGGATGTAAGGGAAGCGAACAGAGTAGATAATTCCAATAAAAAAGAGGAGGTTAGGACATTTGTTCAATCCACTCCTATAACTTTCTACAAGAATGTTGAAGACAAACCTCCAAAATTCTCAGGTACAGGGATTGTTACACCAGTTGAATTCCTGAGGGAAGTGAGAGATTACCTGAAGGATTCTAAAATTTCCAAAGAAAGAGAGATAAGTGTAATTGGGAAATTTTTGGATGGTCCCGCACTTAACGTGGTTTGGAGCATTTCGGTCCACTCTAAACAATTATGAAGAGTTCTCTAGGGGACTGTTGAAAAAGTTTTGATCACCAGAAACACAGCAACAGGTGAGAGCAGAGCTCTATTCAAAAAGATACTCCACATCTCGACCCACTCGTTATTCGACATATTTTTCAGGACGATTATCTAAACTGCATCATTTAGATCCACCAATGCCAGATAATGAGCTGATAACTGCCTTGATCAGACAATTTCCTGCTGAGGTTTAAAGGACACTAATAGCTGCTGACATCTACAATATGGAACAGTTTGAGGAAGTTCTTCAGAAAGTCGATCATACGAATGCACAATTCTTCCATCAGAAACGTGGTGAGATTGAAAACACTGTTTATGCGGTTATGGCTGACAGATACTCTCAAACACCTCGAGATCATCGGGAAGAGAAAACGTCGAGGGAGGATCAAGAGAAAAGGAGATGGAATCAAAATAATTACAGGTCCTATGACAATAAACCATACGCGAGGCCTGATGGTACGAATAATTTCAGAAGTCGATGGGGAAGGCCTAGAGAAAACCAAGGAAGATATCAGGAAAGAAGGTACTTTGGAAGAAGCAATGGTTATTACCAAAGAAATGAAAATCCGCGACAATCAAATGAGGAGTTTAAACGGAAAATAAGGAAAAACTTGGAGGAGAGACACCAAGATAATAAGCAGTTCATGGAGCAACTGAAACAAAGTGAACCTGGTACATCAGGATTGCAACAATCCAAAAATAATGGGAAAAACACATATTATCCAAGAGTAAATAGGATAATTAAAACGTTCACATTCAGAATCATTAAATGGCAGCAGAGACGATGACCTAATTCAAAATAATTATGAACGAAAAGAAATGGGAACGAGGATTAAATTGCCAATTAAATCATGCGAAGTATTCGGCAAGCCTGTGGATACTTTGATTGATACAGGTGCAATGCTATGTCTTGTAAGTGAGAAATTGTATATTCTTTGGAAACTCACTGAGAATCTAGAAGAAATTCTTGTGTCCGGAATTAAAATTCAAGGGATAATTCCGAACAAGACATCAGCATGCAAAACTCAGTTATTTTTATGTGTTACGATTGGAGGACATAATTTTCGACATGTATTTGTTGTTATGAAGGATATTGCATTTGATATGATCCTGGGAGTAGATTTCATACAGAAATTTCAAGCCGTCATTGACATGATCACTGATACGATTCGATTCCATCATACCGAAGAAATAAACTTGGAGGGAAATGAATAGAAAGACACCGAGGGAAAGAAGATAAATATCACAGGAGACACTACCTGGCTTTCATAAGCAGGAAACTTCGCCCATCGGCGAGGAATTATTACACAACCAAGCTAGAAGCACTTGCTATTATATTTGCTTTGGAGACATGGAAAAAGCTTTTGATGGGACATGCTGTGTTAGTAAGAACAGATCACCATGCTCTAGAATTTATTCTTCGGACTAACTTTGCCAGTGAAAGAATAACTAGATGGTCGCTTTTCATACAACAGTTCAACTTATCTATTGAACATACTCCAGGGAAGTTGAATATTGGAGCAGATTTGCTGAGTCGAGCAGTGGAATCTACATCTAAGGTTTTCCAAGTCAACTTGACATTTGAAGATGAAGAAACATAAAGAAAATTAAGACTTCTACCCTTGTCGCAGAGAAGAAACGGACGACTTAGAAACATCTATCGTTTCCTTCAAGGTAACATGGATCCCGCAGATGAGGAATTTGCTCAGACAGAGAGAATTTCGAGGGATTTTTTAATGCTGGATGGTTTGATTTACAAGTTTATCGATCCAGATCACACCAAGCTAAGGATAGTTGAACCTCCACGGATGCAAGACCCCATCATTTGGATGGCGCATCGTATGTCAGATCATGCAGGAGTCGACAAGACAATCAAGGTGATTCAAGAGAAATTTTCGTGGGAGCTGATGAGACACACCGTTAGATACACTATTCGAGAATGCGACCTATGCCAGAGGAGAAAGCATAATTCTCAGCTATTGAATGAAGTTCCAAGGCCTATTATTCCTTCCAAGCCTTTGGAGATCATTGCCACGGATATTTATGGTCCTCTCTCCAAATCTAAAAGAGGAAACCAATATATTCCTGTGACAATAGATGTTTTCAGCAAATACACTATGTTGCACCCTATCCAAAAGGCGAATGCAAAACATTGTGCAAATAGAATTAAGAATGGTGTAATTCCGGAAGCAGGCAAACCGGAATTTCTTCTAACAGACCATGGAACTCAATTTACGTCATTGGAATTGAGAATCGCGTTGGATAATTTAGTAATAAAACAGTTACTCTGTTCTATAAGGCATCCTGAGAGCAATCCTGCTAAACGTGTAATGGCTGAAATTTCGAAATTTTGTCGCTTGTATTGTCTAAACGAGCATTGGAAGTGGATGGATGTAATCCCATTAGCAGCCGAATCCATCAATTCTACAGTCCACGAGAGCACTGGACAGATTCGTATGTTACTTCACAATGGAATCAAACCGACGAGACTATGGGATCGGATAATTTCTATTCCACCAGAGATCGAACCCAGTCGTCAAGGGAGAGAGATGTTAGCCTTGGACAGATTGAGAAGCCAATCATTGAAGAGAGAGCGCAGAATCAGAGGGAAACGCTTTCGCAGACCCTTGCGCGTGGGAACACTCCTGTTGGTGAGGAGTCCGATACCATCCGATGTTCAAAATCGCGTCTATTCAAAATTTGCTAGCTTATATTCTGGACCTTACCGTATTGAGGAAAGCAATAATAATGGTAGCTAAAGATAGCCGACACACGAACTGGTAACATCGTGGGAACCTACAATTCATCGAATTTGAAAGTGTATTCTTCAAGAACCAGATAATTTGAAGTGTGATATAGGAAAAATAAAACTTTTTCAATTTTTATTTTTGGCTATGTGTGGGGTGGATGAGCCAAAATCCAGTTGTCCAGATTTGAGAGCACAGGCTCACATGCAAAGTCCCGAGCGGAGGATTTAAATAGCACGCTCTCAATGTTCTAAGAAGCATTTCGAAGCTTTATGCAGCCAACAGAACGGTAAGTGACGTAGCAATTGTCACAGTCAAGCCTATATTTTGATAAAATATTTCACGATTGATTAGAAACAAGGGACTAATACCATATTACTGGCATGGAAAAGGGAAGAAGAATGTGCTATATCTCAAGAAAATCGAACCAGCGGAAGCCGAGATATGAGAAGTTTAAGGATTGGGGAAATATCTCGCTGTGATGTCAGGAGTCCGCCTGGAGAGTATAAATCGGCCGCGGACCAAGGCACCTTATGTTACTTCGACACAGCGCCTAGTTGCTAATACAACGCTGTTACTTCGTGAAGAATATCTACGAGCACATGGTTGCTATACTCAACAATATACTAAGAAATAGCACTTGGTTGCTAGGACCTAGTGCGATTCAACGACAGTACATGGTTACTGGAACTTCGAAAGTGTTTAAAACGTTTTTCAGTGAACTTAGGATTTTTCGTCAGTTATCACTCAGGTGATAGACTTCTTGTGGCAGGAACATTGGTAAATATAACACTGCTCACGGACATATGAGACTTAATCTATATATTTTCCACAGTCCACAAAGATTTAATATTGGATTATTTTCATATCCAATTGCCAGAAGCAAGCTTTTGTCTTGGTAACTAAATGACCAAAGATTATAAATCAGTACTTTTACAAATACCATGTATTAAACTGTACTGAACACATCACTGTTGGGTCTGGTTACATCTGGTACTTTTCATTATGGATCAATCTGATCTTACCCCTGTCAAGAAGTTAACCACAGCTGTTAAAGCAGCCAATATGAACAGTTTTCATCAAGATTATCAGGCAACGAATATGATTACCGCTATATCTTGGTATACAGATTGCGGGTAGGCTATACAATGGAGGCCGATACAAGAATTTAAGTACGTGTCCAAATGGGGACTAAAGACTGGAATGGTCTGGTTTTAACCAGATTATCTTGAACATCAAGATCTACAAGAATGTAAGCTACAATTTGCATTATTTTTATGCTAAGTTAGCTGGAATTTCTCATTTTTCTACTGTCTTATCAAAACAACATTTTTCTTTGATAATTTGCTGTTGCAAATGTTTATGCGAGGCATGGGAATCCTTGTTCTGAATATTTTAGACATTGAGACATGATGATTCAATGATTTGAATCAATGGACGAGCATCACGAGCATTTTATTTGATTTTGTGATTTTTCTAATCGCGGTCATCAGCCGTCGTAACTGTAAATCTATACTAATATAATAAAGCTGAAGAGTTTGTGTGTTTGTGTGTTTATGTGTTTAAACGCGCTAATCTGTGGAACTACCAGTCTGATTCGAAAAATTCTTTTTGTATATGATAGGCTGATTCAAGAGGAATAGTTTAGGCTATGTTAAATTTCGGACAGCCCACTCCATTCGCCGCATTTAGGCCCTTTTGCACAATTTTACACCGTTTCACCGACCTAATAACTTGACGGACATATTGTCGCAAGGCGACAACGACTGACACTGTACCATGATAGTCAACGCCGCACCATTGATGGATAGGTTGCCACTTGGCAACAACGATTTACTCTGTACCATGATAGTCCGATAAAATTTGCTCAAGGACACATGGGAAAACTGACCGATTGACAATCAAGGATTGTATTGGACCGTAGTATTCTCTATGCTATCGTATGCACATTTGCGGGGCTTAGACACCGTGGTCATGTAGCCTCGTGTACATGGGTGTGTGTGTGTAGAATTTATGTGATAACCTGCGTTATTGTGATTCTTGCACTAGCATCTGTAAATACGGTATAAAGCTCAATGTTGGTTTGTCTGTCTGCTATTTATACAAATCTACACCGTTTCACCGATCTGAAACAAAATTTGTATACTTACCCTTTGGAACCCTGCGAGTGTGATTACAGGAAATTTCGGACAGACCACTCCATTCCCTGCATTTAGGCCCTTTGGCACAAATCTACACCGTTTCTCCGCTCTGAACCAAAATGAGTATTCTTACCCTTTGGAAATCTGCGAGTAACACTGTCTACATTAAATTTCGGTCAGAACACTCCATTCCCTACATTTAGGCCCTTTGGCACAAATCTACACCGTTTCACCGATCTGAACTAAATTTTCTATACTTACCACTTGGAGCCCGACGAGTAACACTGTCTACCTGAAATTTAGGACAGATCACTCCATTCCCTGCATTTAGGCCCTTTGGTACAAGTCTACATCGTTTCACCAATCTTAACCAAACTTAATGTACTTACCCTTCGAAACCCTGCGGGTAACACTGTCCACTTGATATTTTGAACAACACTCTCCATTCCCTACATTTAGAACAAGAGACAAAATGAACTTGAAAACTACGTTTTAAGGTTCTAGAACCATTCATGTCCGTATAGTGTAACTGTAAGAATATTTTAATAAGTCAATTGTTGACTGGCGATGAAAGCTGCATCACGACACCCCTAGCAAAATTGCGAAAATAGTTTCAATTTGCGCTGCTTATATATTGGAGTCACTGGGAGTAATTATCGCAAGAAAATTTCTTAGGCCCCGTAAAACAGGTATCATCATGAAAATATTATGCCTCTGCAATTATGCTGCAATAAGAGTTGGTGGTTTAAAATTTACTTTCATTTATTCAGATCCTTATCCTTGAGCAGTATATTGCGATAAATTACAGTACTGCTACTTCAAGAGCTCGGGACAGCCGAAGTTTTCCAAAGCGCTCTGATTATTTTCCTAAGGCACTATCTGACAAAAGACGACACTATTGATCTACTTTTCTAACAGCTAATGAGATATAGGCCCTAGGCAGTGTCTTTTATGTCACATACTACTCTTTCTAATCATATATTTCAATTCGTTTGTAAATTACATGTGTTAGTCGGTAGCTAGTAAGTAGCCGTAAGAGTCATTGTCATTACGGGAAAATGACCAGAATGTTACGTCCATTATACTGAACTACTTATCACCCCCACCACCACCACAAAAAGTTATATTTTTAAAATATATTTTTCTGCTAATTTAAGTATTATGAACCATTTCTGTAGTAGTATTCATTATCATCCATAAAACATGCAAATCCAGCGGGCGAAGCCGGGCACTATTGCTAGTTTAAAAATAAATTTTAGTTGAGGAATGGATATTTTTCCATGTTTAAAAAAATCGAGTATGATCTTTTTCAAATAGTTTATGAACATTAAATCCAGTTAGGGAATTAATAATAATAATGATAATTTAATAATAATTATTAATATTATTTTCAATTTTTCTGTGATAATAATAATAATTATGATTTATATTTTCTAATAATCATATCATGTAGTATGAATTTATTAAGTGGATATTTAAAACAGTTTACTATATCGGATACTTCTTTTTCCGAAGGTCAGTGGTTAAACGCACGCCCACATTCTACTAACAGAGTAATTCATTGGAAGCATTTTACACTTGCATTATGCAGTTAATTCGTGTAGAATACACGGAAAGTGATGATACGGGAAACAAATAGAATGTAAAAAACAGGGTTTTACTAGAGTTTATATAAATATAAATCATTTGGGTAACGTATTTTGATGGAACGTTTGACCAGAAATAGACACGATGTTAAGTTAGTAATGTTTAATACGTTGGTGAAGTTACAGTAAACTCATTCAAGGGGCTTACTAGCTTCTAAATCTTCCAGTTTGAATAACAAGCAAGGTCTTGATTATTATATATAATTTGGGAAGAAATTATTGTGTGTGGAAATAGATAAATGTGCATTCTGATTGTGCAATTAAGTCGCAGGAATGATGTTGTTGTTAAATGAAGCATCAACCATTCTAACGGTTGGATGACTGTGATATGTTGGGGAATTGAAAATATTGTTACAAGCCACACTTTCGACGAATTTATAACCAAGGATTATTTTATGAAGCCATCATAGTTAATTCACAGTTGATTCTCGTGTTCTATAAATATTTCCTAGTACTTGTTGAGCAGGATTTTGTTATTAACATTAACCTTTCAATATGAGGAGACTTAACCGTTGTCTAATGCTAATTATGATCATGTGATTTTTGACACATTTAAATCGAATGGGCCGATGCTATAGATAAATTAATACTGTTATTTCATGAACAGCCACTACCTTTTAAAGGATATTTGTGATCCTATTAAAAATATAAATATGATGTAAAATAATTAAATGATTAACATTTTCATATTCTGTCAAAGAATTGCAACTTTTGATAATAGTATTTGTTACTATTTTTGTAACAATTTTCTAAATAATATTTTCAATGATATTTAAATGATTTGAATGGTTAAATTACTATTTAAAGAGTTGATGTTTTGTTAATAATAATTTTTGACCATAAGTTGATAATCGAGTCATGCACTCAGAATAATTATTTTGGATCGAGAACAGATGGTACAATCATTTTTCTGTTTAATATCGAAGTACTTCGAATCCATGCTCAGATGTCCATGTAAATTGATATTGTGTTATACCCATTGTTATGACTTAAAAGTTAAAGCAATTTTTGATATAGTGATTCCTGGAAATGTGATAGTTATTTTTTGCAACAATTCGAACAAACCAAAAACAAAGTGATTTTTCTACATCGAGTGAAACCATTTAATTTCAACAAGTGAATGCTTATGAGTTAGGAATCAGGCCGGACAATTCAATTTGCCCTGAAGAACCAACGACTGTAAATATTTTTATTTGAATAAAGTCAACAGGACTGACATTCTGGCTTTTGTTCAAATATTAAGTGTTCATTGTGTTGATAAACCTGTATATTTTGTGTACATAAATGTATGATCCGTCATGCATTCTTAATGCTATTCTGGCATTATTTAAATTCAATTTTAACATTTTAATAAAATGAGATTATTTTTCGAATTGTGCTATTTTCAGAGTCTCCTTCTATCCTTATTGTTGCATCGAGCTGAAAATCAGTAACGCAATTTTTTATGTGGTCGTTGGACTTCGGTCTAAACGGGCACAGTACCATTAAAGGAAAATTATTGTTTAGTTTCATTATTCAAAGTTCCACTTCGATCGCATGATTACGACACAAGAAATAAGAGCATAATTTTAAAATTTCGCGCAGCCGCCATCTTGAGGTTATGTAGGCAATTGAACTAAATTAGATGCCAGTGCATTAAAATATGTATAATCATTTACTATACCACATTTCACTGCGCTCAGATGGCTAAATCACAAGGCGCAGCCGCCATGTTCGTTTTGTACTTTACAGGTTTTTGAATGTTACACAGATAAACTTTTAGCAGTGCCCTTTATCACCGTACAAAATTTCAGGGTGATATATCTAATAGTTTCGAAGATATAGAATGCCAGTGAAATATTTCGCACAGACGCCATTTTGAGGTTATGTTAACAATTGAACTAAATTAGACGCCAGTGCATTACAATGTGTATAAACACTTGCTGTACCAAGTTTCATTACGGTTGGATGGTTATGAGAGGCATGCAGATGTTATGTGACGCGGACCGTGTAGACCTTATCGAGCTCTTTCACACATTCCGAACTAGATGGAGCACCGACCATCCAATGACCACACTTTTCGAGCGGAGGTTGAATAAAATTTAATAAACAACAGCAAAACACATAACAAAGGGGACGTGAGTAGCGCATGAAATGGTAGAATGAGGGATGATAGGGCTGGAAAACGGTACACATATTATCGAAACAAAGTAAATACAAGTATAATAAAAATAAATCTGGTAATAAAAGATAAGAAAACCGAGAGATGCCTAACGTGTTGTAGATTGGAGGTCGTTTAAAGAGAAACCCAAATTAATAAACGGGGCAGAAATAAAACGAGTTAACAATAATGTAAATAGTACTTTCTTCCCACCACAGGCTGACTACATAGCGTAGTCAGGAGAAATCTCCTAGGAAGCTTATGAAGTCAGGTAACCCAAAAATAGAAAAATCCCGCCCTATAAAACAAGTATGTCACTTCACAAATATAACCAAAGAACAATACGTAAAACCCAACACACGCAAATGACGAACAAATCCAACGAGGCATGACTAATCACAAGACTACATATACGACATACAATTCCCTTAAAACGAAAACTTACTACAGACACACCCAAAGAAACATAATTTACAAAATGACATCACATACTTCCTGCTCAAATCTCATTTTTGGAAGAAAGCACAAAACTCGGTTATCTTACGGAAGACAAAATGGACGTCCATTGCAGTCGCGGACACGTACAATGAACACACATTCTACCATTTCAAAATGGTAACCCATACGTCTCATTTAATAAGTGTGATGAGTTCACGTGTTGTTTCTCGACTGAAACCGCGCAAAACAAGAACAGAACAGACATGACCCTTGGCTTTCAGTCGAGCCCCACTAAAACGAATAACATTAACCCACCCTTAATATCACGTCTAGAACCGTAATTATAAAATGAACAGTGTTTCGGACACAAACATAGGCGATGCCAGCCCAGTCCTCAAGGAAAGAAAAAAACAAAATAGGCATTCTTGAGGTGCACAAATGACTGGTATCTAAATAAAACAACCCTTAAAGAAACAAACAAATAGATGTGTGTCCCAACAATACAGATATATAGACACAAGGTCATCCAATGCGATGGACACACATCCTTCCCCGTCGAGACACGTTAACTAAAACCAAAATAACTAACCCCTAATAGCACTCCAGAGCACCCACACACTCCCAAGGAATTGGAAGTTAGTTAGAGACACTTCTCATGATTAGAATTACGTTTCATGACAAACACACGCAAAGGACACGAACAGAATAAGGAAAACCCAAATGAACAGAAACAACAACAAACCCTTAAGACATAAACCCAAAATAACAGCATGGTTCCTCATCACGCATTTCTATATAAAAGGAACAAGTACCAACAGAATAACCAAACATAATGTAAACGACCTCCCATCTAGAAAGGGGATAAGTTATCACTTGAAGGTTAGTGGACAATTTATGTTAACCTAACTTCACGTTACACATATTTATGCATGTTGACACTTCAAAACATTTAAGGGACTTAGCTTTTCCAGAGACGGTCCGAAGATCTCGTCGACAGCTTCAAAATACATATGTATATATTTTCATGCTACAACCAGGTCTCAATTTGAATAAGCATGACGAATAGAATTGAGAGCGAGAACGTTGTACACATATTTTTATATAATTTCCGAACTTCATTTCAAAATATTTTTGCGTCTTACAGGTTTTAAAGCAGACATGTGGTTCTCGATTTTCATCTCATCAAATCCAACAAATCTCTGACGTATATTGTTGTTATCCGTTCCATTAGTCGAGAAGACATTCGCTATGGGGCGCTTTCTTTTTGAAAAGATGAGCCGATATATATACTATCGCTCAGGCATTCTACTAGTGACCGCTAGATGGACATAGCGTCAAAAGAGACCTTAAAATTGTAACGCGTCAACTCTCCGAATATCCAATCTTGGACGCAGTTTACAAGTCCGACGTACAATGTAGAAAGGTAATCACTATATGTATTCATGTTGACATTTATCAGCTGGTAACGTGACTGTCATTTGTCTGTATCACGTGATAGTCGGGCCCTGACGTAACACGTAGCAGAGAGGATCGTGGGTAATATCAATGTCAAGACGTCAGAACAAGTCACAGCTGATTAGCAATAGCTCGCCAAATAGATAGTAAAGAATGGCAGGGCGGAGTACATAGAAGTAGACTTCAAGGAAGGCAGAATTACGTTTTAATAGTAGTCATGTGTATTGTCGAGGTAGAGAATGTTCGTGTCTTAACGTTTCATAAAATGTAATATCGTTCTTACGTAGGCACCAGTTTAAGTTCCACCACACTTGCCATTAGCTTACTCTTTACAATATTGTAAACGAATTGCAATACTATTCACGTTATGTAGCAAACAGAAAGGCACGACCTAGCTTAGGACATCTCTAAGTTCCAAGGAATTTACAAAATAAATTAAGAAAAAGTCAAAACAACCAATACATGAAAATGCAGTCATCACATGATCAATCTCCCAATGTTCAAAATGTGAAACCGCTACGATTGAGCTCTGAGGGGCATGCAGATGTTATATGACGCGGACCGTGTAGACTTTGTCGAGCTTTTTCACACATTCCGAAATAGGTGGAGCACCGACCAACCTATGACTACACTTTTCGAGTGGAGGTTGAATAAAATTTAATAAACAACAGAAAAACACATAACAAAGGGGACGTGAGTAGCACATGAAATGGTAGAATGAGGGATGATAGGGCTGAAAATAGGTATACATATTATCAAAACTTAGTAAATACAAGTATAACAAGTAGTTCCGTGAAGAACTATACGGCCTATTTTCATATATCCTACGTATGTTAGTTGCCACTATCAACATACAAAATTTCAGTTTGATTGCTGTAATAGATTCGTAGATATTGAGAGCCGACTAAATATTTCGGATGGTCGCCATGTTGGATTTTATATATGTAGGTCCTGGAGTTATGTAATGTTACATGAAGATTATTGTGTACGTGTAGCATTCAAACTTCAATCGCATGATTAGGACACAAGAAGTAACAAGGAAATTTTAAAATTTCGCACAGCTGCCATCTTGTGGTTATGGAAACAATTGAAATAAATTAGATGCCAGTGGATTAACATTTGTATAAGGATTTACTGTACCAAGTTTCACTGCACTCGGATGGTTAAATTGCGAGAAACGTCCATGTAAATATTTATACTTCGCGTCGCCGCCATGTTGTATTTGTGATCACCAGGTTATTTAAAGTCCTATAGGTGAACTTAAGTTTATATCCCCTATGAATATAAAAAAATCAGTTTGATTGCTATAATAGATTCGTAGATATTCAGAGCCGTCTAAATATTTCGGATGGTCGTCATGTTGGATTGTTAAATGTATAGGCCATAGAGTCATGTACCCTTAAAGGAAAATGATGACGTAGGTTCATTATTCAAACTTTCACTCCGATCGCATGATTACGACACAAGAAATAAAAACACTTAATTTTAAAATTCGCAAAGCCGCCATCTTGAGGTTATGTAAACAATTGAACTAAATTAGATACCAGTGCATTACAATGTGAATAAACATTTCCTGTACCAGATTTCATTGCGTTTGGAACATTAAATCCGGAGAAAGGTCTATTTAAAATTTTCAAATTCACTTGGCCGCCATGTTCGTTTTGTAGTTAACCGGTTTTTGAAAATTTTCTCGATGAACTTCCAGTAGTGCCCCTTATCTACGTACAAAATTTCAAGGTGATACCGCTAATAGTTTCAGAGATATAGATTGCCGGAGAAATATTTCGCACAGCCGCCATGTTGGATTGGTGAGACGAAACAACATTTGAAGGGCACGGTTGGGGTCGCCCTAAAAATTGCTATGAACTTGCCGAGATTCATTGAAATCGCTCCAGCCGTTTAGATGTTATTAGGGTGACTCACACACACACACACGGACAAAAGGTGATCTCATAAGGCTATTTTTTTTTCAAAATTGAAAATAGGCTAAAAATAAATCAGGTAGTAAAAGATAAGAACGCCGAGAGATGCCTAACGCGTTGTAGATTGGAAGTCGTTTAAAGAGAAACTCAAATTAATAAACGGGGCAGAAATAAAACGAGTTAACAAAAATGTAAATAGTACTTTCTTCCTACCACAGGCTGACTACATAACGTAGTCAGGAGAAATCTCCTAGGAAGGTTATGAAGTCAGGTAACCCAAGAATAGAAAAATCCCGCCCTATAAAACAAACATAACCAAAGAACAATACGTAAAACCCAACACACGCAAATGACGAACAAATCCAACGAGGCATAACTAATCACAAGACTACATATATGACATACAATTCCCTTAAAACGAAAACTTACTACAGACACACCCAAAGAAACATAATTTAAAAAATGACTTCACGTACTTCCTGAATAAATCTCCTTTTCGGAAGAAAGCACAAGACTCGGTTATCTTAAGGAAGACAATTGGGGTCCATTGCAGTCCCGGACACGTACAATGAACACACATTCTACCATCTCGAAAGGGTAACCCATACGTCTCATTTAATAAGTGTGATGAGTTCACGTGTTGTTTCTCGACTGAAACCGTGCAAAACAAGAACAGAACAGACATGACCCTCGGCTTTCAGTCCAGCCCCACTAAAACGACTAACATTAGCCCACCCTTAATATCACGTCTAGAACCGTAATTATAAAATGAACAGTGTTTCGGACACAAACATAGGCGATGCCAGCCCAGTCCTCAAGGTAAGAAAAAAAACAAAATAGGCATTTTTGAGATGCACAAATGACTGGTATCTAAATAAAACAAACCTTAAGGAAACAAACAAATAGATGTGTGTCCCAACAATACAGATATATAGACACAAGGTCATCCAATGCGATGGACACACACCCTTCCCCGTCGAGACACGTTAACTAAAACCAAAATAACTAACCCCTAATAGCACTTAAGAGCACCCACACACTCCCAAGGAATTGGAAGTTAGTTAGAAACACTTCTCATGATTAGAATTACGTTTCATGACAAACACACGCAAAGGACACGAACAGAATAAGGAAACCCCAAATGAACAGAAACAACAACAAACCCTTAAGACATAAAACCCAAAATAACAGCATGGTTCCTCATCACGCATTTCTATATAAAAGGGAGGAACAAGTACCAACAGAATAACCAAACATAATATAAACGACCTCCCATCTAGAAAGGGGATAAGTTATCACTTGAAGGTTAGTGGACAATTTATGTTAACCTAACTTCACGTTACACATATTTATGCATGTTGACACTTCAAAACACTTAAGGACTTAGCTTTTACAGAGACGGTCCGAAGATCTCGTCGACAGCTTCAAAATACATATGTATATATTTTCATGCTACAACCAGGTCTCCATTTGAATAAGCATGACGAATAGAATTGAGAGCGGGAACGTTGTACACATATTTTTATATAATTTCCGAACTTCATTTCAAAACATTTTTGCGTCTTACAGATTTTAAACCAGACATCATGGCTCTCGATTTTCATCTCATCAACTCCAACAATTCTCTGACGTATATTGTTGTTATCCGTTCCATTAGTCGAGAAGACATTCGTTATGGGGCGCTTTTTTTTGACAAGATGAGCCGATATATATACGATCGCTCAGGCATTCTACTAGTGACCGCTAGATGGACATAGCGTCACACGAGTCCTTAAAATTTTAACGCGTCCGTTAAATCGCGAGGAAAGTCTTTATAAAATTCTCAACTTCGCTTGGCCGCCATGCTGGTTTTGTAGTTACCAAGTTTTTGAATGTCTCATAGGTAAACTTCTAGTAGTGGCCTTTATCACCGTACAAAATTTCAGGGTGATATCTGTAATGGTTTCGGAAACACTGAATGCTGGTAAAAAAAATCGCACAGCCGCCATGTTGGATTGGTGCAATAGAATAAAATTTAAAGAGCACGGTCGCGGTCGGCCAGAATGGCGCTATGATCTTACCGAGTTTCATTGAAATCGCTCCAGCCGTTTAGATTTTTTAGGGACACACACAAATACCACACACACGCGCACACACAGACAGACACACGGACAAAAGGTGATATCATAAGCCTACTTTTTCATAAAATGAAAATAGGCTAATAAGTTATCTCGACATAACCATCGAACGTAAAGACAATGAGCTTTCATATTCCATATTCCGAAAAGCCACACACACCTCGCAAGCAATCCACAATCAGCCCAATCACCCCAGTACGCATAAATTAGCGGGGTTCAATTTAATGGTGCACAATGCTTTAAACATACCCATGTCATAAGACAATTATAATAAGCAAATAAGAATATTCAAGCAAATAGCAAAGGAATATAATTTCCCGCCCAGCAAAATAGATCAAATTGTAGCCAGACATAAAAATAAAGACAAAACGATTCCAAAGCCGGACAATAATGAGAAACAATTCGCACATTTCAATTATGTGAATGCAAACACATATACAATCACTGATCTGTTCAAAAAGCAAAGCATAAAAATAGCATTCACAACGAATAACACAACCGGTAAGCATCTGCGAAATTGTAATCTAAATAAACAAGACCCGTATTCAATGTCAGGGGTATATTCTACTACGTGCCAAGTCACAGGTTGTCAAAATAATTACATCGGGCAGAGCAGAAGAGGAGTGGATACACGTTTCCATGAACATAGAAATGCGATAAAATACGGGACACACTCAGCTGTATGCGAACACATGTGCGACGCGGGACACAGTTCACTAACATTTACACCGACTTAAAATAATTAATCACGAACCGAGAGGCAGAGCTCTTGACATAAAGGAAGCAATAGAGATACACCTAGCCAAAAGAAACAACCCCAATAATTTAAATTAATACACTTTCCTGGAGACAGAAACAATTCTCTAAAGAGCATAACGGAATTAGTAACTGCATTGAACATGTTACAAATGAAACCTATCTCGCGGCTAGTATCCTTCGATATAACTAACATGTACACCAATATTCCAATTAATAAAGCAATCAACACTATCGAAAATAATTTAAAATCCAACAACTCGGAAAAAGAAACTGAAAAGGATATGAGATTACTGGGCGTCGTACTCAGCCAAAACGTGTTTCAATTAGACAATACAATGTACACACAAACAGAGGGCTTAGCGATGGGGTCACCAGTAATCTGGCTAATCGCCGACATCTTCATTAATGCACTGAAAAATGCGTTCTTTGGTACACACCCCTCTTCACTCTATTAAAAAACACACCCTGTCGGAAACAAGACACAACATAACGATACAGCCATTCTAGATTTAAAAAAGGGGGAAAATAGGTGGATTTTAATAGGAAAATGTTATTTGGATCAGGATGTATGATGTACCTTTTCTTCAATAAACCTAGGCCGGTATTCACTGCAGTATTAAAGGTATCGGGACATTCTCAGAGACCGGAAGTGCGTATATGACTACTAGTTTATGCGTGGCGAGAATTGATTCCACGGTCTTTTATAGTTGAATACCGTCCTGAATACAATTACATACACCATCAAGTATAAACTTGCCAACCCACTACAGGTACACCTCCACTTGGTACACACAGCACGTAGAAATACGGGCAGAGGGAGGGGGGAAGCAGCCCAGCGAGATAGCATACAAGTCAGTCGCGTGTTACCAGTGTCCAAGTGAACTGCTTGCTGCTGGACTGCACAAGACCCCTAACCAGATAAGTAGCCTGTACAATACAGTACAATCAGTACAGTACAATACAGTACAACCACATAGTCAGTCAAAACAGACAAATTCCGGAGTTCTATCACCACTTCTAGCATCTCACCAAAACATAATATAACAAATACTGACGAGTTGCATTACCAATACTGCAGCTAAATTATTGTACATATTGCAAATATCTTCACCCGTATTTTCAGACATATTTTATAGCCTAAGTGTAATGGATCTATGATGATCGCTTGACGATCGAAATTTGCCATCCTAGTGTATTCACTAATCTCATGTAATTTTTCAGGATTTGGGTATAACCCAACTCATTTGGGTGCATTCGTGTTGACCGACTGAAAAGCACCTAACTTTTGTTTACTAAGGCAACACTTAAAATGGCTTCAAATCCCATAACGACATTTTTAGCCTACTTTCGATTTTTGCAAGAAATGAAATTAAACTTATGAGATCTACACAGGGCGACAAAATGTGTGTCTGTCTGTGTATGAGTCTGTGTGTGTGTGTTTGTACTCAGAATGTCTGTCCCCCCTTATCAATTCGAACACGGTGAAACCGATTTGAACGAAATTTGGTACAGAGGTACAACTAGCAAAGGGCACCTCAGTGTCATGTTTTATATAGCCGCCATCTTGACGGAAACGTAATGGCGGCCACCCAAATGTCAAAGGCTTAAATCAAATTACGACCAACCTATTCATCTGATCTCTACCAAATATTGCAACATTATACTTTTATGTATGAAGAAACTTTTGACCATACTACACGGTCATCAGTGCGATACTTTGCGGATGGCGGCCATTTATGTGTGCAAATTGATACCCCCTATCAAATCAAACACGGTGAAACTGAATTGAACGAAGTTTGGTACAGAGGTAGCTCTAGCAAAGAGCACCTCAGTGTCATGTTTTATATCGCCACCATCTTGACGGAAACGTAATGGTAGCCACCCAAATGTTAAAAGCTTAAATCAAATTACGACCAACCTAATAATCTGATCTCTACCAAATTTTGCAACATTATACCTTCGTGTATAAAGAAGCTTTTGACCAATCTACAAGGTCATCAGCCCAATAAGTTACGGATGGCGGCCGTAGATGTGTGCAAATCGATTCCCCCCATCTTTTCAAACACAGTAAAACCGAATTGAACGAAATTTGATACAGAGGTAACACTAGCATAGGGCACCTCAGTGTCATGTTTTATATCGCCACCATCTTGGCGGAAACGTAATGGTGGCCACCCAAATGTAAAAACTTAAATCAAATTACGACCAACTTAATCATCTGATCTCTGCCAAATTTTGCAACAACATACCTTTCTGTGAGAAGCAAGCGTTATTTGACCAAGCTACAAGGTCATCAGTCCGATAGTTTGCATATGGTGGCCATGTGTGTGTGCAAATCGATTCCCCCCATCTTTTCAAACACGGTAAAACTGAATTGAACGAAATTTGGTACAGAGGTAACACTAGCATAGGCATCTCAGTGTCATGTTTTATATTGCCACCATCTTGACGGAAACGGAATGGTGGCCACCCAAATGTAAAAAGCTTAAATCAAATTACAACCAACCTAATCATTTGATCTCTACCAAATTTTGCAACAACACACCTTTTTGTGGGAAGCATATCTTGACTGAACTATATAATCATCTGCCCAATAGTTTGCAGATAACGGCCATGTATGTGTGCAAATCGACTCCCCATATCAATTCAAACACGGTGAAACCGAATTGAATGAATTTTTTTACAGAGGAAGCACTAGCAAAGGGCACCTCATATTCATGTTTAATATCTGTATAGCACGTTGTATTTCAACAAGCTACTACGACCAACATTCAATTATACTTCTTGAAATGGACAAAGAGTTATAACAATATCCATGCAATTAGGAGAAAGTAGGCTATATGTTCTTTACTGAACATCTTGTTAGGTAATGGAAATGCTCCATGTTCATGAGATATTCACCAATTTTACTCAAAATATCACTGGATATTCAGAAATACGTGTGTTGTAAGATTACATTGCTATACATCCAGTCACTTTGTAAATTACAGACCAAAAAAACTATGAAAAATTATCAGAATGTATAAAACATGGTGGCAAATAAAATGAAATTAATCTGACAGCATACATGTATCACTTTCCTGAAATGTCGCAATGTTATAATACTTAGAATAGTTTTATGTATGTGTAATGAAAAAATCAAGTGTTTTACACAATTTCTAATGCGCATGGAGCATTTTCATCGCACGGTATATTATTATAATACAATTAGTAAAAAATCAATTAAATTTCATCCGATTGTTTTCAAATTTGGTATGTGACTTAGTGTTACGAATCTTATTATGCAGTTTAAATTTCAACTCATTCTGTTAACAAATGTGGAGGTTGAAAAATTAACCCCTAGTGTCCCTTAAGCTATGTATGTCATGTGCTGTGTTTAAAATGAATGTTATACAGCGAAAGATGCAACCTTTTCAGTTCGGATTGTTAATTGTGCTCAATGCTATAATTTGAATCATCAACTTAAATTTGTCATGGCTAAATCATAACGGAAAAAACACTGACAGTCAGTTTGAAAGACTAGACTTTATATCATTTTAAATGCTACAAATGCTGCGTGAACTCAAAGGCCGTTAGCAAAAAATGAAAAAAAAAATATGTATATATTTAAATTTAAAAAAAATAGAAAAAAGCAAGTGCAAACCAAGGTCAAAGGAGGTAGTTGGCTAGATGACGTCACGTTCACCGGAGCGCGCGGGGAAAGGAGGAAGCTCAAGCAGTACTATGACGTCACACACCTCAGTGCATTCTCGGTACATTTCGTCCCGTCACCGTAACCTAACACCAGACCTCAGCGGAGTCGACATAACCATTTAAAATGATAAAAAAATTGACATGTCATAAACATCCGAGTTCTAGTAATGATATTAAAGAAGCTCGGATTATATTCTAAAAACTATCCACAAATTTACTCCATACATTATCCGCTATACGCACAGCCATACAAAGTATATCCGCATCCGCGCTGGACTTTACTTATAGGATTGTAAGTCGCGCTTCCACCGGGTTAGGTATGATAATTATCTACCCAAAGCAAGTATGTAGATTCTAACATGTTACTAATAAAGTCAGAGCCTTCCCTATAGAACAAAGCTTTGCTAGGCCGTGTGGCAGCCGAAGTGTGACAAGTCTCCGCCAGTTGACTAGCAGACACAACAGCAGGTTGGGAATCACCGCATTGATTACATTCCCAGCTGACAAGATACCCTAGTTCAGAGAACTAAGACTTGTGGTGAAGTACTGTAGACTATCTCGTATCCCGTGATCATGGTTAGGTTTTGAACAAAACATCGAGTTTTCCTAGTGGAAACTTATCTTCTCAAAAAGCAGTCTTGCTGTAAATGTGTACGTTTCAGCGTCGTGCGATGCCTGGCTCCATGAATAATTGGTTAGTGAGCTAGGCTTTGGCCCGAAGGGTTCTATTCCCGGCCGGGCCATTAGGGATTTTAATCTCCTCGGGTTAATTCCCGTGGCCCGGGAACTAGGTTTATGTGACGTCATCATCATCACTTCATCCTCATTGCGACGCGCTGGTCGCCCACAGGCGTCAACTAGAAATACCTGCACTCGGCCTCTCAGGAAGTCACACGAAGAATAAAAGACCATCGTGCGATTTTTACTTGTGGGGAACCTCAAACAAGAGGTACTGTGAAGGCTCTCGATAACGAAATAACTGCACTTATAGCCTACGAAATATCAGTGAGGATGAACTGCAGCGAGAGTTCCAAAACTTCCTACGATGGTCCCAGTTTTTTTTAGAAATTGAAGGACCGCATTTCAAGCAACTACTCTGAAATTCATTTAAGTCTATATGTTTATGAAATACGTTGAAAAGTGTGAATGTGTTAAACTAGTTGGGCGCTACTCGGCTGCTAGCGCCAGGGCCTTGCTCGACGCGCCACTACATTGTGTCCCGCCGCCACACGGCACCTGCTCGTTCTATAGGGAAGGCTCTCACAGAGACCCTGCGGCTTCAACTCATTATTATTTCTAGAACGATAAGTGCGAACTTCACGCTATGTCTATACCTTTGAAATGCGCAACTCCGGCTCACTGATATACCGTATATATAAACATTATATAAATATTTTTTGCGGGTAGAGTTAAATAGTAATAATGTGATCGGGTTTTAATTTCTGGGCAGACAATCTATTTTGCCTTTCCCCCCCCCCCCCTTCCCCCCTCCCTCCGCCATACGATAGCGACCGGTGCGGTAGCACCGCTTACGCCGCCCTTTATTATCAGCAGGACGAAACTGCTAGCAATATCGTCACCGAGTTAGTGTCTTTTATGTAGGCTACATCGCGTAAAATTTTGAGTTCAATGTAGGATTATATATGAAGTACGGCACAGTGCCATTTACAGACATGAATGAATTTAATAATGAAGATGATTCATTACCAGTGGCTGAGACCGGAACCTGACTTTTACAGTTTCACTGAGATGGTAAATGATATTTGATTTTCATACCTTTTCAGGAGTTCCAGGGGACAATATCTATTGAAATTCCGGTCCATTATGACCAATATAGCCTACTGGAAATATGTGCTAAATTACGTAATTATGTGTGTTTCTATCTTGTTGAATTTGAACTACGGCGGCCATGTTGGCTCACTCCAGCAGGGCGAGACATGACGAGATCATGACGATAAATTGATGTCAGGACAGTGTGCCCAACATGTAAGATATTAAATACACCACCACTAAGAGAATATGGAGGCGTTAGGCTGTAACGATTGTCAAAACTATTGATCTGGAAGCGTTAGGCTGTAACGATTGCTAAAAACCATTGGATTGGATAAAACGAAGGTATGAATGGTCGGGTGTACGTGCGGCCTTTGGCAGCGGGAAGCTAGCGGGGCACGATTGACAAAAAAAACATTGATCTGGACGCGTCAGGCTAACCATGGATCTGGACGAGTTAGGTTGTACCATTGATCTGGGCGCGTTAGGCTGTAACCATTGTCTAAAACCATTAGATTGGACAAAACGAAGGTTGGAATGGTCGGGTGTAGGTGCGGTCTTTGGTCACGGGAAGCTAGCGGGGCACGGTTGCCAATAAACCATTCATCTGGACGCGTTAGTCTGTAACCATTGTCTGGGCGCGTTAGGCTGTAACCATTGTAAAAAAAAAAAAAATGGATTTGACAAAACAAAGCTTAGAATGATCGGGGCGGCTAGTGGGACACTGCTGACCCCAGAACCATTGGATTCAACGTGTTGGGTGTGGCTACTTTTATTTTAAAAAACCGCCTATATCAGTACCGTACGCGTGAGTAGGGGAGAGCGAGGGGTTCTGCCCCCCACCTCCCCACCACTACTCCCAATGCGAGCCGATAACTCCCGAACCCGTGGTCGGAGATTCACGAATGAGGTGTCGTTGGACTCGAGCTGACGGGGGCTTTTTTTTAATTTGAAAATTCTTGTTTTCGAAAGTAGGTGATAGTTTGAAAACCTAACATGATAGAATGTTGTGCAATAGCCTAAACGAACGGCCTCTATGTCCTTTATTTTTTATAATAAAACCTTTTTATTTTTGACATTTTTTTGAAAAAAGTTCAATTTTGAAATTTTTATATTTTGGAAACTAAAGAGTTTACAAAACGTTTTGTTTGACATAAATGAATGGCCCTGATCCCCTCTACCCGCAAAATAAATTTCAAGCCTCTAGGTCTAAAACTGTGTGGTAGTGCTGACTGGCCGGTTCTGAGTCGCCCCCTACACTCATATAAAACTTTGCCGATATCTCCCGAACGCGTGGTCGGATTTTAACGAACGAGGTATTGTTGGCGTTGGGATGACGTTCCCTTGGCTAAGCATGTGTGTTTGTATTAAAAAAAATGAAAATTCTTGTTTTTTTGGATTGGCACTATTTTGGAAACGGTGAATCGGAAAAAAGTTTGTTTGACGTTAATGAAAGGTGGGTATGCCCTCTAGGTGGACAGCAAGTTTCAAGGGTGTAGGAGGAAAAACAAAATGATAGCCTACTTTCTCGCGAACATTGGTGATCATTGGCGAACGAATGGTCGGGTTTTAACAAATGAGGAATCGTTGGACTCGAGCTGACGTCCTCTTTCCTATAGACTACTCGTTATATTTTTCAAAAATATTTTGAAACATTTTGTTTTCGAAAGTAGGTGATAGTTTGAAAACCAAAGACCATAGAACGTTGTGCCATAGTTGAAACGAATGGTCTCTATGACTTTTATTTTTTATAATAAAACTTTTTTATATTTTGAGATTTTTTGAAAACACTCAAATTTTGAAATTTTTATATTTTGGAAACTAACACCTTGACAAAATAATTTGTTTGATATAAATGAAAGATCCCTATCCCCTCTACCATGAAAATAAATGTCAAGTCTCCAGGGCAAAAAATAGGCATTTTTTATTAAATAAAAGCGTGTTTGTAGACAGAGAGCCGGTAGCTCTTGACGTATGTTACAACGAGGCTATGATTGGCCATGGTGGATATGGGAAATGACTATTTCGACGGGGACGATGTATGGCAAAACGAGGGGTTGCTTTTCGATATTTTTTCCTATGACGAATGAATGAAGGTGAATATTTTGAAATGTGACAAGCATGCTAAGATTTTTACCCCTGAACGGGATCTTTAACGTTTTAGTTAACGGTGATGAGCGAGATCGCTCTCTGACACAACAGACGGTTGTAGGATATGACCAAGGGATTCTTAGACTTTGGCGATCTCGGTGACCGTGCCTGGATGGCGGGGGCAGCTTATGACGGTTGGTTTTGTGACATTTCCTATGACGGATAGAGGCGAATAATTGAAAATGTATTAAGTGTGCTAGGATTTTTTTTACCCCTGAAGGGGATCCTTAACATGCTAGTAAACGGTGATAAGCGAGACTGCTGTCTGGCACAGTAAATGGTTTTAGAATCTGGAAACCTATAACATTTGCTCGACCAAGTCATGTGCATGTACGCAAAGAGCCAAAACGGTAAGGTCATTGGCCTGAAATGTTATAAACTAAATATTGAACTGGGTAAAGTCATGTGTTTTAGGATGAAAGTATGTGGTTAACATGATCATGTATTGAGGATGGCCGCTTGCTAGTAATTATTATTACAGTAAAATGTTTAATAATAATAATTATTATTTATTATTTAGCGTATGGCATAAGTAACATAATGATACAATTCAAATAACAGTACAGTAAGTATGTAGTTAGTTGTAGTTGTAAGTAGGTAGTTAGTTTGTCTATTAGATATGTCATTGTTCTATTAGACTGTGGTGTGTGAGTGTGTCTGGTAACAGTTGCATTGTTTATTAGTTATAGTTCATTGTTTCAGTAGACTGCGATGTGTGATTGCATGTGAGTGTGTCTGGTGACAGACTGTTTTAGTGGTAGTATTTGTTGTTGGTGGAACTTAAGTATTTTTTCGTTAGTAGAATTTTGGTATTTAATTGTTAGTACAGTAGAAGGTTAGTATTTTTGTTAGTAGAATTGCTCTTTACTTATTCTGAAAGGGAGTAGCAGCCTTTCAGAATAAATCAATTCTTTACTAGTCTTATAGACGGTTAAGATATTGACAATATAAGCCAAATTATGGCTACACTGCGTCCTGCTGCACGGCTGAAAGCAAGGGGAAACTACAGCCGTTTGCTATTCCCGAGGATATGCACCTCTCTATGCATAAATACATGTGATGATGGCCTCCTCCCTTGTAAAATTTCAATCCGGAGGTAAACTAGTCCCCCGTTCGGATCTCCGGGTGGGGACTACTCGAGAGGGGGTTAACATCACAGAAGTGACAAAGAGGAACTCTGACATTCTACGGATCGGAGCGTGGAATGTTAG
Organism: Meconema thalassinum; assembly: GCA_946902985.2. Taxonomy (NCBI): domain Eukaryota; kingdom Metazoa; phylum Arthropoda; class Insecta; order Orthoptera; family Tettigoniidae; genus Meconema; species Meconema thalassinum. The sequence goes on from OX336397.1 coordinate 126,064,828, forward strand.
AAGTCTGCTAGGAAATGGAAGGTTAGAAAACTTAGAAAGGGAAATGGATAGGTTGAGGTTGGATTTGGTTGGGATTAGTGAAATGCGCTGGCAGGAAGAACAGGACTTTTGGTCAGGAGACTATAGGGTCATTAGCACTAAATCAAACAATGGCCAAGCAGGGGTTGGCCTCATATTGAGTAGGAAACTTGGACAGCGGGTGGAATATTATGAGCAATATAGTGAACGGATTATTGTAGCAAAAATAAATACTAAACCTACCTGCACCACAGTGGTACAAGTCTATATGCCTACCAGTCAAGCTGATGATGAGGATGTTGAAAAGGTCTACGAAGAAATAGACGAAATTCTGAGGTATATCAAGGGTGATGAAAATGTTATAGTAATGGGAGATTGGAATGCTGTGGTAGGAAAAGGGAGAGAAGGGAAGATAGTAGGAGATTTCGGATTAGGTGAAAGGAATGATCGAGGAAGCAGGCTGGTAGAATTCTGCACTGAGCATGAGTTGGTCATAGCTAACACCTTATTCAATAACCACAATAGAAGAATATACACATGGATGAGACTAGGAGATACAGGGCGTTACCAAATCGACTTCATTATGGGCAAGCAGAGGTTTCGAAACCAGATTTTGGATTGTAAAACATATCCTGGTGCTGACATAAACTCTGACCACAATCTGGTTGTAATGAAATGCAGATTAAAGTTGAAGAAACTGAAGAAAAGTCAAAAGCCAAAAAGGTGGGCAATAGACAGACTGAAAGAGAAGGATGTAAACGAAAGATTCAAGAAGAGTATAAAGGAAGGACTAATGAAAAACCCTAAACAAACTTCAATTGCAGACGAATGGGCACTTTTGAGGAATGAAATAACAAAATCCGCAGAAGAAAACATTGGTAGGAAAGAGAGAATAGGTAGAAAACCGTGGATCACTCAGGATATACTCGAATTGATGGATGAAAGGCGGAAGCACAAGAATGTAGGAGATGAAAAGGGGAAAGCAGAATACAGACGTCTGAGAAATGAGGTTAACAAGAAGTGCAAGGAAGCGAAAGAAGAATGGTTGAAAGATAAATGTGCTGGTATAGAAAATTGTCTGAAATTAGGAAAAGTAGACACAGCTTATCGAAGGATTAAGAATATTTTTGGGGAAAAGAAGACTAAGTGCTGTAATATTAAGGACACAAATGGAAAGCCTCTAACAGATAGGGAAGAAAAGGTTGAGAGATGGAAAGCTTACATAGAGAGTTTGTATAAGGGAAAGGAGATTGAGAATCATGTAATGGAAAGGGAGGAGGAAATTGATGAGGATGCGAAAGGAGATTTAATATTGAGATCAGAATTTGATAGAGCTTTGGAAGACTTAAGCAGGAACAAAGCACCAGGCATAGATGATATACCGATTGAGTTGCTACGCTGCATAGGAGAGGAAGGTCTGATCAGGTTATTTCACTTGGTGTGTAGGATTTATGAGACAGGTGAGGTACCCCCTGATTTCAAGAAGAATGTAATCATACCTATACCAAAGAAAGTGGGAGCTGACAGATGTGAAGATTACCGTACAATCAGCTTGATTACTCATGCTTCAAAGATCCTGTCTAGAATAATTTACAAGAGGATTGAGAGCCAAATAGAAACGGAGTTGGGTGAAGACCAGTTTGGTTTCAGGAGAAATGTAGGAACAAGGGAAGCTGTACTAAGTCTTAGGCTGATTTTGGAAGGTAGAATAAGGAAAGATAAGAGAACGTTCATGGCTTTTGTAGACTTAGAAAAGGCTTTTGATAACGTTGATTGGACTAAATTGTTTGACATTTTGAAATCGATTGGAATAAAGTACAGGGATAGGAGGGTGATATACAATCTATACAGAAACCAGACAGCAGTCATTCGAGTTGAAGGACATGAGAGAGAAGCTGGTATTCAGAAAGGTGTAAGGCAAGGCTGCAACTTATCACCCATACTTTTCAATCTTTACATTGAACAAGCAATGAAGGAAATTAGAGAAAAATTTAAAGTGGGAGTGAAGATTCAAGGAGAAATAATTTCAACTCTGAGATTTGCTGATGACATCGTCATCTTGGCCAACAAGCCTGAGGATTTGAATGAGTTTTTGAATGGTATGGACTCCGTCTAACGGAAAGAATTCATGATGAAAATTAATAAATGTAAAACAAAAATACTGGAATGCAGCCGAAATAAATCAGAAACCTCTATGGAGATCAAATTGGCAGGTGAAAAGCGGAAGGAAGTAGGAGATTTCTGTTACTTAGGAAGCAGAATAACCAGTGATGGACGAAGCAAAGAGGATATAAAAAGTAGGTTGGCTCAGGCAAGAAAAGCATTTCTACAAAAAAGGAATCTGCTGACATCGAATATAGATTTAGGTATTAGGAAGTCATTTTTGAAAGCCTTTGTCTGGAGCGTGGCGCTCTATGGAAGTGAAACTTGGACTATTGGTGCAGCAGAAAAGAGGAGAATTGAAGCATTTGAAATGTGGTGTTACAGGAGAATGATGAAGATCAGATGGGTAGATAGGGTTACAAACAAAGAGGTATTAAGACGAGTGGGAGAGGAGAGATGTTTCTGGCGACTGCTAATGAAGAGAAGAGATAGGTTGGTAGGACACATACTAAGACACCCAGGAATAGCAAGCTTAGTTATGGAAGGAAGGGTCGAGGACAAGAACTGTAGGGGTAGACCAAGGTTAGAATATGTTAAACAGATTGCCTCGGATGTAGGGTGTGGTAGCTATGTAGAGATGAAACGATTAGCTCAGGACAGGGAGGCATGGAGAGCTGCATCAAACCAGTCAAAAGACTGAAGACTCAAACAACAACAACAATAACAAGAAACAATTTCAAATAGAAATGTCCAGTCCTTCGATCCACTTTAGTGCTGCCTCTGATGGGATCAAGAAATCAGCCCAGCTACCCGAGTAGGCTCTCAGCTTGCAGCTGCCGACGATATGAGCGATGGTTTGCCGTGGAGCACCACAGTCGCATTCTGGTGACGTTAAACAGTTCCACTTGTAGAGTGAGTCCCTGCATCTTCCATGGCCTGTCCGAACTCTGTTAAGAGTGGCCCACTGCCTGCGTGGTAGATGGAATCCACTAGCAATTTGCGCACCAGAAAAGATGTTGTGTAGGGACAAGTCTGTGGAAGTTTCCCAACGGTCTTTCCAAACTTTCACAGCGTCGAAGTTGTTGTGAGCCATGTCGGTAGCATCACGCAAAGGTGGATGGCGTGACTTCAATCTTTGAAGATTGAGTGCAGGGATGTCTTCTTGTATGTTAATAATAATAAGACACACACATGTTTTGAATGCTAACACGCACACAGTCCAGCTCACTGGTGACTGAATATTGTACCTAGCTAGAGGACTCGTGAGAGCTGTTGCTGGTGCTGACGAGGCAGGAATGTCTACGTCAGCAGGAAGTGTGATATCAGCTTAATTGCCTCGTGGTGGCTAGCAGGTGTGCTGTTTAAGCAGAGACCGCCATTTTGGTTCTGAGACAGTAGGACTACCGATGTATAAGAGGTAGCCATTTTGGTTCCTTATTAAAAACATGAAACTAGTATAAGGTACACGAATCTTAGTCAGATTGAGGAATGTGAAGAGGCGTGGGAACACGTGCGAGAGAGACAGAGAACCATTCAAGGTCAGAAGGCTGAGAAAATACAACTTTTTCTGTTGCTAGGCTAACTGATAACGATTGCGTTAGTCATGCACTTGCCATTTTAGCACACGGACGTATACAGTAGAGCTGTGAAAGAAAAATTCTTTTATTTTTTTTGGTAAGTACCTATGAATTATTATTTTAATAATGTAATGCTAATGAACCTTAAATCTGTAGTTATTGATTAGGTAATTATTGATTTTTTTATTTATTTGTTTGCAGATAACCGGTATACCTTACATGTCTGAGATACAACAAACCAGTTTACTTTTGAGCCCACTAGAAGGAAACAGCAAGAAGCCACTGCAAGTGAAGGTGAGATTATTTTTTTAAACTAACTTATTTCATTTTTTGTTGTTTCATATTTTATTTTATGAAATGCATGTATCAACCTGAATTTAGGTATTTATAACGGTTTATTTTATTTATTTTTAGAAACTAGGAAAGAAAAGCCTTACCGCCGTAGCAGTCGCTGAAAACCCGAGACGCAGTAAAGTGCAACCATTGTTTCCAGGCAGTGAACTATTTAAAACTCAGGTAAGCCCAACATAAAATTCTATTCCATTTTACCACTAATGAAAACTCGAAGACAAAAAAATCATTACCTGTACATGACTAGGACGATGATTGCTTTCTTGATTAATGACTATGCAACCGGTACAAGATCATATTGGTTGTTTACCTGGACAGTACAAGGCCATATTGGATTTTGTAAAAAACAAAAATTTTAATTTAACTGACACGTCGTTCCCTATAATAATAATAATAATAATAATAATAATAATAATAATAATAATAATAATATCGTATGGCCTCGGGTGCCGGGTGCAAGCTTTGTTATTTGACACACAGAGGGTAGCTTGCATGTCGAATTTAGTTGTTCCTTGACTATGAAAGTCAAGGAGGTTAGATGTTCAATATCTAATCTCCTTAAACTCTATAGCGCTTTCTAGTAGAAAAATGAGGAACTTTGTACCCTATGAACTCAACGAATATTCACAGGTTTGAACATGATATCCTGAACAAAATGACATGACATTATTATTTTTTGTTTATGTATTGGTTAAAGGGGGATGTAAATGACTGCAGCTTTATAAAAAGAAAATAAGTACATGGGTTACTGTTAGTGCCGACATACAGTTTATTAGAATTTTTATGGTGTTTTGATATATTAATGCCAATTAACGTTTAAGTTTTATTTACAAGTATTGATTGATTGATTGAGTGATTGGTTATTTTGTTTGCTTTAAGGTGTCGTCATGCGCCATTAACGTAATGAACAGACAGTGAACAAGCATACATTTTGCTTTAAAGTACTCTGTGCAACGTTAATAACTTACAATAAGAAAACGTTTTATTATAACACATGGCGTTAGTACCAAATACAACAAGTGAGCAAGTTGGTTTACCACGTGGGTTAAATTTAAAATCAGAACATGACCGTTAGTTAACATTTGAATCCTGGCCTGTAGGCTTTTTGTCGACACATGAACTTGCAAAAGACGTTTTTTTTTTACTTGAACCGAGAAGATGTAGTGCGCTGTTTGTTTTGTTGTATTAAACTTTCACACTGGGAAGAAGGGGATGATCCCTTTAGAGACCATTTGCGATGGTCTCCTTGTTGTCCTTACATGCTTGGAAAACAAGTGGGTAACAAACCCGTGTATTCACTTTACCGAACCACAAGACCATTGGCCGCTACTTACGTTGCTGAATCACAAATAAATAATAATAATAATAATAATGATATATTACCAGCCAACAACGGTAGTGTCGATATATGTGGTCCATATCCCATAGACAGTTTTGAATTGGCATGTGCTTTTGAAAAATTGGGAGTTTGCAAGACTAAAGCACTAGCACACCCAGAGTACAGCTCTGTTGAAAAACGTTCAGAATCTTATAAAAATGTTTGGCCATTAATATTAAAACACCTTACCAAACAGCTAAGTGAAGCTGGATTTTTTTTATACTGGTGAAGGGGATAAAAAATAAGTTTTTATTGTGGATTTGCTTTAAAGGATTGGCAAATGACTGATGACCCTTTTGTGCAACACGCTCGTTAGTTACCTAACTGTAAATACATGTTGTTGCTTAAAGGTCAGGAATTTGTGAACAGTATTCGTAAAGAAAACGTGATTGCAGCACAAGACATAAAAGTGCCTTTAGAGTTAGAACATGCGGAGTAAATACATGAGGCTGAAAAAAAAAGACTTGTCTCACGAACAGATACGAAAGTGTGACCAACAATTATGTAAAATTTGTCATCAAGATGAACTAGGTGTTGTATTTTTGCCTTGTGGACACATGATAGCCTGTGTCAAGTGTGCATTTGAACTCAACACTTGTGCTCTATGCAGAAAAGCAGTATCTGCTACAGTTAGGGCATTTCTTGCATAAATAGTAAAATTTATCAGCCTTGCATAGTGTAAAATGCCTAATTGCACAATATTATTAATGCTGTTTTAGAGTGTAATAGATATACTTTTCTTTTGTTTATAGACTACTACAATGAATGTTTTGAATGCTGTGGGTCAAGCATGTGGCTTAGAGACAAATAAGCTCAGCGAATTGCCAACGCATATTCCATTCCGCATTATCAAGATTCGGAAATTGAAAACAGCATATGGTGATCGTGTACTTTGTGTATGTGAAAACTTTGAGACATTTCTGCCTACACGGTTTAATGATATGTCGGAGAGTGTTTTTGATGAAGTCAATAATGCTGTACAACCTGTACACTTAATTTATGAAGGTTTTAAAAACAATAGGTGCATGGTTCGTTTTAATTAAATAAATAAAAAAACAAATGTCAAATAATAATGGAAGATATAAGTCATGACAATGGACTGAAAGAAAAATATGTGTATAGAATAATAATGTCTTAGTGTTTAGTATTGTCTTAAAAAATATTATCATGAAACCAAAATAAAATGTATATTAAGTTTGTAAATAAATGAAAATAATGGTACAATGTTGTTTTATTTTCTATAGAAGTCAGAATATTTAACATTGCAGAGTATACATGATTATGACAATAAAAAGCACACTTAATACAAGTCTTTGCCTTTACGATAGTGTGTTATAATTTTAAAAACAAAGCTTGTTGTAGATCTTTTTCTTCCACGGTGAACAATAGGCATGAAAACGTTATTGTCTTGTTTTGGATCATTATCAATATCATAATCATAAGCAGCATGATCTATATCACTATTATTATATTCACTATAATTATCCTCAACATTATCCTCAACATTACTAAAACCAGTTAAATATTCCTGTTCCTCTTCCTGTTCCTGTTCCTCTTCCTCTTCCTCTTCCTCTACAGTGTCCTCATGTGGAGTCTGTGTGGCTATTGATAATGTTAAGGAATTTTTGAACATTGAATTATTTTCAATAGTAGTATTGTTTTTTAGCACTTGCTTTTTAACATTTTCATGATTTTCTGTTGACAGCAACAGTGTTTCATGCAGTACACTACATTGATGATCACTGACACTTAAAGCCTCACTATTTTTACTTTTTAGCTCACTGCGACATTGTTCTGAACGTTGTTTTGAACAAACCCAAATAACAGTTCCATTTTTATTGGTTCTTTTCACAATATATGAATAACCTTTATTGAATGCATGAGGCTTACCATACCTAGTCTCAGATACTTCCATATCAACTGTCAAGCATAGACTAAGCTCTAGTAAAGACAACTTGGTAATAAGAACAATAGTTTAATGTGCAAGCATATATGGGTGCAAATGTGGGAGCAAAAAAAATGGGAGCAAAAAGTGGGAGCAGAAAGTGGGAGCAAGAAGTGGGAGCAAAAATTGAGAGCAAAAAGCGGGAGCAAAAAAAAAGGAGGAGCAAGTATGGGAGCATATGTGAAAGCAAAAGAGGGAGCAAAATCTCAGAGAAAAAACGTGGGAGCAAAAAGTGTAAGCAAAAGTGAGAGCAAATATGAGAGCAAAAAAAGTAGGAGCAAGTATGGGAGCAAATGTGAAAGCAAAAGTGGGAGCAAAAAGTGAGAGAAAAAAAGTCGGAGCAAAAATTGTAAGAAAGAGTGGGAGCAAATATGAGAGCAAAAAAGTGTGAGGAAATATGGGAGCAAAAAGTGGGAGCAAAAAGTGGGAGTTAAAAGTGTAAGCAAAAGTGGGAGCAAAAATTGGGAGCAAAAAGTGGGAGCAAAAATTGGGAGCAAAAAGTGGAATAAAAAAAGGTAGGAGCAAGTATGAGAACAAATGTGAAAGCAAAAGTATGGGAACAAATGTGAAAGCAAAAGTGGGTGCAAAAAGTGAGAGAAAAAAGTGAAAGCAAAAAGTGTAAGCAAACGTGGGAGCAAATATAAGAGCAAAAATGTAGGAGCAAGTATGGGAGCAAATGTGAAAGCAAAAGTGGGAGCAAAAAGTGAGAGAAAAAAAGTGGGAGCAAAAAGTGTAAGCAAAAGTGGGAGCAAACAAGTGTGAGCAAATATGGGAGCAGAAAGTGGGAGAAAATGTGAAAGCAAAAGTGGGAGCAATATGTGAGATCAAAAAGAGCGAGCAAAAGTGAGTGCACAAAGTGGGAGCAAAATGTGTGAGTAAAAAGTGTGGGCAAATGTGGTGTTTTACTAAAACAATCTCCCCTAACCTAACCTAACCTAACTTCACCTAACCTAACTTCACCTAACCTAACCTTCCAACTCTCAGATCAAAAATTAAATTCTGGCCATAGTCGAGTTGGAACCCAAAACCTCTGGGATAACACCCAGGTATACTAGCCACTACACCGTGAGATGGGCAAATTATCACGCAATACAACACAAAAATAAAAGTTTCCTGTAGTGTAACTCATTGGCTGACAACCATAGTTGAGAAATCAAACCCAAGACCTCAGGACTTTCGTTTTGAACATTATCAGAAATATTATTCCATTTACATTTTGCTATTGCTTATAGTTATAAGAGTTGGCATTAATATGGGAGCAAAAGTGAAAGCAAAAAGTGAGTGCAAGCATGGCTGGTTGTTGAGACTTTCATATCAACTAATATACATAAATTAAATTTTAGTAAAGTGACTTTGCTAATAATAATAATAATAATAATAATAATAATAATAATAATAATAACAGTTTAAAGAAATTCAAAGGGGGATTGATATTTTTCAGGGTGTAATTTCCAAAGTACTGTCAAGAATAATAATTACATGAACAGATTCCAAGAACTCTAGAGTGCTTTTAAGGTTAATGATTAGCTAGGAGTGAGATAGAGCTAGCTAACCTAAGTTAACCTCAGATCACTAAACCTTTTGCATGGATGTAGCCGATTTACCAGGCTTACATATAGGCTACTTTTAATTTCGTTATTTTGCACTATTTAAAAATGGCGACTCTTTTCATAATTTCATTTCAAATAAAAAGAGAACGCTAAGAAATAGCAAACGTTTGATGGCCCTACGAGCTTTAGAATTTAATTTTTTATCCGAAAGGTGCTTATCACTTTTCGTGTATCTCCAACGGTTAGGGAGTAAAAATCTAAATATATATTTTAAAACACGGTCAACGCCGAGCGATGTTAATCTATGTTAGTCTCTACATGAACTGTTTTATTTGTAGAGGTAGTTTGTGGGGTCCGAAACTAGACCTGATTTTGAGTCTCATTTTATACTCTTTGTGCCGGTTATTGTATGTGAGTATTTGGATCTTTGTGCTTTATCACAATGATACTGTATATCAACATCATCATCATCATACTAATATATAACAAGAAGTTCCGTGACGAATTAAAGAGCCTACTTTTCTTAAAATTAAGTTTCATGCCAATGATTAATCTCCAGTATATGAACCTATCTAGAATAATGACGAAATTAAATTGGTAATATCGAAATGTCTAATTAGTTCGAAATATACCTGGTATAACGAAGCCTAATAGAGCATTACAGTTGGCAGCCCTGGTGACTGAATATATTCTTAGTTCCATCTCTTAATGTACAGAATAACAAAATCGGTTGTAGTCCAATGGACGTTACATGCAGTTAGACATTGGATCTATCAGCACGCGTAAAAGCATGTTGGCAACAATGTCATGCGTGTGCTGGTCAGAAATAGCCTAATCTGAAATATTATGATATCTTGTTGTGCCAATCTTGGACGAAATCCATTTGTTAGTATAGAAGTTACATGTATTTTAACATTGGACATATCGGCAGGTATAGAATCATGTTGGCAGCACTGACTTATATTAATAATTCCAAATTAATCTAGAATATCAGGTGCTATACGTGTGCAAAGTATAAGGCTGTTGGCTTGCATACTTCCTGATATATTGATATTAGGTTAAACAAATATAGACAGCATTTATTATCAGTTAGCAGCCCTGATTGCTCTTAAGAATACTTATAGTCATATGTGCTACGTAACACATTGCACATACGAAATTTGGTTGAAATCCAACTGATAGTATAGAAGTTACATGTATTTAAAAATTGGCCCTATCAGCAGGCTTAGAATCATGTTGGTAGAACTGAAGTATATAAGTTACTCCAAAATTAATCTAAAATGTCAGGTACTATACGTGTGCACAGTTTAAAGCTGTCGGCTTGCATACTTTCTGATATATTGGTATTTGGATAAAAGAATAGAGAGAGCAATTATTAACAGTTGGCAGCCCTGATGGCTATTAAGAATACGCTCAGTAATGTCTTTTTATGTACACATATTACATACAAAATTTGGTTGAAATCCAATTGATAGTGTAGAAGTTATAGGCATTTAAAAATTGGACCTATCAGAAGGCTTAACATTATTTTGGCAACACTGTCATGTATGGCCTCCTGGAAATTGAATTGAAATATTATTGTCTATATGTGTGCCAATTTTGGAATAGCTCCTATGAATACCTTCCAAGTTATACAACATGGAGCTCAAATTTTTAGTGCGTTTTTTCAGCAGTTGGTAGCACTGACATCATTTTCAAATATGGACGTGAGATATTCCGGTATACATCTTTACTCATACTAAATTTGGTTTCGATTTCTGCAGCCGTTTAGGAGTTGATAGGGAGGACACACACACACAGCCAGACAGACAGAAGGACAGACAGACAGAAGGACAGACAGACAGACAGACACACTTTTTCCCCGATTGATCTCATAAGTCTACTTTTTCCTCATTTTTGCAAAATGTGAAAAGTAGGCTAAAAATGAGATAGTCTTTGTCGTCCTGTATGTCTGTCTGTCTGTCTGTCTGTTATTCAATAACGCAAGAACCACTGGTCCGATTTAAATGAAATTTTGCATGGATGTAGCTCATTTACCAGGCTTACATATAGGCTACTTTTGATTTCGATATTTTGCACTATTTAAAATGGCGACTATTTTCATATTTCCATTTCAAATAAAAGGAGAACGCTAAGAAATAGCAAACTTTTGAGGGCCCTACGAGCTTTAAAATTTATTTTTCTATCCGAAAGGTCCTTATCACTTTTCGTGTATCTCTAACGGTTAGGGAGTAAAAATCTAAATATATATTTTAAAACACGGTCAATGCCGAGCGATGTTAGTCTATGTTAGTCTCTACATGAACTGTTTTATTTGTAGAGGTAGTTTGTGGTGTCCGAAACTAGACGTGATTTTGAGTCTCATTTTATACTCTTTGTGCCGGTTATTGTATGTGAGTATTTGGATCTTTATGCTTTATCACAATGTTACAGTATATCATCATCATCATCATCATACTAATATACAACAAGAAGTTCTGTGACGAACTAAAAAGCCTACTTTTCTTAAAATTTAAGATTCATGCCATTGATTAATCTATATGGATCTATCTAAAATAATGACGAAATTAAGTTAGTAATATCGAAATTTCTAATTAGTTCGAAATACCGTATACCTGGCATAATGTAGCCTAATAGAGAACTACAGTTGGCAGCCCTGGTGACTGAATATATTCTTAGTTCCATCTCTTAAGGTACAGAATAAAAAATTTGGTTGAAGTCCAATGGATAGCATTGACATTACATGCAGTTAAACATTGGATCTAACAGCGCGCGTAAAATCATGTTGGCAACAATGACATACATATGTTGGTCAGAAATAATCTGAAATAGTATGATCTATTGTTGTGTAAATTCTGAATGAAATCCATTAGTTAGTGTAGATGTTACATAAATTTTAACATTGGACCTATCAGCAGGCTTTGAATCATGTTGGCAGCACTGGCGCAGGCCGATATTAGTGACTCCAAATTAATATAGAAGGCCAGGTACTATACGTGTGCATAGTTTAAAGCTGTCGGCTTGCATACTTTATGATATATGGGTATTTGGATTTAAAAAAATGAGAGCATTTATTAACAGTTGGCAGCCCTGGTGGCTTTTAAGAATACGCTCTGTCATATCTACTTATAAACACATAGCACATACGAAATTTGGTTGAAATCCAATTGATAGTGTAGAAGTTATATACATTTGAAATTTGGACTTATCAGCAGGCTTATAATCATTTTGGCAACACTGCCATGTATGGCCTCCTGGAAATTAAACTGCAATATTATTATCTTTAAGTGTGCCAATTTTGAAATAGCCCCCATTCATACCTTCCATGATATCCAACATGGAGCTTAATTTTCAATTGCGATTTTTCAGCAGTTGGTAGCACTGACATCATTTTCAAATATGGCCGTGAGATATTCATGTATAGATCTTTACTTCTACAAAATTTTGTTTCGATTGCTGCAGCCGTTTAGGAGTTGATAGGGGGGACAGACACACAGCCAGCCAGCCAGACAGACAGACAGAAATACAGACAGACACACATTTGCCCGATCTCATAAGTCTACTTTTTTCCTCATTTTTGCAAAATGTGAAAAGTAGGCTAAAAATGAGATGGTGTTTGTCGTCCTGTCTGTCTGCCTGTTACTCAATAACGCAAGAACCACTGGTCCGATTTAAATGAAATGTAGCTCATTTACCAGGCTTACATTTAGGCTACTTTTGATTTCGATATTTTGCACTATTTTAAAATGGTGACTATTTTCATATTTCCATTTCAAATAAAAAGAGAACGCTAAGAAATAGCAAACTTTTGATGGCACTACGATCTTTAAAATTTAATTTTCTATCCGAAAGGTCGTTATCACTTTTCGTGTATCTCCAACGGTTAGTGAGTAAAGCCTAAATATGTATTTTAAAAAACGGTCAACGCCGAGCGATGTTAGTCTCTACATGAACTGTTTTATTTATAGAGGTAGTTTGTGGGGTCCGAAACTAGACGTGATTTTGAGTCTAATTTTATACTCTATGTGCCGGTTATTGTATGTGTGTATTTGGATCTTTACGCTGTTTCACAATGTCATAGTGCTTTCTACTTTGGATGGTATGCTACCATCCTTTTTATCGATTTGTTTTTCGTTAAATGAATATTTCTGTTGGGCAATATTTATCTGCTTTTTTGTCGTTTCTTACCATGATCAGAAACCCAAATTCACAGACGAATGTGTCGGAGACTAACGACTGTCACATTAATTTATTTAGTGTTCATATTAATCTTACTGCAGAACTGGGCAAATTTATTTCAAAAAAGTAGGTAATTTGACTTTTATGGCCAATAAAAAAAACGCACAAAACGCGGCGTGAACCTAGAAACGTTGCTGAGTTTTAATTGCTTGGCCCTGAAATTCAATGTACAACCATTTTGGAATCCTTTATAGGGAGGTGAAAGACTATTTTAGCCTTTAGCACTCGCATTAAAGTAGCTGAGGTGTTCTAAATAAGAATTGAGGTATCGCACAGTTTGCTACTCCTTTGGTAGTCCGCAAATAAACCACAAGATCCCGCTGATGAACTATCTCGGAGTTACTAGGCCTAATTTCGCACAAAACACGGCATAAACTTAGAAAAAATTTCTGTGATCAATATGTTTTTGTTATTATTACTTAGGATGATTGACGTTTGTTCCGTTACTGTTACTCTTTATCATGACGGTACGTACTTTCCGCAATATTACTTATTGCGGATATGACAATTGCTATCAAGTTTGATATATTTTAGCATAATGTTCATATGTTTAATATAGTATGAAGACGTTAAACGATAGGTGTTCATTATTTAAGACAGGTTATTTAACTTTTACTACATAGAAACTGATATTTATTTCCAATATATAAACGCACTTTCTCACCTACAAAGCGGAGACAGACAGGCTTTTCTCCGGGTACTCCGGTTTTCCCTGTCACAATTTCATTCCAGCAACAATCTCCACTATAATTTCATTTCATCCGTCATTCATTTAATCATTGCCTCAGGGGAGTGCGACAGGCTTCGGCACCAGGCACAGTTCATATCCTTGCCGTTAGATGGGGATTTCATTAATTACATTCCCTGACCCGGTCGGTCGAGTGAAAGCAGGAGTGAAGGATTTTCACTTTCCTACCTCTGATTAATAATTTGGTGAGTGAAAATGCATGTAGTATACACATATACTGTAGTTGGTAACATGGAAATAACATAACTACATTAGGAATGTGTGATTATATATATTAATGATTTAGGCCAGCAAGTACTAAAAGCCGTTCGAAGAACGGGTACTTAAGCTAGTGTATATATATATATATATATATATATATATATATTGAACCCTTGCAAAGAAGCTTATGAGACTCAGTTTCGGGGGGTGTAACAGTCCATTTCGTAAGTTGTTGTTAAAGCGCTTCATTAACATGCAGGGTAACACATAACAAAATAACATGCAGGAAGAAGTGAATACCAGGGTTATAACAAATGAATTTAATAACAGATCAACTATTTACAAGTAAAAATAAACAAAACAAAACTCCCAAATGACTCCCAACTGAATAAATTACTTGCCAAAACTAGGCTTAATCTCAGAAGAGATTATAAATTGGACCAAATGTCCCAAATGACTTCAATGACATTGTGTACGTGTGCGGCTGTTCTACATGCTTAACGATGAGTACAAATAAATGTGAGATTCGTCATCATCCGGTAAACCTTCAAAGGACGAATCTGCATTGTTTAGAGCTAGACAGACGCGGGGAACCAACTATACACTACTTAAATTAATCTGACACTTCCTACACTAAATAAACAACAAATAATTTCCGCTTGAAATCGGAATCAAGAACTACCGTAGCAAAAACATTAATGCCTAAAATTAGGACTTTTCAAAAATCAACACAAGTAAATTAACACGTGACCAACAAAAGAAATAGACATATGACCGCCTGTCATTTTTACAAGTACATACAACTACACCACACGGGTGTCACAACAGACAAACTAACATGACGTGAGTCATAGAAAATCACTAGGCTCAAAGCCAACATTTACAATATTAAAACAATATTCCATTCATACGATATGCGATAATTCGTAACAGACATGGCGAACTCCCCAATTAATTACGGTCCAAATGACCATCACAAAAGAACAGGTTTGCTAATGATAGCTTATAGGGATCAGTCGGTCAACAGGACTGCCTAACAATGAGTCACCGAACCTAGACAGGCGCTAAGTGGAAATCTGCACATCTGTCAACCCACGTGTCAATAACCTCGACCTCCCATGGCACGGGATCGAGTCTCGAAGAAGCGTGCTCCCAAAGCACAATATACGTGTGTGTGTCAGAACAAAATATCTCAGCATTGCCCCTAGGAAATCCAAGAAAATCAACACTGGACAAGGTACAGTAGCCTCTTCGGAGCGCTCTGCCTATCCATCAAAAAGAATACCACAACAACTACAATATGAGGGCGGTAGCACCACTTACCCCTCATCACGAAAAAATCAATACACACACCTTACACATGAACACACACAGAATCACACGTATGGGTTTGACAGAAACCTGAAATAAATGGCATAGATATTTTTCCACCAGCTTGCGCTTCCGTTCTAGTCCGTGACTAACTAACCTGAAAAGGACTAAAAAAAATGCTAAAATTTTAGAACTAAGGTGTTCTACAGTTACATCTTAATTTGTTGCGCTCGGCAACCCTAGTATGAGTAATAACCTGTTCATAAAACATCTTACAATAATTACCTCCCTTTCCTATAAAAAATGAACTTTAATAAAGCACCACTTATCGAATGTAACGAGTTTCGTATTCGCATGGATAAAATCAAATACACGCGCCGTGTACACTAAATATGACTCCAAAGAAAAATATACAACAAACAGATTTGGCCACGAGCCAACGTACATTTAAAGATGATAGTGTCAGCACAAAAAAATCTAAACACAAGAAAAAGAATGCATGAACTATTTACAATGTTCCCGCGCCTTAACTACATATTGAGTAAATCAATTTTTGTACCGTCTCAGCTTGTAGAACATTAACCTCCGTCCTGGTGCATTTCCCTACGGGAAATTTAGCTCTCCATCGTCGACGTCGTTGTAGAAGCGATGCACATCAATCCATCACCTGACCAAACGTCGGACATCTTGGCGAAGTTTCTTGGACAGAAATGATCAATTTTAATAATATTTCCTAGCTATAATCGCTGAGAGCTACTACTTTCACTCACGAATATGTCCTAATGCGATTACTGATCGTAGACTTGCCCTATCTTAGCATTTGCTTCACACACGCACAAATAACACTCAAAAATTCATAATATACAAATATACATAAAATTACACACTTCAAACTCATCGCCACTAGCTTGAAAACCAGTCTTAAACATGACTATCTTGCAGTCCTTATCTCGCCTAGAGATCTCCACTGCTAGTACGTGAACCTTGCTCACTTGAGCACAAAGTAAAATGTTAGTAAAGTACGCTCATTAGCGTTTAAAAATCGTGACGCAGAGTGACGTGTACCTTGCTCACCAGAGCTCAATAAAGTTGTCCTCGAAAAGGCTTCTCACCGATCAATTTATTGGAAACTGACAGAATGAGGTAGAGTGGGGAGAATTTGAAAACATAATCTGGAGTTTTCATCACACAAACTTGGGACTAGTATCAATCTTCATCATTTTATCCAAACGTCTCAGTGAAGCATTGTGGAATTAATTCGGATCGGCGATTCTTTAGATACACATTTTCGCGCGTTTTCCCAGGGTACGCAACTTACCGCGTGGCTTTTGGCGTGGTCTCTTCTGATTGGGTGATTCAATCCTGGGCCGGTTGAAACTTTACTCAATACACTCCTCAATGACTCTAATTTAGGTGCACGCTGTTACACAAGTTGTCCTTGAACTCGGCTTAGCCGGTCGTCTTCAGGAATAACTACCAAGCTTGCTTCTGTTGTAATCATTGCCTCACACTACCTTGGCTCCCCCTTTGTCAATTTCAACATGTACTGCCTGGGTATCAGTAATAATAATAATAAAATCATGAATACTTATTCATCGATAGATTAATAAGGGTTCAATATATACTGTATATGTATATATATATATATATATATATATATATAAGAATAAAGATATAAGATTTGGAGACATGGTGTCTTATGTTTGAGTAATTTTGTTTAGTAAACCATTGAAAGATCTATTAATACCATCATTTGAAGACAACCAATGTAATTGTAGAACAGATATCGCTGTTCATTGATATGTTGTATTGTTGAGGCAACACCTAAAGCTAAGAGTGCTATATACCAGTACAGTAGAACCATTGTTGAAAACAAGAGTGTTAATGACTTGCGAGTTTTATAGTGGAGTTATGGAGATTTTGCCATAATTAATTGTTTATTATACGAAGGGAATTGCCGTATTTATTGTCATAATTTACTGAAGGATTGTATAAAGGTAGCGTTGTTGTATTTTGGAGAAAGTCAGTGAAGACTTTTCATATAATTAGATCTGCAACACAGATGTCGTTTTATTGGCGGCTCCTTTAAGAAAAGATATGATGTCCCTGTTCTCTAAATTAATTATTAATTTTTATTAAACTGAATTAGAAGCAACAATGTACTCATCTTAATTGATCGGTCGTTGAGAAACCGACTTTGAGTTTTAAACTTGATATGACAAATGTGGTCAAGCATTTTAAAGAGAAGGCCATATTAATTATACTATGAGTAGCAGCGTTGAGAATGAAGATAATGCAGTCTAAACGCCCAAGAATTAATCTTAGGAGCGGTAGACGTCTGTATATCTTGTAGAAATATTTTATTTCGTCATTATAAAGGGCTTTTGATATTTAACAATAATTATAATAGTTAAATGTTTTTAGTTTAGGTTATAGATAGAAGGAGCGAATGTTTTTCGAACGAGTTGTTAATCCTTTTTAGTTGTTAATATAGAGTGAATGTTACCGTCGGTGGTCATGAACATCGATCGCAATTGTAAGAATGATTGTTTAACGTATGAATGAGTTTCAGATAGGATTAGTCAAGTTACGGCAGTTTCTGTATGAGTGTATTTTTTCAAACGCTAGAGCTGCATTTCGAGTTCATTTGCAAGCAAACAGCTGTAGTCCAAGCAGGCCCGCTCCTGTGCGAGGGTCGTGCGAGGAGATGAATGAATGAAATTCTCACACCTGTATTGTGTAGACCAGTCTAGAAGGCGATGACATAACAAGTCCAGTTATTTGCAGGCACGAGCCAGAAAGATTTTATTTCATTGGAATGCACGCTTTCAAGGTGCAGTAGTATAAATTGTTTTGATTCATTTTTTTAACACTTGGAGACGGCGGAGCATCTCGTAAATTCAACAGTTTAACATGTATAAATATAGGGAGTTTTTGTGTGTGTGTGTCAGTAGCGTATATGTAGATTTAAATTTAGGGTGTTATGTAGTTTTGGTATTGTTATTTAGTTTTCATTAATAAATTTATATTTTTCTACACGGTGTTCGTTGTTCCTTTATTTCTATAATGAGACATGTTATGGAACAGCCTAAAATAGGTAGGATGTCTTTATTCCATCCGAAATAGCCCCGAGAGAAAAGCAGGTAGGTTTGCACACTTGCGTATAAAATAACTTTAGTTATATCCATAACATGTTTCCAGCTTGCTGTGTATAATCTTGGCGAACTCTCTGGCGTAATTGTGAGACAGACTTTAGCCGGGATGTTCAGTTTTCAAAACTCTAGCTTCGCTTTGGACGTCCAGCGAGCACCTCCTTGATTTTTACGGGTACAGTACTGAGACCGTATTTTGTATTTAGTTGGATATAGGTTAAGTTGGCAATAACACTGATGGCAGCACTGCGAAATTCCTTTGGAATGCAGGTGCGCGGTAGTACTGTGGCGAGGTCAGGAGCTGTCAGCAACTCGCCGTATATGCCGACGACCACATGTAGGATATTTTAATACCTGTATTTATTACAATATGGACACAGCACCACTGTCGTTATTTTGAACATCGTGGTAGAGCAATATACACAATGCAGTATGAAACACAGATTGGGAAACGCATCCTGTAGATAAAGGAAAATAACTGAGAACTTTTATATGAGTATAAATGCATACAGTATTATAACATGTGATTATCGAACTCGGCAATGATACATGTATCGATAGTTGCTGTCGATCAGAGAACAAGGTGCATTGTGGATCACCTGGAGACAGTATGATTTGCGAGAACAAACGAAGAGCTGAGTAGTGAATACAACTTCAGCGAGGAGGGTCGTAGAGCTCTCTGGTCTAAGACTTGTTCGTGCATTGCCGTGAAGACGTGTTCGTTCGGTAACGTGGAGTTGAGCCGACATATACGTGTTACAGTATAACGTGATAGGATTTTCGTCTGATCTTATTATAGTTTTAGACAGTGTTAACCTTCTATTCGAGCTCAGCGAAATTGCAGTCACGTATGACAACTTCTTCTTAAGCCAATGGTACAACATCGTGTTCTATATTGCAGTACAGAATAAACAGCTTTAGCCATGATTGTCATAGATGATATAAAGAGAGAGAGATATTGCTACGTTATGAAGATGCAGAATATGGGCTAAACACAGACAAGAAATGTAACACATAGCAGCGTTGAATACTCAGGATGATTACTTGATTCCATTATGAGCAACTATAGTATGAGGCTTTAAAGAGAAGGGAGAAGAGACTGTAAAAGTCTGAATGACAATTTGTACTGCTACATAATGAAGCTGGCTTGGCTTACTACAACAATGTTGTCATGTTCTCTAGCATGTGAAAGAACTATGAACTTTGTCAAATGAACATCTGTTAGCTTCGTCTCATTTCGCGAACGGTAATCGGGTCTACTTGATATCCAGTCGTTTCGTGATCGGTACAGCTGAGCAGATATGGTTCGATCCCAGGCAGGAGTATGTGTTATAGCATTCTCACTTCATTCAACTAGAACTTCAACAAGGTAGCAGGAAGTTTTCTTTTG
This sequence comes from Meconema thalassinum, assembly GCA_946902985.2. NCBI lineage: Eukaryota > Metazoa > Arthropoda > Insecta > Orthoptera > Tettigoniidae > Meconema > Meconema thalassinum. The sequence continues at coordinate 126,084,791 of OX336397.1, forward strand.
GTAGACAGTATGAATTTGTCATGCTTTTGAGTGTTTCTTTTCACCAATTTTGATTAGAGTAGATAAGAATTACAGGCGAGGGCTAGGGTGATTCTTTAATCATTTCTGTCCGAGTATGTAATTCTCTTTGTAGTTCAATTTAGTAGTTATTGTAGTGTTACTTTGAACATTACCTTGCTTTCATTAAGATGTAATTTGGAAATAAGATTGAAGAATATAGTTTGTTGGGAAGACAACATGAGAATACTTATAGGGATAAGACGACGTAAAATTATATAAGAATAATTCTAACTCAAGCAGATGTCCCATAATCCGTCGTATACGTGAATTCGACTTTGAACAAATTCTCTGGACTTTTTGAATTTGACTTCGAATATATTTTTGAAAGCTCATGCAAGTTATTAGTTAGACATTCAGGTCTATATTTTTGGCAGATTGAGCATAGACATGGAACATAGTGATTTCTAGTATGATTCTTTGCGATTGTGCGAATTTATTTCCGGTAATCCAGATTTCTTTTGAAATTCTTGTAATTTCGACTCCCTTTGTGAGTTCGTTCAGTTTTTAAATTTTTGTGGATTCTTGTGGGAAACTCCAACTTGGTTTAACGTTCAATTCTTATGGTTAATTTTTACCTTCTCATGATAGGCTCTTTCCCATGCTGTAGTTTTGACGTGTTTTCCTAGTGAGGAGGATCTCCAGTGGAATTATTTTCAATTATGCGAAAACTGAATCGTTCTTTTCGCAATGGTCGGTTGAGATATACGAAAGAAATACTTTGTTTGAGAAAATGTAATTAGTAATGATATGTAATGTAAAGAGAGAAATTTCTAAAATATATGTAAGTCATAATCGAGGTGACAGACTTCGAATTCTCACACAGTTATTTAGACTTGTGAATACAATATTTTATCATTGTTCTGATAAAGATTATTCTCGACACTTTAAAACTTTTGGCTAATTTGTAACAATATATTTATCCATGATTGTATAAAAACTTGTGTAATATCCGTAATGTTTGGAATTTATTAAAAGATGTTTAGCGATGATATGGTAATAATGGAATTTTGTCTGCGTATTTGGATTGCAATTTAGGAGATATTTGACATATGTGGATAGTCAATATCTATTTTTCCAGCACTGAATTAGCTTTAGAGCTATTGCTGAGTGCACTACGGTGTATTATTTTGAACGTGAAATTGAGTCACGATTTTAGCTAGTGGAAAGCTAATATACAATTTTGAATCCAACATTTAAGAAACCAAGTATTGCATCAACATCGTTAATATTTGTTAAGATTTAGTAACAATTGCTTTTAGAATAGAGTTTAATTGGAAAGACTGTAATATTAATACTTGTATAAACTTGAGCTATTTATAACTAAAATATTGAGTGATAGAAAATCTTATATCTGTGAGAAAGTGAAATGAAATATAATCAATATAATTAACAATACGACGTCCGATTAGCTTAACTGTTTGTCATTTAGGACGGCACGGACTTGAAAATTGAAACCAAATAAATTTATATGAATACATGAAATTAACGTGATGAATAATTCTAGGCGCAACTAAATCTCGGGAATAAAATGTAATTATGTAAAATATGTATATATTAATTGCTACGATTGAATAGAATATTTTTATAAATATGTCAAAAAGGGTTTACAATAATATCAGAATAATTTGTGTGTAAAATTTAATTTTTGGAACTTCGTTCATGATGATGAGACGATAGGCAGTTTGTGTGGCCTAATTAAGGCGATTGTTTCTTAAACATTTTTTTATGCTTCGGCAGAGGCATAAGATTATAAACTTTTGTTCATTGGAGTTCTTACTTCACGACACTGCGGTTTCAGTTACTAAACTTTTGTTAAATTTTAAAATTCATACGAATGACTTAGTGATTTCTATTCGAATTAGAATGTGCTTCGAGAACCAGTGGGTCATTAGCTAGGATGTTTTTTAACGCGCCCGAGATTAGATTAATTTAATTATCTTTAAGAGTCTTGGTAGCTTACTTTGAGCTATTTTTCATTTTTTTCTAGACCACTGGCATCTTCTTATCACATTCTTTTTAATTTTTGTGGTATTCTTGTCCACGGTCTATCCTTGGCGGTGGTGTCTTGGGGGTTATTTTCAGCCGGGGCTTCCAGATTCTACGATCCCGCATTTCTTTTGGATTTCATCAGGTAAGACCACGTGGATACGGGTGCACATTAATATGGCGACCCACCTATTGGGGCGATCGAATTGTTTTAATTCGAGAGTCGTAGTGGATGGGCACATTAATTTGGAGACCCAATCATTGTGACATTCGGGTTGACATCCTCGAGCACTCTAGTGGATAGTCATCTTCGAAAAAGAACCCATTTTTCCATGCGGTTATCGAGTTGACTTGTTCGAATTTCTAGTCGTCTGCATTTGTCTTTGGCACTGCTACGATTATAGAATTCATTGGGAATTCGCGTTTCTTGGAAACGTGAACTTGAGTTTACTCAATCTACCTGGTATACAGATAGAAGTATCGTCATTTAATTTAAATTCATTAGATATCTTTGCTTTGCTTTAAATGTAATTATAAATGATTACAGTTTGATCATAAGAGATATGCCTTGGAAAATTTTATGGATCACCGTGGTCATATGGGGCAGCATATGGGGATCGTTTTTCACTCCATGCTTGTCGGCCATTTTATGCTTGTTACCGGCGATGATAATTGGAAGATCATCAGTCATATTAAATTCATTTCTATATAACAATAAATTCAATAAGCTAGAATTGCGATTATATCTTTAATTAGTTCTAATATGAATCACTATGCGCATATACCTCCTATTTTCTTATAGATTTAAATTAGTTAATAAGTATAGCTGCAAAACAAACTATATTTTTCATATTGGTGAAAAGGGTCATTCTGGGTATGTCAATTCTGCTATACATGTGTTGCATTTCTGTATTTCTCCATTTAGTGTTGTAAAATGTCAGGTGCTGCGACTATGGATGATGTCGTGGCATTGTTACAGGCCATACAGGAAAAGCAAAACAAGCAGGAGCAGGACTTAGCCGATATTAAGTCAAATGCTCAAATTAACTTGGACAATTTAAACGAAACAGTGACTAAAAATACAAATCCAGCTCAAGCTGATATGTCCCAGCTTCATTTATCCGTTAAGCATTTACAGGATAGTAACCGCAATATTTCAGAAAGATCCAAAGAAATTAAGGAAAAAATAAATGATGTAGAAACTAGTGTAGATGGTGTTCAAGGAGATGTAAGGTTTGTACAATTAGATATAAGCAATGTTAATGTAGAGGTTAGGCATGTACGCTCTAGTGCAGCCATTGCGGAGGCTAAACTTGATTTAGCACAAAACGATATCACTGATACTAAAAGTAAAATCATTAGCACTGAGGCTAAGCTTGATGCTACTCAGGAAAGAATAATAAGCACTGAGGCTAAACTTGATCTAGCACAAAGTGATATAACCGACACCAAAAATAAATTAATTAGTACTGAGGCTAAGCTTGATGCTACTCAGCAAAGAATAATCAGTACTCTGGCTAAGCTTGATGCCACTCAGGAAAAGATAATTAGCACTGAGGCTAAAATTTTAAACAGAGAAACACTTGTAACCAGCATGCAGTCAAATATTTCTGGCATAAAGGACGACGTCAGAAATGTTAGACTGGAACTAAAAAACAATCAGAAGGAGAATAAAACTAGCTTAGATGCCCTTCAGTTACAATTTTCTATCGAGGCTATCACCACATAAAGGACCTTATCAAAATTAGAAGGTGATAATTATGGTCTCTTTGAGGGAAAAAGTTGATGATCATAACAAGGTTTTGAGAAAGGATCTTGAAATCGATCTCAAGGCCATTGTTAGTGAACAGGTCACAATAATAAGAGGTGAAATCACAAAGATTAATGAAGATGTCATTAATAATGTCAAATCTGAATTAGAAATAAAAGTTGCTAAGGTCGAAATTAGGTTAAACAAGGAATTTCTCAGGCAAGAGAAGACGCTGAGAAAAGGAGCGATTTAGTTCAGTTATCGACTACCGATAGCATAAATAACCTCAGGGAAAATCTTGAATCTCAGGTTAAAAACGTTACTCTCAAGTTAGATCAGGTCAGGTTAGATGTAAATTAGGAGAGAGAAAAATGACATCAGAGTTGAATGAAATCAGGCAGGAGTTATCCAAATTCAACTTAAGTGAACATGTAGACGTTAATGCTTTAAGAAGCGGGTTTAAGGCACAATTCGAGTCACTAAAAAGCACTATGAATTCCGATAGGGCAGGTATAGTTCAGAATCCTAATTAGGGGTTAGATACTACGTCCCCAGTAAGGAACTTCATAGCTCGTTCGAATGGGACAGGAGCTGTAGGACAGCCTAGACAAAGGATAGAGTTTCCCAATACGAGTTCTCACGAGTATGCTCCTAGAGACTTTAGAACATCGACACCCAACGATAGGTCTAATATCAGAATTGTGAGAAGTTATGATGAGAAAATTAAAAAGTTTTCCAATTCAGAAAGCTTAACTCCGAATTCATACGAAATTTACAAGACTATTTTGTCGAACATCATGTAGCGAGAGACAGTGAAAGAACTATGAACTTTGTCAAATGAACATCTGTTAGCTTCGTCTCGTTTCGCGAATGGTAATCGGGTCTACTTGATATCCAGTCGTTTCGTGATCGGTACAGCTGAGCTGATATGGTTCGATCCCAGGCAGGAGTATGTGTTATAGCATTCTCACTTCAACTAGAACTTTAACAAGGCAGCTGGAAGTTTTCTTTTGGTAGACAGTATGAATTTGTCATGCTTTTGTGTGTTCCTTTTCACCAATTTTGATTAGAGTAGATAAGAATTACAGGCGAGGGCTAGGGTGATTCTTTAATCATTTCTGTCCGAGTATGTAATTCTCTTTGTAGTTCAATTTAGTAGTTATTGTAGTGTTACTTGGAACATTACCTTGCTTTCATTAAGATGTAATTTGGGAATAAGATAGAAGAATATAGTTTGTTAGGAAGACAGCATGAGAGAACTTATAGGGAGAAGACGACGTTAAAATTATATAAGAATAATTCTAACTCAAGCAGATGTCCCATAATCCGTCGTATACGTGAATTCGACTTTGAACAAATTCTCTGGACTTTTTGAATTTGACTTCGAATATATTTTTGAAAGCTCATGCAAGTTATTAGATAGACATTCAGGTCTATATTTTTGGCAGATTGAGCATAGACATGGAACATAGTGATTTCTAGTATGATTCTTTGCGATTGTGCGAATTTATTTCTGGTAATCCAGATTTTTTTTTATTCTTTTAATTTCGACTCCCTTTGTGAGCTCGTTCAATTTTTTAATTTTTGTGGATTCTTGTGGGAAACTCCAACTTGGTTTAGCGTTCAGATCTAATGGTTAATTTGTACCTTCTCAAGATAGGCTCTTTCCCATGCTGTAGTTTTGACGTGTTTTCCTAGTGAGGGGGATCTCCAGTGGACTTATTTTCAATTATGCGAAAACTGAATCGTTCTTTTCGCAATGGTCGGTTGAGATATACGAAAGAAATACTTTGTTTGAGAAAATGTAATTAGTAATGATATGTAATGTAAAGAGATAAATTTTTAAAATATATGTAAGTCATAATCGAGGTGACAGACTTCGAATTCTCACACAGTTATTTAGACTTGTGAATACAATATTTTATCATTGTTCTGATAAAGATTATTCTCGATACTTTAACTTCTGGCTAATTTGAAACAACATATTCATCCATGATTGTAGTGTAATATTGTGTAATATTCGTAATGTTTGGAATTTATTAAGAGCTGTTTAGCGATGATATGGTAATAATGGAATTTTGTCTGCGTATTTGGATTGCAATTTAGGAGATATTTGACATATGTGGATAGTCAATATCTATTTTTCCAGCACTGAATTAGCTTTAGAGCTATTGCTGAGTGCACTACGATGTATTATTTTGAACGTGAAATTGAGTCACGATTTTAGCTAGTGGAAAGCTAATATACAATTTTGAATCCAACATTTAAGAAACCAAGTATTGTATCAACATCGTTAATATTTGTTAAGATTTAGTAACAATTGCTTTTAGAATAGAGTTTAATTGGAAAGACTGTAATATTAATACTTGTATAAACTAGAGCTATTTATAACTAAAATATTGAGTGATAGAAAATCTAATATCTGTGAGTAATTGAAATGAAATATAATCAATATAATTAACAATACGACGTCCGATTACCTTAATTGTTTGTCATTTAGGACGGCACGGACTTGAAAATTGAAACCAAATAAATTTATATGAATACATGAAATTAACGTGATGAATAATTCTAGGTGCAAGATATCTCAGGAATAAAATGTAATTATGTAAAATATGTATATATTAATTGCTACGATTGAATAGAATATTTTTTTAAATTTGTCAAAGAGGGTTTACAATAATATCAGAATAATTTGTGTGTAAAATTTAATTTTTGGAACTTCGTTCATGATGATGAGACGATAGGCAGTTTGTGTGGCCTAATTAAGGCGATTGTTTCTTAAATATTTTTTATGCTTCGGCAGAGACATAAGATTATAAACTTTTGTTCAGTGGAGTTCTTACTTCACGACACTGCGGTTTCAGTTACTAAACTTTTGTTAAATTTTAAAATTCATACGAATGACTTAGTGATTTCTATTCGAATTAGAATGTGCTTCGAGAACCAGTGGGTCATTAGCTAGGATGTTTTTTAACCCGCCCGAGATTAATTTAATTATCTTTAAGAGTCTTGGTAGCTCACTTTGAGCTATTTTTCATTTTTTTTAGACCACTGGCATCGTCTTATCACATTCTTTTTAATTTTTGTGGTATTCCTATCCACGGTCTATCATTGGTGGTGGTGTCTTGGGGGTTATTTTCAGCCGGGGCTTCCAGATTCTACGATCCTGCATTTCTTTTGGATTTCATCAGGTAAGACCACGTGGATACGGGTACAGTACTGCCCCCGTAATTGAATTATATAGAGACCACGGTGGCTATTTTGGAAATTATAAAGAAAGTTATGGCTGTCATAGTTATGACGTGGGTAGTCATGACGTAAGCATGGATGACGTAGACGTTATGCCAGCTGGCTACTTGAGCTGAGATTCTCAGTGACGTCAGCATTTATTCGAGAAAGATCAAAGATGTACGACGCAGTCGCAGGAAACGTGGAATTCTGCTGAGGAAGAAAGTATGCTATTGGAGGGGAGACTTGAACCAATGAACGATAGTCTGAAGGAAGACGGAGATTGCTGAAACTATGGTATTTTTATTACTTTTTGGAATGCAGAATTGTGGAAATCCATTTGCAGTAGAGGCATTGATCTGGAATTTTGGTGAAATTTATTTTCAGTTTTTGAATTTTGAAAATCCGTCATGTATTGACGAAGTTGGAACTTCTAGCGATGACGCAGTAACGCGCAATGGAAGGGATAGATACGCCCCTCATGAAGTTCATAAAAGGCCTTGCGCAGAAGAGAGGAGCCTCATTCCTCATTCTCAGATTATAAATCGTCTGATATTCAATCGTCAGATCTCAAATAGTTATTTCAGTGAAACGTCGAGTGAGATTAGTAGTGAAAGAGTCGTCTTTATAACGCGTGGTGAATCCACTGCATTAAAACGAGAGTCGAACATACAAGCAGTGCAGGTTTACTGTGAGTAAATCTAGGTGAAGTTGAAACAACCATTATAACGCGTCTACGAGATTAGCTGTGAACAGTTAGCGGTCGCCTATAAGCTAATTCTCTTGTGCATTGTTACATTAAGGACTGTAGAAAAGCTGAACAATTTCGAGGAAGTATTTTGGAAGATATTAGCAGTTTTAGACGACTGACAAAAGTGATTTTCTCGCCACAGGAGAAACACTTTCTATCGCCAGACTCTACGCCACGGCTGACACGGCTAGTGAAATAGGGAGACTTCAGATTGCTTTTGTGACACAACGCTACAGTATTATGGAGCAGTTTAATATGGCAGTTTGTTCTTCTATTACCATAACCGAAGAGAAGATGGAAGGCTAAAGGACTTAATGCAATTGGGACATATTTCAACGGAGTAAGATAGCAGCATGGAACTTCGCTAATCGCTATTCCACACAAGCGAACATGTGGTGAACAAACCATCTACACCCATGTTTCGTGATTAAAGGCTGAATACTATCAAACAGCAATGGAAATGATTTCATACTTTCTGAATATGAATATTCCTTCGGAAATTTCTACAAAAACTTCATGGCGATTTTCAACTGGAACTTCAGGGATTTTTCAAGAGAGGTCAGGGTTGTTCCGACTCACAAAGAAGATTATTGCCGGAAGGATGTCGTTCGTCTTCGTGAAGCAGTTCGATTCTCCGAGGGTGCTGTTTCTTGTTTCGAGGATGGAGCTCAGCTTTAACTTGGTGAAATGGATCCATCAACAGTCTTCTTTGGGGAATTTTCCTCTGGAACGTCAATCGGCAGATAAGGTAGTCGTGAACGTTTATTGTATTTGAGTTTCTTAGCAATATTTGAGCAACCATTTTTCCCATATTTTTGTCCTCATGTATTTTGCCCATATTCTTGTTTGAGATTCATATTCTCAGTTCACCTTCATGAGTTATGCCTTTTTCGACGATTTTTAAGACATTGTTATGTCATAGGCATAGTTAAATGATTTTGGATCAGTTGAGACTGATATTTAGATTTTTCAGTAATTTGCTTATTTTTTTGTAGTCTCGAGTTGACTGTAAGTTAATGATTTTTATGGCAGATTTAAATTCAGACAGCGTGTCACTTTATTAAAGTAATTCTACCCCAGTTTAATTACTTTGACCAATTTTCTGTCATCATCAAGAATGAAGAACATTTAAATGATTTTAGAGCGTTAAAATCCAGTACGTTGTCGACGATCTTGGAAATACTAGTCGGTATTTGAATTGATTGCAACACAGACATTTATCGTCAGTCATGAACGACCATTGCATCATAGACAATTTTGTGAAAGATGAACTTTAATTATGAATTATTGAATGCATTAAATTCGTGAAACTTGTGTTAGGTTTTTTCTCAATTAGAGATTTATATAATGATGTTTGCATTCCCCAGTCTAATTGGATTCTATTCGACTATTTTGCAGTTAGTCGCACTTTGTTTGATGATAGTATTTTTATACTACAATTCTTTGAAGATGTTAATCTTAAATTTTGATAGACCAGACAGGTGTATATAAGCGTATTCACTATTAAATTTGTTTGTGATTGGCAAATTTTTATTTCAATTCGATTCATGAATGAAATCCACGAAAGTTAAATGACAACAGTTTTGAAACAATTAATGATTATAAGAATTTTTAAGTGGAACTATGAATGTATAATCGATAGTGCAGCGGACATGTTGAAAGTCGCTGATGTATAATGCCCTTAAATAAATGAAGGAGATTCCCACAGTAATTAATGATGATAAAGATTGTGTTAGTGGAGGTTTTTGTAAAGTCTGTGGAAGATTTTAATGCCGTATATTTTAATATATGATGAATTTTGGGCTATTTTGAATGCAGTTTGTGCATTATTTTGTAAGCGAAGTATTTTCCGCCAGAGTGTATTGTCATAGTTCGTTGAAAATTAATCAAGTGAATTTGCTGTTATAATTAACAAGAGTTTTGAAAGAATTTGAGATAAGATTTTGAATGAAGATTACCGTCACAAATAATTATAATTATTACAACCTTTATTAAACCAGATTGTGACATTAACATGTATAACTAACCTTCATTGGTCGATTATATGGAAACGATTATGAAATTACCAACCGGATGAACATGTGGTTCAATGTATTTCTTAAATTAATAATTTAAATAATTTAAATGTTGATATTGTAAATAATAATGTATATATCTTTGACAATAATGTGGAACGAAAGTAATGTTAAAGGCGTGTTTAAAATTTTTGTAATTATCTCCGACAATATTATAAACAATTTCTTATTGTTATAAATAATTTATGTGTTTTTGTTATAAACATTTAAGAGTGTGATTTATATTCTAAACTATGCTTTTAAAACGTTTGGATGATAACTTAACAAGTTTAGGGATTGTCAGAATAATCCAGTGGTATGTGAGTTAAGCATTTGAAAGATTTGCGTCAATATATATATGAGTTGTCTTGTAGACATTTAAAGCTTTGAGAGGAGCTGAATTCTTACGCAGTGTGGCGTGACGAGTGAACCCCATTTGACAGGCATGCGCCAGGTTAAAGAGTAGACCAGCTGGCTCGACATCTGGTTATCAGCGGGCGAGGTCGATACTCTGGCCTTGCGCCTATTAATACAAGTGTGATGTTTATTAAAAGAAACCAAATGCTCTATATGTGTCGCATCCTGACTTCCTCATCCAATCCAAACGTGTTTTGAATGTTACGTTATTTGGAGCTCATGGGAGCTAACATATTGTTTGATAACTTTGCAAGTCCTTTAGGAGGACATAGTCAGATTGACATAGGCTACTGATAGCCACATTTATTTTGTTGAGTTGTTAAAATCATACTCTTTATTTGAAATAAAAGCTTTTGTACAGTTCAAAGTTCTCGTCTTCGGTCTGGTTCATTTTTAAATGTCATGGTCAAGATTATTGTGGGAGCATACTTTAAAGATCCTGTTGTCAACCCAATCCCCGAGATTATTTTTAAGAGGTAAGTAAAAGTAAGTATGAAACCCCGTCTATTTTGGTGTGTTCCACAATAATTTTCTTGGTAACTTCTGTGTTCAAACCTCGGTAGTATCTGTCAGTGCCATTTTCATTGAGGTAGCTGAGCCGGTGCGATTGATTGTTGGCAATCCGATTGAGGGGGCGGATATCTGACAGCCTAATATCCGGGTAAACGGGGACAGTACCATCCTGGCATTTGCCCGAAGACGAAGTGAGAAACCACGGAAAACCACTTCGAGGATGGCTGAGGTGGGAATCGAACCCCTTCTACCCATTTGTACCACCCGAGGCTGAGTAGACCTCGTTCCAGTCCTCATACCACTTTTCAAATTTCGTGGCAGAGGCGGGAATCGAACCTAGGACCTCCGGGGCGGCAGCTAATCACGCTGGCCGCTACGGTACTGCGCCCGAATCTCACATTAGCCGAATCTCACATTAGCCAACACCCATATCTGCTGACTCAAGTCGGCGTAGGATATCAGCCATTCCCTCCAACGTTCTGACCTCTGCTGAGATTAAGTGTCTTCTGACATCATTAGGAAGCTGTCGGGAGATAGCATGTATTAATTCGCTCTCTGCTAACGGGGGTTGAAGATATTGAAGCATTGCGAGCTGTGATGTATAGAAAGTTGCATACCTCGTAGGGGTTGAGTGAGCATACTCTCTCGAATATATCTCCGCTCTTATATCCTGTTGTAGTTCCTTACTCCAGAATCTTCTTTGGAGTGCGTCCGAAAATTAATCAAAATTGGCATAGGTGTAACGGAAGGCATGATGTCAAATTAAGGCTTCGGACTCCAAAAACTTCTCCACTACCCTCATTTCTCTGTCTCGAGGTATTCTGTTATCATCTAAATAATACCGCATATCTCGCAAGAACTCTACAGCAGTTATATTCCCAACTCGGCTGAAACGTGACGGCTTGTCATCTATGTTCTTCAAGACAATTACATTCTGGTTCGTTCTTAGGCCTCCCTGATCATAAAATCCTCCTGAGTTTCCGTACTCCCTGTGAATGCGTTCAGTATCCTGCGTTAGGTGTGGTCTCTCCTGAATATGGCTGTACATGCTTTCCCTATCTTCGTCTGTTCTTACTTCTTTTCCTTCGAACTTTCCTATTTCCTCTTTGAGCCTTTCATCTTTCCTCTGGTAGAATTCTACTAAGTCTCTTCTCATCCCTAGGTGTACCTCTTCTTTAAGTGCTTCGTGATCGCACGGTTCTGCGATGGAAAGTACTTTGATCCTGTTCCCTATCTCAAATAATTCCTTTTCCTGACTCGATTTCACCTTCGCTAATTCTACGTTAATCTCATCAACTGTAGTTCTTATTGCGCTTAATTCCTCACTTTTACCAGAATCTGCTTTATTTAAAATACCCTTTAATTCGGTAATGCTCGATTCCCTAGTTTCCTCAATATGCTTATACAATTCTAATTTAAGTTTATGCCTATTAGCTTTAGCTTATCTTCATCTCTTTTGACGTCCTTTAAAATCCTACCATGTAATTCAAGCATATATTCCTTGTTGGATTTCATAACTTCCTCTTTCATATCACATACATATTTAGATATACAAGTTTCAATATCCACATTTATACCTTCACTGATGAGTTTTGTTGGTCTTCCAACTTACCTTGCAAGTTGCCAACAATACTGTTTAGATTGTCGTGTTGATCGGTGAGTTGCTTTAGGGACCCTGTAATACTGTGGTAGTGTTTTCTCTGTTTTCTCTGTGGCAGTGTCAATAGTTTTCGTAATTGTCTCCTCTAACTTGATAATATTTTCACTACATTGAACTTTAGCTTCTACAACCCTTTTAGTGACATCTTCTCTTAATGTGGTCATTTCTGTTTCGGTATGGGCCATATCTTCTTTCACTTGATTGAAAGCACATTTGGTCTCTTCCAGAGCCTTCTTACTTTCCTCAACTGAAAATCTACTCTCTTTCTGAGCTAATTTACTCTGTTCCTGGGCTAATCTTCCGTCTTCTTGGGCTTTTTCCAAGGCTTTCTTAATTTCTTCTTGGGTTTGTTTAGCCTTTTCTTGTGCATTTCTGACCTCTTCTTGTGCATTTATGACCTTTTCTTGTACCTTTCTGGCCTCTTCTTGGGCTTTCTCCTGTGCTATTCTTGCCTCTTCTTGGGCTTTCTTGTCTTCTTCTCTAGCCCTTCTCGTTTCTTCCTGTACTCTCTCCTGCGTTTTCCTAGCCTCATCTTGTACCCTTCTACATTCCTCCTGCACTAGTGTAATGCTAGCTTTCGTTACAGATTGTGCTACAGCCAATTCTGCCTTCATTTCAGACTTCACCGTAGCAGCTGACTGCTTAATTTCCCTTTCTATCCTCTTACTGCTATCATGTGTGCTTTTGTGGACGGCATCAACATCTCCTGTCAGCTGCGTTTGGTTTGCCTTGATCATCTCCAAGGTCGACCTGATAAAGGTCATATCTTCTGACGACATATTTATACACTTTGAGAAATAAGGGGATATCATCTACACTATGTTATCGGAATTTCAGAGTGACCAACTCATACTGTTTATGGTAAAGGAATAATTCGATAATATTAAACCTATAATAGTAATAATAAAGTGAAATCTTAAAACCTATCTAACCGTAGTTTAATAAACTGATCCTCTCTCATTTAACAATCCCTAACTGAAATTAAGTTGTAACAACATAAATTTAACTAACTCTTATTTTAAATGACCAAAATATAATTAGCTGGTTTAAAAAACATGCCTCTAAACTATCGTGCTCCTCAAATTTGTCAGTGTTTATTCAATTAAACAACGTTCCATAATTTGGGATCGGCATTTCTAAACAATTTCAAACAAATCCACAAACATCTTCGCACAGCTGTCGTTGAACACGTTAGTGTCTCAACACAAACAATGCTAAATATGAATGTGTCTCAACGCAATCGATGCCAAGCACATTGGGCGCCAAGTAAAAATACCCTATATGCGCCCGAATCTCACATTAGCCACCACCCATATCCGCTGAGATGGAAAAGTATTGTAAGGACATCGACACCCAGCTAGATACGTCGACACTTCCCTACTGGGCGAATGACTAGGAAACCATTGACGCATACAGCCATGCAATAACACTACTAATCAGTTACACATTTACTAGCAAATCAATGATCCATAATATCATGGTAGTATGAGAATCTCGAATCTCGAGTGTGAACGGTGATGTTGAGACTAAGTGAGTTCTAGTAACTAACTGGCAGTATTATCGCACCCCGATTGTGAAATGAAAAGACGATCAGTTTCTATAAAAATATAAAACAGGCAAACCAAATAGCGCCTGCGGTTTATTTACAAAAAAATTACAGACATGTAAAATCCCTATCACCTTTAAAATTAATGAAATGAAATAAAATTTAAAATATATCAGCTGTTAGACACTTTCTACCCTTAAATATGCAAATACGATGACAATAGCGTTGCAAAAACGTCAAATACAAAAACAAATAGTGAATGGATGCACTTAACAGTCACCCTGTACTTCAGTTACAATGAGCAGTCTGATCTGCGATCAGCTGTTCTCCATATAAATTATTTTTACAACATATAACACTACTATATATACGGATTTGTTTCACACGCAAATATAAGATGAATAAAATATTAATTATACAGGTAATAACATATTTACATAGTGAAGTTGCCATGTCCAGCACGGTCTTTAAATCTGAACTAGATCTGACGTGATCTGTCAATCTATAGCGCTTCTTTCCATAAAAAGATTCCTTTTTCAACACATGTTCACAAAATAATGAATTCTACAGTAGTATCACTTGAGTTTATGTCGTAGTTAGTTGAACTCTTTATAACAAACGGTTAATTGATTATAGTTCTAGGTTATCATAGCAGTGAATAATAATAATAATAATAATCATAAAGATCGAGACGGCACTACGTGAATACATAATAGAAATCGTAGATTTGATAATAACGCTGACTGACATGAAAAACACAGTAATACAATCCTAATGTCAGTTACTTTTTCGTCACACTGTATTGGTACTTTGCTCCAACGGCAATACTCATATTATTTCCATGTACGTGAATAACACTTCGTAATAGCGTCAACTACGCTAGTAGTATAGGCGGCGGTATGGGACAGCCAATTAAGTGTGGTTCAAAAGTGACCATTAAAATTCTATTAAAAATTAATGGATAAAGTGACCATTAAAATTCTATTAAAAAAAATAATGGACAAAAGTGACCATTAAAATTCTATTAAAAATAATGGACAAAAGTGACCATTAAAATTCTATTAAAAAATAATGGACAAAAGTGACCATTAAAATTCTATTAAAAATAATGGATAAAGTGACCATTAAAATTCTATTAAAAAATAATGGATAAAGTGACCATTAAAAATCTATTAAAAATAATGGATAAAGTGACCATTAAAATTCTATTTAAAAAAATAATGGACAAAAGTGACCATTAAAATTCTATTAAAATAATGGATAAAGTGACCATTAAAATTCTATTAAAAAATAATGGATAAAGTGACCATTAAAAATCTATTAAAAATTAATGGATAAAAAGTGACCATTAAAATTCTATTAAAAATTAATGGATAAAGTGACCATTAAAATTCTATTAAAAATAATGGACAAAGTGACCATTAAAATTCTATTTAAAAAATAATGGACAAAAGTGACCATTAAAATTCTATTAAAACAAGATGTTCAGTAAAGAACATATAGCCTACTTTCTCCTAAATGTATGAGTATAGTTATAACTCGTTGTTATTATCAAAGAGTATAATAGAACTATTCTTTGTTGAAGACCTTAGAAACGATTTACCTCTACCAAACGCCACAACCTAGATAAAAACTGCTACCATCATTGAAGAAAGAAAGAAAGAAAGAAAGAAAGAAAGAAAGAAAGAAAGAAAGATAAGAAGTATCTAAAGAATGTTATGGATCTGGAGACATAATCGACCGGACTGGCGGCGTGGCTCAGCGGTAACGTTCTCGCTTGCTGGACCGTATGTTTCAGGTTCGTATCCTGGCGCAGTCAGCTGGCATTTGAGGGTGCACAAATGCGAGGGAGCCGTGTTAGTAGATTTACTGGCACGTTAAAGATCCCCTTTGGGACAAAATTCTGGCACCCCGGCGTCTCTAAAAGCAACAGTAGTTAAAAGGGACGTAAAACCAATAACATTATTATTATTATTATTATTATTACATAATCGGCCTGACGCGGGCAACATCCAACTTTGAGTTGAGGCATGTCTTTACACGTCTGGCTGCGTGTGACTTTCACAACCCTAATTGAATTAACAAATCTTTCCATGACCCTACAGAGACGTGTGTATACCAACTATGTGGATATTTTCGATTGCTATTTGGCTGAAATAAAAGTATTAATTAATATCCTGAACTAGCACCAACGGTAGAGTTCAGATACTATGTGAAATCGTTTTGTTCTTTACTTCAATTAACATTTTCAAATAACGCACAATAGGCTGTTACAAACCCTTTAAAATAAAAAGTAAAAATGTATCGTAGTATCATCTTGTCATTCTTCAAATTCGATGCGCATAGAATGACAATGGTACAGTAATCAATGGAGCCCCACGTAGACTAGTCGTGATATCTAGTGGTGAAATATCGAACAATATAATCCTAACAGAGCGAGTGCATTCTAGCGGCCAGAAGAAGAAACTTTTCAATAAAATCTGTTACCTTTTTGTCAGCTAGATGTTTCGAGTAAATCTGCTGGCGAATTATGTTTTAATTAAATATATATTTTACACCATAATATGCACAATATAACGCTTAATTTTAAAACATCTGAGTCATTACAAAACAATAAACATATAACATTTCAAGCAAAAAACCTAGCTCTGATCGGGTTTGAACCATAGGCATTTGAGCGATAGGCTAACGCTCTACCACTGAGCTAATTGTGTCAACGAATATCGTTCTATATAAAATGACTTACATAGAACTTGTTAGCAAATAATGATTTATACTAAATGATTTCATCACTGGAGTATATTATTTATATATAAAGCATTTCATACAAAGTTTATTTATTTTGTATCAGTACGCTATATTGCATGCAATACTCAAAACAAATTAGTGAAATATAAGTCAGGCACAATATATCCGCTGCCATCTTGTCTTATTACTGAATCAGCTCAGCTTTTTAAAATCACGTCTGCACTATAGTATTACAAAATAAACTTTTAATTTCGAACGTGCCTCTTCCTTTAGAACAGTTAAAACGATTCTCGGCTCGATAATCGGAACTGGTGGGTCCCATGATATGGATTATAAAGTTTGCATAATTCGCACGGCCGCCATCCTGAAATGGTATGGCGGACGACCTTGTAGTTTGGTCACAAGACGCATCCTAAACGAAGGTATGTTGTTACCAAATTTGGTAGAGATCGGATGATTTGGTTGGTCGTTATTTGATTTTACGTTTGTTACGTTTGAGTGGCCGCCATTCAGTTTTAGTAAAGATGGTGGCGATATAAAACATGACACGGAGGTGTCCTTTGCTAGTGCTACCTTTGTACCAAATTTCGTTCAATTCGCATTCACCGTGTTCGAATTGATAGGGGGGGACAGACATTCAGAGTACACACACTCACACACACACACACACACACACACACACACACACACACACACAGACTCACACACACACATACACACACACACACACAGACTCACACACACACATACACACACACAGCCAGACACACTTTTTTCGCCCTGTGTTGATCTCATAAGTCTACTTTCATTTTTTGCAAAAATCGAAAGTAGGCTAAAAATAATGGATAAAGTGA
Source organism: Meconema thalassinum (assembly GCA_946902985.2). Classification (NCBI taxonomy): domain Eukaryota; kingdom Metazoa; phylum Arthropoda; class Insecta; order Orthoptera; family Tettigoniidae; genus Meconema; species Meconema thalassinum. The sequence goes on from OX336397.1 coordinate 126,102,361, forward strand.
TCATTAAAAATCTATTAAAAATTAATGGATAAAAAGTGACCATTAAAATTCTATTAAAAATTAATGGACAAAGTGACCTTAAACATCATTTAGAAATTATTGATCAAACATATGGTTATCTTAACCATTATAAATTTTCCAAACAATTATGGTTACAAGTAACCATAATATTTCGTATTACTTTATGGCAGAACGTAACCATAAAAACAATTATGGTTAAAAATAACCTTTAAATTGCCAGAATTTTTTTCTAAATTCTGGTTAAAAGTAACCATTAAACTTAACAAAAAATTAACCAAGATAATTATGGTTAAAGGTAACCATAAAACACAATCAAAAGTTATGGTTATTCTATATCTAAAAATCAGTCGTAAAAAGTTATGGTTAACGTAGCCATAAAATTACCAATGTTATTTTTAATAAAATATGGTTAAAAGTAACCATAAAAATGACTCTAATATATAAATGACAAAGTTATGCTTACCTCCACCTATAAAACGTAACACAAATTTATCCTACAAACACCTAAAATAATGGCTAAAAGGAACCAGTAAATAGCTATAAAATAATATATACACTATTATATTTAGTATCCCCAAGGAAGTGTATCAATTATGTTGTCTTCTTCTTTCTGGATCATACGCTTCTCGTAGTCGACTTTAAATTCTTTGGCAATATTTTTATTTACAAGGCTTTTTGTTTTCTTATCTCTTGTTATCATGTTATTGCTTATAACAACCTTATTATTAGTACCTTGTATTAAGTCAGTCATTGTCTTCATGTTAAGTTTTTTGGCATTTTCGTGGTTGAGAGTAAATCCTTTGATCTTGGTAACCTGTTTGTCTTTATATGTTTCGTACGCATAACTCTTAGGACCCGTGCTTATCCAATCAGTACCATGATCATCTTTGCCAAATTCGTCAGTCCATTCACCAAGCATACAACCGGTCTCTACGGTGTTTGTTCCATCATCTATGTAAACAATACTATCAGTGTCATAATAAACTACTGCCTTTCCTAATCTATCAAGCATATCGTATAATCTTATTCTAGCATTGAAAGTGGTGAAAGCTGCCACAAATATGTTGGTATTTGTGCTATTTTCTACATAGAAATCATTGTAGTGGTATGTTACCTCAATTACTTCATCATTGATGTACATTACATTAGTAATTTCTATCTTATCGTCTAATAGCAATTCGTACCACCTCTTAGGGTCATCAATGAACTCTGTTTGTGACATGTTTTGCCTCTGACCGAACTTTCCCCAAAGAGAATTTAAGCATATTTTAGCAACAGCTCGCTTACCAGCGCTGGGTTTAATTTTGTCAATATCAAGCTTTATACCTTGTTTTTTTCTTATTACTCGGGCATATTCTTCTTTAGATTTGTAATCACCATCCCAAGGACTAGTTTCTAGCTTAATTTTCATAAAGGTTTTAATATAGTCCTTGAAAAGCTCATTACTTTTCTCTTCAAAATGCCATACTTCGTAAACTTGCTGTATTTTGTAGCCTTTCTCAAGAGCCTTATTAATTTCGATTGTAGTCCAAGTTCCAAAAAGCGCCCTCTCTTCATCACTATGGTTACAAGGTCCTACCTTTTCTTTCGCACATTTCCCACACCGAGAGAACATCAGCTTATCTAGCTTTATCGGAAGCACTGGATGATACAAACCTCTTGGAGGAAGCACCTTACATTTAACTAGGCCAAACCAGTCTTTATTGTATTTTTCTGGCTTAAATATTTTTTTAGGGTGACCTACAGGGTACCAGTCATAAAACATAACTGTTGGATATAAACTGCATATATCTATATATCTCACCTCTTTTCCAGAAACTTTTAACTTTGAGGCGTTTGTCCTACCACCGAAGAATGCGTCCCTGGGATTTAGAGGTTCTACAACATCTTTTGTTTTATTTAGGCTTTCCTTATAAGCTTTAGAATTTTTCCATTTACAGCTCCACATCTCTACAACCTTGTACCCGGCATTTTTAAGAGCTTGTGTTCGCTCTATATTTTTTGTAAGCAAGTCATCCATAGTTTCATTGTTTACATTGTTGATAGTATCGCCTGAGTAGCAGTCGGGACAACCATGCCAAAAACAACCATGATATTGGTACACAGTTTTAGTCTTATAGTCGTACCCATCGACTTTGGCTCTACAAATTGTGACCTCGCCACCATTTAATGCGTGTTGAACATTAGGGAACGAACTTAACCATGCTATAGACTCCTTACTGAACATCTCTTTTTTCTGCTCCTTAACTACTGCAATTGTGTCTTTTTCAAGGAATTTTGACCTGTAAATGGCCATACAAACACTGGCAATAGTTATGTATTGGAAAGGGTCTATATTTGCTATTTCTAAAAATGACTGTCTAAAGGCAAGGCAACCTCGCCGTAATATATCGACATCAGAATGGCAATACTCGGGTAATTCTTTCTTAAAGTCAAACACGTAGTTTTCTTTCACTTTCTCAGCGTGCCATTCTAAGAATACTTTTCTGGCATCAGGTTTCATTGTATCAACACCATAGTATTTAGTAGCTGGAATGGACCCTACGTAATTTTGATTTTCTTTCTTGTTGAAAAAGTGTGGAAAATACCCCTTTTTTAGTTCTTTTAGTCTAAATGTTTTGGGAAAGGATGCAAGGCCTCCTTGGATAAAGTTTATGCTGTCAATTATTCTAAGCCTTAGGGTGGGTATTTTGAGTTCCATAATCTTAGACCCTTGGTAAATGGTTTGAATTTGAATGCCATTATTGACGCAATATTGTAAAATAAAATACGCATCATAACCTTTTGCATTGTGTGCTATACACGTAAAACCTTTGTGGTTTTTTGATATTAGCCACTGACAAAATTCGTCATTTTTTAGGAAAGCCCCCCTAACACCATGGAAGTCATAAACGGATACAAAGTTTGGCGTGTGTACGCCGGTGTCCTGTTCAGCTTCGTAATCGAAAAAGTAGTATTTTTCTGTGTAAGTGCATTTTTTATGTTGCTTTTCTGCCCTTCCATTACAAATACAATCTTTCATACAGTATCCCCCACGGTTTTTCCTTTCTTGCATATAACATTGGTGCTGAGCTGACTTTACGTACAGTTGGCAATTCCAACACTTAGAGTACCCACACCTGTGGTTGTATATTTTTCCACATTTACCATTGCATGTTAGACACTTGAGTTTTATTGAACAGGCAACTTCCTTTGCACATTTCTCACATTCAGTAAGTACAGTTTCGTGTAGGTTGTTGTAGTAAAACGTGTTTTTTTTTTGCACTCGCTTTTACATTCTGTGCACTTCAATTCGACCGCGTATTTTACAAATGTTTCACATTTCCTACACTGGGCAAAGGAGCCACCTAAATGTTCGATATTTATCCTAGGGCATATTTTATTGCAGATATTGCACTTGTAAGCTGCCTCACATACTCTTTCATGGTTATCAACGCAATCTTTACCAAAACAATATCTATTGCACTTTTTACAGTATACTCGGGGTCGCATACCTTCTGGGAAATCATGTTTTGGGCACAAACACAAATTACACACATTTTTATCTTTTTTACACGAGTGCTTGTCCTGATGATCGTAAGGTATATCACATTTTTTGCAGTAATATGAACTTCCATAAAAACCTCGTATATTATTAATGGAATCATAATGGTCGTTATGCAAGTACAAATAAATTGTTATCGCGTCATTTACACCTGAGGAATGGATTACCTTGTTAAAATGGGCAGCCGAAACAACTTTAATCCGAACACCCATGAGATATGCAACACTTCTAATATCGTCTAAACTAAACCCATCTTTACAGTTCATTCCGAATCTTGTGCATAACTCTTTTGCTAATTCTTCTTGCAGGCCACGTCCTTTCCTAATGTAGGTAATTTCATTATCCGTTAATTCTCTGTCCAATATATTTTTAGTTTCATAGGTTAGGGCTGTGATTATTGCTCTTGGTCCGCACAGTTTATCGGTGTTGGTTATTTTGTTTATGCTTCTTTTAGCCATAACATCTTTAGCAATATTGACTATTTTCTTACGCTTTGCTCCTTTTCCTCTGGGTATTTTGTAAACCTCGAAGTGAAAAGTGGTATTGTTGATATCTTCATTTTCATCAGATGTTATTATTCTTTCAATCTGGTCAAGTAGATGTGAAGCATTAACTTTTCTTTTTCTTTTTGATGAAATCATATGGTTAAAATTATTATTTTCTGCAACTACTTTCATCTGATCACCTGGCTTAAAATCAGTTAGTTTTCTTACTTCTTTTATGGCTGCATGCACACCTTTTCTGACCGCTTTCATTTGTTCTATTGGTTTTCCTTGCAAATCTTTTATGTGTATAGTATAAGCTGTCTGCCAAACGTTAAACTTTTTGATCAGCACAGTACGAACACTTTGGTGAATTTCGAAAGGTGACTTTTTAGCTACTGTTTCATTAAATATATTTCTCTTAAAAGGAAAAATTTGGCCCAATTTTTGCTTCTCAATTTTTAAGACCTTAGATTGAACAGATTTTGGTTCCTTTTTAATTTCAAAGAGGTCTTGATCGAATCCAAAATGCCTGATTTTGTCCAAACGTTCCTTTTCTTCCGCTATCAAATTTAGCAACCCTTTCATTGAATGAATTACTGAGTAGCCCTTAATTTTGTTTTCTCTGGCGACTTGTTTTAGTTCACGAACGCTCTTCTTAGGCAGCTCTGATTCTTGATACGTAAACAAAGCACTATCTGCAGCATTACTCCAAGCACTGTTTACAGCTTCAAGAAGAGCAGCCTTCTTCATCTTGTATAGTCGTCTTAGTTTGAGTTCCTTTGCTAGAACCCTTAGTTCTTGTACAGTTGCACCGGTTCGGTGCTTAATATTTTGTTTTAAATCCACTTATTATGTAACTTTTTTAAATTAAAAATTTCATTTTTTAAATAAAAATAATTATAAGACATCACTTTTTTGGCAAGTCGTTGTTGGAAACCAGTCTATCCTAATTAATTGGTAGACTGGTGTTAGAATGGCAATCAGTTGTTGGAAATCGTCCTAGTATGATTACTATGACGATTTTTCAATGGTTTGGATATGAAGGTGAATACTTTAAACAGCGTCAAACTTTTGTATGAATAAATGAACAGAATAATTACATTTTGCATTATAATTGTTACCCTAACAAAGGTTCAATTAGAAATAACATCTCATAAAAATCAGAATCAATTTGCTATCAACTATCTGCGTAATTTTGGATACTAATTTTTTTTTATAGGTAATAAATGGAAGTAAATCAATTTCTCAAGACGCTCAACAGCATCAACGAACAAAAGACGTTTAAAAAGCTCAGTGAGTTAGAAATAGGGAACGAATACCTTATAACGAATGCAGAAGGTATAAATACAAAATATGGAAATAAAACTTTTCTAGAACTTGATAGTGAATTTAAGGTTATATTGCCTGACAAATACAACAAGGTGCTAAATTGGGAAGATGGAATAAAGAAAATGATAGGCCTGAAAATGATATATAAAGGCACAAAAGAAGTCTATGGTGGTTGCAAAGCGCACAATCTTGAAATCTTTTAAACATTTTCTTAAATTTTCGTAACACCCTGACAAATTTTAAGTAGAAAATTTATGGTTTTAATGGTTAGTAACCATTAAAATCAAATACCAAAATTAAAGTAAAATTAAGGATTCCTTCGTAGCTTTACAAAAATTGTAACAGCTATCTATGTCATCACCATTAAGTTCAAAAAGATAATCTATACTATCCTCAGACAACTGATTTATAAATACTTCTACATCTTCAATAGGATGTAGTAAAAACAGGAAGAAAGAAAGGGTTTTTCTCTTTACTCGGGCGTCCATTTATATATACAGAAATATTATAATATAACATTTTCTTTATTAACCCAGCTATTGTGAGAATTATCAAAACCCAACCATTTGACATATGCCCGATTTCCTTTCTTTCTTAAAACTTTTTCAACAAGATATGCCTCTGGATACTTTGTTTTCTGTAATTCTTGCTCATAAAAGTTCCCCTTTATTTCTTCCGCATTTAAATCTTTCAATTTGTACGTAATAGGGTCGGAATAAACGATATCTTTTATTTCAAATATTTCAGTCGACCAATTTCCTGTGTATCCTTTTTCGAATATACCTTTTAGTTTACTAATTCTGACTTTATCGCCAACTTTAAATTTCGCCTTTTCTTCCGCTCCTACGCTTACAGTGTAAACAGTTTTCAACAAATGTTCTTCATTAGCTTTGTTTACGTTTTTTGGCTTCATATTTATAGTTGTGTGCGTCGTATTATTGTAGCCATTAATTAACTTTGGTAAAATGCCAACCCAGCAGTAGTTTCCTTGAATATCAAACTGCTTCCACATTTTCTCTTTTAAGGTCCTATTGAATCGTTCTACAACTGAAGCTTTTACTTCAGTAAAAGTCGAATAATGATTGATATTAAATGTTTTCATCAATTTTGAAAATTCTTTATTGTAAAATTCTTTACCGTTGTCTGTTTGAAGATTTTTGGGTTTTCTGTTTTTTAAAATACCATCAAACGCTTCAGCAACACTTTTACCCGTTTTATCTTTGACTGGTACACCCCAGGCATACTTTGAAAATACATCAATGACTGTTAACAAATACTTGTAGCCTTTATTAAGCTTCGATATCCCCTTTATTTTTCCAGAGTCCATTTCTACCAAATCCGCTTGCCAAATGTCATCAATGCCGTGAGTTGTAACCCTCCTTCTCGGAAAATTCTTCCTCATGGGCTTATGAATTTCGTTTATAATTTCCTCCCGAATGCTAACGGGTGGCTCTCTAATTTGGGTAGAACCCCCTATTTCTACACTCTCATTAACTTTTTTTTTCAAACCGGCTTTTCTTACTCCCACACTCGGAACATAAACCTTCGATTCTAGTTCGACCATTTTTTGTCGAAAGGGTGTGAGGATGCAGTGTTTGAGTAAACGTTTTGCACTTCAAACACCAAATGTGATTATTCATTTATTAACTAATTAATTAATTAAAATTAATTATAAAATAAGCATTGGTTTACTCAGACACCCAACATTGAAGAACGCAAACTAACTTACAAGAAACAAGGGTCTACCCTTTGTTGAGGAAATTAACTTTTTTATATTTATATTTATATTTTATATATAATAAATGGAATCAATTACCGATATTCTGAACAGCAAACTTGTCTATAATAGCAAACAAGTGGTTATTGCTATTGATGAAAATAACGATTCATGGTTTAAAGCTAAAGATATTGCTTTAATATTGGAGTATTGAGATACAGATAAAGCAATTCGAAAACACGTTGCAATTGAAGACAAAGGTACATTCGATACCTTAAATAACCCCGCCGTTTTGGCGGGGTTAAAAAATACACATCCTCAAACCATATTTATTAATGAATCTGGTTTGTATTCGCTTATTTTATCATCTAAAAAAGAGGAAGCTAAAAAATTTAAGAAATGGGTAACGAAAGAAGTCCTTCCATCAATTCGAAAGTACGGAGAATACAAAATTAAAGAAGAATATAAGAACCAACTAGTTGGGTTAATGCAGAAACTTCAAATAAAGGAAGCAGAAAACAAATCTCTTACCCCATTAGCCACACCTCTTGCACTTAAAACTAGTAAGAATAATTGTCTGCTTATTATAGATAAGCATGAACCAAACGAAAAGTACAGGTACTATGCAATAAGGGCGCAGAGACAACAGGTGAATCAAGCAATCAAAAAAATATGCAGGCGGCACCCCGATTGTGAGATAGTTTATGAAAAATATAATGATCCTAATAGCGTAAGGTTGTATGTGATTATGAAAGAACAAATAAAAATTAGCTATTCGGGAAACCATTTCAATATTCCATTTACTCCTGATCTTCTTAAAGGAACAATAGAGATGTTGTATAAAAACCTGTTACATTAGACTGTTTTTAATGGATATTTTCTCCATTAAAAACTAAAACATTTTAACATTAGTGTTATTCGACCGATTCATCAGGATGAGGTTCATATGCATCAAGTATTACTTCACCAAACATCGTCACACTAACATTTATTGGAAGTTTTAAAATTAGGCTGTCCATTTTATTTTTAAAGCATAAAGCATCACCAGATTTAACGTTGAAGGGCTTACTAGTATCTACCATAATTTTTTCTTCTTTGGAACGTGCAATATAAACGTCTAATACTGTTTTAATAGCGTCATCTGTATATGAAGTAAATACTTTATCTGGGTCTACGATACGAACAAAAATTTTCCTAATCGTTGCGTTGTATGTAAAAATATGCTTAATTTTATCTTTCTCTGCAAAAAGGTCCTTTTGTAATATTATCCTATCAAACACCTTTCTTTCTAAGTTGTCAACCTTTTCTGTTAATGTTGCTACTGGTGCAAGACAAGTAGTGCCATATTCCGAGAACAATTTTTCTATTTCTTTTTTCGTGAAGTAGTCCCCTTCAGTAGTATGTGGTTTGAGCTTTTCTAAGAGATATTGCTTATTAACGACATCTTTATTGTTGATTGGATCTTCAATATTCGCTATCCTCTTTCCCTGAAAATCAATCCATGTTTTTGAAACAAAAAAAAGCTCACTAAGGCGTTTATTTAGAGCCGTAACTAGCCTTGAAAATCGTTTTTCTAAATCATCCTTTTTGATAGCTTTAATATTTAATGAACTACTCTCTCCGTTTATAATTCTATTTCCAAATATGTCCATTTATTAAATCTATAATTTCGTTAAAATGAGCGGGATTAGGGGAACCCAAATTCGAAAACAACTTTAAAACAAGGACACATAAATGACCACATATATATTCATCAAACATTTGAATTCTTTCGGCGTTATGAAATAGGTTGCTAGCTCCCAAATAATTTACTAGTTTTTCAGGAACATCTCCACCAAATGAGTCAAAAACGAATTTTTGGTTACCCTTTTTAAAGTAACAAATCCAATGAGTACCTGCATGATCCGACGTATCCAAGTTTACAATTCCTGATTCACAATTATTAGGTTTTGTAGGCAATTCATCAATCATAAAAACATTTCGAAAATGCTTTATGTTCATTTCGTGTATTATTTTAAATATATCAAAATTACTTAAAGGGTGCTTATAGCTGGAAAGTATATCACTCAAAATCGATGAAATTTCTCTTTTTTTTTTAAATTTTAGTTGTTCCCAAACAACCTTGTCCAGTCTTTTTTTCGATCACCAGATTATGTCTAATTTGTTCAGCCAATTCCGCATCTTCTTTTTGCTTTTTATGAACAGCGCTTGTAATGGCTGCAGCGCCACCTGCCAGCGAACCAATGGCACCCAATGCAGCTAATATTAATGGCAAAAATCCTCCTTGGTGTTCATTAATTCCAGAACCTTCTTTCTTCCTACTGAGATATTCGAATATTTTCTTTACAATTGGAATGGACAAACTTATAAGTAAGCTACCACCTTTTTGAATTTTTCTTGCTTTCTGCTTTTTTTGTGTATCTGTCAAGTACTCATCTAGATAGTCATGCTTTTTCAGATCTTCGTTGGAGAGTTTTATTTTAATAGCTTTGGGATTTAGTTTCCCTTTTTGGGAAACGTTGTAATCAATACTAAATCCTTTCATTTATTTAATGAAAAAAATTATAAACAAAAATTTTACAAATTTATACTCAGACGCCCCAACCATTTTCATCTTACATCATTCCCATTTTTCTTTTTCCATACATTATTCCAGTAACGGCAGTAGCTGCTAGTCTCTCACTCAAGTTAGCATCTTTACTGAATATTCTCTCTTTTGCAGCCTTTTGTAATTCTTTATCTGCTTGATGTCTGTGCTCTAATTTTGTATGGTCGCAGTATGCTATATCATGTAATTTACATGCTTCGTCTAATGGGTTGGAACCCTGAACACCTTCGGCTAGTTGCTTGTCTAATGGATTACCAGGACCACAAAATTTATATCCCGGGAGTGTTAAGTCAATATTATTTTCACCTATTTTATTAATCATCCAATTAACTAATCCTTTTCCATGTTTTTCAGATTCCCAGAATGTATGGGGAATGTTATTTAAAAACCTAATTAGATATGGAATACCTTTAGGATTATTAACAATGAAGTCATTAAACTTACTCGTAAGCATCTTCGTTATTCCAACCTTTTCATTGTGATAGACGTTGTTTCCAGCATTTTCTTCGCCATGAATTACCATTAATCTGTCTATTAATTCCCTTACATCATCCAGCCAAACATATTCAATCGGTGCTTTTGAATATTTTTTTACAAAACCAAATCCTGATTTAGGAGGAGTGGTTAGAGATGCAGCTCTTTCTTTTCTACTAACTTTTTCTGAAAGCCAAATATCCTTTATCAACGTATTATATTTTTTGCCAACACTACTTTTAGGTTTAGTGCTATTTGGGTCATTGTTTTGATACATAGCATTTGTAATTTTTAAAATAGTCTCATATGTGCTGCGGTCTTCGTCTGTATACTCATTATCGTTAGGTATATCATTTAAGGTTAAAAATAGCATTAAACCCTTTGTAGCTTTAAAATTCTTACCCTTAATTATAATATCGTCATTACTGAATTCAACTTTTGAGTCACCTATATAATAACCCTGATAGTTCTTATCATACCTTATTCCTAATTTAGGGTCACTAATTCTAGGTAAATATTTTGAAATTATTACCCCTAAGTGGACCGTAGAATAATCAGTTTTGCCTTTCCTCTTAACATTTTCTTCACTTTTATCATACTCTTCATCGGCCTCTTGAAATAAACTCCTCCCCTTTTCTTTCTGAAGTTGCGACTCTAAATTCTTTCTGACCTTTCTTGCCGATTTTAAAGCTTCTTTTTGCTCATCAGTGACATCATATTCATCCAAGAAATAGGAACCTTCGGAATCTGAAGGAAAGTCTTCTTTATAGTCAATTTTGTAAGGAATTAACTGCTTCTCCACTTCTATATTTTCTTCTATAGCTTTAATAACATTTTCACCGATGTCATTTAACTTGTTGCCTAAAACATTAACAGCATCAATAACAGGTTGATCTTCTTTTTTTATACTTCTCGTATTCCGTTATAGGCTGATTTTTTCATATTCGAAATTCGTCTTTTAATTCTTTAAATTTCTTCCTATTCCTTCTTGCTTGTTGAACTACCTTATGATCGTATTTCGCAAACATTTTTATTATAGGTGAAATTTAAAAAAAATGACGTTTGATGCTAACATTGACGTTTGACATTTGACGCTGACATTGACGCTGTACGTTGTACGCTGTACGTTGACGCTGACATTGACGCTGTACGTTGTACGCTGACGTTGACGCTGTACGTTGTACGCTGTACGTTAACGCTGTACGTTAACGTTGTACGTTAACGCTGACGTTGTACGCTGTACGTTAACGCTGTACGTTAACGTTGTACGTTAACGTTGTACGTTGACGCTGACGTTGTACGCTAACGATGTTGGTGTTAGAATACTCAACCCAAAACCTGCCAATACCCCTGGAGTAGTTACCCAACATTTAGAAACGTTTTAATTTTATTCCTATATTTACCATCGTTAGCTTTGCGATTCATATCAATAGTAATAAAACCAAACTCCTCATTCCAACATTTGCTGCAAATATTCTTAAAGTCTTCAAATTTCATATCGCCACCAACAAATTCTTGATAAATATGATTTAAATTGGTATTATCTTGCCTAAATATGTTTAAGAAATTTAAGTTATCACGAACTAATTGTTTTGGTATTTTTGAATACGTTTGAGCTAAGTAAAAACAGTCAATCCCTTTATGTCTTCCTCGCGTAAAATATTCTCGAACTATGTCTTGGTTTCCCAGTATGAAATCGTCGAAAATTACAACTGACCTATCTTCACATTTATCCAGGGGCATTATGCTTTCATCGTCATGAATAAATTGTGCAATGGACTTTCCTAACTTCTCTTCGATTTTATTAAATTTTTCCATAAACTGTTGATACTTAGATTGATCTAAACTTTTAGAGAAGATGTAAAGGTTGTTTATTTTTTCCCAGTTTAACCATCCAGGTGCCAAAATATAATTGTCAATCATTAAGGTTGTTTTACCACAATTACTGGGGCCTATTATAGCACAACGAATGGAATTCGGTAATAATTTGCCATGTTTGTTCTTTACTTGCTTTTCTACAAGTCTTACTTGTGGGTCCCAATCTACAACATTTCGTTTACTCATTTTCGTTTATTTTATTAATTAATGAATGAATTAATAAATGAAGAGAATTTTTGAACTAAGTGGTAAAACTTCGGTTTTAGAGAAAAGGTTAAATGTTCCATTGCGAGATGAATTTAGAAAAGTTGGATTAATAGGGTTTTACTCAACATTCCTAACACCAAATATTTCAAAAAAAACAATAAAGTACACTATGAACAAGTATCAGGTACTGCCCCCGTAAATTGAATTATATTGAGACCACGATGGCTATATTGACATATATGAATAAAGTTATGAATGTCATAGTTGTGACGTGGATATTCATGACGTAGGCGCGGATGACGTAGAATTCATGCAAGTAGGCTGGTGGAGCTGAGATTCTTGGTGACGTCATGATTTTGTTCGAGAAAGATCTGAGATTTACGACGCAGTCGCAGGAAACAAGATATTGTGCTAGGAAAGAAGTTACGCTATTGGAGGAGAGACTCGAACCAATGAACGATAGTTTGCAAGGAAGACGGAGATTGCTGAAACTACGATATTTGATTGCTTTTGGCATGCAGATTTGTGGAAATCTATTTTCAGTTATGGCATTGATTTGGAATTTTGAAGAAATTAATTTTGAGTTTTTGAAATTTGAAAATCCGTCAAGTATAGCCAAAGTTAAAACTTCTAGCAATGACGGAGGAACGAACTATGGAAGGGATGGATACGCCCCTTAAGAAGTTGATAAAAGGTCGTGCACAGGAGAGAGGAGCTCTCATATCTCTCATACCGCTGATACCGCATATATATTTCAGATGTTATATAGTCATTTTCGAGTGAATAAGTGAAGCAAGTCATCTTTAGCGTGTGGTTAAAGCCCGGCGCATCGAACGAACACGGAGCAGTTCCATTTTACGCTGTTCGAAACTAGGTGAAGTTGTAACGCTCACATTAACGTTTCTACCAGATAAGATATAAAGAGTTAACTTCTGCCTTCATTATAATTCAATTGGGCAGTACGACATTGAGGTGTGTAGAACATTTGAACAATTTCACAGTTATAATTTGAAAGATATTGGCATTTTAAGGCTGCAGACAAAAGTGATTTTCTCGCCACCTGAGAGGCACTTTTAAAATTCCACATTATACACTACGGCTGACACGTATTACAACCGTGATATTGGAGAATACGTTTGGTAATACAACGATACATTCTACTATGGAACATTATAATCTTGCAGTGCTTTCAATGATTATAACAGAAGTTGAGATGGAAGGCTAAGGCTTTAATGCAATTGGGACATATATCGATGGAGTGAAGTAACAGCATGGAACTTCGTTAATCGTCATTCTACAAAAGCGAGCATGTAGTGAACATCCAACTACACTCATGCATCGTGAATCCATCGCTGAATTATATCAAATGACAGTGGAAATATCATCATACTCCACGATTATGAATATTTCTGCGGAAATAACTGCAATAAACTTCATGGCGAATTACGACTGGAATTTCAGGGAACTTTCAAGAGAGGCCAGGGTGGACCCGGCTCATAAAGAAGAGTTTTGCCAGAAGGATGTCTTTCGTATACATGGAGCAGTGCAATTTCCGGAGAAGGAAGCAGTTCGATTCTCCGAGGACGCTGATTCCAGGTTCGAGGTCGGAGCACATCTTCACGCTGGTGAAATGGAACCAACAGCAGTTTTCTTTGAAAACTTTCCTCCAGAACTTCAATCAACAGATAAGGTAGTCGTGAACGTTTTTATATTATTTGAGTCATGTAGCGATATCTGAGCAACCATTTTCCCATATTTTTTTTGTCCTATCTTTTGCCCCATTTTCTTGATTAACATTTCTGTACTCAGTACACTTCGATGATTTATGCCTTTTTCTTCGATTTGTTGAGACATTGTTATGTCATTGGCATAGTTATATAATTTTGGATCAGTAGAGACTGATAATTTAGATTCTTTCAGTAATTTGCATATTTTTGTAGTCACGATTTGACTGTAAAGTTAACGATTGCTATGGCAGATTTGAAGTCAGACAGCGTGTCATTTTATTAAAGTAATTCTATTCAGTAAATTACTTTGACCAATTTTCTGTCATCCTCAAGAAAGAAGAATAATTAAATGATTTTAGAGCGTTAAAATCTAATACGTTATCGACGATCTTTGAAATACTAGTCGTCTTATGAACATGATTGCTACATAGACATTTATCATTGCATTATAGACAATTTTATGAAATATGAACTTTGAATACGATTTATTGAATACACTATAGTAATGAACATTTGATAGGAATTTTTCCCAATTATAGATTGGAACAATAATGTTTGCATTCCACAGTCTAATTGTATTCTATTCGACTATTTATGCAGTTTAGATGAACTTTGATTGAAGATAGTATTTTTATACTGCGTTACTTTGAAGATATTAATCTCAATTTTGATAGACCAGTGAGGAGTGTCTAATCGTATTTGCTATTAAATTTATTTGTGATTGGCAAATTTTTACTTCATATCGATTCATGAATAGAACCCACGAAGGTTAAATAATAACAGTCATTAATACAATTGATGAATATAAGATTTTTTGAAGAGGAACACTGGATGTATAATCGTTAGTTCAGTGGACCTGTAAAAGTCGCTGATGAGTAATGCCCTTGAATAATGAAGGAGGTTCCCACAGTAATAAATGAAGTTGTTGAATTTATGAGTGGAGGTTTTTGAATGTAATTTGGAAGATTTTGATGCCATATATATGAAGATATATGATGAATTCTGGGCCTATTTTTGTGCAATTTTGTGCGTTTTGAGCGAAGTATTTTTCCGCTGAATGTATTGTCCTGGTTCTTTGAAAGTTATTCATGTGAAAATACTGTTAAAGTTAACAAGAGTGTTAAATAATTTGAGATAAAGATTTTGAATGGAGGTTACCGTCACAAATAATTATAATTATTATTAAACCTTATTAAACCTGAATTTGACATTTAAATATAACTAACCTTCATTGGTCGATTATATCACCACGATTTGAATAATTATCAACCGGATAAACGTGTGGTTTAATGTATTTCTTGTATAAATAATATAAACAATATAATATTGTAAATAATCATGTAAATATCTTTGTTAAATAATTTGAAATGAAAGGGATTAATAGAGGCGTGTATAAAATTTTCAATTGTCGTTTGACATTGTTATTAACAATTTATTAATGTTATAAATAATTAATGAATTTGTTATAAACATTTGGAGTTTTGTTTTTATACTCTAAACAACGCTAATTAAGCAAGTGGATTGAACAATTAAACATGATTTGGGATTGTTGGAGTAATCCACTGGTGTTTGAATGGAGCATTTAAAGGATTTGCGTGATAATATTTCAGTTGAGATGTGGACATTTAACGTGTTTTGAAAGGAGAGCTAAGCTCTGATGTAACTCGCATATGCTAGGGTTGAACGGAGGGGTGAGTCCACTTTGACGATGCAGGTGCATTGCAGCTGGCCCGGACAACTGTATGATAGAGGCCAAGGACGTTTACATAATAGCCTTGTGGCTATAAATAAAATGTGATGTGTATAAACACGCAAAACAATTGATATGTGTCTCGTCCCAAATCCCGTTTCCATTCCAAGTGCATTATTATAATTACGTTATTTTGAGCTTGAGAAAGCTGAAACATTGTATGTAGAGTATACAAGTTCTACAGGAGGACATAGTTATGTGGACAATGACTTCTGATTGCCACGTGGATTTTGTTGTTTTATTTTTTTAAATTCATTCTTTATGTGAAATAAATTATTGTGCAGTTTAAAGTTTCTCGTCTTCGTTTTGGTTCATTTTAAATATCATGGTGGAGGTTATTGTGTGGGCACGCTTTACGTGATCCAGTTGACAACCCAGTCCCCGAGATAAATTTAAGAGGTAAGTAAAGGTAAGTATGAACCCCCGTATATTTTGGTGTGTGCCACAATAATTTTCTTGTTAACTATTGTGCTCTAATCTCGATAGTATCTGTCAGTGCCATTTTCATTGATGTAGCTGTGCCGGTGCGTTTGATTATTGGCAATCCGATTGAGGGGGCGGATATCTGACAGCCTACTATCCGGATAACGGGGACAGTAGGATTGGCGATCCTAAAACGTGGGGCACGATCAGCAAAACATTGGATTACCAAGTTATTGCAGTAGAATTGACACCGCAATTTTTGTGGAGTGTTCGAATAACATTGGATTACCAAGTTATCGATGTCAAAGGGATTGTGAAGACTCAAATAAAGAGGTTGATTCTTTGTTAGATGTCTTGGCTAATTGTAGAATTTGAGAGTGTGATTTTATAGGAATAAAATGTTGTGTTGTATTAGGAAAATTACACTCAGAAAAGATCAGATCTTATACAACTTGAGAGAGGTTAAATAGGCTGGAAACTTAGAAAAATCGCCTATGATCTGGAATCTTATTTTATTTGACCGGCTTATGACATGGGTAGTCATATTAACGATAAAATTAAATTATTTGGATTACAAATGTAAATTATTTGTGTTAGGATATTTTAAAATGAACCAAAGAAATTTGAACATGTGCTTGAGTTTATTTCAACATTAAGTGTCTACGAAGGTTAATTATAAGGTAATTATAAGTTAGATTTAAGATAGAAAATTGCTCAAATTTATATATGGTGAAAAATGTTTCTCAGATGGTGTTATTTTACTCTGTTTGATGTATGTCCCTAAAGCAGTTTATTATTGAAATATTATTGAAATGGCAGATGAGAGTCTGAGAATGATGTTGGAGGAGATGTCTGCTAACTTGAAAGCTCGCATGAACGAAAGCATGAGGGAGATGGAAGCTAGGAATACTAGTCGAATGGAGGAGAATTCTACTAATATGTCTATTAGGCTAGATGAAAGTGCGAGGGAGATGAAAGCTAGCATGAATAGCAGTATGAAGCAGATGATGGAGGAGAATGCTAGTAATTTGTCTACTAATTTGTCTATTAGGCTGGATGAAAATCTGAAAGTTCTTCAGACCAGTTCTTCAAACCTAGAAAATAATGTGTCGCGTTTACAGATCAATACCCAGGGAATCGAGAATGCTGTAAGTGACATTCACAAAGATGTGTCTGATGTTAAGATAGATGTTTCTAAGGTACAGAAAGATCTTACTATGTTGAATCTTGATGTTGCTAATGTCCGGGGTGATATTTCATGTGCTAGAGCTGAAGTAATTGTTGTTAGGAATGATGTTGCTACTGTACAAGACAAAGTAGAGGAAGTTCAAAGCGAGGTTAGAAATGCTCGAACTGATGTGTCAAATGTTCAAGTAGACATCAATAATATTCATTCAGATGTTAATAATATGCAAAGCGATATCAATAAAATACAAGTAGAAGTCAATACTGTTTTTGTAGACATTGCTAAAGTTCAGACTGATGTTAACAAATTTAGGGAAGAAATTGAAACTTCAAAAACGCTTTATACTCGTAACATTAGTGCATTAACAACTCGGTTAGTTGACGAGTCTGTTAGGACAACAGCTTCATTAGCTGGTTTAAAATACGATGTAGAGGTCATGAGAACCCAAGTATTAGATCACAATCGTTTACTTAAGGAAGACATTGAGGTAGATATCGCGGAAATGTTAACTGCAAATGTAACGGTTTGGAAAGATGAATGGAAAAGGTCAAGTGGGGAACATGTCGATCAGATTCAGGAGCGAATTGAAAGAAAACTTGCCAGTACACAAGTAGACATTAATAATGAAGTAGTTCAGATCAGGAAAGACTTGAATGTAAGGATGGATTCGCTATCCGAAAAGCAGGTAGAGGATAGAACTCAAATAGGTCAGGACGTGCAAGCATTAAAAACTGCGTTAGAGGAACAGATTCATAAGGTTGTCTCTGATGTTAATGAAACTACGAGCAAACTGCAGAATTTGAAACTAGGAGAAGCTAGCATGATGGAAACCTATAAGGAAGAGTTGATTAGGAAAGTCATCACGGAAATCACAGACAAGGATATTGAAGGATTGACTGGTGAAGAGGATAGAAATTACGTGAGAAGATGTAACCTCGCTACAGAAGAGAGAGATATTAGTCCTGAGGAACGTATATCCAGATTCAGGGAAGAAGAAGAGGATAGAAATATTGAACCTGAATGGAAGTATCGTGATAGTGGGAAACATTATATGGATTCATATCCGAGAAATGTGACAGTCATCCGGAATTTTGAAGACAAACCTCAAAAATTTAGCAACACTGATAGTCTCACACCGATCGAATATATCAGGAATCTTAAAGACTATTTCATAGAAGCCCACATTCCTAGAGAGAGAGAGATGAGAATCGTAGAAAGATTTCTAGCTGGAGGACCCCTCGAATGGTTTAGAGCATTTCGGTACACTTTCAGCAATTTTGACGAATTTGCAGAGGCACTGATAAAACGATTCTGGTCAATAGAAGCTCAGAATTCATTAAGAGCTGAGGTTTACTCGAGGAAGTATTCAGGTACTCTTCTAACACGGTACGCTGATTTCTTCACGAGTCAGTTATCACGCTTGAGATTTTTGCAACCCCCATTGTCAACGGAGCAGTTGATAGATGCGATTTCACGTATGCTGCCTGTGGAAGTAAGAAGACTGATCATATCGTCAAATATCAGAGATTTGACCAGTATGGACGAATTATTGAGAAGGCTTGACTACACGAGTCCAATGCCAAATTTGGTACAAAAAGGTCAGAGGCACGAATTCAAAGACGTTAATACAGTCTACATGGATCAAGTGCAGGAAACTGATAAGCCTGATGAAAAAAAAACTGAAAATGTAGGTCCTCACAGGAATAATTATTTCCGCAACAACAGATCCCAAGGTTACCGTCCATATCAGCAAAGACGAGGCTGGAATAATAATAGAGGGAATTACAACAACGGAAGAGGTAGATACTATAACAATGGTTATAATAGAAACTACAATAGAAATAACCAGTACCAGAATCAGAATCAGAGTTCTCAAGGTCAGGTTATGACACCCGACAAGTATCAAGAAAGAGAGAAAGAAAGTCAGCAGTATCTGAAGGAATTACGAGAGAAGGAAGCTGAAAATCAAAAGAAAAGACAGGATGTAGTGATCGATCCTGGTCCTTCTACAAGTCAGCAGGGGAACTTTGAGATTGGTAACACAAAAAAAAAACGCCGATTTCTCAACGACAGTGAGAAACTATGAATACATTGCCACACCACACATCATTACCATTAATGAAATTTACGAAGTAACTGATGAGGATTTATTAGAAGAGAGGGGAATCGTCAAAGAGGAAAGACCATGTGCCTTACCTATTATTTCTGTACTGATAGATGGCCAACAGTATAAAGCTCTTATGGATACTGGTGCAATTATTTCGATCATCTCTGATGAATGCTATCAAAGTCTGTTAAAAGGAGAAAACATGACAGTTTTACCAGTTTCTACCGTCAAAGTGAGAGGAATTTTCCAAGACAAGGCAGTAAAATGCAAGATCCAAGTGCTGTTGAACTTTGAAATTAATGGAAGGAATTATGAACAGATCTTTATTGTGGTTAACAAGATCCATTTCGATATTGTGCTAGGAATCGATTTTATATCGAAAGTTGGAGCCATTATTGATATGAAGAATAGAAGTATTAACTTTAATGATGGGTACATGATCACAGAAGAGATCGAAGAACAGGACGTGAAAAACAGTCTGGAGATAGACCTTAGGGAAGAAATTTTAAATACCATTATTAATGAAGTGGAGAATATAACAGAAATACCCAGTAGAAAAACTGAAGGATTTGAAGAAATTCAGGGGGAATTTGAGGATTTGATAAAGTAATTCCAAGATATTTTGATGAAAAGCCTGGATTGATTTAAGACTATAAGTATAAGATAAGGCTAACCGATGAAACCCCTTACCCAAAGAGAATATACCCCATACCTGAGAAATACTATCAAGAAGTACGAGGGTTGATCAGAAAAATGGAGGTAGACGGGATTATTAAAAAACAGGCGTCGTCTTACATAAACCCCATCACTGTAGTCAAGAAAAGTAATGGTCAGATACGTCTTTGTCTCGATGCTCGGACCATCAACTTGAAGATTCTTCCAGAAAATGACCGACCACCTAAGATCAGAGATCTGCTTAGAAAGTTCAAAGGGAGAGCATGTTTCAGTGTTCTTGACTTGACATCTTCGTTTTACCAAGTTCAACTGGAAGAAGAAAGTATGCAGTACACTGGATTCCTATTTGACCAGACGTCATGGGTCTTTGTGAGAATGCCTTTTGGAATGGTCAACAGTGGACCAGCACTAATTCGAGCACTTGATAGCAAGCTCACTGACGAAGTAAAGGAGAATGTAATCTGCTACATTGACGATTTAATTGTATCTTCACCCAACGCCCCAGAACATTTAGTGCACTTGAGAAAGTTGTTTGAAAATTTAAGGGAGGCCAATATCAAGGTCAATTTTGGAAAATGTCAATTCTTGAAGAAGGAGATCAATTACTTGGGGCATACTATTGATAAGGATGGATATCATCCAAACATGCAGAAAGTAGATGCGATCACTAGGTTCCCAAAGCCAACTAAGGTGAAACAAGTCAGAGAATTTGTAGGCGCATGCCAATTTATTAGCAGCCACTGTCCGAGATACTCTGAAATTATGGCTCCTCTGTATGATTTACTCAAGAAAAATAATAGATGGAAATGGAGTACCGCAGCAGACGAGGCTTTTGAGAAAGCGAAGGAGATGCTCAGAAACAACGTTAAACTGGAGTACCCAGACTTTGAGAAGGTGTTCTATATAGAGTCTGATGCATCAAGAATAGGCATTAGTGCAGTCTTATACCAAAAAGACGAGGCAGGCAACAAGCACTACATTGCGTTCACTAGTCGAAAGGTAAAGAAACACGAGGAAAACTACTTAACGACAGAACTAGAAGCGTTAGCTTTTGTAACAGCTTTGCAAGCTTGGAAAAAAATGTTGTTGGGACATAAGGTTATCATTATTACAGATCACAAAGCACTTCAGTTTATGCTGCAAACTGACATGTCTAGCGATAGATTGACACGTTGGGCTTTGTTCACCCAACAGTTTAACGCCACTATCGTCCATCAGCCTGGGAAAGATAACTTACTGGCTGATGCTTTATCACGTAACCCTATCAAAAATGTGCAGATACACCATGTACAATTGGAGCAGCAAGATCAAGAGACCGTTAGGAGGTTAGCCCGAATCGGTGTGTCACAGAAGAGACACGCTCCAATCAGGAAAATGTACAGGTTCCTTAAGGGTTACATGGACAATACTGATGTTGACTATGCAGCTACACAGAGAGATACACGACACTTTGTCTTGAGTGGAGACATCGTATGTAAGTATGCTGACTCTGCGCATACAAAGCTTCGAATAGTCGTGCCACCTAAACTTGTTGTCAATTTAGTGTGGGTAGCTCATCACGCAACTGGACATGCGGGTTTAGATAAAACTCTTGATACTCTTAAAGAGAGGTTTATTTGGACTAACATGCGTGCCAGCATTGCTAATGTCATTCGTTCATGTGATAAATGTCAAAGAGCAAGGTATGCTTCCGTTCTATTAAAAGGAAAACCTAAGGCTATGATTCCCTCTAAACCAAATGAACTCATGGCGACAGACATATTTGGTCCTTGTCCGAAGGGATACCAGGGTAATCAGTATCTGTTGGTTACCGTGAATGTCTTCTCAAAATTTGTAACAATGAGTCCCATGCAAAAAGCTAACACGAGGAACGTTGTAAGCAGACTGGAACATGCTGTATTTCCAAAAGCTGGTAAACCAGAATATCTTCTTTCGGATCATGGAGCTCAGTTTACATCCTTAGAATTTGCTGCTGATATGGAAAGGCTTGGTATTAAGCACATATTTTCAAGCGTGCGATATCCGGAATCGAATTCTTCAGAACGATATATGGCTGAATTTTCGAAATTCTGTCGAATTTTCTGTCCGAATGATCATTCTGGTTGGGTGAGATTTGTACCCCTTATTGAGGAATGTCTAAATTCTACAGTGCAGGAGAGCACAGGAGAGGTGCCAATGAGACTTCATCTAGGAAGAAACCCAGAAAGGCCGTGGGACAATCTTTTTAACCACGTTCCTAGAGATCCCGACCTAGGAAGGCAGCAGAGAATAGACAGAGCGAAAGAACAACTCCAGAAAGCAGCAGAAAAACGACTGAAAAGAGTAGCTGGAAAACGTTTTGGTGCTCCCTTAGAAATTGGAAATCTGGTATTATTACGCAGACCTGTCAAGGCTGACGTGGGTAAGAAAATCTATCCCAAGTTTGGAATAGTGTTCATGGGTCCGTTCAGAATTACGAATGCCTATGGAAACAACTGTTATGAACTCTACGATGATGAGAATAATGTCGTTTATGGCAAGTTCAATGCTGGGAACTTGAAGAAATATTATCCAAGAGTAAGCCAATAATAATTCAATTTCGTGTTCAAGTGAATTGAGATATTTATAACACAGAGTTTAAAAACAATTTGCAACTGTTTTTAAAACGTGGTGAAGGGAGAATGCCCCCGTAAATTGAATTATATTGAGACCACGATGGCTATATTGGCATATATCAATAAAGTTATGAATGTCATAGTTGTGACGTGGATATTCATGACGTAGGCGCGGATGACGTAGAATTCATGCAAGTAGGCTGGTGGAGCTGAGATTCTTGGTGACGTCATGATTTTGTTCGAGAATGATCTGAGATTTACGACGCAGTCGCAGGAAACAAGGTATTGTGCTAAGAAAGAAGTTACGCTATTGGAGGAGAGACTCGAACCAATGAACGATAGTTTGGAAGGAAGACGGAGATTGCTGAAACTACGATATTTGATTGCTTTTGGCATGCAGATTTGTGGAAATCTATTTTCAGTTATGGCATTGATTTGGAATTTTAAAGAAATTAATTTTGAGTTTTTGAAATTTGAAAATCCGTCAAGTATAGCCAAAGTTAAAACTTCTAGCAATGACGGAGGAACGAACTATGGAAGGGATGGATACGCCCCTTAAGAAGTTGATAAAAAGTCGTGCACAGGAGAGAGGAGCTCTCATATCTCTCATACCGCTGATACCGCATATATATTTCAGATGTTATATAGTCATTTTCGAGTGAATAAGTGAAGCAAGTCATCTTTAGCGTGTGGTTAAAGCCCGGCGCATCGAACGAACACGGAGCAGTTCCATTTTACGCTGTTCGAAACTAGGTGAAGTTGTAACGCTCACATTAACGTTTCTACCAGATAAGATATAAAGAGTTAACTTCTGCCTTCATTATAATTCAATTGGGCAGTACGACATTGAGGTGTGTAGAACATTTGAACAATTTCACAGTTATAATTTGAAAGATATTGGCATTTTAAGGCTGCAGACAAAAGTGATTTTCTCGCCACCTGAGAGGCACTTTTAAAATTCCACATTATACACTACGGCTGACACGTATTACAACCGTGATATTGGAGAATACGTTTGGTAATACAACGATACATTCTACTATGGAACATTATAATCTTGCAGTGCTTTCAATGATTATAACAGAAGTTGAGATGGAAGGCTAAGGCTTTAATGCAATTGGGACATATATCGATGGAGTGAAGTAACAGCATGGAACTTCGTTAATCGTCATTCTACAAAAGCGAGCATGTAGTGAACATCCAACTACACTCATGCATCGTGAATCCATCGCTGAATTATATCAAATGACAGTGGAAATATCATCATACTCCACGATTATGAATATTTCTGCGGAAATAACTGCAATAAACTTCATGGCGAATTACGACTGGAATTTCAGGGAACTTTCAAGAGAGGCCAGGGTGGACCCGGCTCATAAAGAAGAGTTTTGCCAGAAGGATGTCTTTCGTATACATGGAGCAGTGCAATTTCCGGAGAAGGAAGCAGTTCGATTCTCCGAGGACGCTGATTCCAGGTTCGAGGTCGGAGCACATCTTCACGCTGGTGAAATGGAACCAACAGCAGTTTTCTTTGAAAACTTTCCTCCAGAACTTCAATCAACAGATAAGGTAGTCGTGAACGTTTTTATATTATTTGAGTCATGTAGCGATATCTGAGCAACCATTTTCCCATATTTTTTTTGTCCTATCTTTTGCCCCATTTTCTTGATTAACATTTCTGTACTCAGTACACTTCGATGATTTATGCCTTTTTCTTCGATTTGTTGAGACATTGTTATGTCATTGGCATAGTTATATAATTTTGGATCAGTAGAGACTGATAATTTAGATTCTTTCAGTAATTTGCATATTTTTGTAGTCACGATTTGACTGTAAAGTTAACGATTGCTATGGCAGATTTGAAGTCAGACAGCGTGTCATTTTATTAAAGTAATTCTATTCAGTAAATTACTTTGATCAATTTTCTGTCATCCTCAAGAAAGAAGAATAATTAAATGATTTTAGAGCGTTAAAATCTAATACGTTATCGACGATCTTTGAAATACTAGTCGTCTTATGAACATGATTGCAACATAGACATTTGTCATTGCATTATAGACAATTTTATGAAATATGAACTTTGAATACGATTTATTGAATACACTATAGTAATGAACATTTGATAGGAATTTTTCCCAATTATAAATTGGAACAATAATGTTTGCATTCCACAGTCTAATTGTATTCTATTCGACTATTTATG
Organism: Meconema thalassinum; assembly: GCA_946902985.2. Taxonomy (NCBI): domain Eukaryota; kingdom Metazoa; phylum Arthropoda; class Insecta; order Orthoptera; family Tettigoniidae; genus Meconema; species Meconema thalassinum. Next base: position 126,127,289 of record OX336397.1, read on the forward strand.
CAGTTTAGATGAACTTTGATTGAAGATAGTATTTTTATACTGCGTTACTTTGAAGATATTAATCTCAATTTTGATAGACCAGTGAGGAGTGTCTAATCGTATTTGCTATTAAATTTATTTGTGATTGGCAAATTTTTACTTCATATCGATTCATGAATAGAACCCACGAAGGTTAAATAATAACAGTCATTAATACAATTGATGAATATAAGAATTTTTGAAGAGGAACAATGGATGTATAATCGTTAGTTCAGTGGACCTGTAAAAGTCGCTGATGAGTCGCTTGAATAATGAAGGAGGTTCCCACAGTATTAAATGAAGTTGTTGAATTTATGAGTGGAGGTTTTTGTATGTAATTTGGAAGATTTTGATGCCATATATATGAAGATATATGATGAATTCTGGGCCTATTTTTGTGCAATTTTGTGCGTTTTGAGCGAAGTATTTTTCCGCTGAATGTATTGTCCTGGTTCTTTGAAAGTTATTCATGTGAAAATACTGTTAAAGTTAACAAGAGTGTTAAATAATTTGAGATAAAGATTTTGAATGGAGGTTACCGTCACAAATATTTATAATTATTATTAAACCTTATTAAACCTGAATTTGACATTTAAATATAACTAACCTTCATTGGCCGATTATATCACCACGATTTGAGTAATTATCAACCGGATAAACGTGTGGTTTAATGTATTTCTTGTATAAATAATATAAACAATATAATATTGTAAATAATCATGTAAATATCTTTGTTAAATAATTTGAAATGAAAGGGATTAATAGAGGCGTGTATAAAATTTTCAATTGTCGTTTGACATTGTTATTAACAATTTATTATTGTTATAAATAATTAATGAATTTGTTATAAACATTTGGAGTTTTGTTTTTATACTCTAAACAACGCTAATTAAGCAAGTGGATTGAACAATTAAACATGATTTGGGATTGTTGGAGTAATCCACTGGTGTTTGAATGGAGCATTTAAAGGATTTGCGTGATAATATTTCAGTTGAGATGTGGACATTTAACGTGTTTTGAAAGGAGAGCTAAGCTCTGATGTAACTCGCATATGCTAGGGTTGAACGGAGGGGTGAGTCCACTTTGACGATGCAGGTGCATTGCAGCTGGCCCGGACAACTGTATGATAGAGGCCAAGGACGTTTACATAATAGCCTTGTGGCTATAAATAAAATGTGATGTGTATAAACACGCAAAACAATTGATATGTGTCTCGTCCCAAATCCCGTTTCCATTCCAAGTGCATTATTATAATTACGTTATTTTGAGCTTGAGAAAGCTGAAACATTGTATGTAGAGTATACAAGTTCTACAGGAGGACATAGTTATGTGGACAATGACTTCTGATTGCCACGTGGATTTTGTTGTTTTATTTTTTTTAAATTCATTCTTTATGTGAAATAAATTATTGTGCAGTTTAAAGTTTCTCGTCTTCGTTTTGGTTCATTTTAAATATCATGGTGGAGGTTATTGTGTGGGCACGCTTTAAGTGATCTAGTTGACAACCCAGTCCCCGAGATAAATTTAAGAGGTAAGTAAAGGTAAGTATGAACCCCCGTATATTTTGGTGTGTGCCACAATAATTTTCTTGTTAACTATTGTGCTCTAATCTCGATAGTATCTGTCAGTGCCATTTTCATTGATGTAGCTGTGCCGGTGCGTTTGATTATTGGCAATCCGATTGAGGGGGCGGATATCTGACAGCCTACTATCCGGATAACGGGGACAGTACGATAACTGAAATGTTTATTCCACCAGGTCAATATAATGTAGAAAATTTACAAAAAGCTATTCAAAGTCAAGAACCTAAGATTAGTATTAAACAAAATAAAATTCTAAACAGATTGGAAATAATTAGTGATTATAAAATATAATTTGACCAAGAAGAAAGTATTGGTTCAGTTTTAGGTTTTAATAATCAAATTGTAGAACCAAAAACCAAAACACTTGCTCGGAACTTACCTAAAATAATTCCGTTCCAAAATATCCTCGTTCATTTCAATTTAGCGGATGGAATGTTTGTAAAAGACTCTGAGCATTTTCACCGTGAAACGAATATTATTACATCATTTAAACCAGCCTTAGAATTTAGTGCTCCAATAATTTATGAGCCGAATTATCCTGTATTTTGCCCAGTTTTCGATAAAATTCAGAATTTAAAAATTACTGTGACCAATGAGAATGACGAAGTAATAGATTTCAACGGCGCAACAGTTACTGTAATTTTAGAGATGAGTTAATTATTTCCTCTTCATTTAATTTTCTATTATTTTTCTTATAATAAATGAACAAAGTAGAAAGTTACCAGTGGCAGTCTTTTCCTGTAAATGAAAAGACTAAAAACAATTTAAATTTGCCAAACAAGGACGTGGAAATAGATATTAAAGTGGGTGATGGTTGGATTGATAATAATGCGCACCTGTATATTACTTTCGATGTAACTCATGCTGATGGAACTGATTACACTAACTATGAAGGAAAATCAAATGTAAAGCTAATTGAAAATTACCCCACTCAATTTTGGAGCACTGTAACCGTGAAAAAACGAGGACACACTATCTATCGAATTGACTATCCAAATATATCTTCAACGGTTCTGTTTAATTTAACAGCCTCTTATAGTGATAAAATGATATATTCAGGTAATTTTCTTAATAATGGTAAATTGCAGAAAAAATCAAATGAGTTAAGGTACCCTTTAAGTCTTCTTGGTGGCTTTTTTTAGGATTTTAAAGAGATTATGTGGGAAGGAGATTTAACTGTTACATTTACATTGAGTCAAAATGCGAAGGATGCTTTGTAGAGATGGTGGACTAAGAATCCCGATGGGGGCAATGCACCTGGAACTCTCCCGGAGGAAGGAAAAGTTACCGTAAAGTCAATGGAGATAAAAATTCCTGTTGTTAAATACGAACCAAATTATGAGCTTGAACTGAGAGAAAAAATACTGCAAGAACCACGAATACCTATATCATTCTTTGACCTTCAAACTCAAGAAATTTCAGGCCTAAGTGGGAAAAGGAATTTTGAAATAGATATTACTAATTACTACAATTCAATGGAGTTTGATCTGCCATATTTTATTTTTGTTGTGTTTCAAACTAATAGAAAAGGTAACCAAGATATGAATAGTTCCAAATTTGATCATGTTCAGCTTAAAAATATTTACATGAAAAACGGAAGAAACGAAATGTTTCCGGAAGAAATGTGGAATATCAATCCTCCTAATACTTATCTAAATGCCTATTATGCTTTTAGGGACTTTAAGCGTATAACTGAGCTGAAGTATGATGTTGTTATAACCCCCACAGAGTTCATTGCTTCTTATCCTATTTATGTTATCAATATAAGTCGGCGTAGAAATGTAGTAACACCTCAGAAAACCAGTATGAAATTGGTAGCAACATTTAATGCCAATATACCTGAAAATACGCTTGCTTATGTAATTATGTGCGGTAAAAAGAATTTAACCTATGATGCTAAGCATGGAATAGTTACTGAAAACTTTTAAATATGAAAGTAGTTGTTATTCATTTTAATAAATTAGTAAGAGTTTAGTTTTTAAGTTCAATTGAACTGAAAAACTAAGAATAAAAAGAGTTAGTTTAAATTTGTTGAATTTGAAAGGGCAATTAAGTTTGCAGTATTTTCTTATTTAAAGATAAAAAAAAGCAGTTAATAAATATGGAATCCGAATATAATATAATGCCTTGCAGCCTGGCAAATACTTTAAAAGGGGGTTGTGTTTCAAATACACCCACCAAAGTAAGTAATGTGCCTGAGTGTATTAAGAAAATAGTCTTCGATTACTACCTCAAGCTGCAACATTTGCAACTAACGATCTTAGCACGCGTTAGTGATGAAAGTGACTGTGTAGAAATTGGTGAGGCATTAATGGAATTAGAAGAGCAAGTAGAGAAACTAATAGTTTCGGCTGAGCACAGTGCGAAAAAAGAAGGAAGAAGTTAAAAATAAGTTATCAGTGAACTTGACCAGGAAACTCCGTTAGCCTTGATACGCTCTTAGTCGATAAGATAACCTTGTCAGCATGCACTCTCTCTCTGTGCCATCCGCTCACTCGCATGGAAGTGATGTGCTAAATTAAATATTACTTAGAACCCAGCTGTTAGTCTTGTTACACCGGAAGTACTAGTAGCAAAGCAAGAAACTACGTTGTATGTGCAGCGCGATCTATTAGCAAACAATGAATGCTCTTCGTAGTGCACTTCTCGTAAGAAATTGCACCACATAAGGCCGCATACACGCTTTTTAATCGCTTTCCTCGTAGCTCAGGAGGATAAGTGTCTGGTTTGTTGAGATTTGTTCGCTTAGAAACGGAGGCGCCCCGTTTTCTATGGTTCGAATCCCACTCAATCCTTTCAAAAAAAAACTGAGTTAATGAAAGAGAGAAGGAGAAGCAAATGCTCTCCAGGGTCTGTTAGAGGCATTCTGAGAGATGCAAAGTAGATGGGAGTGGCCACTCAAAAGGAAAGGAAAGAAAAGTCGAAAGGAGAAGCTGAAAAAGGAGAAAAAAAATCCCTAGGGGTGTCGACGAAGAGAAATTAGAAAACCAGCGCTGGCTTCGAAACACCCCTGGGGGTTTCTCTGAATTGTCGGAGTTTTGCAAAAATTTTGTAAACTGTAATTTTCACCATTATTTTTTCCATAATTCTTTAAAAAGTCACTAGTTATTTTAACCATTATTCTATCCATTGTTTCTAAAAAATTCATCAGAATTTTTAGCCTTGTTTTTACCATTATTCTTCCCCTAATTTCTAAAAAAGTAACTGATAATTTTAGCCTTGTATTAACCATTATTTTATCCTTAATTCTTTTAAAAATTTACTGGTTCCTTTTAGCCATTATTTTAGGTGTTTGTAGGATAAATTTGTCTTACGTTTTATAGGTGGAGGTAAGCATAACTTTGTCATTTATATATTAGAGTCATTTTTATGGTTACTTTTAACCATATTTTATTAAAAATAACATTGGTAATTTTATGGCTACGTTAACCATAACTTTTTACGACTGATTTTTAGATATAGAATAACCATAACTTTTGATTGTGTTTTATGGTTACCTTTAACCATAATTATCTTGGTTAATTTTTTGTTAAGTTTAATGGTTACTTTTAACCAGAATTTAGAAAAAAAATCTGGCAATTTAAAGGTTATTTTTAACCATAATTGTTTTTATGGTTACGTTCTGCCATAAAGTAATACGAAATATTATTGTTTGGAAAATTTATAATGGTTAAGATAACCATATGTTTGATCAATAATTTCTAAATGATGTTTATGGTCACTTTGTCCATTAATTTTTAATAGAATTTTAATGGTCACTTTTTATCCATTAATTTTTAATAGATTTTTAATGGTCACTTTATCCATTATTTTTTTAATAGAATTTTAATGGTCACTTTTGTCCATTATTTTTTAATAGAATTTTAATGGCCACTTTGTCCACTATTTTTTAAATAGAATTTTAATGGTCACTTTATCCATTAATTTTTAATAGAATTTTAATGGTCACTTTTTATCCATTAATTTTTAATAGATTTTTAATGGTCACTTTATCCATTATTAGCCTACTTTCGATTTTTGCAAAAAAATGAAAGTAGACTTATGAGATCAACACAGGGCGAAAAAAAAAGTGTGTCTGTCTGTGTGTGTGTATGTGTGTGTGATAGTCTGTGTGTGTGTCTGTGTGTGTGTGTGTGTGTGTGTCTGTGTGTGTGTGAGTGTGTGTACTCTGAATGTCTGTCCCCCCTATCAATTCGAACACGGTGAATGCGAATTGAACGAAATTTGGTACAAAGGTAGCACTAGCAAAGGACACCTCAGTGTCATGTTTTATATCGCCGCCATCTTGACGGAAACGTAATGGCGGCCTCACAAATGTTAAAAGCTTAAATCAAATTACGACTAACCTAATCATCCGATCTCTACCAAATTTTGCAACAACATACCTTTATGGGGGGAGCATCCTTTGACCAAACTAATAGGTCATCAGAGTAATAGTTTGCGGATGGCGGCCATCTTTGTGTGAAAATCGATTCCCCCTATTAATTCGAACACGGTGCAACCGAATGGAACGAAATTTGGTACAGAGGTAGTACTAACAAAAGGCACCTCAGTGTCATGTTTTATATTGCCGCCATCTTGACGGAAACGTAATGGCGGCCACACAAATGTTCAAAGCTTAAATCAAATTACGATTAACCTAATCATCCGATCTCAACCAAATTTTGCAACAACATACCCTTATAGAGGAAGCATCCTTTGACCAAATGAATAGGTCATTAGCCTAATAGTTTGCGAATGGCGGCCATCTTTGTGTGAAAATCAATTCCCCCTATTAATTCAAGCACGGTGAAACCGAATGGAACGAAATTTGGTACAGAGGTAGCACTAGCAAAGGGCATCTCAGTGACATGTTTTATATCGCCGCCATATTGACAGAAACGCAATGGCGGCCACACAAATGTTCAAAGCTTAAGTTAAATTACGACTAACATAACCATCCGATCTCTACCAAACTTTGCAACAACATACCTTTTAGGAGGGAGCATCCTTTGACCAATCTAATAGGTTATTAACCTAATAGTTTGCGGATGGCGGCCATCTTTATGTCAAAATTGATTCCCCCTATTAATTCGAACACGGAGGAACCTAATGGACCGAAATTTGGTACAGAGGTAGCACTAGCAAAGGGCACCTCAGTGTCATGTTTTATATCGCCGCCGTCTTGACTGAAACGTAATGGCGGCCACACGAATGTTCAAAGCTTAAATCAAATTACGATTAACCTGATCATCCGATCTCAGCCAAATTTTTCAACTACATACCTTTATGGAGGGAGCATCCTTTGACCAATCTAATAGGTCATTCGCCTAATAGTTTGCAGATGGCGGCCATCTTTGTGTCAGAATCGATTCCCGCTATTAATTCAAACACGGTGAAACAGAATGGAACGAAATTTGGTACAGAGATAGCACTAGCAAAGGGCATCTCAGTGTCATGATTAATATCGCCGCCATATTGACAGAAACGTAATAGCGGCCACACAAATGTTTAAAGCTTAAATCAAATTACGACTAACATAACCATTCGATCTCTACCAAACTTTGCAACAACATACCTTTATGGAGGGAGCATCCTTTGACCAATCTAATAGGTCATTAGCCTAATAGTTTGCGGATGGCGGCCATCTTTATGTCAAAATTGATTCCCCCTATTAATTCGAACACGGTGGAACCGAATGAACGAAATTTGGTACAGAGGTAGCACTAGCAAGAGGCACCTCAGTGTCATGTTTAATATCACCGCTATCTTGACGGAAACGTAATCGCGGCCACCCAAATGTTAAAAGCTAAAATGTAATTACGACCAACCTAATAATCTAGTCTCTACCAAATTTTGCAACACCATATCTTTATGTGGGAAACATATTCTGACCAAACTGCAAGAACATCAGCCCAATAGTTTGCAGATGGTGGCCAAGTATGTGTGCAAATCGATTCCCCCTATCAATTCAAACACGGCGAAACCGAATTGAACGAAATTTGGTACAGAGGTAGCACTAGCAAAGGGCACCTCATATTCATGTTTAATATCCCTATAGCACGTTGTATTTCAACAAGCTACTACAACCAACATTCAATCATACTCCTTGAAAAGGACAAAGAGTTATAACAATACCCATGCATTTAGGAGAAAGTAGGCTATATGTTCTTTACTGAACATCTTGTTTTTTTAATAGAATTTTAATAGTCACTTTATCCATTATTAGCCTACTTTCGATTTTTGCAAAAAATGAAAGTAGACTTATGAGATCAACACAGGGCGAAAAAAGTGTGTCTGTCTGTGTGTGTGTATGTGTGTGTGTGAGTCTGTGTGTGTGTCTGTGTGTGTGTGTGTCTGTGTACTCTGAATGTCTGTCCCCCCCTATCAATTCGAACACGGTGAATGCGAATTGAACGAAATTTGGTACAAAGGTAGCACTAGCAAAGGACACCTCAGTGTCATGTTTTATATCGCCGCCATCTTGACGGAAACGTAATGGCGGCCACACAAATGTTCAAAGCTTAAATCAAATTACGACTAACCTAATCATCCGATCTCTACCAAATTTTGCAACAACATACCTTTATGGGGGGAGCATTCTTTGACCAAACTAATAAGTCATCAGCGTAATAGTCTGCGGATGGCGGCCATCTTTGTGTGAAAATCGATTCCCCCATTAATTCGAACACGGTGCAACTGAATGGAACGAAATTTGGTACAGAGGTAGTACTAACAAAAGGCACCTCAGTGTCATGTTTTATATCGCCGCCATCTTGACGGAAACGTAATGGCGGCCAAACAAATGTTCAAAGCTTAAATGAAATTACGATTAACCTAATCATCCGATCTCTACCAAATTTTGCAAAAACATACCTTTATAGAGGAAGCATCCTTTGACCAAATAACTAGGTCATTAGCCTAATAGTTTGCGGATGGCGGCCATCTTTGTGTGAAAATCAATTCCCCCTATTAATTCAAACACGGTGAAACTAAATGGAACGAAATTTGGTACAGAGGTAGCACTAGCAAAGGGCACCTCAGTATCATGTTTTATATCGCCGCCATCTTGACAGAAACGTAATGGCGGCCACACGAATGTTCAAAGCTTAAATCAAATTACGATTAACCTAATCATCCGATCTCTACCAAATTTTGCAACTACATACCATTATGGAGGGAGCATCCTTTGACAAATCTAATAGGTTATTAGCCTAATAGTTTGCGGGTGGCGGCCATCTTTATGTCAAAATTGATTCCCCCTATTAATTCGAACACGGTGGAACCGAATGGAACGAAATTTGGTACAGAGGTAGCACTAGCAAAGGGCACCTCAGTGTCATGTTTTATATCGCCACCATCTTGACTGAAACGTAATGGCGGCCACACGAATGTTCAAAGCTTAAATCAAATTACGATTAACCTAATCATCCGATTTCTACCAAATTTTGCAACTACATACCTTTATGGAGGGAGCATCCTTTGACCAATCTAATAGGTCATTCGCCTAATAGTTTGCGGATGGCGGCCATCTTTGTGTCAAAATAGATTCTCCCTATTAATTCAAACACGGTGAAACCGAATGGAACAAAATTTGGTACAGAGATAGCAATAGCAATGGGCATCTCAGTGTCATGATTTATATCGCCGCCATATTGACAGAAACGTAATGGCGGCCACACAAATGTTCAAAGCTTAAATCAAATTACGATTAGCCTAATCATCCGATCTCTAGCAAATTTAGCAACAAAATACCTTTATGGAGGGAGCATCCTTTGACCAAACTAATAGGTCATCAGCCTAATATTTTGCGGATGGCGGCCATCTTTGTGTGAAAATCGATTCCCCTTATCAATTCGAACACGGTGAAACCGAATGGAACGAAATTTGGTACAGAGGTAGCACTAGCAAGGGGCACCTCAGTGTCATGTTTTATATCACCGCTATCTTGACGGAAACGTAATCGCGGCCACCCAAATGTTAAAAGCTAAAATGTAATTACGACCAACCTAATAATCTAGTCTCTACCAAATTTTGCAACACCATATCTTTATGTGGGAAACATATTCAGACCAAACTGAAAGAACATCAGCCCAATAGTTTGCAGATGGTGGCCAAGTATGTGTGAAAATCTATTCCCCCTATCAATTCAAACACGGTGAAACCGAATTGAACAAAATTTGGTACAGAGGTAGCACTAGCAAAGGGCACCTCATATTCATGTTTAATATCCCTATAGCACGTTGTATTTCAACAAACTACTACAACCAACATTCAGTCATACTCCTTGAAAAGGACAAAGAGTTATAACAATACCCATGCATTTAGGAGAAAGTAGGCTATATGTTCTTTACTGAACATCTTGTTTTTTTAATAGAATTTTAATGGTCACTTTATCCATTATTTTTTTATAGAATTTTAATGGTCACTTTTGTCCATTATTTTTTTAATAGAATTTTAATGGTCACTTTATCAATTATTTTTTAATAGAATTTTAATGGTCACTTTTGAACCACACTTAATTGGCTGTCCCATACCGCCGCCTATACTACTTACGCTTCTCAAACATTACATACTTCCTTCCTGACCTCTCCACAATTATCATTACATCAATACTGCACGGCATTCTCAAATACAAAACCCATCTTGCTACATACTTGTAGAAGTATTAGTGGTCCTACTTTTTAAACACTACCTGCGTAAAACATTTCATGACACACTCCTAACCTGCACGTCTCTAAGTTAATTATCCTCGTGCTCTTATACATCATAAATATTCTTGTTCACCACTGTACATCTCGTATAACATTCCACGTAAATTTCATTAATACCTTTCGTTCATAAACCCTTTAAACACATTACATTTCCACGTTAAACTGTAGTCCGCTCGTCTTTCCCATTTAATAACAATAAAGCTTGTCTTTTCGCTTCTGGTAAACATTCATGAATCAATTATTCATATATTAACTTGTTTCAATACATGTTAGACTTCAGGTAGATCTATAAGTCTCCTTGTCTATGCTTTCGTTACTGCAAATTATTGCAAAATAATTGTTGTTAAGTATAGGCATCACCTGACTTCCATTGTCAACAATGTGATCCTATCTGACATTATATCGGTAATAACAATTATCCATGACTTAATTCACGTCATATAATACTGACATTCCACATTAGGAATTATTCTTTTACAATGTTATTGTTTATAACAATTAGAAATTGTTGCAATTGAACTCTGTCATCATAAAATGTTATTAACAGTGTTATATCATTTTATATTAGTGTTTTCGTTTAATAACGATGTAATCTAGCAATATTGAAGTAAACGTATTGCATATTACGCCATTATTACGATCGAAAACAGTTTTCGTGAAAAGTGAGTATATTAAAACGTTCCTGAATAAATATTAAAATCGAAATATCTAACTTCAAATACTGGAAAATTACGTCTAAAAAGATACACGTGACGTAAATAAAAATAACAAAGAAATTTCTAAAATAGACAAAATAATAGCATGAGTTATGCTAAAGAAAATCTACAAAATGAATTGGTCACCCTTGAAAATCCCCACAAATACTACAACAAACTACTGAGATATTTGATCAGTCAATTCTGTACCTTTCCGATCATCTGCTTCCGAAATTCCTCGACGAATTGCTGCGATATTTCTCCCCTGGGATGACGTGTGCTGGTCGCCTGCCTGGAGTGAGTAGAAGCTTGAAGCGTGTCAGGACGGCTGAGTGCCTCCCTCCTCTCCGAGCTACGAACACCTGTTTCCCCGGTCTCGTTGCATGGTCTTGTCTCTTCTCGGCTGGTAGCCTAGAAGCTGGAACCCGGAACGTTGACGTCATCCGTTCATCTTCTTCTTTCAGAAAGCATCTCATCGTCAAAGTAGCTTTGAGTGTCCTTGGTTAACATTTCGCCAAGATTGTAGTGGACATTTGATGTATAATTTACGGTATATTCATTGTACAGCGAGTTGGATAAGCAGTAGCGGTGACTTCGATCCCCGGTCTGTAAGATCAACTCTGAATCTCCGTTCCATAATGCAGACTATCCTCCTTCCATTGTTTAGTAAGTCATTGTAGCCTTCTTAATAGTATACAAATGCAATCTTCCCCTCTGACTTGAGAATGTCATCTCGGTGAATATTTGTAGAATAAACTTCAGAATATTGTAGTAATAACGTTGTAGCTTGTTTTAGAGTAAAGCTGCGTGTTCTTTCGATGTGTGAGACTTGTATGCAGTGAAGTCTTCTTGCGCTGCGATGCGTTACAAAGTTGCTTGTTTCAGTAGTTAAATAAAGTTTCTACTGTTTTACCGGCGTCTCCATTTCTTCCTCGGTGATCATGCTGTCTCCTATCAATATAGTTGAATCTCCCGGTCGCACTTCCAATTACTATGTGGCTTGCTCGGAACCCTCTGAACATAGGTCTGGCCTCTTCAAGCGTCTGAGTAGGAATGAATTCTCGCCTTCTGACAGTCGCGCGCGTGGCCCTCCAGACCTGAGTTGTAGCCTCGCGTTGAGTCCTTTTATACAGAATTTCGCTAATAACTCCTCTCTTGTCCATAAATTCATAATTCTGTTTTACCAAATTAATTTCATTTGCTCTTCATGACCTGTAGAAATGCTAATCTCGCTTTATTTAAAGCAAATTTGAAGTAATTGCAATTCCCATAAAAAGTATGTGATCCACACTGATTGGCTGTTGGTTTATTGTCAAAACCCTTCCTGTCTAGCCCCTTATCAGCGGATCGTGTGCATAATTTGATTGTAGTCAACTCAGCCAACCAAAACCGGTCTTGAGCATGCTAATTTGAAGCCAATGGTCATATTCCAGCATCGAATGATCGGGACCTCCCTTGGTTAAATTATCATTCAATGAAATATTTCCAAAACTATGTATCTTCAAACAATCCAAAATTCTCCAAAAAGTTTTCAAAATACTTTTATTCACTTCCTACAGCATATCTGTGAATAAATAAATTTATATTTCCAAATTCCACTTCTTAAAATGAAAACTTCATAGGTCGGTTCGATCCTCGACTCAGTCAATGGCTGAAGCTGGGGTGAATTTGGGTTCAGTACGGAGGTGACTACTACCACTTGACCACACAACAGGGGGTACATTAGGTGGACCACAAATCATGTATATATTCGTGAAAAATTCCATACTTATAATTTATTATAACCTATGATATTCGAGAAAATGTAATGAAATGAAAATCCACTGCCTGCTTCCAGTCTCCGACCGGGTCAGGAATGGAATGAATGAAGCCCCTATCTAGCGGCGAGGATATGAACTGTGCCGGCTGCCGAGGCCGGACGCACTCCTCTGGGGCAATGATTAAATGAATGACAGATGAAATGAAATGATAAGGGAGAGTGTTGCTGGAATGAAATTGTGACAGGGAAAACCGGAGTACCCGGAGAAAAACCTGTCTGCCTCCGTTTTGTCCAGCACAGATCTCACATGGAGTGACCGGGATTTGAACCACGGACCCAGCGGTGAGAGGCCAGCGTGCTGCCGCCTAAGCCACGGAGGCTTCAGAAAATGTAATATTGTAATATATTATAATATTATCATATTCATAAATAATTGTTTTTTTTAATGTGTGCATTAAAATCGCGCTCTGAGCTTCGGTGTATCATATCTTAAATATTGTACCGTCGTTCGCTGCAAGGCATGAGGTACAGTTATATACAACAAACAAATATTTTGGAAATTTGCCGAGATTTGCGTAAAAGCACGCTTGTATACGAGTTATGTTACATCATGTGTCCGGCCTTGCAGAAATTTGTATATGAATTAGATCTGGCAACAGCACGCTCCAAATAATGCGTACTGTATTTTAAGCTAGAGACGCACTATAGCTACATTTGCTTTTGTATATGTGAAGCAAACTTTACTGTGATAAGTACCCTGAACACAGATGATGCTCCATAGAAGTCTAATGCCACATTCATGTGGAAGATGTGGAGCAAAATTCACTCAGAAAGGCTATTTGAAGACACGCAAGGTGATTCATAGTGGTCTTGCCACATCCGTCAAATATACGCAGAGCGATCTTTACTAGGAAAGGTTATACTAAGCCACATCTGCTGTTCCATAGTGGTCTAGTGACTCATTTCTAAAGTACATGGGATGCAGTATGTGCTGAGAAAGGCATTTTTCATTTCAATCATTTGAAGCATAATCCCGTATTCATGTTGTTCGTGCGGATCATGGTTTACACAAAAAAGTAATTTGGAAACCCACATTATGTCAAGCGATATTCCTGTGGTACATGTGGAGGAACCTTTACACAGAAAGGTCAACTGAAGACACACATATTGATCCTTAGTGGTCTATAACAGTTCTCTTCTGGGATGTTGTACAGGAAGAATCTATTTTGGAAAATAATTTATTGGGGAAACACATGCCGGAATGTTTCACTACGAAAGATGGATTAAAAATATACACGATGATCCATCTTGGCTAATAACCACACACACATATCCCTCAAGCGCACACCGTTCAACATAAGATTGCATATTGCTGGCCAAGTGTCGTAGTGGTCTCAGACTCGTTAGTCGTTCTTACATCCCAGAGCGTGTGACAGGCACATGTCACAGGGATATTTTCCGGGCACCTGTAGTAAAGGCTATGTTGACAATTTTGACCTAAATTTCACTTTCGTAGACGATAACGTTCACCTGTCCAGAGATGGCATTGTCACAGAACGGAATGGCCTGCATGTGCTCTCGATCTAAACTGTGTAGAGCAGGGGTGGACACTGCTTAAGAAATAAGTTCCTCCCTACTGTGCTCTATGGCAATATGCAGATTTTTTTTATGTGCGTCATTCATATTGGTCTAGCGCCAAACTCAAGTGTTATATGCGCAGCTACATTTACAAAAGAAGTATTTTTAGAGAGTTGCATGTGACTTAAATCGCCAGGAGGCTTGTTTAGGTAGTATATATAGTGTTTAAGACTCATGTAGCTCTTACTGGCAAAATGCTTTATTCATATACTAAGTAGCAACATTTTCTGATTAAGGAGCTTTGGAAAATGACCTGTTAATTCATATTGGAAAGCTATATTTATGAGTTACTTCCGGTCATGAGTACGTAGAGAGATTCTGAGTTTCACACATTAACACTTTAATTGATTGGAACCGGAAGTTCAAATTATGTACTGTAGAGCATGCGATCAAAGAATTTTACCCAAGTGATACGTTTGAGTTCATAGGCTAAGCAGCGGTTTCCAAACTTTTCAGTCACGGAACCCTTCAGAATTCATGTTATTTTCCGCGGAACCCTAACTGTAACCCAGATTTTTACTGACCATTGTGAAAACACAACGTTCTTCCCGCTTTCATCTATTCTTATTGCCTGGGTGTTTTGTATAGCCTAACACTAACGTAGTAGGTTTGGAAACAAAGAGAAAACATTTCAAATATACATACAGGCCTTTATTTTGGTACAAAAAATATAAACAATTATTTTAGAACAATGAAAATTTGATTTCCATCTAATTTCTAATGTCATAAGTGAAATTGTCTCATTTTCGTTCTTAAAATAGTTTTGAAATCGGGCTTTATGTCCGACATCTGAATACGTAAATCTGGGGCAGCATTTAACTTAGGCCTATTCCTAAATTTGTTTTTGGTGTAAACATAAGCACACAAACCTGCTTCGCACCGATAGGTGGACACGAAGGGGAGCAGAGCTCGGATAGCCTTTTCGGCTACTGACTGGTATACGTCCATCAGTCCTACCCAAAAGTCATTCAGCGGCACTAAGTCAAATTTCCATTTAAAAGCGGAGGTACATTGAATTTCAATAAGATCTTCATAGTCAGGAACGGGCATGTGAGGTTTACTTCGATTGGCAAATGGATTTTGCACCCACTCGATGTCCTTTATTATGCTGGTATCTGGGAAGTACTCAGTCAAAGATTTCGAAAGATTAATTAAATGCTCACAAATGTTTTTGTGCACATCAGCTTCGATTTCCATCTCATTTTCACTTTGAATGCTTTTCTCTCCTGGCACAATTTCTAAGTTTTTCTAATTTACACTTTCGATCCAAAAGTTGATTTTGGTTTTGAATTATATTATTTTGTCTCTGAATGTGAACGTGTTTATATCTTTACGCTGCAAAGATGTAGTAACTTCATTCATTTAACCGAATATGTCAGCGAGGTAAGCACATCGCATGAGCCACTTCTCGTTGCGTAAAAATTCAGCATGTTTGCTAGACGCGGATAGGCCTTCTTTCCCTATGAAGAAAACCAGAAGCTCGTTGCGTAGCTCAAAAAGACTGGCTAGGACATTGCCTCTTGAAAGCCATCTAACTCCTGTGTGCATTAAAAGCGATTGATGTTGACTTCCCATTTATTCCCAAGCCTTTGCAAAAAGTCTGCACTGGAGTGGGCGAGACTTACACAATTGACAATTTGTACAGCCTCATTAAGAACGTCCTTTAAGTCAGGTGGAATGTTCTTCGCCACAAGGGCATGTCGATGCAAGATGCAATGGCTACTGTTACAATTTGGCGCTATATTTTTTAAATTCTTGATACCGTTCCTTTCAATTTTCCCACCATCACTGCAGACCCATCGCTGCATACGTTAACCCACTTTTCCCAATCAAGATCATGTTTACGCATGTAACAATCTATGATTTTACATATTTCTTCCCCAGTTGCATTGGTCTCCAATGGTGCGCATAGAAACAAATCTTCTTCCATACATTCTTTGAATGGATGACTCACGAAAACAAGCAATATCGCACGATCGGCGACATCTGTACTCTCGTCCAGTTGCATTGAATACGCTTTACAATTTTTCAGTCTCTGAATTAATTCATCTTCGATATAGCGTGCGATTTTATGTATACGGTCGGATACAGCGTTGTTATAACATTGGATCTCCGAAACTTTTTTCGCCGCTTCCACTCCAAGCACACAGCCGACTATTTCTTTATCACAAGGTTTGATGAGATCCTCTGCAATTGTATGTGGTTTCACAGTACGGAAAATCATGTAACTTAAGAGAAACGATACTTCAGTTGCATTTTCATTATCAGTTTTGCATATTTCTCTAAGCAAGCCACAGCGTCATCGTGGACTTCCTTGTGGGTTTTGAAAAAACTGACGTCCTTTCCCTTTAGGTGCGGGTGGTTTGTTTCTAGGTGTCGTTTAAGCTTAGCGGGTGCCAACGAACTGTTAACGAGAATTTGGTTGCAAATGATGCATTGCCCTTCCGGATGCTCTCCATTGCCAATAGGAATAAATCCGAAAGATAAATAAGTTTCATCGTATTTCCTTTTTTTTTTCGAAGATTTTAAACCTCCTCGTGTGATCCTGTCACTAGTTAGTGTGTTCGCTTTTTGACCATCAGTGGGATGTTCCATCGCAGTTGTGCCCTAAAATAAATAAAGAAAGAAAGGGCAAACTACAGGCTGACTCAATTTGTGAACAGAAAAAAATATCTAATATCCTTGAATTTTTACACACCAAACTGCAATGAGGAGCATAGTCTTGTTCTTGAATCTCATCAGGTCCAGATGACAGTGTCTCAGTACTATTTTTGGCACCTGAAAGTGAACCCGTCTGGAGCCAGTTATCCATGGCGTTAGTAGCTTCATGAAATAGTCGGTAAACAATTAAGTACATACATAAGTAGATTTATATCTATCTGTTTAATAAAGCGGTTATATCGTCATATCCCAAATGTTATTTACCTCAAAAAATGTAGGGTACCTTTCAAAATAACGTTTTTGATGTTTGACAAAACTAATAGAATGTTAAAATGATTGCCAGTGGTTTTCTCTACAAGAATGTACTCAACCGAAGTGTGAATCTTGTTCCGCCTTTCCATAGTGATGGCTCAAAATCAAATTTGTCCAGTTAACTCTACAAGAAAGAAAATAGGTATCCAAAAATAAATGTGGATTCAATGTGTAAAATCGACTAAATATTAATCACTCTTGTTCAGGTTGAAAACGTTGGCGATTAGGTGCTTGGATATTACACGAACTTCACCTACCTTCGCATTAGAGACATTCTGATAGTTAGCCTCGTGTGGTTTTATTTTAAAATCAGTTTTACATTTGATTTTTAAGATTTATCACGGAACCCCTGCGATGCCTTCGCGGAACCCTAGGGTTCCGCGGAACCCAGTTTGGGAACCGATGAGCTAGTGTATATAAACAATATCTCAGTTGTATATACGGAGCATAAAACAGAACCATATTCAAGTAGTTCATTTGAGCAAAGCTTGTTGGAAAATAAATCTTAAAAAAAAAATGTAATTGCGACTCAAACAAATTCACTTATACAGGGTGAATCATAATTCCTGTATCAAACTTCTTGGGGTTGTAGAGGGGCAAGGCTAGTAAACTACAGAGGTTGCCTCAATATGGAGCTCTTTGGCGAGGGGATCGCGGAGGGAAGGGAAAGGACATGACGTCACACGTTTCCTCGTAGCGCGCGAGGCGCGAGATATGCAAGGAAAGTTAACTTTCCCACACATTATATTGTGTGGATTGCAATGGTTTAAACATGTGTTTTAAGCCCTTTTGTTTATAATCATGCCAGGCCAAAGATGTGCTGTGGCAGTTTGTCACAGTTATTATAAAGCTGGAAATGACTTGTCGTTTTTCACGATGCCTAAAGACACATGCGTTCGCAATCAGTGGATTGCTGCATGTAAGCGAAAAGTTCATTGTAACCCTCAAACAAGTAGGATAGCCTATGTTCCCTCCACTTTAAGAGTGAAGACTTCGAATTAGACTACAGGGCCGAATTGCTTAATATAAAGCCAAGATTTCCAAGGAATCTAAAACCAAATGGTAAGTGAGCCTAGCTGGCCTACTCTTAAGTTTTGATGACCTGCTAGGATTATTTTAAAGCTGTTAATATGTTTGACATATTTCGTACATGGTATCAGGGGTGTATATACAATTTTTTTTCGAGGGTGGGGGGGGGGGGGGGGCTGACTATCGCGGAAAATTGTGAGTACTTAATGAATTTTCTATTATAGCCTATGGAGTATGAATGGAAAATATCTCAATGGGCTACTTGTCAATTTATAAAGTAGAAAGGTAAACACTCGTTTTCTTTTACAAATTGATAATTATTTCTTAAAAGTAGACTACTGTGAAATACATTGTATGTTGTACCCAAGTTGGCTTATTTCGGGGGGGATCTGGAGCCCCCTCAGCCCTCCTCCCCCCCCCCCTTATATACGCCCATGCATGGTATTATGTTTTTGGACAAGATGGAAAATTTCATGAGTAATTCTCTTTGTATTGGTAAAAATTCTTTGCAAATATTCCAAAAAGCAGTCATCATTTCAATAAAATCCCTTCGACTTCTGTACCAAGATATGGCCCGTAGGCATAATACAAAGTACATTCTCACACATAGGCTAAATCAAGATGCACTGGAAAACCTCTTTTCACAATTGCGAACCCGTGGTGGCTTAAATGATCATCCTTCTCCCCTTGACTGCATTTACAGACTGAGGATGATTATTTTAGGAAAAAATCCAGGAGTTGTTCAAAAGCAAACAAACACTGCTGATCCAGATTCAGATGAATATGTAGTTGCTAAAGCACTAAACAAAGCTGTCATAGTGTCTGAATCAAGTAACGTGCCTCCAGAGTCCTTCATTGCCAATATCATGGAACAAAGTGAGGAAGATGGCAAGGCTTATGTTGCAGGATATGTAGCCCACAAGTTCCAAAATAAATTTCCACAGCTTGGGAACTTAACCTATGGAATGCAAACTCAACACGACTATGCATTACCGACTTGGATTAAACACTTGTCATACGGTGGTATGACCGATCCCTCAGAAACATTGCTAAACCAGTTCCGGCACATTTCAGCAAAATTCGTCACATTTCACGGAAAATACGGATTTCAACGAGGCACGATCGTTCTAAGAAGAACGACAGAATTTGTGTCGAGAGAAGTTCCTGACGTACCGTCTGGTGGGGTTGAGGCAGCTGTGATAACAATTTTCTTCATCAGATTGAAACATTCCAATTCTATCTTGCATAAGTGAAGTGGTTATTGGAAGTCACTAACACCCTCGATTCTGCTACCGAGTCTAGGCGAATTTCCAAGAAATTATAGAAGATCACTACATAAAATGTAAGTAGGCAACATTTAGTTATTTTTTCACCCATTTACCGATAATTTCATGCGAATTTACTGTTCTTTGCGTACTCAACAGCTGTTGTTGACAGTTTCGTTACGTTCCCCACATGGCGCGTTTGGTATCTTGTGACGTCATCCGCCTTGTGAGCGCTGATTGGTGAGTTAAAATTGAGGCAACCTCTGTAGTTTATAAGCCTTGGTAGAGGGGACTATGCCGATAACATTTCGATACCAAATTAGTTTCACTCGATTGCACATCTCCCACTTCACTAGAGACACGTATGCACTGAAAGAGTTATTCCACATAGTGACCCTGCTGTTCTTTAACGTGTAACTGCGCAACATGTCATACACACGTCCCACAAGACGCGTGGAACAAGATCTTCCGACTCTACAAGAGTCTCATAAAAGAGGTTCTTAATTAATTATTGTACAACACTTTTGTTGTATTGTTATTGTTTTAAGGGGAGGAACAGCAACGTTATCTGCCACGCACCACACTTTTTTGTAAATACATATTAAGAATAAAATGAAGAATCTTCAAGTAATATCATGTGTAATATACAATTTATATAAAGATTGATAAGACTATCGCTGACCAATTTGGTGTCACGTTTGTTGAGTCCGATATTGACGCCTGCCATCGGCTACCACAAAGCAGAGAATGTCTTTCACCTCCTTTACTAGTCAAATTCTGCAGCTGGCTAAAAAAGAGGCAATTTTAAAAGGCAAAAGGTCCAAAGCCAACCTGAACTCAAGTGATGCTGGAATCAATGCAAGGGCTAGGCCTATCTACATAAACGAGCATTTGACGCCATCTGGGCAAGATCTGGTCATACGGAAACAAGCCTGGTGTTCACCCAATTCTGAGTCTAGCTGTGCAGTGACTCTATTGAGCAGGGCTACAGAGAGGATCTTGTAGGTAATTGGTAACAAGGAAATACCCCTATAATTGTTGAGGTCTGTCTTACTTCCCTTCTTGTGAAGGGGATAAATCACAGCAGACGTCCAACCTTCGGGTAGGGACTCTGTTGCCCATAGGTCCTTTATGATCTGATAGATGTTCTGTAAGTACTGGCCATCTGCATGTTTCCATATCTCGGCTACTATGCCGTTTTCACCTGGAGCCTTGTTGTTCTTGAGACCATTCGAAATGATGTTCATTATTTCTTCTCTTTTAGGCGGTTGAGAATCAGGGTTCCTGTGCGGAGGCTCATGGAAAATAAGCTTTTCATTAGGTTCCTCTGCATTTAGTAGCAAGATGATTGTATTAATAAAAAGTATCATAAAATGGTCTTAGTTGTGTTTGACATTAACCAAACATAAAACATCACAACAAATTGGTTGAAAAAGTGATGCCAGATAGCCTTAAAACTATAATTCAGCACCAAATTATACAAAAGTTTCCCGGGGAGAACCCCGGACCCCTATTCTTTGGGACATATACCATCAGGGGAAGATTTAAAGGGGGGGGGGAGAAGGGGGCGAGAGCCCCCCCCCCTTCCCCCTGGACAAATTTTACTTATATCTTTGAATGTTATTAAAACATTTTTTGGTTACTTGCATTAAAAGCCTGGAAACAAATCTTGCAATTTCATAGATATCACTAAACATGGAACTCGAGGCTCTTGAAATATTAATATTTACAGACCTTTGAACGTGTAACTACATATTATAATGACATGTAGATCCATTTGCATATTAATTAACGTTTATGCTCTTGAAGAATATCTAGGCTAAGAACGGCTGATCCAAGAAGTCTCTTTACCAGTAAAACAATTCAAAATTCTCTCATATAATGCTGCGGTGAGGAGATATAGAAGACCACAGTGTCTCGCGTAAACAAAGCCAAGGAATTCAGCTGTATGTTTGATGAAACAGTGGATGGGTCCCATATTTCTCAAATGTCACTTATTCAGAGATACGTTTGGAATGAAGCGGGCAACGTCAAGGTTAGATAAGATTTTGTGGGATTTCTTGACATTATAAAAGCTGATTTTGGACCTTGAAAGACATTCGTCAGTCTCAGTGGCGGGGTTAGAACCCCCCATTGGAAAATCGGCAGGTTGTGATTTGTATCTGTGGTGATGTACTTTTGTCGCCTTACGGCCCGGGTCCCAATTTGTGGCTACGCACGTCTTCATGACAACGTATAAGCACAGTCTACCTACAGATCGCGAAGCTTGGTTCATATTTTTCTACCGCCAGACCAGGGCGAATAGAGTAATAAGTGGTGGAACTCCGGTAGTAGACCATTTCCGCCGCTAAATGGTACTAGCGTTCTTTGGCCTGGACGGCAGGTGGACGGCCAGTCTGCCTCGTTGTTTATTAAAAGAAGTATTGCACTATTTGATACGAATCAATTTGTGAATAATAGAAACAAATCTTCAAGGAAATACGAACATATTGATATCTGTGCTATCCAGAACACACTGAAATGCATTTCTACGTAAGAAGAGAAGAGCTTACCTCTAAACAGAAGAGACCATTATTTTTGTCGCTGATTATGAAGACGATCTGGATCTCAGTTTCCTGGACATTTCTTTTGCCCGGAATATGAACTGGCATTTAATGTAATGAAACACTATCATACGGAAATATCCTCTGAGCAGCACACATTTCGGAGCACAGGAAGTTCACAGATCATATCCACACAATCTGAAAATATATCACCCCACAACGCGCCTTCTTGCTCCAACTTTGTCTCCACTACTACATCTACACGTTTCATCACGTGAATCAAAGATAAGGACGGGTATTTGAGGAATTTAGATTCCTTTTCTCCAAAGTCTCTCAGCTTGGTGAGGATACATAGGCTACATCACCAACAGCATTGATTCGGAATCACTTTCCAATGACCTCCCACATGGCTGCTGTGAATGTACGGTGCACAATTGCTATTGCCGATATTTTGTAAAATTGGCAAGGTATTATTTTGTCAAATTCTGGAATGAAAGGTTTCAAACCCACAGAAAAAATACGAAGTACCTACAATTGAGCCATTTAAGACCTTAAGATCCTTTTATACTTTTCGTTTCACAAACACACTGGTATTTTTACTTTTTAACTATAATGTTAACGGAATAACTAGCTTTTGATATGGTTAAGAATTTGATATATTATACTCATACTATCAACCCGCCCCGGCTTCGTCTGGTATCTTAAAGGGGTCACTCTGTGTAAGCTTAAAAGGAGCACGGACGGTAGGTCTCAGACACAATTCAGAAAAGCCGAGGTGAACAGCGATACTCCAAACACTTATAGTCTACTCTTCTCTGAAGTCTTAACTCAACTCGACTCGACAGTTAATGCTGGCCGAAGCTGTGGTGATGGGCTCGCTCGCTAGCTCGTAAACTCGCTCCGAAGCTAGTAATTTCAATTTCCACTGAATGGAGATTGTTGGAAGAAATTAAAACGTAAAATCACTTGGCGGTGTATTAAAGACAAAAATATGCTGCCGCAGACTTCCTTGTAGACCTTTTCATGCTGACCAATTCTTACACTCATTGTATATGGATATTTTTAACGGTTTACCCAGCGTAAGCTTAAAGGGCGCATGAACGGCACGTTTTCCTTCGACACGATTCACTGAAATCGTTACTGCTCGGCTTCCTATGGCCGTAAATGAATGTTTTCCTACAGAAACCTTCCTCGAGAAATTCTTTACTGAATGGAAAAACCGCATCATAATCCATTCAGTGGATTTAGAGATTATCCGTTACATCCAGGAATCGTGGACTTGGTTTTATGTAGAGATGCCAGCGACTATCATTAAAACAAATACATGAATTTATAACTAGTATGGACTACGAATTCTAAGTAAGACTCATTAAATACGTCATACAACTGCACCTAGGGATATTTATAGAGGACTGAACTAATAAAAACAAAGCATTCTTTTTATGTTTCTCTGAATTAAAAGTGTACAGTATATCAACATTGTGGCTTTTTTCTGTAGTAGTTGGTGATTTAACGTGACTTATGTTTACAATGGAAATAATCACTCAGGTGAGTTAAAATTCAAAAAGCCCTTGCAAAAGTGAAATCATCTGCTCCGCGAATAACGTGCTCAAGGCAGTTGCCAGCTTGCTGGCCGCCGCGAGCGCTAGTGTCGCTTCACCTACAAAGAGGATGAAATTTCGTAGCGCAGCGATCTTCGCGACTGTGTATTTTTGACTGTGGTAATAAAACTCCGTCCTCCCAGGTTTGCCATTCTAACTTTTCCCTCGCGAAATAACTTATAGCTTATTTCAAACTGAGGCTAGCGCCAAATAATTTTGAATCCCCCACAGCGGGACAATATTAGCTTTTTATTCTTTTCTTGGCGGGAGAGAAGTTATATGTAAATTAGTCAATTTTTTATTAAAAATAACGCGATTATATAAAGACTTAGACAATTCAAAATTCTCTCATATAACGCTGCGGTGAGGAGATTAAGAAGACTACAGTGACTCGTGTAAACAAAGCCAAGGAATTCAGCTATATGTTTGATGAAACAGTGGATGTGTCCCATATTTCTCAAATGTCACTTAGTCTGAGATACGTTTGGAATGAAGCAGGCAACGTCAAGGTTAGATAAGATTTTGTGGGATTTTTTCGACATTATAAAAGCTGTGTTGGACCTTAAAAGATATTCATCAGTCAATTCAGGCTCAGAGATAGAAGATGGGAATTATGAAAACCATTCGAGCAATGAATCTGAACCGACGGTGACAGGTTTGATACTCGGCGAGGTAGTGATTAGAAAGTTAAAGGATCATGGTTTGAACCTTAATAACTGTGTTGGCATAGGAACCGATGGAGTTTCCGTGAATATTTCCGAAACCGTTGGAGCAGTACAAGAGATTCAGAAAGTTGTTGTTAATGCAGTAAGATGTCCTTGCTACAACCACCAACTTAACTTGGCTATATATAAAAAAAAAACAAAAAAAAAAAAACAAGGTCCTGTCTGTAAGAAATACATTCGGTATTTTGACAGAAATTATATCATTCTTTTATGCTTCTTCAAAACGAAAATAATATGGTTCAGAAAAATATTCTTCATGGCCAACTGATTGACCTTTGTGAGACAGAATGGGTGGAATGGCACGATGCTGTTTTGAAATTGTCAGCCAACATTGAAAAAGTCAGTTCTACACTCGAAATTGTCTCCAGTTGGTCAGACGTTCAAGGGGATGCGTCATCACCTAAGGCACAATGTTTGTTGTCCAGCATAACCGACGAGGAATTTATTGTACCTTTGTGCTGTCTTAACGAAGTTCTAGCCATTACTCATTACTTGAGCGTACTTTCTCAAACTGAAAACCTAGATTTCAAGTCAGCATCTGATGCAGTATTCAGCGTGATATCCATCTTTGTCAGGAAAGGAATAATATAGAAGAAGACTTCAGCAGCGAGTATGAAAAGTGCAATATAATTGCAACAGTGTTGGCTGTAGAGATGAGGCTTCCGAGATCGTAGAGACAAAGAAACCGACAAAATGCACAATTCACTACTACTGAAGAATATTTTAGGAGGAATATCTATATCCCCTTGCTGGACTGGATGATCAACAATCTAAAGATAAGATTTTCTGATGAAGCCCTTGACATCTACAAGTTAAATATGTTTCTACCTCAAAATGTTGTTAAAAACTGTATTACTAATCTTGATACTCCAGACCAAAATGAAGTCCTGAAGTCGGTGACTGAGAAATATGCCACTTTGTTTCAAATATAAGAGTAAGTGATGTATAATAATAATAATAACCCCTTGCACTACAGCCCATGAAGGGCCTAGGCCTACCAAGCGACTGCTGCCCAGCCATTTGGCCTGCAGATTTTGGGGTGTCATGTGGTCAGCTCATCGGGTCCCCTCAGCCGTTAATCTTGGTTTTCGTGACCGGGGCGCTGCCTCACGGTCAGACAGCTACTCAATTGTCTTCACGAGGCTGAGTGCACCTCGTTCCAGCCCTCACGTCAGTTTCTAAAATCCCTGACGAAGCCGGGAATCGAACCCGGGGCCTCCGTGTACGAGGCAGGCACGCTACCCCAACACAATGGGGCCGGCTAATGAGTGTTGTATACGAAACTAAAAGCTGAATATCTCCATTGGTCAACAAAATGAAATATGAAAATGGACAATGGAGGCATCATCCCATCAACTGTGTCTAGTGCGTTCGAGACATGCCACCCAGTTTTATTTCCATTGGTGAAGACGATGCTCAAAGTAATACCGGCATATCCTGTAAGCATCGCATGTGCCGAATGGTCATTTTCGACTCTCCGTCTCCTGAAAACATACTTGAGATCGACGTTTACAGAAACCAGACTCAACAGATGGGCTCTAATATTCATCCATAGAGACATTCCTATTCATCACAATAAAATCCTTGATAGGTTTGGACAAGAGAGCAAAAAATAATCCACAAGCTTATTGTAAGATGAACTTCAAGAAGTGAGCAGTCTGTATTTATACTAAATATAAATATAATGATTTTGATTAAATGGTGTATGTCAAGAAAATTTGTGTTTTTGTTGTTGTAAATCCTCAGATTTCAAAACATCAAAGTTATAAACTTTTGAATAATTTGATTCATCTTGCTGTTACATATACAAACATATAGACTGTAGCAGCAACCCTTACTGGACCAACAAACAGTTGTCTCCAGGTAGTAGAAATGAAGTTCCTCCGTTCTTGCCTTCAAAAGACGAAAATGGACAAAATAAGGAATGAGGATATCCCACAACAACTGGGATTGGAAAGGAGCCTGCTGGAGACACTCGAACTCAAGAGGTTGGGATGGTATGGTCACATGAAGAGGATGGCTCCCCACAGGATACCTCAAGTGTACTTTGGCCAGAGTGTCCCCGGGAAGAGACCAAGAGGAAGACCTTGCGATGTGTGGGAGTTGCAAATTTATAAGGACCTTGAAGCTAGAGATAAGAACTGGCATCAAATACAAGAACAACAGTTATGGATGGACAGGACAAATTGGGAGACAGCTCATTTATAACCGCACCCGGTTTGCTGGAGCGAAGAAACGATGATGATGATGATGATGATCTAGCTGTTTTACATTAAAACATACTTAAGCTCCTGAGGAAAACATTAGCTTCACACAATTTCTTGCTCAAATACTGTATAGTACCAAAATATAAAGGTTGTGTTTGAAAGAATACTACAAATTGTATAACCTCTGTAAAAATAGTTCTAAACCATTCGTATTAGAGCTATTGCAATAAATAGTAGGACTTACAAAACTGAGATAATTTAGAATACAATAAATATTTCACTTAAAATGGCTAATACCACGAAAATATTTCCAAATTCGCAAAACAGTTTCATACAACTTTTGATTGTTTCTTTATTTTAAATTGTTAACATTTATTTTTACCCAAATATTTCACAAAAAGAATCACTAATTTGGGCCTAAATTTTGCAAAATATTCTGGGGGAGTTTCCACGCACCACCTATTGGCTTGGGGGTATTCGAGACCTCCGGTGTGTCCGCCCACCCATAATCTTGCCTAAAATCTGCCATTGAATAACATGCACCCTAAACCCGTTTGCCCCCCCCCCCCCTGAAATTGTACACTATATACGCCCCAGCATCAATAAGCCTACATTTATCACAATTTTAAAACTATCCGTCACACACTCCCTTCTTGCCGCTGTCTACCTATGTTGGTTATCGTGTTGGAATTTAGGATGGTCTTTGACAAGCTGTTTCACATAGTTTAACCTGGTCCCTTCTCGTCAATGTGTTTTCATCTAATTTCGGTGAAATGAGAGAATTATAATTCCTTCCTTATACTGTTTCATTTCATAGAGAAGCCGCCTCGTCTACCATCGCATGTATTTTATCCCGAGGGACAAGTGATTCTGCAGCCAAGTCGAATAAAGCTACTCAGTGCTTTTTGAGCCGTATATTTTCACTAAACAGCTATGCAAATGCGGTGAACTGGTGATTTTTATTGCTACTTACTTGCCCCTTAATGCCGCTTTTATGCCATATTTGGCAGCCCCTTGACCGGAAACTGTCACTTAGGCTAAACCCTTACCTATGCCCCAATTAGGTACCTGTATATCCTCTGAGGGAACAGCGATTTGGAACAATGAATGTAAGTTGCTAGCCATGTCGGTACCGTACCCAGATACCGTACCGGTAAATTGATCATCAAACTAGAATGTTACCTGGCTGCCTCGTTGCACAGTGGCTAGCTTTTGGCTGTCACTGCGTAGGCCCGAGTTCTATTCCCGGTTCTGCCACAATACATTAAATTCCGGTCTGTGGGATCGTGAGGCAGAACTCCGCCATGCGTGGTTTCCCACTTCTTCTCAATGCCAATGCTGGGGTAGTACCTAACCGAGGGCCACGGCCGCTTCCTGCCATAATCCTACCTCAATTACAAATAGGCTACACACACTGGTTCAGGCTTCACAGAGTTGAGAAAAATACTCCCAAAATGTATGTTTATACAAAATAAACAATACTCACAAGTATTTCAGATACAAAATATCGGTACTCTTATAAATGTCTGGAATATACAAAATAGTAGGTCTACCGGTATTTAAAAATACTATTTAAAATACAAAATACTTTCTTCCTTTCAGACTATACAATATAACAATAAAATATTACTGTCATTATTGACCTGAGGTATGTTTGTAGGTTGCAATGTTCAGAGAGTTCACATAACTGAACATCCATTTCGTGCACGCACTCTTCACGAGTCTATAGGATGAGCTAAATTTCCATCTGAATCATCGAGCCTTGCTGAATGTTCGACCATATTATTTTCACCATGGAACTTCCTGACAATATGGCAGGTGTTTAACAGAACTTCCTTCTGTAGTTAAATGTTTATCTGCGGATGCATATTCAATATTGATAGATTACTGTTGAGAGTTTTGGTTATAACACCAGTACACGGTACAATTATTGGGATTGTAGCAACCGACTCAATTTTCCACATCTGCCTTATCTCAATTGCCATCTCTATGTACTTAGTTATTTTAGTAGCAGCTGTTGTTTGGATATTTTGTGTGATGGAAAATGCGATATCTATCAGTTATGCCTCTCTGTGTTTCTTATTCATGACAATGATAACTGGCCGGTTGTTACTGAACTGCAACATCTGCCACAATTCCTCTGTCCCAGTAGAGCTTGTGTTCTTAACATTAATATTAATATCGTATGGCCGACGTTACCCGATGGAAATCTTTTGAGCTAGGCGCTCTACCCTCCCATTTCGATGCGGCGAAACCGGGATTTTATTGGGTAATCGGTGGCTGTGACATTATTACTATTATTGTCGCTCAGAGACGTGGGCTCAATCCGCACCGCCCTTGAAATGGTCCTCCGTGGTTTCCCATTTTCAAGTCCAAGCAAATGCCGGGACAGTATTTTTTAATAGGTCAAGGCCGCTTCCTTCCAATGCCTTGCCTATTTTCATTCTTCACTCATTTGATCTTTTATTAACTCCTATCATGAGGTGGGAGTCAGTTCGGGCATCCGGCCGTAAAATCACCCTTTACAGGGAAGAGAAAATCACGGAAACACATCCCCGACCCCGTTGAAACGGGATTAATAAGAGGTAGACATACATATGATTTTTAATTTTTTTATTATCATCATTTCATAACGTAGACAACTATCCGAGGCAATTTAAGAGATTCAAGTTTCGAATTCTGGCCCTGACAGCGGCCATCCTCGGTGTGATGTTTGGTAGGAAAAATGCTGGAATGGTAACATACTTTACTTCAAGTTACGTGACATCTGCTCATTTCTGGACCACAATAAATATAGCCAAGAAAACTACTACAGGCACTACACAAACATAGGTTATCACACAAATTATCACACACAAATACATGATCAAGATTTACCAATAACAACTGCCATACTGTACTTATTACTCGGCGGCTCGTGGCGCAGTAGCTGGCAAGTATGGCTGCGATCTGAGGTTCTGCAATGGTTCTATGCTTTCCTGCGGCAGAGTATGCCTGTCCAATTTGGATAATTCAACACATGCCAAAAGGTGCATGTAGCTCTCAACGACACCTGCAGAATTATAACAGGTTGCTTGAAAGCCACTCCAGTTCAATGGCTTTACCACCTCCTGTTTGAAGAGAAATAGCTGCGAACAAAGAATGAAAGACAGTGGAGCAGGAAAGAACACATCCTCTGTGTGGGCATGAACCGCACCGGCAACGACTGAAGTCATGAATGAGTTTCCTTAGAACATCGAAGGAACTTCGAACCACTGATGTAAAAGCTAGGTTGCAACTGTGGAGGGGTACGATCCGCCTTCCCCCTGGTTGAAAAATAGTCTCTGAATCCTTATCTCCTGGCTATGACGAGGAATGAATAGACTGAGATCTGGAGTTGGCAGATCATAGGCTAATTTGGCAAGACTTGTCAACACCGATCAAGATAATATTCAATGTGACTGTGGAGAAAACCAGACTGTTCATTATATGTTTCAATATCGACTGTGTTCAGCCTCCTGTACGGAAGACGATCTTCATCAAGCAACAGAAAAATCACTGGAAGTGGTCAAGATTTGCGCAACTATAATATAACTGTGTATAATATGTATATTTCTGATACGAGAATAATAATAATAATCCCTGTGGTCAGAGTTCGATTACCAGCTCTGCCTGAGGGCAGGAGCGGGGTCCACTCAGCCTCGTGGGGCAAGTATGAGCCTCGGCCATTCTGGAAGTGGTTTTCCGTGGTTTCCCACTTCGACTTCAGGAGAATGCCGGAAAGCTTCCTAACTTTAGAACACGGCCGCCTCCCTCCTAATCCTCACCATAATAACATTCATTAATACAGCCATCACACTACACAGGTTATCAGACAAAATAACACACACATACCCAAGTACACGGGGATAAATGAACGCGATGTCCACGCCCCTCAAATGAAACAACAAGGAAGTAACGTAATGATTGGAAATACGGAAAATTCAGTAACGTTAAATACAGGGTCTGATAACCTCACTGTTCCGTCCTTTAAAACAACAATCATTCAAGCTGCTATAGCCAACATTCTCATTGATAAGGACAAGAGTTATGGTGTTTGAAGCCACTTCCAGTGTTGCCTTAGTAAACATTCTCATTGATAAGGACAAGAGTTATGGTGTTTGAAGCCACTTCCAGTGTTGCCTTAGTAAACATTCTCATTGATAAGGACAAGAGTTATGGTGTTTGAAGCCACTTCCAGTGTTGCCTTAGTAAACATTCTCATTGATAAGGACAAGAGTTATGGTGTTTGAAGCCACTTCCAGTGTTGCCTTAGTCATCACGATGATTTAATTGTGTTGACAGACTGAATAGCATCAAACATTCGAAGGACAAGAGTATTAATTATACCTATCCGTTTAGGAGAAAGTGGCTATTTAAATGCCTGGTGGTGAAAATGGGAGACCAATAAAACAATTTACCGGATGGCCAAGGAGGGATTCATACCCACATTCTCCAGCAAGGCACGAGATAGCGCGTTAGCTCTCGGTCCCCGTGGTCGAGTTACTTTTCCTATTCAGTATAGAAGCCATCTCCATGTTATATTTTCCAGTGTTGCCAAGTTAAATTCTTTGAGGTGGTTACTTACCTGTTGCTCAAAGGCTGTCTTGTCTTCTTCCTCTGTATCCTTGGGGATGATTTAATCAACTGGGCACTTCCCAAGACAAAATACGTAGCGAGGCGCAACAAACGCGGTAAATTTAATTTGAAAATGAGGTGTACAGGAAATCTGAGGACGTCTCATTATACCATAAGATCGTGTTTTATTTTAAGTATACAGTACCTAAAATTAAAAGTTAAACGTATATATTGACGGAATGGTTGTGCAATGGCCTAGGGCAAATACCCAGATTAATTGTCTGGCAGTGGACATTGTTCTAGTGACACGTAGATGTCACTGGGGCTATGGCACTGAAGAGCTATTAATTGAAGACTGGTTGTCCTCCTAGTTAGTGCTTACGTTTTGTGCGTATTTTATAATATTTGTACTATTCATTAATTTCAGATAGTTCATCCAGCAATGCCTACATGGCGCCTACTTTTTTGCGTGTATTTTTTGAGGGGTGGGGAATATTTTGGTATTCATTTACGGTAGTTCAGCCAGCACGTCCTAGATGGTGCTCACTTGTTTGCATGTATTTTTTTTGTGTGGGGGGGGGGGATCTTTTTGATATTCATTCATTTATTGTAGATCACCAGATGGTGCTTTTTAATGCATATTTTGGTCTGTGGTGGTAATCTTTGTGATATTTATTCAATTCTTCTCTCTTTGAATTTTCCTGTCAACCTCTCTTGGTCAAGACTTTTTCCCTTAGGACCCCAACGGTATTGGGGAATTATTAACTTTCACGTTCCTTGTCTTTTCTATTATGATACCCTCAGATGTACCTATTATCTCTTCACACTATCTCGTACCTACTGTAAAGCGTTCTGGATAATGCTACACCCTAACGGCTAGCAAGATGAGAAGTTGAGGAATCCGTGGATTATGGGTTCGCTTCCTTCTCCTCCATTTCAATGTCACTATGGGGCGGAATCTCTCCTCTCACGTTTTTCTCCATCGGAATAAATGCTTAGAACAAGAATTCTTAAAACAAAAACTGAATATCACTTGACTAAAATTACTTACAATAGAAAGAGTCTTTCCTGGAAATGCAAAATCCAACACTATACAGAAGTAATATTAGACACGAAGCTCTCTACGCTTCAGTTAACGGAAAATTGGAACTGAAAGAACATAAAATAATGAGAAAATCATTACGATCAAAAATCATAGATCGAGATCATCTTCCAAAACAAAAAGGAAAAATATATAAAAGTAAGTGCAAACTCACATGCGCAATATGTCTGCACAGAATCAAATTCATTGGGCACTCAGACTAACTTATAAAATTCACACATACCTGAAGAACAAAATAACTAGATCAAATTGGTGCAAACAGACTAAAAAAAATGAAAGAATTAGGATCGCGAAATGTACTTGATCGAACCAATAAGAAGAATATTGTACTAAAAAGGAGTTACGAGGATAATGAGGTAATGTCTAACCACCATATATGGTATATTCAACTAAAACAAATCCATTCGTTGAGTATAAAGGAATAAACCTACTGGGCAAAAAAATGCCAACTAATGTGGAATCCGCGTTGTCCTAAGAGACCCTTTCCTTATTGGAATCAACCTTAATCCGGCACCAGGCGCGTGGTTACTAGGGTCAGAAGTGGGCGCGTGGTGAGGTTTCTCTCACCAACGTGATAAATGAAGAAAGTCCTCTTATTAAATCAGTTTAAGATTTAATTGGTGAATTGTATTGTTACTTTACAACTTTACAATATTTTGGTTACATACACAGGGTATTTTACCGTGTCTATTTACATGATTACAGAACAGGAAAAAATAATTAAGTATTATTCAATATTTAATAATGTGGAAAAGCCGCAACATCACAATTGACAAAAAACAAATAAGCAAAATGGTAAACTGTTGTTCATTGAAACTGAGCAAAATCTAATAGGAATGTTCTATTTATCACTCACTGTCTTCACGTTGTTCACGCCCTCAGCACCTGAAACAGAGAACTGCTGGCGCATGCTCCTTGCACACTGATACAAGACAGTCTGCATAACATGTTTTGGTGTAACGATTTTTCTTCCTGGGACAGAAGCTGCATGTATTCCCATCACCATCCACTTGAGGTACTTCGGATGACACAGGCACTACAGAGTTACCCACGATCCTTCTTAACTATGATCGCTAAGGTGTAGGCAAGCATCCTATTGTTGCTCTCCTAGTGAGATGAGGCTTGCAGAGCTCCACTGCTAACTTCTGATGGAGTATTCTTGCACAGACATTTTCACAGTTAAATCTACATATGATGTACCTGTTTAGAGCACCAATATCAAGGAGTGGGTAGAAATTTCGTAATGGCCACTTGTTGGAATTCCTGGTAACCGTATAGAGACTCTTCAACCCATGCTCGCAGTCCACGCCACCCTTCGTCATATTATAAAATGTTAGGGTCACGGGTTTAGTCTGCTAGTGTGTTGTTTCATCAATGCATTCTCCTCCATGCATTGTGGAAGGTAACATTTTTTTTTTCTGTGTGACACATGTGAACAAAGCAACATGACTCTTCCATGAGCAAACATTCTTGAAAATGGTGGTCTTCCCTTTGTAGGTCATACTTACGAACTCAACAGGAATCTGTGGTTTGTTACTCTTTAGAGTTCCAACCAGTGTTAATCCGTGATTGTTTAGAAGATCCAGCGCTAGAGGAACTAGATGAGGAAAGTGTCTGTTGTCACATTCCTGCCAGATCTAGTAATGGGTTCAATGAGACGTTTCACAACTGCATGCACACTGTTGTCCTGGAGGTAGGGTCCTTGTGGCTATTGTCTCCCCAGATAAATCTCCATTTTGATAGTGTAGTAGACATGCGAATATATTTTGATGCCGTACTCATCCGGCTTGTTTGGTATGTAACATCGAGTAGAACATCTTCCCCTGAAAGATCCCAGCATTTCATCATCAGTTACATATTCATGAGGTGTCCAGTAGTCCACATATTTCACAACAAATTCTTCAAATAATGTCCGTATTGGAGCTAAATTGTCAAGTTCTTTTCTGTGCTGTCTGGTGTTGGTGTCATCAAAACGCAAAGCGCCTAGAAGCATACAAAAGCGTTTCTGAGACATGACCAAACGAAACCATTCTGGATCGGATCCATCATTGGCCCATATATCTTCTACATTCAAACGAGAACTTTTCAAAACAACCGGTAAATATAACAAACCTAATAGGGTTGACATTTCTTCAAAATCAGTATCACGAGCATCTCTTTCACGTGATTCCCATAAATATTTTTGCTAATTTCAGATTCATATAATACACAATTTCTTTTATAGTGTGTTCAGGGAAACATAAATGCCATGCTTCCATTGCTGAACTTAAATTTTGTGCTTGTCCTCAGACACCTGGTAGATGTCTAACGAAATTCCTATAACTAGTTTTATGTGTCATGTGTCGGTATTGTACACTCCACATGGCAACACCATCTTTCCCTCTGTATCGGTCTATTTCCAACAAAATGGTCAGAACTTGGAACATCAGGGTCTCTTTCTATTCCTAAAACCTAACTTTCGCTACTTTGTTCAATTCGTTCAATATTATCTATTTCATTATCACTGTCACTCTCCATCAAATCAGCAGAATCTTCACCCGCCTCTTTCCTCTTGTTCATCTGCTCTTCATCCATCCATTGTAACACTTTCCGTGCAGTCTCGTCACTCACAGTTCAATATACTTACATTCAGTCAATATATTTTTAGTATTCAACAATGCCAGAAATAGGAACGTAATGTTTTCCATGGCGTCCAATTTTTGCTGGGATTCGGACCCGTGATCATGTAATTCTCCGTGTTCTATGTCTGCGTTGTGTTTTTGGGATTTAGTAGCCTCCAGTGTGGTTTTTTGAGTGTGTCTTTCGTACCAAAAATACCATTGGTTAGTTAGTTTTTGGTACGAGTGTGGTTATGAGTTCGGACCCGGCTTGCTGTAAGGCCTTGGTATGACGATATCTATGCTATATATACCCTGGCACGTGTATCGTGTATTTGAAATGCGCCGATGAGAGTACGCATTCCTGTGAAGAGTTTGTGTGTTTTTGAATTCTTCTCGTAGTGTAATTTTGGAAGTTATGGGGTTCTGAACTTGGCGTAAATGAGTGTGTATGTCCCAATTCCGCCTGAAGTACTCTTAGCCTGTCTGTGTTAGCCAAGGTCGCCCATGCAGAGCGTGTTATCGCTGAGCGCAGCGGTATTGAATTACAATGGCGTGGGCACTCATTTGTTAGTTGTCTGGCTTCGTTCATGTTTCCGGCACGTGTGTGTGTGTCTGGTCTGAGTATTATCTCTGTGAAAGAACCTTTCACCGACTACATTCGTGTCCCCAAGTTTTGTGTTAATGTATATGCGTTAGTGGAACTGTCCTTTATTATTATATCCTTCCATATTGGATAATTACCCGACTTTGCACTCCTGGTATGCAGGAGTTTACGGGTTCGAGACCGTCTTTACCCAGAGTAATTATTTCTGGTACCATTCTAGGCTGTGTCTCCGGGCCAGTTGTGCCAAGTGTTGGGGTCGTATCCCGGTGCGGTCAGCGAGGTCCGAAGGCTATTTCTTGGCCTTCTTTCCACGTCTGCCAGTGGGATCACTTCCCTTCCTCTTGACAGTGTTCCCGCCTTTACGTGTGGGTGTGGGAGCTTTGCGTGTATGATATGCCTTCATACGGCGGGCGTGAATTGTGTCTTTAATGAGCTTGCGTCCATGGCGCACGTTAACGATATAGTTTAGGTCAGATACCTTTCTACAGACTTTGAAGGGACCTGACCACCGTGGCAGGAGGAACTCTGACACATTTTTCTTACGGGCGGAATTGGAGACCATAACCAATTGCCCGGGTGTGTATTCCACGGTTTTTCTATGCCGATCGTACCGTTCTTTTTGCTTTTTCTGGGACTCGGCTATGTTTTTTCTAGCGTCCATGCGAGCTATCTGTAAATGCTCTAGCCGGGCGGCATTGTCTGTGTGAGTGTCCTGTGGGATGCATATATTGTCAATGGGACTTCTGGGGGTGTATCCGTGCAATAGGAAGTGTGGAGAGTGTTTTGTAGCCGTGGATACAGAAGTATTGTAACTAAAAGTGATTGGCTGTAAATAGTCATCCCAGTCTGTCCCTGTATCCCCTGTGAATTTAGCCAGCGCTATTCCAATTATTTTATTCATACTCTCCGTGAGTCCGTTGGTTTACGGGGAAAACTCGTGGTAGTGTATGCCTTAATCCTGAGTATCTCCAAAAACTGTTGGAGCACTCTCGAGGTGAAAATAGTACCTCTGTCGGATAGTAAGGTTTGGAATAGGCCATATCGTGTAACTATGTCAAATAAGAATTCGGCTATGCTGTTCGTGTCTGCTTTGGGAACAGCCTTCGTAATCATGAATCGGGTGAGATACTCGGTGGCAACCAGTATATATTTGTTGCCTTTCTGAGATGTCGTAATAGGGCCTTTAACATCTATTCCGACTCTGTGAAATAGCTCTCCTACGGGAATTGGATTGAGTAGTCCATGAGGCTTGCCAGGCCTTGTTTTGAATCGCTGGCAAGTGCGACATGTCTTCACGAAGGTGTCTATGTCAGCCTTCATGTTTACCCAATAATACTTGTCACGGATTCTAAGGTATGTTTTATGCGTACCCAAATGTGCCCCTGCCATTGGGCTATTGTGGTGTCCGATCATGATATTCTCTTTAAATGACTCCGGAACCGCTATTGGTGCATTATCGTGCATGGCTGTGGGCTTAAATTTCAGTACCCCATCTTTGTCTAGAAAAAATCGCCTAGACAGCCTTGGAGTCCACTCTATCCAAGTTTTCTAGTGCCATTAGAATCTGTTTCAAGTACGGATCACGTTCTTGCTCCTGCTTGATGTTAACCACCGTCAGGGCAAAAGTGGGCATGTTGTCCCAGTCGTGGTCCTTACTGTCATCCGGGGGATCGGCTATTGGCAGCCTAGACAACCCATCTGCATCTAGGTGTGTAGCACCTTTCTTGTGTTTGACCACGAAGTTATATTCATACAAGCGGAATATGAACCTATTGAGCCGCGAATTTGGGTTTTTAAATTTGTCCCAAAAAAGCAAGCTCGCGTGGTCAGTCACTACCGTGAACTGGATACCATAAAGGTATACCCTAAAATAGTTCACTCCCCACGAAAATGCCAGCATTTCCCGCTCTGTGGCAGAGTATCTAGTCTCAACGGCCGTTAGTTTCCTGCTAGCGTAAGCCACGGGCCGTATGCGCCCTTCTGCGTCTTCCTGTAATAGGGCCGCCCCCAGCCCGTGCTGGCTGGCATCCACGTGTAGAAATGTGGGCCTATCACTATGGAAGTGTTGCAGTAATGGTGGTGAGGTCAATAGTTGCTTCAATGTGTTGAAGGCATCTATGTGTTCCTGTTGAATGCTGAAGGGCGTCTTTTCACGTGTGAGCTCGGTTAGGGGGTTGGCGATGTGCGCAAACCTGTGGATATACTTCCGGTAATACGATGCCAAACCAATAAAACTGCGCAATTGTTTCAAATTTGTGGGCATTGGGATGCCCGTTATTGCGTCAGTCTTAGCTGGGTCGGGAATAATGCCCTCTCTGTTGACAATATGGCCCAATATGTTAATCTGCTGTCTGGCAAATTGACATTTCGCAGGTTTAAGCCTTAACTTGGCCTCTCTGATCCTTGCGAAAGCCTCCTCCAAATGTACGATATGCTCGTCAAAGGTGTTGGAGAAGACCGTTATGTCGTCCACGTAGACTAATACGGAACGCCATTTTAGCCCTGAAAATGTCTTATCCACTAGCTTTTGGAAGGTTTGGCTGGCGTTACGGAGACCCATTGGTAAACGGGTGTAGGTATATAGTCCGTTCTCTGTAACGAACGCCAGCTTGTGCCTATCTGGTTCATAGACGGGGATTGAATAGAATCCGCTATAACAATCCATCGAACTGAACCAGCTAGCTCCACCGAGGGCATCCAAATAGGTGTCAGCCCTTGGTAGCGGATAACTGTCATTTTCGACTAGCTTATTGAGCCTCCGGTAATCAGTACAAAATCT
This sequence comes from Meconema thalassinum, assembly GCA_946902985.2. Classification (NCBI taxonomy): domain Eukaryota; kingdom Metazoa; phylum Arthropoda; class Insecta; order Orthoptera; family Tettigoniidae; genus Meconema; species Meconema thalassinum. The sequence continues at coordinate 126,165,699 of OX336397.1, forward strand.
ATGGGATCCGTCCCGTTTTTTGGTCAGCAAGACCGGGGCGCTGTAAATCGAAATTACGGGGACGATGATTCCTGCCTCGAGCATCTCTGTGATCTGAGTGTCGATGGCGTGTCTCTCCTTCTGGCTCACTCTGAAGGGAGGCTGGTGTACTGGCCGGTCACTGGTGAGTGTGACGTGGTGCTCAATAAGGTCTGTCACAGCGAGATCCTTCATCGAGTGGGCAAAAATATCCCTGTTAGTCTCCAGGAGCTCCGTGAGCCTTTTATTTTGCTCCGGAGTCAGGTCCTGTCTGTGATTCTGGTTGGCCGCCTTATCTGTGTGTGTGTGTGTGTGTGTGTTGGCTGATAGTGTGCAGTGCAGAGGCCTGGTGCTCGTGAATTTCTCGCTCCACTCGAATCCCATCCGTATTCCTGGTGTATATTATGGGATGTGTAGTGAGCCTCTGGTCATGCTTTAGGAGCATCTTACCGCTAGCGAAATTTATGCTAGCCTCATACTTAGCGAGGAAATCCATGCCAATTATGGCTGACGCAGAAAGATGTTCTATAACGAACATGGGGTGTGTTGTGGCAAACTTGTCTAGCCTAAGATGTATGTTTGCCACCCCCGCGTTTTCTAGCGTCTGAGCATTGGCCGCCACCAGCCGGATGTCTCCCGTGACATCGTGTATTTGGCCTTCGGTAACGTGTTTTCTATTTACACAACTTACCGCTGCCCCAGTGTCAATTAGGGCCTGCACTCTGTGGCCATTTATGTTGGCGTGTATCGTGAGGGCCGATACCTGAAATCCATTGCCCTGCACCTATGTGTTGTGTAGTGTGTATGTTGTTGTTGTTGCTACCGGCGTAACATCTGTGCTGGGAAGGCACGGAGCTGTCCGCTTATCGTACCTGGCACGCTTCGCCTCTCGGCTGACTTCCTGTCCCGAGTACTTTGGCTCGGTCAGCAAAGTGCGCTCACCAAGTACGTTGCCAGCTCTCTTAGCCGCTCGCGTTGTGGAAATAGAAGTCTGCTGGCGAACGTTTAATGCACTGACCGTTCCCAACTTTTGTGTAGGTGTGTTGTTGTTTCTTTCCTCTTGGGAAGGTGTGTCTGCGAATGTGACCCTGAGCTTGCCCTTGTTACCCCGTTTTTTGTTCCAGGCGGACGCGAGTTCGACTCCTATTGCTGGCTTCCCAGTGCCGAGTGAGCTCGCGTCCTGCGCCTGCGTGTGGTCACTTCCTACCCTGCGTTGTGGTGTAGGGGGTATGGTTTTCTGTTTGGAGGGTGTGGGTTTATTCTCAGTCTGTTTGTGCGTAATTAGGAGGGGTGTATAATGTCCCGCCTTAGGGTTCCCTGTAAAAAGTATGTGCAGGTCCCTGTCAAATCCCGCAGTTGAAAATAGCGGAGGCGAGTGCACATCAGTGTATACATGGATGTTGGCTTTAAGCACCTTGCCGAGAGCGGTCACCTCTACGGCACTGGCATAGGTGCCGTCCCTACCCATGTATTTTCTGTAATCCGCCCCGGTCTGGAATGGGTTTTCCCGCTCGTCCGACACAAAGTCTCGGTACTCTTTCCAGTTGGCCAGGATATGTATGACCGTTTTCTGTCTGTAGTCCCCATGATAATCCTCGGTATTCCGGACTAGGAAGCTCATGGCTCTAAACAGACAGTTGCCGTCTCCTTGCACGGGGTGTGTTTGGAAATGGCCCGGGGGCGGATCGTCTGCCTTAGCTTTAGCTGGCTGCTTCTTCCCCTTACTCTTACGAGTTTGCTTGGGGGAAGGGCCTTTCTGGTATTGTGTTGGGGGAGGAACCTCAGCCGGCTGAACCTCCCCGTCTAGGCGTTTTTTTGGAACGTAGGAGTGCGCCTACCTGTACTGTATGTGCGCCCCCCCTCGGGGTGGCTGCGCCAGCTCCCCGCCTGCGGTGTGCAATTAGGTGTGGGGAGTATTGCCCCCCTGTCTGTCCGGCGGGGTGCCTCATCCCTTAACTCCCTCGGGTGTTCGTCGGGGAGGGGGTAGTGTTCCGGGCCCTTTGTGTATGCATTTGCATTGTCCCGACCTTTTGTGGATTTTCGTGCCTGTCGGTTATTGCCCGGTGGCCCGTTATCCTGTCTCCGCCAGGGTGGGGTGTATGTCTGCTGCTGCGGGGGCGGGTTTTCCCGTCGATTCCCCTTTTCCCTGTATCGGGAGGCTGCATACCCCTTTCTGGTCGGGGGTGGGTTTCCTCGACGGTCCCCATCTCCCCTGTACTGCGGGGGTGCATAGCTTTGCCTGCGTGGGGGCGGGTTCTCCCGATATTCCCCATTTCCCCTGTACTGCGGGGCTGCATAGCCTTGCCTGCTTGGGGGTGAGTTTTCCCGGTACTCCCTGTCTGCCCTGTATTGTGGGGCAGCGTAGGCCTGTCTACTTGGTGGCGGGCTGTTTCGTCGGGGGATGGTGTGTTCGTACTCCTCAGGGTAGTATTCCTGTGTACGGGGATGGTGGTCGCCGTGTGGGGTATGTCGGCTCTGTGTCCGTGTACAATACCGGTGAGTACCGAGGAGGGTAGTGTGGCCTATCCTGTGGGTGAGGTGTTGTTGGCCGCTGTGGAGGGTAGTAATTTTCCTCCCTCCCGTAGTGTCTGCTCTCAGTGTACCCCCTATCCCTTTCAGGATAGTAGCGCTCTCGTGTATCTATGTTCTCATCCCTTAGCGGTCTCCCGCCTGCTTGGATTGCAGCTATGGTCAATTTCTCCATCCTGTCCACTAATTCGTCCATTTTATGGTTAGTGTCGTCATTTTTTGTCTGGAAGTGCTGATTCACGGCTTTCTCCGTAGCTTTTTCCGTGATTTTCTTTCCTGCCTCTATTAGCTTTATGTTATCCAGCATGTGTTGGACCTTGGAGTTGTTCATAATGCACAACCTGTCCACGATGGATGGACTGAGTGTGCCTGTGTTCGAGGGACTAATTGCGCTCTGCGCTACCCTATTTGAGTTTACGGGGGTGTGTGTATTTTCGACTGACCGGCCACGTGGGGTAGGTAATAAAACCTTTATTTTGCCCCGTGTATTGTATGTCTGCGCCTGGTCAGAGTGTGCGGTTGTGTGTTGTGCACCCTGAGGGCCTGAAGGCAACGCCCTCTTGTGCATTCGCACCTGTGGTACGACTGCCGGTGCCCGCTTTCGTCCTGGCAAAATTGCCCTTTGGACTAGCGGAAAAGGCCGTTTAATTGCCTGTCTCTGCCCTGGCGATGTGTTGGAGTGCAATGTAACCGATTTCTGGCCTATGGCAACGGTAGACTCCTGCCCTTGTGTTTGCCTATTTGCGTAGGTGTATGTAGGCTTAATGTGCTGTAGGGCGGGCTCTACATCTTCAGCCCATGACATGTTTACCTCCCTGTTTCTCCCTGTAATGTCATGTGTTAGTATAAGGTAAACACCTCGGCACCTGATGGCCAACACACCTGCCATCAGGGTAAGCCCGATAATACATAAGTTAGAATATACTAGAATAACTTATATTAACGTAGAATATTTCGGCACCTGATGGCGACGCAAATCCGTCATCAGGATAAGCCCGAGAACACACTAGAATAAGTAGATTAAGATAAAATCTCGGCGCCTGGCTACTCAAATTCATTGCCAGGGTAAGCCCGATAATACATTAAGTTAGATTAACTAGGTTAATTAAGACTAAACATAAACACTTAGAGAGTAGGAAAAAACAATTTGGCAATTGTTTTAGATCCCTTAGTTGGGGGTAGTTGGATCTAGAACAGGTGTGTTTAGTGTATCAATTTGAAAGGTGATTTCTAAAGAGGGCAGCTTACCGTAGCTGGGCAAGCCCACCAGTGTAGAGTGTTGTATGATGTTCAAATGATAGGGGGTGCTTCTATAAAGACGTAAGCGTCGATTAGGGGATGGTCCTTTGAGGCAGGTTAATGTACTGGGCTCTCAGCTGGTCACGAGTAATTATGTAATCGTCTTGCTGGTGTCAGCAATGCTGGCTTGCGGCCAGCGGTACGACCAAATTAGACAGAGGTCACAAGGACCTAAGGAAAGCGCCCAGGCATACATCAACTTTATACATCAACGTAAAGTTGATAATGTGCGACAAATATAACCCAGCTATGACGAACAAACAGAAAGTCAAGCTGTTAATGCAGGGCCTCAGACCATCCATCGTGGACAGGTTGTGCATTATGAACAACTCCACGGTCCAACACATGCTGGATAACATAAAGCTAATAGAGGCAGGAAAGAAAATCACGGAAAAAGCTACGGAGAAAGCCGTGAATCAGCACTTCCAGACAAAAAATGACGACACTAACCATAAAATGGACGAATTAGTGGACAGGATGGAGAAGTTGACCATAGCTGCCATCCAAGCTGGCGGGAGACCGCTAAGGGATGAGAACATAGATACACAAGAGCGCTACTATCCTGAAAGGGATAGGGGGTACACTGAGAGGAGACAATACGGGAGGGAGGAAAATTACTACCCTCCACAGCGGCCAACAACACCTCACCCACAGGATAGGCCACACTACCCTCCTCGGTACTCACCGGTATTGTACACGGACACAGAGCCGACATACCCCACACGGCGACCACCATCCCCGTACACACAGGAATACTACCCTGAGGAGTACGAACACACCATCCCCCGACGAAACAGCCCGCCACCAAGTAGACAGGCCTACGCTGCCCCACAATACAGGGCAGACAGGGAGTACCGGGAAAACTCACCCCCAAGCAGGCAAGGCTATGCAGCCCCGCAGTACAGGCGAAATGGGGAATATCGGGAGAACCCGCCCCCCCACGCAGGCAAAGCTATGCAGCCCCGCAGTACAGGGGAGATGGGGACCGTCGAGGAAACCCACCCCCGACCAGAAAGGGGTATGCAGCCTCCCGATACAGGGAAAAGGGGAATCGACGGGAAAACCCGCCCCCGCAGCAGCAGACATACACCCCACCCTGGCGGAGACAGGATAACGGGCCACCGGGCAATAACCGACAGGCACGAAAATCCACAAAAGGTCGGGACAATGAAAATGCATACACAAAGGGCCCGGAACACTACCCCCTCCCCGACGAACACCCGAGGGAGTTAAGGGATGAGGCACCCCGCCGGACAGACAGGGGGGCAATACTCCCCACACCTAATTACACACCGCAGGCGGGGAGCTGGCGCAGCCACCCCGAGGGGGGGCGCACATACAGTACAGGTAGGCGCACTCCTACGTTCCAAAAAAACGCCTAGACGGGGAGGTTCGGCCAGCTGATGAAGCGGCTGAGGTTCCTCCCCCAACACAACACCAGAAAGGCCCTTCCCCCAAGCAAACTCGTAAGAGTAAGGGGAAGAAGCAGCCAGCTAAAGCTAAGGCTGACGATCCGCCCCCGGACCGTTTCCAAACACACCCCGTGCAAGGAGACGGCAACTGTCTGTTTAGGGCCATGAGCTTCCTAGTCCGGAATACCGAGGATTATCATGGGGACTACAGACAGAAAACGGTCAAACATATCCTGGCCAACTGGAAAGAGTACCGAGACTTTGTGTCGGACGAGCGGGAAAACCCATTCCAGACCGGGGCGGATTACAGAAAATACATGGGAAGGGACGGCACCTATGCCAGTGCCGTTGAGGTGACCGCTCTCGGCAAGGTGCTGAAAGCCAACATCCATGTATACACTGATGTGCACTCGCCTCCGCTATTTTCAACAGCGGGATTTGACAGGGACCTGCACATACTTTTTACAGGGAACCCTAAGGCGGGACATTATACACCCCTCATAATTACGCACAAACAGACTGAGAATAAGCCCACACCCTCCAAACAGAAAACCATACCCCCTACACCACAACGCAGGGTGGGAAGTGACCACACACAGACGCAGGACGCGAGCTCACTCGGCACTGGGAAGCCAGCAACAGGAGTCGAACTCGCGTCCGCCTGGAACAAAAAACGGGCTAACAAGGGCAAGCTCAGGGTCACATTCGCAGACACACCTTCCCATGAGGAAAGAAACAACGGCACACCTACACAAAAGTTGGGAACGGCCAGTGCATTAAACGTTCGCCAGCAGACTTCTATTTCCACAGCGCGAGCGGTTAAGAGAGCTGGCAATGTACTTGGTGAGCGCACTTTGCTGACCGAGCCAAAGTACTCGGGACAGGAAGTCAGCCGAGAGGCGAAGCGTGCCAGGTATGATAAGCGGTCAGCTCCGTGCCTTCCCAGCACAGATGTTACGCCGGTAGCAACAACAACAACATACACACTACACAACACATCAGTGCAGGGCAATGGACTTCAGGTATCGGCCCTCACGATACACGCCAACATAAATGGCCACAGAGTGCAGGCCCTAATTGACACTGGGGCAGCGGTAAGTTGTGTAAATAGAAAACACGTTACCGAAGGCCAAATACACGATGTCACGGGTGACATCCGGCTGGTGGCGGCCAATGCTCAGACGCTAGAAAACGCGGGGGTGGCAAACATACATCTTAGGCTAGACAAGTTTGCCACAACACACCCCATGTTCGTTATAGAACATCTTTCTGCGTCAGCCATAATTGGCATGGATTTTCTCGCCAAATATGAGGCTAGCATAAATTTCGCTAGCGGTAAGATGCTCCTAAAGCATGACCAGAGGCTCACTACACATCCCATAATACACACCAGGAATACAGATGGGATTCGAGCGGAGCGAGAAATTCACGAGCACCAGGCCTCTGCACTGCACACTATCAGCCAACACACACACAGATAAGGCGGCCAACCAGAATCACAGACAGGACCTGACTCCGGAGCAAAATAAAAGGCTCACGGAGCTCCTGGAGACTAACAGGGATATTTTTGTCCACTCGATGAAGGATCTCGCTGTGACAGACCTTATTGAGCACCACGTCACACTCACCAGTGACCGGCCAGTACACCAGCCTCCCTTCAGAGTGAGCCAGAAGGAGAGACACGCCATCGACACTCAGATCACAGAGATGCTCGAGGCAGGAATCATCGTCCCCGTAATTTCGATTTACAGCGCCCCGGTCTTGCTGACCAAAAAACGGGACGGATCCCATAGATTTTGTACTGATTACCGGAGGCTCAATAAGCTAGTCGAAAATGACAGTTATCCGCTACCAAGGGCTGACACCTATTTGGATGCCCTCGGTGGAGCTAGCTGGTTCAGTTCGATGGATTGTTATAGCGGATTCTATTCAATCCCCGTCTATGAACCAGATAGGCACAAGCTGGCGTTCGTTACAGAGAACGGACTATATACCTACACCCGTTTACCAATGGGTCTCCGTAACGCCAGCCAAACCTTCCAAAAGCTAGTGGATAAGACATTTTCAGGGCTAAAATGGCGTTCCGTATTAGTCTACGTGGACGACATAACGGTCTTCTCCAACACCTTTGACGAGCATATCGTACATTTGGAGGAGGCTTTCGCAAGGATCAGAGAGGCCAAGTTAAGGCTTAAACCTGCGAAATGTCAATTTGCCAGACAGCAGATTAACATATTGGGCCATATTGTCAACAGAGAGGGCATTATTCCCGACCCAGCTAAGACTGACGCAATAACGGGCATCCCAATGCCCACAAATTTGAAACAATTGCGCAGTTTTATTGGTTTGGCATCGTATTACCGGAAGTATATCCACAGGTTTGCGCATATCGCCCACCCCCTAACCGAGCTCACACGTGAAAAGACGCCCTTCAGCATTCAACAGGAACACATAGATGCCTTCAACACATTGAAGCAACTATTGACCTCACCACCATTACTGCAACACTTCCATAGTGATAGGCCCACATTTCTACACGTGGATGCCAGCCAGCACGGGCTGGGGGCGGCCCTATTACAGGAAGACGCAGAAGGGCGCATACGGCCCGTGGCTTACGCTAGCAGGAAACTAACGGCCGTTGAGACTAGATACTCTGCCACAGAGCGGGAAATGCTGGCATTTTCGTGGGGAGTGAACTATTTTAGGGTATACCTTTATGGTATCCAGTTCACGGTAGTGACTGACCACGCGAGCTTGCTTTTTTGGGACAAATTTAAAAACCCAAATTCGCGGCTCAATAGGTTCATATTCCGCTTGTATGAATATAACTTCGTGGTCAAACACAAGAAAGGTGCTACACACCTAGATGCAGATGGGTTGTCTAGGCTGCCAGTAGCCGATCCCCCGGATGACAGTAAGGACCACGACTGGGACAACATGCCCACTTTTGCCCTGACGGTGGTTAACATCAAGCAGGAGCAAGAACGTGATTCGTACTTGAAACAGATTCTAATGGCACTAGAAAACTTGGATAGAGTGGACTCCAAGGCTGTCTAGGCGATTTTTTCTAGACAAAGACGGGGTACTGAAATTTAAGCCCACAGCCATGCACGATAATGCACCAATAGCGGTTCCGGAGTCATTGAAAGAGAATATCATGATCGGACACCACAATAGCCCAATGGCAGGGGCACATTTGGGTACGCATAAAACATACCTTAGAATCCGTGACAAGTATTATTGGGTAAACATGAAGGCTGACATAGACACCTTCGTGAAGACATGTCACACTTGCCAGCGATTCAAAACAAGGCCTGGCAAGCCTCATGGACTACTCAATCCAATTCCCGTAGGAGAGCTATTTCACAGAGTCGGAATAGATGTTAAAGGCCCTATTACGACATCTCAGAAAGGCAACAAATATATACTGGTTGCCACCGAGTATCTCATCCGATACATGATTACGAAGGCTGTTCCCAAAGCAGACACGAACAGCATAGCCGAATTCTTATTTGACATAGTTACACGATATAGCCTATTCCAAACCTTACTATCCGACAGAGGTACTATTTTCACCTCGAGAGAGCTCCAACAGTTTTTGGAGATACTCAGGATTAAGGCATACACTACCACGAGTTTTTCCCCGCAAACCAACGGACTCACGAAGAGTATGAATAAAATAATTGGAATAGCGCTGGCTAAATTCACAGGGGATACAGGGACTGACTGGGATGACTATTTACAGCCAATCACTTTTAGTTACAATACTTCTGTATCCACGGCTACAAAACACTCTCCACACTTCCTATTGCACGGATACACCCCCAGAAGTCCCATTGACAATATATGCATCCCACAGGACACTCACACAGACAATGCCGCCCGGCTAGAGCATTTACAGATAGCTCGCATGGACGCTAGAAAAAACGACCCACTCTGACCACGGCAATTTGCGAGGATGTCCCTCTCACCATGTACTGCCACACCAGGGAAGGAGTTCACCGGGGCCACAGTTCAGAAGACGGCCAGGTTAGGCTCCAACACATTGCAGAGTAAATCTTACACAAATACACGTCCTTCAGCTCCGGATCGGAAGGCAATTTTGCCAAGCCGAGGGGCAGAACCTAGAACAACCCCCTCGGAACGAAGGGACGAGAGGGAGTTGACGCCAGGACTCTTAGAAATCACCTTTTAAACTGATACAATAACACACCCGTTCTAGATCCAACTACCCCCAACTAAGGGATCTAAAACAATTTGGTGGAGACGCGGCTACTACGCACAGTAAGGGTAGGACTCACACAACGAGCCCTCGTAGTAGAAACGACCCCTACCGTACGCAGCCAAGCAAAATTATTGTGAATTTTTTTTCTCTGACAGAAAGCATTATTTTTGCTCCAAACTAGCTTCACAGGGATTTTCTTTCTCTCAAAACAACCCCCCAGCCCCCAGAAAGAATCAGAGAGATACAAGATACACTGCCAAACACGCACAGTTTTTTTTATTATTATTATTATTATTATTATTAGAAGACGCATATACTTCATTCAGCATGGCCCCCCTATACCACCTAGCTGTGCTCAGGAGCATTGGGGAGTACCAGGAATTAATTGCCTGGCACAAAGTCTTTGAAACTAGGCAGGACTACCTCAGAAGGTTTCAGCAGCTCCTGCACGCCCAGTATATGCGGATCATAAGAGCACTTGTCCGGCCACACCGCAGCGCTAAGAATCGCAAGATTCGGGCGAAAATCCCCACCCTCCGTACACAAATCATTAAAACACACTGGCAACTACACTGCCGACATGAGTTCATGTTCCAACAATGGGAGACACTCATCAGGGAACACCAACGGATAGGGACCAGTGGCACAAAAGTCGCTGAACAGGCCGTATGCCTCAATAGGCAGTACACACAAATTTGGGACGAGTACCGCGAGCTCCAGAATAACAAGGCCATTTTTGAGTTCGTGGTAGGGCCACCAGCCCAGCCGAGAGAGGACATAAGCGTAGATACGCTAACTCGGCAATTTGCGAGGATGTCCCTCTCACCAGGTACTGCCACACCAGGGAAGGAGTTCACCGTGGCCACAGTCCAGAAGACGGCCAGGTTAGGCTCCAACACATTGCAGAGTAAATCTTACACAAATACACGTCCTTCAGCTCCGGATCGGAAGGCAATTTTGCCAAGCCGAGAGGCAGAACCTAGAACAACCCCCTCGGAACGAAGGGACGAGAGGGAGTTGACGCCAGGACTCTTAGAAATCACCTTTTAAATTGATACAATAACACAACCCGTTCTAGATCCAACTACCCCCAACTAAGGGATCTAAAACAGTAACAGGGCGCAAGGTGAGGGAAGATCTCACTGAACTGCAAGGCTTACAACAATGCACTGCAAAGCTAAAAAGTATCCCTGATCAACAAGCAGTAGTAAAAAATGGCGCGAAAATTAGTGAACTTGGAATACCTTGAATATTTGACACGTGCGCATAACCATTGTGCGATATGACATTACTAAAGCAAGGAGTGAGGGATTACCCGGTGCCGGGTTAAGAACACTAAAATTTAGGATAGATTCTAAAATGAATTATCTGAATCATTTGAAATTAAAACTGAACTTCGACAGGGAGATGGACTCTCACCGTTATTGTTTTATTGTGTGTGGAAAAGAACAATGGGAGAATGGACTAAGATATGTCAACCACATCTCAAGATTGGCAAACATATAAAATTTAATTCCTTAGTACTCGCAGATGATCTTGCACTACTTGCAAATGATATAGAAGAAGCTAAATTTCAACTAGACGAACTTGAAAGCATTATAAAACAAGTTGGGTTACACATTTCATATAGGAAAACGGAAATAATGTCAACCTTCAACGCTCCAGCCCCAGCTATTAAACAATAACAAACTACAATTGTAATTCAATTTGAATATCTTGGTGAAATTCACTTGGATAAACAAAGAAAATTCGCCAATAGAAAGTAGAACATTTATATTACAAAATGCACAACAAAGTACTTGGCGAACATACAATATGAAATCCCTTTCGGTAAATGCTAAATTTCAACATTACTGTTCCGTCGTTAAACCTGAAGCGACTTTACGCATGTGAAACACTATCTAAATAAAACACCTAATCAACGACAACAGCAGAAGGTTAACGGAAGGATAATCAGAACAATCATTAATAAATAAAAAAACACTAGATGGATGACAATGGAGATTGTAGTTCCGCCCCTTTAAATAACAATCACTAACTATGTAATGTGATTCATTAATAGACACAATGACAAAACGGACCATTGCCTTTTTCTGTCATTTAGCGAGATTGGATGACAAAAGACTACTAAAACAACTATTTATTTACTGTTGGAAAAATAAAACCAAAAAATGTTCGGTTCAAACAAGTTCACAATTATTTAGATGAGTTGAATATTACAATGCAACAAATCAAAAATAGAGAAAAAAAACAGGATTCTGAAAATCAAACATTTAAGGCTTACACTAAAAATGATTCAACGAAAGCGATATATCAAAACTGATGAGGTAAGGGCAGCCAGGGTTTGGGAGAGGAGGAGGAGGATGACAGCTGAACTCTCCGTCAATACGTAGAGGATTCGAAAGTACGGTATTTGGTTTGATTTAAGTGCTCCAATGTGGGCGTGAACTATGTGAATAAATATAGGTTGTATCTTCATGATTATTATTCAGTTGACGTGCGATGTCAGTTGAAGAAAAATTAGACAGCAAAAATATCCGTGTTTGGATATGTATTTATTTGTACTTGTAATTTATCAATAAATTTATTTTCACAAGTTCAAAATACACATCTTAACTACATCATCGTAGTAATTTTTGCAAGGATATTCGTGTAGGCCAACTATACATGTCCTTGAATATTCAACTAATTTATTAGTCGTTAAGGTTTTCTTATGTTCGATGCAATGGATATTATGTAAACTCATTATGAACAATTACTAAGCATTTATTTATAAGATTTGTAATTATAGTGCATTTATTGACATTTGAACCGACGATGGTGGGTCGAAAACACATTACAATACATTAATTGTTAAAAATTAACAGGCACCTTACTATAAGTTCAACATGAGGAACTAACAGGCACCTTACTATAAGTTCAACATGAGGAACTAACTTGTAGCTTCAAACTGCTTTCCTCAGTAAAGGTTGCTCCTTATGTATCACAGGAATAGGGCTTCAGTCCAGTATGGGTCGTCATGTGTCTTTTCAAATTTCCTTTCTGAATAAAGTCAGCACCGCATATATTACATGTATGTGGCTTTCGTCCACTATGGATCAACATGAGTAGGTCCAAACCAAGGTAAGTAGACTATAAGGTAGGACACTCCAGTGCCTCTCGCTCCCATTGGCTGATAAGCTGTAACGCAGCTCGGATGTAGCAGGCGCATGCCAGCTGATATTTACAATGCATTCTTACGGGAAACACAGTCATATTTCGCTTCTCTTTTCCGCTCGTGGTATTCAATCACAATAATGGCAATATGCGCATTATAAAGAGAAAAGTATAAACAATATATTGCAGTGGTTTATAATGCGAAATATACTTCATAAACACACACAAAAATATGTTAGATTAACTACGCTACCGCACCTTAGTATCAGCTGAGCTTACAAGAAGCCTCACAAAACACAATAAAAGACGTGCAAAGGATGGAAATACGAAATTTAGCAATAGCGATAAGCTACATAATCATGCTTTAGCGATCCTGCGGTGTAGCCAAGTGCGTTATATTGCTCACTACGACCGCGATGGGAAGCTGCAGTAAGTCGGGAGGTTCAAATCCCGGCGCTGACAGCGGCTTTCCACACTCTCTCCAGTCAAATGTCGAGATAGTAGCCTACCTTGTTTCAAGTTCCGGAGCACTTACCCCATTTCCGTCCCTAATAATTACGGTCACACACACATTACAACAGTCACCTTAAAAGCACGGATTACAAATTGAAGACAAGTACAAGGAGCTGATGATCAAGATGTCCCAGCCCCAACAACATACATTATTAATGTAACATTGGTATGAAAATGATCAGTTTATAAACACCTTTTATGCGACTTGAGTTTTAGATGACGAAACGACCCAGAGTTTGTTCTTTATTGCTGTATATTTCTCCAGTAATTTGATCTTGATATGCCTATTCAGGTGACGGATTCTGATAAAAGCCCTTGTCCTCACGTATAAACGAATTATCTTCTCATACACTTCCGGGAAAATTGATTTTATTAAGGTGGTCAGGTAGGTCATTACATTTTTTTTATATAGTTCGTCCATGAAAAGAACCGAACAAAAATTCAAATTCAATCATTTTATGGAGCCACTCATGTGTTGAACTAGTAAGCCCCCCCCCCCCCCTTTGAAATGATGGATATCCAATCATCCCTGCTCTCGTCTGTTACACACAAATTTTCCCCCTTCACACTTAAACTCTCATCAATGAACCTACTCTTGAATGCCACATAACCGGCAAAGTACTTAAGTGCATCTAGCGAAACGTCATCTTCACTGGAGAAGTATTACCGATGCAACTGGTAGCAAGTTTTAATTTTCAGCTTCTGCCGAGCACGTTAGATGACTCAATACCAAGATAAGTAGACTATAACTCAGATGCTCACAACATTACAAAGACATTTTTATCGGTCTAGCAATAAAGCGGGGACCAGCAAAATGCGCACGTAGCCGGGTGACTAACAGCCGAGAGATTACATTAATGCAGCTGCTATATTGCTAGATAATATAATTAATGTTATTGGTTGAATGTCCCTTTTAACTGCTGCTTTTAGTGACGCCGGGGTGCCGGAATTTTGCCTCTAAGGGGATCATAATCGTGCCAGTAAATCTGTTAACACGGCTCCCTCGCATTTGCTTACCCTCAAATGCCAGCAGACTGCACCACGATTCGATCCAGCAACCTTGGGCATAGCAGCCGAGAACGTTACCGCTGACCACGCAGCCAGCCTATATATTACTACACCGATAAGAAAGACCCTATAGTTTCGTAAGCGTGAGAGTCCTTTTGTAACTGTACCACAACTTCCTGCTAGGGTGTGCTTCATCCTAGAAAATGTTAAGAACTGAGAACTACGATATTTAACTTATTTAAAAGATGTGCATTTGTATGATTTATGCATATTATGAGAGTCCAGAATACTCTCACGTTTCAAGTTATTTGCACGATACAATGCCAAAGAATTTAACTGTCCAATGCAATTAGCTTATTGATTATTTAGCATTTTATTATATTCCTTATTTAAAACTACAGTACTTTTCAAGAAGTAGAAAATCAGTTGGCTGCAGCCCAAAATATTCATTTGAGGAGTTTGGACTTCGTGGCCATTTAGCCCCGTGCACTTGGGTGTGTGTTAAATTTGTCTGGTAACCTGTGTTATTGTGGTGTCTTTGTGTAGTTGTAAATCAGATGAGGATTGGGAAGAAGGCAGCCGTGGCCTAAGTTAGGAACCAACTCGGCAGTGGCAACCCATGGAAAACCACTTCCAGGCCGGCTGAGCTGGGAATCGAACCCACATCTTCTCAGATTTGCCTCACGAGGCTGAGTGTACCCGGACAGCCACGAATACTAACCGCTACACTACGTGGTGGTCACACAGTAGTCTGACTTGGGACTCCGATAACCGTTTAGCTTTTGGTTCAATGTTGTTTACCTCACTGATTAATTTTCAACATTAAAATTTTGGAGTTCTATTTATTAGTTTCACGTAAACGTGAATCTTGGGATTATGAGCCACAGGACCTGCTTTTTTTTACGTGGAATCCGAACCACAGGACACGGCATTTCACTTCGAAAATCTCACATGCATTGACCGGGTTATTTTATCAGTCTCCTGACAGGAGGGTAGCAAGTTTAATGGTACAGACTGTAGTGATACGCCCTTTATGGGGTATTAGTTGACTGCAGAAGGGCGTGCGAGGACTACCACATGCATATTTCTCTTCAAAAGCGTCCCTTTTTGTTGCTAGAGACAGCTTAGAACTGTTCGTTATACACGGTCGCCACGACAGTACCCAACCGGTGACATCACGCAGCAGCCTATGCTCTGGCAAGCCGAAGCGCGGAGCCCGGAGTGGCTCCCCCTGGGTCCAAACTACTTTTACGTTTAAACATTGCTCCGCATGAAGCACAGGAATAAGGTCTATTACCACAATGGATCGACATGTGCTTCTTTAAGTTGCTCTTATCATTAAATTTCCTTACGCATGTACCACAGGAATGAGGCTTTATACCACTGTGCGTCAACATGTGCGTATTCAAATGAGTTTTCTGAGTCAAGTTTGCTCCGCATGTACCACACAAATAGGGCTTCAATCCACTATGGATCGTCATGTGTGTCTGCAAATTAATTTTCTGAATAAAGTCAGCACCGCATATATTACAGGTATGTGGCCTTTGTCCACTATGGATCAACATGTGGATGTCCAAACTACTTTTTGAATTAAACATTGTTCCGCATGAAGCACAGGAATAAGGTCTAATACCAATATGGATTGACATGTGCTTCTTAAAGTTGTTCTTATCATTAAATTTCCTTCCGCATGTACCACAGGAATGAGGCTTTATACCACTGTGCGTCAACATGTGAGTATTCAAATGAGGTTTCTGGGTAAAGTTTGCTCCGCAGAAGCTGCACGAATACGGCTTTAGACCACTATGGATCGCCATGTGTCTCTTTAAGTTGCTCTTATCTTTAAATTTCTTTCCGCATGTACCACAGGATTGAGGATGTATACTGATATGGGTCAACATGTGGCTTTTCAAACTACCTTTCTGAGTAAAGTTTGCTCCGCATAAGCTACATAAGAAAGGCCTTACACCACTATGGACCGACATGTGTGTCTTCAAATCACTTTCTCGTTTAAAGTTACCTCCGCATGTTTTGCATATATATGGTATTTCAATCTTCATGATACAATCTTCATTGGGCGAGGCTCCGACTGAATCTCCTGTGAGTGTTTTATCCGACCTGTGGAAGATAGGTTGATTCGGTGGTGGATTTCTAATGCTACCACTTCGTAAATAACCACTATAAGCATAATAGCATTAATCACAAAGAATGACCTTCTGTATCTAAAATATTCTATAAATGTATCAATTACACTCTTATTCGCAAGCATAGATTTAAAAGACTAAATGTAATGCATCTTATAATGATCAAAACGTGTTATCCACGATAATTTTTAACCGCTTCAGTCTTAGGGAATATTACTTCAATTTCGGAAGAATGGTGTTGACCGATTGAAAAGCATTTAATTTCACTATATGAGAAGATCAAGAGAAATAATACATTTGCGTTCAGGATATCAAACTAGTGAAAAGTTAACTAGTGGAGTTTTAGCACTTGCATTACTATATAAGTTTTTCTCAAATAGAAGAACTGAGCTCGTTCCTATTGTTCACTGATGTGGTGTTTGTGCAGTCAGTATAATATAGCAGAGAAAAATACGTCCTGCTTTATATCTGAAGTACGAGCATTCAACTTTTATTTCTCTCACATATTGCAATGGAAAGTAGTCTTTCACATGCTTTTACTGTAACGAGTTGGATTGACGGATTACATTTGAAAAGAAAGGACTGTTTGAGCACATCACAACTAATTAATTGAAATGGGCCACTGAACACCAAGTAAAGCGATGGGTTTGTTCATTCACGTGAAACTACTTAGTTAGTACTTCGTTTGCTATATAACAGCCATATTTCCTAGTTGCAATATACATCCCACGGTATTTTGTAAACACACTGGTTATCATACTTCACTATTGAAAACCACACTGATCACTGGATAGCATTAATTGGGGCTATACCGATTATGTAGAGATGATGCATTTACCTGGACATTATACAAAGAACGGCATGGTACATAAAGAGTGGTCTGTTATACAGAAGCTGCTAACCCTTTAAGAACCACACTATACAGCGCACACTTATCCCACTCTCGGCATACCACTGCATGCCTCCCCTCTAGAATTTCACATTTCAACTGGCACGATTTATTCTGAACTTTCACTTTCCTCACCACGATGGCTTATTCCTTCTCCCCCGAAGTAGGATTTAAAAATTCACGGCCTGTACTTACGATTAAATCAGTTGAGAAAATGTACACAGTATTTCCAAAATAATTTCTGGTGCCAAGAAAACGCAAATACCAATTTTGGGCCTCTATTGACAATGATTGTGTAAGAATGCGCGTTGTGTGCGTCACGATACGTCATTAATTATTTTCTTGAAATGACGTAGTAACAACATTAATACTTTGTCAGTTCTGCTTTTTAACCTTGTGCCGTGGAGTGAAGTGATGGCTTAGTTGTGATTTTGTGTCTAAGTGGATGACAATGGTTGATTGATTGACCTGGTTCTATTTCATAATACTCGACAAGTCGACAAATGTCAGTCCTCATAAAATGACCGAAAATTCGGTAGTTCGACAAGTTTCCGTTTCTTAAAGCATGGCAATTCAACAAATATGTGACATATTGTCAGAAAGCTGTTTCATAAAGTTGTAATGCCGACAGGTAGAAATCTAACTAATTTGTCAATATGTCACCAGTTTTTCTTCATGAACTAATTCATATGTCAGCTGGTGTTGTACAATTGTCAAGGTGTCATCGAAAACTCGACAGGCGCCTTGTTACATGCCCATTATTACCATAACTTATATTTTGGTATTGCGGCGCATTTGGAAGTTTCCCGTTACATTAATAGCCTAGAGTGTTGTTAAAATCGTTGGAAGGGGGCGATCGAAACGCGCAGTAGCAGAGAGTGATAAAGATCAGTGACGTACGCAGGATGTCTTTCCGGGGGTTTAATCCTTACAGTAAGGTAGTTGTACATAATCAAAATTATATTTCGATTATTATTCATAAAAAGGAATAATTCAATAAAGACTTTCTTTGCATGAAAACTCTTTTAATTATACTTTCTAGCACAATGAAGATATTGAAAAGAATCCTTTTTAATATAAAAAGCTAACAATGATAAAACTGAAATGAAGCAGAGGTATCTTCATGTCCAGACGCGACCGCTCATAACAATGGTATTATGTGAGAAAAACAATGTTTTGCTCTCCATGTTGTCACTGCCATCAGGCTACTGTTGACTCTCAAAATATGCTTATTTTGATGGCATTATCTGCATCATAGATAGGAATAAAATGCAGAAACCCGGCATGTACCGAATTATATTCAACAAAACGGACACACATTGACACAGATATCCACATTTAAAGCAGCCCGTAGTGATTTGAAAAAAATAGCGATTGCACACTTGCAAGAAACAATGATCCATAGCTACCTACAATGCTGGCGTCGTCGCACTACGAATCAAGTTTGGGGCATTTACCAAGTGAAGAACATGATCACATTTCAAATACAGTATATACATGCCTATGTGATACAGGCAATGGATGGATGGGACAATAGAAGGATTCAAGCAAACAAATATCTCTGTCGGGGGGGGGGGGATTATAAAAACAAAAACCCAGCCCCTTGGTAAGCTACTGTTTACGATATAGTGCAAATGAGGTTATCAAGGGTTTTTAGAGGGATAGCAATCTGACTGAATTTTACTGACTTTACTGACTTCGTTTTCCGCATCAGTCAAGTTACTGCAGAATATTTGCTGCAATGAATTGGAAACTATCTCCTGTATCCAACAAGAAGAAATTAGGCCATTGAACCTTTCGAGCAACTTGTGTTCGAAAACGACGCAAATAAAAAGTCTTAGTCCTCTCTAATCCGTGTTAAAATTCTCAATGCGGTAGTGACCTAGCTGTTAGCCAAATAGCCAAAGTGTACACTCTGGCACACTCTCACTCGGATGTGACGTCAGCGAGTGGTGTTCCAAATATGATCGGATGCAAGTGTACGAGCAGAGTGCGAGAGTACATAGCGACATTTTCCAAGGTGCATACTCGGTTCGTTCACTCGGTGTAGGCTCTGCGATGTCGCCATTTTAACAGGAATTTGGTTTTCTCACTTGACATCATCAATTGTGTATTTCAGACGATACAAGGAGGGATACTTATGTATAATAGTAAGTATTTATCTTTAACAATAGCGGTGATTGTCTTTTAACATACTTGCATCGTTGAATGACATTTGTTTGTTATCAGTGTTCCATTACCTGCGAGGTTAACCACACTTTCCGTGGCCTTTCAAACATTTACTCATAATGTTTTCCTGTTTACTTCCTAGTGTCGATGAAGGAGTGTTACGTGAAAAGAAAAACTGAAACTTCTTTTCTAAACGGATTTAGTTTCTCACTGGTGTGATGTGATTACGCAAATTTGAAAGGTCAGCGCCAACATAAAATTGCAAAATAGGTATGAATAGCCTAGCTGATTTCTGAATAATTATAATAATAAATAAACTGTGTTAGGCAATTAGGTTGGTTTTTATAGCAAGGACCAATTAATTACTGTATCTATTCTAGCTGCATTTAACGTCGGGCGATTGGATGCAACATTTTGTGGTCATCTGTGTGCGAAGTATGTATATCATTCTTGCCTCTTCTGCAGATAACTTCAATATTCCTTGCCATAAAATAACATTTGGTCACTCCAGCGAGTGAATGAGTTTTGTTGTAAGTCTTCGTATCTAGTTGAATGAGGAATTCTGAATCTCTACAAACTAGCTTCACATTCTACTTGTGATGGAGAAACGCATTTGTCACCTCCATCTGTTTTCCTTACTGTAAGATCATCAGTAGCTTAATATTACTACTTATATTCTTACTGCCCCAGGTAGCGTATGTAACATGAAGTCTATTAATGCTTCTGCTTTGAAATTGAGTGTTAGCTTATATTGGTGTTTCCCTAAATCAGGGATACCTACAGCCCCAACCATGACACTTCATCCGGTTTATGAACAGCAAACCCTTAAGTTAAATCTACCCAGAAAGTTGGAGTATTTTTAGTAAAAAAAATTGTGACAGATCATATTAACGTTCCCAGACATCATTGTTCTTGGAGGTAAAATGTTTTAGGCCTAATTGGCAAGCGTTTATCATTCGTTTTAATTGTTAACAGAACATCGTTTAATCAATTTGTTGCTCATGATAATCTCTACTTTTTGGCTACCAGAATTCAATACATTCATTATGGACATGGCATTGATCATACCAAGAGGACAGATTGGGTCACATGGAAAGCCAGGAGATGCCATGTTTCATTCTGTGATCTATCTCTGTACACCAGTGACGTGTATCCCTAAACTAAGTAGAGATTTTAAGTCGAAGATAATCGAAAGTCGTGCGATATGTCCACCAACATATGTTCAAAATCATATCTGTACAGTTTACGTTAATTTAATTTGTTTCAACCTTTTATTCCTGAAAGTATTTATAAACTGTACAGATTGCAACATTATAGACGGCACAAACCTAGAAGAATTGCTGAGTTTTAATTCACCGGCCGTGAAAGCCAATATATCATTTTTTTGGAAGCCTTCATAGGGAGGTTAAGGCTGCTTGAGCTGTTATTTCTCGCTGTCAAGTGCTGCAGTTGCACCTAATATAAAGGGAGGTGGCGCGCAGATCGTCAGTCCTGTCGGGGTCCGGGCAGGGACACCAAGAGCCCGCCGATGAGCCAGCTTGTTGTCCTAGGCGAAATCCCACACAAGACACGGCACAAACCTAGAAGAATTGCTGAGTTTTAATTCACCGGCCGTGAAAGCCAATATACCATCTTTTTGGAAGCCTTCATAGGGAGGTTAAGGCTGCTTGAGCTTTTATTTCTCCAGTCAAGTGGTGCAGTTGCACATAATATAAAGGGAGGTGGCGCGCAGTTCGTCACTCCAGTGGGGGTCCGGGCAGGCACACCAAGAGACCGCCGATGAGCCAACTTGGTCTCCTAGGCGAAACCCCTCACCAGACACGGCACATACCTGGAAGAATTGCTGAGTTTTAATTCACCGGCCGTGAAAGCCAATATACCATCTTTTTGGAAGCCTTCGTAGGGAGGTTAAGGCTGCTTGAGCTTTAAGTTCTCGCCTTCAAGTGGTGCAGTTGCACCTAATACAAAGGGAGGTGGCGCGCAATTCGTCACGCCTGTGGGGGTCCGGGCGGGGACACCAAGAGCCCGCCGATGAGCCAGCTTGGTGTCCTAGGCGAAATCCCACACAAGACACGGCACAAACCGAGAAGAATTGCTGAGTTTTAATTCACCGGCCGTGAAAGCCAATATACCATCTTTTTGGAAGCCTTCATAGGGAGGTTAAGGCTGCTTGAGCTTTTAGTTGTCGCAGTCAAGTGGTGCAGCTGCACCCAATATAAAGGGAGGTGGCGCGCAATTCGTCACTCCTGTAGGGGTCCGGGCGGGGCCACCAAGAGCCCGCCGATGAGCCAGCTTGGTGTACTAGGCGAAACCCCACACCAGACACGGCACATACCTGGAAGAATTGCTGAGTTTTAATTCACCGGCCGTGAAAGCCAATATACCATCTTTTTGGAAGCCTTCATAGGGAGGTTAAGGCTGCTTGAGCTTTTAGTTCTCGCAGTCAAGTGGTGCAGTTGCACCCAATATAAAGGGAGGTGGCGCGCAGATCATCACTCCTGTTGGGGTCCGGGCGGGGACACCATGAGCCCGCCGATGAGCCAGCTTGATGTCCTTGGCGAAACCCCACAGAAGGCACGGCACAAGCCTAGAAGAATTGCTGAGTTTTAATTCACCGGCCGTGAAAGCCAATATACCATCTTTTTGGAAGCCTTCATAGGGAGGTTAAGGCTGCTTGAGCTTTTAGTTCTCGCAGTCAAGTGGTGCAGTTGCACCTAATATAAAGGGAGGTGGCGCGCAGTTCGTCACTCCTGTGGGGGTCCGGGCGCGGACACCAAGAGCCTGCCGATGAGCCAGCTTGGTGTCCTAGGCGAAACCCCACACAAGACACGGCACAAACCTAGAAGAATTGCTGAGTTTTATTTCTTGCGTTCTAATCATGGGATCGAAATCAACATTTGCATAATGAACGTACACAATAATTATCATCTAATAGTACATAACTCTATAATCTACATATATTAAAATCCAACATGGTGACCATCCGAAATATTTAGATGGTTCTCAATATCTATTAATCTACTACAGCAATCAAACTGAAATTTTGTAAGTGTATAGAGGCTATAAGCATAAGTTCACCTATGGGACGTTCAATAACCTGGCGAGCACAAAACCAACATGGGGGCTACGCGAAATTTAAATATTCAAATGGTTCTTTCTTGCGTTTTAACCATCCGAGTGCAGTGAAACTTGATACGGTATATGCTTATACAAATTATAATCGACTAGCATCTAATTCATTTAAATTTATTTCATAACGACAAGATGGCGGCTGAGCGAAATTTTAAGATCCCGCTTTTATTTCCTGTGTCGTAATCACGCGATTGAAGTTTGAATAAAACACCTACACAATAATCTTCATATAATATTACTTAAATCTAAGGCCTATAATATAAAATTCAACATGGTGACCATCCAAAATATTTAGACGGTTCTCAATAGTTACGAATCTATTACAGCAATCAAACTGACAATTTGTATGTTGATAGGGGCAATTAATATTAGTAGGATATATGAAAATAGGCTATTTAGTTCTTCACGGAACTACTTGTTATATATAAGAAGAGGATAGGGATTGATGAACGATACCATGGCAACACCATATCTTGAGTTCCAATTCCACTTGCATTCTGTCTCTGTAAGAAATTATATTTGCATGGAGGAATAACAGACTGTTAAATAGATATACGTCAGTGTCGCGAACTTCCGTACGAACAGTGTCACCACCTGTATAAAAAAGACCCTAAAAGATGGTTTGCATTCTTACGGAAAAACTGAAAAAATCAAATAATGTATGCATAGAAGCAAGGTAATTAAAATTTTCTGCGCTCATACTGCAACATAACGAATCCTCGCCAATGCTGCAAGTATCCATCCTCGTGAGGATGCACTAAAATATAATTATAAAGCTTGTGGGGTATGTAAATTCGGTATTTGTGCCAAAGGGCCTAATTGAAGGGAATGGAGGGGGCTGTCCAAATTTTCAAGTAGATAGTGTTACTGGTCTTCTTCCAAATGGTAAGTATGTAAAATTCAGTTCAGCTCGGTGAAACGGTGCAGATTTGAGCCAAGTAAAGCGGTGTAGATTTGCGCCAAAGGGCCTAAATGAAAGGAATGGAGAGGCCTATCTAAAATTATTGTTGCCAAAAACCTTCCTTGGGGTGTGCACTACAACCCTACAGAATGTCAATGCAATCGGTTAAACGGTGTCGGAGTCCATTGGCTTCGGACAGATATACAGTTCCATTATTATATGTAAGAAGAGGACAGGGATTGATGAACGATACCATGGCAACACCATATCTCGAGGTCCAATTCCGCTTGATTTCTGTCTCTGTAAGAAATAATATTTGCACGAAGGAATAACAGACTGTTAAGTAGATAGACGTCAGTGTCGCGAACTTCCGTACGAACAGTGTCACCACCTGTATAAAAAAAGACCGTAAAAGATGGTTTGCATTCTTTCCGAAAAACAGAATATATCAAATAAGGTATACATAGAAGCAAGGAAATTAACATTTTCTCCACTCATACTGTAAAATAACGAATCCTCGCCAATGCTCTAAGTGTCTATCCCCGTGACGACGTCCTTAAATAAAATGATAAAGCTTGTGGGGTATGGAAATTCAGTATTTGTGCCAAAGGGCCTAAATGAAGGGAATGGAGGGGGCTGTCCAAATTTTCAAGTAAATAGTGTTTCTGGTCTTGTTCCAAATGGTAAGTATGTAAAATTCAGTTCAGCTCGGTGAAACGGTGTAGATTTGAGCCCAGTAAAACGGTGTAGATTTGATCCAAAGGGCCTAAAGGAAAGGGATGGAGATGGTCAAAAAAACCTTCCTTGGGGTGTGCACTACAACCCGACAAAATTTCAATGCAATCGGTTAAACGGTGTCGGAGTCCATTGGCCTCGAACTGATATACATTTCCATTTTTATATATAAGAAGAGGATAGGGATTGATGAACGATACCATGGCAACACCATATCTCGAGGTCCAATTCCGCTTGCATTCTGTCTCTTTTATCATACTAATATATAACAAGTAGTTCCGTGAAGAACTATACAGCCTACTTTTCATTCCAATGATTATTCTACAGTATATGAACCTATCTAGAATAATGACGAAATTAAGTTGGTAATATCGAAATATCTAATTAGTTCAAAATATACCTGGTGTAATGTAGCCTAATAGAGCACTACAGTTGGCAGCCCTGGTGACTGAATATATTCTTAGTTCCACCTCTTAATGTACAGAATACAAAATTTGGTTGAAGTCCAATGGACGTTACATGCAGTTAGACACTGGATCTATCAGCACGCGTAAAAGCATGTTGCCAACAATACCATGCGTGTGCTGGTCAGAAATAACCGGAAATATTATATCTTGTTGTGCCAATTTTGGATGAAATCCATTTGTTAGTATATAAGTTACATGCATTTTAAAATTGGACATATCAGCAGGTATAGAATCATGTTGGCAGCACTGCCTTGTATTAATTACTCCAAATTAATCTAGAATGTCAGGTGTTATACGTGTGCAAAGTATATAGCTGTTGGCTTGCATACTTTCTGATATATTGATATTAGGGTAAAAGGAATATAGACAGCATTTATTAACAGTTGGCAGCCCTGATTGCTTTTAACAATACTTATAGTCATATCTGTTATGGTACACATATCACATACGAAATTTGGTTGAAATCCAACTGATAGTATAGAAGTTACATGTATTTAAAAATTGGTACTATCAGCAGGCTTATAATCATGTTGGTAGAACTGTAGAACTGACGTATATAAGTTACTCCAAATTAATCTAAAATGTCAGAATATACGTGTGCATAGTTTAAAGCTGTTGGCTTGCATACTTTCTGATATATTGGTATTTGGAAAAAAATAGAGAGAGCAATTATTAACAGTTGGCAGCCCTGGTGGCTCTTAGGATTACGCTCAGTCATATGTGTTTATGTACAGATATTACATACAAAATTTGGTTGAAATCCATTTGATAGTGTAGAAGTTATATGCATTTAAACAATGGACATATCAGAAGGCTTAAAATTATTTTGGCAACATTGTCATGATTGGCCTCCTGGAAATTATACTGAAATAGTATTATCTACATGTGTGCCAATTTTGGAATAGCTCCCATGCATATCTTGCAAGATATCCAACATGGAGCTCAAATTTCTAGTGCGTTTTTTCAGCAGTTGGTAGCACTGACATCATTTTCAAATATGGACGTGAGCTATTCCGGTGCACATCTTTACTCATACTAAATTTGGTTTTGATTGCTGGAGCCGTTTAGGAGTTGATAGGGGGGACACACACACAGCCAGAGAGACAGACAGACAGACAGAAGGACAGACAGACAGACACACATTTTCCCGGATCGATCTCATAAGTCTACTTTTTCCTCATTTTTGCAAAATGTGAAAAGTAGGCTAAAAATGAGATGGTATGTGTCCGTCTTTCTGTCTGTCTGTCTGTCTGTGTGTTATTCAATAACGCAAGAACCACTGGTCCGATTTAAATGAAATTTTTGCATGGATGCAGCTGATTTACCAGGTGTACATATAGGGTACTTTTAATTTCGATATTTTGCACTATTAAGAAATGGCGACCATTTTATTGACGTCACTACACCCTTTGGTTTCAAAATTTCGTATTTCCATATCAAATAAAAAGAGAATGATAAGAAATAGAAACCTTTTGATGGCACATAGGAGCTTTAAAATTTAATTTCCTATCCGAAAGGTCCTTGTCACTTTTCGTGTATCTCCAACGGTTAGCGAATGAAACCCACATTTGTGACGTCACTACACCTTTGGTTTCAAAATTTCATATTTCCATTTCAAATAAAAAGAGAACGCTAAGAAATAGCAAACTTTTGATGGCATACACGAGCTTTAACATTTAATTTTCTATCCAAAAGGTCCTTATCACTTTTCGTGTATCTCCAACGGTTAGCGAGTAAAACCTAAATTTGTGCAATAAAACACGGTCGTCAACACCGAGCCGTGCAGTATATCTCTACATATATAAAAATTAAAGTTTGTCTGTTTTTTTTCTCCTGAATTTCTACGGAAATATGAATTATTTACGTGTTTTAGACTGTTTTATGATGGAACCGCGCGAAAATATTTTTTGGGTCTGTCTGTCTGTTTGTTTGTCTGTGGACAAATTTGTTCCCTTATAACTCGAGAACGGCTGGGTGTATCAACGTAAAATTTGGTACAGATATCCATCAGAGGCACGACACTAATCATTGATGTAACTCTTCTCCGTACCTCTCATTAAAAGGGGCCTACCGCCTTAAAATACATGCTGAAATAGGAGAAGAAGAAGGACGAGACACATCTCATTTTCAGCCCCTCAATGTGAGATACCAAACTCGGGGGCCCTAAAAACCACATTTTGAGGCCCTAAAACCAACCGTTTTTGAGATATTCCCAGAAAACTAATTTCATTTAATAAACTAATGAACGAATGCAAGCCGGTAACCATGGCAACCGATTCTCAGAGATCCATCTATTGCTGTAAGATGCAATGCAATTCCATTAATTAGTTAGTTATTGCTGTTTTAAGGAGCGGAACTACGAGGTCATCTGCCCCTTTCCATTAATTACATTAGTGTAAAAGTTTGCAAAAAGCTACAAGGTTATCTCGGAACAAAATTAAGCTGTAAAATTCATCAATACGTATAATGCGCCTAAGGGGGTCAAGAAGTTTTTCACGCGATTTACACCTGTGGGTGTGGTACGGCAGCTCTATTATATTCCTATCCCTAAATTATATTATTATTATTAGTATTATATTATGGCGTACAACGAAGAGACAAAGCCCCTCGGTGCCGGAAATAAAACTCGGGAGCCCTAAAGGGTCCTCGAGAACTACATTATAAGGCTCTAAAACCAACAGTTTCTGAAATATTCCCTGAAAACTACGTTAATTTAATTTAACAAACTAATGAAGGAATGCAAATCGGTAACCATGGCAACATTATCTCAAAGGGTGGCATCCAACTTTCCATCTATTTCTGTAAGAAGCAATGTCACTCCATTTATTACATTTCTGTGAAAGTTTGCAAATGGCTATAAGGTTATCACGGAACCAACGTAGACTGTAAAATTCATCAATGCAATTAAGGGGGTCAAGGGGTAACCTAGAATATTTTCATGCAATTTTCACGTGCCACATATAGTACAGAAGGTCTTATATATCTCAAAACAGCAACATTATTTTAAAAATTCCTGAATTGAATCAGCATTTTTTCGGCTTTTAGGAATTTGGGCCATTTGAAGCAAACGAGCCTGAATTTTCATGCACCACAAGCCTTTATAATTTATGAAAGAGGTCTTCCTGTGTATGGGGACCTAACACAACGTAGAGGGTCACTTTTTATGTGACGTGTATTGCGTTTCGTCTACAAGGCTTTTAATTCTATTTCACGACAGGAAGTACACGTTAGGTGAATTTAGTTTGAGAGCACATTTTAACTAATATTTTTTTCCTTATTTTTTGTCGACATACGGGTTCTTCGTAGGGATGATTTGTTTTGATACTGTGTGATATATATACCCATATTTGGATATCTGGGTGATATGTTGTAGACAATAGAATTGTCTGTCTGTCTTTCTGTGTATCTTTATGTACGCCTATAAATCGTGTTCGGATGCTTGGTGCATCGTAAAATTAGGTATGGTAAACATGAGTCAACACACGAATCATTTATAAAACTCTTCACCGTACTTTTCGTACAGTAGAAGGGTGGATATAGGGAGAAACTTCTCAAAATACATGCTAAAATAGGCGAAATATAAAAATTATCCTAGAAGGACGACCAAAGCATATGTTGCGCTTCTCAATGTGAGACACAATATTCGGGAGTCTATAAAGGGTCTCCAGAAACCACATGTTAAGGCCCTAAAATTAACAGTGTGTGTGATATTCCCAGAAAACTAACTTCGTTCTTATAAACTTATGAAGGAATGACAAACCGCTAACCATTGCAACAGGAGCTCAATTGATAATGTCTGGTGTTAACACCGAACACCGTTCGAAGAACGGGTACTTCTGCTAGTAAATAATATTTGCATGAAGGAATAACAGACTGTTAAGTAGATAGACGTCAGTGTCGCGAACTTCCGTACGATTAGTGTCACCAACTGTATGAAAAAGACCCTAAAATATGGTTTGCATTCTTTCGGAAAAACAGAAAAAATCAAATAAAGTATACATAGAAGCAAGGAAATTAACATTTTCTCCGCTCATACTGTAAAATAACGAATCCTCGCCAATGCTGTAAGTCTCCATCCTCGTGACGACGTCCTTAATTAAAATTATAAATCTTGTGGGGTATTGAAATTCAGTATTTGTGCCAAAGGGCCTAAATGAAGGGAATGGAGGGGGCTGGTCGAATTTTCAAGTAGATTGTGTTACTGGTCTTGTTCCAAATGGTAAGTATATAAAATTCAGTTCAGCTCAGTGAAACGGTGTAGATTTAAGCCCAGTAAAACGGTGTAGATTTGCGCCAAAGGACCTAAATGAAAGGAATGGAGAGGGCTATCTAAAAATATTGTTGCCAAAAACCTTCATTGGGGTGTGCACTACAACCCTACCAAATTTCAATGCAATCGGTTAAACGGCGTCGGAGTCCATTGGCTTCGGACATATATACATTTCCATTCATATATATAAGATTTATGACGAGCTGGTCCTTTTATTTCTTGCCTTTACTTGTAAGCACAACGGAATTCATGGATTATGTAGTATACTACCATACTTCTCGCAGTCAATACCACACGTCCTATTTACCTTGTTCCGACGAACTGGGGGACAATTTTTATCGCTGGTAAGGATACAGACTCTTACAACTATGAAGTGTGTGGAATTGCCCGCAAGTTGTTATCGGAAGTTTCTTAAATTGATTATTAAACTAAGAGGAACACATAAGATATGCTCTTGGTTTTGGAAGCTGAACCAGAAACGGGGGTAAGTAATAATTTTTAAGCTAGTAGTTTTAACGCGGCCTTAAATGTTATGATTGGCCAGGTATGTGGTAGAGCCTATAAGGCCCCTTGTCTACTACATGCAAGTTGCGTGATTTGATACTGGCATGCAGGAGGCCTGTGTCTGTATATTTACTGACATTTTGCAGAACCCCATCAGGGGATAATTCTGGCACCCTGAGATCTCAAACCGTTGCAATTATGGAAGACGTTAAACCAATGCTATCAAATTTCACATTTGTCAGCCACAGGATCTCCTTATGTCGACCATGCATTAATCAGGAATTGTACCTGGTTTGCCTTGGGGAGTAACACGCAGCTAGAACACTAAGCAATCATACAGCTCCCCTCCTACTAAAATTAGACATCTTATTGATTATAATAAATTATGGAACAGTTTCTAGGCCGGTGGCTAAAATATTTTATGACAGCAATTTTGCATTGAGCATTAAAACGCTTCAAGGGATTTGCTTTTAAAAACCAGAGGTAATTTAATTACTCTAGTACTTTTGATGAACTGTCGACTTTGGTGTCGTTTCTTAAGATTTAAAATTTCTCTAACAGTATCCTTCCTTACTTTCAAAAGTAAAAGCAGGAATTCTTTCGAAAGCTTAGGTGCATCATTATATTGCAAACAGCAAAGGAGGTCAGGTTGCAGAATGTTGATATTAAAGTCAAGGTTATCTATGACTAGTTATTTATGTACTGGTCAGTGTCGTTCTGAGGTGTGCCACAGCAATTGATAAGCCCAATGGGACACAACGGTGAAACACTGGCAGCTTATTGAGAAGTCACAGTATTTCTTGGGGGTTATTGATGTGTAACATCTTTCCGCTCGGTTGCTGGATAGTTTTGTGGGAGTGATTTTGAAAATTGGGGACGGAAGTGGATCGGAACGATCGAGCTGGCAATGGTGGATCGAACGGAAGTATGCACTGCCGTTCGATCAATCGAACGGAAGTGTACTAGCCGGCAGTGGTGGAAAACGGAAGTCTGCACTCCCCGCTCGATCAATCGAACGGAAGTGTACTAGCTGGCAGTGGTGGAAAACGGAAGTATGCACTGCCCTCTCGATCGATCGATCCAGCGAGCAGTGGTAAGACCCAGCTGGCAGTGGTACGAGAAACAATGAGCGCGCGGTGTCAGAAATTGATACCATGACGTACTCTCGGCCATGTGGAATGTATATGACATTCTGAACGGAAAACGCTCATGCGAACTCTTGTGCCAGGTGATTGAAACAAATGACATGGTACATGTTCGAAGTCTTCGTATCAGTATGTAAATGGTAAAATGTCTTAATATCAAACATTGTAAGTAGTCGGCATTGCCGATATTATGTTTCTGCACAATGGCTATTCAAATATTAACCCACATAACGGTATTGCAGTCATCAATATAATATAATCGTTGTGGTTATACGTGAATTGAGCAAGCCTTCATGAACTATTACTGAATACATTCTCTTTACTCACAAGAGGGCCTATTCATAAGGCATTTTAAACTCAATTTCACGCAGGAACATTATCGAAACAAGCAAAATATAAATGAAACTTAATTCCGTAATGCAGTATTATTGGAACGTGGAAATAAGTCATCATCTTGTGCACAAAATTTGCGTAGTCGAAATAGCCGTGGGGTTAGTGCTTATGACTGTGAATATGGAGATCCTGGGTTCGAATCCCGGACGGGGTAGATATTTTTGCTATCAGATTATCATTTTAAACGATATTTTTCATATCAAAATGACTCATTTTAACAGAATCCGTATGAAATTACGTGTTGGTCTGTGAATGAAGAGGACCTGTTTATAAGGAATTTAAGGTTATGAGCGGTGTCGCGTCTGTAAATCTAGTTGATCTATATCGTATTCTTTATTTATGCTAGTGCTGGTGGAAGCTACAAATCATCTAATAAAATGAGTTCCGTATTATAAACTACAATATCTGTAAAACACTCCCTTTAACAATAGATTAATATTTGTGCCAATAATAGTATAAAATACCGGTGTATCAACAATTTCACGTGAAGTTTCTTCTATGTCAGATGTTACACATAATATGCGACTACTGTAAGGCTCGTAATTTTTTTTAAAATATTATAGATCACACCCTGTTCCAGGGAAGGTTACACTAGACTTTCTGTTGAATAGGCGTAAGCTATTGCAATATACCGTACATCCATCAGGAAGTATGTTTCCAACTAACAAGCTATTGAGCAGCGAGAGCTAAAAATTTTAGATGCATGGAAAATACGAGCTCCATACATTTTGGGCGCAAATCCTTCGTTGAATTGCAGGAGTATACCCCAGTATTACTTTGTATACCCTATTTTTGGTTTAGGATAGTGAAGTCTCTAAGTGTGTAGAAACTGGCCATTGGTCACTAAACAATGCAAGCCGATATAGTAGCAGCTGTCAATTGTAATGTCATTGTCCTGGGCATTAATATATCGAACGCATTACACAATCGGATGCTCTTACAGCATTGTTAGATAATGAACAAATTCACAAAACTTTAAATAACAGCAAATATTGTGAATATTTTCAGCTTTGAATGCATATAAAACAGCAGAAAGATTAAACGAAGCTTGGCCCGTGATGACATTTGCAAATCATCTTCTATGATCTTGGATTGGTTATGTAGAACTATCGGGTAAGTTTTAAATAACCATTATGCTGCCTGCATAGTGGAGGAACACACTTCTGTCTACCAATCTAGCAATGCCCCCACTAATTGAATGTAAGGAATTTTTAGGTGGGCAGTCACAGGAATTGCAAAGGAGACCATTCCCCGAGACAGAAAAAATAAAACGGTCTTAATCTATTATAGAATTTTACGCCACTATCAATTGATTGAGCACTATCTCATTGGACTAAATGGGAGTAAAAATCTAAAGAAATAAATGCAGGATTTATTCTTAAACAATACACTGGAGTAGCTGGTATCACGGTAGAAATGGTACAAATTATATTATCCTTCATCAGACATTGAAGCCTTTATATCCCACGGCTACTCATTAGCTTAATTTCCTCCCATACTTAAGTTACCAGAGCCAAATACACGATGTAGCCCTTCTTAATGGCGATAATCAGATCTCAACGAATGTAAACATGAGACGGTCAGCTGTTCGCGCCGCCATTAATCATACTTCGCGCGCCGCGCCCAGTGAGAGCGATTGCAGATACGTTCCAAAACAGCGAGTGTACGAGACCGAGTGTGGGTCGAGTGATCAAGTGTAAGTGTACATGAGAGCGTGGAGTGCCAGTGCAGAGTGTTCATCATTTGGCAAACAGCCCTAGTCGTGCGGGGGTAAAAATCGAAAC
The DNA here is from genome assembly GCA_946902985.2 of Meconema thalassinum. Classification (NCBI taxonomy): domain Eukaryota; kingdom Metazoa; phylum Arthropoda; class Insecta; order Orthoptera; family Tettigoniidae; genus Meconema; species Meconema thalassinum. The sequence continues at coordinate 126,198,392 of OX336397.1, forward strand.
TCGCAGGCTACTCTTAATGAGAGAGCAATACTTTAAATATTGTATTGCTCTTTTGACCATAGAAACTACAAAAAAATGCCGTGGCCGAGACAAATATTTGTTGAGCATTCAATTCGTGCCTGTATACAGGGTATAATTATCAGGCAACATCCAATAATACCGCAAATATTCAGGGAAGCTCTGCGATTTATGTAAAACACGAGGCCGCAATCGGATTTCTGGAGAACATGTTTTCCTTCGAGAAAAAAAGGTTAGTGTGTTACTTCCGGTCGCATGATTCAAATACGAACTCATGGTATTTGCTGAGCCAGAGCGCAAGCCGCTGGCCACTGCTGTGCTTCAGGCAAGGAAAGGGAGCGTGATAGAAGGAGACAGAGATAAACTGGCGGGAATGCGTAAGTTTCCTCGTTTACCTCACGCAGGAATCTCCTTGTCCCTTTCAGGCAATATCCAAATTTGTTTACTAAGCCCCCCCCCCCCCCTACAGGGTCTCACATCTAGTGGGACGTGGGTTGGTGACCACGAGGCCCCAGCTGAGTCCGGCATTACCTTCACTTACTTGTGCCGGGTTCCTGTCTATTATCTTTCCTGTCGGCAATCCTTAGTCAACTCTTGTTCTCTTCCGACCCCGACGGTATTAGGGTATCCGAGGCCTAGGGAGTCTCTTCCTTTCCCGCCTCAATTGGCCCTTCTCTCATCTTTCCAGATCCCTCATTCTTCGAGGGTTCCACCTTCTTTTTCTTTTACATTTTGAACGTCTTTTCACTTCCAATTACATTCTGTAGGCCTACGTCTTTTCAATCTAAATTCCATTTTGGGAGTTTTTTCCAATCGAAATTGCATTTTCCTCGTACTTGCAATCTAAATTGCAATTTTCACGTACTTGCAATCTAAATTGCATTTTGTGCGTATTTTGAATTTCAATTGCATTTTGTAAGTATTTTCAACCCCAGTTGCATTTTGCCGGCATTTTCAATCTAAATTGCATTATTGCAAGTATGTTGAATCTTAATTGCATTTCGAGAGTATTTTGAATGTCAGTTGCATTTTGTAAGTACTTTCAACCTAAATTGCATTTTGTAAGTATTTTGGATCTAAATTACATTTTGCGAGTATTCTGAATCTAAAGTGCCGTTTTGTGAGTATTTTGAATCTTAATTCCATTTATTGCGTATTTTCCCTCAAAATTCCATTTTGTAAGTCTTTTTCCGTCTAAATTTACCTATTGTGAGTATTTTAAATCTAAATTGCATTTTGTAAGCATTTTCGATCTCACTTGCATTTTGTAAGTATTTTCAATCTACATTGCATTTTGTAAGTATTTTTCTCGCGGGCGCCGACATTTTGTGAGTGATTTGAATTGCAATTGCATTTTGTAAGTATTTTCAACTCAATCGCTTTTTGAAAGTATTTTTAATCTTGGGTGGCATTTTGAATCTAAATTAAATTGTGTGAGTATTTTGAATTTCAATTGCATTTTGTAAGTATTTTCAACCTCAATTGCATTGTGTAAGTATGGTCAATCTTCATTGCATTTTGTAAGTCTTTTGAATCTACATTACATTTTGTTGCTATTTGAAATCTAATTTATATTTTGTAAGTATTTTGAATCAAAACTTCATTTTGTGCGTGTTTTCCGTCAAAATTCTACTTTGTCAGTCTATTTCCTTCAACTTGCTTACCTTTTCTGAGTGCTTTCAGACTAAGTTACATTTCGTACTGTACCCGATATTTAATCGAGGCTATCGGCTACGCCAGCTGTAGTTGAGTTTTGTTGCTTTGAAGAAAAGAATGCGCTGAGATCGAGCCAGTGACGATGAGGGAACATGACGTAGAAGACTATGGGAGAAGAAGTCACTACCCCTCAAACGCACGGAATCGCGGGAGAAGTACTGGATATTTATGGAGATCAATTGGAAATGACGTATTATTTAACCTCAGAAGAGAAAGGAATTATATTGAATATTAATGATATTAACATTTGGAAAAGGTGGATAACTCCTTATTTGAGTATTATGGCTTCATAACAGAAGATATGGGCCGATGCTAAATATCTGACGTCAGAGAACAAAGGTAGAGGCTACCCTCACACCAGCTGAGGGGTGGCGAGTCACGTGTTTAGCGAGGGGAGTTGTCGCAGCACAGTGAAACGAGGAATCAGTTTACTACATTCTGCTCTAGTCTATTACATTCTGATCTAGTAGCAAGTCGAAAGTATTACAGTATACAATACAGTGCAGTGCAGTAATTATCACCTGTCTGGCAGGTTCACGTCGTAAAGTTAGCATTGTGTAACTTTGGGAGCACGGCAGAGTCGAGCAGGCTGACCGGAGATTGTATCGCGATGGCTGTGAGCAGGGCGACGGCGGCCGGTGATAGGGAACAGCATAGTTTTGAACAGTGGAGTTGCGTTAGCATGTGTTTCAAATAGCAACGCATTTACCAGCTCATAATCTACAGCAGAAATAAGCAGCATTTCATTGGAAATAACGAACATTATTGCAGCAGTATTCACAATGAATAGTCGCATACAACATGGGTAAAATGAGGCTAGTGATTAACTTCGTGTTACACACAGATAGTGAAGCAGGAAATGTCATGTATTGGGCGACATTTTGTGACAGTTTGTGGTCACGTTGTGGAACATTGCAGTCGACATTTTCACATTCATGATATTTGGACTTAGACTTTCAGTAGTTCAGATACTTATTGCATTTATAGTTCATACACTCTCAACTGATAACCAAATGGACTTTGAAGTTATTTCACCGATATTACGGCGTACAAAAATGATGTGTTTCAGCATCGCATATTTTAAGCGACCCTGGGGCAGCTTACACATTGTTGCGTTATGCAAAATGGGACAATGGATTTCATGCACATTATACAGTAGTGAGGTGTTCACAAAATGACTTTAGTTCATGAACAATAACGGAAATAATTACCACGTCGAACATAGATACAGGGTGTCTAGAAAATATGCTTACATTCTGAAATATTTTTTCTGTTAATGCAAGTCAACCACAGTGGATGAGAACATTCTTAGCGAATGTCAATCGACAATTTTACATCGAACAGTGGCGTAACACATCCGAAAATAGAATGGGGTGCCCATTCGAACTGAACTTTGTGGGGATTATTAGACAATATCCGTGATGGATAACCTTCATTCTACCATGTGGGGCTAGGCGCATGAAGAGACGTGATGGCAGCCCAAAGTGACGGATTCGATTCTCATCTTGAAGAGTGACTACATCATGATGTGCGTTTGGACGGGGCCAAATGCATTTCCAGTGGCAAATACGACGATTTCTCCGATCTTTCGAGAAATCTGTTGCGTACAATTGGATTATCGCCGATCATGGAATACATTCTATTAAACATCTGGAATATGAAGTTATTGTGAGAGCTATGACATTACTGATAAGATTTTCTAACATGACACTGGGCACACTTGTAGTATACCTTTAGGAATGTTTTTACGACATGGTTTGATTATTTTCTTACTTCATCTTGAGGAGTTTGCTAAAATATGGTGTTACCATATGAGACGGAAGACACATTTATCCGACTTTTTCGCTATTTATTAATTTTATTAGGCAGGATTTTGATCTTTATTTTTCTTGAAGTGATAGTATTTATGATCATGGTGATTTTTATCGAGTATTTCGAAACTCGAGACCTGCAGTCGGATAGTTTAGATTTTTGTCAACTTATTGCATGCTAGCGAGTATGTGACATTTATCAGCAGGGATTTTTTCTTTATTGGATTGTTTTTGAGATGTAGAATTTAATTCGCTCTAGGGAATCAGTATCGCTTTTATGTGACAAGTAGAATATTGTTGATTTCAATCACGTGCACTCACTCATTAGTCTACGAAGACGGGGTCTGTTACTTTAAGTAGCTGTGTGGTGTTGATCGCCTGACCTGTCAAAATAGGAATTTATCATCTTAGTCTACGAAGCAGGGGCTTGTTACTTCAGTAGCTGTGTGGTGTTGAACGCCTTACCCGTCGCTTAGGAATAGCATATTATCATCCGAGTGCAATTGTGATAGTAAGAGAATTAAACAATAATTTACCAGTCAAATATTATTTGATCTTCGTTAAATAACTTAGAAATAAATGTCAGCAGGGTTACATTTTGTAATTCTTGTATTGCAAATCCAATAGTTTGTTGCATTACTCTTTTGAGAGTACAGTCATTTAATATTTGATACTCTTTTGTGAGTGAGTTTATACCTTTGATAAGAATTTCAAGTAATTGAGTCTTTTAAAACGAGTTCTTTCTTATTAAGAATTTATTACAGGCAGATGATGAACAGATATTATGAATATGCGTTAATATAACACGTTGGTGTTCTTTTTGAAGTAGATTTTGAGGATCTTAACAGAGATTTGATACTCTGGATTAAAATAAATCTTGGATTGGATTACGATTACTTTGGTAATTTTCCTAATTGTTTAAGAAGTTGTCTGGACAGGGTAATACTGACTACAATTCTTGTAGGTCATTTTCGTCAACCGTCTGAAACCAGTGGCTCATTTGTGGATCATTCTGTATGATGAGTTAATGTATATTTTTGGCCAAGTTTGTGAAGTTGCCAAAAAGAGGTTTATAGTATTGCCAATGTGAGTTATTGATGCAGACATGAGGTCGTCGAACCCTGTCTAGTATATATTTGAAGTTCATGCTGTGTGCTGAATAATTGTGGTATAATGTGAAATAATAATGGTGTTCAAATGTGAGATTTGATGAAGTGAATTTAAGTGATAAAGTTTTGGATGATGAGATCCAATGTGACTTACTGAAGGCAACGTATTTTTTGGCATGGCAATCGAGAGTATTAACGGAATAGCCTGGAACTGGTGGATTTTAGGGGCAACGTCCGGTAACCGATCATAAACATTTTCTGGAAGATTTATAATCCAAGATTCTCTAATAATAATAATAATAATAATAATAATTTATGGAATTATTATCTGAAGTTTAAACATATTGATGATCTGACCTGATAATAAAAATGAATAATAATGAATTAATTAAATTGATGAATAGATGAATAACATTATAATTAAAAGAGCTGATAAAATAAAATTATATTAAATTTAAATAAGCTGATGACTATAAAAATAATTTAAATGAATGGATTGAAATAAATTAAATTAAATAAGATGTTGAAATTAAATCAAATTGAATGAGATGACTTGCAGATGATTTAATGAGATGATGAAGATAATAATTATTTGATGATCTGATGATAAGGAAATTAATAATTCTGATTTGAATAGAACAGATAATTAAACGATAGCCGATGTGAGGATCAGTTAATAATTTTTCTATGGATGATGATGATGATGACAGATGATTAGAACAGAATTGTGATTCACAACCGAGTAGTTGTTAGAAGTGGTGTAAATAACGTGTACAAATTTAGTATTAATCTTAACAGTGATTATTAGGAACCCAACGTTTGGAACAGTGACATTCAAGCGATTTATGAATGATTAAATATATGTTAGTGTTGATATAAAATTTGTTATGTGATAGAAAGTTTAATATGTAATTGAAATTCACGTGCCTGATGTTACCTTAAACAAAGATATGTCTCAGGGCTCACAAAATGGCAATGACGAAAAGACATAGTGCCACGGTGACCCTGACAGCACAAGAGAACTTTAACCATTTTTATTTCTTGCACGTGAATATTTTCTTTTGAAGCAGTGCGGTGATGGTATGATTGGAGAGAACATTAACATCCCATCTGTTATACTCTACCATACTCCTAGGCCGGAATTTATTTTGTTTCTGTCTGACTACTCAAGTTAAAATAAATTTTATTTTATTTTAAGTTGTGATCTCATGATTATGTGTTTTCCCAATCCTTTCCTTTATGATACTTAAGGCTTAACCAGGAAGGATGTGGTTTGCTAGGTATTCAGTTGATGGTGCCCTTTTATTTGATATTCTGATTAACTTTAAGCCCGTAACGACCCGGAGATATTTTATCTCGTGTTACCCTCTGCTTTTGTGATATTTCAACTGAATTTACGACACATTCCTTATTTTTATTTTGTGTTTACTTCAAAACTCTACCTGTCCTGGGATGCCAGGTATGCGATGTAATAGCAGTTGGGTCATTGCATGCCTCGGACGAACGGGTACAGTACGTGTTTTCAGTCTACCTCGGTTTTCGTTATGGTTTCCATGTCATTACCATTTTCGCTATCACCCAGACCATTAGGGGCCGATAACTTCGATGTTAGGCCCCTTAAAACGACAATTATCATCATCGTCAACATCTGTTTACTAAGCAGTCGTAATATCACACACAGTAATAAAGACACACTTGTCAGTCATAAAATGTACCCGTCTCTTCTCGTCTGTTCGTCTCAATAACTTTCATTATTATTTGACAAAGATGCTGTCGTTAGGATTTTGCATTCATTTACTCACAAAATTGTAAAGGGAATGAAATACTGAACGAAAGAAACAATACACCCAATGGTTTGATTACAGTAAATGTTAAATATGCCCCCATCCAACTTCGATGCACAGTTCGCAGCGGTGTATTAGTGATATATCGACTCTGTTCAGGATGTGTGGTGTGTTACGAATGACCTGGAGAGCTGCCTGGATTCGTGTTATAAGTTCATCTTGTCTTTCTACGGGGTTTGCATACACTAATATCTTCACGTAACCCCAAAAGAAAAAGACCATGGGAGTTAAATCGGCCAAGCACGGAGGCCATTTAACTGGTCCACTTCGGCCTACCCATCTTGAATAATGAGCAATTAAGTGTCGTATGACACGGCGAGTAAACTGCGGTGGAACACCATCATGACACAGCCACATTCACCGCTGAATGCCCAGGGGAACATCTTCCAATAAATCAGGCAGTGATTCTGCCAAGAAACGGTAGTATTCCTCACCATTCAGATGAGGCTCAATTAAATAGTCACTAACAATGCCGGCCCAAATATAACATTAAACCTATGCTGGAATAAGCGAACCACTGTCCTACGAGGGTTTTTATCCGCCCAAAAACGACGATTTCTGGAGTTTGCCACGCCTTCTGCCGTAAATGAAGTTTCATCCGTGAAAAGGAGCGAAGACGAGAAGTGTGGAATATATCCATGGCTGTTTAAGACCCACCTTGCAAATGTTAGGCGTTGTTGGTAATCCAAAGGTGTTAGTTCTTGCACCGATTGATAGCGATAAGGGTACAACTGCTGGTCCTTTCAAACCCTCCACACTGTCATATGAAAAGCGCCAACATTCCTCGTGACATACATCGTATTTGTTGAAGGATTATCATTTATTTGTTCTAATGCAGCCTCTTCAAAATATGGGGTCCGTACCGACGACGTCCTGCCAGCGTGGTCTAATCTCTGAATGAAGTCGCTGACTGCGAGCGGAGCGAGCAGGTCAGCGACGCTTGGATACCAGGTACACGGTGCGACATTGCGCTCCTTTGCCTGGGATAATAGATTAAAGGGAGAGTGATTAATTATTTATTTGTGCGTAATGGTTGAGTTGGCTTTGAATTTATCATTTTACTTATCTGGCGCGGGCTGCAGACAGAGCCCCGCCAGCTTCGCAATTGAGGTGTTTAGGGAGTTGAATTATTAATAATAATAATAGCAATGTGAATTGTTTGGTTTGAATTTTCGTAAATTGTTTGTTGCTGGTGAATAGCTAGTTGAAATGGACTAATCTTGTGTTACAGACAGACTGGATAGATGGTGTGCCTTAATTGGTTCGCTTTATTGTACTTCCGTGGCGACTTTACAGCAGAGACCTCTTTCAGCTGCTGCTTCACGGTAATAGATTTTGAAAAATGAGTAATTTATGCTTGTTAGACCTGGAGTGAATTTAATTGTGATACTGGTTTTAAAAAGCCCGCTATGGTTTTGCAAGATATGACTGGGTTGAATTTCGGTCTCTTCATCGATCCCACGACCCACAGGGTACCATCCCGAAAAAGCCGGTCGTGACCGACCTTCCGGGCAGGCACCCCGCACGGCTGCACGATGGATAAACCTATGAAGTGATGTGTAATTGTTAATTTAGTGTGCCACTGTAGCGCGGAATTTGAAATTGGATATGGGCTGCGCTGATTGGCCGCTGAGATCTGAGGCAGCCAATAGGCGTCCGGTTGGTCTGTATGTGGTTGAAAATCTCTACCGAGATGATTTGGCTGATGACATGCCTATTTGTTAATGATTGGCTGATGTTATGCCTATTTGCAGTTAAAAAACGAGCCTTTGGGTGGTAAGAAAGGGTTTTGATTAATTATTTGGCGTTGCTAGTAGTCATTTTTGTAACGTAGTTCGTAGCGTGGTGATTGAATTATTTTCTGATTGATTATTGATTTAATTACTCAATCAATTGATTGATTGATTTTTCCTGTGGGGCGCGGCATGTCCCTCCATAATAGTGATGCACCTGAGGTAGACATACCCCGTCCCAGAGGGTGGATGAGGGCTTTAATCGTCATTGTTTTGTAGAATGTATTTTATTAAAAATATGTATTTAGGTCTTCGTTTCCTAGTGTCAAGTCTGTCGGGTTCATAAGCTCCTAGTGTGTTTACAAAAGGGTTAGGATGAAGCCGAGTTGTGTTGTAATATTTTCTAGTCAGTTTGGTCATGTATTCTAGTAAATATGGAGTGTTAGTTCTGATATGTAGGTCGCGAATGGGAGTGTCTCAAGGGACTTTTAGGGCCATCCTGGGCATTGTATTTTGGATTGTTTGGAGTTTACTTATGTTGCTAATGGACATAAAGCCAATTGCTGGTATGGCGTATGTCATGACTGGCCTAATGAGAGTTGTGTAAGTTAATTTAACGTTTTTTGTGGAGAGTTTGGATCTGGGGTTAATCATAGGATAAAGAAGTTTGATGTTTCTTTTGGCTTTGGCAATAGTGTTGTTGATGTGTGTCTGTTGATTTAATCGTTTGTCCAGTGTGATCCCTAGGTACTTGATTTCTGGGGCCCACTGGATGTTATTGTTGAATAATCGGATGTGTTGTTGTGGCTGAACGTATTTATGTGTAAAATGGATAGTTTTAGTTTTGTTAATTTGGATTTTGTTTCTAATGAGCCAAGTTTGTAGTTCGTTAACGTGTTCTTGAAGGTGTCCGATAGCAATAGCTGAGTTTCTGGATTTAGCTAAAATTGCTGTGTCGTCGGCGAAGACATGGGTGGATGTAAAATCCGATAATGGGATATCATTTATTGCCACGAGGAACAAATGAGGTCCAATTATACTGCCCTGAGCTACGCCGGCTTGAATGTTTCTGTAGGATGAGTTTACATTGTTGACTGAGGTGTAGAATTGTCTGTTAGAGAGGTATTGTTGTATGAGAGTAATGTAGGTATGATGGATGTTTAATTTGATTAATTTATTTATGATAGATGGGTGGTGTACCCTGTCAAAGGCCTGCTGAATATCTAAGAACAGGGCAACCGTATGTTGATTGTGTTGGTAGCCGTGTGTGATGTATTCCGTAACTCGTAGTAATTGTTGTGTAGTAGGATGTTGAGTTCGGAAGCCGAATTGTTGTGGAATAAGTAAGTCGTTAATGTGAGGTTTTATTCTTGCGAGTAGTATTTTTTCGAACAATTTAGATATATGCCTGAGAAGACTGATCGGTCGGTAGCTACTGGGTTTCCGTGGATTTTTCCCCTGCTTAGGAAAGCAAATTATTTTCGCTACCTTCCAGTCTGTTGGGAAATGTCTTAATATTAATATGGCGTTAAATATGTGGAGTAAAAGAGTGAGGGTAGAGGTGTTGAACTTTTTGAATAGTGTGTTGGTAATTCCATCTTTGCCAGGGGCCTTGTTATTGCTTAACAATTTAATGTTAGCCAGTAATTCTGGCAGTGAAATCAGTGGAATATCCGTGCCGGCTGGTAGGAGTAAAAATTGATTGTTTTCATTAAGGACCGTTGTGTCGTAATTAATGTCTTGAAGGTGAGTGTTTGGTTTAAATTGTTCCTGTAAAGAGTCGGCCATAAGTTCAGTTTTTCCTCGATTGTCAGTTATAAGTCGATTGTTGTCGTATTCGAGAGGAGGAACAGGTCGATTGATTTTAGTAAATATTTTTGTCATTTTCCAGAGTGCTTTAGGGTCGTGGTTTTGATGAATACTTTGTAATTTGTCTTCCCGGGCGTTGTTCCGATGAAGTATTAATTGCCTGCGCACTTAAGAGTGAAGTCTATTGTAGTTAATTTTGTTTAGTAAAGATTGTGTTCTTTGATATAATTTTCTGGCGCGGTTTTTGTCTTAAATTAGTTTTAGTAATTCTTCTGGTAATGTCTGAGTTGATTGAATTAACTTTGGTTTCTAGCTGGCTCGAGCCACTGTAATTATAGTGTTATTAAACTGACGAATGGATTGTTCTAGTTCGTATGTGGTTTTAATAGGCGGAAGTGTTTCAGGAATAAGTAAATTTTGTTGTAATTCGAATTGTTTAGGGTCTACTCGTTTATCATTAATAATCTTGTGAGTGTTAAAGTAGTTGATGTCTGCTCCTATTTTAATAATGACTGGTATGTGATCTGAGTCAAGTTTAGTGAGCGTTTCTGTCGTTATATTAAATGGAATGTCTTTAACTAGTAGTATGTCGTTCGTGTCTGAATAAATTATACCGTTGCGTTTGTAAAAGAAGGTAGGTGTGTCTGGGGCGTGAATGATGTAGCTGTCTTTCGTATAATGTCGGAATAACCGCTTACCATTTATGTGGTGGATTGAAGTACGAAGCTCCCTCCTTGACGCAGACGCCTGTCAATTGACACGAAGGTTGAATGATGAGGTTGGCGCCAATTGGGGTGCCGGACGCTATAAATCCGTGCGGCATCTCTCCCGTTGTCATTTGATGCTCCATAAGCTAGTTGCATATCACCCATTTCTTCGTTAGTGTACCGAAACGGAGCCAATTTCACCAATTTATGCCGCAAAGGTAGCAGCCAATGTCTGTAGAACAAACTGTACAGTGCCCATTGGGGACAGTCGCACCAGCATATCTCTGTCTCATCCCTTCCCTTGCCTGAAGTACAGCAGTGGCCATAAGCTTGCACTCTGGCTCAGCAAATACGGTGAGCTTGTCAATTTTAATAGCTCGCCCAGAAGTAACAAACTGACCACATTTTCTCGAAGGGAATAATTTTCTCAGCCAATACGATTGCGGCATCGTCTTTTACATAAGACGCAGAGCGTCCCTATTTTTTGTCGGAATAATTAAGATACACCATCTATATTCGCGATTGTCAGAAAGATAAATGTATGTAATGTATTATTGGAAGCTGTAATTATAGTCACATTTATCCAGTCAAATATGTAAATGTGTAGTAGTTTTGCATATTTTGTGAGCATTTCTTCACATAAAAGAATGTTTTAATAAATAGTAAATCCTTTATTATGATTATCTCGCGTTGAACAATTCATGTGAATCGATAGTTGTTGTACATTATCGATTTGCGGAACTATTGAAGTGTACATAACCGAGACACGTGAATTTGACAAATTGTTAGGGTTAAGAAAAGGGGTGTCAGCCGTAAATTTTACAATATTTCTCCTCTCACAAACTGGCATATTGCCAGATAGAAGTGTCGCAACATGTTGACAATATTATGTCAAATTGTCACAATTATCGGACCTGTCGAGATTGTTGAAATAGAGCCCTGGTATACATGTATTGTGTGGACGTGATCGAATGCAGTTCTTCACATCGCGATGCTTGAGTTTTAACGTAATCTAATCTTCCATTCAATGGGTTATGTTTTGAAATTAATAGGGATGTATAGAACTAGCACCGATAGAGCGCACTGCTGTAGTACTGGGTAAGTGCAAGGCGCTCTTCAGTTGTCTCCTGTGTTCTCATGCCACTAATATCCCCGAATTTAAGTTGTTTAAATGGTTATTTTCGTGACTATGCCGAGCTATTGCAGTGTTCCTCTTTGTAAAAATCAGGGAAGCCCGTTTTCGTTTCACCAATTTCCACAAAATAAAGAAATGGTTACATGCTATTAGAAGGGAAATTTTCGGTGAGAAAAATCTGACCGAAAATATTAAAGTGTGTTCCCATCATTTTCAACCCCATGACTTCACGAAAACTGTGTTGGGTAAGTGTGATGTACAAAGGGAAATAATTTCTATTTTGTACCTATAACTGATTAGACATTTCGAGAACAACCACTGAATGTATGCGTTTGTATTTGAAGGTGAGACAGCAAGGTAAAAACCGGCCGCTGTTCCGTCGCTTTTTCCGTGGGACCACGAACACAACAAAAAAAAGGAAGAGGCCATACACAAGAAAATTGCCGGATTACCACGATAAGCCTACAATATCGGAATCTGCAGATATCATCTCCATTGAAGTAAGGGAAGAAATCGTCAATATACACGAAGAAGTGAATGTAATATTTGTGACTCCCATTTTCAAAGGCATCAATACGATACTCGGACAAATACTTCAATAATAAATGTCGCAACATTAAGTCACAAACATACTATGGTTGGTTTCTTGAAATCTGAATTAATCGTCAACTTCCATCTGCCCGACGGAGAATGTGGTAGCGACTGACTTCTACATACTTGAGACATAGATGAATGGAAACAGTTGGTGGCCCTAAAGCAGGGATTCTGAAACTTTTTAAAAATTGTGCCCCTTATAGTAATTTCCAAGGGGTAGCCTACGGGGACGATTCATATTGAGAAATTGACAAAATGACATAAGAACCAAACGTTGCAATGAATTTTTGAGGTATAGGCCTACATTACCGGTATCAACTTTCTTTGATTATGTTTACCCTAAAACACGACAGTTTCATGTAAGCTATCAACCTAAGAAGAGACATGAATCGAGGTCTATAAGCAAGGGGAGCAAGTGAATATTTGAATCTCGATTTATGATTTAAGTCTTATAGAGATATATTTCTCAATATAGGCCTACAATACTCAAGTAATTGTAATCTTTAGGAGAAAGCATGCTGAATAATAAAGCGTGTTAGAAATTTGTAATTACCGCTGTATTAATTCTTCCTTCCTCCCGCTAGTTTTAGTGCCTCTAGTCCGTAGCTCATTTTGCAGATGTTTAACGCTTAAACGCTCAAAATCGGCCATAATATATTAGGGTATATACCTATAGAATTAGCGAGCGCTATCTGGCGCGAACTTTCTCCGGCTACATCCCTATTCGCGCGATGGTGATGGAATTTTCTGTTAACTAACCACTTACTGAATTAGCAAAATGGCAAACAGTTCAGTTAGCCACAGCAGAGTCAACGACACGGCCGCGGCATTTTCCACTCTCATCTCCTTTATAACATACACCACTAGACAGTTGCCAATTACCTAGCATTTACGTGCGAGTGAAACTAATATAGTGTCATGTTGTAAAGTGCAATTAAGTTGTGAATCTGAGTAAATGTATTTAATGAAACTTCTTCTTCTCTCCAGCATAATTAATCCCATTTATGTGGGGTCGCTGATGCGGATATTCCTCCTCCACGTTGTTCTATCCGGACCATTTCCTCCACATGCCCCCGCTGTTTCATGCTTTCTTGAATGCTGTCCATCCATCGCCTTATCGGTCGTCCTCGACTCCGTTTCCCTGGTGGAAGCATTTCCATCATCCTATTGCCCACATAATCTTGATCTCTTCTCTTAACATGGCCATACCATCTGAGGCCAGCTTCTCTGACTTTCTCAGAAACTTGCACCACGCTGAGACGTCTCCTACTCACTTCATTTCTCACTTTGTTCAACCTTGTATGTCCACTTGCCCATCTCAGCATACGCATTTCTGGCACGTTCAGTTTTTTTGCCCATCTTCTTGTTATCTGCCAGGTTTCTGCCCCGTATATCATTGCTGGTCTCACCACGGCCTTGTGTACCTTCCCTTTTCATTTTTCTGGTACCTTCGTGTCGCACAGTACACTTGATGTTTTGCTCCAGTTGAACCATCCCTACCGTATCCTGCTCTTTATTTCCTCCTCCAGCCCACCATCTTGTTTGATAACTGCACCAAGATATCTGAACGTACTTGCTGTTGGGATCTCTACTCCAGCCAATTTTAAACCTGTTTCAGCACCCATCAGGGAACTGTAGTTGATTAATGTCTAAACTATGCCAACGGAAGGACAGGACAAGTCGATTCGCGAAACTGGACTTAACTTTATAATACCAACATGTACTACGGCATGTTAAGTTTGGTTTATATGTTCTTATTTTAAAAAGGGTGTTTTACATTTAGCTACAAAATGAAACTCACTCATAACTTTGTGGCATTAATAGGTCTACAACTACAAATATATTTTTGAGTTTTCCCTGAATAATAATGTCTTAACAACGCTTAATTGACGAATAGTGTGGAAATGGGTGAGGTTCATTTTGAAGCTAATGTTTAGCACCCGCATTAAAAACGGGAAACCCCTAAACATTCCTTTAGACATTTCAACAGTTTCCTTATCGACGTCAAATCAACATAAAATACCGAAGAGTTTTAATTCATTTATTTCCACCTAACGTCAATAAAAATAATTTAATAACAATAATTATTTAGACAAGTTTCGGCCACATTATGGCCTCCTCAGTTTTTTGTTGTTTTTGGAAAGAAAAGAGAACAAATATAATTGCGGACAATGCCATTGTTATACAGGGTGATTTATTCCACCGTGTACAAACTCTAGGGATTGATCGAGGAGAGGATACAGAACAGAAAATGTCTAATGAACGTATGTCCGGAAATGTCCGGTTTGTTTGTTAGCGACCATATATTCGATCATCCATTGTTACAGAAACGGCGGTCTAATACGCACTGTACCATACAGCCACACTTACAGTATGTGTTGAAATTGGTATCCATGTGCCCAGCCGCATGCGTGTACGCACCGTAGCATGTACTTTCTCACTTGTTCACATCTGCCAGGCTGCATCCGAACAATGTCAAAGGCAACATGAATACGCGGCTCCAGTGTTCCCACATCTGGAATGGGCTCAGTATACACGATACGTTTGAGATGGCATCGTAACCAGAAATCGCACGGGTTGAGATCTGGTGAACAAGCAGGCCATGCAACTGAACCTCCTCGTCCAATCCATCGACCATGGAAGAGAAGATTGAGATGCGTCCAGACGTTAACGGCGAAGAGGGCTGGACCACCATCATGAAGCAGCCATATAACCCTGTGAATCATCAATGGTACGACTTCTAGCAAGGGAGCCAATGTCAACCGAAAGAAACGCCGATAATTGCGGCCTGTTAGGCGACGTGGAGGGAAGACCGGTCCCAAAAACACGGTCGTCAATTATCCATGCCCACATGTTCCGACTGAACCGCTGCTGATGATACGCTGGCACCAATCCATTGGGATTCTACATACAATCCCAATCCGATTTCAAATTGAGTTTGTGCACTGGACAGTCTTAATCGACCCCAAGGATAATTCTAACATAAGCTTGTGTAAAATCAATTGGTCGTTGAATATAGTCTATTATATCTATTGTATCAGTCTATGGTAAACACAGATAAATACCCCTATTTTGGTTCGCACTACTAGTTGTTCTTCTTCGCTCATAAGTATGTCGAAAGATGATTACTTCGTTTTAATTAGTCATGTGAGTCCCCCAGACTTCTTTTTTTTCGCCAGTGCATGGATGTTGCAGAAGCCTTTCACTTCAAACCTTGAATCCTCAGTGATGAATGTCTCTGTTAGAATGCAACAGTCGAAATCGCTGAAAATGTCTCTCGAGAGGCCGCACATGACCCCCTCAAGTGCTTCCACGTTCCAGTTCAGGATTTTTACTCTACTTTACATTCATAAATATCTTCCTGTGTTACTCCACAAAGATCGTCCATTCTTCATTAGGTTTTATGGCGTTCTCTTCTTCTCAGATCTCAGCCAATATGTTATCTGCATCTTCATCTGTTTCGAGAGTAGGTGTCGCTTGTTCGCTAATCCTCGTATTATTACTTTGCTCTTCTCGATATATGTCCTGTCGGTCTCTGCGCTTTCTCCCTGGATTCTAGTTTCGGCTACATCCCACTTAGTGGAGTGATACGTCTTGTTTGGTGTATAGGTGTTCGTGACTGATGTTGGTCTCATTCCCTGAGTTCTTCTCCGAAGTGTTGCGACTTACGTTTGGTATGGCAATGTCTTGTATTCAATTGCTTTCGCGGTTTAACGCTTCTTCATACTTTATCCATGGCCTCTGACCTATTGATGGTTGTTGCGCTGCGCATTCTATTTCTTTATTTTATAATCATTTCAGCGGTCTTTAAAAAAAATTCCCTCGTTAAAATCATCTCTCGATGACATTATATATGATCCTCTCCTCCAATCCATTGTCAGTGCCTAGTTTAGGACCAATATATGGCATCTGGTCCACTAGATGTCAGCATTCTCTGACTGTAACTTGCTACAGTATGTTAAGGTTCAACAGAAGACAACTTGTCTTTATTCCCTCCTGGTTTCTGTAGTCAGCATTCTCTGATTGTATGGTAAGGGTCAACAGAAGGCAACTTGTCTTTACTCTCTTCTGGCCCACTACACGACAGAATTCTCTGACTGTAACTTGCTACAGTATGGTTAGGGTCAACAGAAGACAACTTGTCTATATTCTCTTCTGGACCACTAGATGTCAGCATTTTCTGACAGTCACTTGCTACAGTATGGTAAGGGTCAACAGTAGACAACTTGTCTATATCCTCTTCTGGTCCACAAGATGTCCGCATTCTCTGGTTTCTGCAGCCTCTTTGCTCTACAGGTTCAAGATCATTGTTTTCCTCCACTCCTGTCCCGGTGATGGGTTTTTTTGATTGCCATTTCGTTTGCACTTCCATACGTGTGCCGTTCTCCATTGTGTTTCTCTCTGACCGTTGTAGTTATGGATCTACCCGTTGGTATTGTTGTATGTCTTGTCGACATTCTGCGTTGTATCTATTTTGGTCGTCATATTTCGAACTAAACTTTGATTAACTATCTGTTCTATTTGATTTCTTTTGATGAAAAGTCCATTAAATGTTGCATTTTCGCTATGTCGTCTCTTTAAATAGTTTTGTAAATGGTATTTTGTGTTGCGTATGCAACGTCACCTACATTGAGTCAGTTGGCTTTTGCACCAGAGGCATTTGACCATCAGATGTAGGTGGCTGTTGACTGCCGCCAACCAACTATAAAGTTCCTGCTGTCACTGGTATGTTCCTGCGTGGATTTGACAGATGGCCTCGCTTGTCCCGTAGCAGAGCTGTCTTCTCCTTGCATGTCCCCTGTTTGGTTTTCCCTAACTTCGTTTTGATGACTTACAGTTTTAGTACGCTTATCGTAGAATACGGTTTTCCTGTCTACAAAACAGCTTCTGATAATACTTACAGCATGCTGGATGTCGTCTTTAATCTCCTTCTTGAGATAACCTCCTACGTCAGCGATATACTCTTCACTTTTCAAAGCACAATCGAGTCACACATTGATCTCCTCCACCATCTTGTCTCATTATAACATAATTTATATCTCTATGATACATAATTAATATATTTAATTTAACAACATGCAATGCACAAAGTCTTTGTATAACCCATGTTTCCTAGATAATGAACATTGATATGTTCCTGTGCTTAAACAAATTTGTCCATTTTGGAGCCTTACACATTGATAAGCTCATATAGCCCACAACGCATAAAGTGCTATCGAAATGAAACAAGACAAAAAACATTAGACACCGGCTTTCCAAGTTTCATTAAAGTAATTTTGCTCGAGTCTTCGCCCCATTGTAGTTTTGATTGCGGTGAGAAGCAGATCTTAGTTACATTCGAAGACAAGGTTAAATACTCGTAGTGTCGATATTACTTTACAGAACTTGTATTATCACATTACTAAAGAATGTAAATATCAAAAAAGTACAACAAGCAGTTCCAACTCTGCGCCCTGGGATTCAAAAATTGCATTATCTCTATTCTACATTAATTGACATCACATTATCTGACGTCGTTACTTAAGAATAATTATTGATTTACTGCATAATTACATGTGGTGGGGTTTCAAGCCATTTTTCAGTGTTGCCTTAGTAAACAAAAGTTTGGTGCTTTTCAGTCGGTCAACACGAATGTACCCAAAAGAGCTGGGTTATGCCCTAATCCTGAAAAAAAATTACATGTGATTAAAAATTAATAATAATGTACAGCCTTAGGTTTGGGTGTTCAAAACGTGCGGTAAAACTCAATCCGAAACATTTCATGTTGAATAATACTAGTTCCGGCTTGCTCTTCCTTTATCTGTGCAATTTATCCGAAGAAATGTGCAGGTTTTCTTAGTAATGGGACCGCCTCTCCGGTCCTGGAATCCGCCGATCACCACTGCCGTATGCACTATGTAATATTATGTTATTTGAAATGCATACAAATGTCCATAGCGAGGTATATAATTATTGAACGCCCGTAGGCTCGCCATCAAGTTCAATTTCAAGTAGTTCCAATATTAGACATCAGAGATACGACTGTCACTGATACCTAACGACGATCGTTGGAACTTGATAGAGCGTTTCTAACAAAGTAACCAACAAATTTTGCTACAAATTACCAACTGCCGAGGTAGGAGCCCGTATTTACGTATTTACGAAACGTTTTATTTATAATTGTATGGTTTGGTGAGCATAATCCTTTTACTTTGGGTTCTTATTAATTTGAAACTTATTTGGTCAGTTTTGTTCAAATGTTGCTCGCTTACCACTAATGTAAATTCCCGACAATAACTTTTTAATTTGCTTTTCCTTAAGAAAAAAAATAGTTTTTTTGTTTCTCATCATCACCATTAACAGATTTTGAACTTCTATATATAAATATGAATGATTCCAGATAGATTATTTTGTCTCGCCTACTTTCAGCCGATTATGATGAATATTTTGTGAGTTGTTGTGCACAATCACGCGATAATTTCTGAGTTATTATATCCATTTTACAGTAGGAGTCACACGGGTGGTATAAACAATTGGGTGATGGGGCGTGAATCATTTCAAGATAAATCCGTATGCGTTCATTCCATTGCGATGAAACTTGGGTGAATTTAACACACTCGTGCGAAGGTTTCTGAATTAGTAAATCCTTTTTACAACAGGTTGCGCGTGACTCGTTTCAACAAATGTGGCCAGCTTACGCACCGGAAAAACTTCTGATTGCTTCATGTACGCATCAGACGGAAAATCATTGTGTAACTATTTGCACTTACAGAGACAAAATTACGACACAAAATAATCTATCTCTTTGATAGGCATCGCAACGCACGGAAAACAAATCTCTTCTGTAAATCTCATAAGACCGATTACCTGAAACGATCGTTCTAGAACGTTCCATAGCTTCTTGTGAGAAGGAAGGATTTTATGGTTTCTGTCAGACTGATGATTGTGCAATAATAATGTTTATGGAACACAATGTGTACATATGTTAATACAATGGTAATCGTTAGTTACGATCGTCTTTTGCATAAACAGTCAAAGAGTCCTTGACTGGCAAGTGAGTATGTGATATTGTCCACAAAACTGCCCACAGAGAATGCAAGTACATAATTCCGACGCCAGGTGGTGTCCTCATTGCCCACAAATCTTGTGATGGAATCCATGTGCCGCTGCTCTCGTGTAGGCTATACATGTCGTAACTCAAAGTTTGACTTCTTCCATTCTCCGGTGTTCATTGCAGGAGACAGAAAGACATTCACGTCTATGTTTGCTGCTTTTTCTTCCCTGACTCTGATATGTTCTTCAAAAGCCGGTGTGACTTGAAGGCAATGGCTCTGACTTATATCTTTCACAATGAAGTCTGCGTCCGCCAGTTAATATATAATCCTCGATCTGGTTGATTTGGATACTTGGAGGGTTCTCTTGAGGAAGAATCATTTTACTGCCTCTAGTCCCCTCAAATTCGCAGCTGTTAGGTGCACCCATACTTTGCTGATCGCATAGCAGTTGGAGCTATTTTGATGTGGATTAGTCGTAGTGCTGTGCCTAAAGAGAGTGTCTGGAGTTGCTTTAATAACTTTCTTACGATACAGCATCACGGCACCTTACACGGATACCAACGTGAAATATAGATCTCTGTCTTAGGTTGGGAACAATAACCCTACGTAAAGATAGGTACATAATCATATCAGGTAGTGTCCTTATTGATCATAAAATTAAAGATAATACCAAATTGTATTAAATTTCACCACCTTGATCAATAATTATGATAAATATGAAATTAATTAAATAATTAGTACTGGTTTCGACCAGATTGTGGCCTTTTTCAGCTTTCTGTAGATCTTAACACATAAACCCAAATGCGAGCAGGTAATACAGTTTGATCGAAATGTTCTAGATCATATTGGAAATAAGGAGTAATATTGTCAAATTTAAAAAGTAGTCTAAGCTTGACCATAAAATTATGTTGTCATAAATAATTTACTAACACTATTTATGGTGTTACAATAACCTAGGTAAATGTCTCACCAAATAAAATAAAATCTATAAAATCAGATCAGTTACAAATAGTGAAGTGAATTTCAACTTTGTACTAATAATTATAATCTTATTGGAAATTACAGAAAAGGAATGTTTCGATGAGTAAATTTCGAATATGTTAAAGTAATGTAGGTATAGGTAATTGGCAGTATGGAGATCGTTAGGAATTAATCGAATATATATATACAGAAATGCCTTGAATGCGTAGCGATTCCTTGAGATGAATGAAAGTATGTTTAGATGAACATTCTGGCTGTAGGTTGACAGGTAAGTATGTCTTCATCCAGACATGAGGTAAAAAGCATGTTCTCCTACGTAATGCAATCTCCCGTTGACTTAACATCTTGAATTAAATAGGCTGTTGGGCTTGTCGAATAAATCAAGATTCATTTTAGAAACAGAGAAAATGAAAACTAAATTCCATCATTGTCGATTAACAAGGAGAAAGAAATGAAAAGATGTAAGCAAATTGTAACTTACATCAGACGAGCGATGAATATTTCTTGTGATGTTCCTAAAAATGCCTTTTCTTGTGAAATGGTATGGCTATAACCTATAATGTACCAACTGTGGAGGCTTTGCACCAAGATTATATACATTGGATGGTATCACCTGTTATGTTTGTTCTTCGATCGAAAAATATGTATTATAAATATGTACTGAAATTAAGATATAATAGAGAATTTACATTGGATATTATTAAAGATTTCTTGGTTCAATGAATATGTGTTGCTATGATACAGTGAGTGAAGCCAGGATCCATATACATCTAATGGATTCTAGGAGGCCAAGTAATAACGCGCATTATTCACCATCTCTCCTGGTCAACGGACAAGCATGCTGCATTAAAAAGGAACCGCCAAGTAACATCCTCGGCAATATTGGACCATCGAGTGGGCACTCGTCCACGGCCTCTCTTTTCTGTGATATTTTCAAGGATAATCAGTTTTCCTGAACTTTCCTTCCCACGACGCACTACGTGTCCAAAGAATCTGGTAATTCTTTGTTTACATACGGATGATAACATACATCTCAAATAGAGCTCTTAATAATAATAAACTCTTTGGTGCAAAATGACATTTAAGGTATGTGCAACATACTTCGCCAGCAACACATTTCAAAAGAATCATCCTTTTACGGTCGAGTACCTTTGAGTGTTCATGTCTCAGTTCCATACAGAAATACTAAACTAGGTACTGCCCCCGGAAAATGAATTATATTGAGACCACGATGGCTGTATTGGAAAATATGAGTAAAGTTATGGATGTCATAGTTATGACGTGGATACTCATGACGTAGGCACGGATGACGCAGACTTGAGGCAAGCAGGCTGGTTGAGCTGAGATTCTTGGTGACGTCATGATTTTGTTCGAGAAAGATCTTAGATTTACGACGCAGTCGCAGGAAACAAGGTATTGTGCTAAGGAAGAAGCTACGCTATTGGAGGAGAGACTCGAACCAATGAACGATAGTTTGGAAGGAAGACGGAGATTGCTGAAACTACGATATTTGATTACTTTTGGCATGCAGATTTGTGGAAATCTATTTTCAGTTATGGCATTGATTTGGAATTTTGAAGAAATTAATTTTGAGTTTTTGAAATTTGAAAATCCGTCAAGTATAGCCAAAGTTAAAACTTCTGGCAATGACGCAGCAACAGGCTATGGAAGGGATGGATACGCCCCTTAAGAAGTTGATAAAAGGTCGTGCACAGGATAGAGGAGCTCTCAGATCTCATATGTCAGATCGCATATATATTTCTGGTGATATATAGTTATTTTCAAGTGATTCAGTGAAGTAAGTTGTCTTTAGCGTGGTTAAAGCCCGGCGCATCGAACGAACTCGGAGCAGTTCCATTTTACGCTGCTCGAAACTAGGTGAAGTTGAAACGCTCACATTAACGTTTCCACCAGTCAAGATATCAAGCGCTAACTTCAGCCTTTATTATAGTTCTATTGGGCAGTATAACATTGAGGTGTGTAGAAGATTTGAACAATTTCACAGTTATACTTCGAAAGATATTGAAACTTTAAGGCTGCCAACAAAAGTGATTTTCTCGCCACAGGAGAAACACTTTAAATTCCACATTATACACTACGGCTGACACGTGGAGTGCAACAGTGATATTGGAGAATACGTTTGGTATTACAACGATACATTCGACTATGGAACATTATAATCTTGCAGTGCTTTCAATGAGTATAACAGTAGTTGAGATGGAAGGCTAAGGCTTCAATGCAATTGGGACATATATCGTTGGAGTAAAGTAACAGCATGGAACTTCGTTAATCGTCTTTCTACAAAAGCGAGCATGTAGTGAACATCCAACTACACTCATGCATCGTGAATCCATCACTGAATTATACCAGATAACAGTGGAAATATTTTCATACTCCACAACTATGAATATTTCTGCGGAAATAACTACAATAAACTTCATGGCGAATTCCTGCAAGAACTTCAGGGAACTTTCAAGAGAGGCCAGGGTTGTCCCGGCGCACAAAGAAGAGTTTTGCCAGAAGGATGTTTTTTGTGTCCACGGAGCAGTGCAATTTCGGAGGAGGAAGCAGTTCGATTCTCCGAGGACGCTGATTCCAAATTCGAGGTCGGAGCACATCTTTACGCTGGTGAAATGGAACCAACAGCAGTTTTCTTTGAAAACATTCCTCTAGAACGTCAATCAACAGACAAGATAGTCGTGAACGTTTCTTGTATTATTTGAGTCTTGTAGCGATATCTGAGCAACCATTCTTCCCATATTTTCTGTCCTATCTTTTGCCCCATTTTCTTGATTGATATTTCTGTACTCAGTACACTTCGATGATTTATGCCTTTTTCTTCGATTTGTTGAGACATTGCTATGTCATTGGCATTCTTAATAATTTTGGATCAGTTGAGACTGATAATTTAGATTCTTTCAGTAATTTGCATATTTTTGCAGTCACGATTTGACTGTAAAGTTAACGATTTGCTATGGCAGATTTGAATTCAGACAGCGTGTCATTTTTATTAAAGTAATTCTATTCAGTAAATTACTTTGACCAATTTTCTGTCATCCTCAAGAAAGAAGAATGATTAAAAGATTTTAGAGCGTTAAAATCTATTACGATATCGACGATTTTTGAAATACTAGTCGTCTTATGAACATGATTGCAACATAGACATTTATCATTGCATTATAGACAATTTTATGAAATATGAACTTTTATTTCGATTTATTGAATACACTATAGTAATGAACATTTGATAGGAGTTTTTCTCAATTATAGATTGGAACAATAATGTTTGCATTCCACAATCTAATTGTATTCTATTCGACTATTTTGCAGTTTAGATGAACTTTGTTTGAAGATAGTATTTGTATACTGCGTTACTTTGAAGATATTAATCTCAATTTTGATAGACCAGGCAGGAGTGTCTAATCGTATTTGCTATTAAATTTATTTGTGATTGGCAAATTTTTACTTCATATCGATTCATGAATGAAACCCACGAAGGTTAAATAATAACAGTCATTATTACAATTGATGAATATAAGAATTTTTAAAGAGGAACAATGGATGTATAATCGTTAGTTCAGTGGACGTGTAAAAGTCGCTGTTGAGTAATGCCCTTGAATAATGAAGGAGGTTCCCACAGTAATTAATGAAGTTGATGAATTAATAAGTGGAGGATTTTTGTGTGTAATTTGGAAGATTTTTATGCCATATATATGAAGATATATGATGAATTTTGGGCCAATTGTTGTGCAATTTTGTGCATTATAAGCGAAGTATTTTCCCGCTGATTGTATTGTTCTTGTTCTTTGAAAGATTATTCATATGAAGATACTGTTAAAATTAACAAGAGTGTTAAATAATTTGAGATAAAGATTTTGAATGGAGGTTACCGTCACAAATATTAATAATTATTATTAAACCTTATTAAACCTGAATTTGACAGTTAAATATAACTAACCTTCATTGGTCGATTATATCAACACGATTTGAGTAATTATCAACCGGATAAACGTGTGGTTTAATGTATTTCTTGTATAAATAATAGAAACAATATAATATTGTAAAATAATTTTGTAAATATCTTTGTTAAATAATTTGAAATGATAGTGATTAATACAGGCGTGTATAAAATTTTCAATGGTCATTTGACATTGTTATAAACAATTTATTATTGTTATAAATAATTAATGAACTTTTGTTATTAACATTTAGAGTTTTGTTTTTATACTCTAAACAACGCTAATTAAACAAGTGGTTTAAACAATTAATCATGATTTGGGATTATTGGAGGAATCCACTGGTGTTTGAATGAAGCATGTAAGACATTTGCGTGATAATATTTTAGTTGAGATGTGAACATTTACGTGTTTGAAAAAGGAGAGCCAAGCTCTGAGGTAACACGCTTATGCTAGGGTTCAACGAACGGGAGTCCGCTTTGACAATACAGGTGCATTGCAGCTGGCCCGGACAACTGTGTTACAGAGGCCAAGGACGTTCCATAATAGCCTTGTGGCTATAAATAAAATGTGAAGTATATAAACACGCAAAACAATTGATATATGTGTCTCATCCCAAATCCCGTTTCCTTTCCAAGTGCATTATTATTTTACGTTGCTATGAGCTTGAGAAAGCTGAAACATTATATGTAGAGAATACAGGTCCTACAGGAGGATATGGTTATGTGGTCGATGGCTTCTGATTGCCACGTGGATTTTGTTGTTTCATTTTTGTTAAAATCATTCTTTATGTAAAATAAATTATTGTGCAGTTTAAAGTTTCTCGTCTTCGTTCTGGTTCATTTTAAATATCATGGTGGAGGTTATTGTGTGGGCATACTTTAAGTGATCCAGTTGACAACCCAGTCCCCGAGATAAATTTAAGAGGTAAGTAAAGGTAAGTATGAACCCCCGTATATTTTGGTGTGTTCCACAATAATTTTCTTGTTAACTATTGTGCTCTAATCTCGATAGTATCTGTCAGTGCCATTTTCATTGATGTAGCTGTGCCGGTGCGTTTGATTATTGGCAATCCGATTGAGGGGGCGGATATCTGACAGCCTACTATCCGGATATCGGGTACAGTAGGATTGGCGCCGCAATTCGGTGGGGCTCGATTGTCTCGATTGGCTCGATCAGCAAAACATTGGATTACCAAGTTATTGCAGTAGAATTGACACCGCAATTTTTGTGGAGTGTTCGAATAACATTGGATTACCAAGTTATCGATGTCAAAGGGATTGTGAAGACTCAAATAAAGAGGTTGATTCTTTGTTAGATGTCTTAGCCAATTGTAGAATTTGAGAGTGTGATTATATAGGGATAAAATGTTGTGTTGTATTAGGAAAATTACACTCAGAAAAGATCAGATCTTATACGACTTGAAAGAGGTTAAATAGGCAGGAAACTTAGAAAAATCGCCTATGATCTGGAATCTTATTTTATTTGACCGGCTTATGACATGTGTAGTCATATTAAAGATAAAATTAAACTATTTGGATTATAAATGTAAATTATTTGTGTTAGGATATTTTAAAATGAACCAAAGAAATTTGAACATGTGCTTGAGTTTATTTCAACATGAAGTGTCTACGAAGGTTAATTATAAGGTAATTATAAGTTAGATTTAAGACAGAAAATTGCTCAAAATTTATATATGGTGAAAAATGTTGCTCAGATGTTGTTATTTTGCTCTGTTTGATGTATGTCCCTAAAGCAGTTTATTATTGAAATATTATTGAAATGGCAGATGAAAGTCTGAGAATTATGTTGGAGGAGATGAAAGCTAGCATGAATAGCAGTATGAAGCAGATGATGGAGGAGAATTCTAGTAGTTTGTCAGCTAATTTGTCTATTAGGCTGGATGAAAGTGTGAGGGAGATGGAAGCTAGGAATAATAGTCGAATGGAGGAGAATGCTAGTAATATGTCTGCTAATTTGTCTAATAGAATGCAGGAGATGATGAAGGAGAATGCTAGTAATTTGTCTACTAGGATGGATGAAAGTTTGAAAGTTATTCAGACCAGTTCTGCAAACTTAGAAAATAATATGTCGCGTTTACAGATCAGTACCCAGGGAATCGAGAATGCTGTAACTGACATGCGCACAGACGTGTCCAATGTGCATAAAGATGTTTCTGAGGTTAAAATTGATGTTTCTAAGGTACAAAAAGATCTTACCATGTTGAATCTTGATGTTGCTAATGTCCGGGGTGATATTTCATGTGCTAGAGCTGAAGTAATTGTTGTAAGGAATGATGTTGCTACTGTACAAGACAAAGTAGAAGAAGTTCAAAGAGAGGTTAGAAATGTTCGAACTGATGTGTCAAATGTTCAAGTAGACATCAATAATATTCATTCAGATGTTAACGATATGCAAAGCGATATCAATAAAATACAAGTAGAAGTCAATACTGTTTTTGTAGACATTGCTAAAGTTCAGACTGATGTTAACAAAGTTAGGGAGGAAATTGAAACTTCAAAAACCCTTTGTACTCGTAACATTAGTGCATTAACAACTCGGTTAGTTGACGAGTCTGTTAGGACAACAGCTTCTTTAGCTGGATTAAAATACGATGTAGAGGTCATGAGAACCCAAGTATTAGATCACAATCGTTTACTTAAGGAAGACATCGAAGTAGATATTGCAGAAATGTTAACTGCAAATGTAACAGTGTGGAAAGATGAATGGAACAGGTCAAGTGGGGAACATGTAGATCAGATTCAGGAACGAATTGAAAGAAAACTTGCCAGTACACAAGTAGACATTAATAACGAAGTAGTTCAGATTAGGAAAGACTTGAATGTAAGGATGGATTCGCTATCCGAAAAGCAGGTAGAGGATAGAACTCAGATGGGTCAGGACGTGCAAGCATTAAAAACTGCGTTAGAGGAACAGATTCATAAGGTTGTCTCTGATGTTAATGAAACTACGAGCAAACTGCAGAATTTGAAACTAGGAGAAGCTAGCATGATGGAAACCTATAAGGAAGAGTTGATTAGGAAAGTCATCACGGAAATCACAGACAAGGATACCGAAGGATTGACTGGTGAAGAGGAGAGAAATTACGTGAGAAGAGGTCACCTTACTACAGAAGAGAGAGATATTAGTCCGGAGGAACGTATATCCAGATTCAGGGAAGAAGAAGAGGATCGGAATATTGAACCCGAATGGAAGTATCGTGATAGTGGGAGGAATTATATGGATTCATATCCGAGAAATGTGACAGTCATCCGGAATTTTGAAGACAAACCTCAAAAATTTAGCAACACTGATAGTCTCACACCGATCGAATATATCAGGAATCTTAAAGACTATTTCATAGAAGCCCACATTCCTAGAGAGAGAGAGATGAGAATCGTAGAAAGATTTCTAGCTGGAGGACCCCTCGAATGGTTTAGAGCATTTCGGTACACTTTCAGCAATTTTGACGAATTTGCAGAGGCACTGATTAAACGATTCTGGTCAATAGAAGCTCAGAATTCATTAAGAGCTGAGGTATACTCGAGGAAGTATTCAGGTACTCTTCCAACACGGTACGCTGATTTCTTCACGAGTCAACTATCACGCTTGAGATTTTTGCAACCCCCATTGTCAACAGAGCAGTTGATAGATGCGATTTCACGTATGCTGCCTGTGGAGGTAAGAAGACTGATCATATCGTCAAACATTAGAGATTTGACAAGTATGGACGAATTGTTGAGAAGGCTTGACTACACGAGTCCAATGCCAAATTTGGTACAAAAAGGTCAGAGGCACGAATTCAAAGACGTTAATACGGTCTACATGGATCAAGTGCAACAAACTGATAAGCCTGAGGAAGGAAAAACTGAAAATGTAGGTCCTCACAGGAATAATTATTTCCGCAACCACAGATCCCAAGGTTACCGTCCATATCAGCAAAGACGAGGCTGGAATAATAATAGAGGGAATTACAACAACGGAAGAGGTAGATACTACAACAATGGTTATAATAGAAATTATAACAGAAATAACCAGTACCAGAATCAGAATCAGAATTCTCAAGGTCAGGTTATGACACCCGACAAGTATCAAGAAAGAGAGAAAGAAAGTCAGCAGTATCTGAAGGAATTACGAGAAAAGGAAGCTGAAAATCAAAAGAAAAGACAGGATGTAGTGATCGATCCTGGTCCTTCTACAAGTCAGCAGGGGAACTTTGAGATTGGTAACACAAAAAAAAAACGCCGATTTCTCAACGACAGTGAGAAACCATGAATACATTGCCACACCACACCTGATTACCATTAACGAAATTTACGAAGTAACTGATGAGGATTTATTAGAAGAGAGGGGAATCGTCAAAGAGGAAAGACCATGTGCAATACCTATTATTTCTGTACTGATAGATGGCCAACAGTATAAAGCTCTTATGGATACTGGTGCAATTATTTCTATCATTTCTGATGAATGCTATCAAAGTCTGTTAAAAGGAGAAAACATGACAGTTTTACCAGTTTCTACCGTCAAAGTGAGAGGAATTTTCCAAGACAAGGCAGTGAAATGCAAGATCCAAGTGCTGTTGAACTTTGAAATTAATGGAAGGAATTATGAACAGATCTTTATTGTGGTTAACAAGATCCATTTCGATATTGTGCTAGGAATCGATTTTATATCGAAGGTTGGAGCCATTATTGATATGAACAATAGAAGTATTAGCTTTAATGATGGGTACATGATCACAGAAGAGATCGAAGAACAGGACGTGAAAAACAGTCTGGAGATAGACCTTAGGGAAGAAATTTTAAAATACCATTATTAACGACGTAGAGAATATAACAGAAATACCCAGTAGAAAAACTGAAGGATTTGAAGAAATTCAGGGGGAATTTGAGGATTTGATAAAGGAATTCCAAGATATTTTCGATGAAAAGCCTGGATTGATTAAAGACTATAAGTATAAGATAAGGCTGACCGATGAAACCCCTTACCAGAAGAGAATATACCCCATACCTGAGAAATACTATCAAGAAGTACGAGGGTTGATAGAAAAATGGAGGTAGACGGGATTATTAAAAAACAGGCGTCGTCTTACATAAACCCCATCACTGTAGTGAAGAAAAGTAATGGTCAGATACGTCTTTGTCTCGATGCTCGGACCATCAACTTGAAGATTCTTCCAGAAAATGACCGAGCACCTAAGATCAGAGATCTGCTTAGAAAGTTCAAAGGGAGAGCATGTTTCAGTGTTCTTGACTTGACATCTTCGTTTTACCAAGTTCAACTGGAGGAAGAAAGTATGCAGTACACTGGATTCCTATTTGACCAGACGTCATGGGTCTTTGTGAGAATGCCTTTTGGAATGGTCAACAGTGGACCAGCACTCATTCGAGCACTTGATAGCAAGCTCACTGACGAAGTAAAGGAGAATATAATCTGCTACATTGACGATTTAATTGTATCTTCACCCAACGCCCCAGAACATTTAGTGCACTTGAGAAAGTTGTTTGAAAATTTAAGGGAGGCCAATATCAAGGTCAATTTTGGAAAATGTCAATTCTTGAAGAAGGAGATCAATTACTTGGGGCATACCATTGATAAAGATGGATATCATCCAAACATGCAGAAAGTAGATGCGATCACAAGATTCCCAAAGCCAACTAAGGTGAAACAAGTCAGAGAATTTGTAGGCGCATGCCAATTCATTAGCAGCCACTGTCCGAGATACTCTGAAATTATGGCTCCTCTGTATGATTTACTCAAGAAAGATAATAGATGGAAATGGGGTACCGCAGCAGACGAGGCTTTTGAGAAAGCAAAGGAGATGCTCAGAAACAACGTCAAACTGGAGTACCCAGACTTTGAGAAGGTATTCTATATAGAGTCTGATGCATCAAGAATAGGCATTAGTGCAGTCTTATACCAAAAAGACGAGGCAGGCAACAAGCACTACATTGCGTTCACTAGTCGAAAGTTAAAGAAACACGAGGAAAACTACTTTACGACAGAACTAGAAGCGTTAGCTTTTGTAACAGCTTTGCAAGCTTGGAAAAAAATGTTGCTGGGACATAAGGTTATCATTATTACAGATCACAAAGCACTTCAGTTTATGCTGCAAACTGACATGTCTAGTGATAGATTGACACGTTGGGCTTTGTTCACCCAACAGTTTAATGTCACTATCACCCATCAGCCTGGGAAAGATAACTTACTGGCTGATGCTTCATCACGTAACCCTATCAAAAATGTGCAGATACACCATGTACAATTGGAGCAGCAAGATCAAGAGACCGTTAGGAGGTTAGCCTGAATCGGTGTGTCACAGAAGAGACACGCTCCAATCAGGAAAATGTACAGGTTTCTTAAGGGTTACATGGACAATATTGATGTTGACTATGCAGCTACACAGAGAGATTCACGGCACTTTGTCTTGAGTGGAGACATCGTATGTAAGTATGCTGACTCTGGGCATACAAAGCTTCGAATAGTCGTGCCACCTAAACTTGTTGTCAATTTAGTGTGGGTAGCTCATCACGCAACTGGACATGCGGGTTTAGATAAAACTCTTGATACTCTTAAAGAGAGGTTTATTTGGACTAACATGCGCTCCAGCATTGCTAATGTCATTCGTGCATGTGATAAATGTCAAAGAGCAAAGTATGCTTCCGCTCTATTAAAAGGAAAACCTAAGGCGATGATTCCCTCTAAACCAAATGAACTCATGGCGACAGACATATTTGGTCCTTGTCCGAAGGGATATCAGGGTAATCAGTATCTGTTGGTTACCGTGGATGTCTTCTCGAAATTTGTAACAATGAGTCCCATGCAAAAAGCTAACACGAGGAACGTTGTAAGCAGACTGGAACATGCTGTATTTCCAAAAGCTGGTAAACCAGAATATCTACTTTCGGATCATGGAGCTCAGTTTACGTCCTTAGAATTTGCTGCAGATATGGAAAGGCTTGGTATTAAGCACATATTTTCAAGCGTGCGATATCCGGAATCGAATTCTTCGGAAAGATATATGGCTGAATTTTCGAAATTCTGTCGAATTTTCTGTCCGAATGATCATTCTGGTTGGGTGAGATTTGTACCCCTTATTGAGGAATGTCTAAATTCTACAGTGCAGGAGAGCACAGGAGAGGTGCCAATGAGACTTCATCTAGGAAGAAACCCAGAAAGGCCGTGGGATAATCTTTTTAACCACGTTCCTAGAGATCCCGACTTAGGAAGGCAGCAGAGAATAGACAGAGCGAAAGAACAATCCAGAAAGCAGCACAAAAACGACTGAAAAGAGTAGCTGGAAAACGTTTTGGTGCTCCCTTAGAAATTGGAAATCTGGTATTATTACGCAGACCTGTCAAGGCTGACGTGGGTAAGAAAATCTATCCCAAGTTTGGAATAGTATTCATGGGTCCGTTCAGAATTACGAATGCCTATGGAAACAACTGTTATGAACTCTACGATGATGAGAATAATGTCGTTTATGGCAAGTTCAATGCTGGGAACTTGAAGAAATATTATCCAAGAGCAAGCCAATAATAATTCAATTTCGTGTTCACGTGAATTCTGATACTTATAACACAGAGTTTAAAAACAATTTGCAACTGTATTTAAAACGTGGTGAAGGGAGAATGCCCCCGGAAATTGAATTATATTGAGACCACGATGGCTGTATTGGAAAATATGAGTAAAGTTATGGATGTCATAGTTATGACGTGGATACTCATGACGTAGGCACGGATGACGCAGACTTGAGGCAAGCAGGCTGGTTGAGCTGAGATTCTTGGTGACGTCATGATTTTGTTCGAGAAAGATCTTAGATTTACGACGCAGTCGCAGGAAACAAGGTATTGTGCTAAGGAAGAAGCTACGCTATTGGAGGAGAGACTCGAACCAATGAACGATAGTTTGGAAGGAAGACGGAGATTGCTGAAACTACGATATTTGATTACTTTTGGCATGCAGATTTGTGGAAATCTATTTTCAGTTATGGCATTGATTTGGAATTTTGAAGAAATTAATTTTGAGTTTTTGAAATTTGAAAATCCGTCAAGTATAGCCAAAGTTAAAACTTCTGGCAATGACGCAGCAACAGGCTATGGAAGGGATGGATACGCCCCTTAAGAAGTTGATAAAAGGTCGTGCACAGGATAGAGGAGCTCTCAGATCTCATATGTCAGATCGCATATATATTTCTGGTGATATATAGTTATTTTCAAGTGATTCAGTGAAGTAAGTTGTCTTTAGCGTGGTTAAAGCCCGGCGCATCGAACGAACTCGGAGCAGTTCCATTTTACGCTGCTCGAAACTAGGTGAAGTTGAAACGCTCACATTAACGTTTCCAACAGTCAAGATATCAAGCGCTAACTTCAGCCTTTATTATAGTTCTATTGGGCAGTATAACATTGAGGTGTGTAGAAGATTTGAACAATTTCACAGTTATACTTCGAAAGATATTGAAACTTTAAGGCTGCCAACAAAAGTGATTTTCTCGCCACAGGAGAAACACTTTAAATTCCACATTATACACTACGGCTGACACGTGGAGTGCAACAGTGATATTGGAGAATACGTTTGGTATTACAACGATACATTCGACTATGGAACATTATAATCTTGCAGTGCTTTCAATGAGTATAACAGTAGTTGAGATGGAAGGCTAAGGCTTCAATGCAATTGGGACATATATCGTTGGAGTAAAGTAACAGCATGGAACTTCGTTAATCGTCTTTCTACAAAAGCGAGCATGTAGTGAACATCCAACTACACTCATGCATCGTGAATCCATCACTGAATTATACCAGATAACAGTGGAAATATTTTCATACTCCACAACTATGAATATTTCTGCGGAAATAACTACAATAAACTTCATGGCGAATTCCTGCAAGAACTTCAGGGAACTTTCAAGAGAGGCCAGGGTTGTCCCGGCGCACAAAGAAGAGTTTTGCCAGAAGGATGTTTTTCGTGTCCACGGAGCAGTGCAATTTCGGAGGAGGAAGCAGTTCGATTCTCCGAGGACGCTGATTCCAAATTCGAGGTCGGAGCACATCTTTACGCTGGTGAAATGGAACCAACAGCAGTTTTCTTTGAAAACATTCCTCTAGAACGTCAATCAACAGATAAGGTAGTCGTGAACGTTTCTTGTATTATTTGAGTCTTGTAGCGATATCTGAGCAACCATTCTTCCCATATTTTCTGTCCTATCTTTTGCCCCATTTTCTTGATTGATATTTCTGTACTCAGCACACTTCGAAGATTTATGCCTT
This sequence comes from Meconema thalassinum, assembly GCA_946902985.2. Lineage (NCBI taxonomy): Eukaryota > Metazoa > Arthropoda > Insecta > Orthoptera > Tettigoniidae > Meconema > Meconema thalassinum. The sequence continues at coordinate 126,232,108 of OX336397.1, forward strand.
TTTCTTCGATTTGTTGAGACATTGCTATGTCATTGGCATTCTTAATAATTTTGGATCAGTTGAGACTGATAATTTAGATTCTTTCAGTAATTTGCATATTTTTGTAGTCACGATTTGACTGTAAAGTTAACGATTTGCTATGGCAGATTTGAATTCAGACAGCGTGTCATTTTTATTAAAGTAATTCTATTCAGTAAATTACTTTGACCAATTTTCTGTCATCCTCAAGAAAGAAGAATGATTAAAAGATTTTAGAGCGTTAAAATCTATTACGATATCAACGATCTTTGAAATACTAGTCGTCTTATGAACATGATTGCAACATAGACATTTATCATTGCATTATAGACAATTTTATGAAATATGAACTTTTATTTCGATTTATTGAATACACTATAGTAATGAACATTTGATAGGAGTTTTTCTCAATTATAGATTGGAACAATAATGTTTGCATTCCACAATCTAATTGTATTCTATTCGACTATTTTGCAGTTTAGATGAACTTTGTTTGAAGATAGTATTTGTATACTGCGTTACTTTGAAGATATGATTCTCAATTTTGATAGACCAGGCAGGAGTGTCTAATCGTATTTGCTATTAAATTTATTTGTGATTGGCAAATTTTTACTTCATATCGATTCATGAATGAAACCCACGAAGGTTAAATAATAACAGTCATTATTACAATTGATGAATATAAGAATTTTTAAAGAGGAACAATGGATGTATAATCGTTAGTTCAGTGGACGTGTAAAAGTCGCTGTTGAGTAATGCCCTTGAATAATGAAGGAGGTTCCCACAGTAATTAATGAAGTTGATGAATTAATAAGTGGAGGATTTTTGTGTGTAGTTTGGAAGATTTTTATGCCATATATATGAAGATATATGATGAATTTTGGGCCAATTGTTGTGCAATTTTGTGCATTATAAGCGAAGTATATTCCCGCTGATTGTATTGTTCTTGTTCTTTGAAAGATTATTCATATGAAGATACTGTTAAAATTAACAAGAGTGTTAAATAATTTGAGATAAAGATTTTGAATGGAGGTTACCGTCACAAATATTAATAATTATTATTAAACCTTATTAAACCTGAATTTGACAGTTAAATATAACTAACCTTCATTGGTCGATTATATCAACACGATTTGAGTAATTATCAACCGGATAAACGTGTGGTTTAATGTATTTCTTGTATAAATAATAGAAACAATATAATATTGTAAAATAATTTTGTAAATATCTTTGTTAAATAATTTGAAATGATAGTGATTAATACAGGCGTGTATAAAATTTTCAATGGTCATTTGACATTGTTATAAACAATTTATTATTGTTATAAATAATTAATGAACTTTTGTTATTAACATTTAGAGTTTTGTTTTTATACTCTAAACAACGCTAATTAAACAAGTGGTTTAAACAATTAATCATGATTTGGGATTATTGGAGGAATCCACTGGTGTTTGAATGAAGCATGTAAGACATTTGCGTGATAATATTTTAGTTGAGATGTGAACATTTACGTGTTTGAAAAAGGAGAGCCAAGCTCTGAGGTAACACGCTTATGCTAGGGTTCAACGAACGGGAGTCCGCTTTGACAATACAGGTGCATTGCAGCTGGCCCGGACAACTGTGTTACAGAGGCCAAGGACGTTCCATAATAGCCTTGTGGCTATAAATAAAATGTGAAGTATATAAACACGCAAAACAATTGATATATGTGTCTCATCCCAAATCCCGTTTCCTTTCCAAGTGCATTATTATTTTACGTTGCTATGAGCTTGAGAAAGCTGAAACATTATATGTAGAGAATACAGGTCCTACAGGAGGACATGGTTATGTGGTCGATGGCTTCTGATTGCCACGTGGATTTTGTTGTTTCATTTTTGTTAAAATCATTCTTTATGTGAAATAAATTATTGTGCAGTTTAAAGTTTCTCGTCTTCGTTCTGGTTCATTTTAAATATCATGGTGGAGGTTATTGTGTGGGCATACTTTAAGTGATCCAGTTGACAACCCAGTCCCCGAGATAAATTTAAGAGGTAAGTAAAGGTAAGTATGAACCCCCGTATATTTTGGTGTGTTCCACAATAATTTTCTTGTTAACTATTGTGCTCTAATCTCGATAGTATCTGTCAGTGCCATTTTCATTGATGTAGCTGTGCCGGTGCGTTTGATTATTGGCAATCCGATTGAGGGGGCGGATATCTGACAGCCTACTATCCGGATATCGGGTACAGTACTAGCTAGCCATAACGGGATACAGCGCTCTTTCCATAAATGGGACAATGTATTGTCATTATATTCTTGGTCACGGCAGTTCTCTTTATAAATCCGGTAGCACAGCTGATTGAAACAGAAATAACTGAACCAAGGTGCAGCATTTCGGAAACGACAAGAATTTCTTGAAGGTATTTCGTTTGGTTCATTTCCCAGCCCTATCAATGTCAATTATGACTTTATTGATATTAATCTGCGGACCCATAGCTGAATTCACGATTTTTACACGAGTAAGGATATCGGTCATGCCCATCTCATTAATAGCTATGAGTGCACAAATCAGCTGCATAACGAAGGTAGGATATTTTATTACCTCCAACAGGAAAACCATCATCCCATCCGTCTCTTATGATCTATTCTCTATAGATGTTAAAGAGCACCAGAGACAGTATACAACTTCGACGGACATCTTTCTGATCTCAAGATCTTCAGACAGTTTACAATTTATTCTAACTATTGTCACAAAGAATTCGTATAAGCAAAACCGCATGTGCAGGAATTCCCATTTCCAACAGTACTTTCCTCATCTTCTCGTATTGAACACTGACAAAGGCATTGCTATAATGTAGAAAGCAGATAATGACAGGAAGCTGAAATTCTCTGCTTTCTTCAATCAGCTGACGGATGATTATCTGCTCCCAGGTACATTTACCTCGGACTACTATAGCTTGTCCAAAGGGATCAGAAATGCAAGGATAGCTCGGAGGATCTGTTTCAATAAGTACAGCATGATCTTATTTGCCTCGGTCCTGTTTTATCACACTTCAGTACATTGTGGAGCCCAAAGGAACAAACAATCATACAGTCCAACTAAATGGCCATAGTGCAGTTCTCCAGATTTTGTTGCCTGTCAGTTTCAGAAGCTCGGCTGTAATGCCATCTGGTGCTCGTACCCTATGGCCTATGCAACCATAACCATGTAATTGGCCTTTACGTATCTAGAGGTAGAATGTTTGGTTCCATTTCAAATTCATACCGCAGGAATGCCCTTGCATGTATTGTTTCATCCTCGTAGGGATCTTGACAGTATTCTTTTTAAGTATTTAATACATTGAAGTCGTGAATTTTACCATCATCAGCATCTTCATTTATCCATGCTCTGGGTTTAAACTTGTTTGCTAACAATCTTACTTTGTAGTAAAGATCACGCGTTTCATTGAAATGGCTCTGAACGTCGATTAATGCACAAATATTAGTTTAGTATTTATGTTTATGATGATGATGATGATGATGATAATTGTTGTTTTAAGGGACCTAACATCTAGGTTATCTGCCCCTAATGGTCTGGGTGATAGCCAACATTACAATGAAGTGTAAACCAGAACGAAAATTAAGTGAGACGGAAAATACTTACAAAAAGGAACTCAGAGCGGTAAAAGAGAATTTAGAACGAAAATACTCGCAAAAGGAATAGATTGAAAAATACGCACAAAATGTAGAGTCAAAATACTTACAAAATGCAATTGATATGCAATGTAATTGAAAGTGAAAATACACAATGCAATTCAGATTGGAAAACGTCCATTTCAGATACAAAATATTCACAAATTGCAAAAATGCTTACAAAATGCAAATGAAAATGCTTACAAAATGTACGGTAGATTCAAACCACTCATTTGGATGGACAATACTTCCAAAATGCAATTTAGATTGAAAATACTTACAAATGTAATTTAGAATCAAAATACTTGCAAAGTGCCCACCATACAAAATGCAATTTAGATTGAGAATACTTGCAAAAAGCGGTTTACATTGAAAATACTTACAAAATGCAATTGAAATTCAAAATACTCACAAAAGTCCCATCCCCTATATTGAATGACTTACTAAAAAGCAATTTAGATTGCCAATCCTTAAAAAATGCAATTGAGGTTGAAATCGCTCGCAAAATGCAATTTAGATCGAAAAGTCTCATAAAATGCAACGTAGATTGAAAATACCTACAAAATGGAATGTAGATGCAAGAAAATCGCTAAAGGAAATTTAGATACACGGGGAGCCAATTAACAAAAACAGTGCAAGAATCTTAAAGAGAAAAGGAAATATAATGAAAAGAAAACAAGATGTCTGGCCCCTCAAAGATGAAGGGATCAAGAAAGATGAGACAAGGGCCAATAATGACGGGAAAGGGAAAGACTCCCTGGGCCTCAGATACCCTCATACCGTCGGGGTCAGAAAACAACACGAGTTGACCAAAGGAGGTCGACAGGAAAGAAGACGGAGAGGAGCCCGGCACAACTAAGTGGAAGCAATACCGGACTCAGCTGGGGTCCCGTGGTCGCCAACCCACGTCCCACGAGATGTGAGCCACTGGGGGGGGGGGGGTAGTTATGTTTACCTCGACAGCAATTCTGCAGAATTTCACGGCACATGTCAGAATACTTCTTGTGATTAGATGAGCTAGATCCCGCAATCTGTATCCACTGTTTTATTGGCTGCCATGGGTGAACACTGGTCCAGGATATATGACGAATCAATGCTGTGGAAGAAAAGTTATTCTCGATTGCTGTTATATTGTTCCTGAGTGCTTCCCACGAGGACTCTACATTAGTAGGAAGATATTTCCTACAACTCATACAGTACTTTAAATCATTTCTTGTGGTGGAGAATCACTATGCCTTCGAAATTGCACTCACTAGATCACCGATGACGCAAGTATAATTTTCAAGAATTTAAGTAACCAAATTAAAGTAATTTGCAAGAACATGGATAAATAATTGCCGATAGCGACTTACACGTATTCTATAATCAGTACTCCGACAAATATTTGATCACAATACATGAATGAGAGTTCAACGCGCAACAGTTAGCAATTCAGAAACAGTTACAATATACCAAGGAACATCGAAAAGTAAGAGACTTTAATTCGATTTGAAAAAGGTATGATTCGAACTGAAAAATGAACTGCACAACGGAAGTATATATTTTGTGTGTTTTCAGCTCAAGATTTAAATTTCTGGAACCCTTCTAATATCATGACATTTTCACTACACCTTGATCAACGAACTCCATTTTAAGAACAGCACACGACTAAGGAGATTTCTTCTTTCTGACGGTGGCATTGGACACCCATGAATCTTTTCAATGTTCCAGAGGGACGTGAGTAGAGCGGTTACGGAACACAGAGGCCAGGAGCTACTGCGGAAATTACTAATTCAGTTTACCCCGTTCGCTATTTTCGCTCCAGTTTCTACCCTGTGTTCTCGAGTTCAGGGAGGTTTCTCTTTGTACAGGGCTAATTGGCCGGCCCCGTGGTGTTAGGGTAGCGCGCCTGCCTCTCAATGGGAGGCACCGGATTCGATTCTCGGCTCCGTCAGGGATTTCAAAACTGACTTGAGGGTTGGAACGGGGTGCACTCAGCCTCGTGAGAACAATTGAGTAGCTGTCTGACAATGAGGCAGCGCCCCGATCACAAAAACCAAGATTAACGGCCGAGGGGACCCGATGGGCTGATCACGCGTCATCCCAATATCTGCAGGCCAAATGGCTGGACAGCGGTCGCTTGGTCGGCCTAGGCTCTTCATGGACTGTATAGTGCCAGGGGTTGACTTCTTTGACGGGGCTAATTGCTGACAATCCATGCAAATACGAAGTTAAAAAACTATTGAGTTTACCAGATATTCCATTCGATGTTACTGGGAGGTAAGGTCCGTACGACTGAAATTGATGAATTCACACTAGCTTTAAACCCGCGATACACCGCAAACTCCGTTAAAAAACACGCCAGTTCAAGTCGCGAATTGATTCTCAGCATTTGGAACGAGCATCGAGTTATAGCAGACCAGAATGCGGGCACAGTATTTGGGAATGGGGCGATATGCGATGATACCACGATCTCCACCACTTTCTAAAGAGTGTAGAGTGCTGAAGAAAACCTACAAGACGCATTTAATAACGTCGAACCCTGTTTCGAGAAATGTCGTAGCTCCGATGTTTGCTAGGAAACGAAATTTCACGGGACTGGTGGGCATCACCATTCCCAATCAGATGGCAGTCAGCGAATAAGTACCTGTGAACAAAGCTAATACAGGAGATGATTTTACCAAAGACGTGACCCAACGCGCCAAAGAAGCGAAAACCTATCTCGCAAAGCTGTGGCCTCTACTGAGGACTCGGAGCTACCTCGATGTCTTCAACAATCTCCTCGCATACAGCACCATTGTACGACCTGTCATGGAATATGCCTGCCTTGTGCGGGGGAACAAATTGCAGGCAGTTGAGAACCATACGCAACGCACAATGTCAGGCTCACAATGGTGCTTAAGAAACGTTCAGCTATATACTGATCATCAGCTCCGCACTATTATATATGGAAACCTATATATCAAACGTTTTATGAACACCAACCACTTCATTAAAGAGTTGGGTGATTATAGAACCGCAGGATGTCCATGCAAACGACCCCGAACACTTATAGAACCACGCTCTTTCGCTTAATATACCTCTCTACTTTTCCAAACACGCTTCTCTTAAGAAGTTAACGTTTCACTTTTCACCTTCTGTTGTTCTTCAGGGCCTTGAGGACCAAGCCACATTCTAGCCAACTATATAATTCAAGATAATCACCCAAAACCCTCAACTCAATGCTGTCAGGTCCAACCCGCTTCAGAGATACAGCGATTAACGCCTTCGGGCTGACAGGCTGTAGTAGTTTCGCACGGAAATTCAGCTCCACTGCACGTGTCAGATTATTCCTCCTCCCCATCTGGCCACTTCCTCCCCAGTCTCGCAACCCAGATGTAGTAAGAGTTGTTAAAAGTTAAGAGCTTGCTAAGATAATATATTTCATGGAACACTTCAAATATGCCAGTATGAGAAGGTGATTAAGAAATATGAATCTCAATTGTTATACAGAGCCATTCTCGTTTCAAACAAGAAGTTCCGTGACGAACTAAAGAGCCTACTTTTCTTAAAATTTAAGATTCATGCCAATGATTAATCTATATGGACCTATCTATAATAATGACGAAATTAAGTGGTAATATCGTCATTTCTAATTAATTCTAAATATACCTGCCATAATGTAGCCTAATAGAGCACTACAGTTGGCAGCCCTGGTGACTGCATATATATTCTTAGTTCCATCTCTTAAGGTACAGAATACAAAATTTTGTAGAAGTACAATGGCTATTATGGACGTTACATGCAGTGAGACATTGGATCTATGAGCGCGCGTAAAATCATGTTGGCATGTGTAGGTCAGAAATAATCTGCAATAACATGATCTATTGTTGAGCCAAGTTTGGATGAAATCCATTTGTTACTAAGGAAGTACATAAATTTTAAAATTGGACCTATAAGCAGGCTTAGAATCAAGTTGGCAGCACTGACGTATATAAGTTACTCCAAATTAATCTAGAATGTCAGGTAGTATACGTGCGCACAGTTTGGAGCTGTTGGCTTGCATACTTTCTGATTTATTGATATTACGAAAAACAAATAAGGGGCAGCATTTATTAACAGTTGGCATCCCTGGTTGCTCTTAATAATACGCATAGTCATATCAGTTATAGTACACATTGTACATACGAAATTTGGTTGAAATCCAATTGATAGTATGAAAGTTACATGTATTTAAAAGTTGGTCCTATCAACATGAATAGAATCATGTTGGTAGCACTGACATATGTTAGTTACACCAAATTAATCTAGAATGCCAGGTACTACACGAGTGCATAATTTAAAGCTTTCGCCTTGCATACATTCTTAAATATTGTTATTGGGATGAAACAATAGAGTGTGCATTTATTAACAGTTGGCAGCCCTGCTGGCTCTTACGAATAGGCTCAGTCATATCTCTTTATGTACACATTTTACATACGTAATTTGGTTGAAAACCAGTTGATAGTGTAGAAGTCATATGCATTTGAAAATTGGACCTATCATCAGGCTTAGAATAATTTTGGCAACGCTATCATGTATGACCACCTGTAAATTAAACTGAAATATTATTAGTTATATGTGTGTAAATTTTGGAATAGCTCCCATACATACCTTCTAAGATATCCAACATCATCATCTTGTACAGTTTCCAGCCCCAGGCTGGGTCTGTTTGGAACATAAGCCTCGCCAGTTATTCCTTTCTTCCCACCACCTCTCCGCTGTCACTCTGGTCCAGTCCTCGCCTCTCTTCTTGACACATTCCTCCACTCCTTTCAGCCATCTATCTCTTGGTCTTCCCCTTGGTCGTTTCTTCTGCATCTGCATCTCATGTATCCTCTTGGGAATCTTCTTCTCATCCATTCTCCTTAAGTGTCCATACCACCTCAGTCTTGATGCCTCAATCCTACCTTGCAAGGGCTCCTCTTTCACTATTTCCCTGACCTTTTCATTCCTCACCCTGTCTCTTCTTGTTACTCCGATCCTACTTCGCAGGAACTTCATTTCACCTGCCTGTATTCTGCTTATGTCTCAATTCTTCATTGTCCACGTTTCTGAAGCATAGGTCAGTATCGGGATATAGTAGCTTCAGTATAACACTTCCTTGCTTTTTTGTGGGACATCTTTATTCCACACTAAGCTCCTAATGCTTCTCAGAAATGATTCTGCCTGTCTGCCACGTTCCGTAATCTCTTTGTCATTTCTCCCATTTTCCTCCACTATACTTCCCAAGTACTTGAGACTTTCCACCTTCTTCAGCTCTCCACCTCCAAGTGTTATCCCACTCATTGGTCTGTCCTTTTTCCGGGTCGTTAACAGGCTCTCACATTTACTGATGTTGAACTTCCATCCGTACTCTCCCACTGTTTCTTCCCAAGCCTTCAGTTGCTCCTGAATTTCCTCCTCCTTGTTTCCCCAGACCATGAGATCATCTGCAAACACCATTGCTTTCATCTTATCTTCTCCTATCTTTCCTGCTATCCGTGTCATTACCTCGTCCATAACCACAATAAAGAGAAGGGGTGACAGCGCACTACCCTGCTTGAGGCCACTCATTTGTCTGAACCAGTCTGTTCTTTCCCCTCCAACTTTCACACAGCTCACACTTCCACAATACATCTCCTTCACTCTGCCTACAGTCCCTTTTTCCACTCCCATGTTTTCCATTGCTTCCCAAACCTTCTCCCTACACACACTATCATAGACCTTTTCGATGTCCAGGAAGGCCATCAACAGATCCTCTCCAAATTCGTAGTGGTGTTCCTGGAGCTGTCTCACTGAAAATATGAGCTCCACTGTTGATCTCCCAGGTCTGAATCCATACTGCTCCTCTCTCAATTTTCTCTCCACTTTGGCTCGTATTCTACTTTCTAATATATTTTCATATATCTTGGCACAGTGTGGTAGGAGTGTGACTCCCCTGTAATTTCTGCACTCCTTTCTGCATCCTTTCTTAAATATTGGGACAATTAATCTATTCTTCCAATCTTCTGGGGTCTTTTTCTCCTTCCATATCACCCTCATCACACGGTACAGCCACTGTTTCCCAACCTCCTTTGCTGCCTTCACCATTTCAACACTCACTTCATCCACAATTGGTGCCCTTCCTCCTTTCATCTTGTCTATAGCCATCTCCACCATCTCCAGTTCTCTCCAAGTCAGGTCCTCTTCCATTCCCGTGTTGTCTTCCCTATCTTCCAATACATTGTCTTCCTCCCTATGACCATTTGGATTCAGCAAATCCTGAAAGTACTCTTTCCACACTGTCTTGAGTGTCTCTTTGTTGTGTACCTCATATCCAACATGCAGCTCAAATTTTGGTTTTTACGCAGCTGGTAGCACTGACATCATTATCAACTATTCAGGTACAGATCTTTACTCATAACAAATTTGGTTTCGATTGTTGCAGCCGTTTAGGAGTTGATCGGGGGGGACACACACACACACACAGCCAGCCAGACAGACAGACAGAAGGACAGACAGACAGACATTTGCCCGGATCGGTCTCATAAGTCTACTTTTTCCTCATTTTTGCAAAATGTGAAAAGTAGGCTAAAAACTCCTTACCCTGATTTGATTGCAGAAGCTTGGGTTGGTATTTCAATCCCTGAATAAGGCGTTCGAACGGCTTGGTCAATAGAGCGTAGCATATACTTGACCCCTCTTTTACTTTTGGCATAGGGCATCATTTTTATGAGTTCAGCCTGCCAACAATCATCGACTCCACGCGAAATGACCATGCGTCACTTAAAGTGACACCGTGTATGACTGTGCAATTTGTGGGCAATATCCATTTTGATCGAAGAGGGCTTGGACAATGATGCCGGCAAAGCGATGCCCCACGTCTATTTCTGAAATCTAGCGTCCATGGCCCGTATGGACTGCTTTCTGAGACATTTTAAATGTTACAGACGTTAATCAGTTATTTGGGGTTATTGAAGCAAAACCTATCGACAGGAGATATTTATGCCTTAAACAAAAATGACTTCAAAGGCTGAAGCCTTGAGCGCAGGCCTCAGGAATAATTGGGATAACATTGTTCTAGACTCATCAGTCTTGTTTGCGTTGATGTTCCCAAGCGCCTATAAATTATACGATAAGCGTTAGGGATTCAGTTGCACCAAATATTATGTAAAGTGTCCCATGAAACCCTTTCCAACCGGGAAAAACTCAGCTTCCTCAAGACTGTGGAGAAGGATACGCCATTACCCATTAATTTGACTATATGGGATCTTCATCCTCTCTGATAACCAGAGTTGTTCTGTAAAGCTGTCGCGATTAACACAAAGGCCGCGTTATGTTATCACGTTATCGGTATTCAGGCCGATCGTAAGTATCAGCAGACCAAAGATGCCCCCCATTCGATCACATTTATCTAGGAAACATGCGTCTTTACCTGAATGGAGTCACGTTATCCTACGAAACCCTGGATATAATTTAGGTAAAACCAAATTTAGAGCCCTGTACGATATGTATGTGAAATTCAATTTCTCTAACGCGCCTGTGACTGTGCTGAGCAGTTCGCACCTCTTGTGATCTATGAAATAAGCCCCCTGTAGATATCTGCTTAAAGTTTGGAACGACTGAGAATATTCCAGCAGACACATACAACTTACATAATTTGAGTGTTCTATCGCCCATTCTTCAATATTATAAACAACGCTTAGGAAAAAATCCCGGGTTTTTAATATAAAACTGCCATGAAATAGGGAGTTGGGAAACAGTGCGATTGCAAACTAAGGGGTTTATGGCATAGACCACTAGAAACATGAATTTTATCACTGAAACCAGTACATTCTCCAAGAAAAAAACATTTTTTTTCCATAAATATGGGGGTGAATGATATACGCTTGTTCATCAATCAGACAAGTTCGAATTCTAAAATGTTTGGCATCGTATTATTTCATTTTATTTTTCATAAGGAGCGTGTAGTCGCATTTCCCTAGGAAACACTGGATTTGTAACAATTGGTGAAGAAATTTGAACATTGAATTCGTCTCCCAGTGTTAAATTGAATTGATCATGTCGCTTGTTCTCAATGTGAATACCTGATGTTGAAAGATGAATTCAAATTACTACACCAATTAATTTTGCGATGGCATTAACACAGGACAACCTATACTATTAAATATTTCCTAATTGAAAATTATAAGGACGTCAATTTCAGAGTTAAAGTTATATTAAATTATAATATAATTCTGTTCATCAAACACCCAATGTAGAGCTAAGCCAAGTAACCAAGCTGACGAAGACCACACTGGAGGGCCGAAAACATGTATCAATAGTAGAGAAGAAAACAATTTAAGTATTAACAGGTGTTCCAAGAAATTTAATTAGTTATCGAAGTTAATACGTACAATGAACGCTTTTGTAACAGAGTTAATGTTTTTACCTCGTAAAATGTGCACTTCTCTACAAGTCCTGCCAACCCAATATGTACTTCTCTACAAGTCCTCTCTCCCAAATGTATACTTCTCTACAAGTCCTGCCTACCCAATGTGTACTTCTCTACAAGTCCAGTCTACCCTATGTGTACTTCTCTACAAGTCCTCTCTCCCAAATGTATACTTCTCTACAAGTCCTGCCTACCCAATGTGCACTTCTCTACAAGTTCTGCCTACCCAATGTGTACTTCTCTACAAGTTCTGTCTACCAAATGTGTTCTTCTCTACAAGACATGTCTACACAATATGTACTTCTCTACAAGTTCTGTCTACCCAATATGTACTTCTCTATAGGACCTCTATGGCCAATGTGTACTTCTCTACAAGACCTGTCTATCCAATGTATACTTCACTACAAGATCTGTGTACCCAATGTGCACTTCTCTACAAGTCCTGTCTATCCAATGTATACTTCTCTACAAGACCTGTCTACCCAATGTGTACTTCCTTTTTTCTACAAGTTCTGTCTACAAGAACAAGGTGCCCAAGTTACGGAATCTAATAGAGGATACAGTACTAAACCCTGTATAATTTAAGTGTTCAACAGGTATGAACATTTACCCAAAAAATAACTAAAGTCCTGGCAGTGTTTACGATTAGTTGTAATAGACCTTTATCTGCAACTGTGGGTGAGGAGGAGGCTATTAACTCGTTTAGTTTGGGTTTCAAAAGAAACATATGGGGCTAAGGACACAGCGGGGAGGTTTGAAACTTCATTACAAAACTTATTCACATTCTTATCACTGCGGCATATGTACTTCCTGCAAGCATAATTTCACAAGACGGAAATAGCTCCCATCAACAGACTGACCAACGTTTCTTAAATAGTTCCTGACAGTGAGAACCCTGAAAGTGGGCTGCTAAATACAAAGTTTGTATCAATTCCTACTTCAATCATGAAACACGTCTGAAGTTGCAAACAAAACTGATTCAAATCCAAAACTTAGAGTTATGTGAGAGAACATGTTATTTGTATGTTTAACACTTACTCATTCAAGTGATTTCCACTTTCATCTGTTTCTTCATCCTGATTTTCTTCTTTTATATCCTGGGGATAAGATGGAATAAATTATTTCTGTGTCATCACCTTATACTCTTTCACAAATGACAAACTATGTAATTGTTCAGCACTGCTCATCTGAAGATATATTTGCTGAATGGCTTTCATATTGTCCATCACATCCTAGTGCTAGAAAGGAAAATGATACAGGTAAGTGGTTATAATCCCCAGACCTGAAACTTATAATACACTTTTAAATGCACCCGGCCAAGTGATCTGTATCAGAAGACGAGTGGGTTTCATCCCCACCATCCCTGAAGGATTCTCATACTTCACTCTTTACACCTCTTGGTAAATGCTGGGATGGTACCTCCTAAGAAGCCAGGGGCACAGTCTTCCAACTCCTTACAATATTATAATCCTCATTAGCACCTCCTATGGGCTGGACAAAAGGGTATACCGCTGTACAAACCACATACACACGCATTTCACCTCTCACCTCTAAATGGGAATACTGATGGGAAAAGAATGCAACTTAAAAACATAAGAAATAAGAAATATGGTAAGAAGGAAAGTTTCTTTGATACGAACTTATAAGTAAAATAAGTGGATTTACTTTCTTCGTAAGGTTCAAGTATTTATTACTCGTATGTTCAAGCTTAAGGACAAGTACATTTTCTAGTGTTGTTTAGGATTGGGAAGGAGGTGCTCACTGTCATAAGTTGGAAATATCTCAGCCATTGCCTGAAGTTCGAGTGAAAAAGCACAGACCACCTCCTTTCTGTAGCATACAAATCAATTTTTATACCTACACTTCAAGTCCAAAGTGGGCAACTAATACAACACAATTATGCCAAGCGTATGCTAGCTTCACATAATATACCTTCTGCCAATGGGAATTATGATGCTTCCCCCCAGTAGATCAGTGATCAGAACAACATCGCACAAAGCCGGCGATTACGGGTGGAAGTATCGTATGGCCAGATAATTTATTTCGCCATCCTTCCAACCAAATGGATTGTGCTAGCTGTACAAAACACAACCTAACAGCCAAACGCTTCCGCTTGTCATCAACACAATTGTGAGTCTTCTTCTTTCAGTAAATCTGTCCGCAGACAGGTTTCAACTGGACACGCTCCATTTCACTCTGTACTGAGCATCTTCTTTCATTTGCTGGTAACTTCTTCCACTCTTTACACCCGTTAACATTCCAAACATTCTTCTTCCTCTAACTCTTATTCCTTCTACTTTTCCTTCCACGATTCTTTGCAGTAGAAAATTGCTACGTAGTATGGGACCCATCCAAGATTCTTCCCTCTTCTGTATCATTCTCATGAAACTCCTCTTCTCTCCTACCCTTCTCAGCACCTCCTCATTTGTCATTCAATCAGTCCATTTCACTTTCTCTATTCTTCTCTATAACCACATTTCTAAAATTTCTAAATATTTTTGTTCTTTCTGTCCGACTGTTCATGTTTACGAACCATAAGCCATCACACTCTACACAAAACATTTGACAAACCTCTTCCTAATTGTGAGTATACAACTCTTAATCCCAAAACTAAGGAGATGTCATGAAAAGAGGCATGAAGATACTTTCCTCTTTCGGTTCTGCAGATGATATATACGTTTTGATAACTGGAACGATCTCCGGAAAAGAAGATTCCTCAATTTTAATATTCGTGAGATGATCTCTATCATCCTGCAAAGAAATTACTTGTTTCATATCTATGTTCCTTTGCATTTACAGATGAGTTGTAAACCTACACTGAAGTAATCAAGGAATAAAATATCATACTAAAGGGCATTGAGCCTCCGGTTCATAGTTCTTTTTGGTCCATGGCTAATTGTCAAAACATCTAGCAGTCATTGTGATGTTAATACAAAAAGCATTTCAGTTAGTATACACCCGAAACACATAGGCCTAGCATATTGTCACTAGCATTGAGTATGTGCGTTGCGACTTTCCAGCGTAGATGCCGTTACTTAGAGTTATCGTACAACCTTAAAAGGAGCAAGCAACGTTGATAAATTTTGTGTTAGAAATCAATTACATACCATTGACAATTTAAAACAATTTTTAATCTCAAGGATACCTAACGTAGGGAGTAACTTAACGACAACGATAAACAAGTAGGGGATTATATGTAAGAACAGTGGAAGCTACTAGAATTCTCGTTTCATATACATTCACTTGTAATACATAATACATGAGCCATTATCATTATCAAAAGAGAACGGTACTCAATGTGTTAATAAATAGAGAACAGATTAATAATATTTTTTTAGACAACTACTAAAGAGCTCTTCTGAACGAAATTGTAGACCGTGGTCCAATAAAAGGCTAAGACACACCGCCATAGACCATCTCTAGAGTGTTTTCCGCGGTTACTTCATGCCAGTCCAAAACAATACACATCGCTCTTTCTCCGTTTAACGTTCCTGGAAAACCAAGAACCCAACACCTTAAAATATATGTGAAACATTGGAGGCTATCATGAAGATGAATGGTAAATCAACACCCTACTGACAGTCACAGCATGCAGCGGAGGCTGTCTTCAAGGGTGGACCATCAATATATTGACAGGCATGGCTACCTGCCGAGAGAGGCATCAAGATGGAAGGAGGACCATTATGGTATTGACAGTCACAGATAGAAGTGGAGTCTGTCTTCAAGGGTGGACCATTCATATATATTGAAAGGCATCAAAGTGGAAAGAGGACCTTTATCATATTGACAGTGACAGCTAGCAGTGAAGGCTGTCGTCAAGGGAGGATCAATATATTGACAGCCATGACTACCTGCGGAGGTAGATACCAAGGAAGAAGGAGGATCTACATCATATTCACCGACAGGCCTAGCAGTGCAGGTCGCCCCAAGCCTAATGAAATGGGTCGGACACTCGTGATCTTATAATGTACATTCACAATTGAAATCCGACGCGCTATAGAATACACATGTCTCTCGAGCTAGTCTAGGTTTCAACATGGCATATCATTTTCATACCAAAGGATCTCCTGGACTCTACCTCAACGTACAGAAATGTCTGTTTCGTCCTTAACTCTTCGGACAATTTGCAGGGTATTCTGAAAAAAAAAAGGCAATCTTCTAGCTTTCACTCATTTGAGTTTTATAAAAATACACCTTAGATGTGAAACAGTTAAACATCCATTCACAACTGCTTAAGATTAAAAATGTTGGAGTTTTTATGTAAAACGTTATCACTCAAGCAGTGTTTCATCCTCTGACAAATATGCCAGCAGGATGAACCTCCATTACCAATAAATTAGCTACCGTTAGCACAGCTTATGGTGTAGACTTCATCAACAATTGAGCCCAGAATGCCAGCACAGTATTTCTGCATTACCATTAGGTACTGCTTGCACAGGTGTAGACTTCACCTACATTAGGGCCCAGGGTGCCAACAGAGCGAACCTGCATTACCCATAAATTAGCTACTGTTGGCACAGGTGTAGACTTCGCATAGAATAGGACGAAAAGTTCCAGTACAGTGATCCTGTATTACCATTAGGTACTGTTTGCACAGGTGTAAACTTCACTGACAATAGGGCCCAGGTAGCCAACAGAGTGAACCTGCATTACGAATAAATTAGCTACTATTTGCCCAGGTGTAGACTTCACATAGAATAGGGCCCAGGGTGCCAACAAAGTGAACCTACATTACCAATAAATTACAATCTGTTTGCACAGGTATAGACTTCACATAGTATAGGGCCAACAATTCCAATATAGTGAACCTGCATTACCAACAACTTAGGTACTGTTTGCACAGGTGTAAGCTAGACGTCACCAACAATAGGGCCCAGAGTGCCAGAACAGTGAACCTGCATGACCAATAAATTAGCTACTGTTCCCTCGGGTGAAGACTTCACCTCTAATAGGGCCCAGAGAAACCGCATTATGAATACAATAACGTCAGCAACTACTCGCTGCTAAAATACGAAATACTTATAGGAGAGGAAAAATAGAACCTATGATCACCTGTAGTGGATGTTCCGATTTGACCCTCCAGCTCTTATCTTCATACACATCAGAAGACTCATCCAGCAGATTATAAGAGGGTAACAGTTCAATTGATTCCTAGAAAGTATCATACAAGTATGAGCCAACGTAAAACATACAGACAGAACAACTGTACTAAGTTACGTGTAGAAATGTTTGGTGTTTTTCAGCCGGACAACACGCTTGTACCCAAATGAGATGGGTTATTTTCTAATCCTGAAATAAATTGAATGAGTTTAATAAATACACTTGGATGACCAGTTTCGATCGTCTAGCGATCATCATCAGATCCATTACACTTAGGCTATAAAATCTATGCATGAAAATATGGGGGATAATATATATACAATACTCACACTTATTTAGTTGCAGTATTAGTAACGCAAATCGTCAGTATTTGTTAGTTGCACACTTGCACCAGGAGCACATAGCACTTAGGAGTGCGGAGAGAGGGAGCAGCCATCACACACAGGAACTTTCTGTCAGTCAGTCAGTCCAGTGCAATAAGCGTACACATGAACTGCTCTCAACAGGACCACACAAGACCCTAACCAGATAAGTAGCCTGTACAATACAGTACAATCAGAATTGCCAATTTACGACAACCACATATTCACTCTAAACAGGCAAATTCCGGAGGTCAAACACCACTTCCAGTATCTCAACAAAACATCTCATAGACTACAACAAACAAATACTGACGAGTTGTATTACTAATACTGTATCTAAATAAGTGTACATATTGTATATATTTTCATCCATAGATTTTATAGCCTTATTGTAATGTATCTGATGATGATCGCTTGACGATCGAAACTGGTCATCCAAGTGTATTTATTAATATCATGATTCTTTTTTCCAGCATTAGGAATAACCCATCTCATTGGGTAGGCTACAATCGTGTTGACCGACAGAAAAACACCAAACATTTGTTTACTATGGCAACACTGAAAAATGGTTTCAAACAACTTAATGTAAGTTACGTGTAACAATGGAATGTTAAATATCCTGGTTAGCCTACTATTTGGTAGCAGGTATTAACTTAAGTCACTATACCTAGCTTGTCATGCACATCACTATGATTGCTATGTTATACGATATACATAATAAATACAACTTACAATATTAGGCAATTCATCTGGTTCACACTTAATGAATACCGGTAGTTGTTGATCCATAATAATCAGCAAACTAGAACACAATGAGCTTAGGAATTATAAGAGGCCGTACTTATATCCAAATTATTATCACATATAACACATGAGTTGATTTCAGAACTCAGAATTCAAATAAACCTACTGGTAACGAGATGCACAGTGAGTGGAAAAGGTTGACGGTGAAACTTGACAAGTTATACGTTAGGGTAAACTACGGCTGTCTAAGCTATCATTGCAATAGAATGTGGAATTACTCGTGCAACACTGAAATGAAGCGTCCTATAATTGGTTTCACACAAATCTAATCACAATATGATGGGGCAGGCGGAATGTATTCCGCTAAATTTCACTACAAACCTATCAACGTGAAAGTATACTCAGGTCACACCGCGAGTGCTAAAAAATTGGCAGTAACTGGATACAATGAGTTGCAGAAAATACGAGACAATACCTACGCCTCGTGTTACAAGAAACCCACTTCAAACCAAACTCTACATATCTCCCTCAGAACCAAAATTGAACGGAAGGGACTCGAAGATGTCCTTCCCCACTTGCGAATAGTATCACGGGTTAACTTTTATAATTGTCGTCATAAAGAAGTTGATGGTTACACATTTAAACCTGTGTATCCTCAGCAATCAAATATTGTAAATTTATGTGCACAGGGCCCGAACATGTCCAAACAGGACTCAGGTTGTGAGAATCACCTTCATTGTTAAATTAAGTCACGTCTGCAATGCGTACGGTACTTCAAATTTCCCTACATGTTTGTTGTTTCAGTCTTCAGTCTTTCGACTGGTTTGATGCAGATTTCCATGCTTCCCTGTCTTGAGCAAATCGTTTCATCAGGTTATTTCACTTGGTGTGTAGGATTTATGAGACAGGTGAGGGTAACCTTTGATTTCAAGAAGAACGTTATCCTATACCGTACCGAAGAAATCACGAGCTGAAAGATGTGAAGATTACCGTACAATCAGCTTGATCACTCATGCTTCAAAGAAAGACAGATAGAAAGAGATTGGTGAAGACCAGTTTGGCTTCAGGAGAAACGTAGGAACAGGGAAGTCTTAGGTTGATTTTGGAAACTAGAATAAGGAAGGATAAGAGAACGTTCATCTTCATGGCATTTGTATTCTTAGAAACGGCTTTTTATGACGTTCATTTGAGTACCGGTAAGTTTTTTGACATTTTGAAAACGATTGGAAAATAGTACAGGGATAGGAGGGAGGGTGCTCAACAAACTATACAGAAACCAGAGAGCAGTTATTCGAGCGGAAGGACATGAGAGAGAAGCTCGTATTCAGAAAGGTATAAGGCAAGGCTGCAAATGGGCTACTTATCAATCTACACATTGAACAAGTAATGACGGAAATTGGAGACAAATCCAAACTAGGAGTAAAGATTGAAAGAGAACTAATTACAACTCTGAGATTTGCTGATGACATAAGGGTTACCAGATTTCAAGAATGGAAAAACGGAACACACATCCCAAAACTTTTTTTTTTATCAAGGTGGTAATAAATAATACACATGTGTATAAAATAAACATTACCGGTACCGGTACATAATCAAACACACAAAATTAAAACTAGGTACTGCTGATGTATCCTATAGGCCTCTGACACCAGCAACTTAAAAATAATTATCATTTGAACGACCCTTTGCAAGGATGTTTAGCCTATTATCATTTTATAAAAATAAAAAATAGGCTTATGAGATCACCTTTCGTCCGTGTGTCTGTCTATGTGTGCGTGTGTGTGTGTCCTAATTACTTCTAAACGGCTGGAGTGATTTCAATGAAACTGGGTAAGATCATAGCACCTTTTTAACCGACCCCGACCGTGCCCTTCAAATTGTATTGTGTCTCACCAATCCAACACGTTGGCTCTGCGAAATATTTCACCAGCATTCAGTATCTCCGAAACTATTACCGATATCACCCTGAAATTATTTTCGGTGATATAGGACACTACTACAAGTTCACCTATGAGACCTCTAAAAACCTGGAAACTGCAAAATCAACATGGCGGCCAAGCGAAGTTGAGAATTTTAAATAAACCTTTCTCGCGATTTAACCATCCGAACGTAAAGAAACATGGTACAGCAAATGTTTATATAGATTGTAATGCACTGGCGTCTAATTTAGACCTCAAAATGGGGGCTGTGCGGATTATTTCACTGGCATACTATACCTCCGAAACTATTACGGATATCACCCTGGAATTTTGTACGGTGATAAAGGGCACTGCTACAAGTTATTCTAGGTAACTTTCAAAAACCTGTAAAGTACAAAACGAGCATGGCGACCAAGTGAAGTTGAAACATTTTAATAGACTTTTCTCGTAATTAACCATGAGCACAGTGAAATGTGGCACAGTAAATGATTATACATATTGTAATGCACTAGCATCTATTTTAGTTCAATTGTTTACATAACCTCAAGATGGCGGCTGTGCGAAATTGTAAAATTAAGTTTTAATTTCTTGTCTCGTAATCATGTGATCGAAATGAAAGTTTGATTAATGAAGCTAAGCAATAATTTTCTTTTAATGGTACATAGCTCTATGGCATATACCTATAACAGTCCAAATTTGCGATATCCGAAATATTTTGACGGTTCTCAATATCTACGAATCTTTTACAGCAATCTAACTGAATTTCTTAATGTTCATAGAGGCTATGAACATTAGTTCACCTATAGGACTTTCAGTAACCTGGTGATCACAAATCCAACATGGTGGCGACGCGAATTATAAATATTAGATTGGAGGTTTCTCGCGATTTAAGCATCCGAGTGCAGTGAAACTTTGCACGTTTTTTGCTTTTACAATTGTCAATCCACTGGCATCAAAATTTATTTCAATTGTTTTCATAACCACAAGATGGCAGCTGTGCGAAATTTTAAAATTTCGTTTTTACTTCTGTCTCCTAATCAGCGATTAAAGTTTGAATACCATACGTACACAATAATCTTCATGTAATCTTATATCTTCCTTATCTTATCTTATATTTATATAAATATATATATATACAAGCTGACCCGGCAGACGTTGTCCTGCCAATCAAAGAAAGTGTTGTAACTTTGTTTCTTGAAGTGCTTTTGGATACACAATATTTTTTTCAATTTCTGTTAACTGCCTCTAAACTATCAAGAATTGAATTAACTAAATTAGAAACATTCGTTGGAGCGTGCACATCAACTCTCCAAAGTTTCATCGCAAACGGATAAATGGCATTTAACGCATACGGGATTTGGTTTAAATGATTCGT
The DNA here is from genome assembly GCA_946902985.2 of Meconema thalassinum. Lineage (NCBI taxonomy): Eukaryota > Metazoa > Arthropoda > Insecta > Orthoptera > Tettigoniidae > Meconema > Meconema thalassinum. Next base: position 126,253,669 of record OX336397.1, read on the forward strand.
GCGCTGTCACTCATTTGTTGAATCTACTCGTGCTCTACCAACTGTGAAATGGATTTACTAAGTTAGAAAGCTTCACGTAAGTGTACTCAACAACTCATTAAAATTTCATCGCAATCAATGAATAATATATGAACGCATACGTGATTTGTTGGGACGCTTCGCGCCTCGTCACTTATTTGTTACATATACTCGTGCGCTACCAATATTGTAAAATGGATTTACCAAGTTGAACACCTTCCCTGGCGTGTACACAACAACTCATCAAAGTTTCATCGGAATCGGGTGAATGACATATGAACGCATAAGTGATTTTCTTTAAACGATTCGCGTTCCGTCACTCATTTTTTGAAACTACTCATGCACTACCTATTGTAAAATAGATTTACTAAGCTTGAAACCTTCTCTGGCGTGTACTCAATGATTCACCAAAGTTTGATCGCAATCGGATGAATGATATATGACCGCATACGGGACATTGTGGAAACGATTCGTGGGCCGTCGCTCATTTGTTGAATCTACTCGTGCGCTAGGGATTTACTAAGACAGAAACATTTCCTGGAGTGCACACAACAATTCACCAAAGTTTCATCGCAATCGGATAAGTGGTATATGGACGCATACGGTACTTTGTTGAAATGATTCGCGTGCCGTCACACATTTGTTGAATCTACTCGTGCGCTACCTATTGTAAAATGGATTTATTAAGCCAGAAACCTTCCGTAGAGTGTACACAAGATCTCACCCAAGTTTCATCGTAATCGGACGAATGGTATTTGAAAGCATACGGGACCTTATTGAAACGCTTCGCGTGTCGTCGCTCATTTGTTGAATCTACTCGTGCGAAAACTCCTGTGAAATGTATTTACTAAGTTAGAAACCCTCACGTAAGTGTACTCAACACCTCACCCAAGTTTCATTGCAATCGGATGAATGGTATATGAACGTATACGGGACTTTGATTAAAAGTTCGCGCGTCGTTGCTCATTTGTTGAATCTACTCATGAGCTACCTATTGTAAAATGGATTTACTAAGTTAGAAACCCTCACGTAAGTGTACACAACATCTCACCCAAGTTTCATCGCTATCGGACGAATGGTATTTGAACGCAAACGGGACATTTTTGAAACGCTTCGCGCGTCGTCGCTCATTTGTTGAATCTATTCGTGCGCTATCTATTGTAAAATGGATTTACTAAGCCAAACACCATCCCTGGAGCTCACTCAACATATCACCCAAGTTTCATGGCAATCGGATGAATGGTATATGAACGCATACGGGACGTTGAAACGCTCTAACGTGCAGAGACAAACAGTAGAATTCGACATCACTGCCAACTTTGGTATAAAACACAACTTTTCGCCACGGCAGTAGTTGCACAGGTTGCGACCAGGTGGCTCTAACGTGCAGAGACAAACTGTCCAAAGACATCAGCTTTCACGAATGCCAAGGCTAGTGGTTTCCATGACGACTGTTTTTGACTGTATATTGTGGTTCTAAAATTGTGTGTAAATTGTGGTTCTAAAATTGTGTTCATTCCACCTACCGGGTCAGATTGTGAATCTAAACCATACATGGACCCACCCTAATATACATACCAAATTCCATCAAAATCATTTCAGTCGTTTAGGAGGAGTTCAGTCACATACACACGTGTCGAAGAATTATATATATAAAGATATAATAGTATGTTCGTCTTTTATGCGTTCATAAACCATTCATCCGATTGCGATCAAATTTTGGTGATGGTTATAGGCATAGTTAATCTAATTTACAATAGATAGCGCGCGAGTAGGTTAAACAAATGAGTGTTGGCTATGCGTTCATATACAATTCATCCGATTGCGATCAAATTTTGGTTAGTTGATGTGCACTCTTCCGGGAAAGTTATAGGCATAGTAAATCCAATTTAAAATAGATGGCGCGCGAGTAGCTTCTACAAAATGGTGTGCGATTCGTTTCAACAAAGACCACATGCGTTCATATACCATTCATTCCATTGCGATTGAACTTGGGTAAGACGTTGTGTACACTCCAGGGAAGGTTTCTGGCTTTGTAAAACCATTTTAAAATAGGTAGCGCACGACTAGATTCAACAAATGAGTGACGACGCGTGAAACGTTTCAACGAAGTCCCGTATGAGTTCATATACCATTCGTCCGATAGCGATGAAACTTGGGTGAGATGTTGTGTATACTTCAGGGAAGGTTTCTGGCTTAGATCATCCACTTTTCAATAGGTAGCGCACGAGTACATTCAACAAATGAGCTACAACGGCGAAGCGTTTCAACAAAGTCCCATATACGTTCATATACCATTCGTGCGAAAGCAATGAAACTTGGGTGAGTTTTTGTGTACACTCCAGGAAAGGTGTCTGGCTTAGTACATGCATTTCACGACACGATAGGTAGCGCAGGAGTAGATTCAGGAAATGAGCGACGGCACGCAAATCGTTTCAAAATAATCCCATATGCGTTCATATACCATTAATCCGATTGGGATGAGACTTTGGTGAATCGTTGAGTACACTCCCGGAAAAGTTTCAGGCTTAGTAAATCGATTTTACAATTGGTAGCATACGAGTAGATACAACAAATGAGTGACGGCACGCGTATCGTTTAAGCAAAATCCCGTATGCGTTTTATGCCATTCATCTGATTGCGATGGAACTTTGATGAATTGTTGTGTACACGCTTGGGAAGGATTTCGACTTAGTAAATCCATTTTACAATAGGTAATGTACGAGTAGATGCAACAAATGAGTGAAGGCTTCTAACTTAGTAAATCCATTTCATAGTAGGTAGCGCAAGAGCAAATTTTAAAATGAGTGAGAGCGCACGAATCGTTTCAACAAAATTCCGTATGCGTTCATATCCTATTCATCCGATTGCGATGAAACTTTGGTAAATTGTTGTGCACGCTCCCACAAATGTTTCAAAATTAGTTGATCCATTTTACAGTTGTTACAAGGCAGTTAACGGAAATTGAAAAAAAGATTGTAACCAAAAGCACTTCAAGAAACAAAATTAAAACGCCAACACTTTCTTTGATTGGCATTGCAATGCATGCCGGGTACAGCTAGTATTTTTTATAAAAAAAAGTATGTTCGATTGTTCGTCTTTTATGCGTTCATAAACCATTCATCCAATTGCGATAAAATTTTGGTGAGTTGTTGTGCACACTTCCGAAATCATTATAGGCATGGTTAATCCAATTTACAATAGACAGCCCGCGAGTAGTTAAAACAAATGCGTGTTGGCGATGCATTCATATACAATTCATCCGATTGCGATCAAATTATGGTGAGTTGTTGTGCACAGACCCGGAAAGGTTATAGGCGTAGTAAATCCAATTTACAATAGATGGCGCGCGAGTAGCTTCAACAAAATGGCGTGCGTTTGTTTCAAGACAGTCCCTCATACGTTCATATACCATTCATCCCACTCCGATGAAATTTGAGTGAGATGTTCTCTACACTTCAGGTAAGGTTTCTGGCTTAGTAAATCCACTTAAAATAGGGAGCGCACGAGTAGATTCAACAAATGAGCGACGACGGGCGAAGTGTTTCAACAAAGTCCTGTATGCGTTCATATACCATTCGTCCTATAGCGATGAAACTTGGGTGAGAGGTTGTGTACACTACAGGCAAGGATTCTGGCTTAGTAAATCCCTGTTATATTAGGTAATGCACGAGTAGATTTGACAAATGAGCGACGACGCGCGAAGCGTTTCAACAAAGTCCCGTATGCGTTCATATACTATTCGTTTGATTGCGATGAAACTTGGGTGAGATGTTGTGTACACTTTAGGGAAGCTTTTTGGTTTAGTAAATCCACTTTACAATAGGTATCGCACAAGTAGATTAATAAATGAGCGACAACGCGCGAAGTGTTTCAACAAAGTCCCGTATGCGTTCATATACCATTCATCCAATAGCGACTAAACTTGGGTGAGTGGTTGTGTACACTCCAGGGAAGGTTTCAGGCTTAGTAAATCCATTTTATAATAGGTAGCGCACGAGTAGATTCAACAAATGAGGGAAGACGCTCTAAGCGTTTAAACAAAATCCCGTATGCGTTCATATTCCATTCATCCGATTGCGATGAAACTTTGATGAGTTGTTGTGTACACGCCAGGGAAGGTTTTCGACTTAGTAAATCCATTTTACAATAGGTAGCGTACGAGTATATTCAACAAATGGGTGACGGCGCTCGATCGTTTCATTTCATTGCGATGAAACTTTGTCGAGATGTTGAGCACGCTCCCATGAGTTTTTTTGAGATAGTCAACCAATTTTACAATAGTTTAGAGGTGGTTAACGGAAAAAGAAAAAACATATTGGGAATACAAAAGCACTTCAACAAAGTTACAACGGCAATCCTTTCTTTGATTGACATTGCAACGCTTGCCGGGTACAGCTAGTAGTACATAAATAAAAGTCCAACATGAAATATTTAGACGGTTCTCAATATCTACGAATCTATCACAACAATCAAACTGAAATTTTGTGTGCTGATAGAGGCAATTAACATGAGTAGGATATATGAAAATAGGCTGTATAGTTCTTCACGGAACTGCTTGTTGTTTTTGTTTTTGTCTTCTGATAAAATTCACTACAATTTTCGTCATAATTGAAATATCTCAACAATTCTAGTTTTATGAAACTAATCTAGCTTCTGTTTCTATCATCTCTCCATTTGATATTCATGTCAGAAAACTCTCTCCGTTAAATCATTGGAGGGAAAAATGCTGAGCATGAGCTTCACTAGGACTAAGATATTCCTTAATGTTGTTGCCCCTAATAAATCTATAACATGTACCCATCTATCTGATACAGACATACATCATTTTCTCTTTCAAACTTGCACCTGTACACTACCACTCAGTAAAGTGAAGCAACGTGGCCGGCGTGCCGGTGCCGATGCTATTTGAAGTCACTAATAACAGTCGCCAATCACGTCAAGCATGTATTGCGCAAGCGGGACATTTGTAAATTGGTGCGAAATTGAATATATTAACCAAAAAACGTAATATTTGGCGTTCCTTTAAAGATGAAAACGGTACGGGGAACAAAACAAGAAAAAACGGAAATGTTCCGGGTAAAACGGAACGTCTGGCTACCCTAGATGACATCGTCATCATTGCTGACACACCAGAAGATATTAATGGGTTTCTAAATGGTATGGACTCTGTATTGATGAAAATTATTAAATATAAAAATAGATTTTTGGAATGCCGTCGAAACAAACCAGAAACCCCTGTCGATGCCGAATTGTCAGGTGAAAAGATAAAGGAAGTAGGTGACTTAATTTACTTAGGAAGCAAAACATGCAGTGATGGACCAAACAAAGAGGATAACTTTGATAATATTTAATGCAGTATCGTAATATTGTATAACTCTGCGGAGTATAATGTTCACTTCAGCCTGCCTTATCATAATAATTTGAATTCATTGCAACAATTGCTCTTTATAATTACGTACTTTAATATTTAATCTTTATCTCAATATTCAATTGTTCAATTCACTTCTATAAATGTTCACTTGAAGAATGACTATCATTTCAAAATATTCCAAGTTCACTTCCCAATTTTACATAATGTTATCAAGTCCTCATATCACATGAGTACGGTCTTGAGCATGCTTTTCGCCCAGATTATCACTTTGCTTCCCGATAATCGAAATACTTTGCGTCCGCACTTCCCTGGAACATCGAGTAACACGTCTAAAATGATTCCTAATAGGGATGTAGCGGGAGAAAGTTCGGGCCAGATAGCGCTCGTGTAGTACTGGGTAAGCGCAAGGCGATCGTCTTATGTTTCTCCCAGTCAGCTGCAAGGAATGTATAAATTGTGACCGAGTTTTCTGAACTAAAGTAAATTACATCTTCTCTAATTTTACTCCAAGACTATATTAATTAATTCTATAGGTATATCTCCTAATATATTAAGGACGATTTTCGGCGTTTAAGCGTTAAACAGCTGCAAAATGAGCTACGGACTAGAGACACTAAAACTAGCGGGAGGAAGGAAGAATTAATGGCCTACGGCGGTAATAACAAAATTCAAACACGCTTTATTATTCAAATAATGAATATGAGTCAGCATGCTTTCTCCTAAAGATTCCAATTACTAGAGTATTGTAGGCCTGTATTGATAAATATATCTCCATATGACTTAAATCATAAACAGAGATTTAAATATTCACTTGTTCCCCCTGCTTACAGACTTCGATTCATGTATTTTTTTAGGCTGATAACTTACATGAAACTGTCGTGTTTTAAGGTAAACATAATCAAAGAAAGTTGATACCGGTAATGTGTACCTCGAAAATGCATCGCAACGTTTGGTTCTTATGTAATTTTGTCAATTTCTCAATAAGAATCGTTCCCTTACCCATAGAAAAGGACTTGGGGGTACAATTTTTTAAAAGTTTGAGAATACCTGCTTTAGAGCCACGAACTGTTTCCATTCATCTGACTATGTCTCAAGAATGTAGGCCTACTGTAGAAGTCAGTCGCTACCACATTCTCCATCGGGCAGATGGAAGTTGACGATTAATTCTGATTTCAAGAAACCAACCATAATACGTTTGTGACTGTTAATGTTGCGACATTTATTCTTGAAGTATTTGACCAAGTAGCCTATTAATGTCTTTGAAAATGGGAGTCAGAAATGTTACTTTCATTTCTTCGTGTATATTGTCGATTTCTTCCCGTACTTCAATGGAGATGATTACTGCTGATTCCGATATTGTAGGCTTATCGTGATAACCCGGCAATTTTCTTGTGTATGGCCTCTTCCTAAATAATTCTTTTTGTTGTGTTCGTGGTCCACGGAAAAAGCGATGGAACAGCGCCCGGTTTTTATCTTGCTCTCTCACCTTCAGATACAAACGCATAAATTCAGTGGTTGTTATCGAAATGTCTAATCAGTTTATAGGTACAAAACAGGAATTATTTCCCTTTGTAAGTCACACTAATCCAACACAGTTTTCGTGAAGTCATCGGGTTGTAAATGATAGAAACACACTTTAATATATTCGGTCAGATTTTTCTCACCGAAATTTTTCCTTCTGATAACATGTGACCATTTCTTCCTCATTTATTTATTTATTTATTTATTTATTTATTTTGTGGAAATTGGTGAAACGAAAACGGGCTTCCCTGATTTTTGCAAAGAGGAACACTGCTATAGCTCGGCATAGTCACGAAAATAACAATTTAAACAACTTAATTTCGTACATATTACCGGCATGAGAACACAGGAGACAAATGAATAAAATAATAAACCTGTTATACAACATTCCAGTGTATATTGTGTTAAAATTTGGATTCGATCTGATGACGAGTTTATGAGATAATAATTCTTAAATGTGACGCATGGTTGAAAAACGGTTAAAAACGGGCACTTCTTGTGTTCCAACTGTGATAAAAAAATATTAAAATATAAATTAAAAATTCCAAACCTACATGATCTAACGTAAAATAGAACGACGAAAATGATGATGTTATTGGATTTTATATACACACATCAAAAAAAGTTTTGCATCACCTCGGTTCCCAGATCTCCGGCATATAGACGTTGACTGTGTATATTGTATCCAAGATACAGTCCCTTTGACTGTTCATAGATGTCATTAAAACTGCTCAAAGATGTAAACAACCCTGCATGATCAGGGCCTATTAGACGGAGGGGGTACGACAGCCGATCAGTTCCAGTCATTCCACCAGGACGAAGGTACGCTGCTCATGTTGTCTGTAGTTCTACCATGCCTAGAACGTCAATACCGCAGTTCGATCGCGTCCGCATTGTTACTTTGTGTCAAGAAGGGCTCTCAACAAGGGAAGTTTCCAGGCGTCTCAGAGTGAACCAAAGCGATGTTGTTCGGACATGGAGGAGGTACAGAGATACAGGAACTGTCGATGACAGGCCTCGCTCAGGCCGCCCAAGGGCTACTACTGTAGTGGATGACCGCTACTTACGGATTGCCGCTCGGAGGAACCCTGACAGCAATGCCACCATGTTGAATAATGCGTTTCGTTCAGCCACAGGACGTCGTGTTTCAACTCAAACTGAGCGCAATAGGCTGCATGATGCGCAACTTCACTCCCGACGTCCATGGCGAGGTCCAGCTTTGCAAGCCCGACACCATGCAGCGCGGTACAGATGGGCCCAACAACATGCTGAATGGACCCCACGGAATTGGCATCACGTTCTCTTCACCGATGAGTGTCGCATATGCCTTCAACCAGACAATCGTCGGAGACGTGTTTGGAGGCACCCTGGTCAGGCTGAACGTCTTAGACACACTGTCCAGCGAGTGCAGCAAGGTGGTGGTTCCCTGATGTTTTGGGGTGGCATTATGTGGGGCCGACGTACGCCACTGGTGGTCATGGAAGGCTCCGAAACGGCTTTACGATACCTGAATGACATCCTCCGACCCATAGTGCAACCATATCGGCAGAATATTGGAGAGGCATTTGTCTTCATGGACGACAATTCTCGACCTCATCGTGCACATCTTGTGAATGCGTTCCTTCAAGATAACGACATCGCTCGACTACAGTGGCCAGCATGTTCGCCAGACATGAACCCTATCGAACATGCCTGGGATATGTTGAAAAGGGCTGTTTATGGACGTCTTGACCCACCAACCACTCTGAGAGATTTACGCCGAATTGTCGTTGAGGAGTGGGACAATTTGGACCAACAGTGTCTTGATGAACTTGTGGATAGTATGCCACGGCGAATACAGGCATGCATCAATGCAAGAGGACGTGCTACTGGGTATTAGAGGTAGTGGTGTGTACTGCAATCTGGACCACAAATGCTGAAAGTCTAGCTGTATGATGGTACAACATGCAATGTGTGGGTCTCATGAGCAATAAAACGAGCTGAAATGTTGTTTGTGTTGATCTCTATTCCCTTTGTATTTAACGGTTCCGGAACTCTTGGAACCGAGGTGATGCAAAACTTTTTTTGATGTGTGTAGGTCTATCGGTTACTTCACAAACAAACTTCAAACTCGAGTACACATAATAGTTTGATCGAAAGTAGCTTGCGAACAGCAAAGCATAATATCTAAAAGATTGAGTAGTGCATCTCAAAACAAAGGAAAGCAAGGTCGTAAAACTTGTTGAGAGCCTTTGTTCACTTTGACTATGGTGGGATAAATTCAATTGAGAATTCTACCCTTTAAAAACATCGATGCACTGTCATCTATATCAAGAAAAATGAATAATTATTGAAATTAAATTTCCCGTATTTCATGGGTCATTCATAGATTATTTACATTAATTACATATTCGGATTATGTTTCACACACTTATCATCCTCGGGAAAATTATTTACAAATCACGTTGAGGTTCAATTCAAATTTGATCAATTAAAAAAATATCTTGAATAGATTTTTCATAATTCAATATTTGGGCAAGGCTTTCGGAATAGAACGTATTATTATATACCATAGTATAATATTCTGACACGTGGAAAACTGTTTCGCTAGAAGAGTTATAAATAATTATTTAATTATTATAAACAATTTAATTATCACTTGAAAATGTTTATACTGGATTTATCAATTACTCAACACTGTGGGCTTAATTAATTCATAACACACTGAATTTGATTAAGTAATTCCATGAACTGTTTATACCATTAAATGTGACGTAATATTACCATATCTGTAATCTATCTTTCGTAATGTTAGGGGTCGACAACCTAGATGCTAGGCCCCTTCAAACAACAATTGTCATCATCATGTTTCATAATGACAAATATTACTTGGAGTGGAAGACTATTAGTTCGAATGGACCTAAATCTTACTCATCTGAAGCTTTATTTACAGCATTGCTACAACGGCTGCCTGTCCAATATATATGTGGGTTCACCACTAAACCACCTGAGCCCACTCTCAGGAATCACTCATATTATAAACGATAGCATTAACACAAAATCCCTACATCCATCATTTATATTGTAATTTCAATTGGAATAATCAGCTTCACGTCCAATAATAGCTTGAAGATTGCCTCCCTCACTCCCAAATAAATTAGTTATAAAAATATCATCAACATTATTACTCAACAAGTTCAGAGTTGTCATTCTTTTTTTAAATACGCTTCAGTGTTTTCAAATTCATAATTATTATTATTATCATCATCTAGGTAAATATTAATTTAATTTTTCAGTGTCATTACAGTGTTTGCTCCAGAGTGTCAGTTAATCCTGCTGCCTCGGAAAAAAATTCGGTAATGCTTCCCATATGATAAAATCGATATGTGACGAAGTATAAGAAATGTTAGCATTACCTCACCTTCCAGTTCGAACGTAAAATTCAAGCATAGTCGATGACTATAACTCAAAGTATTGCTCGATGTGCGAGATGATAGAAAAGAAAATCACGACTTTAATTTCAAACTACAAAATAAATTACTTTATAAAGCTGGCAGGTCGTCTTGCGGTCCATAATGTATGAAGTGCCCTGGCACCACGAATCCTCTGGAAACTCCGTACTCCGGAAAGTCCTGTCCAAGCATAAGCTTGACGCTGGATCCACAGGCATTGCAGTGCGCCGGGAATGGCGTCGCTCCCATTCTTCCATTATGGTAAAGCCTCTAGCCTCTCATCATCTTACAGTTGTTTCTTTGTAGAGGCAACTCTGGAAGAAGTATAGCTGCAAATCTATATATTTCCTACAGTTGGTCATCGACATAATGTTCCGTTTCACTGGTCCCATGATTGTCCAATTTTATTATGTTTACATGGCAATGAATGGTGTTGCAGGTGAATGATTGACTTTAAATTTGATTTCTTGGTCCCCTATAGCAACTGTTTATGTTGCGATCGTGATCGTTAAGGTCACAGGTATTTGTTTTATGTTTGAAACGTTGTATTTGACTAGAAAAAATACGCCTGATTGCTTTCAAGTCCCAATATGTCAAGTCAAGTACTGACCTCTTCTTTAAGTCCACAATAATTATAGTCAGATTGAAATATCCTTGATATTACGTGCAATATCCACATTTTCAGTATTTGTCCGCTTATTTGTGAAACGTAGTAGAGCCTCCGTGGCTTAGGCGGCAGCACGCCGGCCTCTCACCGCTGGGCCCGTGGTTCAAATCCCGGTCACTCCATGTGAGATCTGTGCTGGACAAAACGGAGGCAGACAGGTTTTTCTCCGGGTACTCCGGTTTTCCCTGTCACAATTTCATTCCAGCAACACTCTCCACTCTCATTTCATTTCATCTGTCATTCATTTAATCATTGCCCCAGAGGAGTGCGACAGGCTTCGGCAGCCGGCACACTTCATATCCTCGCCGCTAGATGGGGGCTTCATTCATTCCATTCCTGACCCGGTCGGAGACTGGAAGCAGGCAGTGGATTTTCATTTGTGAAACGTAGTCTCACAATTGGTTACTAGTGCCACAAGTATTGTCTTCTGCATTCACAGGGAAATAACAAATTTATTGTTAACGTACCTTTAATTTTGGAGCACAATTTATGTCAGCTAACAAGTTTGGAATATAATCCAACGCACAATCACTCTCGAAACTATCACAGCTTTAAAACATCGCGACACTATCACAGTTCCAAAACATCGCGGCACATTTGAGCATAATAACGTGGTGTATAGCCAACCGTCGCGTATCCCCACCAGCACAAGCCTCACTGGGGTACTATTCATCTGTCTAGTCTGCCCTGGGCTTCAGTTTATATAGTCGCAGAATGTCAATAGTCGATATTACGTAATGGCATTAAGTAATGTTATTCTGGAAAGTGGCTTGAAGATGTAGACTTGTTCACTATCCAATAAACATCTGTACTTATTGTCGTATTCTTCAGATATTGTATTTATAACGTGCGCATACCAGCATTGGTTCAGGACCGTGCTCTGTTTAAATTCTACTTGGCAAGCAGTGTGTCACTGTCTGCTCGCTTCCGCGCGCCGTGTTCAAACATCGACTCGCGCCAGCCATAATGCCAAGTCTCATCAGGGCGCAATATATATAAGCAGTAGGAGAGTAAGGGGGGAACTTACCCATACACATTTCTTGGACGTGAGTGTACCTGTAACTTGCCTGTGCGCATGTGACTGCACTTGGCGTTCGGGTTTTTGTCGATATCTCGCCTACGAATGATCGGATTTTGATGTGTGTGGTGTCAAATGGCTTGTTTTGAAGCCCTCTTTGTATGAATGAGTGGTTTATATTTTTTAACATTTTTTTTTCAAATGTTGAATTTTGAAAATAGTAATTATTGAAAAAACTGTGAATCATAGAAAGCCCTGTGTAGACTTAAACAAAAGCTTGTCATTTGTTCTTTTGAGAGGAGCAGAGATGTGGCTAAAATTTTATTCATAGGGCCTAACTACATGAGGGTTCAATTTTATTTATCCATGAGTTAACTTGACGTTGCGACATGTGAGCATGCGTAAGACGTTGGCGGGCTTTTTCAAACTAATGATTGGTTAAGGGATGACTGTGATGAGCGTGTGGGAGGGGCGGGATGGGGGGTTGAACTTTAAAACCACTTGGCTACTTGTGAGCGCCTGGCTGTGAACTCATGGTGGAGGATTTGTGATATATGAGGTATGAAATTACATGACATGATGCGCCTTTTTTGAATTTATTAATTATTTAAAAAAAATTGCCAATGACACATTTTGCAAGGAAAAATAATATATTTTTCACTCTTTTTTAAATTTTATTTATTAGTTAATGAATGATTGATACAATGTTGTATTAACCATGTATTTAAAAAAATAATTGACAAAGGGCCTAACAACACTTTTGTTATCAGTTTCTAAACCCATGATGGGATTTTGATCTATGAGAGTTCTTTTTAAAATGTATTTAAATATTATTTAAGAGTGGTAGTAGAGAGAGAGAGAGAGAAGGAGAGACGATACCGGTGGTGTGTAGGTGTTTAAACAACAAGCATGTGGCTGGCCACGGTGGCCATGCTTGCAAATGCACTAATCGATATTTCACGGACCATACATCGCAGAGGCTTATGCGATGGTTTGTGAAAACACGATCGTGAGGATGGCCGCCGAGCCACAGGACGTGGCATTAACAGGGTGTGGATGGGAAATTGGAAACGTGGAACATTGACATTAATGGTTGGGGCATGAGGATAACAAGTAAGAAAAAGAAAAGAAAACAGAGTGTACCCATACACAATTTTTTATTTATTTATGTAATTGAAGTACTTTTTACAATCGTTACATACAACTTTTTTCTTTACACTAGGCTGTTTTAGTTCCAGTTTTATTAACCCATGGCTTGCTGTAAATGAGTTTTCCACGAGGAGTATGGACTAATGTTGTTAAAAACTGGGGAAGCAACATCGGTTTTATAGGTTTAAAAACTTGATCTTCTTCTTTTACATCATCAGAGTCATCATTATCATCATGATCATCATTATTATAACTATAATCACTATGACTATGTAGTCCTTTTTGATATTTTTCCATGGACACCTTTTGTAGAGTTTGCGTGGTTTTTGATAGTGTTGTTTGCTTTACAGATGGCTTGGAAAAGATTTAAACATAACTTTTTGAGGAGATGGTAAATGTTTTTAACAAACAAGTTACTATGTTGAGTAACACAATTTGTTTTGTTGGGCCTGCTTTTTTTTTTTCCTTTTGATAATGTTTTGTTAACACCAACGGTGTTTCATTTGGTATACCACATTGATGATTACCCACACTTAAGACCTCACCATGTTTACTTTTTAGATGACCTGGACATTTTGTTGTTCTTTGTTTTGAGCACTGCCAAAATATGATGCTATTCACATTTTCTCGCTTGTAGTTATAAGAGTAGCCATGATACAGGGCTCGTGGTTTACCTTTTATTCCATAGTAGCATCTGACTTGTATATTCAATCCGCCTGCTACAAAGGTTAGAACACTTTTGGTGAAAGAATGCTATTGTGTTGACGTTTTATGTAGGATTATGTTGGTGGCTTATGTTGGTAGCTTATGTTTGTGGCATATGTTGGTGGTTTATTTTTGATGGTTTATGTTGATACCATATTGTAATGACTTTTTAGTGGCTTATGTTAATGTCTTATGTTGGTGACTAAGGGGGGACGTTCATGAAAAACACACACTATTTAAAAGATGTACCAAACCCACAATTTTGAAGATATGAAAATGAAATTTTGTACCGTGCTTTATATTAAGTTCATAAATATACTGTGAAGTTCCTATGTTATAATTTCAACACTAACTTTTTTGTAAGATAATTTAAAATTAAATTTCTAAAAAATCATAAATGTTCCTTTTTCAGAAACTATTCAACAGAGTTCTACAAAACTTTCGGTATTTAATCTCTTTGCATATAGTAAGCTTCTCTCATGAGATTTTTTGGATATATTTAATATGAGAATTTTAATAATTTTTAAATATAATTCTGTACGTATAATATAAAATCCACCCAAAATTCCAAGCACTAGGCCCCATATCTGAGCTTATACACATAATTTTAAAATGTTCTCATGAGAATACATTTATTATGTTTTTAGAAATACAAGTACAAAATTTCATAATCCTAGCTTTTTTAAATCCTGAGGAAATGTACTTAAACATTGAAATATATGATTTTCAGGAAATGTAATTTAAAGTTCAACATAATGTTTTTTCTTCTGTGTCCTCTTTAAAAGGCTCCATAACTGTACTCAGGGTCCTCTTTCACTACAAGTCTTCTCTTTTGGCTTCTTGTTTTCTGCCTCCTTTCCTTAAACAGGTATTCAACTGACTTTTCAGCCGCAGAGAAGGCGCTGTATATCTAATTTTCTCAAGATGTCATGAGTAAAACCTCCTATCTTGAAGCCCATTTCATCCTCCCTACATTACCATCATTGAATGCAATGACTGTCTCGTAAGTAGCAATTCTGACAACTGTAGCGGAAGAAAATGTGGTTTTAGAGCATCGTTTCCATATAAGTGAATTTAGAGACTCATTTGGATTCTGGGCTTTGCCATGAACACAATTTTTGAGAAGGTCAGGATCAGTCAGAAACCTGTAAGTGGGCTTGACAACATCCAGGATACAATTTGGAAGCCTCTCCTTGTGAAAGTAAGGGATGTTATCCCTCTGAGCCTGTAGATATTTACACCAGCTAATGTGACACAGATGGTAAATGGGATGTTTATCTGTTGACACCATGTGGAAATATGTAGCCCATAAAGCACTTTTCATTTCACTTACACTGGATAGGTTCTGTCTGATGGTCTTGACATAATGCACTTGAAGAGTGCATCTTCTAGCATTCAGCAGCTTCTGCAAACGCTGCATATCCATTTTTATGTACACTCTACGTGGCCGTGGCATTATTGAATTATGAACAAATGAAATATTTCCGTAAATCGCCGTCAGTAGCACAAAGCAAAACAAGAATGGTTTCTTTATAGGCTAAACCAAGAAGCAGATTGATTGTTATGGTTTCTAAGATACGGCACAGGGTTGCAGGTGATCTGTAAAGACCATAGAGTATATATCACGGCCTCCTAGATGTATCCCGCGCAATTTTGCTTGAATGTAATCCATGGAATCGTTGTTGACCGTGCTAGTATCTAAGAGTTACTTCAAATCGAGGGTGCGGCAGGAAGGTCGCGCTACACATTTAATTATTTTTCAAGCACTTCGGATGCGATATTATTACTGAAACGTTGGGAATTTACCGTCAATGAATTCTATTAATAAATAATAAATAAATTGAAAATTGACATTTTCAGTCCATTTCATGAACATCCCCCCTTGACAGTTTCTGTTATTAATATATTTGATTGACTGAGAACCATAGTCAGAATTGATACTCTGGTCCTTACAACCACGGTTTCTACATTATTAGAATATTATTTTATTTTACATGGTGTTGCTTATAATTATAAGAATAACCAAGATAGAGTGGCCATGGTTTACCTTGATTGGTTATAGTATATGTAAAAAAAAACCCACAAATGCCTAAGGTGTACTAGCTGTGGAATTATTCATAAAGTCATTGAATATCAACCCTTCAAAATACACCTACCTGGATACTCCTTTTGCGATCCCAGCACTCGGCTTGATCATTGTTTGAGGTGTGGGAGACACATGCATGCGGGAGATGATAATATAGCGTATTATAACAGTGATGCATCATTAAGACGTGTTGATAATAATGTGTGGTTAAACATTGCTAAGCAACCATTAACCGCTTTTAATGCTACTGAATTAGAAAGATTGGTAGCATTGATAGTTATTGGTGGAATGAATGGTAAATGACTTTTGTATACATATAAACTTTAGGATTAATAAAACAATCAAAATGTATACCATCACTGTTATGATTTCAAAAAATAGGAAACAAGCGTGTATGTTGTTCTTTGTTTTATTATGAATTGCATAATTATTATTATTATTAATTTAAAATTTGTATAATAGTATAATCAATAAAATAGTATAATTAGTATCAACATACATATATAGAGGGACAGACAGTGAGAATAATTATTATTTTAAACATGTTCCTAGGTTGATAACTTTTCTTTAATAGAATGACAAAATGATTTATTTCTTGCTAGTTTATACCTAAAAATAATGGTACATCCTCTCGTGCAAGACAGTCACAAGTAAAAAAAAACATACATTTTAAAGTAGGTGATACTTATACAATCATGAGGAAAATTATTGCGTAGCTTCATTATTCAAACTTTCACTTCGATCGCATGATTACGATACAAGATATAAAATTTAATTTTAAAATTTCGCACAGCCGCCATCTTGAGGTTATATAAACAACTGAACAAAATTAGATGCCAGTGCATTACAATACGTATAATCATTTACTGTACCACATTTCACTGCACTCAGATAATTAAATCAGGTGAAACGTCTATTAAAATGTTTCAACTTCGCTTTGCCGCCATGTTCGTTTTGTACTTTATAGGTTCTTGAAAACCACATAGATATACTTGCAGCAGTTCCGTTTATCACCGTACAAAATTTCGGGGTGATATCTGTAATAGTTTCGGAGATATAAAATGTCAGTGAAATATTTCGCACAGCCGCCATTTTGAGGTTATGTAAACAATTTAACAAAATTACACGCCAGTGCATTACAATGTGTTAAACATTTGCTGTACCAAGTTTCATTTGGTTTGGATGTCTAAATCGCGAGAAAAGTCTATTTAAAAGTCTCAACTTCACTTGGCCACCATGTTGGTTTTGTACGTTTTCGAACGTATCATAGGTGAACTTCTAGTAGTTTCCTTTATCACCGTACAAAATTTCAGGGTGATATTGGTAATAGTTTCAGAGATATTGAATGCTGGTGAAATATTTCGCACAGCCGCTATGTTGGATTGGTGAGACAAAATAAAATTTGCAGGGCACAGTCGAAGTCGTCCGCAATGGTGCTATGACCATACCGAGTTTCATTGAAATCGCTCCAGGCGTTAAGAAGTTATTAGGTGGGGACACACGCACACACACATGGACAAAAGGTGATCTCATAAGCCTATTTTTCCTAAAATTAAAATAGGCTAATAACAAGTAGCTCCGTGAAGAACTATACAGCCTATTTTCATAAATCCTACTCATGTTAATTTTCCTATCAACATACCAATTTCAGTTTGATTGTTGTGATATATTCGTAGATATTGAAAACCGTATAAATATTGCAGATGGTCGCCAGGTTGGATTTTTATTATGTACTATCACATGAAGATTATTGTGTACGTGTGGTATTCAAACTTCAATTGCATGATCAGGACACAAGATATAAAAACGAGATTTTAAAATTTCACACAGCTGCCACCTTGTGGTTATAAAAACAATTGAATTAAAGTAGATGCCAGTGGATTAAAATTTGTATAAGCATTTAACGTGCAAAGTTTCACTGCACTCGGATGGTTATATCGCGAGAAACGTCCATTGAAAAAAAAATTACTTCGCGTCGCCGCCATGTTGGATTTGTGCTTACCAGGTAACTGAAAGTCCAATAGGTGAACTTATGTTCATAGCCTCTATGTACATTAAAAAATTCAGTTTGATTGGTGTAAAAAATTCGTAGATATTGAGAACCGTCAAATGTATTTCGGATGTTTGCCATTTTGGATTGTTATATGTATAGGCCATAGAGTTATGTACCATTAAAGGAAAATTATTGCGTAGCTTCATTATTCAAACTTTCACTTTGATCGCATGATTACGATACAAGAAATAAAAATGTAATTTTAAAATTTCGCACAGCCGCCATCTTGAGGTTATATAAACAACTGCACAAAATTAGATGCCAGTGGATTACAATACGTATAATCATTTACTGTACCACATTTCACTGCGCTCAGATGATTAAATCACGAGAAATGTCTATTAAAATGTTTCAAATTCACTTGGCCACCATGTTCGGTTTGTACTTTACAGGTTTTTGAAAATTACATAGATATACTTACAGCAGTTCCCTTTATCACGGTATAAAATTTCGGGGTGATATCTTTAATAGTTTCGGAGATATAAAAAGCCAGTGAAATATTTCGCAAAGCCGCCATTTTGAGGTTATGTAAACAATTGAACTAAATTACACGCCAGTGCATTACAATGTGTATAAACATTTGCTGTACCAAGTTTCATTATGTTTGGATGTCTAAATCGCGAGAAAAGTCTATTAAAAGTCTCAAATTCGCTTGGCCGCCATGTTGGTTTTGTAGTTACCAGGTTTTTGAAAGTGTCATAGGTGAACTTGGAGTAGTGCCCTCTATCACCGTACAAAATTTCAGGGTGATATCGGTAATAGTTTCAGAGATACTGAATGCTGGTGAAATATAAGGTGCGTTCAAAAAGTAACGAGCCGGAGGCATAATTACAGAAACCAGTACCTGTATGTTAGAAGTATTGGACCTGGCTGTTGAGGCACTTATCCGACTGTGACACGAGGCGGTGAATGGCTGTCTCATAAAATTCCCTGGGCAGCGATGTGAACCAGTTCCGCACGTACAGCTGGACGTTGGCGTCCGAGGTGAATCGTTGGCCCCACAGAGCCCTTTTCAGGGGACCAAACATGGCGTAATCACAGGGAGAGAGGTCTGGACTGCATGGAGGGTGGCCGAAAATCTCCCATTTGAATTTCTGCAGGAGTGCCGAGACTTTGTTGGCCGCATGAGGTCGTGCATTGTCGTGGAGCGACCACGGTTTCAATGGCGTTTACTGTCACTCGGCGGTCCTGGGTAGTGAGTGATTCAACCAGCTGGACGTTGTCATCGGTAATGCATGGGGGTGCCCCAGACCGGGCATCATCGGCTAACGACACCCGTCCTTCCCTGAAGCGCTTGTGCCACGCCTTGACCCTTGCAAGGGACATGCAGTGTTCGCCATACACTTGTGACATTCGCCGATGAATGTTGGTTCCCCCTACTCCTTCCGTTGTCAGAAACCGAACAACACCTCATTGCACTTCGGTTGACGCCTCCATGTCACTGTTTGCAATGCGACTTGTAGCGTTGGACGATTCATGCATGCTGCTGCTCGCTTTGTATCGTCACGTGACGTGCACGCGTGCCCTTTAGCGACGGGCTGTGACCTTCCACGCTCTGGTCGGAACCACACCTCGTTACACACGCCTCTATTAGCCGATGTCGTCACCGGTTTGTGCATTCCAGCCTCCGGCTCGTTACTTTTTGAACGCACCTTTTATTTCGCACAGCCACCATGTTGCATTGATGAGACTCAATAAAATTTGAAGGGCAAGGTCGGGGTCGTCCAAAATGGTGCTATGATCTTACCGAGTTTCATTGAAATCACTCCAGGCGTTTAGAAGTTATTAGGGGGGACACACATACACCATCACACACGGACATAAGATGATCTCATAAGCCTATTTTTTTTTTTCATAAAATGAAAATAGGCTAAAAATGATAAATGTCCATGAATTAGTACCTTAGCTATCATATAATTACATTTTATTGTCACATATCTGATCATAATGACTAAGGCTCGGACGTTCATGAACTATTAAATGAATAAATATGCATGCAAAAATGCAGAAATTATCGGTGAAATATGCATCACTAGGAAATAACTAAGGCAATTACGATCACTCCGTATCCTTTAGCGTTTCCATTTTGAATATAAAGAAAATATGAACAGACGAACATACGCTATACGGTGACTACTCCTCTTTTAAAATATCTCAACTAAGAAACAGTTATAAATACCGGTACCGGTAGTAGGAAATGTTCTATTTTATGGAACTTCAAGCGGTGTTGACCACCAATAAGTACCGTATGTTATTATGTTCATTTTTAGGTATAAGTAATACACAATTTTAATAGACGTTGAATTTTTAAAACTAAAAATAATTTTACAATGTTTACATAGTGAAAGCTGATTAAAAATAATTGATATTAACTTCCCAAAAGAACTGAAACTTACTAAGTTAGGTATTAGAATAATTTCGCTGTTAATCTGTGATAGACTCTCGGAGTCCGGATAAAAATATACGACTTTAGGAATACGAAGTAACAAAAAGCGCTTCAAAACGATAGGAAATTAGAATGTATCCTACGCCCTTGCCCTTCTCAAGCAGAGATATGCACTTAAACATGTAAGGGAAAAAATATGATGCCTTGTGTCAAAATAACCAAAATATGCATAAATATGCAAAAAGCTGATTTTGCATGAACTTCCGGGCTTTAATTATGACATTTGATTTACATATTGTAATTTTTAATGTAAAATTACATATTCTGTGTTCTTATTTTACATATTTGATCAAAATAACATTTTTAGCCTACATTCGATTTTTGCAAAAAATGAAAGTCGACTTATGAGATCAACACAGGGCGAAAAAAGTGTGTCTGGCTGTGTGTGTAAGTGTGTATGTGTGTGTGTGAATCTCTGTGTGTGTGTGTGTGTGTGTGTGTGTGTGTGAGTGTGTGTACTCTGAATGTCTGTCCCCCCCTATCAATCCGAACATGGTGAACGCGAATTGAACGAAATTTGGTACAAAGGTAGCACTAGCAAAGGACACCTCAGTGTCATGTTTTATATCGCCGCCATCTTGACGGAAACGTAATGGCGGCCACACAAATGTTCAAAGCTTAAATCAAATTATGACTAACCTAATCATCCGATCTCTACCAAATTTTGTAACAACATACCCTTATGGAGGAAGCATATTTTGACCAAATTAATAGGTCATTATCCTAATAGTTTGCGGATGGTGGCCATCTTTGTGTCAAAATCGATTCCCCCTATTAATTCAAACACGGTGAAACCGAATGGAACGAAATTTGGTGCAGAGGTAGCACTAGCAAGGGGCACCTCAGTGTCAGGTTTTATATCGACGCCATCTTGACAGAAATGTAATGGCGGCCACACAAATGTTCAAAGCTTAAATCAAATTGCGACTAACATAATCATCCGATCTCTACCAAATTTTGCAACAACATACCTTTATGGAGGGAGCATTCTTTGACCAATCTAATAGGTCATCAGCCTAATAGTTTGCGGATGGCGGTCATATTTGTGTCAAAATCGATTCCCCCTATTAATTCGAACACGGTGAAACCGAATGGAACGAAACTTGGTACAGAGGTAGCACTAGCAAAGGGCACCTCAGTGTCATGTTTTATATCGCCGCCATCTTGATGGAAACGTAATGGCGGCCACACAAATGTTCAAAGCTTAAATCAAATTACGATAAACCTAATCATCCGATCTCTACCAAATTTTGCAACAACATGCCTTTTTGTGGAAAGCAGCTTATGACTGACTACAAGGTCATCAGCCCAATAGTTTGCAGATGGTGGCCAGTATGTGTGCAAATCGATTCCCCCTATCAATTCAAACACGGTGAAACCGAATTGAACGAAATTTGGTACAGATGTAGTACTAGCAAAGGGCATCCCAGTGTCATGTTTTATATCGCCGCCATCTTGACGGAAACGCAATGACGGCCACCCAAATGTTAAAAGCTTAAATCAAATTACGACCATCCTAATAATTTGATCTCTACCAGATTTTGCAACAACATGCCTTTTTGTGGAAAGCAGCTTATGACTGAGTACAAGGTCATCAGCCCAATAGTTTTCAAATAGTGGTGATGTAAGTGTGCAAATCCATTCCCCATATCAATTCAAACACGGTGAAACCGAATTGAATGAAATTTTTTACAGCAAAGGGCACCTCATATCCATGTTTAATATCCCTATAGCACGTTGTATTTCAACAAGCTACTACAACCAACATTCAATTATACTCCTTGAAAAGGACAAAGAATTTTAACAATACCCATGCATTTAGGAGAAAGTAGGCTATATGTTCTTTATTGAACATCTTGTTTAAACATAATTTTACTTTACGGTAGTCTATTTAATAATAGGCTACCGTACATAGGCCTATTCTGTCACTTACTGTATATGAAAGTTTGTTGTCGGTAGAGAAATATACGGTAATTCGAAATAGCCTAGTCTGCATGACAATGATTGTTCACCTATGGTGCAGACGCAGCCTTTTAAGGGGGAATAAATAATAGGGCTAGGTAGGTAATTAGAGCGTAGGCGTACCGGTACGGGTTTACAGTGGCAGTTTTAGGAAAAGAAAATGCTAATTAAGGGATAAAGTTTTCAAGTGGTATTTAAGCGGCACTAAGGGGGGAGTAAGTTGCAAAATAATCAATAGGTCACATCATATGCATAGCATACCTGTTTAGTGAGAATAAATGGCTGAAACGCACTTAGCCTATCCGACTTGGCTGCAGAATCACTTGAAGGGCGAGGTTGCTAGCTATCCAATATCGTCACCGAGTTAGTTAGTACCTTCCACGTACCTCGCGGAACGAGGGAATTTTGAACTCCATGTAAGGATAATATGTGAAGTACTATTTACAGACGTGAGTAAATTGCATAATGAAGATGATTCTTACATCCAGAGTTCAACTTGGACATGTTCGTGCCCTGTACAGATTAATATACAATATTTGACTGCCGAGGATACACAGATTTAAATGTGCAACTAAAAACTTCATTACGACGATAATTATACAAGTAACCCAGTGATAGTAATATAAGTTGGTAAGGATAAATACATCTTTCAGTCCCTTCCGTTCAATGTTGGTTCTATGAGGGAGGGATGCTGTGTTTGGTTTGAAGTGGGTTTCTTGTAACACGAGGTGTAAGTATTGTCTTGTATTTTCTGAAACTCATTGTATCCAGTTACCGCCAATTTCTTAGTACTCATAGTTTGACTAGAGTTTACTTTCGAGTTTATAGGTTTGTAATGGATTTAGCGGAATTAATTCCGCCTGTCCCATCATAAAACTCATAAAGATCACTCCATTTCAGTGGCTGGCACCAGTAATTATTGATCATTCTATTGCAATGATGGACGTTAATATTTTACTCGGCATTATACCCTAACTAATATCTTATGAAGTCGAGCGCCGTGGTCGAATAGGTTAAGGATTCTGAAATCCACTCATGTGTTATATATCATAATGATTTGGCGTACTGGTATACGTACGTCCTCATATAATCCTTAGGCGCACTTTGTGTGTTCTAGATTGCTGAACATTATGGAGCAACAACCATTCATTAAGACTGAGCCGGAATGGCTGTCTGAAACTGATGAATTCCCTAATAATGTAAGTTGTATTTATTATGAATATCGTGTTACACAGCTACCAAACAGAAGGCTAACCAGGATGTTTAATATTTTATTTTTTACGTACCTTAGTACAGTTATTCTGTTAGTATGTTTTATGATGGCTTATACTTGTATAATCATTTCTAGGAATCAATTGACCCGCTACCCACTTATGATCTGCTGAATAACTCTAGAGATATATATGAATATGTTCACTGTGCTGGTACCCTGGGCCCAATTGTAGGTGAAATCTATACCACCTTTTTGTGCTAACAGTAGTACAATTCTTGGTAATGCAAGTTTAATTCACTGGCATTCTGGACCCTATTGTACGTGATGTCCACACCAAATGTGCTAACAGTAGCTAATTTATTCGTGTTGCAAGTTCACTCTGCTGGCACCCTGGGCCATTTTGTATTTGAAGTCCACACCATATGTAGTGGTAACAGTAGCTAATTTATGCGTGATGCAGGTTCACTCTGCTGGGACCCAGGGCCATTTTGTATTTGAAGTCCACACCACATGTAGTGGTAACAGTAGCTAATTTATTGGTAATGCAGGTTTACCCTGCTTGCACCCTGGGCCCTATTGTAGGTGAAGTCCACACCACATGCTGTGCTAACAGTACCGGTAGCTAATTTATTGGCAATGCAGGTTTGTTCCGCTGGCACCCTGGGCCCTATTTTAGGTGAAGTCCACACCACATGCTGTGCTAACAGTAGCTAATTTATTGGTAATGCAGGTGTCTCCTGGTACCCTGGGCCCTATTGTACGTGAATTCCACACACATGTTGTGCTAACTTTAGCTAATTTATTGGTAACTAGCAGAAGTACCCGTTCTTCGAACGGTGTTCAGTGTTAATACCAGACATTATCAATTGAGCTACTGTTCCAAAGGTTAGCTGTTTGTCATTCCTTCATAAGTTTATGAGAACGAAGTTAGTTTTCTGGGAATATCACACACACTGTTAATTTAAGGGCCTTTAAATGTGGTTTTCGGAGACCCCTTATAGACCCCCGAATGTTGTGTGTCTCATTGAGAAGCGCAACATATGCTATGGTCGTCCTTCTAGGATAATTTTTATATTTCGCCTATTTTAGCATGTATTTTGAGAAGTTTTTCCCTATATCCACCTTTCTACTGTATGAAAAGTACGGTGAAGAGTTTTATAAATGATTGGTGTATTGACTCTCATGGATACCATACCTAATTTTAGGATGCACCATGCATCCAAACACGAGTTATAGGCGTACATAAAGATACACAGAAAGACAAACAGACAATTCTATTGTCTACAACATATCATCCAGATATCCAAATATGGGTATATCTACCACACAGTATCAAACAAAATCATCCTTACGATCAACCCGTATGTCGACAAAGAAAGAAAAAAAAAGATTAGTTTAAATGAGCTCTCAAACTAAATTCACCTAACGTGTACTTCCTGAAGTGAAATAGAATTGAAAGCTTTGTAGACGAAACACAATACACGTCACATAAAAACTGATCCTCTATATTGTGTTGTGGTGCATGATAATTTAGGTTCTTTAGCCTCAAATGACCCAAATTCCTTAAAGCCGCAAAAACAATTTTTGATTCAATTCAGGAATTTTTGAAAATAAGGTTGCTGTTTGGAGATATAATAGACCTTCTGTACTATATGTCGCACGTGAAAATTGCGTGAAAAAATTGTAGTTTACCCCTTGACGCCCTTAATTGCATTGATAAATTATACAGTCTAAGTTGGTTACGTGATAACCTTATAGCCATTTGCAAACTTTCACAGAAATGTAATAAATGGAGTGACATTGCTTCTTACAGAAATAGAAGGAAAGTTGGATATCACCCCTTGATATAATGTCATGGTTACCGACTTGCATTCCTTCATTAGTTTGTTAAATTAAATAAAATTATTTTTCTTGGAATATCTCAGAAACTGTTGGTTTTAGAGCCTTATAATGTAGTTTTTGAGGACCCTTTAGGGCCCTCAAGTTTTGTTTCTCGTCGTTGTACGCCATAATAATAATAATAATAATAATAATATAGGGATAGGAATATAATAGACCTGCCGTACCACACCCGCAGGTGAAAATGCGTGAAAAAATTCTAGAGTACCCCTTGACCCCCTTTAGCGTATTATACGTATTGATGAATTTTACAGCTTAATTTGGTTCCTTGATAACCTTCTGGCCGTTTGCAAACTTTCACATTAATGTAATTAATGGAATTGCATTGTTTCTTTCTGTTACCAAGTTTACCGGCTTGCATTCTTTCATTAGTTTATTACATGAAATTAATTTTCTGGGAATATCTCAAAAAAGGTTGGTTTTAGGACCTTTAGGGCCCCCGAGTTTTGTCCCTTACATTGAGGGGCGGAAAATGAGCTCTGTCTCGTCCTTCTACGCCTATTTCAGCATGTATTTTAAGGGGGTATGCCCCCTTTTATGAGAGTACGGAGAAGAGTTACATCCAAGGTAACTAGAATACTATCAGGTAGGCCGATATCGCAGTTCCCGCTTCAGTCGCCAGGCAGCTCCCTTTCCGCTGACGTCATCTCGCGGACAAGCCAGTGTCGCCTGAAGTAGGAAACGTGCTTTGTAATGTAGTTGTATGATCCATTTCGATGTGAAATAATGAGCTTTTAAAATGGTTAGCCACAGTAACTGTGCCGTTTCTGAGTACAAAACGATGGCCGCAGAAATTCTGAAGTGATTTACCACTCTTTTTCTAACGATAAGGAAGTTCGAAAGCTGTGGATTTTAAGATGCAGGCGAAACGATAGCGTCAATGTTAGAACTACCTGACGTTGTTCTGCACATTTTCTTACCACAGGACTGCGAACTGGAGCTCAAAAATAAATTATTGGGTTTGCCTCTGAAGAAGAAATCACGCTTTGGTGTAGTTCCTTCGAAGAATATACCTAACTGGCATCAGGCCCGACAAGAGGGAGGGGCAAGCGGGGCTGTAGCCCCAGGGCTTAGTTTAGCTGAGGGAGCCGAGGCGGTAAAAGGACTTAGGATGGACAACTTTATTTAATTTAAGGTCAAAACTATTATGAAATTTTCTAATGACACACTTCGATGTAAACACAGGCAGTGGACAGTATACAAGACATTACAATAATTATTAATTAATATACCGGTAATTAATTTTATAAATAACCGTGTTTTTCGTTTTCCGGGGAAATGGTTAAGTTGCCAAAGTCATGCATTTTATAACGTGTTAGAGTTCAAGAGTCCTTAACGTTTCTAATTCAATCTCAGAAAAAAATGATTATTTACTTCATACTGTGTATTTCTTTAAGGAGTGTGGGTTATCCTTGTAGAGCCTGAAGACGTTCCGATACATAGAAAACTGATTTTTTTAAAGCACAGTGATCAAAATCGTAAAGTTTAAAGAACAACCAATGATATAAAATAAAGGCGAGTGGCTGAATAACTAAAACCAAAATAGATTAATAATCATTTGGGTAAGCTAAATTCCACGGATGATAATGTTGATTGAAGTTTAATGGGGCAGAATAGCGAAGAGCTTTTTCTTTGTGTTATCTTAGGGCCCGTGATCGCTCTCTACGGCCCTGGCTGGCATTGGGACATTGTGCTACTGAGCAACAGGTATGTTAAAAAGACTACTGTTTTTTTTAATATTGAGAAATATATCTGCTACGAATAGACCGACAGCGGTAGCTACGCTCGCTAATGCGCAGCACAAGACATGGGGCCAAGCTCTCTGCGGACTCAGTATACGTGCGTTCGAGCCCCACCGTCGGCCGTCCTTGATATGTTTTTGGTGGTTTCCCCATGTTCAACTTCAGGAAGCTTGCCACGGTGGGTGAGTCGTTATCGTGTCGGATTACTAACCCCAAGATTGCAGGTTCGCTCCTGGCCGTGGTAAGTGATTTTTTTTTGGAAGGCGGTAAATATTACGACTCGCATGTCATACGATGTTGGCAAGTCAAAGAACCCATTTGAATTCAGTAGGCCGTGTCATAATGGCAAAAGTTCCTCATTTCTCTACCAGAAAGCGCTATAGTGTCAAGGAGCTTAGATATCTAACCTCCTTGACTTTCATAGTGCTTCAAGGAACAACTAAATTCGACATGCACGCTACCCTTTGGGTGTCAAATAACAAAGCTTGCACCAGGCACTCGAGGCCATACGATATTATTATTATTATTATGTACTTCAGAAAAATGCTAGGACGGTACCTTCTGACAGGCCACGGCCGCTTCCTTCAACATTCTTGCCGAGTTTCATTCATCGTAATTAATGTCATCTCTCATTAGCTCCTTTCATGAGGTTGGAGTCAAGAATGGCATCTGTCCGTAAAAACAATCCGCCGCAAAGACTTTCACCGCATCTCATCACCGTTGTAAAACGGGAATAATAATACGAGGTCCAACAGTCGTCATACCCAGCTAAGCTAGTCATGTCACCAGTCTCCCGAAGGTAATTTTTGTTACCCTTACAACGCAAGTTCGTCAACGACGCGTTAAGAAAAGCTAATGATCAAATAATGATGACAAAATACCTACTTTTAAACCCGGGCATACGGCCTGAAAGTCCGCCTTGCTGCGTAGTGGTTATCACTCTTGGCCGTCACCGCGGAGGCCCGGTTACGATTCCCGGCTCTACCAAGATATACAATTCTGGTCTGAGGGCTGGAACAGGGTACACTCAGCCTCGTGAGGCATAACTGAAAAGAGGCGAGTTCGATTCCCACCTCAGTCATCCTGGAAGTGAATTTCCGTGGTTTCCCACTTCTACTTCAGGCGAATACCGGGATGGCTTCTAAATTAAGGCCACGGCCACCTCCTTCCAAATCCTCATCTGAATTACAAATACACACACTAATACAGCCATCACAATAACACACGCTATCAGACAAATTCTATACACATACCCAAACACACGGGGCTACACGACCACGATGTCTCAAAGGCCCTAAATAAATCAACAACAACATACAGCCTAAATAATTTAATACGATGCGCTCGAAAGAGCATTACTTAACCTACATAATACACGAAAATATCATTCTAAATACAATTTGATCTTACAATGCTATTTAGTTTTCACTGTAGTCTCTGATGGATTTAGTTCTTTTTACACACTTAGTTAAGTGATAACGGTCACAAGTGAGTACGTTAGTGCAGCACCTCCCAAGTTATCAAGAGTGCAGCCGCTCTTTCCGTTCAGTGTATGGTATCTCCTTGCCAACGCCTCAACCCTCATTATCGGGGACATGTGGATTTGCATTCCATCGTTTGCCGGACTTGAAGTGGTTTTCCATTTCAACTCCAGGTAAATGCCAATAAAGGTACCTACCTCTCAGATCATGACCGCTTTCTTCTGAATTCCTACCACAATCCATTCTTTGAAACCGTAGACCATAACATTATATAATGTCCTTACACGCACAGTATATAAATAAATCGAGATGGGCGTCTCATGCTTCGTTGGTGAAATAAAAATAATAATAATAATAATAATAGTTTTTTTTCGTGTGGCCTCCTGAGAGACCGAGTGCAGGTCTTTCTAGGCGACGCCCGTGGGCGACCTGCGCGTCGCGTCGGGATGAGAGATGGAATTGATGAAGATGAATGAAATTGGGCAAGGATGTGGAAGGAAGCAGCCGTGGCCTGTCAGTAGGTACCGTCCCAGCATTTGCCTGGTGTTGAAAATGGGGAAACCACGGAAAACCATTTCAAGGACGGCCGACGGTGGGGTTCGAACCCACGCGTCTACCAAGTCAGCAGAGAGCTTGGCCCCATAGCCTAATGCTGCGCTTTAGCCAGCGTAGCCACTACTGTCGGTATAATAGTAATAATACAAGTATAGTGGGCCATTCAATTACAGGTCAATCATAAACGGGAGATGCGCAACCAGAAGAGAACAGTGCTTAAGAGAGCAATGTCAACGATTGAAACGTTGTCACCCAAGAAAATACCAAAACTGGATGAAAGTATCTCCAGATGAGTCGACTTCTGCGGAAGTAGTACCTCCAGACATGGAAATTGAGACACACAATTGACCACAGAAATCCTAACCCCAATTACAAATAAACACATCAGTACAGCCATCATAATGACTCGGGTTATCAGACAGATTTAACACATGCACCCAAGTACATGGGGCTACTGGACCACGATGTTTGAAATGTTGTTTGTTGTTGATTCATTTATGGACTATGTTAACCCACCATAACTGTGATGGATTGGTTTAAATATAGACATTTCCAATATTTTTAGACATATTTTCTGACCCCACAGCATAGCCATGTTCGTTAAGTCATGCACCACAACTGCACGGAGATCATATGTTCGAATTCTGACACCGTGTGAGGTTTTCCTGAGAGTTCTCCACACTCCCTCCAGGAAAATGTTGGTATGGTGCATATTTCAAGTCTTGAGGCACCAACGTCAATCCTAAATGCTGAAAATTACCATTAAACATACTACTGTATTACAAAAACACAGGTTATCAGGAAAATTCAACACGTCCAAGTACATGAGACTCATGACCAATATGTCCCAATCCTCTAAAATGAATAGTTAAGAACAGAAATGTAGGATTCTAAGATGTGTAACATTTCATAGCCGTTAATTAACTCATATTCATTTATGTGTTAAGTCACCGTTAACATTTCCAACATCATTCAGAAATATTCTAACATTAGTAGATCGAAAGGTGTGTGCAATTACGTAGCTATTAACTCGTATATATTAAAAAAACGTGCCTCAAGCAAAATATATGCAGGTGCTGCAGTGCTGTGGGACTCGCCTATGTCCGCGAGGTGACGTCACATACTGCTAGACCAATGGCTACCATTACTCCCGCAAAGCTCGTAACGGTACCCCCTGAGTTACATCAATGATTAATGTAGTGTCTATGATGGATATGTGTACCAAATTTTACGTTGATACACCCAGCCGTTTTAAGGGAACAATGTTATCCACAGACAAACAAACAAACACATGGACAAAAAAAAATCACGCGTCGCCATCATAAAACAGTCTGAAACGCGTAAATAACTCAAATTTTCGCAGAAATTCAGAAGAAACAGACACACTTTCATTTTTATATATCTTCTTCTTCTTCTTCTTCTTCTACCTTTTCCGATACGGACGTTGGCTACCACCATGGCTATCACTTTCTTATCCTGTGCAATTCTGAAGATTTCCGTGGAAGACAGCCCAAACCACGTTCTTAAATTATCCATCCAAGTTATTCGTCTCCTTCCCGGTCCACGCTGACCTTCAATTTTACCCTGAAGTATAACTTGGAGCAGCCGGTATTTTGGATTCCTCATCATGTGTCCCAAGTATTCCAATTTCCTCTTCTTAATTGTGTTTTACAGCTCAGGTTGGCTGCTCACACGCTGAAGAACCTCGGCATTACTCACATGTTCTGTCCACGAGATTTTAAGAATCCGCCGGTATATCCACATTTCAAAAGCTCGAATCTTCTTTTCTGTGGCTTCGTACAAGGTCCAAGCTGCAACCCCATAAAGAAGGGTGGAGACAACATAACACTTCACAATTCTTTTCTTAAGCGTCAAACTGAGATCTCGACAGCATAGTAGTTGTTTCATTGTCATAAAGATGGATCTAGCCTTCTCTATATGGCATCTTATTTCAACCGAAGGATCCCAATTCTCATTAATATTCTGTCCTAAATAAACCAAACTCTTGACTCGCTCAATCTGATGTCCATCGACTAAAAGGACTTGTGACAATGCTGGTTTTCGCGATATCATATATTTTGTTTTCTTAATGTTGAGGTCAAGGCCATATTGTTTATTCTTTTGATACACCATAGTAACAATCTCTTTAAGTCCTTCGAAACTGTTTGCAATCAATACAGTATCATCTGCGTACCGTAGACTATATTATTAATATTATTACCATTGACCTTAATACCTTGTTGAATGCCATCAAGTGCCTCAGAGAAAATCTGTTCTGCATAGATATTAAAAAGAAGTGGTGAAAGAATGCATCCCTGTCTCACACCACGCATTATGTCCACTGATCTCGATA
Organism: Meconema thalassinum; assembly: GCA_946902985.2. Lineage (NCBI taxonomy): Eukaryota > Metazoa > Arthropoda > Insecta > Orthoptera > Tettigoniidae > Meconema > Meconema thalassinum. Next base: position 126,285,342 of record OX336397.1, read on the forward strand.
TATGTCCATCAATTCTGATACTAGCCTTTTGACCCCAGTATAAATTAATGATGATCCGAATGTCTTTCTCATCTATTCCCGAGTTCTTGAGTGCATTATACAACTTATCATGCTGACAAGGTCAAAGGCTTTTGCATAGCCCAGAAAACATGCATATACATCCTGGTTTACCTCACGGCATCTCTGGAAAGGAACTTGAAGCGCAAATAATGCCTCACGAGTTCCTAGACCGTTGCGGAACCCAAACTGCGTGTCGCTGATATTCATCTCGCATTTCCTGTATATGCGATTATGGATAACTTTGAGAAATATCTTGAGCACATGACTCATAAGACTGATTGTCCTAAATTCACTACATGACTTAGCCATCGTTTTCTTCGGAAGAGCAATAAATATAGACAAGAGCCAGTCTTTTGGTAATGTGCCCGTGTTGTATATCATGTTATATAATGTAGTGAGCGTCACAATGCTATCATCATCCAATATCTTCAATAATTCCACTGGAATGTCATCTTGACCAGGAGCCTTACCATTTTTCGCTATCCTAATCGCATAATTCACTTCATCCATGGTGATCATGGGTCCAACAACTGGAGGAATTTCGGGTCAGGAAGGACGATGATCATCATTAAAAAGCTCTGGTATATAGTTCTCCCAAACCGGTAATTTTTCTTCAACTTCAAATACCGTGTTACCTTGACTATCAACTAAGTTGACTGTGTTACTTTTTCTGTGTCTACCTGAAACTTCTTTGATTTTCTTATGGACTTGGAAAATATCATATTTACTATTAAGTTCTTAGAAGCCTCCGTGGCTTAGACGGCAGCACGCCGGCCTCTCACCGCTGAGTCCGTGGTTCAAATCCCGGTCACTCCATGCGAGATCTGTGCTGGACAAAACGGAGGCAGACAGGTTTTTCTCCGGGTACTCCGGTTTTCCCTCTCACAATTTCATTCCAGCAACACTCTCCACTATCATTTCATTTCATCTGTCATTCATTTAATCATTGCCCCCGAGGATTGCGACAGGCTTCGGCAGCCGGCACACTTCATATCCTCGCCGCTAGATGGGGACTTCATTCATTCCATTCCTGACCCGGTCGGAGACTGGAAGCAGGCTGTGGATTTTCATTCACTATTAAGTTCTTCAATTTCTTTGCACCTATCTGACATCCAAGCTTCCTTGGCCTGTCTGATCTTATTCTTTATCAATCTATGAATCAACCAATATTCTTCATTATATCTTCGTTTATTCATTAGATTCAATATTTCATCCGTCATCCATGCCTTCCCTTTTTATGTTGTGTCTTATTCCTAAGAAAGTGATCTCCAACCCACTTCAATGATGTTAAAATTGTCCCAAAGTTCCATGGGCTGCATGTAATTTGAATTCAACGTCTTATGATCAGTGGCAAGAGCAGCAGCCACCTGTGACCTTGTATTTATTTCCCGAAGGGCATCAGTATCATATTTCTTTTGTGTTGTTTTTATCGGAATCTTGTTAAGCCGGACACAGATTTGGCTAATGAGAGGATTGTGGTCAGAAGGATAGGTTTTTGCAAAAATCACGCTGTTTCTAAACTGTTTTAATTAGAATGAAATCAATTTGATTTCTTATTATAGAGAGAGATATACTGCACCGCACGGCGTTGACCGTGTTTTATAAGGTTTACTCGCTAACAGTTGGAAATACACGAAAAGTGATAAGGACCTATCGGATAGAAAATTAAATTTTAAAGTTCGTATGTGCCATCAAAAGTTTGCTATTTCTTAACTTTCTCTTTTTATTTGAAATGGAAATATGAAATTTTGAGCCAAAAGGTGTAGTGACGTCACTAAAATGGTCGCCATTTTTAAATAGTGCAAAATATCGAAATCAAAAGTAGCCTATTAGTAAACCTGGTAAATCAGCTACATCCATGCAAAATTTCATTTTAATCGGACCAGTGGTTCCTGCGTGATTGAGTAACAGACAGGATGACAGACGGGCTCACACCATCTCATTTTTATATATTAGTATGATGAAGTTTGACTCCACTGGCACCCTGGACTCTATTGTAAGGTGAAGCCCGCACCACATGTTGTGCTAACAGTACCCAATTTATTGGTAATATAGGTTCACTGTTCTGGCACCCTTGACCCTATTTTAGGTGAAGTCCGCACTATATGATGTGCCGGCAGTAGTTAATTTATTGCTGGCCAAATTGTCGGAGGTTGAAACACGACTACAGCTAAAACCCAACACTCTAATTTTCAAGCAATTAAAGAGACGCTAATCTTAATTGTTTTCAAATCTAAGTTGTATTTTCATAGGATCTAAAGCAGAGAAATTTGGATGATTCGATTTTTGAGAGTACCTTGAATTATTGTCCGAAGATTTTACGTTGAGACGTACATTTCTGAATGTCGTGGTAGGGTGTCCAGGAGTTCCTTTGGTAGGAAAATGATAGCCCCTTTCAAAAGCTAGGCTAGCCCGCTAGACGCATGTGTACTGGACTACGTCGAGTTTCAATTGGAAATCTATATTATGAGATCAGAAATATCCGAACACTCACATGAAGCTTGGGGCGACGTGCACTGCTGCACATGGCCGGCAATATGGTACTGACACTACCCTTTGCCTTGATTATTATTAATCCTATGGTATGGTACACACTTACATTATATTACATCGTAATGAAATATTGAAAAAACAACAACCAGATGTTCTCCTAATTTAACATTTAACTTCGAAATTGAGTCCACTGATGCAGGAGTCACTGAGGTAGAATTCATTATGTTACCGCTATAGGCTCTCATAGGACAGTCCTGAATGATGTGCTTCACCGGCTCCACAGTCACACTTTCGAGAGGGTAAATTACTCTTCCACATGAACAAAGAGTCCACACAAACACCAGCATTGGTCCTGATCCGGTTTTTATTTTGACCATATCCGACAAGGAAGATCAAAGCCGTGTACTTTACATGTGACAGATGGCATGTCTCGGCACTCCTGTGGAGCAAAAATCTTCCAATCATGAGACCACTGCTGGACTATGTGTAAGTTCTCATTGGTATGTCGTAGCTGTCTTCGCAGGGGCTGCCTTGAGCGAATTCTGGGTAGACATACAGCAATTATATCAGCATTTATAGGGAGATCCTGATTTTGAACTATATTGTGGTAAGCTTTGATTAGGATATTACACCTTCGGAGATGGGATGGAGGAATGTAGCTCATAACAGGAAGCCATTGAATTGAGCCTTCATGAAATGCTTGCCGTCACTGTCAATGCGATGTACGTCCTACCTTCACCTTGATCTACTGTTAGCTGAGACTGTATATACATTGTTGGTCCACACTTCATGACAGCCTCCAATGGTACACACATATTGTTAATTTGATGGTGAGTGTTTCTCGGACCTTCTTGGAGCGTTGACCGGAGGAGGAAAAGGAATGTGGATCGGACTGGCATGAATTCACCATGCGAAAACCACCTAGAGGTGGTCATTATCAGACGGCGGTCGGCAATTTCGCTCAGAAAGCTCTCTAGATGTTGTTTATAAAAATATTAATTTTCAGTTCTATATTTTTTTAACGCATTGCGTAATCTTGACAACGTCTATGGGTCATGAATTATGTATTACAAGTGAATTGGTATGAAATGAAATTTCAAGTAGCTTTGCCATTGTACTTAGAAATTCTTCTATCGTTCCTGTTAAATTCCTTCTCAATTTAAGTATCACTGAGATCAGTATTACTTTAATCTGGTCTCAAGAGGGCAAAACAAACAAGGCTCGGTACGGGATTTCTGAACGCATAATTAATCAGTATTGCTTGTCTTTATTAACATTATAAAATGGTAAATCTAATAACTGCATCTACGACGGAAAGTCGCAACACACACACTCAATGCTAGTGACAATATGCTAGGCATACGTTTTGCGAGTGTATACTAACTGAAATGCCTTCAGTTATAAACTGCACATAAACTGTCCGGTTTTTTGCCATATCTCCGCTGACGTAAGAAAACTATGCATGGGCGGTTGAATTACCTTCAGTGCTTTCTTTTTTTATTCTTTGAATCTTTCAGTGCAGGCTTACAAGTCATTTGTAAGACATAACTCCACCTACACAAAGTTAAATTTTTTAGAACCAAGTCATTTCTTTGCAGAACGATACAAACAATCACACGGAGATCAAAATTGAGGAATCTTCTATTCAGGAGATCGTCCCATGCAAAAAAATAGAAACATCATCTTCTGATCTGAAAGCGGTAAGTATCTTCATTTCTCTTCACATCTCCTTAATAGCATTTCGGGATTAAGAGTTGTGTTTTCACAATTGTTTTGATGACAAACCGAAGCGTTTGGCTGTTAGGTTTAGTTTTATACAGCAAGCACAATCCATATTCATGGAAGGATGACGAAATAAATTATCTGTCCCAATTGAAACTTCCGCCCGGTATTGCCGTCTTTGTGCGATGATCTGAGCACTGAGTTCCTGTGGATGCAGTATAATGCCTTTGGGAAAAGGTGTATTATGTGAAACTGACAAATGATCGGCATAAAATATTCATTCCAACGAGCATTTCATTTTATTCCGAAACTGTTAAGTTCTAATATTCCGACGTGAATAAAATAAATCCATAGAATTTCATGATATGTAAATATAAAGCGAAATTTAATCCATAGAATTACGGTTTATCCACCGCGGAATGGCATTCTCCATGAAGAGTTTGTCTTATTCAATCCAATGAATGATAATGATCGTATGGATTCGTGAGAAGTCGAGTGCAGGTCTTTCTAGTTGACGCCCGTGGGCCATCTGCGCACCGTAATACGGATGAAGTGATGATGAAGACGTCACATGCACCCATTCCCCGAGCCATGGGAATTAACCCCAGGTGAATAAAATCCTTGGTGGCTCGGCCGGGAATTGATCCCGAGACACGTTGGGTGAAAGCCTACTGTGGACTTAAAGTCTAGGTATTGAAATTGAATTAGGATACCTGTATTCTGGTCAGAGATCCTCCAATGAATGCTACAGACAGAAGCTGGATTTGACTACCCTCAAGAGTGTTCTTCTGTGCTTTTTCACTTGAACTCCCAGCAATTGGTGGGATGTTTCTAACTTATGACAGTGGAGCATTGCAAGAACATGTAGTTGACCTTAAGCATGAAGATAATTGAAAATGTAAGTTAAAAGTAAAAGAATGTTCTAGAACCTTACTGAGAAAGTAATTGCTAATACTTTAAATTATAAGTACATACCGTTATGAAGAAATTTATTGCAGCCGTATACCCTTTTGTCCACTTCATAGGAGGTGTTAATTAGCCCTTAAATGTAGTAAAGAGTTAGTAGACAAGTATTGCTTCTTGGGAGGCACCGTCTTAGCATTTACCAGCTTGAAGATTCACTTAAAGGGAGATAGTTCATTATAAGTTTCAGAATTGTAGATTATACTCACTTATCTGTGTAATGCCCACTGGGATGGGATGGACACTACGAATGTCATTCAGCGAATATCTGTTCACTCACCTGACCAGTTCAGTACCATTACAGTTTTTTTAAATTTGTGTAAAAGTATAAGCACAGAAATAAATTATTCCATCTTATCCCCAGGATGTGGAAGAAAAAATCCAGGAACGAGAAAGTGTTGAAAGTGGAAGTCACTTAAATGGGTAAGTGTTTAACATACGAAAAACCTGATCTTTTGCTTGACGTGTGCATAGCTGTATGTTTTGGCTTGAAAAAGATTTGTTTAAAATGCGAAGGCATTCGCCATTAAAATCCGTATTGATAGAAGTTAATCAACTATTCAAATAATACGCCAAATCAATACTCAATTTATATATAATTCTATATAAATAGGAAATGTTTCGGACATCAATGAGGCCATCTTCAGCTAAACAAGAATCAATAAAGAATTAAGCTAAACTATTATAAAAGTACTTAAATCTAATAAGAAAAGAAATACTAAACTAATGTTAAAATTAAATAAAATAAATCACTATTAAAATGGATATCTTTACAAATCAAATTAAATAAAATTAAAATAAAATACTTATCATTTTTCTTCGGTTACCTATGGAGTGCTATGTATCAAACATTAAATCTCGCTGACTTTTATTTTATTTTCACAGAGACGATAATAATGACATACTTAGCTTCATTGATCAAAACGGGGAACATATTATAGGTTACATATGTTATTTACATTCCACGATAAAGCTATAGAAGATAAGAATACATAATAATATATAAATGCAGTTAACATTTCTTCCATCATCTAAACATGTGCTTCATATTACCCACTATTTCATCACAGACATTTCCACACAAGAAGCTTTTATCTAACATTGTCGCACCAATTTCTTCGTTCTCTTACATCAAGGTATGTTACAATCAAGTATAATGTAGATCTTTACCACAATCATATATCTATTAATTTATTATTTTAATTACATAAAACTTTTCTCTGATATTCTTTTTCTTTCTTAGCAGGGCACTTTATGTCAACACGATTACTTATTGGCACGTATTTAACATTTTAACTCCATCTTGAGTGAAGATCTCCTTATTCGTCTCAAGCACTGACCCATTTACTTAATATTTCAAGTTCTAAACTACGTTCATGTCGGCACACTTAGTATTTGGCACCTATTCAGAATATTAACTTCATTGTTGAAGATAGATGATTTACTTATTCATTTAAGCATTTAACTGTGTGCTTATTCAATTTCACTGCTCTATATTAATTATTGGTTACAGAACTTTATTTTTAAATTAGTGTATTATTTTGATAAGAATTATTATATAGTTTAATATTTGTTTACATTCGCCAATAGTGTTTGTTATCTCGTTTTTAACTACATTTTGCAGAAAAATGACAAGTATTTTATTTTCATTTGATTTAATTTGATTTGTAAGGAAATCCACTTTAATAGTGATTCATTTTATTCAATTTTAACATTAGTCTAATATTTCTTTTCTTATTAGATTTAAGTACTTTTATAATAGTTTAGCTTATTCTTAATTGATTCTTGTTTAGCTGAAGATGGCCCCATTGAAGGCCGAAACATGTCCTATTTATATAGAATTATATATAAATTGAGTATTGATTTGGCATATTATTTGAATAGTTGATTAAGATTTGTTTGCAAAGTGAGATATGTCTCTCATTGTTTGTGTCTCATCCTTGAATTAGATATTAATATTAACTTTCTTCTTAGTAGCACACAAATTATCCATCTTGTTCAGTGTTCTCACTGTCTGGAAATATTTAAGAAACCTCTATCAGTCTGTTGATGGGAGCAATTTTTTGTCTTGTGGAAATATGCCTGGAAGAAATCCTCATGATGCAGAGATAAGAATGTGAATGATTTTTGTAAGGAACATCCATTTATTCACATTTCCCCACTCTGTCCTCAAACCAAGTATTACTTCTGTAACCAAAAACAAAAGCGTAAACAGCTCTCCCTTAACTCGATCAAGAAATATCCAATAAAAGATCTAATACATAAAATCATAATTCATAGGAGGATTTTAGATATTTGCGAGTTATAGACCTAAAACCACATAATGATGCTAGGTTTTTGTTCAGGAAGAGAATGACATATTGAGCAGACAAGTCTTGTAGAGAAGTACACATCGGGTAGACAGGACTTGTATAGAAGTAAAAATTAAGTAGACAGGTAAATAGGTATTGTGGAGAATTATTTTGGATAGCCTTGTTTTCTAATGAAGTACTTATTGGGTAGACATGTCTAGTAGAGAGGTACACAAGGGTAGACAGGTCCCGTATGGGAGTTAAACATTAAACATTACAAGATATCCTAATACATTTACACATAACGATGCCATGTCCTCGACATGCCCGTTCACAAGAGGCTCTATCCGCCTCCCATGAACGTAAAAATTCAACTTGATATCTCGTGTCACCACTCATCCAAAAGAGAAGTTATCAAAATAAACTTGAAATCTGGATTTTTGAGTTTTGCTTTACACAGAATGAAAATTTAACTATTCCCGAATATGTAGGATCTTCCGTCGGTCAGCTTATTAGTCACAAATTTCAGGAATGATTTTCCTTAATGATTGAATTTCAAGCTATGATTATTATTATATCTCAATTTTATAACAATTTGCTGTAGGCCATGAGAATTGACAAACATTATTACCACTTTTTCACTTAACCCTGTTCGAAAATATTCTGATGTAGATGCATCGATTGAAAACAAGAAATAATATCAATGCTCCAGTTCGAATTCTACTACTCAAATATATATCAGGAATAGACCCTCTTAAAAATATACTGACACGAAATTATATTGAATCGCGAGGCGTGTTTGAATGCAAAATAAAGCATGCAATTTTTGTCGCAAAGACCTCACTAAAATAAATAAGACTAGGAATATCTGAATAATATTTGATGCTTTGACTAGGCTTGAGTAAATACTTGAAAAATACTTGGAATAAGCTCATCTAAAATAATAGAACTAAACTTGGGTACGCATGACTACGCTAGACAAACTTATTTTATATTCCGGAAAACGTAATTCACGCCTTCAGCATGGCTACGGTTGGTGTAGTCCGGTTTCTCCATTTGTTGGTTCATGCACCCCATAGCACGTATGACTGCTTCAATCCCCGGCTGGAATCGGCAACGGGCTCGGACAGCTCCCCATTAGATCGGCCCATCATGGATGCCTGGAAAGGACATCTCCATCTTTTTTCTGTCTTCATTCTCGCATAACCCATTTCCGGTATTTAGTGTAGATTCATGTTTATTTCAGCTTTCACGGAAATACAAAAAAATCTAGCGTAGCTAAACTTCGGAGAGTCGCAATATTCCGCACACATGTTGGAATTGCCACTGTACTAGCATTGTCGAATGTTCTGGTGCCCCAATGTCCACCATTTCACTCGCTTGGCTGACTGTTATAAAAATGGCACGACGCATAAGCTGCAATTTCAACTGTGACTTCGTCATTTAGAATATATTGTTGTTCACTGCCTGATTCGTTTCCTGCACTGTTAAGTTAACCCTTTTTGGCCGAAATTATTTTCTTCCTCGGTTTTCTTTGAAATTCACCTAAATCATTTTCAGTCCATAGTAGAGCATAACTAAATAAAACTAAGTGTGTACTTTTCACGGTATCGTCAGGAGGTGGCGTGTTTATATGATCACGCTATGCGGATTTAGTCTGTATAACATGTCATTAATGTTTGTAGATCTTTCTTATTGGTACTTATAAATTATGAAGAAAATACATTAAAATAAACGAAATATACATTAACAATACTAATTACTCAACATAACCAAAGCACTAAGAAACGCAATATTAGTTACAGTACATACGTGATCTTATTTTGTGAGGTTTGTGAGGCATTCACAACGAATAATACGACCGGGAGGTACCTGCAAAATAGTAATATAAATAAACAAGACCCGTATTCAAAGTCAGGGGTATATTCTATTGCATGCCAAGACACTGGTTGTCAATCTAATTACATTGGACAGAGCGGAAGACGAGTAGATACACGTTATAATGAACATAGGAATGCGATAAGATACGGAACACATTCAGCCATATGCGAACATATGTGTGACACGGGGCACAGCTTTACTAAAATCGAGACTGACCTAAAAATAATTCATCACGAATCGAAAGACAGAGCTCTCGACATAAAGGAAGCAATCGAGATTCACCTAGCCAAACAAAACAATCCCAACAATCTGAATGAACACACTTTTATGGAGAATTTACCCCTTTTCGCTCTACTAAAAAACACACCCTGTCGAAAACAAGACACAACTTAGCGATACAGCCAAGAAAGAAAAAAAGGGGGGGGGGGGGAAATAGCTGTGGTTATAGGTAAATGTTATTTGGATGAGGGTACTATGTAGCCTACTTTCATCTGCAATAAACCTAGGCCGATATGCGTGGCAGTATTAAAGGTGCCGGGACGTCTTCAATAGACCATGTACCGCTTAGTTTAAATGGCTTTTTTAGTCCACGCGTGGCGAAGATATTTCCACGGTCTTTAATAGTTGCAGACTCCTGTATTCAATAGCATACATTCTTATCTAGATTTGGCAACGTCACACAAATAAACATGGCACTGACCTCAGAAAAAACATAGCAACTAAAGGGGGAGAAAAAGGAAAAAACCAATTCCGCCCAGTTAACACCCGGGGTAGTCGACCATAACTGGTGCCTGAGGAAACACGCAACTGCTTCAAGTTCCAGTTAAGGAGACAACCCGATAAGTATAAGCCTACATTATTACAGTATAACCATAGTTGATCTTGTATAACCATATAATCACCCCTAACAGACAAATTCCGGATTTTATCACTATTTTAGAAGTTCACATAACATTCGATATACCACATTTAGCATACACCGACTGTTGCATTACCAACACTGCAACTAAATAATTGTACATATCTAATATATAAAAGTGAAAGTCTGTATGTATGTATGTATGTATGTATGTATGTATGTATGTATGTATATGGGTTGGTTCCGTATACAAATCTACACCGTTCCACCAATCTCAACCATATTTTGCATACACATAGTTTAGGACCCAGAAGGAACCGCTGGCTACATGAATTTTCGATAGTCTTTCTCAGTCTTCTGATTTCGGCCGTTTTGCACTCAAGCACAGGCTAATCAAATGATAAAATATACTCATGAAGGAATGGCAAGGCAGATAGTTTCCATGACAACATAGCTCAAGTCGAGACACGGCCGACTAGATGCCAATTGCGCTCTGCACTACCGGTATAGAAAATGAGCATCTTTACTTGAAATCCCGTTAGTTACACAAGTGCTCACACAGCACTGTCAGCCGAGTTTAGCATAACAAAGACTTGACACTATCTTCTTTCTACTATATATTTGTCAAATACCACTCACTCACTCACTCACTCACTCATTTATTCATCACGAAATCTCAGAAACCACCGAACGGATTGAAATGAAATCTGGTATGCAGCTTCCTCAAGGGCCGCAAATGCCCACTAAGAGAGGATTTTTGGATATTGAGGTTCTAAAGGGGTGTTAAGGGGGTAGACCTGCATTTCATTGAATAGCAATATCTCCCGATTGGTTTCATTGGAGGATGTGATACTCGGCATATAAACTCATCATTAGAAATAAGAAGACACGTGTCAGAGGGTTTTTCGATGTCGTGTATATTATGAGGTGAAAGGGGTGAAAAGTGGGGATTGAAAGATTCCTAACGGAGCGTGTATCTCTTAAACGACATAGGCGAGGAGTTTGAAACTCAGCGAAAAAAATCAATATAAAAAAGAAGTAAATATGTGTTGACCGTTTTTTCATAAATCCAATTTAAGGGGCCCATGGGGAGAAATGAAATTCAGGGGGGGGGGGACAGGAAAGAAAGTGTCCTAACTGATTGACTGACTGACTCACTCATCAAATTCAGGGGGAAAAACTGCTTTAAAGTAAGTAAATAGCTGTTCGACAGGTTTTTTTTACATAAATCAAATTTAAGGGGTTTATGGAGAGGGGTGAAATTCTGAAAAAAGGAAATTGAAAGAAAATGTCCTGACTCACTCACTCATCATCGCCCAGCCAAAATTATTGAAGTTAGAAACATGACAGTTTGGGGATATGTTCATTGTATCTCAAAACCGTGTACTAAGGGAGGATTTTCGGATATTCAGGTTCTAAAGGGGTCTTAAGGGGGTTAAACCTGCATTTCATTGAATAACAATATATCCCGATTGGTTTCATTGGGGGATGTGATACATGGCATATAAACTCATCATTAAAAAGTAACAAGACACGTGTCTGAGGATCTGTCGATGTGTTTATGATGTAAAAGGGGGGAAAAGAGGGGATTGAAAGATTCCTAACGGAGCATGTATCTCTTAAACGACATAGGCAAGGAGTTTGATACTCAGCGAAAAAAAATCAGCATAAAGAATATGTAAATATGTGTTTGACCGTTTTTTCATAAATCCAATTTAAGGGGCCCATGGGGAGGGGTGAAATTCTAGGGGGGGGGGGGTGGAACAGGAAAGAGAGTGTCCTAACTGATTGACTGACTGACTCACTCATCAAACTCAGGGGGAAAAACTGCTTTAAAGTAAGTAAATAGCTTTTCGACAGTTTTTTCCCCAATCAAATTGAAGGGGTTCATCGGGGGGGGGGGGGGGGGGAGGGGGGTGAAATTCTGAAGAAAAATAATTGAATGAAAATGTCCTGACTCATTCACTCACTCATCATCGCCCAGCCAAAAATATTTGAAGTTGGAAACATGACATTTCGGGGATATGTTCGTTGTATGTCAAAACCGTACACTAAGGGAGATTTTTGGATATTCAGGTTCTAAAGGGGTCTTAAGGGGGTTAAACCTGCATTTCATTGAATAACAATATCTCACAATTGGTTTCATTTGTGGATGTGATACTCGGCATATAAACCAATCATTAAAAATAAGCAGACATGTGTCTAAGGGTTTTTCGATGTGGTGTATTATTATGAGGTGAAAGGGGTGAAAAGTGGGGGTTGAAGGATTCCTAACGGAGCGTGTATGCCTATATCTTAAACGACATAGGCGAGAAATTTGCAACTCAGCGAAAAAAATTCAGCTTAAAAAGTAAGTAAATCGGTATTCGACTGTTTTTTTTTCATAAATTAATTTAAGGGGCCATTGGGGTGGGGTGAAATTCTGGGAGGAAAAAAGGAGAGAACGTGTCCTAACTGACTGACTCACTCACTCACTCATCAAACTCAGGGGAAAAAGACAGCTTAAAAAATAAGTTAATAGGTGTTCAAGCGTTTTTTCATCATTCCAATTTAAGGGGCCCATGGGGAGGGGTAAAATTCTGGTAAAAATAATTGAAAGAACATTTCCTGTCTGACTCACTCATTCATCACGCCCAGCGAAAACTATTAAAGTTGGAAACATGAAATTTTGGGAATATGTTCGCTGTATGTCGAAAACGTTAACTAAGGAATGATTTTTGTTTATTCGGGTTTTAAAGAGGTGTTAAGGGGATAAACGTGCATTTCATTGAATAACGATATCGCATGAGTTGTTTCTTTGGGGATGTGATATTCGGTATATAAACTAATCATTAAAAATAATCAGACATATGTCTAAGGGTTTATCGATGTGGTGTATATTATGAGGTGAAAGGGGTGAAAATTGGGGGATGAGGGATTCTTAACGGAGCGTGTATCTCTGAAACGACATAGGCGAGAAGTTTGAAATTCGGCGGGAAAAAACAGCTTAAAATACAAGTAAATAGGTGTTCGACCGTTTTTTTCATAAATCCAATTTAAGGGGCCCTTGGAGAGGGGTGAAATTCTGGGGGGGAAAAACCAGGAAAGAAAGTGCCCTAACTGATTGACTCACTTACTCACTCATCAAACTCAGGGGAAAAACAGCTTTAAATAAGTAAATAGGTGTTTGACCGTTTGTTTCATAAATCCAATTTAATGGGTTCATGGGGAGGGGTGAAATTATCAAAAATAAATGAAAGAAAATGTCCTGACTCATTCACTCACTCATCATCGCCCAGCCAAAATTATTGAAGTTAGAAACATGAAATTTTGGGGATATGTTCGTTGTGTGTCGAAAACGTCCACTAAGGAATGTGTTTGGGATATTCAGGTTCTAAAGAGGTGTTAAGGGGGTAAACGTGCATTTCATTGAATAACAATATCTCACGAGTGGTTTCATTTGGGGATGTGATACTTGGCACATATACTAATCATTAAAAATAAGCTGCCACATGTCTAATAGTTTTTCGATGTAGTGTATATTATGAGGTGAAAGGGATGAAAAGTGGGGGTTGAAAGATTCCTAACGGAGCGTGTTTCTCTTAAACGACATAGGCGAGGAGTTTGAAACTCGGTGGAAATCAATCAGCTTAAAAATAAATAAATAAAATAAATAGATGTTCGACCGTTTTTTTTTTTCATAAATTCAATTCAAGGGGTCTATGGGGAGGGGTGAAATTCTGGTAGAAAAACGTCCACTAAGGAAGGATTTTTGAATGTGCACTCTCATCGACCAACCAAAACTATTAAAGTTAGAAGAATGATATTTTGGGGATATGTTTGTTGTGTGTCGAAAACGTCTACTAAGGAGGGATTTTTGGGTATTCAGGTTCTAAAGGGGTGTTAACGGGGTTAAACATGCTTTTCATTGAATAACAATATGACACGACTATGATGCGAGCGAAGCGAGGCTAAAAATGAGATGGTGTGTGTCTGTGTATTACTCAATCACACAAGTACCACTGGTCCGATTTACATGAATTTTACATGGAAGTAGCTGATTTTCCTGGTTAACATGTAGGTTACTTTTGATTTCAATACTTTGCACTATTTAAAGATGGCGACCATTTTAGTGACGTCACTACACCCTTTGGTTTCAAACTTTCATATTTCCATTTCAAATAAAAAGAAAATGCTAAGAAATAGCAAACTTTTGATGGCATATACGAGGTTTAAAATTACATTTTCTATCCGAAAGGTATCTCCAACGGTTAGCGAGTAAAACCTAAATTTGTGCTATAAAACACGGTCAACGCTGAGCGGTGTAGTTGGATAAACTGTTCCATCCTTAATCTTCCTCTGCGCAGCACCTCGCCTATCCCCTGTTTTAACTGTCACCTTCACATTTTAATTTATTTATGACGCGTAGCGAAGCACGGGTACTTCAGCTAGTTGTATATATTTTTCACCTGTAGTCTCAAACATAGATGTTATAGCCTAAGTGTAATGGATCTGATGATGATCGCTTGACGATCGAAACTGGTCGTCCTAGTGTATTTATTAATCTTATGTAATTTATTTCAGGATTAGGGCATAACCCAGCTCTATTTGGGTAGATTCGTGTTGACCGACTGAAACGCACCAAACTTTTGTTTCGTGATCTTATTCACAGATGTCCAAGTATTCAAAAACAGCGTTGTCTATACTGTGCACGCTAGACAAGAATGCCGGAAGACCACTTGACCGCAACGGCCCTTCGACCCCCCCCCCCCCCGCTATCGAACCCACAATCTTAAAAGGATCAGATGTGCATTCTAAGATCAGCCCGCACGGGACTAGTTACCTCGGGGTCGATCAGTGTTTGTGAGATGTGAGATGTGGAAATGTTATGAACTGACCCAAGAAAGCACATCAAAAACAACGAAGCTAAGAAAAGAGAAGTCCAGTTACCTTCTTTATTTATTCAAAAATAGCACCCTAACCTACTTTTGAGGGTAAGAATCGGATAAGCCTCTAAGCTAAATACATGATGAGTTGTCCCTAAAATGACGTTAGGTTACCCTCTTATGAAGTCCTACTGTTAAAAAAAATGAAATCAAGCTAAGGGAATAATATGTAATGTCAGCCCTAAGCAATTACAATGAAACATTAATTGAAGCAAAATAATGGGTATTAAACTGAGCTATGATGGTATTATCCCTGACATTTAACGTTGCGGTTATATTCTAATTTAATCCTATTTGAAAGTTAATCATATACGTGACGCGCCTATCCAAAGAAAAATTCAAAGCTATCACACAATTGGTTCACTAACCAACAAAAATAATTACATCACTGACAAACGGAAACACATGTCAATAAACAACAAACACAAGATAGAATACACTCCTATGTTTATGCGCACTCGCATTCTCCCTACACAAATCGTCGACTTTTTGTAAACGATTGCCATCTGATTGCATGTCGTTAGGTTGGCAACAGCGTAATTACAATTACGTCTGACGTTACTTTTGCAAAATCTAGGCTTCCATGGCTTCGCCTGGAAGTTGCATTCGAAGTACAAAAATGTGTCAGCTTTCCCTAATTGTATTTGTAGGAGATTCACCTCACATGTGAAAAGTCGAAAATCGCATCATGGCAGATCTAGAAAAATCGTGAAAGTAAATTTTAAAAATATCACATTATTTAATTATATGTTTATTCCAAAATTTTACACTTTCATTATTATTATTATTATTATTATTATTATTATTTTGTTTACTTGCATTATTTTGCCCTGTAAGTGTATTTATGAATGTCATCAGACACGAATATAGAAGATCAGACCTATAATTAAAACTACATCGAGAATCATCTGTCATCTCGATTCAAAATATTCTCATAATTCACCATTTGAGTATCACCAATCACGTTCCATACATGTCAGTCACCACTGAGCACGTGTTTATCAATACTAACAAGCGCGTTCCCCTAGCACACACCTCAAATAATGGTCAACAGTGGAATAAAACATCATCTGTCACCTTAAATAACCTTACATTGAGCGATATGCATCTTCTTCTATATAGAACAAATACCATCTAGTTACAATTTATCACGTAGCCCTGGTATGTACAATACAAATTTAATGGCTTCCCCAAAACAGCTGGTTGGAGCTCTCAAGTAATGGCTTAGATTGTGTAACTTACAAGTAACATTTCATTCTTTCAATTTTATTTAACAATGTGGGAATATAAGTTTATTAAGAAATACTGCTATGCAGCGTCACGCTAAATGTATCATTGGGTTTGCGTGTAACATCCTACATCCTGTGCTGTAATTTCAACTGATGTGCAACCGCTTGCTCTGCTAACTGTGTGCTGAATAATGCTTCCTAGGTCGGGCTAGTTCTGCCTGCAGCCTGCCTGATTCCTCTCTTCACTGTCAAGTGAACAGCGGAGCTCTGACGCTCTTGTCACGTGCTTAACTTATAATTTCCAGTTCATGCTCAGAAGTACATTTTATAATGGAGCCACACTGGCTTTTTGAAGGAAATGTTTATCCGTTCCAAATAACTTAAAAGGCAGATATATCACTCGCCTACTGTGACTCGAAAGAAAATGTTTAAACGATACGTAGGAGGTCTCATAAATGTTCAAAAATAAATGTAATATTGTCGTTCCATTGTGTCCATTGCCTGTCATGCTTTACCCAAAGCCATCGTGTCTGAAGATGACACACTTTGTCTAATTCAGATATTTAACGTAACGTGTGCGGCGGTTTCATTCTCTGCATCGTACTCCCAATGCTGGCTTACAGAGTAATATTTACAAGTTGCCGTGAGAAAATAGACCGTCTGAAAATAAAGATTATTCACATAACTAACTACAAAATTTGCATGTTCTCAATTGTGTGAATAAGTGCGGTCAATGTAGCATACTAGTTTTTCCACCAACAATTCTCCCGTACAATAAATGGATTATTTTAACTCACTCGTTCCATGGTTGGTTGTTATAATATGGATGGTTTTATTTTGGTTTGAACCCATTCCTTGATTCGCTAACCGTTGTAACCATCGCTTCCTTTTCCTCTTCATGGTAATTTGGCATCAGCTTTGCCCATGAAAATGGTTTTACTCCTCCATTCCTACTGCCATAAGAATAATGGTAGTCTGCATGGGGTCATAATTTCCCATGATAGTAGTTAGTAGCCTGAATCACTGAGTTTAGATTTATGACAGTCGTAAAATATGTACTGATTCTACACGGTGCGAAAGAAATCAAGATTGCCCTTTTCATCTCCGCCACTGGCTTTAATGACACTTCTGCATCATATCTCACAGAATTTACTACTTTCACACTTCACAAATTGTAGATTTGATAATCGCATTTTACACGTTTATTATACACAGTTCGACTGGTCGTAAATAGATGTTTAAATCACTTTGAATATGCTGGAAAGTTTAGTTATCGGCTCCAGTTCCGGAGTACCACGTGCAAATTTTTCCAGTTCTGTAAATTATGCACACGCCATGTTTAAACAGGAAATATTATCCCAAATGCCATTTACCTATCCACGTTCACTTGAACTATTCACCAATTTCACTTTCGGGCTTACGATTCCCCCGATACTTATGAGATTTCCGATCTACACATCCTCACACTGTTCATTATTTTAACCGAGCTCGCGACATTCGTCACATAACACATGACAAGATACTGTGTCCTCTAATGGCAACCACCTCTTTCCTCGAGTCGGTCGCGCACTACGTGATTCATTTCGTAACTGTGTAAATTCCATGTTCATAATCCCGTATATAATTTACATAATCATCTTGCTCAAAAATAATGAAAAATTCATGAAAGTGTCCTTGTTGTCTTGAATGTTTGAACATTTCTGTGGGCAATAATATCATCATAAGTAAATATTCTAAATCAGCTTGCGACTTCCTCTGGTAAGTCAGAGTGTGAATATAGGTGTTTTGATTGGAGTTCCTTGGTTCCTCATGCGATTGGGTTTCTCTGGGATTTCTTCTTTGTGACTAATTATTAATGAGCCGAAAATGGTCATGGGGACATGAGCCTTTCGGTCTCAATACAGTATGGAATGGAACAAAACATGAAACGCTAAGACCAACATTGCATTTTATGCACTCGGTGCGAACAGTGCTGTAGCATTCCTTTCCAGCACAGCGTCGTCGGTTGCAAGGTGCTACTAGGTGACCGAACCCGTCAGGGCGTATATCGTCACTAACACTGCTCTGCTGGATGCTATATCTTGAGGTGATAGGGTGGCCTTTTCCAACTGGCGCTGTTTTAAATTTCTGGTGCCGAAATTTTAGATGAGTCAAATCACATCCAGACCTCTTTAGAAAGACCCACGAATTTTGAATGGAAACGTCCAGGAGCCATGTGATAAGTGACCACCACCATTTCTTTCCACGTATACCTACTCTGTAGTATGACACATTCTGGTCCATCCTGTCTGTTCCACCCATTCCATCATTGTAACCTCCGAAACGCAGCAGGTATTTTCCTTTTCTCTGCCTGGGAGAATCGTGCCACCATTGAAACGGGTTTAACGCCATGACACGTAGATGCTATGGTAACCACCGAGTTATCAACCCAACGAATAATATTTATACCGTTCGAGTTCTTTGCCATGACGTATGTGCCACGAACCTGTTTCTTCATTTCATTAGAAGGCTTCATCGGACAGTCTTTAGGAATTCAATTCTCGCGAATTGTCCCTGTGGCTCCATATCCGCGAAGGTTTAGATGACCCAATAATGCCATTCCGGCAAAAAGATTATCGAAATATGATCGAAAAGGCAAGTGTGTCATAGCAACAGGCAACTGGTCGAGCATCAGTACCACTGGAGCAACACACTTCCCAAATTTGTTGCTCATACTTCGTATTACCATGGGGATTCTTTCCTTGGTAAATATGAAAATGTATGAGATAGCCTGACGGAGTGCTCAAACACCAGAATTTATAGCCAAAATGGATGGGTATTCATCGGATGTATTGCTTGCAGCAGTGCCTACTGTAATATTCAACCATGCATTCATCAAAATCTAGATTTTTTTCAGGCCTGAAATGCGCAAGTGTAACGATAAGTCCGACGACGAAACTCATGCCATGCAAGTGAACACCGGCTCTCAACCGGTGCTTGGTCAGGTACATCGCTGTTCACTAATCTGAATTATAAGTCAATTAAGTAGCCGGCGAAACACTAAAACCAAGAGCCGAATTTCACCTGTTTCCACGACCAAATAATCGTGGAAAGTAAGGATTTCTCAGAGCTGAGACAGCTGTCACTTGTAATTTACATGCAGGGAGATGGGGAGGATGGTGATTATTGTTCAGGCAATAACATGCAATAGACCGCTTTCCTTAAACAGGGCTGCCTATTATTTCCAAGGAGTAATTAGGAGAGGCCTAACGGCCAGGAAGCAAAGCCACAAGACATATGCTCATCATATGCTCAAAACATTGTGTTAGGCTCATAAGAATAGCAAGGGATGGCGTGACATACGTTCTAAAAAGTGGTCATATTTCGCGTGTGGGTCGAAATGTCGACGTGTGAGGCATATAATTGTGCAAGCAGAACTCTCACCAGCCAAAGTAATGTCATTTCACAAGCAAATGCACTTTATTTGCCATTATTGTGTTAAGTTTTCATCCTTAGAGTAGCCACGTTACGGTACTTTTCTAGTAACATTCGTTAAATGTTCAAATAGTGACATATGTGCCCACCAATATAAGTATTTCAATTGCTAGGAATTAATTACGGATATTTTCCTTCATTTCTTACTGGAAATAGTTTCTGCTTGTCAATTTATTAATGAACGGTACGGTATTACTGTAAACTAATTACCCCAATCTATTTTTAACGTGACTTGAGCTCTAGATTTATTGCTCGTGTGTGTTAGAGGATTGATGTGCATATTTTAGCGTGATAATGTCAAACCTCAGCCTAGACGTTGTGTATTTTGTTACCGGAACTGTACTGGCCTATTTGTTAAAAACATCGTGCAATAAAAACAATATAATACATTCATTTCCCAAGTGCTCTACTATATTTTTGATCGGTGTATCGTTTTAGTTTATGTTGTAAAATTAAACGTTTTACGGCAGTTTACATTATTTTCGAGTGCGACGAAAATTATTGTGACTGCCGCACACTTCACGCTAGCCAGCGAAGATCAACAAATATTCCTTGATTTCCATCGTTATATACCTTACAACTTCGTACTCTACCTGCACACGAATCTTTTACTGGTAATTATACTTAAATCCCACTAATAAACAAGTCTACGTTACCGTAGGCTCCGCAGAGCTGGAGCCGGACTAGTATCGGGGCGTGATCAGTGCTTCAACTCTCCGCATGCTATAGCGCTGACAGGGTGTCTCCTTATCACTCCTTGATTTTTTCACTCTGACTATTACTGTACATAAAAGTAGCGTGGATGCTACATATTCTAAAACTATACTGGTTAGTGCATTAATAATATATTTTGCAATAAATGTGGAAAAATTAGACTTATGAGATCGATCCGGGAAAATGTGTGTTGTCTGTCTGTCCGTCTGTCTGTCTGTCTGTCAGTCTGTGTGTCCCCTCTATCAACTCCTAAACGGCTGCAGCAATCGAATCCAAATTTGCTATGAGTAAACGTCTATACCTGAATATCTTAAGGCCACATTTTAAAATGATATCTGTACTACCAACTGCTGAAAAATCGCTATGGAATTTGAGCTCCATGTCGGATATCATAGAAGGTATGCATGGGAGCTATTCCAAAATTGTCACACATATAGATAATAATATTTCAGTTTAATTTTCAGGAAGCCATACATGGCAGTGTTGCCAAAATGATTCTACGCCTGCTGATGGGTCCAATTTTTAAATGCATACAACTTCTAAACTATCAATTGGATTTCAACCAAATTTCGTATGTACTATATGTTCATAAACAGATATGAACGAGCGTATTCTTAAGAGCCACCAGGGCTGCCAACTGTTAATAAATTCTATCTCTCTTTTTTAAATCCAAATACCAATATATCAGAAAGTATGAAAGCTCACAGCTTTAAACTATGCACACGTATAGTACTTGACATTCTAGATTAATTTGGAGTAACTAATTTACGTCAGTGCTACCAACATGATTCTAAGCCTTCTGATAGGACCAATTTTTAAATACATGTAACTTCTATATTATCAACTGGATTTCAACCAAATTTCGTATGTGCTATGTGTACTTAAACATATATGACTATGCGTATTTTAAGAGCAATCAGGGCTGCCAACTGTTAATAAATGCTGTCTCGATTTTATTACCCCAATATCGATATATATCAGAAAGTATGAAAGCCACCAGCTCTAAACTATGCACAGATTAATTTGGAGTAGCTAATATACGTCAGTGCTGCCAACGTGATTCGAAGCCTGCTGATAGTTCCAAATAAAAAATACATGTAACTTCCATACTAAAAACTGGATTTAATCCAAAATTGGCACAACCATAGATCATAATATTTCAGATTATATCTGACCAACACATGCATGACATTGTTGCCAACAAGATTTTACGCGCTCTGATAGATCCAATGTCTAACTGCATGTAACATCCATGCTATCCATTGGACTTCAACCAAATTTTGTATTCTGTACAAGAGATGGAACTAAGAATATATTCAGTCTCCAGAGCTGCCAACTGTACTGCTCTATTAGGCTACATTATACCTAGTATATTTCGAACTAATTAGACATTTCAATATTACCAACTTAATTTCGTCATTATTCTAGATAGGTTCGTATAGATTAATCATTGACATGGATATTACATTTTAAGAAAAGTAGGCTCTTTAGTTCGTCACCGAACTTCTTGTTTATAATTGTAATTATTTGTTAGAATGCTCTTTTGTCAGCAATCTTAGCAGTTAGGCCTAAATGTTCCGGTTGAACCATTAATGGGTGTTACGTAAGCTTCTTACGTGAAACTGCTAAGTTGAGCAACGCACTGCGTTGGTCCTGTTTACCAAAAGCCGAAGACGACACCAGTCCTCCTTCGGAGATGGACCGTCACACACGGGGGCCGGGTAGATGTTCACAGTAAGTAAAACATACCATGATAAGCCTAATACATGCCATTATAACACATTACTTGCATCCCCACCACTTCAAGTTCTCCCCACTGGTCATAATAATCTCCCGTTTCGATTGGTTAGAACTGCAATTACAGTACTCGAAAGGGGGGGGGTTCGCTGAGTCTGCAAGACCCGCGTGTACCAAATATACCTACGTTCGCAGATTGATACGTTACTAGAATATTATAAATTAATGTGGCAATATCGAGGACTTAAGTGTTGGCATGCCAAGATTAGTTACACGATACAACTAATTACATTTGCAAGCTGACGGCGTGAAGTAAAATATCTAATGAGAGCATTAAACTAATGTGCTCCCTGCTACATGGGCCGTCCTTCGCTTGCAGTAATTTGAAAATGGTACGAAAAGAAAACTCTCAACCAGGCTAGCTAAGCAAGCCTCCTTCAATAGGGGGACAGAAAGAAGGAAAAAATGATCCCTTGCCCGGTTTGGAACATAGTTTCAAACCCAGGAATTCCCACTTATAGCACGACGCACGCATCCGATGTGTCACAATACCCGTTACTTTTCAAAAGTGTGCCAACATTTTTAATTTGTTAAAAGTTCCATGTAGTACTCTGCAAGGTCTGCATTATAGCGAGGTAACAATTTCATTGAGAACGGTGCAGCCCCACACATGCTGGTGCTCAGTACCTATCATCCGGCCGAACCAATCGGCTTGAGGTGTACTGTAGTTTGCAGTCGAATTATCGCCATGCCAGGGACTACGACCTCATAATCAATTCGCACATTCTCTCAGGCTCTTCCTCGTCTAATTAAGAGACTCTTCAGCAAAGCGCTTAAACACAGAAGAAAACATCTACTTATTTCTATCCTTGTAGGGGTTCGTTCTGCAGAGTGCGAACATTGCAGACGGAGATGCTCAAATACCTACTGCGTCTCTTTAAATATTGTGCCCGTGAGAGGAGCTGTCAGGGTTGCCAACAACCGAAATGACTTCCCAGACACCTCACCTGCCGGACCCATGTGCCGAGAGGATCAGATGCATTTCTTATAGGCCAGAGAAGCACGAGAAACTATGATCCAAGGAATCTGGTGTAACATGGTGGCTAACGTCGTAGACGGCCTATGAAAATACACCTTAAATAACTAGACTGAGAAAGGAAACATCCAGACTTAAGTAAAACTTGTGAACACATTTATTTTAAAATTTGCAAGCACCTATCCTAGTTCGGAGGGTTTATATCGGCTAATCCGCAAACTAATAAACAAAGAAAAATAAAGAACAGGGCCCTACTTGTAAACTAAGGTAAACCCTCGCGAAAGATCTAATTACAAAGATAAACAACAACAGCAACGCAAGGAAAGTGGTACGAAAAGAAACCCTAATTCAAATTACAAGGTTCAAGTTATTAACAGAATCAACATATAACAGGGTAGCAAAAGCAAATCTAAGTTACGATGATACCATTTCCTTATTTACATTTAACGTTAATCAATTTAGTTAAGTCCTGACAATTAATACAAAATTTACGGCGATTACGTCCGTAAAGCTAAAACAAATACATCAAAAGCTACATGACAAGCAATAAAAAATGTTAAATACCCTTTTATAATCTATGTGTTCATAGACACAAATAAGGTAAACATTGGGATTTACACACATTGTAGTAATAAATAAAACTCAAGACAAAATTCATATTATAGTCCTGCCTGCACGTTGGAATACTCTTTGTATCCAATGTCATGTAAGTGAGTGTTATTTAGGTTGGCAATGGCGTAGTTATAACTACGACTTATATCACATGAGTGTCGTGCTCCACCTGCTACAAACTAACGGTTAAGCAACACTCCGTCGATTCAAAATAGTGTCATCTGTCCTAAGACATCAACAAGGTGTCGGTCAGCAGGTCCAAAATGCATGTATCTCAAGTTTAACAGAAATAAGTAAATAGTTAACAGCTTGTTTAGAGTAATTATGCGCTTGATTATTATTTTCGTAGGTTTAAATTCATCGTCGGTTTATGGCGATAGTGCTGACGATCCTAGACACCTGGGATCAGCAGTAGCGTCTCGTGCGAGATCAATTATCTGCTGTCACATCGACATAAAAGTTGGAAATACCTTCATCGAGCTCCCATCGCTCGCGCAAACAGAACACAAGTTATCAGTGGCGCTCGGCTCATCTGATTAACCTCGGGCAGGCCTGGGAAACACTTCAGTCACCTTCCGTAAACAACAGGTACACAGAACAAAGTCTGGACATACGTGCATTAACAGCTCTAAATACATGAATAGGCTCTAACAAGGGTGTCTAACACTAGCCTCACAATAAAGAATTAACCTTGACAAAATAGAAATGTACACTCTTAAATAGTGTCAAAATGTAGTTGCTGCACTAGCAATCAAGCGTGTGGCGTTTGCCAATCATTCATCATAAGATCAAATATCTGATTAACACTAAATGGCCGCTTAGACCTTGACCCATATAAATGAAATACCAAAACTAACAGAAAGGAATGCTGTGAGCATCCGTCTAGGGTCTGAATAAGTCTGTCTCACGTCTGAGTGTGCTCGGTGTATGCTGGGAAATATCTACACCTGTTCATGACAATGAGCTTTGGCTCGTAACCTGCGTCACATGGGACGGCTATAACAACACACTAGATTCAACTGTAAGCAGCAGCTCTCTTCAAAGAAAGTCCTATGAGAAACTGGCCTTGTAATTCATCCCAGTATAACATTTTAATCACATAACTGTACTACGTAAAAGCACGTCTTAAAAATATACACTATAAGACGTGGCATGTCTTTTCAAACAAAGAATAGTAAATGGTAGTAATGTTACTCGATCTGAATGTCTTTGACATTGAGAGATATGTCACTTCAGGAATGTTTATCATATCATAACCAACATAAACCTGTGTCTGATCACGTGACACAAATAAATACAGAAAAATACGCAAATTCTCACATCTGCTGAGTTTGCTAATGATACGTTGAGTACATGGTTCGATGCTCTACTGAATACAAGGTAATTTCCTGACTATGTTCTTCACTAAGAACTAAATGGCATCAAGGCTCATCAAAATGAAAGATTATAGCATAGTTACATAACCGAAGGTTTCAGTCGACCATCTACTAATACGGTCTAATCTAAAGAGATCAGTGGCGTGACATAATATCAAGAAAATGGGTGTCACGGAAAATAACACTGACAATGACGGCCAAGCGTCATGCCAAAGAAAAATACACAAAATCCCCCATATCAGGGTTAAACAAGTTCAAAGACTACAGTCACGTTTAGTTAGCGAAGAGACTTGACATCTCTCGACGTCCAATAGAATGCACCTGATTGAACCAAGTTCAATCACAAGGGTGTCTGACAATCACTGTAAGTGAAAGACAAAAATGAGTACTAAAATACTAAATCCTCCCTAATGGCTGTCACGATAAGTTCGGTTGGTTTTACTAATCAACTCTACCACAAAAAGAATCGTACAAAGAGAAGGAACAGACTCACTGAATTAAGGCATCTTCACCTCGTTCCTTCCAACGAACTGAGGGGTAAAATTATCCTCTGGTTTCCGGACAAGGGTTGTCCTAACTAGGCCTTCATCATAGGCCTTATCCATGACCAGCGTCTTGATGCGTCCTCGTCGTTTCCGTAATTGACACACGCCCTCCAGAAGAAAAGACGGTAAATAAATTGGAAGGACTGACCCATAAATAACACCCCCAGAGGATACTACCATTGGGACTAATTTAGAGCCTAAAGCCAAGAAAGGAAAACACAGTATACCTTTTCATGACAACCTCTATTAAAACATTCACGTACATTTTATAACATAAATATAAAATACCATACATGCATATAAATAATATAAAAGGTGTAGTTTTCACAAGGTACAGTCACTTACTTTCAAATGTGTAGCTTCAATCATATGACCTTTAGGAATGGATGTCAGTCTCATTACAATACGGTATTCAGTCAAATATGTAGTCCATAACCTTATTATCTGTTACTTTCTTCATAGAAGCTACCAACTTCAAGATACGTAGACTAAGCCAGCTCCTTAACTTGCAGAACAGTCGATCTGGTCCGTAGATTCAATTATTATATCAAATATTCTTCCACGATGTCATTTAATATCCCACTAATGTCGGATAATGTCGTATTAGACAAAGAATTCACCATTTCCAGAACATTTGGTTCCAAATCGGAATTCACTTCTCGACCAGCATAAAAATCAACGTTCTTCCCATCATGGCTACCGTGATCTTCTTCTTCCCTGACCCTAAATGAGTTGCCAACATCACATGAGAAATCATGGGCTGGACACAGAAAATAACCTAACAGATTCCAAGACAACACATGTACCGAAATAAAGATGACTTACACATTACCTTTCTCTTAGAACCGGATCGATACTTACAAGTACCTCAGTTGCAAAATATGATGCATGACCAACATAAAACGATGGCCTTTCGAAGATTCCATAAACTGGCATTAGCCAATAAATAATTAATATTATTAAGTAGGAACTTCAAATCAGCCCGCCCAATAAATCTCCGATCACTAGTCATCCCTCAGTTGGTACACACGATGACAAGATAAAACTACTTTGTCTTTCACAATAGAAATATTAAAATGCAAACTATTCCACGGTGCCTAAACATTAGTAGGCCATAATTCTTCAAGTTTAGAGTAATGAGTAACCACCAATTAGCCAAAGTCTGTTGGTTTATGATCTCGACGATTAGCTGCTACATTTTGCGTCTCTCTTGTCCGCGTGAAAATCTAACACTCCCTTTTTACATCGATAATAATCAACGTTGTTCTACTGTGTCTTTTACAATTACTGCAGTCAAGGTTAACTAGCTACAAATGTCAGACCAAAAAGCAACAAGTTCGCAAGTCTTCGCCAGAGAGAGCAGATATCGGCGACCAAACGGAGAATCCAGTCGCTCCAGACCTCCAGCGTCTCAGTTAGGAACTAACATGCAACTACTATCAAGCCAGAAGTTCTTTTCAGTAGACATAGTCACAAGCGTACTTACTGATGAGGCCGATAGAAACGCGTCCAGACTCCTCCCCCCGTGAAACTTGGCGGTGGTTAAGAACCAAACCAACGTAAAGCTGTAAATCCTGAAAGTACATGGCTAGCATCTAGATCTCGAAGATAGGAATTCTTTTTTTTTATCATATAACATGCAGAAATTCAAGGTGAAAATTTACATCTTCGTAGCCAAGTCCATTCTAAATCCACACCAAATACATTTTCAGTTAGCTAGGTCAATAAGATGTAGTAACGGAGACTTCCCAATATACCATACATGCAAATATACAAACATGCATCTTACATGGGAATAGACTTTCAGATAATATGCACTCAGTTTACAATAGCGAAATACAGTCATGGCTTATTCTCAAGACCAGTACAAAGCCGTTTTCCAGTTTCTTGATGTAGGTTTCCGTAATCCGGGCCCTTGGACACTTCCACTTCTAATAATAATCTTCAATGCAGACAAGTTCAGAATGCGTAACTGCGAACACAATTGCACTAGGCCAGAAACACGTAATGGAATAACTTACAATTAAAGATTAAACATTCTATTATAACAATATGTGACAGCAGTAATCATAATATTTAAGTAACATAAGGCAAGCAGGATCAAAACACCGAACCAAAACCAGCAAAAATCTACACCTTTTTACAGTGCAAGTTTTAATAGACATAGTCAGTTGTGAAATAACATTCAAACATGAAGTTCATAACAATTAATGGAAATAAAACGAGTATTTATCAACAAAATCATTAAAATTGGTGAACCAATATCCACCCAAAATGAAAAGAGTTCTTTAAGCCAAAGGAAAAAAACCTAAAATGAATGTTAGCTAAAATCTCATGTCATCCATCCACGCATATCCCATTTAACAAATTTACCAACAGAAAAACAAGACTCGAACACCCAAGAAAGCAAAGAAAATTTCCAAAGAACATTAAATCACCCAAGAAAACTAAATAAAGAGAAAACAGCTGACCACACGTACATCCCAGAACAAGAAATACACAAAAATAACAATTATTCACCAACGCATATACAGAAAGTTCACACCCAAAGAATACCTTAAGTTACCACCCATTGAAATTCGAAAATATTCCAGAATATAAATTAGCAGCCCTTAAAACGTCTTTTATACAAACACAATTACATTAATATATACCCTTCTTATGCAGACTCAGACCAAACAGAAACAATAAAAACGAGACAATGCACGTATTTCATGAGATATATATGAGTCCTTGCATATATAAAACACTTACCATACATAAATTCAACATATCCCTTCATTGACTTACCTTGCAAGTATTTTATTTCTCGGCCCTACCAGCCAATAAGATTGAACCCCTTCAATCGACTGTAGACTCTTCAGAGAAATTTTAATTAATACCTACCTTAATTAAAGTTACATTCTTTCATCTTACCCGAATCTTACCAAATATTTCTCATAAAATCATTTAGTAGACCTCACCTTAAAGACACCTCAACGAATACTAATTTATATACTTGGATCTTAAGTGAAACATGAATTTTAATCCCTTAAAATAAAACAAAAAATCCCTTAACTTTATGCATGCCAAACAGAAAAAATTTACCCACCCATAAAATACAAAAAGAAACATGCAGTACATACAGACAGGGGAAGGAATATTTGTGTACGCTTGTTACCGGCACATTCAATTTAGAAAATTGTACACTCAGCAACAATAAGTACATACAATACATACATACACTCAAAACATGCATACAAGGGGAGGGAAATATTGTGTATTCTTATCACTGGAACATACAATTTAGAAAATTGTACACCACCAACATAAATACATACAATAAAAACCTACATACAGGGGGAGGATCATGCATACAGAGGGAGGAAAAATTACGTATTCTTGTTCCAGAAACATACAATTTAGAAAAGTACAAACTTGCCCAATACAGTGCCAAAATTCAAATTAGCATCACACCAGCGCCTAATGTGATTATAAGAACCACATAAGTCACATCTCTTACCTCCGAAAGAACTCCCCTGCCTTGGTCCAGTAGTGACAATCCCCTGAAAAGAATTACCGCTTCCAACTACAGGTACTACATCTCGACACACATTACTCTGAAAACAATAATTATTGTATCTGCCATCTCCTCTCATATCTCCAGGACGACCAGCACTTGAACCCTGAAACGCTGGAGTAGAAATATTTGGAGCCAAGAACCCATGACCAAAAGGGCATACCATAGGAAAATTCCCAATGCGCGTGGAGTCAGCTCTATCTGAACTTTTCTGCCATAAGAATTAAATCAAAAAATTCCATATACGATCTAGGAAGTGCATTACTACCCTCAAAAACACGAGAACAGTTATTCACCTTTAAACTGGGGCCAGAGAAAGTCTGTGGCATTACTTTAAGGTTATTAAATAAGGATGCACTTGTTTGTACTGACTTAGAACTATTGGATACATCTGAAGTGAGGTTATCTTCCTTATTAGGAGTGCTTACATAACGAACAGGAGTAACGAATCTGGAACAATTATTATTATTATTATTTACATTGTCAGAAATAGATCTATCACCGCATGGCATACGAGAAGGTAACAGGAAATTCGTCTCATTTTCTTTCACAACAGTCGAAACATTGCTTTTCTCCACATTATTGACAGTCTGTTCAGCATTTAACAACAAATGAGATGCAGAATTTCTAACAGAATTAGCATCCAAACTGGCTTAACGCCAATCGTTATTTGTAGAACTGACACTATTCGATAACACGACAGAATCACACTTATCAGCACTATTATTTCGAGACAACGCACGATCATACAATCCTGACAACTTAGTACGCAAGATAGACAATTCTTTAGAAAATAAATCACCTTCATTAGACCATACGTTTATAAGATCAGACTACCTCAATAGCCAATGTAAAGCCCGATGCTTTACCCTATTAATTTGGGACATCGATGGTTCAATTTCCCTTTCCAACACAGTAGTATTGTCAAACAAGCTCTGAACATATGGTATGACACAAGACTTACCCACTTTCCAATGTCCATGTTTAATATCCGGGACAGAAATATTACCATGCTTTAACTCTCTTAGTAAATTCAGATCCAATTCATACTGGCCTCGAGGAATGCCACCTCGAATTAGGACTTCATATCCTATCTCATCACGTTTCAAATAGTAATAATTAGGCAGAACTCGTCTTTCCATTTTGGGCCATAATACGGTACATGAAACACAAGAATACCATATCAATTACATTTACCAAAATAATAACATTCAATAATTACGGTTGCCACTAGTGTACTCCCCTCCAAACCTAGGCCCTAAATCAGCTCCAAAATAAGGAAGAGAAAGACCTAACCACGCTACTGCTCGGACACTTGTCACACGCCCTCCAAAAGAATAGACGGTAACTAAATTGGAAGGACTGACCCATAAATATAACCCCCAGAGGATACTACCATTGGGACTAATTTAGAGCCTAAAGCCTAGAAAGGAAAACACAGTATACCTTTTCATGACAACATCTATTAAAACATTCACGTACATTTTATAACATAATTATAAAATACCAAACATGCATATAAATAATATAAAAGGTGTAGTTTTCACAAGGTGCAGTCCCTTACTTTCAAATGTGTAGCTTCAATCATATGACCTTTAGGAAAGAATGTCAGTCTCATTACAATACGGTATTCCGTCAAATATGTAGTCCATATACTTATTATCTGTTACTTGCTGGGTAGGTTATTAGCCAAGGAATAACCCTCCCTAAGGGAAGATGATGAAAAAAAGGAAAGGGAAGAAATGGGTTTCGGAATGGAGAAAAAGTATGGATAGATAGGACGAGAGTCCAAAAATAAAATAAACATTTAATCACCATTTTCACTGCGCAAGCCTGCAGGATACCTAAAGTGGGTATGGACTTGGACACAGCTAACGGGAAATGCGGCTGGAGCTCGGGCTATGTGTAAGCAAGCGGCGTTCGTGCTTTCCCTTCCCAGCCTAAAATTGGATAATATGGGGAAGGGTGGTAGTCTGGCAAGACAAAGAATGACAGATTTACTGTATATCCTTTCAAAGGAGTTAAGTTTGAACGAATGTTTTGAAAGGCGCAAATAATTAGAATTTGCCGTGATGATTTTAGTTTTTGGAACTGTAGGATTTCCCGAGAATGGCCGAGTATTCCCAGAAAGGGTAACGATGAAGCAGTTATGTTTTGGGGATAATTTTGTTGTTTTCTTGGCAAATTTAGGTATGAAAACAATAGTTACATTTAAGAATAGCTAAGCTTTTACCCAGCAAAGTGCCGACTAAAAGTTTAGACCGGAAGAAAAACTTAAATTTTGAAAATGAACCACAAGTTTTATAGAAAATCTCAAGAAGCAGGAAGCTTGCGGAGCTAGCTTTACTTGCCTTACTGGCTCATTAGAATTAGCTCTAGCAGCTAAAAGATGCTTTGAAAAAGATGATAGTAGAAGTTTTCGTTCAAATGCAACAAGAAGCAAAACTTTGCATAGTTGGGTAGTGGATTTTATTAAAGAGGGCATAAACCGATGGGAAGAGTCAGGGAAAATAGGGTCCTGCCTAATCGTTATTCTAAGACAAGAACGAAAAAATATAATCTGATTTATTTAACAATGCGTGGAGTTATAATTGGTTTTCACAAATATTAAAAAAAGTATAAGGTCTCAGACCTATAGAATGGTCAGGTTTGCACTTAGCAATTAACAATATTAAGGTTTAAAACCTCTTTTAAGCACTAAAATCTACATAAGATTTTTAAAAGTTGTGCTTAAGATTGACAAATTCAAAATTTTACAATAATAATAAAGCAATTAAGGCATCAACCATAAATAAGGTATAACGTGGGCACTTTAAGAATTCCTATGTGGAAATCTTAACAGGATGAATCGACAATAAATTTGAAATTATAACAAGAAAAGAGAAAATTAAAAAGAAGTTTCTATAACTTCTTATATTTCCACAGTAATTACAGCCATGCTAAATTCAAATTGTAAAGGTCACTATTTGTGAAACCTGAATAAAAAAGTTAGAAAACTCACTTGTGAATAGAAATAATTGAATTCGCTAGTTAGAAGGGAAAACTAATATAGTTTGAGACGTGTGTGAGACACGAATTATACAGAATTAAGTTATGGAAAACGTGACAATAAAGGGAGGGCACTTGCTATGAAGTGACACCTCATTGAACAAGACCTAAATTTATAAATTTAACCTAATTTGTTAGTAAAGGTGTTTGGGAAGGAGAAAAATGGGAACTTTAGGAGAAAGTCCTCGGCCGTAATTTATTGCTCTCACAAACGCGACGCGGCTGGTGGTCTAACGGACACTGTTTTCACTATAGTCTATTGTTGTATTTGAAAAGTTCACTATTGCAGCACAAAATGTTCACAAGGAGAAAAGTTATTGCAATTATGTAAATCACTGATTGAATTTTAGCTTGAGAGAGTTTATTTCGTTAGAAATCCATAGGTCGCAGTTGAATGCAGCGGAAAATTCCCACGAAGGAAGACAAATTATGTTGATTAGGGGTTTATGCAACATACATTTCTCAGTGAGGAAAGTGTGTTCCCATATTTGATGAAATGCTAGGTTATTTTACTTGCAGAAAGATAGTTTGATGTCGAAAGTTATGGAGTTATGATAGCAGTTGAATTGGGCAACAGGTCCCGCGGAGAAAAAGCTAAGTTTTATAGACGGTATTTCGTTTAATATGTATCCCGCGGTGTGAGAACTCATTCTCAGTTAATTTGTGCAAGAAGCACTAAATTTTTAAATGGAAAGTCAGCTTAGATAGTTAGAGCATGACTAGAAAAATCCCTCGAAGGTAGTTATTGCGTTACTTTTAGGAATTTCAAACTGTCTATAAAACAAGAATTAAAATGCGTTTAGCTTCTTTAAAACCAATTAAAATGCGGAGAAAACCATTAGAGTTTGGTACTTAGCTTATTCTTTGTAGAGTAGATGATCCATGGCGACCGTTAGCTTAAATCCACCACATGGCGTAGATATTTAAAAAATGTCTCGAGTAGACAGGAGACAAGCCTGATGTAGGCTCCAACTGTAAATGATGACGACTGACACAGAAATGAGAATGAGAGCAGTTGCTCACGCACGGCAACAAGAAGTCGAGTGGACGAGCGAAGTGACGCGCCGATGGAGGAGAGCAACAACGCACACGTCTGAGGTAGGCGGGCGAGGAGAAGGGGAAGCGAGCGGGTAAGGGGAGGAAACAGCAGAGTTTACACAAACATAGCAAACATTATAAAGGCAAAATTGTTCTTGGAGCGGTGTCTTCACGTAGTTGTTGGTTGCAGAAGAACACGACGCCTGGCGGATTGATGACGAAGTCTTCATGACTTGAGGCGATTGAGGTTTAGAGGGCAGCTGCAAGACGCTGCCAAGCTGGTTCCGAAGAATATGCGCTTCTGTAACAGACTTACACCGCAAATGAACAAATATACGGGGCAAATAGGATGTAATAGTTCGATGTTGGTGTTTGCGGAAAGGAAATCTAAATATATGAAATAATGTGAAATAATAAAGAGCAGCCAAAGTAAACTCTGCCTTACCGTGTATTGCGAGATATACACCACTTGCTTCATAGTAGCTAGCAACCTCAAGATACGTAGACTAAGCCAGCTCCTTAACATGCAGAACAGTCGATCAGGTCCGTAGATTCAATTATTATATCAAATATTCTTCCACGATATCATTTAATATCCCACTAATGTCGGATAATGTCGTATTAGACAAAGAATTCACCATTTCCAGAACATTTGGTTTCAAATCAGAATTCACTTCTCGACCAGCATAAAAATCAACTTTCTTCCCATCATGGCTACCGTGATCTTCTTCTCTTTACACAACAGCTGACTGTTGGAGACCAAGCAACAACAACAAAATTCCATTTCGATGACAAGTGCCTAGCGCGCCTAGCAATTGACTACTTCACATTACTTTACTTATGCAATATTGCAGACAATGCCGGTATACTACTAGTGAAAGGGATAAAAGGAAGTTACAAATAAAACAAGTTTAAAAACCCTGTTCACTGAACCAAAATGAGTTGCCAACATCACATGAGAAATCATGGGCTGGGCACAGAATATAACCTAACAGATTCCAAGACAACATATGTACCAAAATAAAGATGGCTTACATTTTACCTTTCTCTTAGAACCGGATCGATACTTACAAGTATACCTCAGTTGCAAAATATAAGGCATGACCAACATAAAACGATGGCCTTTCGAAGATTCCATAAACTGGCATTAGCCAATAAATAATTAATATTATTAAGTAGGAAATTCAAAACAGCACAATTCACTTCAAATCAGCCCGCAACATAAATCTCCGATCACTAGTCATCCCTCAGTTGGTACACACGATGACAAGATAAAACTGCTTTGTCTTTCACAATAGAAATATTAAAATGCAAACTATTCCACGGTGTCTAAACATTAGTAGGCCATAATTCTTCAAGTTTAGAGTAATGAGTAACCATCAATTAGCCAGGGGCTATTGGTTTATGATCTCGACGATTAGCTGCTACATTTTGCGTCTCTCTTGTCCTCCTGAAAATCTAACACTCCCTTTTTACATCGATAATAATCAACGTTGTTCTACTGTGTCTTTTGCAATTACCGCAGTCAAGATAACTAGCAACAAATGTCAGACCAAAAAGCAACAAGTTCGCAAGTCTTCGCCAGAGAGAGCAAATATCGGCGACCAAACAGAGAATCCAGTCGCTCCTGACCTCTAGCGTCTCAGTTAGGAACTAACATGCAAGTACTATCAAGCCAGAAGTTCTTTTCACTAGACATAATCACAAGCGTACTTACTGATGAGGCCGATAGAAACGCGTCCGACTCCCCCCCCCCCCCCCGTGAAACTTGGCGGTGGTTAAGAACAAAGCCAACGTAAAGCTGTAAATCCTGAAAGTACATGGCTAGCATCTAGATCTCGAAGATAGGATTTTTTTAAAATCATATAACATGCTGAAATTCAAGGTGGATATTTACATATCTTCGTAGCCAAGTCCATTCTAAATCCACACCAAATACATTTTCAGTTAGCTAGGTCAATAAGATGTAGTAACGGAGACTTTCCAATATAACATACATGCATCTTACATGGGAATAGACTTTCAGATAATATGCTCAATCAGTTTACAATAGCGAAATACAGTCATGGCATCTTCTCAAGACCAGTACAAAGCCGTTTTCCAGTTTCTTGATGTAGGTTTCCGTAATCCGGGCCCTTGGACACTTCCACTTCTAATAATAATCTTCAATGCAGACAAGTCCAGAATGCATAACTGCGAACACTATTGTACTAGGCCAGAAACACGTAATGGAATAACTTACAATTAAAGATTAAACATTCTAAATTAACAATCTGTGACAGCAATAATCATAATATTTAAATAAAATAAGGCAAGCAGGATAAAAAACACCGAACCAAGACCAGCAAAAATCTACATCTTTTTACAGTGCTAGTTTTAATAGAAATAGTCACTAGGGAATTAACATTAAAACATGAAGTTCATAAAAATTAATGGAAATAACACAAGTATTTATCAACAAAATCATTAAAATTGGTGAACTCATATCCACCCAAAATGAAAAGAGTTCTTTAAGCCAAAGAAGAAAAAAAACTAAAATGAAAGTTAGCTATCCCATTTAACAAATTTACCAATAGAAAAACAAGACTCGAACACCCAAGAAAGCAAAGAAAATTCCCAAAGAACATGGAATCACCCAAGAAAAGTAAATAAAGAGAAAACAGCTGACCACACGTACATCCCAGAACAAGAAATTCACAAAAATAACAATTATTCACCAACGCATATACAGAAAGATCACAACCAAAGAATACCTTTAGTTACCACCCATTGAAATCCGCAAATATTCCAGAATATAAATTAGTATCCCTTAAAACATCTTTTATACAAACACAATTACATTAATAAATACCCTTTTTTATGCATACTCAGACCAAACAGAAACAATAAAAACGAGACAATGCACGTATTTTATGAGATCTATATGAGTCCTTACATATATAAAACACTTACCATACATAAATTCAACATATCCCTTCATCGACTTACCTTGCAAGTATTTTATTTCTCGGGCCTACCAGCCAATAAGATTGAATTCCTTCAATCGACTGTAGACTCTTCGGAGAAATTTTAATAAATGCCTACCTTAATTAAAGTTACATTCTTTCATCTTACCCGAATCTTACCAAATATTTCCCATACAATCATTTAGTAGACCTCACCTTAAAGACACCTCAACGAATACTAATTCAAATACTCGGACCTTAAGTGAAACATGAATTTTAATCCCCTTAAAATAAAACAAAACAATCCCTTAACTTTATGCATGCCAAACAGAAAAAAATTACCCACCCATAAAATACAAAAAGAAACATGCAGTACATATATACAGAGGGAAGGAATATTTGTGTACGCTTGTTACCGGCACATTCAATTTAGAAAATTGTACACTCAGCAACAATAAGTACATACAATACATACATACACTCAAAACATGCATACAAGGGGAGGGAAATATTGTGTATTCTTATCACTGGAACATACAATTTAGAAAATTGTACACCACCAACATAAATACATACAATAAAAACATACATACAGGGGGAGGATCATGCATACAGAGGGAGGAAAAATTACGTATTCTTGTTCCAGAAACATACAATTTAGAAAAGTACAAACTTGCCCAATACAGT
This sequence comes from Meconema thalassinum, assembly GCA_946902985.2. NCBI lineage: Eukaryota > Metazoa > Arthropoda > Insecta > Orthoptera > Tettigoniidae > Meconema > Meconema thalassinum. The sequence goes on from OX336397.1 coordinate 126,322,536, forward strand.
GCCAAAATTCAAATTAGCATCACACCAGCGCCTAATGTGATTATAAGAACCACATAAGTCACATCTCTTACCTCCGAAAGAACTCCCCTGCCTTGGTCCACTTGTGACAATCCCCTGAAAAGAATTACCGCTTCTAACTACAGGTACGACATCTCGATACACATTACTCTGAAAACAATAATTATTATGTCTGCCATCTCCTCTCATATCTCCAGGACGACCAGCACTCGAACCCTGAAACGCTGGAGTAGAAACATTTGCAGCCAAGAACCCATGACCAAAAGGGCATACCATAGGAAAATTCCCAATGCGCGTGGAGTCAGCTCTTCTGAACATTTCTGCCATAAGAATTAAATCAAAAATAACCCTATACGATCTAGGAAGTGCATTACTACCCTCAAACACACGAGAACAATTCACCTTTTAACTGGGGTCAGAGAAAGTCTGTGGCATTACTTTAAGGTTATTAAATAAGGATGCACTTGTTTGTACTGACTTAGAACTATTGGGTACATCAGAATTGAGGTTATCTTCCTTATTAGGAGTGCTTACATAACGAACAGGAGGAACGAATCTGGAACAATTATTATTATTATTTAGATTGTCAGAAATAGATCTATCACCGCATGACATACGAGAAGGTAACAGGAAATTCGTCTCATTTTCTTTCACAACAGTCGAAACATTGCTTTTCTCCACATTATTGACAGTCTGTTCAGCATTTAACAACAAATGAGATGCAGAATTTCTAACAGAATTAGCATCCAAACTGGCTTAACGCCAATCGTTATTTGTAGAACTGACACTATTCGATAACACGACAGAATCACACTTATCAGCACTATTATTTCGAGACAACGTACGATCATACAATCCTGACAACTTAGTGCGCAAGATAGACAATTCTTTAGAAAATAAATCACCTTCATTAGACCATACGTTTATAAGATCAGACTACCTCAATAGCCAATGTAAAGCCCGATGCTTTACCCTATTAATTTGGGACATCGATGGTTCACTTTCCGTTTCCAACACAGTCATATCATCAAACAAGCTCTGAACAGATGGTATGACACAAGACTTACCCTCTTTCCAATGTCCATGTTTAATATCCGGGACAGAAATATTACCATGCTTTAACTCTCTTAGTAAATTCAGATCCAATTCATACTGGGCACGAGGAAGGCCACCTCGAATTAGTACTTCATATCCTATCTCACCACATTTCAAATAGTAATAATTAGACAGATCTCGTCTTTTCATTTTGGGCCATAATACGATACATGAAACACAAGAATACAATATTAATTACATTCACCAAAATAATAACATTCAATAATTACGGTTGCCACTAGTGTACTCCCCTCCAAACCTAGGCCCTAAATCAGCTCCAAAATAAGCAAGAGAAGGACCTAACCACGCTACTGCGCGGACACTTGTCACACGCCCTCCAAAAGAATAGACGGTAACTAAATTGGAAGGACTGACCCATAAATAAAAACCCCCGAGGATACTACCATTGGGACTAATTTAGAGCCTAAAGCATAGAATGGAAAACACAGTATACCTTTTCATGACAACATCTATTAAAACATTCATGTACATTTTATAACATAAATATAAAATACCAAACATGCATATAAATAATATAAAAGGTGTAGTTTTCACAAGGTACAGTCACTTACTTTCAAATGTGTAGCTTCAATCATATGACCTTTAGGAAAGGATTTCAGTCTCATTACAATACGGTATTCCGTCAAATATGTAGTCCATAACCTTATTATCTGTTACTTTCTTCATAGTAGCTACCAACTTCAAGATACGTAGACTAAGCCAGCTCCTTAGCATGCAGAACAGTCGATCTGGTCCGTAGATTCAATTATTATATCAAATATTCTTCCACGATGTCATTTAATATCCCACTTATGTCGGATAATGTCGTATTAGACAAAGAATTCACCGTTTCCAGAACATTTGGTTTCAAATCAGAATTCACTTCTCGACCAGCATAAAAATCAACTTTCTTCCCATCATGGCTACCGTGATCTTCTTCTCTTTACACAACAGCTGACTGTTGGAGACCAAGCAACAACAACAAAATTCCATTTCGATGACAAGTCCCTAGCGCGCCTAGCAATTGACTACTTCACATTACTTTACTTATGTAATATTGCAGACAATGCCGGTATACTACTAGTGAAAGGGATAAAAGGAAGTTACAAATAAAACAAGTTAAAAAAACCCTGTTCACTGAACCTAAATGAGTTGCCAACATCACATGAGAAATCATGGGCTTGGCACAGAAAATAACCTAACAGATTCCAAGACAACATATGTACCAAAATAAAGATGGCTTACACATTACCTTTCTCTTAGAACCGGATCGATACTTACAAGTACCTCAGTTGCAAAATATAAGGCATGACCAACATAAAACGATGGCCTTTCGAAGATTCCATAAACTTGCATTAGCCAATAAATAATTAGTATTATTAAGTAGGAATTTCAAAACAGCACAATTCACTTCAAATCAGCCCGCCACATAAATCTCCGATCTCTAGTCGTCCCTCAGTTGGTACACACGATGACAAGAAAAAAAAACTGCTTTGCCTTTCACAATAGAAATATTAAAGTGCAAGCTATTCCACGGTGTCTAAACATTAGTAGGCCATAATTCTTCAAGTTTAGAGTAATGAGTAACCACCAATTAGCCAAAGGCTATTGGTTTATGATCTCGACGATTAGCTGCTACATTTTACGTCTCTCTTGTCCTCGTGAAAATCTAACACTCCATTTTTACATCGATAATAATCAACGTTGTTCTACTGTGTCTTTTACAATTACCGCAGTAAAGGTTAACTAGCTACAAATGTCAGACCAAAAAGCAACAAGTTCGCAAGTCTTCACCAGAGAGAGCAGATATCGGCGACCAAACGGGGAATCCAGTCGCTCCTGACCTCTAGCGTCTCAGTTAGGAACTAACATGCAAGCAAGCCAGAAGTTCTCTTCACTAGACATAATCACAAGCGTACTTTCTGATGAGGCCGATAGAACCGCGTCAGTAATGATGTCTGCTTCTCTCCCACTGTGGTAGTGGTCATTCTTCTTGTTCCGGCACTTTCATCTCCTTCGCATGCGGTAACCCTAGATCTTCCGTCATGTAGTAGTTCCTCAGAACGGCTCCTTTACATCATGGGGGCCCTTATCTCATCATCCCCATCGAAAATAAGTAGTTAATCACTCTGTACATGTGGTCGTTAGAATGATGCATTGTAGATGATTATTTTCACTTGAAAATATGCAATTGTGACACTGCTTTCACTGAAGCTAATATTTTTGATAAGAATAAATTCACAGATTCTACACAGCGCAGATGTTATCAAAAATGCCCATGCACTATCTGCTTTTCACTTCACATATTTTACTATCACTGAATCTCGTGGCTTCTACGTAATCCACGGTTGAAATTGCTCGCATTAGCGGCTGTAATGATTTTCACTATTTGTGGCGTTCAAACAAAACACTTGAACGATTATTTGTTCACAGATTCTAATATATTTCGTGTCCCTCGTGGACATAGTATTTCATAGAGCACGTGGTTAAAATATGGTGTTCCACGGCCTAAGGATTTTCACTGTTTTTCACAAATTCACTGATATTATCGTTTAACCACATACAGGCTTTAAATTCCACTCGATTGCACACTAATAAATTCATAAAGACACAACGATGAGCGTTGATTATATTCTTCGCCTACTGGTGGACTGTTTCCTCGTCTTAGCAAGATGGACTATACAACACGTCCTATATGGACGGTAAACCATACTCGAGTGCAAGGTGTGGCGTTCGCCGTTGCTGGATCTAGTGAATACTTGAGTCATTCAGCGACTAATTCCTTCCGGTTCGCGTGTCTGCAAAGATAATACCTTAGCGTAAAATAAAAACACATTCACCTGAATGTTTAAAATATGCAGAATTACGAAATGAGATGATCTGAGCCTTGTAGAAAGTTGAGACATGTTAATAAGGACTCAGATAAAAATAAAGTAGATTTCTTCAAAGTCAAAAGTGCAACCATAATCATCTCCAGGCATGTCAGTGGCATGGCTTGTCTTCGGATGCGTTCAAGGATGATGCATCCCATTAACAAAATACGTTGCAATGAAAAATATCACTGAGAATGAGCTCATCTGGCTCATCATCAAGAACCCTAAGTAGTTTTAGCATAAACTGATACGCAGAATATAAAGATTTCGTTTCAATTTACTTAGGAGGTAAATTTTGATAACATTTAAAAGAACTAACTATATTTAAAAGGAATAGAATATTACTATAACGAGAGGATCTCATACGACTTTTGAGTTAAATATCTGAATTTCTATATAGCAATGCTTACAATTGAACCCATAGTTCGTTTAGACTTCACTGCTTTACGCATTATAAGACATAGTTGCATATTAAATTTTCCATCAGATTTTGGTTAACATGTGTCCTCCAATGGGACATATTTTTACAGGATTACAATATCTGTCACATATAAAATTATAGAATGTAATTGTATGTGTTCTTTCTATTAGTGTCTTTTCATTTTGTGAGCTTACAACTAAACACATATATCACTCGCATTAAATGAATTGTTGCATCTCTCTTGTTGTCCGACAAGTCGCGGTGCATAACTGGACCTCTCTCAATCATCTTCTTCTTGACTGAACATGGGTCTTCTATTCAGCAATATGGCTGTTGATTTCTTCATCTATCTCTGTAAGCGTGACTCGACCTCACCTAGTTCTCGTCCTGTATCAACATAAAAAAAATACATTATGAGCACTAGCAGTATCAAGAAAGATGGGAGAGGTTCCAAGAATACATGAATCTAGGGTCTTTCTATATGCAAAAATGACAGCAACAAAAATGTTTTTCTATTTACTTAAGAATGCAATAATTTACACTGGCAAGGGATACATTTCTATCCAGTGAATCTAGTACATATTATTTTCATTTATCTATTTTCAAGGGATTTCCTCATGGGATAAATGTTAATGAGTTTATGAACATGACAAGGGGCTTATTCGTACTATATCTATAGTTAGTTATTGTACAGTTTTGAAATTTAAAACATTGCCTTACAGTAATAGGTTTCCTTTATGTTACCCGTTCTCTTCGTTATCGAAGTTGTGGCTCTCCTTTTCGTACTGGGGGTTGGTATTGATGAATTGATGACCTCGATGTACTACCAATCACACATTGGTGGTTAACTGAATAAGGGTGACGAATGTCTTCTTCACACGTTCAAGAAGTAAGCGGTTCACTCATGGTTTTTGCTTCCCGAGATGGGTCGCTTTCCAATTTTACTATACAAGGTATGACAACAGAAGTCAACCTACGCGTTATCTCAGTCGAACTTCGTCCTTTAAGATATACTTCGCGAAGGGCTACATCAATGACAGTATCCCAGTTGCTAAGCATATCAACGGCTATAACCGCTAGGTAACCTGCCGGGAAGTCGACTACTAAATATGTTGCCATTAAGACGCTAAATTTTGGACCTAAGTCCAGTAATACGCGTTGTTCGCCGTACACTTCTAGTAATGCTTCTGAAATTCCTTTGATTTTTAAGCTATTCTTTAATATAGGCATTTTGGAATCTCCTCTCTGTAATAATGAAACCTGTTCTCCAGTGCAAATAACAATAGTTCCTGTCACATCTTCTATAGTTCCAAAGCACACCAATTCATTCGCATACTCTTCTATTTTACTGTTATCAATTTGGGACCCAACCGTTACGACTGGGTTTGCGCTGTTATCGCATTCCGTGTCAGTTTAATTTCTTCGCGATTTACCTGCGAGGTTATTGAACCACGGTCTTCATCGAGACCTCTTGACCATTAGGGTAATTCTGAGTACGTGTCTCTACATTGTTAGAGTTTCTGTTTCTACATTCATGACTCGTATGACCCTTCTTATGACAAGAAAAACATTCAACATCTCTCGTGAAATGTTGCTGGCTCGCATCCTGTGCCGAGCAGGTTCCTTAGGCATGCAATGTCGTGCGATATGACCATGTTTACCACATCGTGAGCGATCTTCATTGGTAACCAACACTCTGTGTTCATTTTTCGGAGGTACAGGGGTCGAACCTAGGTGTCGTGTGCGAGAAAGGGCAATTAAGACTGCGTCGCTCAGACATGTGGGAGGGGGTAAATGAAGAAGCGTGTAGAATCCTACCTGACCGGACAGTTCTTTAAGATATGCTGTCAGCACTTGAGAATCTACTAATTCAGCTGCTCGGGGCGAATCATAATTCATGCCAGATAATACCCTGGTCTATTGCCGGAAGTAATCTTGTATGGGTTCTTCTGCCTTCTGCTTTGCGCTGGTTTACTTTTCAAAGTAAGATCTGGTATATGTTCCCTTTGTAAATCTCTCATGCAATTTTTTGTGAAATTCTTGATAAGAATTAAATACTACGTGCTTAAGGGACACTTTTACGTATGTGAGGGCCGAACCTGCGAGTTTTTGCTTAGCGAGACAAATTTTGTCGTGATCACGCCAACCATTCAAATCTCCTACCTCCTGTATGGCGTCTAGTAAGTCTGTTACTCGGCTCTGACGTAAGCTAGGATCAAATACGGGGATCGTTTCTGTTCATTTTGGACGATCTGAAGGTAATTCTACGGGGATCGTGTCATTAAATTCGGATCTACTTTCGTTATTAACATTAACACGGTCCATCAACATGTCAATAGCTTCCTGTAAGGTGACTTCCTGTCCATCTATGCTTACGTTGGTAGCCATGGTACAATTAAATCAATTTAAATTAAATTAAATCAAGCAAAATCAAATCAAATGAAATATATTAAATCAAAACAATCACTCAAACGAATGTTTACAATGAACCTATACAATCCTAACACACGACGTAATTGGACACTGAACACATTTCCTACGATATCATCTATTAAATTCACACGATTGTAGACACCGTTATTTGCAAAAAACGGAGACAAGTCTTGGACATTACATGCAAGAAAACGTATCAAAATGAATGTTAGACAGTACTAAAGAGATATATTAGTACGCCATTAGGCTATGTTACGTTTTTTAAAAATATCTATAAAATCACAAGACAACAACAATGACTGCTCTGAGACTCTCTGAGATGTGGGTAAGGGGATGACTGAAGCGATAAAATCAAATTACAAGTATCCCACCCATCGCTGCCACCAATCTGTAACGATAAGGCGGACGAGGCTTTATGCCATGCAAGTGAACGCCGGCTCTCAACCGTGTCTGGCCAGGTACGTAGCTGTTTACTACACATGAATTATAAGTCAATTGAGTACCCGGCGAAACACTAAAACCAAGAGGCGAATTTCACCTGTTTCCACGACCAGATATTGTGAAAAATAAGGATCTCCAAGAGCTGAGACAGTCGTTACATGTAATTTATATTCAGGGAGATGGGGTGGATGGTGATTATTGTTCAGGGCCTTATATAGGGTGGGGCAGAAACAATGACCCATTTTAAATTGCCCGCCATTATTGCACACGACTTCCTAGAGAGTTGATATTGGTACCAGTGTGTAGTGCAGTTCAAAGCATTGCCAGTCAGTATGGAGCGTTGGTCAAATGAACACCGTGCGTTTGCAATAGAAACGTTTTTCAAATGTGGTGACAGTGTCGTACGAACACCGCGTTTGTTCCGGCAACATTTTGACATTGGTCGGAATGATCAAGTTCCGTCTCGGAAGTCGATTACGAGATGGGTCGAGCAGTTCAGAGCAACAGCATCTGCAACAAACAAGAAACCGTCTGGTAGGCCACGTACAGTTCGCACCCCGGACAACATTGCACGCGTGCGAGCTGCTGTCGAGCAAAGTCCAACGCGATCAGTTCGTCGGCATTCACAAGTTCTCTCGGCCAGAAGTGTGCGACGGATGTTGCATCTGGATATGAAGTTCCATCCCTACAAACTCCAAGTAGTGCATCAGTTATTGCCCAGAGATCTCCAGGCACGTCAAACATTCTGCACACAGCTTCTGGAGATGATAAACACTCAACCCGACTTTCTTAACAATTTCATGATGTCTGACGAGGCCCATTTTCACATATCGGGCTATGTAAACAAACAAAACTGTAGGTACTGGGCGCCTACCAATCCTCATCAGATGCACGAAAGACCACATCATAGCGCAAAAGTTACTGTGTGGTGTGGTGTGTGTCTGCTGGTTATTATTGGTCCGTATTTTTTCGGAAATGATGCAGGTGACGCTGTCACAGTAACATCAGATCGATATGTTGGTATGTTGCAACAGTTTGTAATGCAGGAAATGCGCCGTAAGAATATCAATTTCGGTCGTTATGGTTCCAACAAGATGGTGCAACCGCTCACACGGCCAGAACATCCATGACAATCTTACGCAGAATGTTTCCAGATCATCTTGTATCCCGCTTTGGCAATGCCAACTGGCCAGCCCGTTCGCCCGATTTATCGACTTGTGATTTTTTTCTGTGGGGATTCCTAAAATCCAAAGTGTATGCTAACAGGCCAACAACTATTGAAGAATTGAAAAACAACATTCAAGCCGAAATCGAGGCCATAACAGGTGACACTCTTCGTAAGGCTATGGAGAATTTGCGTGTTCGTGCAGAAGATTGCATCGCCAACAATGGTGGACACCTGAAGGACATAATTTACAAAAAGTGGCATGTGTAATTAATGGTAGGATGTGTTCTTTTGAACAGTGTACGGTAATAATATGTAGTTGTATTTCTTCAAGGTTAAATAACATGTTTAAAATGGGTCATTGTTTCTGCCCCACCCTGTATTATTCCACTCAAGGCAAATGGGGTTAGAATGAAGATATGCGTGGAAGCTAAATATCCACTTTCTTATCTAAAACTACACTGGTTAGAACATCAATATATTTTTGTTAATAAGCGTTATAATAAGCCAGAGTGGTCTTTATCAGCAATCCTAGCAGTGATACCTAATCGTTCTGGTTAAACGATTAGTGGGTGTTACGTAAGCTTCTTACCATAAACTTTTAAGTTGAGCAACGCATGAGCATTGGTCCTGATACCAGCCTTTCATCGGTGATGGACCGTCAGAGGCCTCCCGGTTAGATGTTCACAGTAAAACAGGCCATGAGCGGTCCAATACATTCCATTATAACACATTACTTGCATCCCCACCACTTCAAGTTTTCTCCACTGGTCATAATAATCTCCCGTTTCGATTGGTTAAAATTGCAATTACAGTACTCGAAAACGGTGGGGGGGGGGTGTCGCTGCGTCTGCGAGACTCGCGTGTACCAGATATACCTTCGTAAGCATATTGATACGTAACGAAGTTCATAAGAACTATTGTGGTAATACAGAGGGCTTAAGGGTTGACACGCTAAGATTTAGTTACACGATACAACTAATTAGATTTGGAAGCTGACTGTGTGAAATAAAATATCTAATGGCAGTATCAAAACTAATGTGCTTCCTGTAAGGCGAGCTGTGAAGGAGCCCTGTTTCGCTTGCAGTAAATTGATACTGTAAGGAAACTCTCTTACCAGGCTCAACCACATGCTTGTAATGAAACAGGGTTTCAAACCCAGGAATTCCACTTATAATATGGCGATGGCGCACGCATCCACTGTGTCACATAAGCACAATCGCTTCTTTCGTGCTGTAAAAGGATTAACACTTTCATCCGGAAAATCTGTTAATCCAATACCTCCAACATTAAAAACAGAATTGTCTGCATAATATATGTTCACTGCGTGAACACCACATCATTGAAGAGTAGAAGCGAGCTCAGTTCCTCTTATATGAGGAAAATTGCATAAAAATGAAAGTGCTGAAAGTCCTCAAGTTAATTTTTGACTAGTTAGATCTCGTGATCGCAAATGTATTAATCCGTTTCTCTTGTCATCTAACAAAGCGAAATTAAATGCTTTTCAGTTGGGGAACACGAATGTTTGCATATTGTATAGGGTGATATTCCCAAAGCCTAAAATAAATTACATGAGGTTAAAATAATCTCGTGGATAACTAGTTTCGATCATCATAAGATGCATTTCATTTATACCTTTAAATCTACGTCTACGATAATGTGTGTAATGAAATTGTATCTTTACAGAATGTTTTAGTTGCATACGATTAATGTGTACTTGTCCTGAATTGTTAGAGCTATGAGACTTGATATTATAATGATAGTGGCTATTAACCGACAGACAGTAGTTCGAGCATTACGAACTCTACCCAGGAACATTCTATCTTCCACAGATCGGTGAACACACTAACAAGAGATACATACGGAGCGTCACTCAATCAATATGGTAACATGAAGATAGAAAAGTCAACTCATCGCGGAAAGATACCATACATATGCCACACTTGCGGAGCAGACTTTCATCGGAAAGTTAATTTCGAGAAACACATGTTTATTCATAGTGGTCCTAAGCCATATTCCTGTGGTATGTGTGGAGCTACGTTCACCCGAATCGGCCATTTGAATAGACACGTGACTATCCTTAGTATTATAATAATAATAAATATTTATTGCAGCCAAGTGGCCATAATGGACAGTTATAAGTTGTGCTTACAAATAATTATTACAGGTAGATTTATCTTTACTGTATTCAACTATGCTCTTTGTCCGTTTGCTGCATGATGTGATGTGGTATTTGTTGCAGGTGTTATTGCACAGAGAACATATGCATTCTTCATTCGGTTCATGGTATTTTACATTTTTACAGATCTTGTGGTGGAAACCGTGGATGGCGAGTCTTGTTACCACATGTCTCATCTCCTGGTTCTCGTTTGTCCATCTTCTGTCCACCATTGCTTCTGTTGCGTAGAATTCAAGCGGGATTTCGTTCTGCTTCTGATGTCTTATCTCGAGGAGTTTCTTCATATGCTTAGTAGATGGCAGTTGTAGTCTTAATCTGAGATCTTCAATGTAGTATGTTTCTTTTGTTAGGACATATGCCAGCCTGGACTGGGACGTTCTTGCAATTCCTAGCACCCTTTTCAGGAAAGAAGCCTTTACTTTTTCAATTGTGATTAGGTCTGCCATGGATAGCCTTTCCCATATCAGTTCTAGACCATATGTAATGACGGGGGTTATTTTCGCGTGGAAGAGAATCATTGCTGTTTGTAGAGATAGTTTGGTAATATTGTTCAAATCGTACATTCCTCTAATGGCTGCCGCTGCTCGTTCCTTTATATGTAGTCTAAAGGATTGGCACGTTGTTTGTAGGGTGAGGCCGAGGTATTTGTAGGAATTGACTGTCTCAAGTTCAGTCTCTCCTAGGATCATTTTGTTTTCGGCGGCTAGTTTCCTCCTTTTCGGAAGGCCATATGCACTGTCTTCTTTTCATTTATACTGAGCTCGTTTTCCTCCGCCCAGTCTTGCAAGTTGTTGAGCACTTCCTGTAGCTCCTGTCTGTTTGTAGACCCCAGAACCATGTCATCTGCGTACAGGTAAAGAGATACTGATTTTGTGTTTTCAATAGTCCGTATAACATCCGCTGTCGCGACGTTGAACAGAGTGGGACTCAGTGGGTCGCCTTGTAGTACTCCGTTGGTTTGGGTGATCTCTCTTGAGGTTGATATCCCATCATGTATCTCGACTTTGTTGAAAGCCAGGATGTTTTTTATCATATACGTGATTTCGGATTTTTCATCCATCATTTGCTCCAGTTTTATAATGAGCTTCGATCTGTTTAGTAGGTCGAAGGCCTTCGAGAAGTCGACAAATATGGCATGAAAAATTCCTTTAGGGTATCTAAGCGCTTGTTCTATGTCATTCAGTAGATTGTTGACAGCTTGAAGGGTGGACCTTCCTTTCCTGAACCCGAATTGTTGATCGGGAATCAGTTGATCGACTGTCGGGGTGAGCCTTTTGAGCAGAATGTTTGAAAATACTTTGAATATATTGTTCTCTAGAGCGATTCCTCGGTATGAGTTTGGGTCGTTGTCTTCTCCTTTGCCCTTGTGTAGAACCTTAATTATGGATTTTCTCCATTCGTCGGGTATTTCCCCTGTGGCTAGGCATCTGTTAAACAGATCTGACCATAGTTCACTTAGAATTTCAGCCGAGTCTTTCAGGATCTCATTGGAGATGCCGTCTGGGCCTGTCGCTTTCTTGTTTTTTGTCTTGCTGATTGTCGCAATTACTTCTTCCGATGTGATGGGTGTGCCCAATTCTACGCTTGTGTGATATGTTGCGTTATACGCCGCTTGTGACTGAGTTATGTTCAGTACTTGTGAGAAGTGATTTTCCCATATATCCATATGAATTTGGCCAGATTTCCTCGTAGTCTTTTTTCTGATGGCTATGAAGGGGTCTTTTAGTGCTTCTTCTGCCTCCATTAAGGCTTGTTTTTCTATGTATTGAGCCTTTTTCTTTTTCAGGAGAGTTTTATATTCCTTTCTTTGTGCTGCATATTCTTCTAGAAGACCTTTTGTGTTGTGTAGTTTGGCCATGTGTAGTTTTAGGAGGACTTCATTTCTAAGTGTGTAGCATTCCGTATCAAACCATGGTTTAGCTCTTCTTTGGTTGATTGGGATTGTTGATGCTCGTATGGCCTCCTGAATTGTTGTCAGGGCTTGGTTGAGATTGTTTTCGTTAAGGCATTGTTTTGTTGCCTCCATTGCTTGTGCGTTGTTGCTTAGGGCATTTGCGTCAATCTTTCTGGAGCTCTTGTGGGTTAGTAGGTTCGGTATTTCCTCTTTAGTATTTCCGAAATCCTTAGTATTTCGGAAATCCTTAGTATTATAAAGCCTCATTCATGTACTATATGCCGGTCAAACTTTAATCGCAAATGTGAATTGAAAATACACATCATGTTGCATAGTGGTTTAAGACCACATTCATGTAACACTTGCGGAGCAAACTTTGCACGGAAAAATAATTTGCTGGAACACATGGTGATCCATGGTGGTATAAAGCCACATTCCTGTGGCACATGCGGAGCAAGATTTTTTACGAAAAGCAATTTGAATCAACACCTATTAATACATAGTGATCTGAAACCATATTCCTGTGATACCTGTGGACGAAGATTTGCTGAAAAAAGCACATTGAAGAAACACCTGGTTATGCATAGAGGTGTAAAACCACTTTCCTGTGATACTTGCGGACGAAATTTTGCTCTGAAGAGCAGTTTAAAAACACACATGGTAATTCATAGTGATATACTGAAATTATAGTGTTGTCCAATTGTTTTTATTCAAACCACCATCGATACGGGTAAGTATAAGTGTCGGTATGAAATAGTATATGATATTAGAGTTATTTGGCCATATATGAGTAAATCTACGACAATTGTTCAGTAGGAAACGATATTTGAAGAATGATTCCTTAGAGGTCACAGACTAACATCACTTTTAAACCTCTGTTCACCACGGAGCTTAATAAGAACGTAACAAGGGGGGGGGGGGATATAGTACGCGAAGCCGATCTCAGTATCAACGAGAATATAACATCTGCGCAGTATATACATGTGACATTTATTATAATAAAGTATAAAATATGGATGATGGCATAGAATGTGAGAAATGCAACAAATAGCAGTATCAAGAGTGCTTGCTAACATTGCTATGCTATGATGTTTAAGCCCAATCTAATGAAAGGAAAAATAGAGATAGATGCAAACATTGAAGAACTAGGACAATAAATGAATTCGGTTGTTGACCTTATCAGCGAATCCACACCTCGATTGTTACAATAGAGGATTGAGAATGAGTATGAGTACAGATAGGCAAACAGTTTTAAAACAAGTTGCAGCACCGCGTCAAGGGACGATCATATCTGGTACCTCTAATGACAAATCCCAATCCTACAATGTAGAATCCCCATCTCTTAATAAGGAAATCCAAGAGATGTCAATGGAGAGTAGCTACAAAGGGAAGATGGATTATCTAGATGAGGATGAACCAAACAACACACCATGGAGGACAATACAATATTAAAGAAGAAAGGACGCCCTGCGGGTTCCTAGATCCACAGTGGTTATTGGGACAAAAGAAGATAGTGAACAACAGGCGGGAGATAAAACAGCATGGCCTTATTTGGGGAAATTAGGAAAGAATGCAACACAAAAAATGTGATAAATTATGTACGCGAAAACGGAGTAAATGTGACGATCTCAACAGCAAAGGGTTTCAAGGTGGGAATGTCCTTTCAATATCTTGAAATGACAGAAACCCCAAGTAGTGTATTTGTCAGAATATTTCGTTTTCGTCGAGAATACGTCCCAAGAAAACAGTAGCAGGATCACTGCAATAAAAACATCAGATTACTACCACTGTAGGAACAAAAATGCCGTACCCTACTTCGATCAGAGAAGATTGGATAAAACTGACGTCTTCATAGTGACAGAAACATTTCTACGCAGACCTCTCGATATTCTAGGCTTTTACGGATTCCACTCTAATGCAAACCTACAAAAGGAAAATTAGAAGGGGGAGTCCTTTGCTTCTTCAGAGATACACTTGGGAAAATAAAGGAGTTCTTCAAAGAAGAAAAGATGGTAATCGCAAAAACCTTAGAATTAATATTAATTTGTCTATAGATACAACCACTGCCTCAACAGAGGATATTATAGAAAAACATTCAACAGCCTTCCAATATTTTTCAGATGAAGAATATGTCATTATCGCAGGTGACGTTAATTGCACAATAGATTAACCAAATCGCCAATCAGAAGTAGTGATACAAACCCTGGCAGATGATGGATTTAAACTAGCATCTAAATGAGAAGCTTAGATATATTTTGCTTACAATGGCGCTTGCAAGATCGACTTAATTTTCTTCAAGGCATGAAGCATTGCTAAAAAAAAACAAGTAGTTCCGTGAAGAACTATACAGCCTATTTTCATATGTCCTACTCATGTTAATTGCCACTATCAACATACAAAATTTCAGTTTGATTGCTGCAATAGATTCGTAGATATTGAGAACCGACTAAATATTTCGGATGGTCGCCATGTTGGACTTTATATATGTAGGTCCTAGAGTTATGTACTGTTACATGAAGATTATTGTGTACGTGTAGTATTCAAACTTCAATCCCATGATTAGGACACAAGAAGTAAAAACAAGATTTTAAAATTTTGCACAGCTGCCATCTTGTGGTTATGGAAACAATTGAAATAAATTATTTACCAGTGGATTAACATTCGTATAAGGATTTACTGTACCAAGTTTCACTGCACACGGATGGTTCAATTGCGAGAAACGTTCATGTGAATATTTATACTTCGCGTCGCCGCCATGTTGGATTTGTGATCACCAGGTTCTTGAACGTCCCATAGGTGAACATATGTTCATAGCCCCTATGAACAAAAAAATATTCAGTTTGATTGCGATAATAGATTCGTAGATATTCAGAGCCGTCTAAATATTTCGGATGGTCGCCATGTTGGATTGTTAAATGTATACGCCATAGAGTCATGTGCCATTAAAGGAAAATTATTGCGTAGGTTCATTATTCAAACTTTCACTTCGATCGCATGATTAGGACACAAGAATTAAAAATTTATTTTAAAATTCGCACAGCCGCCATCTTGAGCTTATGTAAAAAATTGAAATAAATTAGATACCAGTTTATTACAATGTGTATAAACATTTCCTGTACCAGATATCATTGCGTTTGGAACATTAAAACGCAAGAAAGGTCTATTTAAATTTTCAAATTCGCTTGGCCGCCATGTTCGTTTTGTAGTTAACCGGTTTTTGAGAATCTTAGAGATGAACTTTCAGTAGTCCCCTTCATCTCCGTACAAAATTTCAGGGTGATATCGCTAATAGTTTCAGAGATGTAGAATGCCGGTGAAATATTTCGCACAGCCGTCATCTTGTGGTTATGTAAACAATTGAACGAGATTAGATGTTGGTGCATTACCGTGTGTATAAGCATATACTGTACCCAGTTTTATAGCGTTTAGTTGGTTAAATCGCGAGAAACGTCTATTTAAACGTCGCAACTTCGCTTGGCCGCCATGTTGGTTTTGTAGTTACCAGATTTTCAAGAGTCACATAGGTGAACTTCTAGTAGTTTCCTTTATCACCGTAAAAAATTCCCGGGTGATATCGGCAATAGTTTCGTAGATATTGAATGCTGGTGTAATATTTCGCACAGCTGCCATATTGGATTGGTGAGACCTAACAAAATTTGAAGGGCACGGTCGGGGTCACCCTGGGTAGTGCTATGAACTTACCGAGTTTCATTGAAATCGCTCCAGCCGTTTAGAATTTATTAGGGGGGGGGATCCCACACACACACCTCTCTCTCTCACACACACATACACACACACGGACAAAAGGTGATCTCATATGCCTATTTTTTCAAAATTGAAAATAGGCTAAAAAAAATACTAGAGACACTGTGGAACCCCAAAGAAGCACCTATAAATAACACCTTACCACGAGCACTTATATTGAACTAAACAGACCCCACACAGCAGCGAGACTTATTGAATTAAGCAGAATATCGAGAAAAATGGATGTAGAAATAGTTAGTGGGACAGAAGAGATCCTTGAAGCGAAGAATATGATATATGAAGGTTTCATAAATGAAGCGAATCATAAATTTACTTCAACAAGCCGCCCTTCCAGTCAAAAACGAAGAGCCCTAAAATTGTTCGACAGAGAATGTTAGAACGTTAAAATCCCTCAGTATGCCTTCCTTCGTAGAGGACAGAAAGCCGGTGGGAATGTTATACACTTATGGCATGTAAAGGAGCCTTCCACTAACTTGAATTGTGTGAAGCTAAACTTTGTAGGTTAGATTTGATTTACGCTCTTGACGTTTCAACGTTTGTAGCCTGGTGCTGATTGCGGTCACATCTAGTAGCAAAGTTCGCAGCTAGGTGTCGTTGATTGTAGTATTTGGTAGCAAAAGTAGAACCTAGTTGAAATTGATCGTCTGCAGTCCTTACCTGAATTACAGATAACACACACTAATACAGCCATCACAATTAACACTGGTAATCAGACAGATTCTACACACACCCAAAGTACATGGGGCTACATTACCGTGTTGTCGCAGCCCCTAGACTGAAGAACCAACCAATCAGAAAATGTTACTTGACGAGAATGGAAACGCTTATAGCATTATTCAATGCGAGGAAGAATGAGACACAATGGGTCTTACAAATCTACACGCAGATTATATTGTTTAATTTTTTCGCCATAATATGTTTATTGTATTGCATTAATGCGGTTAAATGCAAGAGAGGGCCAAGAGCCCTAACTGCGCCACCAATAAAGGCAATTATAATAATAATAATATCGAACTTGAGGCAAGAAAATTAGCAGAGAAAGCAGAAGTTCAACCCTTCAAAGCGCTAAAGGAATATACAAACCCAAAGGCAACGGAGATTCCCATACAAAAGTGGGAGGAAACCTTCACAATGATAGTAAATAATACGCCTTCAATACTTTCACATCAAGCACAAGAGGATCAATATCAACATTGCAAATAACACACGAGGAGGTAGGCGCCACAATAAGAAAGACAAAGAATAAAATAGCTTCCGGGCCCGATCAGATATACATCGATCACATGAAAACATCATCACAAATACTCCTCCCACAGTGGACGGACATATTCAACATATGCCTATTGACGGGATCCATGCCCGATTGTTGGAGGACATCTCGAATAAAAATGATATTCAAAGGGAAAGGAAGCACGGATGATCCAAACGGATATAGAGGAGTGGCTAAAATTTTCATGAAAATCCTGACATAAATACTTGTCAATTTGGATTTCGCAATGCGAAATGCACAATTCACGCAGTGAAATATCTTCTTGACGTTAGGCACACAATAACGAAACCCAAGGAAAAGCACTACACAATCTTCGCAGATTACACTTAAGCATTTCATAAAATAAGGAGAGACCTACTGATAACAAAAATTAAGGAAATGATCGGTGACATGCATAATTATAGAAAAACATACTACTCTATAATTTCATAGGAATTCACTACGGAGTCACACTGTCAAAATGTTTGAAGCAGACAAATGGCGTGTTGCAGGGTGATCCAATAAGCCCACTGCTACTTTAACGTAGCCACAGCGGATATAACGCAGATCATCAAGGATGCAACGGAAACCTCGCTTCTTATGTACGCAGACAACATGATCCTGGAATCAAATGACAAGGTGCAACTCCAGAAAACCCTGGATGATCTACAAGGATGGGTGGTTAAGAATGAATTGAATATAAATATGGAAAGAACAGTCCAAATGACATTTAGAAAAGGGAGAAAACCACAATGAAGGACACGTTATCATTGAGAGGAGAGCAGCTGATAATTGTAAACAAATTCAAATACCTCGGAGTAACACTTCAGATCTCAGGAACCTCGTTTAGCAATCACGTCTATGAGAGAACCACTGCAGTTGTCAAAGCATATACAATGTAAATAATTTATTCCAACTATCGTTAAGCACAGAAATTATGTTTCGTAACGTCAATATTACTGATTGCAACTAATAGAATCAACATTATTTGGGAAGAACTGACTCTCACCGACCTTGAAAGGATTCAGAAAGTAAATCAAGATTCCCGAAACATGTCCTATGAGTGGGCAAAACAGCGCCTTCAAGACTGGTTTATGAATTTGCCAGGGAATCATTCCACATCGAAGATCTCGGAATAAAATGATATTTCCACATACCGGACCATACGTTGAACTTATAAAAAAGAGAACCTCGATGATTAGTCAAGAAAACTAAGTAGCTAAAAATTAATGATAATCATTTTCAGCATAGTGGCCATCAGTAACGATCAATTTCGGAGTAAGCAAATTATCTTTGTGTTTGAGTTGTTAAAAAATGTAAATAAATGTATTTGCTGATGTTTCGATGGCAATGAAGAGACACAATATTCATGTATTGTTCTAAAATAAATGTTTCCTCATAGTGCCATGCTTTCGTTGAAAGACAACCTGAACATCCTTAGTCGCCGGAAGGCATTTGCACATCATAATTTGACCATGCTATTCGCTGAACTGTTTCTAGTGAAGAGACATGGAGAGGATTTTACACACACTTGAATGAACGTACGTTATATTCCGTGAAAGTTATCATTAGAGGGGTAGGTACATCAATCAATATATGTTCTGTGCACGTCCAAATTATACGTTCTGGGAATTTAATTTGTATACGATTGTTGTGCACCTACATATGATATTGTGCCCAAATCCAGTTGCCTAGATTGAAGGGTACAAGGCCAAATCCAGTTGCCTAGATTGAAGAGTACAAGCCGTGAGCCTAGATTTGGGGGAACAGGCCACGATGATAAGTCCAGAAGGGGATGTTTGAATAGTGCGCGCCGAACCTTCTTAGAAGCTTTTCGAAGGTTTTGCAGCCAAGAAGTGGGTAAGTGACGTAGGGCGAGAGCATCATAGTCGAGGCTATATGTCACTAAATATTCTCCGATGAGATGGAAACATGAAACCTATATCCGATTACCGGCATGGACAAGGGAAGAAGAATGAGCTTTGTTTCAAAGAAATTGATCGAGCGGAAGCCGAGTTATGAGCTGTTTTAGTTTCAGCATTTTCTCCGCATTGACCTCGAACCGGCCAGCCGAGGAGTATATAAGGCGTGTCTCCCAGGCACATGTATGTTCACTTCGTCATCAGCACTCTGTTACCTTGGACGTGTTACTCTACGTAAGCGCTCTAGCCGCTTAACTCTCGACAATCTACGAACATCGTTACTATCACCAAGCACATGGTTGCTTTAATCTTCGAATTACAGCACAAGCTGTGGACTTTGAAATTTTCTACAGTACATGGTTACTGAAAGTGTTAAACATTTCAAGTGAGTTTCGAACTTTTCTACGTTATCTCCGAGGTGATATAAGTCTGTGGCACTTGGTAATTTCTTACCGCTACAACTTGGACATATGATAGACATTGTCTATATTTCTTTCTACAGTCCACAATCACTTATAGCTGGATTATTTATATCCAACAGTCTAGGGACAAGTTTTAGTCTTGTTCGTTGGACCAGCCAAGATAAGTCAGTAATCTTAAAACCATTCTTGCATATTACAATTCAAAAGCCGATAATGGGAATACAGGTTTGCCTTGTGTGACCTGAAGAGTGAGAAGCTCTGCCCAACCAACTCGACAGAATTCGTAATTGTGCTTAATAAGACTGTGAGCGTACTAGAATACTGATTATATCACAGTTGGGTCATGGTAATTATTTTCAACATAGCACGTTTAGATCAGACCCCTGTCAACTTCACTTCAGCTTTTGAAGCTGCCAACATTTTTCTGCAAGATATTATGAACGCCACCATGTCTGTGTAGACAGCTTGTGGGTACAAAATGGAAGCCGATACGAGATAATAAGTACGCGTCCTAATGAGACAGACAACAGGAAGACTGAATAATCTGGTTCAGTCCAGACTTCTAACATCAAGACCTACAAGAATGTAAGCTGTTTACATTATTTCTATGCGTAGTTAGTTGGATTTTCTCATATTTTCTACAGTCTTGCCAACACATATTTTTAGCCTACTTTCGATTTTTGCAAAAAATGAAAGTAGACTTATGAGATCAACACAGGGCGAAAAAAGTGTGTCTGTCTGTGTGTGTGTATGTGTGTGTGTGAGTCTGTGTGTGTGTGTCTGTGTGTGTGTGTGTGAGTGTGTGTACTCTGAATGTCTGTCCCCCCCTATCAATTCGAACACGGTGAATGCGAATTGAACGAAATTTGGTACAAAGGTAGCACTAGCAAAGGACACCTCAGTGTCATGTTTTATATCGCCGCCATCTTGAAGGAAACGTAATGGCGGCCTCACAAATGTTCAAAGCCTAAATCAAATTACGACTAACATAATCATCCGATCTCTACCAAATTTTGCAACAACATACCTTTATGGGGGGAGCATCCTTTGACCAAACTAATAGGTCATCAGAGTAATAGTTTCCGGATGGCGGCCATCTTTGAGTGAAAATCGATTCCCCCTATTAATTCGAACACGGTGCAACCGAATGGAACGAAATTTGGTACGGAAGTAGTACTAACGAAAGGCACCTCAGTGTCATGTTTTATATCGCCGCCATCTTGACGGAAACGTAATGGCGGCCACACAAATGTTCAAAGCTTAAATCAAATTACGACTAACCTAATCATCCGATCTCTACCAAATTTTGCAACAACATACCTTTATGGGGTGAGCATCCTTTGACCAAACTAATAGGTCATCAGAGTAATAGTTTGCGGATGGCGGCCATCTTTGTGTGAAAATCGATTCCCCCTATTAATTCGAACACGGTGCAACCGAATGGAACGAAATTTGGTACAGAGGTAGTACTAACAAAAGACACCTCAGTGTCATGTTTTATATCGCCGCCATCTTGACGGAAACGTAATGGCGGCCACACAAATGTTCAAAGCTTAAATCAAATTACGATTAACCTAATCATCCGATCTCTACCAAATTTTGCAACAACATACCGTTATAGAGGAAGCATCCTTTGACCAAATGAATAGGTCATTAGCCTAATAGTTTGCGAATGGCGGCCATCTTTGTGTGAAAATCAATTCCCCCTATGAATTCAAACACGGTGAAACCGAATGGAACGAAATTTGGTACAGAGGTAGCACTAGCAAAGGGCATCTCAGTGTCATGTTTTATACCGCCGCCATATTGACAGAAACGTAATGGCGGCCACACAAATGTTCAAAGCTTAAGTTAAATTACGACTAACATAACCATCCGATCTCTACCAAACTTTGCAACAACATACCTTTTTGGAGGGAGCATCCTTTGACCAATCTAATAGGTTATTAGCCTAATAGTTTGCGGATGGCGGCCATCTTTATGTCAAAATTGATTCCCCCTATTAATTCGAACACGGAGGAACCTAATGGAACGAAATTTGGTACAGAGGTAGCACTAGCAAAGGGCACCTCAGTGTCATGTTTTATATCGCCGCCGTCTTGACTGAAACGTAATGGCGGCCAAACGAATGTTCAAAGCTTAAATCAAATTACGATTAACCTAATCATCCGATCTCAACCAAATTTTGCAACTACATACCTTTATGGAGGGAGCATCCTTTGACCAATCTAATAGGTCATTCGCCTAATAGTTTGCGGATGGCGGCCATCTTTGTGTCAGAATCGATTCCCCCTATTAATTCAAACACGGTGAAACAGAATGGAACGAAATTTGGTACAGAGATAGCACTAGCAAAGGGCATCTCAGTGTCATGATTAATATCGCCGCCATATTGACAGAAACGTAATAGCGGCCACACAAATGTTTAAAGCTTAAATCAAATTACGACTAACATAACCATTCGATCTCTACCAAACTTTGCAACAACATACCTTTATGGAGGGAGCATCCTTTGACCAATCTAATAGGTCATTAGCCTAATAGTTTGCGGATGGCGGCCATCTTTATGTCAAAATTGATTCCCCCTATTAATTCGAACACGGTGGAACCGAATGAACTAAATTTGGTACAGAGGTAGCACTAGCAAGAGGCACCTCAGTGTCATGTTTTATATCACCGCTATCTTGACGGAAACGTAATCGCGGCCACCCAAATGTTAAAAGCTAAAATGTAATTACGACCAACCTAATAATCTAGTCTCTACCAAATTTTGCAACACCATATCTTTATGTGGGAAACATATTCTGACCAAACTGCAAGAACATCAGCCCAATAGTTTGCAGATGGTGGCCAAGTATGTGTGCAAATCGATTCCCCCTATCAATTCAAACACGGCGAAACCGAATTGAACGAAATTTGGTACAGAGGTAGCACTAGCAAAGGGCACCTCATATTCTTGTTTAATATCCCTATAGCACGTTGTATTTCAACAAGCTACTACAACCAACATTCAATCATACTCCTTGAAAAGGACAAAGAGTTATAACAATACCCATGCATTTAGGAGAAAGTAGGCTATATGTTCTTTACTGAACATCTTGTTTCTCTAGTCATCGATATGTTTATTTGCTGTTGCAAATATTTTTCTTTCGAAATTTGAGCTTGGATCTGAGTCGTTTTTACTCAGACTTCAATGATTCGACATTTATGGACGAGCAGAATAATAATAATAATAATGTGATTTAATAATTATTATTTTTCATTTTTCTGAAATAATAATAATAATAAACATTGGTAATTTCTAATAATCATTTTCTGGTTGTATGATTAATGCAGTTGACATTTGAAGTTATATTCTAAATCGGATATTTGTTAATTCCGAAGGTTAGTGATTAACGCATGCCCACATATAAATAACAGATTAATTCAGTGAAATTATTTCACGTTTGCATTACATATTAAAGCTTTGAGAAGACACGGAAAGAAGTGAAACGGGAAGCTAAGCATGTATAAAGCAGGGTTTTTGCTAGAGTTTATATAAAATAAAATCATTATGCCATTCTGAGTGCGCAATCTAAGTCGCAGGAATGAGGTTGTTGTAAAATGGAGCACCAATTATATTGTAGGTTGGGTGTCTTTGATGTAGTAAAGGAGTCGTTTTATCCACACTTTCGTCGCAATATAACTACAGGTTATTTTGTTGAACCATCATTATTAATTTACAGTTGATCCACAGGTTTAAAAAATATTTCTAGTAATTGCTTACCCGAAAATTTGTTATTGATCTACTAGTTCCTTTCATTCAGGAAAACTTTATCGTTGTCTAAATGCTGATTATAATTCTGTGATTTTTATCACGTGTGAATCGTATGGGCCGATGCTGTTATTGGAAATTGTTACTTATTAAAAACCACTATAAGCTGAAAGGATTTTCAGATCCTATAAAAATAAACACACATTTTTGCAAATAAGTTGACATTTTGTACAAAATTATTCTTTGATAATAATAATAAATTGTTTCATTATAAAATATTCTGAATGCTATTTCAAATTTCCTAATTAATATTTTCAAGGGATAATTAATTGATTTATTGATTGAATCCATGTGGAATGGAATTTATATTTTTTATAATTATATTTTTCATTGAGTCAAATTTTTGAACAGACTTTGGATTGAGATCTGTGATTCAATAGATATTTTCTGTTCTTCGAATCTAAAAATGCTCAAAATCCAAGTAAATTATAGTGTATTCTATTTATTATGATCAACTTTGTATTTAAACCAACCCTGCTTCCTAAAAGTGTTAGTAAAAAAAATGCTACGATATTTTTGAGAAAAGAACAGTGAAAAGTGATAAATTTTTCAACAAGTGATAATTTTTCTTATTGATCTTCAACGTGTGAATGCTAAATGATTTAGGGATCAGTATAGACGATTGACTTTGCGCTGATAAAACCCTACCCCTGTATATAATTATGTTGAACGAAGTCAACAGGACTGATATTTTGACCTCTCGTCTCAACTATTTTAGTGTTCATGTGTTGGCGACATTGTATTTTGTGTATATAAACTATGCTTCTCCAGTTATCTTTTATGCCATTTTGGGCATATTTTTCCTGTCATTTTAAAATTTTTAAATAAAATGAGATAATTTTATGGTATGCAAACCCGTTTCATAAATCTCCTTCTATCCTTATTGTTGCATCGAGCCGAAAATCAGTTAAGCATTTTTTGTTGGGTCTTTGTATTCGACTTTAACCCATCTGGCGCCCCGGGATATTTTGATTCTCGTGCTGACTGATTTTTTGGTGAAATGCATATGTGGTCGTCCGGATTTCGGTCTAAACGGGCACAATATGATTTGGGAATGTTTGAGTTCCCTGAAATAGTTGAGTGCTTATGATAGCATGTATTGTGAAGAGTACAGTGTTGATATTGACTGGGTTATCTTAGAACTTGAAAGTTTCATTCTGGCTCCGTTCTGATAAACTAATTAGTAAAAACAGGTTAATGGTTCCGCCTGATCAATACATGTATTAATTATGATCATTGCGTGGTGATTGGTCATTAGTGGGACATGTTTAATAAGTTTGGTGATTAATCGTTGGTAAAATAAGACGGATTAGAGGCCAATCTCTGCCATTGCAAGTGTTGAAGTTATGCACTTCATAAACTTTATATTTGGCAAGATATAATTTCAGTGCAGTGACTTCATTGGTTTTATTATCTTTATATTGCTGGTGAAGTATTGAGGAATTAAGTGTTCCTACTGCTGATTCCAACATGTTTGCATAGTATTCTGAACTGTTGCAGTCGTACCGAACCGGTACCGTACATTTGTTTTTTCAATAACATCTAAAGACCACCGTGAGGCGTCTATTGAAAGTGTTTATAGGCCTAAGTTCATAAGACTTTTGACATAACTCATATTAAGCGTAAAATGTTTCAATCTCTCTTTATGGCGCACAATACAAGATTCGATTTTAAGGGAATTTTTAAGTGCTACGCAAAAAATAATCTTGTATCGTTCTCTGTCATATCGGCTGATGAGGGGGCCAAAACTATTAATAAGGCCTCGAAACATGTCCCATTAATGACCACACAGTGATCATAATTAATAAAAGTATTGATCAGGCGGAACCTTCAACCTGTTTTTACTAATGGATTTATCTTCATATAATAAGTCACATCTATCTCAGGAATGTGTCCAGCATCAAGGATATGACATGCTGGAATTGGTCAGTAGCTAACTACCGTATCACAGTACATTGAACTTGTAAGGAAAGAACATCAGTGAGGTGTGTTATGCAATTAACTTCAATTACAACACTTAGAGACAGACTGACGCCTTTTTTTTAACCAGAAATATTGCTCTTGGTGGCAGTAATTCGCGCTGGCTGTATAACATCTTGAGAGTTTTTGATGTTGAGGAATGTGATTCAGGGAGAAACAGAGATGAATGCTAAAGGTCTGGAGGGGACACGACAATTTAATTTGTAAACAACAAAGAATGACACGATTTTTACATCTGTATATCAAACAAATTGAGAACAACTACCAGCTTATGCCATCAACCCACCGACTCTGCGGAACATAACAGGATAGGTGTGGCGGAGGCACATCAAGACGGCAAGCAACTGCGTTTTCTGCGATAGAAATCCCACCGTTTGTGACTGAGGTTAATGTAGATCGAATGTTTAGGGTAAAACCTTAATTGTTAACAAGAGTTAGACTCGATAAAGTTTTAAGGTAATGGAATAACGACATTTGTATTCTTTTACGGTTGAAAAAGAAAATAATTGCATTTATTTACATAAAAATCAACAATTGAATTTACAAGATAAATGGAAAAGAGGGAGATAGAAAATAATAACTGATGAAATAAAAGAAGAGACATATGGAAATTCAATAATGGGACGTTGCTTCATTCATTTCAAACATTGTACAATTTAGTACACCATAGCATCTATGTAAACAAATTAATATATTTATTTCCTGAGAAACAAATCTTTAAATCAGCACTAATGTGTACTAATATCTCACTAACTTAATGTTTTAATCTCCAGCCCCAATCATGGAGAGGATATCTGAAATGTGAGAGAGATAGATAGCCTAATGGCATACAAGGACTGCCATTACCTAGGGGAGCCATCCTCTTACAGTCTGGATGGGTACATAGGAGTTCTAACATGAATGGAATTAGTTTAAAGACACTTCAGTGTGTCAAAACATCTAAGAAGAACCATCTGCTCACAGTCTGGGTAGGAACCTAGGTGCCCTAGGCTGACTGATATTAGCAGTGTGAAAATACCTCTAAGAGGCACCATCTGTTCACAGTTTGTTTGGATAACTAGGAGCTCTAAACTGAAGGATGGTAGCTTAAAGACACTCCAGGTATAGCAATACCAATAAGAGGAACCATACGATCACAGTCTGGGTTGGTACTTCTCTAAACTAAGAAACATTAGCTTAATGACGCTTCGGGCGTGTCAAGACCGTTAAGGTGAACAGCTACTGACTCTCGGGATGGAAACCTGGGAGCACTATTCTGCATTATATTAGCCCCAAGACACTTCAGTATGTCAATACCTCTATGGGTAACTATCAGCTAACAGTGAGGCTGAGTACAATGGGGCCCTGAACAGAAAATTACGGTATTAGCTCCAGGACTGAGTTTTTAGGCAATAACTGTTTTGTTTTGTTTTTCCTATATATATATATCTAATGGACCCCTGCGAATCACTTCAGTAAAACAATTTTCATGCATCGCCATTTTTAAAGGCTCAGCTACATTTTTTAATCTCCTCTGCGTAAGATTTTGAACGCCCCCTTCATGCTCTCTCAGTGATTGTACTTCTATATATCCATTATTTTGTGAATTTCTTCGATTTGTTTTGAAGCCATTGTCAACATCTCTGTGGGTACTGATTTGAGCTGCTATCTAGTGTCTAATATTACAACTACATAGGCCTAACCAATATAAACACTAAAATCTAATATAAAATTTTTACGGATTGATTTCTTTGAAAGTATATTTTGCCATATAACTTCGTACATTTATATTGTCCTATACATTGTCTTTTATTATATAATTAACTTAACTTTCCTTACAGTTACATATCACCAATTGAACAGGTAGTAACTTCCCGTGTTTATGTTTAAATTTCGTTGTTTACTTCTGTGCATGTGGCTTGCAATTTGTGATTATATTGGTTGTAGTAAGTTCACGTTGGTGTGTTTCGAAAGGAAGATGTAACAAGAGAAAAAGGAAAACTTCAGCAGCAATATAAGCTCGTAAAAAGAAGCAAGAAGCTAATATGAATGAGGCAGCTTCTATGCCTATTTTCTTACTGGTGCCTACAGGAGAGGTTAGTGTTTTACTGTACAAAGTAATTCCCTACAAACTGTAAATAGTAATGCTTGTTCAAACCCCACTAATACCGAGTTTGTAAATCAATATAAATCAGGAGATGTTAGTAATTCTGACAATACTAGGTCTGAATTAAAACTGTCCTGTTATGCATCAGTGTCATTTGCTGCATCAGATGAAAGTTATATATTACTGCACACTAGCACATTTCCTGATTTATAAAAAAAATGAAATGTCCTCACTGTAGCCAAGCTTCCCTACATGTGGAGATAAATGAGCAGCATGGATTGGCTAATAAACTACATGTAGTATGCAAATCATGTGGGCACTGTGCAGGCCAGGCATACACAAGTCCTCGGGTAAAAGTAAATGAGGGCATAACAGAAAGAGCTCCATTTGAAGTAAATAGAAAGGGTACCGAAGCTTTCTTAAATATTGGACTTGGTCACAGGTACATGCAAACATTGTGTATGGCTATGAAAATGCACTGCATGGATTCCAAGACCTTTACCAGTCACATGCACAACTTAGCAACAGAAGTTCATTGTCTCAAGGAGAAAATGTTGAGTAAGAGTCGAACTGTAGTTCGTAAAGCACATGAATGTGTTAACCCATCCCTCATAAAGGCCACTGTTATTGATATCGCTGTTACAAGAGTTTAGTGCTTTTCAGTCGGTCAACACGAATGTACCCAATAGAGATCCTGAAATAAATTACATGAGATTAATAAAACACTAGGATGACCACTTTCGATCGTCAAGCGATCATCATCAGATCCATTACACTTAGGCTATAAAATCTATGTTTGAAATACAGGTGAAAATATTTACAATATGTACAATTATTTAGTGGCAGTATTGGTACTGCAACTGTCAGTGTATGCTAAATGCAGTATATATGATGTTAGGTGAAATGCTAAATGGTGATAACTATCCGGAGTTTGTACTTTGGAGAGATTATATGGTTGTAAAAATCAACTATGGTTAAACTATAAAATTATAGGCTAACTACTTATCTGATTGTCTTCCTTACTACAGCTACTCGCAGTTTTCGTGCTCAATGTAACTCACGGTGCGGTTGACTGCGGTGGTTATCTTAACGACTGGTTTTTCCATGCCCCCTCCCCCTGCCCATACGTGCTGTGCGGAGTCATAGCGATGTGTTTATGTGAGGTGTTGCCAACCTAGATAAGATGTATGTTATTGAATGAGGTGGGTCTACAACTATTAAAGACCGTGGATTAGCCCTCGCCACGCGTGGACCATAAGCCATTCGAACTAAGCGTTGACGGTCTTATGAGGACGTCCCGGCACCTTTAATACTGCCGCGAATATGGGCCTTGGTTTATTGCAGAAGAAAAGTACATCGTACACCTGATCCAGATAACATTTACCTATTTAAAAAAAAACCTAATTTCCCCCCCCCCCCTTTTATCTAGCTTGGCTGTGTCGCTAAATTGTGTCTTGTTTCCGACAGGGTGTGTTTTTTAGTAGCGTGAAGAGGGGTGAGCTCTCCATGAACGTGTGTTCATTTAGATTGTTGGGATTGTTTCGCTTGGCTAGGTGTATCTCGATTGCTTCCTTTATGTCAAGAGCTCTGCCTTTCGATTCGTGATGGATTATTTTAAGGTCCGATTCTATGGTGGTAAAGCTGTGCCCCGCGTCACACATATGTTCGCACATGGCTGAATGTGTTCCGTATCTTATCGCATTCCTATGTTCATTATAACGTGTGTCTACTCGTCTTCCACTCTGCCCGATATAATTAGCTTGACAACCGGTATCTTGGCACGTTATAGAATATACCCCTGACCTTGAATACGGGTCACGTTTATTTTGATTACTATTTAGGAGGTGCCTAGCGGTTGTGTTTTTCGTTGTGAAAGCTATCTTTATGCCTTGCTTTTTGAATAGGTTAGTGATTTTATATGTATTCGCATTCACATAGTTGAAACGCGCAAATTTTTTCTCATTACTGTCCGGTTTGGGAATCGTTTTATCTTTATTTTTATGTTTGGCTATACGTTGGTTTATTTTGCTTGGCGGGAAGTTGTTTTCATTTGCTATTTGCTTAATAGTTCTTATTTCCTTATTATAGTTGTCTTCTGACATGGGCATGTTTAAAGCCCTGTGCACCATTGAATTGCAACCCGCTAGTTTGTGCGTACTGGGCTGATTAGACTGATTGTCGATTGCATGCGAGGTTTGTGTTGCTTTCCGGAATATGGAATATGAAAGGTCGTTGTCTTTACGTTCATTAGTTATATCGAGATAATTTATTTTTCGGTCTATTTCGGATTCCTTAGTGACTTTGATAGAGTGGTGTAGGCTATTCATGGATTGGAGAATTGTTTCTTCGCTTGTTAGTTCAGTATCGTAGATGCAAATTACATCATCTACGTATCTTTTCCATATTACTATTCCCTTTGTCTTTTCTAAGAACGCATTTTCTTGTGCATTGATGAAGATGTCAGCGATGAACCCACTTAGTGGCGATCCATCGCTAGGCCTTCTCTCTGTGTGTACATTTTATTGTCGAATTGAAACACGTTTTGGGTGAGAACGACCCTCAGTAATCTCACAATCTCTCCAGTTTCTTTTACCGAATTGTTGGATTTTAAGTTGTTTTCGATAGTGTTGATTGCTTCAATAATCGGGATATTGGTGTACTTGTTAGTTACATCTAAGGATACTAGCCTGAAGCTAGGTTTCATTTGTAGGGTGTTCAATGCTGTTACTAGTTCTGTTGTGTTCTTTACAGAGTTGTTTTTGTCGTTGGAAAGACGGCATTTTAAGATTTTTAGTAACTCTTTGCTGATTTTGTAATTAGGGGCATTCCTACAATTGACTATTGGTCTTATTGGGCATTCCTTTTTGTGTATTTTTGGTTGTCCCCTCAATGACGGTATTTTCGGGTTCATGTTTATTAGTTTTGATTTTTCGGCTTTGGTCAGTATGTATTCTGTTTCTTTTAGCGCACTTTTTATTTTTTTTGGAATTTGTTGGTGGGGTCTTTTGTTAATTCCTTGATTTCGTTGTTGTTTAGGAATTCGACTGTTTTTTCAATGTATTTTGTTTTGTTCAGAATTACTGTAGTGTTTCCCTTATCTACTTTTGTGATGATTAAGTCATGTTCTTTTATTTTTTGTTTCAATGACTTTATTTCTTTGAGTTGTTTGTTGTTTTGAATGTTATTGCTATCGCCCTCTCGTTTGAGGATTTTTTTTGGCTTCGTTGGTGGCGAGATTTTTGGTTAATTCCCTGTCTTCTGCTGGGAGCTTGTGACTGGCTATCTCAATATCTGTGATTAACTGTTTTATATTGTGGTTCGTGTGTGCGTCTATGCAGTTGTATTTCAAACCTTTGTCTAACATATTCATTTCACCTTGAGAAAAGGTTGCGTTCGTTCTGTTGTTTACTCTGCTGTGGAAATTGAATTCATTGTTATTCGTGTGTTGTTCATTAGATTGATTGTTCTGTGTTTCTCCTAGTTTTCTTGATTTATTTTCTAGCGTTTCATGCTTCCTCGTTGCTCTGATTTTGATGGTGTCATGAAGGTGCTCGGTGAAGCTGTCCCATTGGGCTGCGTGCCAGAAATTACTTAGTTGCAATTGAATGTCGTATAATTGTTGGTTAATTTTTTGCTTTCTTATGTATGCAAATCTTAATTCGCTGTTAGTTATGATGGAACGTGGCACCACAGAGGTCATAAATCATTGAATGGGATTGGCTTAGTTGTAGATATTTTGACAGGGCTCGTTATTGATTATGAAATCTTGTCAAAATTGTGCCACTATTGTGCCGTACTTGGCAATGAACTAGGTACTTATACACCAGAATACGCGGTATTGGCTGAACATCATAAAAGAAGTGGGGAATGCTGTAAAATTATGATGGGTCTTCAGAGGCAATGAAGCACAAGCTGATGATATAATGGGGAAAAGATCAGTTGAGAAGTGTGCAATGCGATACACAACTGTACTTTCTGATGGAATGCAAAGACTTACCAGCATCTGAATGGAATTGCAGTGTATGGCGAAGGAATCAAAATAATAAAAGAGGAGTGTATCAACCATGTCGCCAAACGAATGACTACTGGGCTTCTGAATTTGAAAAGGGATACCAAGGACGCAAATTTGGGAGGTCATGGCCGAGGAACTTTGAAAATGGACACTATAAAGAAGTTGTCCAGTTATTATAGACAGTCCTTTCAGAAACATATGCCTGATGTTCAAGCAATGAAGACTGCCATTTATGCCTGAATGTATCATTACAGACCCAAAGATCTGAAACAACAACGTCAGAAATGCCCCAAAGGAACTGACTCGTGGTGTTTCTATAATAGAAGCACTGCTCGGTGTGAGACACCTGAAAGCCACACTAAGATGTCAGTGCAATCTTCAGAAAAAAAATGGTCTGTCGCATTGCCCCTGTGTGTCAGAGACTGGCCAGCAATGAGCTTTTAGCCAGATGTGACAGGGGAGGAGCACATAATTCAAATGAGTGTGTTCACTCTGTTATTTGGAAGAAATGTCAGAAATAAATTTTCATATCGAAGAAGCGACTGGACATGGGGACATACACTGGTGTTTCTGAGTTCAATATGGGCTGCTCTGCGATATAGGAACTGAAATGTGAAGTAAAAAATGAAGAACATTCAATGGTTGCCTCAAAAATAAGTGATTGTTGTGATCAAATGAGAATTTATGAAAGCAGGAGCAGCTCAATGCATGTGAAGAAGACACGACAGGGTCTGTCTGCAGTTGAAGAAAACACAACAGGAAGCCGCCAAGAAGAAGATGCAAGGCAAATCATATGAATATGGTGTATTTTGATCCATTAGGTGAGTCAAACTGGTTAATATAGCATGCGATTTTATGAAAATTCTTTTATCTCCAAACAACATTTTTAACAAACAAAAGTTTGGTGCTTTTCAGTCGGTCAACACGAATGTACCCAAATGAGTTGGGTTATACCCTAATCCTGAAACAAATTAGCCTACATTAGTTTAATAAATACACTAGGATGACCAGTTTCGATCGTCAAGCGATCATCATCAGATCCATTAAACTAAGGCTATAAAATCTATGTCTGAAAATGCGGGTGAAAATATTTACAATATGCACACTTATTTAGTTGCAGTATTGGTAATGCAACTCGATGGTATTTGCTAGTTGCAATCTATATGATGTTTTGGTGTGATGATAGAAGTGGTGATATAACTCCGGAATTTGTCTGTTTGGACTGACTGTGTGGTTGTTGGGAATGGTCATTTATGATTGTACTGTATTGTACAGGCTACTTATGTGGTTAGGGGTCTTGTGCAGTCCAGCAGCAAGCAGTTCACTTGGACACTGGTAACACGCGACTGACTGGTAAGCTATCTTGCTGGGCTGCTTTCCTCTCCCCTCGCCCCGCATTCCTAAGTGCTGTGTGTACCAAGTGCAGGTGTACCTGTAGTGGGTTGGCAAGCCTAGACATGATGGTGCATGTTATTGTACTCAGGATGTACATCCTGAATGCGGGACGGGGGAGGGGGGAAGCAGCCCAGCATAATAGCATACCAGTCAGTCTCGTGTTACCAGTATTCAAGTGAACTGCTCTCTGCTGGACTGCACAAGACCCCAAACCAGATAAGTAGCATGTACAATACAGTACAATCAGAATTGACCATTCACAATAACCACATAGTCACTCAAAACAGACAAATTCCGGAGTTCTAGCATCACACCAAAACATCTTATAGATTACAAGTAACAAATATGGACGAGTCGCATTACCAATACCGCAACTAAATAAGTGTACTAATTGTAAATATTTTCACTCGTATTTTCAGACGTAGATTTTATAGCCTAAGGGTAACGGATGTGATGATGATCGCTTGACGATCGAAACTGGTCATCCTAGTGTATTTATTAATCTAATCTAATTTGTTTCAGGATTAGGGTATAACCCAACTCATTTGGGTACATTCGTGTTGTCCGACTGAAAAGCACCAAACTCTTGTTTACTAAGGCAACACTGAAAAATGGCTTCAAACTCCACAATGTTCACGGCTAGTCAGGTAAATCGTGAAGCTAAGAGATTCAAATCACTCAGGCCTAAACTCATGAACTTAGACAAATCAATTTGGTTCAACAAAAATTATATAGAACTGAATCTCACCCCTAAATACATACCAATTATAACCGTACCAAAAACACCAGCGTCGATCATTTCAACTGAACAAGCCAAAGCGCTTTGGATAAAAAACGAATTAAGATTCGCATACACAAGAAAGCAGCCAACAATTATACGACATTCAATTGCAACTAAGTAATTTCCGGCATGCATCCCAATGGAACAGCTTCACCGAGCACTTACTTTACACTGTCAAAATAAGAGCAACGAGGGAGCACGAATCACTAGAAATTAAACTAGGAAAACTAGGAGAAGCACAGAACAATCAACCCAATGAACAACACACGAATAACAATGAATTCGATTTCCACAGCAGAGTAAACAACAGAACGAACGTAACTTTTTCTCAAGAAATGAGTATGTTAGACAAAGGATTGAAATACAGCTGCACAGATGCACACACGAACCACAATATAAAACAGTTAATCACAGATAGTGAGATAGCCAGTCACAAGCTTCCAGCAGAAGATAGGGAATTAACCAAAATACTTGCCACCAAAGAAGCAAAAAATCCTCAAACGAGAGGGCGAAAGCAACAACACACAAGGCAACAAGCAACTTAAAGGAATTAAGTCATTGAAACAAAAAAAAAGGAACTTTTTATAGTCGTGACGAAAGCAGATAAGGGGAACACCACAGTAATTCTGAACAAAACAGAATACATCGATAAAACAGTCAAATTCAAGGAAATAGGAAAAGACGCCACCATTAAATTCCAAAAACAAATAAAGAGTGCGTTAAAAGAAACAGAATACATATTGACCAAAGCCGAAAAAACAAAATTAATAAACATTGAGGGGACTACCTAAAATACACAAAAAGGAGCGCCCAATGAGTATAATAGTCAACTGTAGAAATGCGCAAAATTACTAAATCAGCAAAGAGTTACTAAAAATCTTAAAACCCCGTCTTTCCAATGACAAAAAACAATTCTGTAAAGAGCACAACGGAATTGGTGACTGCATTGAACATGCTACAAATGAAACCTAGCTTGCGGCTAGTACCCTTCGATATAACTAACATGTACACCAATATTCCAATTAATAAAGCAATCAACACTATCGAAAACAATTTAAAATCCAACAATTCGGAAAAAGAAACTGAAGTGGTTGTGAGATTACTGAGCGTCGTACTCAGCCAAAACGTGCTTCAATTCGACAAAACAATGTGCAGCGATGGGGTCACCACTAAGCGGGCTAATCGCCGACATCTTCATTAATGCACTGAAAAATGCGTTCTTTGAAAAGACCTCAACTAAGGGAATAGTAATGTGGAAATGATACGAGGATGATGTCATTTCCATCCACGACACTGAATTAACAAGCAAAGAAACAATTCTCCAATCATTAATGGCTTACAATACTCAATCAAATTCACTATGGAATATGAAACCGATCAAAAAACAAGTAGTTCCGTGAAGAACTATACAGCCTATTGTCGTATATACTACTCATGTTAATTGCCTCTATCAACATACAAAATTTCAGTTTGATTGTTGTGATTGATTCGTATATATTGAGAACCGTCTAAATATTTCAGATGGTCACCAGGTTGGATATTTATTTATGTACTATTACATGAAGATTATTGTGTACGTGTGGTATTCGAAATTCAATCGCATGATAGGACACAAGAAGTAAAAACGAGATTTTAAAATTTCGCACAGCTGCCATCTTGTGGTTAAGAAATCAATAGAAATAAATTAGATGCCAGTGGATTAACATTTGTATATGCATTTAACGTACAAAGTTTCACGAGAAACGTCCATTTATATATTGATACTTCGCGTCACCTCCATGTTAGATTTATGCTCACCAGGTTACTGAAAGTTTAATTGCTGTAAAAGATTCGTAGATATTGAGAACCGTCAATATATTTCGGATGCTCACCATTTTGGATTGTTATATGTATAGGCCATAGAGTTATATACCATTAAAGGAAAATCATTGCGTAGTTTCATTATTCAAAGTTTCACTTCGATCGCATGATTACGACACAAGATATAAAAGCTTAATTTTAAAATTTCGCGCAGCCTCCATCTTGAGGTCATGTAAACAATTGAACTAACTTAGATGCCAGTGCATTACAATAGGTATAATCATTTACTGTACCACATTTTACTGCGCTCAGATGGTTAAATCACAAGAAATGTCTATTAAAATGTTTCAACTTCGCTTGGCCGCCATGTTCGTCTTGTACTTTACAGATTTTTGAATGTTACACAGATAAACTTGTAGCAGTGCCCTTTACTACCGTACAAAATTTCAGTGTGATATCTGTAATAGTTTCGAAGATATAGAATGCCAGTGAAATATTTCGCACAGCCGCCATTTTGAGGTTATGTAAACAATTGAACTAAATTAGACGCCAGTACATTACAATGTGTATAAAGACTTGCTGTACCAAATTCATTACGGTTGGATGGTTAAATCGTGAGGAAAGTCTATTTAAAAGTCTCAACTTCGCTTGGCCGCCATGTTGGTTTTGTATTTACCAAGTTTTTGAACGTCTCATAGGTAAACTTCTAGTAGTGCCCTTTATCACCGCACAAAATTTCAGGGTGATATCTGTAATGGTTTCGGATACACTGAATGCTCGTGAAATATTTCGCACAGCCGCGATATTGGATTGGTGCAACAGAATAAAATTTAAAGGGCACAATTGCGTTCGGCTGGAATGGCGCTATGATCTTACCGAGGTTCATTGAAATCGCTCCAGCCGTTTAGAAGTTATTAGGGACACACACACACAAATCACACACACGCGCACACACAGACAGACACACGGACAAAAGGTGATATCATACGCCTAATTTTTTTTTCATAAGATGAAAATAGGCTAATAAGTTATCTCGACATAACCATCGAACGTAAAGACAATGAGCTTTCATATTCCATATTCCGAAAAGCCACACAAACATCGCATGCAATCCACAATCAGTCCCGCATAAATTAGCGGGGTTCAATTCAATGGTGCACAGGGCTTTAAACATTCCCATGTCATAAGACAATTATAATAAGCAAATAAGAATATTCAAGCAAATAGCAAAGGAAAGCAATTTCCTGCCCAGCAAAATAGGTCAAATTGTAGCCAGACATAAAAATAAAGATAAAACGATTCCAAAGCCGGACAATAATGAGAAAAAATTCGCGCATTTCAATTATGTGAATGCGAACACATATAAAATCACTATTCTGTTCAAAAACAAGGCACAAAAATAGCATTCACAACGAATAACACAACCGGTAAGCATCTGCGAAATTGTAATCTAAATAAACAAGACCCGCATTCAATTTCAGGGGTATATTCTATTACGTGCCAAGACACAGGTTGTCAAGGTAATTACATCGGGAAGAGCAGAAGAGGAGTGGATACACGTTTCCATGAACATAGAAATGCGATAAAATACGGGACACACTCAGCCGTATGCGAACACATGTGCGACGCGGGACACAGTTCACTAACATTTACACCGACTTAAAAGTAATTCATCACGAACCGAGAGGCAGAGCTCTTGACATAAAGGAAGCAATCGAGATACACCTAGCCAAAAGAAACAACCCCAATAATTTAAATTAACACACTTTCCTGAAGACAGAAACAATTCTGTAAAGAGCACAACGGAATTAGTAACTGCAATGAACATGATAAAAATGAAACCTAACTTGCGGCTAGTATTCTTCGATATAACTAACATGTACACCAATATTCCAATTAATAAAGTAATCAACACTATCGAAAACAATTTAAAATCCAACAATTAGGCAAAAGAAACTGAAGAGGATATGAGAATACTGGGCGTCGTACTCAGCCCAAACGTGCTTCAATTTGACAATAAAATGTACACACGAACAGAGGGCCTGGCGATGGGGTCACCACTAAATGGGCTAATCGCCGACATCTTCATTAATGCACTGAAAAATGCGTTCTTTAGTACACACCCCTCTTCACTCTATTAAAAAACACACCCTGTCGGAAACAAGACACAACATAACGATACAGCCATGCTAGATCAAAAAGGCGGAAATTAGGGGGATTTTAATAGGAAAATGTTATTTGGATCAGAATGTATGATGTACCTTTTCTTCAATAAACCTAGGCCGGTATTCACGGCAGTATTAAAGGTGTCGGGACATTCTCAGAGACCGGAAGCGCGTATATGGCTACTAGTTTATGCGTGGCGAGAATTGATTCCTCGGTCTTTTATAGTTGAAGACCGTACTGAATACAATAACATATACCATCATGTATAAACTTGCCAACCCACTACAGGTACACCTGCACTTGGTACATACAGCACGTAGAAATGCGGGCTGAGGGAAGGGGGAAGCAGCCCAGCGAGATAGCATACCAGTCAGTCGCGTGATACCAGTGTCCAAGTGAACTGATCGCTGCTGGAATGCACAAGACCACTAACCAGATAAGTAGCCTGTACAATACAGTACAATCAGAATTGACCATTCACAACAACCACATAGTCAGTCAAAACAGACAAATTCCGGAGTTCTATCACCACTTCTAGGATCTCACCAAAACATCGTATAACAAATACCGACGAGTTGCATTACCAATACTGCAGCTACATAATTGTACATATTGTAAATATTTTCACCCGTATTTTCAGACAGATTTTATAGCCTAAGTGTAATGGAACTATAACGATCGCTTGACGATCGAAACTTGTCATCCTAGTGTATTCACTAATCTCATGTATTTTTTCAGGATTAGGGTATAACCTTACTCATTTGGGTACATTCGTATTGACCGACTGAAAAGCACCTAACTTTTGTTTACTAAGGAAACACTGAAAAATGGCTTCAAACCCCATAACGACATTTTTTAAGGAATGAAATTGCTCCATGTTCATGAGATATTCACCAATTTTACTCAAAATATCACTGGATATTCAGAAATACATGTGTTGTAAAATTACATTGCTATATCTCCAGTCACTTTGTAAATTACAGACCAAAAAAACTATGGAAAAATTGAACCGTTTTTCTTTTCCACCTGTAGTCTTCCTTTTTTTTCTCTTTTCTTCGGCGTGTCAACTATCGGAATTGTTCTATTTTCTTCTTGGTTATTACTGGCCAGAATAGCCGAGCAGATCAGTGGACATTTCTATAATTGCTGATCAAGGTTCGTTATAGTGATTTCTTGCTATGCCGAATCGTGATTAGTGACACCTCTTACATTTTTATCTTCTTTTTCGTCACCTGTGACAACCCCTTGTTACTCTCTAGGCAGTCTTCTGTTTTTTTGCTGTCCTGGTAGGACCTTTTTGTTTATGCACCCGCTCTCATTTTCAAGATGCCTTTCTTTTCTATCCGTTTTTCCCGTTCGTTTTTTATAAAGGTGCGCGTAGAGGTGCGAATCTAGTTCATTTAATGTAATTCCGTGATGCCGGATTAATGCTGATACCATCAAGGTAGGTTACGTATTTTTGTCTTTGCTCATTGTATGGAATACTAGGGCGTTTCGCCTATTCTAGTATGTCCATGGAGTATCTGTTTCGTTCCCGTTATTCTTTGTCCCCATTTCGTCGTATCTTTTTGTGTAGGTATTTGGTCTGGTTTACTGAGTAATGTGTGTTCAACAATAAGACCTATGCCATATCTCTTATCTTTTTGTTTGCCTCTTATCTTAGGATTGCGTTTTCATATGCAAGTCCATAAGTTTGGCTTTATCCCTTTCTGAAACAACTTATTTTGATGGGTATCTTTTATTTTGTGTTGCAATACCTTTCTCGTAATTATTTTTAATATCGGTTACTTGCCCCTTTTTGTGTTTATTCTTTTACGTCATATCTACGCGCGCTTTTATTAATACTCCGTCCTCCTCGCTCTCCCTCATCTCCTTCAGGGCTATTTGAGCTACCGTTCGCTCCTTTGACGGCAGACTCACTTTCCCTGACTCTTTGTCTAGCCCTTTAATCTTTATTTTTCACAATGTAATTTTACACTTTACGAGTATAGTTTCCCAGATGTGTCCCCCCCCCCCCCTTATCGTTTCTCCCCATCGATCTTGACATTTACGTTTCGGTCCTTTCGACCGTTATTTTACCTAGTATCACATGTTTGTCGTCCACTTAACCTCATTCATAGCATGTAATGCTTCCTCGTCATTCCTTGAATTTATCTCTTTGGTCAATACATTACCTCTTCTTTGCCTATGTGTTGAGTATGTGTACCTTATTTAGTCTTTAGGCTAAGCTAAGCTAGGCCCATAATGTATAGCGCATTCGAATAGAACTTGCATTCACATGGCAGTGAATGTACGTTCAATCCATCGCCTCTTGTACCTTCATAACCTTAGTCCGGTTTAATGGGCCCAGCGCCAGGCTAATCGGTACACACTTCCACTGCGAACTACATCTTGTGAAAGGCCAGACGGCACAAATGGTAGGTAGAGCTTGGTCGCTATTCGAATGTATCGCTCTACATGTAACTACACCTAGTTTCATTCCCTAAAATGACATAAGAGGACCGCTTAGCCCACAAATACGTCCAACTGTATGTGTAAGTTGGTAATATGGTACTTATCGTTTGTTTTTTGTTTTTCATGTGTCGAGACAAAAAGATGGCTGGAGTTGGTTGTGAATAAAAGAAAAACAAACTGTTGTGGATTTGGTAAGGAGTTTTGTAAAAATTATCATCCTGGTGATAATTTCTTGCCGTAGCAAACTCATTTGGGCTTCGTTGTTAAAGGTAAGGCCTGTATCAATTATATTTTCGTGCCTTTTCTGCGAGTGTAATGACAAATATGAATAACGACATCAAGTGTGAAATCGAGTCGCCTACTAATAGTGATGCGTTGCATTTAGCCAACACCAGTGCTTCGACGAAACTTGATTGGTTGGAATTCGACCCCCTAGTTTCTACCTTGCCTATTCCGGCAGCACATAACTCAAACTTCCATAGTGGAAATGTTGGTAACATCGTGAACAAATGGAATGTCCGATATTCGGGGGAGGAAGGCACTTCCTCGGTATTTGAATTTACTACACGTATTGAAGAATTGTGTGCATGCTATGGTTTGGTTCCGGACAGTATTGTTCAATGCCTCCCTATGCTATTATGTGGGAACGCTTTAAAATGGTACCGTCTAGTCCAGTATCCCTTCAGTTCATGGGTTAGTTTCGTGAATGCTTTGAAAAGGAGATTCACGCCATCTGGCTTTGAGCATGCCTTAAATCATGAGATTTTCTCCCGTACCCAAGCTCTCGGGGTGAATATTGATGATTATGTCATAGCGATACGTATCTTAATATCTCGTCTTCCAGTTCCACTGCCTTCTAGGGAAACTATTAATACTGTTTATTGTAATTTACATCCCTCCTGTAAACAGTTTATTCGCCGGTCTTCAGTATTAGATACTGAAGATATTCTTATTCAAGGGCGTGAATTTGGAGCAACTGCCCGACTGTGTAATCGATATATCCCCCCTCCAGAGCCTTCTGAATGTATGTTTCCCGAATTAGCGTTCAAAATGAATGAATGAATGTAGTAATAAGATCGATATGCCTGCATGTGGGCAACGTGGCAATAATACTACTCCAGCTCGTTGGTCGACACGACACTGCAACAATAGAGGCAATACCTTCGCCTCTGTTAATTCACATAGAACTAATGTTCGCGTTAATGCTGTGAATCATGTCCAACGTAGTATCCCTCGTTCCCATAACCTTGATGTAAATGCCCCTCCTCATGTGAATGCTTCCACGTCCCCGGTTCGATGCTGGAACTGCTTAAAAGGGTCACATACCTACCGTGATTGTTTAGTAACGCTAAAAGGGAAGTTTTGCTTTGGGTGTGGTTTACAAGGAGTAACCAAACCAATCTGTCCTCGTTGCAATGCTACTAATCCCTTGGAAAACTAGTGAAGCTTTGTGATGACGAATCCTATTGTGAAGCTAAGAAGATTTGTTTCAGCAGACTACGCTTCGGTGACAACTGATTTTCCTTCCATCAGTAAGATAGGTTCAATGCAGGAAGGTATGTCATTACTTTTCAGGTAATTGACTAGGTCTTGGTGAAGCTCCAATCTGTGAGCAATGCAGGGGCGTACCGTGGAACTTGTAAGTAATGACTGCCTGCAGCAAGTACCTTCTTCTTCTCTTGAATATGCATTTCTCTTGTGACATGTTTTTCAGCTTATTTCTTCAAGTTTACGTGCGATGGCGCAAGATGGCATTGCTATCAATTTTAATTATCTACTTCTTTTCAGGTTATTCCTCCGAATAATATTTAAATAGATGACGTCTAGTCATTTTTCCTCGTCCCTAATTAATCTTTGTCGGAGTATCGTGGTAGTCGCCACTCAACTTTAAATCCCATTATTAGAATAAATTAATTTCGCTCTCAATTAATCGTTCTTTCTTGTTTTAGCTAATTATCGATATCTGCCCTCTGACATCCTACTTTGAGAGATTATGGAAGACAGCTTTTGATATACTTATATTTATTACATTTTGTAACTCTGTATCTTGGTAACTTTTGTATAATATTTGGCGAGGAAGCTAGGGTTTTTATTTTTATTTTACTAATTTATTTATCTGGTTTAAGTTAAGTTCTTATTATGAAATTTTCGTACCTTGATTTTTATATTTATCTTCATTGAAGTACATTCTTCTGAGTCCTCCCCGTCTTCCCCTACTTCTAGGCTCCCTCCCATCACATTTTCGTGATGTCCCCTTTTTTTATCCCTTCTCCCTTCCTTATGTTTAATCAAAATTTTTGTTCATCTATTTTGGTGGACGCAACAAAAATTTTGGGGGTGTGCGTGGGATTCTGAACCGTTTTTCTTTTCCACCTGTAGTCTTCCCTTTCTTTTTCTCTTTTCTTCGACGTGTCAATTATCGGAATTGTTCTCTTTTCTTCTTGGTTATTACTGGCCAGAATAGCCGAGCAGATCAGTGGACATTTCTATAATTGCTGATCAAGGTTCGTTATAGAGATTTCTTGCTATGCCGAATCGTGATTAGTGACACCTCTTACCTTTTTATCTTCTTTTTCGTCACCTGTGACAACCCCTTGTTACTCTCTAGGCAGTCTTCTGTTTTTTTGCTGTCCTGGTAGGACCTTTTTGTTTATGCACCCGCTCTCATTTTCGAGATGCCTTTCTTTTCTATCCGTTTTTCCCGTTCGTTTGTGTTTTTTTTTATAAAGGTGCGCGTAGAGGTGCGAATCTAGTTCATTTAATGTAATTCCGTGATGCCGGATTAATGCTGATACCATCAAGGTAGGTTACGTATTTTTGTCTTTGCTCATTGTATGGAATACTAGGGCGTTTCGCCTATTCTAGTATGTCCATGGAGTATCTGTTTCGTTCCCGTTATTCTTTGTCCCCATTTCGTCGTATCTTTTTGTGTAGGTATTTGGTCTGGTTTACTGAGTAACGTGTGTTCAACAGTAAGACCTATGCCATATCTCTTATCTTTTTGTTTGCCTCTTATCTTAGGATAGCGTTTTCATATGCAAGTCCATTAGTTTGGCTTAATCCCTTTCTGACGTAACTTATTTTGATGGGTATCTTTTATTTTGTGTTGCAATACCTTTCTCGTAATTATTTTTAATATCGGTTACTTGCCCCTTTGTGTGTTTATTCTTTTACGTCATATCTACGCGCGCTTTTATTAATACTCCGTCCTTCTCGCTCTCCCTCATCTCCTTCAGGGCTATTTGAGCTACCGTTCGCTCCTTTGACGGTAGACTCACTTTCCCCGACTCTTTGTCTAGCCCTTTTAATATTTATTTTTCACAATGTAATTTTACTATTTACGAGTATACTTTCCCAGATGTGTCCCCCCCCCCCCCCCCTTATCGTTTCTCCCTATTGATCTTGAAATTTACGTTTCGGTCCTTTCGACCGTTATTTTACCTAGTATCACATGTGTGTCGTCCACTTAACCTCATTCATAGCATGTAATGCTTCCTCGTCATTCCTTGATGTTATCTCTTTGGTCAATACATTACCTCTTTTTTGCCTATGTGTTGAGTATGTGTACCTTATTTAGTCTTTAGGCTAAGCTAAGCTAGGCCCATAATGTATAGCGCATTCGAATAGAACTTGCATTCGCATGGCAGTGAATGTACGTTCAATCCATCGCCTCTGATACCTTCATAACCTTAGTCCGGTATAATGGGCCCAGCGCCAGGCTAATCGGTACACACTTCCACTGCGAACTACATCTTGCGAAAGGCCAGACGGCACAAAATATCAGAATTTATAAAACATGGTGGCAAATAAAATGAAATTAATCTGACAGCTCACATCTATCACTTTCCTGAAATGTCTCAATGTTATAATACTTTTAGTTTTATGTATGTGTAATGAAAAAATCAAGTGTTTTACACAATTTCTACTGCGCATGGAGCATTTTGATCGCACGGTATATTATAATAATACAATTAGTAAAACTTCAATTAAATTTCATCCGGTTGTTTTCAAATTTGGTATGTGATTTAGTGTTACTAATCTTACTATGCAGTTTAAATTTCAACTCATTCTGTTAACAAATGTGGAGGTTGAAATATTAACCCCTAGTGTCTCTTAAGCTATGTATCTCATGTGCTGTGTTTAAAATGATTGTTATTCAGCGAAA
Source organism: Meconema thalassinum (assembly GCA_946902985.2). Taxonomy (NCBI): domain Eukaryota; kingdom Metazoa; phylum Arthropoda; class Insecta; order Orthoptera; family Tettigoniidae; genus Meconema; species Meconema thalassinum. The sequence goes on from OX336397.1 coordinate 126,367,066, forward strand.
GATGCAACCTTTTCAGTTCGGATTGTTAATTGTGCTTAATGCCATAATTTGAATAGATTAGCGTAAATCATCATCTTAAATTTGTCATGGCTAAAACATAACGGAGAAAAACACTGATAGTCAGTCTGAAAGACTAGACTTTATATCATTTTAAATGCTACAAATGCTGCGTAAACTCAAAGTCCGTTAGCAAAAAAAAAAAAAAGAAAGAAAAAGATTTTTTTAAATTTATAAAAAAAATTGAAAAAGCATGTGCAAACCAAGGTCATAGGAGGTAGTTGGCTGGATGAGGTCACGCTCACCGGAGCACGCGGGGAAAGGAGGAAGCTCAAGCAGTACTATGACGTCACTCACCTCAGTGCATTCTCGGTAGATTTCGTCCCGTCACCGTAACGTAACACCAGACCTCAGCGAGGTCGACATAATCATTTAGAATGATAAATAATTGACATGTCACAAACATCCGAGTTCTAGTAATCATATTCAACAAGCTCGGATTATATTCTAAAAACTATCCACAAATTTACTCCATACATTATCCGCTATACGCACAGCCATACAAAGTATATCCGCAGGTTTATACGCCGATATCCGCATCCGCGCTGGACTTTACTTATAGGATTGTAAGCCGCGCTTCGACCGGTTTAGGTATGATTATTATCTACGCAAGACAAATATGCCTAACATGATGTAGTTTCTAAAATGTTACTTATAAAGTCAGAGCCTTCCCTATAGAACAAAGCTTTGCCAGACCGTGTGGCGGGCGGAGTGTGACAAGTCTCCGCCAGTTGACTAGCATCTACCGTTACACAACAGCAGGTTGGGAATCACCGCATTGATTACATTCCCAGCTGACAGGATACCCTACTTCAGAGAACTAAGACTTTTGGTGGAGTACTGTAGACTATCTCGTATCCCGTGAACATGGTTAGGTTTTGAACAAAACATCGAGTTTTCCTAGTGGAAACTTATCTTCTCAAGAACCAGTCTTGTTGTAAATGTGTACGTTTCAGCGTCGTGCGATGCCTGGCTCCTTGAATAATTGGTTAGCGAGCTAGGCCTTGACCCGAAGGGTTCCATTCCCGGCCGGGCCATTAGGGATTTTAATCTCCTGGGGTTAATTCCCGTGGCCCGAGGACTAGGTGTATGTGACGTCATCATCATCACTACATCCTCATTGCGACGCGCTGGTCACCCACTGGCGTCAACTAGAAATACCTGCACTCGGCCTCTCAGGAAGTCACACGAAGAATAAAAGACCATCGTGCGATTTTTACTTGTTGGGAACCTCAATAAAGAGGTACTCTGAAGGCTCTCGATAACGAAATAACTGCACTTATAGACTACGAAATATCAGTGAGGATGAACTGCAGCGAGAGTTCCAAAACTTCCTACGATGGTCCCAGCTTTTTTTAGAAATTGAAGGACCGCATTTCCATCAACTACTCTGAAATTCATTTAAGTCAATATGTTTATGAAATACGTTGAAAAGTGTGAATGTGTTAAACTAGTTGGGCGCTACTCGGCTGCTAGCGCCAGGGCCTTGCTCGACGCGCCACTACATTGTGTCCCGCCGCCACACGGCACCTGCTCGTTCTATAGGGAAGGCTCTCACAGAGACCCTGCGGCTTCAACTCATTATTATTTCTAGAACGATAAGTGCGAATTTCACGCTATGTCTATACCTTTGAAATGCGCAACCCCGGCTCACTGATATACCGTATATATAAACATTATATAAATATTTTTTGCGGGTAGAGTTAAATAGTAATAATGTGATCGGGTTTTAATTTCTGCGCAGACAATCTATCGTTGCCTTTCCTGCCCCCGCCATACGATAGCGCCCAGAGCGGTCGCACCGTTTACGCCGCCCTAAGGCCACCCCTGTGCCTAGGCTATTTATCATCAGCAGGACGAAACTGCTAGCAATATCTTCACCGAGTTAGTGTCTTTTATGTAGGCTACATCGCGTAAAATATTAAGATCGGGAAATTTTGAGTGCATTGTAGGAGTATATATGAAGTACGGCACAGTACCATTTACAGACGTGAATGAATTTAATGGTGAAGATGATGCATTACCAGTGGCTGAGACCGGAACATGACTTTTACAGTTTCACTGAGATGGTAAATGATAATATTTGATTTTCATACCTTTTCGGGGGTTCCAGTCGACAATACCTATTGAAATTCCCGTCCATTTTGACCAATATAGCCTACTGGAAATATGTGCTAAATTAGGTAATTATGTGTGTTTCTTTCTTGTTGAATTTGAACTATGTTGGCTCACTCCAGCAGGGCGAGACATGACGAGATATGACGATGAATTGATGTCAGGACAGTGTGCCCAACATGTAAGATATAAAATACACCACCACTAGGAGAATATGGAGGCGTTAGGCTGTAACGATTGTCAAAACTATTGACCTGGAAGCGTTAGGCTGTAACGATTGTCAAAAACCATTGGATTGGATAAAACGAAGGTAGGAATGGTCGGGTGTACGTGCGGCTTTTGGCAGCGGGATACTAGTGGGGCAAGATTGACAAAAAAAAAAAAAAAACATTGATCTGGACGCGTCAGGCTGTAACCATGGATCTGGACGAGTTAGGTTGTACCATTGATCTGGGCGCGTTAGGCTGTAACCATTGTCGAAAACCATTGGATTGGACAAAACGAAGGTTGGAATGGTCGGGTGTAGGTGCGGTCCTTGGCCGCGGGAAACTAGCGGGGCACGGTTGCCAATAAACCATTCATCTGGACGCGTTAGTCTGTAACCGTGTAAAAAAAACATTGGATTGGACAAAACAAAGCTTAGAATGATCGGGGCGGCTAGTGGGGCACTGCTGACCCCAAAACCATTGGATTGAACGTGTTGGGTTTGGCTTCTTTTATTTTACAAAACCGCCTAACTTAAATCAGTACCGTATGCGTGGGGTTGGCAATACCGAAAATGGCCGACACAGCTGGAATTTTTACTATATGAGTCGTGTTAGAATTTGGGAAGGGGGGGGGGGGGGTTATACACAGCCGAGGAGTGAACTACATCATTCCCAGATCAATTTTCTTGTTTCGTTCCGCGTTCCGTTTTAATCTTTAACGAAACGCCAAATATTCTGTTTTTTGTTGTTGTTTTTTGGGGGGTTAATTTGATAATATATTAAATTTTTCACCAATTTTCAAATGTCCCGTTTCAGAATTGATTGTAATACTTAACTTGTTTTCCGATGGTACAGGTGCATGTTTGAAATAGAAAATTATTTCTATGTCTGTGTCAGATAAATGGGTAGGCCTACATGTTATAAGTTATATTTATTAGGGGCAACAAAATTAAGGATTAGGCTATCTTAGTCCTTGTGAAGTTAATACTCAGCATTTTCCCCTCCAATGCTTTTACGGAGAGAGTATTTTCTGTCATGAATATCAAATCGAGAGATGATAGAAACAGAAGCTCGATTAATTTGATAAAACAAGAATTGTTCACATATTACAATCATGACGAACAATGTAGTGAATTTTATCAGAAGGTACTTACAAATAAAAAATATCCCTGCAAAGGGTCGTTCAAATGAAAAGCATTTGTAAGTTGCTGGTGTCATAGGCCTATATGATTTGTCAGCAATATCTAGTTTTTAATTTTTTGTATTTGATTATATAAAAAAGAAATATTTTTTTTATTTTTTATTTGATTATATCCCGTGGGGGTTTGCCTGTTCCTCTATCGGGCTCGTCACAGGTGGCGGATAGGGGGGCTCGCCGGAATTGTCCGGAGGGTTTGAGGGAAATAAAATACCTCTCGCGGACCAAAAACAGGCCCCTTGCCAGGGTTATGGTGAAGCTACGTTAGGCCCAGCAAGCCAGTAGTGGATATGGAACTGCTTTTAAAACGGGAACAGGCATCGGAAAGGACAGATCTAATGGAAACAGACCTGGCTATGGAAATGGACTACGAATTGGAACTCTGAATATAACTACATTGACGGGAAGAGTGGAGGAGATTGTGGATATGATGGAGAGGAGAAAACTGGATGTACTCGGACTAGCAGAGACCAGATGGAGAGGGGAAGGAAGAAAATAACTAAGAAATGGCTTGCAGCTATACTGGATAGGAAATGAGGAGCGGAAGAGAAATGGAGTGGGAATGGTGGTGAGAGAAGGGCTGAGGGAGGAAGTAAAGAGGGTAACTGATATAATAATTAGATCCAGAATAACTGTGAAAGGTAGAAACCTGGACATTCTGCAAGTCTATGCACCACAGGTGGGATGCACAGAAGGCGAGAAGGACGAATTTGAAGAAGAGTTACAGAAGCAGTTAGTAGGGAGAAACCTGATAATCATGGGTGACCTAAATGCCCATGTCGGAACTGATAGAAGAGGTTTTGAGGAAGTGATTGGTGGTGAAGGATGGGGGAACAGGAATAAGGAAGGAGAGAGATTGTTGGAACTGTGCACGATAAATGGGCTAATGGTTGGAAACACATGGTACAAGAAGAGAGAGAGACATAAAATTACTTGGTACAGCAGGGATTTGACTAGGAAATCAGTGGTGGACTACATTCTATGCGGGAAGGAGACAAAGAAGAGTATCGCGGATATAAGGGTAATACCTTCAGAAGCCCTGGACAGTGACCACCGTCTGCTGGTCGCCAAGGTGAGAGGACTGAAGGAAAAGAGGAGAACTGAGAACCAATAAAGAAGAATAAGGACATGGAAGCTGAAGGAGGATGGAAATAAGGAGAAGTTCCAGATATTAGTGAGGAACGAATTACCGAAGGATGATCCGAGAACAGGTGAAGAAGATTGGAATAGGTTCAAGGACGTGTTGGTAGAAGCAGCGGAAGTCGTGTGTGGCAGAACTAGTGGAAAGAAAAGGTGGAAGGAAACACCATGGTGGAACCCCAGAACTAAGGAAGCAGTGAAAAAGAAAAATTAAGCATTCAGGAAATGGTTCCAACAGAGGACAGACAGAGCAAGAGAAGAATACCAAAAGCGGAAGAAAAAAGCAGGAGAGGCAGTGAAGGAAGAGAAAAAGAAATGGCTGGAGAAATGGACAGAAATGATGGAGGAGGACTGTGATGGCAGTAAGAAAGTGTTGTATGGAATGATAAAGGCGAAGAGAAGAGATACAGGGGAAAATGTCAGAATGGTGGACAGGAATGGAAAGGAGGTTGAAAATATGGAAGAAGTAAAGGTTATCTGGAGAGAATACTTCAGGGATCTCCTAAATCCAACTAAAACCAGCGTAGTGGACATTGTGGAGGAAGAAACAGACAGTGACCAAGACATTTCAGAGAAGGAATTGACATGGAAAGAAGTGGAGGAAGCATTAAAGAAGATGAAAGGGGGAAAGGCACCGGGAATAGACGAAGTGAGTGTGGAGATGGTGAGAGCAGCAGGGGTGAAAGGAACACAGTGGCTCTTTCGAGTAATGAAAGTGATATGGAGGGAGAAGGAAATACCAGAGGACTGGAAAAGAGGGATAATAATACCCATAATTAAAAAGGGAACTAGGAAGGAATGCAAGAACTACAGGGGAATTACACTCATGTGCCACTGCGCTTAAATATTTGAGAAGGTACTTGAGAGAAGAATTCGGACAGAAGTTGAAGATGGGCTGAGGGAAGAACAGTATGGATTCAGGCCAGGAAGGTCAACAGTTGACCTCATCTTTGCTGTAAGACAGCTACAAGGACACCATTATGAATATGGAAAATATCTGGTGATGACCTTCTTGGATATTGAGAAAGCATATGATAGTATTAATAGAAATAAGGTATGGGAAGCAATGAGAGCAAAAGCAGTGAACAAGGAGACAGTGGCAAGAGTGAAAGCAATGTACGAGGGAAGCAAAAGCTGTGTAAAGGTGGGAAGAGAGAGAACGGAATGGTTTCAACTGGAGAGTGGTCTGAAACAGGGAAGTGCCCTCTCACCCCTGTTATTTATAGTGGTGATGGATGAAATCATACGAAAAGTGGTAAATAGCATTGGGGAAAGGAAAATGAAGGCATTGTTGTTTGCTGATGACCTTCTGGTATGGGGAGAGGATGTGGAAGAAGTACAAGAGCAATTAGATGAGTGGGAGAAGGTAGTGTTATCATATGGGATGAAGTTCTCAGCACAAAAGTGTGAAGTGGTCATCACAACTAGAAGGAAGAACAGACTGGATATGGGCATAACACTTGGAGCAGGGGGATGAAACTACTATAGATCCTTCGCTTCCAAAGCCTCTCGGCCAACTGACAGGTTCACTGCCTGAGCACTCGCTGCGCTGCCGTAGCGCTGCTGTCCAACTCGATTGCTATTGGTTGAAGCTCATGAGGGGTGGATACGCCGGTTACATTTAAACATGTCGCTGGCAACTGGCTATCCTACTCATGATCGTGTGTGTTTGTGCTTTTGAGGCTTCCAACATGACATTCCTTCGTAGGATATTGCATTAATACGGTAGGTATTTATCTGTGAATGGCACACAGTAAACCTAATTGGAATCATGACACTATTGCAGGGAGATAATCAAAATATACAGGTGACGTTATTACGAATAGTTGCAGTCTTTGTTTCATTTAGGGCTTTTAGACATAGTGAACATCAGCCTCGTATACTGCTTGATTGTGTGTAATCTGCCTGATAATATGTGTAATTATGATGAGATAAAGACTAGGTTGGAAATTAAATGCTATATGAAGCTGTTCGTATGAGCAGACTCGGATGGGTCATGCAAAGAGAATGGGGGAGGAGAGATTACCTAAGAGGTTAATGAGCTCGGAGGTAGAGGATACGAGAAGCAGAGATAGACGTAGGAGGCTATGGTTAGTTAGTTTCAGTGTTTAACAATTTATTAAAGTGAGAGGGGTAGAAGCAGGGGATCATAGAGGTGACTTGTTTGCAAACAGAGGCTTGCAGACTGGACTATAAAAGGCTACAGACAGTATATAGCCTATATAACATTGCAGTGAATATAATGACTAGGCCTATCGGTTCCCCTTACTGTAAGTCAATCACAAAATTGAATTCAATGCATGTTGCATCAAGAAATGCTTCAATCGGTTTACTGATTGGTAGGCTATTTGTGTAACAAATGAATTAATCCACAAATTAATATTGTTCATTTGAGATTTTTTCTTGTTTTTTCTTTCTTCTATGGATGTTTTTGGATGTGCTATATAATATCACAGTAAGAGGGGGGTATACACAGAGATCTTACTGCTTAGGCCTACTGTGCTTGGGGTAAATTGTGAACTTCCGAGATGGTGGATTTGTTCTGATGTAAGTTACTGGCTAGTGGCATTCTTCACTTCAAATAACATCTAATATTAGTTCCAGTTTATATATTTCTTCTAAATGCACTTTTGTGCATTCATTAAAGCAGCATTATCCTAATATCAAGGCTACAGTGGCATTCACCCAGGGGGTGAAACCTGTTACACACATCCAGGCCAATTAGGAAAGTAATAATGTTGTATTATTAGTATTAATAACAATGGAATTAATGAGATCGGGTATCTTAGTTTATCCACACTGCACTTGTCCCCTCCTACTATGAGCAGCAAAAGTTCTATATGTGCATGCTTAACATTGTAACCCGGAGAGTAGCTGTTTACTGTCCTTGTCACAAGTTGCTGCTTCAACATCTTTATTATGAGATGTATGTGTAACGACTATTTAGGTACACAATGTAATTTGTTGTAAGGAATTCACCTTCTGTGGTCTCGGGGTATAGATGTGCCGTGCGAGCCATAGAGTAGCAGCGCTGCACAGTCAATTGGCTACACCTGTTCATATTGAAACTTCATATCCCGAGGTCCTGGCTCTGCCAAGACGTTTAATTTTAGTCTGAGGGTTAAAACGGGATACACTCAGCCTCGTGAGGCAGAGCTGAGGAGAGATGTGTTCAAAGTCTCATCTCAACCATCCTAGAAATGGTTTTCTGTGGTTTCCCTCTTATACCTCAGGCAAATGTTAGGATATTTCCTAAATTAAGGTCACAGCTGCCTCCTTCCAAATTCTAGTCTCCATTACAAATACACACACACCTACAGCCATCACAATGTCATGGGTAATCAGACATATCCCATATACACTTTCCAAGTACCATAAAGCCACATGACCCCGATGTCGCAAAGCCCCTACAACATTATTAGGATTTTAATTGTATTTTTCTCTTACAGATTCGCAATATGCGTGATGACAATTATCTACTGGGACAATGACCTGATGAAATTAAATATTACTCTTTTCATGAAAATGTTATGTGGATTTTATATCTGTAAAAACTAAGAAAGAAGAATATAATATGAACATATAAACATACTTATTTTTGTCCTCATTTTTTCCTTCAGAATTCTGTTTCCTTCCAGTATCGTATCTCATTCAACAGCGGTTAATAAGTTCATATTTTATAAGGTATGCATGGTTTGTATTGGTTTATTACATTCTTCTTAGTTTGCTGTGCTCCCACAACACTGGTGGCAACTAAACCTTTCTTCTACCTGTCTGATATTATAACTTTTAGTACTGTGTAGTAAGTGAATGACTGTCTAGTGTTACAAGGCCATGGGTTCAAAGGCCGAACTCAGCTGAGACTTATGGAAGGAAATCCCGAAGACACCAGTTCATCTCGCATGACATCCTCTGCAAAAGTAACCTTTAAGCACTGCCATTAAAAAATTATAAACTATAAAAGAAATGTTAATGATAGAAAAACTATCATGAATAAAACATATAATACTAGAAAAATTAAGAGAGGGAACATGGGGAGAAAAGTTGGGGAGTACTACGCAACTGCCGTGGTACAGGTTTCAAATAATAATAATAATAAAGGATATCCTGCTTCCTATTCTCCCCCCTGTCCCTGTATCCCTCTCTTTGTAACTACATGTAGTAATATTATTATTTATGTCAATAAAATGTATTTATTCACTGTTCCTATGTTCTGTTTTACGTAAGATCAGATATCAAAACTGGTATTTTCTACTATATTAATAGTAATAATCCATTATTATGAGCCTTTGTTTTGATATCTGCTCTTAAATAGAACAAAAGGAACAGGAATAAATAAAATACGCCGACATAAATCATATTACTACGTGTAAATACAAAGGGAGCGGTACAGGGGGGCGGGGGGAGCGGGGTACCAGTACGCGATTAAATAAAATTCAAATCGCCCGCGCTTAAAATGTAGTACGCTGCCTCACCGCCAGATAGCAGGCTAGGCTGGTGGATGACGTAGGCCTAACCCTGACGGTTGTAATCGGAATCAAATTTTAAGCCTGAGTAACCTTTCTCCCCTATATTCTTTGACTTGGAGGACAGCAGTTGCAGAAGTAGAATGCTTCAAGTACTTGGGAAGCATAATTGAAGAAAAGGGAGGCAATAGGATGGAAATAAATGAAAGGGGAAGGTGCGCAGATGGATTTTTCAAGAGTGTTAGGGGGATGATATGGAATAAAGATGTACCACAAAAATGTAAAGGAATCATCTGCAAGACCTACTTTGTGCCAATTTTGACATATGGTTCAGAAACATGGGTGATGAAGGAAAGGGACAAGAAAAAATACGAGCAGTGGAGACTAAGTTCCAGAGGAGTAGGGTAGGAGTGACAAGAATGGACAGAGTAAGGAATGAGAGAGTCAGAGAGATGGTAAGAGAGGAACCATTGCAAAATAGAATAGAGCTATCTAGGCTACAGTGGTATGGACATGTGAGGAGGATACAAGAAGAGAGGATACCGAAGAAGATGTTTGGAATGGAAATGAAGGGGAAGACCAAGGGACAGATGGACAAAAGGAGTTAAGAAGAGTGTGGAGGAAAGAGGAGTGTGCTGGGACACAGTGAATGACGAGAGATGGTGGATGGACAGGAAACGATGGAGAGGCTTATGTTCCAAGCAGACCCTACCAGCGGTCGGAAACTGCTCAAGATGTTGATGATGATGTATTTGATGTATTTTATTTAATACATTTGTGTATTATTTATTAGAACATTTAACAACCTTGATAAAAAGAAGCAATTGTTTGTGACGTGTGTTCCGTTTTTCCTTTCTTGAAATCTGGCAACCCTATCTTCCAGTCCCTTCCTTTCAATGCTGGATCTATGAGGGAGATCTCGAGTGTTTGGTTTGAAGTGGGTCTCTTGTAACACGAGGTGGAAGTATTGTCTTGTATTTTCTGAAACTCTTTGTATCCAGTCAGGGGGATGAAACTTCTATAGATCCTTCGCTTCCAAGGCCTCTCTGCCAACTGACAGGTTCACTGCCTGAGCACTCGCTGCGCTGCAATAGCGCTGCGGTCCAACTCGATTGCTATTGGTTGAAGCTCATGCGGGGTGGATACGCCGGTTACATTTAAACATGTCTCTGGCAACTGGCTATCCTACTCATGATCGTGTGTGTTTGTGCTTTTGAGGCTTCCAACATGACATTCCTTCGTAGGATATTGCATTAATACGGTAGGTATTTATTTCAATAGTTACTTCGCAGTTTTGCTGCCAGGATATGATTTTAATATCTACCCATTATGATAGTGTTTCTGTTTACGAATTGTGGGCTTTATTGTGATTACTTCGTTCAGAGTAGTATTCTCAATTCAAAATGATTTTAGCTAGATGGCATATTAGAATGATTTTGTGAAGTATTGTGAACTATATGAATGGCTTGACATAGCCTAACCCTACTTTATTGAAACAGAGCTAGGCCTACAGTATGTGCAGAATGGTTGTGAACTGGTTACCTTATTGTGTTTCTTTTCTCTTCTCAGGTAATGAGGCACTTCAAGGAAAGCAGATTATATACTACATTTGTCCAATAGCCTATAGACAGGAGTTGCCTGATTCTGTTGTCCGAACAGTTGTATACTAATCCTATTTCAGCAAAGGTAAGTTACCATATTGATGAAACTTTGATCTATTAAGTTTACACCAGTACCGGTATAGGGTAGGCCCAGGTGTTATGTAGGTTTTGATTAGCAATACACTTAGTTCATACCCCCCTCTGATAAATTCATATAGCCTATTGCACCCTGGCATACTGTTAGATGTGTGAGAAAGTCACTTGAGGAACTGGAATGTGCTCTACTTCTTTTGATGTGCATGCCACGTGTCCTTATCTGTGAATGGCACACAGTAAACCTAATTGGAATCATGACACTATTGCAGGGAGATAATCAAAATATACAGGTGACGTTATTAGGAATAGTTGCAGTCTTTGCTTCATTTAGGGCTTTTAGACATAGTGAACATCAGCCTCGTATACTGCTTGATTGTGTGTAATCTGCCTGATAATATGTGTAATTATGATGAGATAAAGACTAGGTTGGAAATGAAATGCTATATGAAGCTGTTCGTATGAGCAGACTCGGATGGGTCATGCAAAGAGAATGGGGGAGAGAGATTACCTAAGAGGTTAATGAGCTCGGAGGTAGAGGATACGAGAAGCAGAGATAGACGTAGGAGGCTATAGTTAGTTAGTTTCAGTGTTTAACGATTTATTAAAGTGAGAGGTGTAGAAGCAGGGGATCATAGAGGTGACTTGTTTGCAAACAGAGGCTTGCAGACTGGACTATAAAAGGCTACATGTACAGTATATAGCCTATATAACATTGCAGTGAATATAATGACTAGGCCTATTGGTTCCCCTTAAGTCAATCACAAAATTGAATTCAATGCATATTGCATCAAGAAATGCTTCAATCGGTTTACTGATTGGTAGGCTATTTGTGTAACAAATGAATTAATCCACAAATTAATATTGTTCATTTGAGATTTTTTCTTTTTTTTTCTTTCTTCTATGGATGTTTGTGGATGGGCTATATAATATCACAGTAAGAGGGGGGCATACACTGTGCTTGGGGTAAATTGTGAACTTCCGAGATGGTGGATTTGTTCTGATGTAAGTTACTGGCTAGTGGCATTCTCCACTTCAAATAACATCTAATATTAGTTCCAGTTTATATATTTATTCTAAATGCACTTTTGTGCATTCATTAAAGCAGCATTATCCTAATATCACCGGGTGAGTTAGCCGTGGTGGTTACGGCATGACTGATGGCAGTCGCTCACATCCGGGAGGCGAGGAGGTTCGAATCCCCCCGCCGGCAACCTTGAAGATGGTCTTCTGTGGTTTCCCATCTTCCTTCCATACTGTCCTTGTCACAAGTTGTTGCTTCAACATCTTTATTATGAGATGTATGTGTAACGACTATTTAGGTACACAATGTAATTTGTTGTAAGGAATTCACCTTCTGTGGTCTCGGGGTATAGATGTGCCGTGCGAGCCATAGAGTAGCTGCGCTGCACAGTCAATTGGCTACACCTGTTCATATTGAAACTTCATATCCCGAGGTCCTGGCTCCATTACAAATACACACACCTACTGCCATCACAATGTCATGGGTAATCAGACATATCCCATATACACTTTCCAAGTACCATAAAGCCACATGACCACGATATCGCAAAGCCCCTACAACATTATTAGGATTTTAATTGTATTTTTCTCTTACAGATTTGCAATATGCGTGGCTCTACCATGTGATGACAATTATCTACTGGGACAATGACCTGATGAAATTAAATATTACTCTTTTCATGAAAATGTTCTGTGGATTTTATTATCTGTAAAAACTAAGAAAGAAGAATATAATATGAACATATAAACACTTATTTTTGTCCTCATTTTTTCCTTCAGAATTCTGTTTCCTTCCAGTATCGTATCTCATTCAACAGCGGTTAATAAGTTCATATATTATAGGGTGTGCATGGTTTGTATTGGTTTATTACATTCTTCTTAGATTACTGTGATCCCACAACATTGGTGGCAACTAAACCTCTCTTCTACCTGTCTGATATTATAACTTATAGTACTGTGTAGTAGGTGAATGACTTTCTAGTGTTACAAGGCCATGGGTTCAATGGCCGAACTCAGCTGAGACTTATGGAAGGAAATCCCAAGGTCACCAGTTCATCTCGCATGACATCCTCTGCAAAAGTAACCTTTAAGCACTGCCATTAAAAAAATATAAACTATAAAAGAAATGTTAATGATAGAAAAACTATCATGAATAAAACATATAATACTAGAAAAATTAAGAGAGGGAACATGGGGAGAAAAGTTGGGGAGTACTACGCAACTGCCGTGGTACAGGTTTCAAATAATAATAATAATAAAGGATATCCTGCTTCCTATTCTCCCCCCTGTCCCTGTATCCCTCTCTTTGTAACTACATGTAGTAATATTATTATTTATGTCAATAAAATGTATTTATTCACTGTTCCTATGTTCTGTTTTACGTAAGATCAGATATCAAAACTGGTATTTTCTACTATATTAATAGTAATAATCCATTATTATGAGCCTTTGTTTTGATATCTGCTCTTAAATAGAACAAAAGGAACAGGAATAAATAAAATACGCCGACATAAATCATATTACTACGTGTAAATACAAAGGGAGCGGTACAGGGGGGCGGGGGGAGCGGGGTACCAGTACGCGATTAAATAAAATTCAAATCGCCCGCGCTTAAAATGTAGTACGCTGCCTCACCGCCAGATAGCAGGCTAGGCTGGTGGATGACGTAGGCCTAACCCTGACGGTTGTAATCGGAATCAAATTTTAAGCCTGAGTAACCTTTCTCCCCTATATTCTTTGACTTGGAGGACAGCAGTTGCAGAAGTAGAATGCTTCAAGTACTTGGGAAGCATAATTGAAGAAAAGGGAGGCAATAGGATGGAAATAAATGAAAGGGGAAGGTGCGCAGATGGATTTTTCAAGAGTGTTAGGGGGATGATATGGAATAAAGATGTACCACAAAAATGTAAAGGAATCATCTGCAAGACCTACTTTGTGCCAATTTTGACATATGGTTCAGAAACATGGGTGATGAAGGAAAGGGACAAGAAAAAATACGAGCAGTGGAGACTAAGTTCCAGAGGAGTAGGGTAGGAGTGACAAGAATGGACAGAGTAAGGAATGAGAGAGTCAGAGAGATGGTAAGAGAGGAACCATTGCAAAATAGAATAGAGCTATCTAGGCTACAGTGGTATGGACATGTGAGGAGGATACAAGAAGAGAGGATACCGAAGAAGATGTTTGGAATGGAAATGAAGGGGAAGACCAAGGGACAGATGGACAAAAGGAGTTAAGAAGAGTGTGGAGGAAAGAGGAGTGTGCTGGGACACAGTGAATGACGAGAGATGGTGGATGGACAGGAAACGATGGAGAGGCTTATGTTCCAAGCAGACCCTACCAGCGGTCGGAAACTGCTCAAGATGTTGATGATGATGTATTTGATGTATTTTATTTAATACATTTGTGTATTATTTATTAGAACATTTAACAACCTTGATAAAAAGAAGCAATTGTTTGTGACGTGTGTTCCGTTTTTCCTTTCTTGAAATCTGGCAACCCTATCTTCCAGTCCCTTCCTTTCAATGCTGGATCTATGAGGGAGATCTCGAGTGTTTGGTTTGAAGTGGGTCTCTTGTAACACGAGGTGGAAGTATTGTCTTGTATTTTCTGAAACTCTTTGTATCCAGTCAGGGGGATGAAACTTCTATAGATCCTTCGCTTCCAAGGCCTCTCTGCCAACTGACAGGTTCACTGCCTGAGCACTCGCTGCGCTGCAATAGCGCTGCGGTCCAACTCGATTGCTATTGGTTGAAGCTCATGCGGGGTGGATACGCCGGTTACATTTAAACATGTCTCTGGCAACTGGCTATCCTACTCATGATCGTGTGTGTTTGTGCTTTTGAGGCTTCCAACATGACATTCCTTCGTAGGATATTGCATTAATACGGTAGGTATTTATTTCAATAGTTACTTCGCAGTTTTGCTGCCAGGATATGATTTTAATATCTACCCATTATGATAGTGTTTCTGTTTACGAATTGTGGGCTTTATTGTGATTACTTCGTTCAGAGTAGTATTCTCAATTCAAAATGATTTTAGCTAGATGGCATATTAGAATGATTTTGTGAAGTATTGTGAACTATATGAATGGCTTGACATAGCCTAACCCTACTTTATTGAAACAGAGCTAGGCCTACAGTATGTGCAGAATGGTTGTGAACTGGTTACCTTATTGTGTTTCTTTTCTCTTCTCAGGTAATGAGGCACTTCAAGGAAAGCAGATTATATACTACATTTGTCCAATAGCCTATAGACAGGAGTTGCCTGATTCTGTTGTCCGAACAGTTGTATACTAATCCTATTTCAGCAAAGGTAAGTTACCATATTGATGAAACTTTGATCTATTAAGTTTACACCAGTACCGGTATAGGGTAGGCCCAGGTGTTATGTAGGTTTTGATTAGCAATACACTTAGTTCATACCCCCCTCTGATAAATTCATATAGCCTATTGCACCCTGGCATACTGTTAGATGTGTGAGAAAGTCACTTGAGGAACTGGAATGTGCTCTACTTCTTTTGATGTGCATGCCACGTGTCCTTATCTGTGAATGGCACACAGTAAACCTAATTGGAATCATGACACTATTGCAGGGAGATAATCAAAATATACAGGTGACGTTATTAGGAATAGTTGCAGTCTTTGCTTCATTTAGGGCTTTTAGACATAGTGAACATCAGCCTCGTATACTGCTTGATTGTGTGTAATCTGCCTGATAATATGTGTAATTATGATGAGATAAAGACTAGGTTGGAAATGAAATGCTATATGAAGCTGTTCGTATGAGCAGACTCGGATGGGTCATGCAAAGAGAATGGGGGAGAGAGATTACCTAAGAGGTTAATGAGCTCGGAGGTAGAGGATACGAGAAGCAGAGATAGACGTAGGAGGCTATAGTTAGTTAGTTTCAGTGTTTAACGATTTATTAAAGTGAGAGGTGTAGAAGCAGGGGATCATAGAGGTGACTTGTTTGCAAACAGAGGCTTGCAGACTGGACTATAAAAGGCTACATGTACAGTATATAGCCTATATAACATTGCAGTGAATATAATGACTAGGCCTATTGGTTCCCCTTAAGTCAATCACAAAATTGAATTCAATGCATATTGCATCAAGAAATGCTTCAATCGGTTTACTGATTGGTAGGCTATTTGTGTAACAAATGAATTAATCCACAAATTAATATTGTTCATTTGAGATTTTTTCTTTTTTTTTCTTTCTTCTATGGATGTTTGTGGATGGGCTATATAATATCACAGTAAGAGGGGGGCATACACTGTGCTTGGGGTAAATTGTGAACTTCCGAGATGGTGGATTTGTTCTGATGTAAGTTACTGGCTAGTGGCATTCTCCACTTCAAATAACATCTAATATTAGTTCCAGTTTATATATTTATTCTAAATGCACTTTTGTGCATTCATTAAAGCAGCATTATCCTAATATCACCGGGTGAGTTAGCCGTGGTGGTTACGGCATGACTGATGGCAGTCGCTCACATCCGGGAGGCGAGGAGGTTCGAATCCCCCCGCCGGCAACCTTGAAGATGGTCTTCTGTGGTTTCCCATCTTCCTTCCATACTGTCCTTGTCACAAGTTGTTGCTTCAACATCTTTATTATGAGATGTATGTGTAACGACTATTTAGGTACACAATGTAATTTGTTGTAAGGAATTCACCTTCTGTGGTCTCGGGGTATAGATGTGCCGTGCGAGCCATAGAGTAGCTGCGCTGCACAGTCAATTGGCTACACCTGTTCATATTGAAACTTCATATCCCGAGGTCCTGGCTCCATTACAAATACACACACCTACTGCCATCACAATGTCATGGGTAATCAGACATATCCCATATACACTTTCCAAGTACCATAAAGCCACATGACCACGATATCGCAAAGCCCCTACAACATTATTAGGATTTTAATTGTATTTTTCTCTTACAGATTTGCAATATGCGTGGCTCTACCATGTGATGACAATTATCTACTGGGACAATGACCTGATGAAATTAAATATTACTCTTTTCATGAAAATGTTCTGTGGATTTTATTATCTGTAAAAACTAAGAAAGAAGAATATAATATGAACATATAAACACTTATTTTTGTCCTCATTTTTTCCTTCAGAATTCTGTTTCCTTCCAGTATCGTATCTCATTCAACAGCGGTTAATAAGTTCATATATTATAGGGTGTGCATGGTTTGTATTGGTTTATTACATTCTTCTTAGATTACTGTGATCCCACAACATTGGTGGCAACTAAACCTCTCTTCTACCTGTCTGATATTATAACTTATAGTACTGTGTAGTAGGTGAATGACTTTCTAGTGTTACAAGGCCATGGGTTCAATGGCCGAACTCAGCTGAGACTTATGGAAGGAAATCCCAAGGTCACCAGTTCATCTCGCATGACATCCTCTGCAAAAGTAACCTTTAAGCACTGCCATTAAAAAAATATAAACTATAAAAGAAATGTTAATGATAGAAAAACTATCATGAATAAAACATATAATACTAGAAAAATTAAGAGAGGGGACATGGGGAGTAAAGTGGGGGGAGTACTACGCAACTGCCGTGGTACAGGTTTCAAATAATAATAATAATAATAAAGGATATCCTGCGTCCTATCCTTCCCCCTAACCCTGTATCCCTCTCTTGTAACTACACGTAGTAATATGATTTATGTCAATAAAATGTATTTATTCACTGTTCCTATTGTTCTGTTTTACGCAAGGTCAGATATCAAAACTAAAGATTTCAGGCTGGTATTTCTACTATATTAATAGTAATAATCCATTATTATGAGCCTTTGTTTTGATATCTGCTCTTAAATAAAATAGAACAAAAGGATCAGGAATAAATAAAATACGCCGACATATATCATATTACTACGTGTAAATACAAAGGGAGCGGTACAGGGTCAGGGGGGGGGGGGGGGTAAGCGGTGGTACCAGTACGCGATTAAATAAAATTAAAATCGCCCGCGCTTAAATTTTAGTACACTGCCTCACCGCTACCGCTAAGTAGCAGGCTAGGCTGGTTGATGACGTAATCCTGACGGTTGTAGTTGGAATCAAATTTTAAGCCTGAGTAACCTTTCTCCCCTATATTCTTTGTATCCAGTTGCTGCCAATTTCTTAGTACTTGTGGTGTAACTTGAGTTTACTTTCTCGTTGATAAGTTTGTGAAGTATTTTAGCGTAATATATTCTACCCGTCCCATCATATTGTGCTCAGGTTTGTGACTATGCTGCTTAGGAACAAAGAAACCAATAAAGGACTTGGCATCAGTAATTCCTCATTCTATTGCAAAGATAGACGTTAATATCTTACTTTATATTATGCCCTAACTTATATCTTATAAAGTTAGCGCCATGGTCGAATAAGTTTTACTGTTAAACTCTTCTTCTCACTGTGCACTTGGGGTGTTATATTCTTTTTACCAGTAGCCTAACTTGCAATCTAGGTTCTGAAATTACCTTATTTGATGTGTTATATATGATAATTATTTGGCGTAATGGTATTAGTACGGCCTCATATAATTCTGATGCGCGCTGTGTGTGTTCCAGTTTGCTGAACAATATGGAGCAACAACCACTCATTAAGAGTGAGCCAGAATGGCAGTCTGATACCGGTACAGATGATTTCCCGAATAGTGTAAGTTGTATTTATAACGTATATCGTATAACAAGCAATGTTATTGATGTGCATGACAAGCAAGGTTTAGGGACTTAATGCCTGCTACCAAATAGTAGGCTAACCAGGAAGTTTAAATAATATCTTATTGTAACACGTAGGTAACTTAGTACAGGGGAAGTCCACACTACACGCTGTGCTAACAGAATCAAATTTATTGGTAATGCAGCTTCACTCTGTTAGAACCTTGGACCCTATTGTAGGAGCGGTAACCTTCTCGCTTGCTGGGTCCTAGGTTGCAGGTTCGTATCCTGGCGCAGTCAGCTGGCATTTGAGGGTGCAGAAATGCGAGGGAGCCGTGTCAGTAGATTTACTGGCACGTTAAAGATCCCATTCGGGGCAAAATTCCGGCACCTCGGCGTCTCTAAAAGCCAGAGTAGTTAAAAGGGACATAAAACCAATAACATTATTATTATTATTATTCCTATTGTAGGTCAAGTCCACACCACTTGCCATGTTAAAAGTAGCTACTTTGTAGGCAATGCACATTTGACCCTATTGTAGGAGAAGTCTACACAACATTCTGTGCTAACAGTTGCTAATTTATTGGTAATGCAAGTTTACTCTGTGGTGTATTCCTTTGAATACACGTTCAGTCAGAGTTTGCTCTCGCTGCTCTTTGCTTTTTTTTCCTCATTAATCTATTTTATTTAATTTCTTTCTTCGCAGACACCAACAGTGATCCCTTTGTATTTTTTTTTTCTTTCAGCAGGTATTTATTGTGTCTTTAAGTCTGTTCTAGATGTGCATCTTCTATGGAATTTACTCTAGCGGCATCTCGCAGCAAACCGCCGAAGTTCTTCAATCTCTCTGAGCTCAAGAGGACTTCCTCACCAATCCACCTGGTGTCATCCTTGTCACCAGCTAACATCTCCTTGATGACACCGCTCCATGAAGAATAATACTTTTTGTATAAGAATTTCATTTTTCTCATTTTGCACATTCTGTCATAAACTCTTTCTCCTTGCCTACCTACCTCTGTCGTGTGCGGAATTGCTCGTCCTCACTTCTAGTCCAGTCGGCAAGTGTACAGTTAGGCGCTCCCACAATGGGCCAGTTTCCTATCTTCATGAGACATTTTTAAAATAGACGCCATATCTGTGTTCTAAAACTAACGGCTACAAGGAACCATCGCCTTCTCAACATGAAAAAGTTAAGCACAAAGCTTCAATGATTTTAAACACCTTTTAACGTTTTTAATCAATGCTTTTAACTAAATTTTATAGACAGTGAGGGGAATTACGCAATATTGTGCAATAACCGTCTTCGTGGGATTATCGTTGTCATGCTTTAGCGAACCAAGCTTGCTCTAAAACATGCAATTTAGTACTTATTGTACAAAATAAAAGGGAAACCTTCCCTACATCGTGGGATTTCTGCTAATACCCATAGCTGTCTATAAACTTAACTTTTTCCACCGTGGGATTCTTACCACTTCATTTAACTGTCCACTGTTTTGGAACTTTCCACTTAAAATATACCTCAAATCGCAAAAAATTATACTCAATATCGTCAAATTGCTGAAATCTCAAATTATCCAGAACTATTAACTGCAATCCACAAACTTTTCAATGCAATCAACTTATTCAAGTCAAATTCAACTTAGTGTTCCCCGTAAACTGCAATAACTTTGAACTTTCAGTGCTACAATAGTGAAATATTACTGTCTATCAACAAACGTTGGTGCAAAACAGTGTCCGTTCAACTATCTACCGCGCCGCGTTTGATTGAGAGCAATAAATTCTGGCCAGGACTTTATCCTAATGTTCCTATCTCCATTTCCTAAAATACCTTTTACTAACAAACCTAAGCTAATCTACAAGCTAGTTACTATATGAGGCGTCGCCCAAATTTTTGGTGACCTCCCATTTTTCTCCATGTATCACTTATCACTCTGTTTCAATATCAGTAGTTATAGAAACTACTTATTAATCTTCTTTTCTTATCCTCCTTGTTCAGGAATCTTTGACGTTCTAATTGTTAAACTTTTGTATTTAGTTTATTTTGATCCAGGCCTCGCTAAGGCGACCTGACCTTTTTTTGTAATATAACATTTGTAAACTTCTGTTTAAAATAGCGGTAACTTCCGCTTGCAATTCTCCTTTTTCCTCTTGCAACGATCAGGAATTTAATCTATTTATTTATAGCCTGTTGGCTTGCCAGAAGTGCATTCAAATAGTGCTTGTATCCTACTTAACTAAGTCATCAGAGTTGTAATTACTTTACAATTGGCATTACACACCTAAACTTTCTTAATTGGAAGCACACTTTTAAAATCCTTGTGAGATTTTGGTGCTCGTAACAGGTTCCAAACCTCGAAACTGTTAATTGTTAAGGGTAAACTTTACTCATCTAGAAGTCTGAGACTTCAAAAGTTTGTTAAAGCAAACAAGATTGCTCTTAACTTAAGATTAGATTTTAAATTTAATATTTGTTAAATTCTCCCAATTCTATAGATTGTTAAATAAATTTGTTATCATATTTCTTTTATCTTTCTCGTTAGAATCACGGCTAGGCAGGACTTTATCTTCCCTGATTCTTCCCCTAAGCTTAAATTCTATGTACAAAAAAGGTAATTTCTGCATCAATAAAACCTTTACCACTTGTTGTGTTTAAAGCAAAATTCAAAATAACATTTTCAAAGTTTCTCTTAGCTGTCACAGATAATTCTAGCAAATCATTAAGGCAGATACAGCTTGCTCCGCCAGCTTCCTATTTGTAGAGATTTTCTCTCTGACTTATGTTTTGCTTTCAAAATTTCGGTTTTGTCTAGGTTAAGTCTGAGATCTTCCTCTGTTCTAAGCCTTTAGTCGGCATCCTGCTGGGTAAAAGGTTACCCTACCTTAAGTGCAACAATTGGTATTCTTATAGGATTTTCACAAAAAGAAGTAAAAATATTGCTAAAAGCACTAAAGTTGCTTTATCTCTTCCCACTCTGGGAGCATTCGGTTGTTTTGCCAGAGATCCAACAATGCCCAGAAATAAAAATATTACGGCAAATTCAAATCTTTCCAGCATTTTTGAATGCGTAATAAAATCTAACCCTTTTGAAGGGAAAGTTAGTAAATCCTTTCCTTTTGGCTTACTTTGTCTTTCCAGAGTATCACCTTTCCCCATAGTACCCAAATCTCAGCTTGGGAGGGAAAGAGCACATTGTTATACCTCGCAGGTAACCGTAGCCCTGGCTGCTCTTTCCGCTAACGGTCTCCGAGCCCCCTCTTATTTTAGCTACCAACGGGCTCTGCTCAGCGTAACTTGTTGTCAAATCATTACTCTAGTGATGTTCTATTGGATTCTCTTCCTCTTTACCAAAAAATGGTTCCTACTCCTAAACTTACTTCATTTCTTCCGCATCATCTTCCCTCAGGTGGTGTTAATATTCAGTAATAACTAGGGTTCGGAAGTTTAAGACCTAAAGAAGTTCAAAATATGCCCTAAAAACTAGCTAAATATGACCTAAAAACTATGAAACTTTACATGATTTTTTGGGATAGGTAGAGTATCACTATCATCCAGTCAACGCCTTAAGTGCCGAAACGTGATCAGCGATAATACACCAGACACATTTAATCGTACAAACTGACAGAGCTACAGTACATTAAAATTTTCAACATTCATTCAGTATCACACTACACTATTCCTAAATCCTGTGTTTGAAAGTCGATGCAGATAACACGTACGTTGTTAACGACGCCTCAATTTAAACAAAATTGCTGAAATTATAACCAAATATGACATTATGTCACTTAAATATGACCAAAACAATAAAAAATAAGGCCATAATATGCATTTATAGGCAACATCAAACTGCTTTAAACGTGGTCAGGAACCCGTCATTCAAATTTATTTTTCAGATTTCGGGTAAAATGAGTTCAGGAAAAATATGACTTTTCCTTAACATCCGAACCTTAGTAATAACCTTCTCTGTTGGCACCATGGACCGTATTGTATGTGAAGTCCACACCACAAGCTGTGTTTATACCAGATAATTTATAGGCAATGCAAGTTTACTCTTTTGGCACCCTGGTCCCTATTGTAGTTGTAGTCCACACCATATGCTGTGCTCACAGTAGCTAATTTATTGGCAATGCAGGTTTACTCTGCTGGCACCCTGGGCGCAATTGTAAGTGAAGTACACCACACGCTGTGCTAACAGAAGATAATTTAATAGCAATGCACGTGTAGTATGTTGGTACCCTGGACGCAATTGTAGGTGAAGTCCTCACTACGCGCTGTGCTAACAGTAGATAATTCATTGGCAATGCAGGTTTACTCTGTTGGCATCTTGGACCCTATTGCAGGTCAATTCCTCACCACACGCTGTGTCAACAGTTACTAATTTATTGATAATGCAGGTTTACTCTGCTGGCAACCTGGATCCTATTGTAGGACAAGTCCACACTACATGCTGTGTTAACAGTACCTTATTTGTTGGTAATGCAGGTTCACTCTGCTGGCATCCTGGTTCCTATTGTAGGACAATTCCACACCACTCTGCAAGTTTACACATATTTGTGAACTAAGTCATTTCTTTGCAGGACGATTCAGATCATCACACGGATATTAAAATCGAGGAATCTTCTATTCCGGAGATCGTTCCATGCAAAAAAAACAGAAACACCATGTTCAGATCTGAGAGAGGTAAGTATCTTCATTCCACTTTACAAGACATCTCCTTCATAGCATTTCGAAATTAGGAAGTTTTTTTCACAATTGTGTTGATGACAAACCGAAGCGTTTTGCTTTTAGGTTGTGTTTTGTACAGCAAGCACAATCATGATTGATGGAAGGATGGATAAATAAACTATCTGCCCCATGCAATACTCCCACTCACGACCGTCGCGTCGGCTTTGTGCGATGTCTTTCTGATCACTGAGCTTTTGGGGATGCTGTATAATGCCATTTGCAAAAGGTATATTATGTGCAGCTAACATATGTTTGGCACAGTCACATTGTTTTAGTTGCCCACTGTGGACTTAACGTCTAGGTGAATTAGGATATATTTATTTTGGTCAGAAATCCTCCCATGAATGCTACAAATAGGAGCTGGATTTGACTACCCTCATGAGTGGCATCTGTGGGTTTTCACTTTACCTCCCAGCAATTGCTGGGATGTTTCTATCTTATGACAGTGGAGTATTGCAAGAACAAGTAGCTGACCATTAACATGAAGGTAATTTAAGATGAGAGTTAAAAGTAAAAGAATGTTCCAAAACCTTATGGAGAATGGCATTGCTTTATTTTATTTAGTGTATGGCTTATACAGACATTATGAGTAATATATATATACATTTTTACAGATGAGAAACAAAGTAACTTAATTTGTGCTTTACAACTGAATGTCCAGATTTTCAATCCAGCATACAGCATCTGGAGTTACCAACATGAAGTCCACTTCATCACCGTGATAGGCTCGAATCTTGCATTCTCTGACAATGTGATGAGTGGTCTGGTGTGGAGCTCCGCAGTCACAATCTGGATTAGGTAGTTCTTTCCACTTGTGAAGAGCGTCTCTGCACCGACCATGTCCTGTTCTGATTCTGTTCAGGACAGTCCAGGTCTTGCGTGGTATCGTAGGTGGAATCCACTTGGAAACCTAGGACCTGAGAAGAATGTATGCAGGAGCATATCTGTTGCTGCTTCCCAACGACCTTTCCATTCATCAAGAGATTTACAATCCTTAGCATTCATGTCAGCAGCATCACGAAGATTTCGATGACATGATTTTAGTCTTTTAATATTCAAAAGTGGCAGGTCATTATGCTCGGGTAGACTAGGATTCCTGTATATCTTGTGGAACTCCTTCAAAAGGGCATTAGATCAGCGTAGATCAGGTGGCATTATACCGGTTAGCAGTGGAAGTCAATGAACTGGAGTATATATGATTGCGCCAGATATGGTGCGCATTGTGGTATTAAGTTGGGTGTCAACAAGCCTTGTGTGATGACTTTTCAACCAAACAGGTGCACACTACTCAGCACTTGGATACACCAAACCCAAGGCTGAAGATCGCAAGGTGGTTGCAATACTTTTATTTGTAATTACATACTGAAAGAACTTCTTGCAGCCATATACCCTTTTGTCTGGCCCATAGGTGTTAATGAGCCCTGATATAGTAAAGAGTTAGTAGACAATATTATTGCCTCTTGGGAGTAACCGTCTGAGCATTTTCCTTTGTTTGAAGTTTCACATAAGAGGAGATAGTTTATTATACCTAGGTAAGTTACAGAATTGTAGATTATATCGTATCGTAGGTGGAATCCACTTGGAAACCTAGGACCTGAGAAGAAGGTATGCAGGAGCATATCTGTTGCTGCTTCCCAACGACCTTTCCATTCATCAAGAGATTTACAATCCTTAGCATTCATGTCAGCAGCATCACGTAGATTTCGTATATTGTTCCTCTCTGGAACTAGGATGGGATGGACAGTACAAACATCATTCAGGAAATATTATCTTCACTTCAGCTGACCCGTGCTGAACAATTACATGGTTTGTTGTTTTTAGCCTACTTTTCACATTTTGCAAAAATGAGGAATGACTTATGAGATCGATCCGGTCAAATGTGTGCCTGTCTGTCTGGCTGTGTGTGTGTGTGTGTGTGTGTGTGTGTGTGTCCCTATCAACTCCTATACAGTTGCAGCAATCGAAACAAAATTTGGTACGAGTAAAGATCTATACCTGAATATCTCAATGCCGTATTTGAAAATGATATCAGTGCTACCAACTGCTGGAAAATCGCAATTGAAATTTGAGCTCCATGTTGGATATCTGGGAAGGTATGAATGGGAGCTATTTCAAAATTGGTACACATATAGACAATAATATTTCAGTTAAATTTCCAGGAGGCCATATATGGCAGTGTTGCCAAAATGACTATAAGCCTGCTGATAGGTCCAATTTTAAATGCATATAACTTCTACACTAGTAATTGGAATTCAACCAAATTTTGTATGTGCTATGTGTACATAAACAGATATGACTGAGCGTATTTTTAAGATCCACCAGGGCTGCCAACTGTTAATAAATGCTGTCAATTTATTTTATCCAAATACCAATATATCAGAAAGTATGCAAGCCAACAGCTTTAAACTACGCTATGCACACGTATAGTACCTGACGTTCTATATTAATTTGGAGTAACTTATATACGTCAGTGCTACCAACATGATTCTAAGCCTGCTGAGAGGTCCAATTTTAAATACATGTAACTTATTTACTGTCATTTGGATTTCAACCAAATTTCGTATGTGCTATGTGTACCATAACAGATATGACCATGCGTATTCTTAAGAGCAACCAAAGCTGCCAACTGTTAATAAATTCTGCCTCTATTTTTGTAACCCTAATATCAATATATCATAAAGTAGTTATTCTAGATAGATCCCTATAGATTAATCATTGGCATGAATCTTAAATTTTAAGAAAAGTAGGCTTTTTAGTTCGTCACGGAACTTCTTGTTGTAAATGTATAAGCATAGAAATAAATTATTCCATCTTTTCCCCAGGATCAGGAAGAAGATCTTCAGGGACCAGAAAGTGTTCGAAGAGGAAATGACTTAAATGAGTAAGTGTTCAACGTACAATATACGTGGTCTTTCGCTTGAAGTGTGCATAGCTGTAAGTTTTGGATTGGAATAAGATTGGTTTGCAAAGTGAGATACAGTATGTGTCTCATTGTTTGTGTCTCATCCTTGAATTATATATTGATATTAACTATCTTCTAAGCAGCACACAAATTATCCATTCTTGTTCAGTGTTCTCACTGTCTGGAAATATTTTGTAATCCTCTAGTAGTCTGCTGACGGCTGCTATTTTTGTCTTGTGGAAATATGCATGGAAGAAATCACATGATGGAGAGATAGGAATGTGAATGTGTTTTCTAAGTAGCATCCATTACTTCACACTTCCCCACTGTGTCTTCGAACAATATATTTCTCCTGTAACCAAAAAAGACAGCTTTCCCTTTACTTGAAATTACCGTCAACTGGGGTTACTTTACTCAGACCGGGTAACTTTACACACTTTTCGCTAAAACCTCTTGAGTCTGTACGTGGTTGGTTTTGGAAGTTTTGAGTAAAATGCCTGTTTATACAAGACGCTGTGGGCTGTACTAGTAAGAAAACCGTGTTTGTGTTATTTGTACTTCACTCCTTTGGATAATAATTGCAACTTAGTGCACTTGAGTATCTGTACATATGGTAAGTTGCATAGAAACTTTCATTTCTATGACACTCATATTTTTTATAGATGTTCTAATTTGTGACAAATCAATTTCCTTAAAGACTTGAGAGGCGGAAATTAGATGTGGAACGTGTTTACTTGTTGAGTCACATTACTAGGAAGCCTAAAATAACCAAAGGTGCACGACTCGCCCTTGGAGGGGGTAACTTTACACAGGCTATTTGACACAAAAGCCAGTGTTTACTGTTTCTTATTTGAATCCCCGAGTATTTGAGTGCTGTGGATTACTAAGAGCCTAGTAATGTGACTCAACAAGGAAACATGTTCCACATCCACCTACCGCCTCTCTAGTCTTTAGGAAATTTATTTGTCACAAATTAGAACATCTAGTAAAATATGACCATGTTATTGAAATGAAACGTTCTATACAACTTAACAATGTACAGTGCATTTATAGCTGCAGTTAATATCCAAAGGAGTGAAATAGAAAAAACACAAATACGGGCTTTTACTCGTACAGCTCGCAGCGTCTTGTATTAACAGGCATTTTACTCAAAATTTCCAAAACCAGCTACCTTCAGTCACTGATATAAATATAGAGTCTATTAACGTGACATTTCTGTTAATGATGCCTTAGGCTCCTGTAAAAACAAAGTTTGGTACCTTTCTACTAACACTTGAGCAGTGTTGTTTTTATTTTTATTTTCTACAAACATAAAATTAAACGTTTGACACACGTTTAATTTATTTTATAATGTAGTCAGACAATTCAATTAAGCTATGAAAGTATCCTCTTTACTTCAAATGAATGTTATCTTTCCAATGAAAAGATCCAGGCATGTGTCAAGTAACCCCTTGTGAGGCTGTATAGCCAAACGCCATGATAAGTGCATGTCTGTGTAAAGTAACCCCAAGGGTGGGGTAACTTTACACACGTGTTCAATTATTTTTAAAAGTGTCTGAGAGATAGTTTGCACTCACGGTGACGTTATGTTCTTTTGTAAGTACCCTTAAGGAATACATAAACCTCTCGCAATCAATTTAACAACCTATCACGACAAATAAAATTTTAAAAAACATATGAAAAGTGTGTAAAGTAACCCCAGCTGACGGTACTCAATGAAAATCCAATAAAAGATCGAATACAACTAATCATAAACCATAGGAGGATTTTGGATATTTGCGAGGTATAAACATAATACCGCATGATAATGCTAAGTATTTGTTCAGGTAGAGAAGGACATATTCGGTAGATATGTCTCTTAGAGGGGTACACAAAGGTATCGACGTCCTGTATAGCCCAATACCACCATAACTTAATACATGTGCTTTAATTACGGTATTACAATATAGCCTAATTCATCTACTTGGGTACAAGTTATTTAATAACAAAATCCCCCTGGCACTACAGCCCAGGCGTACCTAGCGACTGCTTCGCAGCCATTTAGCCTGCAGATATTGGGGTGACGCGTGGTCAGCGCTTCGGGTCTCCTGGGCTGTAATCTTGGTTTTCGTGACCGGGCCGCTGTCAGACTGATACTCAATTGTCCTCATGAGGCTGTGTGCACCCCATTCCAGCCCTCACGTCAGGTTTTAATATCCCTGATGGAGCCGGGAATCGAACCCGGGACCTCGGGGTGAGAGGCAGGCGCGCTATCCCAACACAACGGGGCTGGCAATTACAGTATAGCCTAAAGCAAACATCACTCATATTTGTGCTTCAGGTAGAGTATTACAGTATAGCCGCATCCAAAGGCATTGTGAGTACGTTTTAAAGGAAATATAAAATACTAGCTGAACCTGGCATGCGTTGCAACGCCAATCAAAGAAAGTGTTGGTGTTGTAATTTTGTTTCTTGAAGTGCTTTTGGATACACAATTCCTTATTTCAATTTCCGCTAACTGCCTTCAAACAATCGTAAAATGGATTAACTAATTTAGAAACATTCGTGGGAACGTCCACAACAACTCACCGAAGTTTCATTGCAATGGGATGAATGGCATATGAATGCATTCGGAATTTCATTTATACGATTCGTGTGCTGTCACTCATTTGTTGAATCAACTCATTCGCTACCTACTGTGAAATGGATTTACTAAGTTAGAAACCTACACGTAAGTGCACACAACAACTCATCAAAATGTCATCGCAATCGGATGAATGGCATATAAACGCAGATGGGATTTTTTAAACGATTCGCGTGCCGCCATTTGTTGAATCTACTCATGCGCTACCAATTGTAAAACAGATTTACTAAGCCTGAAACCTTCCCTTATGTGTACTCAACGATTCATGAAAGTTTCATCGCAATCGGATGAATGGTATATGAACGCATGTGGGAATTTTTTGAAACGAATCACACGCAATTTTTTGAAGCTACTCGCGTGCAATCTATTGTAAATTCGGTTTACTATGCCTATAACGTTACCGGGAGTGTACACAACAACTCACATTCAAATTTGATCGCCATCGGGTGAATTTGTGTGAACGCACCGCCATCACCCATTTGTTTAAACTACTCACGCGCTATCTATTGTAAATTGGATTAACTACGCCTATAAATATCCCGGGAGTGTGCACAAGAACTCCTCAAAGTTTCATCGCAATCGATGAATGGTATATGAACGCATACAGGATTTTGTTGAATCGCTTCAAGCGTCGTCACTCATTTGTTGCATCTACTTGTGCGCAAAATATTAAAAAATAGAGTTTCTAAGTCCAAAACTTTCCCTAGCGTGTACATAATAACTCATCAAAGTTTCATCGCAATCTGATGAATGGCATATGTACGCATACGGGATTTGATGAAACGATTTACGTGCCGTCACTCATAAGATGAATCTACTAATGCGCTTCCTACTTTAAAATGCATGTAGCCTACTAAGACAGAAACCTTCCCTGGAGTGTACACAACATCTCACCCAACTTTCATCGCTATCGGACGCATGGTATATGAACGCATATGGGACGTTGTTGAAACGCTTCGCGCGTCGTCAATCATTTGTTGAATCTACTCGTGCGCTACCTGTTGTAAAATGGATTTACTAAGCCTTAAACCTCCCCTGGAGTGAACATACATCTCATGCAAGTTTCATCGCTATCGGACGAATGGTATATGAACGCATATGGGACTTTGTTGAAACGCTTCGCGCGTCGTCACTCATTTGTTGTACCAATTCTTCGGTTCATTGAGTATACGCAAAAATCGTCATCTGACAGTACATAACTCTATGGCCTACATATATAAAAACCTAACATGGCGACCATCCGAAAAATTTAGAAGGTTCTCAATATCTATTAATCTATGATAGCAATCAAACTGAAATTTTGTATATTGATAGAGGCTATGAACATAAGTTCACCTATGGGACTATTAATAACCTGGTGAGCACAAATCTAACATGGCGATGACGGTGAATGAATTCGCGAATAAATTACCACTTACCAGATTAATAATAATAATAAGGATGTTGGTTGGGCGCTAGACGAAGAATAACATCGATGAAGCAAGCCTCTCTCTGTCCCAAACTTAGGAAATTCAACTACTTTCATATTCCATAGGTTCACAAATTAACGTTAGATAAGAAAGATATATAATGTATGCTGGAATCAGATTTGATTCGCGTCATAAATTGTCACAACGGAAAAATTTATAAATTATAAAATAGTTTGATTAGATCCCATGAATTAATAAGTCATGAATAATTATTATCTAACGTGTGGTCAAAATGGGGCCTTTACAAGATGGTTCTCGCCTACCTGATAACGACGGAAACGATCAGGTTAGATGTGCCTTCGTTGTGTATGAGACCGACATAGAAATATGCTCAGCTCAGTACAAGCTCCAGTCACCTGTACAATTTTTCAAGCAGTACTCTGTGCCTTAAAGACAGCACTACAGTGGTGTTGAGACAACAACAAAAATGCATAATTATACAGTGATTCGCAGGCAGCACTCAACTCAATAACCAACGAATACAACTTGAACCCAATAGTTGCTGACATAATGTCAATAACTCAGCATGGTTCCCATGTCTCTCTCTCCTGGGTTTGTGGACACACGGGACAATTGGAAATGAACGCGCAGATGAACTATCTTAAGAGGCTGCACAATCAACAATGGAAGTTTCATATGACAGAACTCCAATGCAAAACCTGAAAAGAAATATAAAAGACTACATTACTCACCAGTGGAATAACATTTGGACCTCAACTTCGAAAGGATCTGTTACGAAAGAAATATTTGTTCCTGAGATTCATTCGCCTTCAACGTGCTTTGTGCTTACTCAATGTTTATGTGGACGGGAAATTCACGTCATACTTTGGGTGATTTCACATCACTATTCAAAATGACTATACATGCTTTTGTGGATCCTCTCAAACTGTAAATCACCTGCTCTTTGACTGCCCTGCTTTTGAAAGAGAAAAACCTTTTATAGAATGTCACCTGAGTTACTGCAATAATAAACTGTCTAAAATTCTTCATCCATATTTTAAAAATCATGTTGTTATTCTAATTTTCTTACATCCATCCATCATATCTTCCATAAGTCATTATAATTGTTATGCAATAACTGTTGTAAATATTTTGTAATTGACGAACTACTGTATAACCCGAATATGCTAGGCAAAATAGGTTTCTTCTATGTATTTGGAATTTCAATAAATAAATAAATAAATAACGAAATAACTATAGACCGGTCTACAGTGCAATAAATGACAATATTCAACGAGCAATTGATGTTACTCAAGCTAATGATAGAATTATACTTGGGGTTGATTTAAACTGTCCAGTGGATAAACTCAATAGGGAATTGGAACTGGCCCTCTGTTACCTAGATGAGGAAGGACGACTCGTGAATGATAAGAAGGTACATCCGTATATATGTCGTAATGGAGGTATCACCATAGACCTCATGTTTGTAAGAGGTCTCGCCATTCGTGAATATGGACGTCTGACAAAGTGTGATGTCGTAATGGAGGTATCACCATAGACCTCATGTTTGTAAGAGGTCTTGCCATTCATGAATATGGACGTCTGACAAAGTGTGATGCAGCTGTAATTAGGAAGCATATCCAAGTAATTACGATATTGACTGTTACACACCTCTTAAAGCATCAAGCGAAGACGCAATAACGAAGCCTACTACAAGGAAGAACAGAAAAAATACCATGTAGCTTGCAAGCCATCAAGGAAGGTAATTCAGATGTGGCTATGTCGGGAATAATGGAATTCGTAGAAGGAGGAATCACATTAATAGAACTCAAATATGAAGTGCAGAAATATTTGGCAGAGAGTGCCTTAAGGAAAGACAAAAAAAACTTAAAGAAGCTACATATCGCACAAAGAACTAGGGATAATGATGATCTGGAACGCTACCAGACCGCAAGGAGAATATACAAAGACCTCATAAAGCCAAAGAAGCGAGAGTTTAGAGAGAGGGAGGACATAATAATCATAAATGACATACAGAAAGATCCGTGTAAATCACTCAGGCCAAGACAACCACGCTTCCCAGCAGCCGTCACGATGGAAACATTGGAGGGACACAGGAGGGGAGTTCTAGTATCCAAAGAATGCAGACCGAAGTTTGACAAGTCCACAGAGGTAGAACATAGTGCTTACTTCACCACAGAAGACGTTAAGAATATCATTACCAAAAGCAAGAATAACATAGCACTAGGTTTAGATGGACTCTGTAATGAACATTTAAAAATTACGCTACCCTTCCTTTAAAATGTACGGGCAGAGTTAATGAATAAGTGCTTGAAGACTGGCTCTATCCCCAGTACTTGGCGCAAGACAATCATCAAACTGCTGTAAAAGGGTAAAGGCGATGTCAGCAAACCTGAATTATAGAGGGGAGTTGCGTTGGAATCGGTTGCACACAAATTGCTCACCAAGCTCCTGACTCAGAGAATAGATGCACGAGTAGATCACCTGCTCCCAGAAGAACAATTACGATTTTGGACGGGCAGATCTACTCAGAGGACTGCAGAATGTCTCTTAAAGGTCATACAGTAATCACTAGAAGATCAAGGGAAGAAATATGTAATTTTCAACGACTATACCAAATCCTTTGACACAGTCAATATGAGCTAACTTGTCATAAAATTGGAAAACCTCATAGGACATTCTGGCATGACAAGACTAATATTGAGGATTTTGGCAGACAATCAGGTTGAGATCCACGATAAAATCACCCAATCGGACTGGATTGACCAAACAATCGGAGTACTGCAATGAGACCAACTAAGTCCGATTCTCTTCAATATCCTGACCTGCGATGTCGCCTCCAAAATAAAGCAGGGAACACAGAACGTCAAAGTATATATATACAGTATATATGCAGATTACATGGCCCTGGCCTCCGAGAGTATAGGGGATCTACAGAAGGAAATAGATCTCGTTGAGCTCTGGGCGGGGGAGGAGGAACTAGTGATGAATGCTCTGAAGACTGAATTAATGATATTCAGAAAAGGAAGAATACTGAGGAAATATGACTACATTGTTTGCGAGGAACGCAACACTTCAGATACCGTACCTTGGAATCACTATACAAGTCACAGGGACTTCCTTCATGGTTCACATAAAGGGAAAATTGCAGCTAGACTTAGAATTACAAGCGACCTCGGGCATCTACAAAGAATATCAGTAAAATCAGCCATGGAACTCCTCAGAGTTAAAGTGCTACCTTCAATCACATATGGAACAGAGGTCATATGGAATTACCTATCAACCGGACAATTAAACGAAATTTAAAGTCCCAAATCAATGTATCTGAAGAGGGTATTGGAGGTGTCAAAATTATCCCCCTCACGATGTATTGAACGGCGTGGTGGCGCAGCGGTCAAGCTGTTGGCCTCTTACCAAGGTGGACCAAGTTTGATGCATGTGAGATTTTCGAAGTCAAATGCCACGTCCTGTGGTTCGGATTCCACGTAAAACGGAGGTCCCGTGGCTCATGATTGCAAGATTAATAGTCGCGTAAAACTACAAGCTTTTGCTTCTCACGATATGGGAATATGCATTAGCAAGAGAGACCGTAAATGCACTTACCATCTACACAGGCATGCGCAGACCGGCAAAGAGAACTTCGAAGGAAGAAAGAAAGAAAGAAAGGTATCGAAGAAAGATTCTACATCACAGATGCAATTATAAATAAAGAATGTATGTGACCAGAGTATGAGCTGAGGAATCTAGTCACCTGATTTGCGATCCATTACTTCCACCATCAATCATCCCTGCCAGGAATGTGTATGTCTATTGTTCAACAATCAATGCGGCACATACCACGCCACGGTGTGTGATAGAAAACTAGGATCGCTGACACAGTTTATATTACTTTCACTCATACGCAAATACTAGCGAAATGGCAACTGTCTAGTGGTGTATTTTATAAAGGAGATAGATAGATAGATAGATTTATTTTGTCTGGCAAGATTAGGGCCATTGGGTCCTCTCTTCCATCTAACCAGATTTTACAATTAATACACTATTACATTATTTGCAGAACTTAACAATGGTACTTAAATCTAACAGGAATACATTTCAGATTTGATCACAATACATATAATGGCAGGTAAGCATGGCGTAGGAAAAATTATTGTAATTAGTTAAGTATAGCTAAAGTAAGGAAATAATAGGGAAACACAAACACTAATAAAACAGAACCTCATGATGATGTGATGATGTTGATGATGATGATGATGATGATAAGCATCATGGATGAGTTATTACTATAGCCTAATATTGATTTTGCACACAAGTCGTTCTTTTAACACGCGAGAGAAAATATTCCCAAATCGTCTCAATAAATTCAGTGCGGAAAATACTTTTCTAGAGACGTTGTGGACTTTCTGCGTCCAAGAGAGATGTTCGTCAATAATCATGCCCAGATCTTGGACTGATTCTCGGAAATTGATTGGGGAGTCGCGCAAGCGTAAGTTTGGTAGGGTGGGATTATTTTTTATTTTACGAAGAATTTTGGGGTGGGAGATTATGATAGCTTGAGTTTTTGTCTCATTGAGTCGTAGTCCATGTGAATTGGACCAATTACAAATTTCAGTTAACTCCTCATTGAAAGCTTTGATTGCTTGCGATAGTCTTTCTGGTACAGCATGCAGATAGAGTTGTACATCGTCAGCTATAAGTGATATTTGCATTTAGTTATCGATGAAGTGATATCATTTATGTAGATCGAGAAGAGAAGGGGTCCTAGAACAGATCCCTGAGGGACTTCTGTCACCACTGAGCGCCAAGAAGACATTTTATTTGAGTTACTTTAAACGCGCTGTTGGCGCCCGTGTAGATATGAGTCCACCGATTGGATACTTGTAGGGGTTCTTTTTGTGGGTGCCCTACAGTGTGGTGTTTTGGGGGAAGTTATGATGCGAGTGGAGTGGGTAGTGTGATTGAGCTGTCTAGGGGCATAGACGTAGCTCTGTGGACGAGATTCCCGATTGTTCAGATTGCTGGGAGAGCTCGGGGTGTGAAAGTGGTGCTGAGGGAGGTTT
Source organism: Meconema thalassinum (assembly GCA_946902985.2). Classification (NCBI taxonomy): domain Eukaryota; kingdom Metazoa; phylum Arthropoda; class Insecta; order Orthoptera; family Tettigoniidae; genus Meconema; species Meconema thalassinum. The sequence goes on from OX336397.1 coordinate 126,402,358, forward strand.
GGCAAATAAGGATTTAAACGGTGCTGCCGCTACTCGGCTTAATGCTAGCGTAAGCTGGCTAGCGAAGACTTAGAGCGATTCCGCTGATACAAACACTCTGACGGAGTAGCAAGTGGCTGTCTGCTGACGCCACGAAGCAACTAAACAATCTATATATATAAAGCACAATGTTTGTCTGTCTGTCTGTCTGTCTGTTATGTATACAAATCTACACCGTTTCACCGATCTGAACCAAAATTTGTATACTTATCCTTTGGAACCCTGCGGGTAACCGCGTCAACATTAAATTTCGGACAGACCACCCCATGCCCTGCATTTAGGCCCTTTTGCACAAATCTACACCGTTTCACCGATCTGAACCAAAAGTTGTATATTTAACCTTTGGAACCCTGCGAGTAACACTGTCCACTTGAAATTTCGGACAGACCACCCCATTCCCTGCATTTAGGCCCTTTGGTCCAAATCCACACCGTTTCACCGATCTCAACCAAAATTTGTATATTTACCCTTTGGAACCCTGCGAGTACCACTGACCACTTAAAATTTCGGACAGACCACCCCATTCCCTGCATTTAGGCCCTTTGGTCCAAATCTACACCGTTTCATCGATCAGAACCAAAATTCGTATTGTTACCCTTTGGTGCCCTGCGAGTAACACTGTCTGCTTGAAATTGCGGACAGACCACTCCATTCCCTGCATTTAGGCCCTTTGGCCCAAATCTATACCGTTTCACCGATCTCAACCAAAATTTGTATATTTACCCTATGGAACACTGCGACTAACACTTTCTTTTTTTCTTTCTTCTTCGGCTTTTCCCAATTAATGGGGTCTGCCGGAGTCAACCAGGCTCATTTTGGTTTTGGCCGGGGATTTAAGGCCGGATGCCCTTCCTGACGCCACGTGATCTTTCAGGTGAAAATTCCACCCCGCTGTCACCGGGATTCGAACCCCGGCCGTCCGGGTGAAAGACGAGCAGCTATGCCACTGCGCCATCACGCTCCCCAACACTGCGACTAACACTGTCTGCTTGAAATTTCGGACAGACCACGCCATTCCCTGCATTTAGGCCCTTTTTGCACAAATCTACACCGTTTCACCGATCTGAACCAAAATGTGTATACTTACCCTTTGGAACCCTGCGAGTAACACTGTCTGCTTGAATTTGCGGACATACCACTCCATTCCCTGCATTTAGGCCCTTTGGCCCAAATCTACACCGTTCCACCGATCTCAACCAAAATTTGTATATTTACCCTTTGGAACACTGCGACTAACACTCTCTGCTTGAAATTGCGGAGAGGCTACTCCATCTCATGCATTTAGGCCCTTTGGCACAAATCTACACCGTTTCACCGATCTGAACCAAACTTTGTATACTTACCCTTTGGAACCCTGCGAGTAACACTGTCCACTTAAAATTTCGGACAGACCACCCCATTCCCTGCATTTAGGCACTTTGGCACAAATCTACACCGTTTCACCGATCAGAACCAATATTCGTAAACTTACCCTTTGGTACCCAGCGAGTAACACTGTCTGCTTGAAATTGCGGACAGACCACTCCATTCCCTGCATTTGGGCCCTTTGTCCCAAATCCACACCGTTTCACCGATCTCAACCAAAATTTGTATATTTACCCTTTGGAACACTGCGACTTACACTGTCTGCTTGAAATTGCGGCGAGGCCACTCCATCCCTTGCATTTAGGCTGTTTGGCACAAATCTACACCGTTTCACCGATCTGACCCCAATTTTATATACTTACCCGTAGAACCCGACAAGTAACACTGTTCACGTTAAATTTCGGACAGACCACACTATTCCCTGCTTTTTGGCCCTTTGGCAGAAAACTACACCGTTTCACCGATCTCAACCAGATTTTACATAATTACCCTTTGGAACTCGACGAGTAACACTGTCCACTCGAAATTTCGGACAGACCACTCCATTCCACGCATTTAGGCCCTTTGGCACAAATCTACATCGTTCACCGATCGAAAACAAAATGTGTATACTTACCCTTTGGAACCCGATGAGTAACACTGTCCACTTTAAAATTTGGACAGACCACTCCAATCCCTGCATTTTGGCCCTTGGCACAAAACTACACCGTTTCACCGATCTCAACCAGATTTTACATAATTACCGTTTGGAACTCGACGAGTAACACTGTCCACTCGAAATTTCGGACAGACCACCCCATTTCCCGCATTAAGGCCCTTTGGTACAAATCTACATCGTTCACCGATCGAAAACAAAGTGTGTATACTTACCCTTTGGAACCCGATGCGTAACACTGTCCACTTGAAATTTCTGACATACCACTCCATTCCCTGCATGTAGCTCAGGAATTCCTCGGGGTTGCCAGCTTCCTAACTCACCAGTCATGAGCCCTTGAGGGTGTACCAGAAGTGGTGGGTCTACACACACCCTGCCTCTTTGAGGGCCTTGAGCAGAAGACAGGAGATATTATGAAAAGGAAAAGAAGGCAGACCCCTCGAAGAATGAGGGTATCAGGAAAGATGAGACAAAGCCAATTAAGGCGGGAAATTGAAAGACTCCCTAGCCCTCGGATACCCTAATACAGTCTGGGTCGGAAGAGAACAAGAGTTGACCAAGGGAGGCCGACAGGAAAGAGAACTGAAATGAGCCCGGCACCAGGAAGTAGAAGCGATGCCAGACTCAGCTGGGGTTCCGTGGTCGCCAACCCACGTCCCACAAGTTGTGAGACCCTGGGGGGGGGTCAGTTGTGAGAATAGCTTGCTGATTCATCGTGAGGTGACTTGAGAGTACTTTCCAGAGCCCGCCGTGTTATCTCCTGCTGTCTATGCTGATACCAGCACAGGGCCGTTGCGAAACAGTGAGTGATTCCCGGTCAATCTGTATAGAACGGGGAACCCCGAACGTGTGTCATCATATTTCGTCATCATATGCGATCATCTCAGGTTCGTGCAGCTTGGACCTATATTCTTTGTCTTTGCGGAGCAGTACGCTCTTTCACTAGACGCATCCAGTACAGGCCTAAGCCAGAAAATAAGGTTGAGACTTTGGAAGACATCGAAGCTAGACACCTGAATTACCTATATCAGTTTTAAAATAACACCATGTTCGTTTAGTAGTCATTTTTTCATTACCTTATTATTATCATCATAAGTGCAAATGACCTAGATGTTACGCGCATCATACCAATAATCTCCGCCGCATAAAGTCTTTCTCGACTGTGATTTTTAAAATATTTATTTTTGGTTGGTTGGTTCTTAAGTTTAGGGGCTGCAACAACGCGGTCATGTAGCCCCGTGTACTTTGGGTGTGTGTAGAATCTGTCTGATAACCGGTGTTAATTGTGATGACTGTATTAGTGTGTGTTATCTGTTTTTTAATTTAAGTACAAACTGCAACTTAGAATTCTTCAAATAGTTCGTACTTTTGCCGCCAAGCGCCACCGTCAACGACTACTAGGCCAAGTTCGGAACATAGCTACTAGACGCCACTGCAGTCGGCTCTTGGCAACGGACGTAGACATCTATGAGCGTTGTTTACCTATCCAATTTAGCTTCACGCAGGTGTAATTAGAGTTAGGTTCAATAACATGCCATAAATCTGACATGGGACCGCCGGCTTTACTTCCCCTCCGAAGAAAGGCATACTGACGGATTTTTAACGCTCTTAAAATATCCGACGGCTTCGGCCGGGTTTGAACCCGCTATCTTGGGCATAGAAGCTCAGCATGCTACCAAATACGCCACCGAAGCCGCCATATAGTTATTTTTATTACAGTACATTGTGTACATTATACGTTGAAGTGTCAATTCAATACCGGTAGTAGTTTCCCTTATCATCCTCATCATAAGAGCAAATGACCTACAGTAGATGTTACGCCCATTACACCATTAATCACCACACACAATAAGTCTTCCTCGCCTGTGAATTTTGAAATAAGTATTTCTATTACGGTAGTTTGTAAGTTTGACGTGTCAATTCAACAGTAGTTTTTATTATCATCCTTATCAAAAGGGCAAATGACCTAGATATTACTCCCTCATTGTCTTTGGGGGCAAATGACTTAGATTTTAAGTCCATTGTATTTCTAAGGAGACCTTAAAACATTATCATCATTCCACCGGGCGAAGCCGGGTACTACTGCTAGTAAAGCTATAAGATCCTACCTGGAGGGAATCTAGAGGGTAGGAACTTACTAGCTAATTAAATAAATGGAATGACCAGTTAGCTAAAGACGTCTAGTTTTAATGAGTATACTTCTAAGAAGAAGTATTATTAGAGTTTGCAGAGCAGCTATAGTGCTAATGATCCAGATGCAATTACAGTACAAGCAATAGGGGATGAAAGTGTAGGTGTGTGGGTGTAAAATGATACTCGCTATACACTTACCAAGGTGGCAACAGTCGTGACGACGCCCTGCAGCGGTACGGCACTACAACACAAGGTTTGTTCAAGAATGACCCCGAGTCATGAACTCTCTGAGGTTTTACGGATTCAGAAGTGCAGTGCGTGCAGAATTGCACATTCTTTTAGTGTCGAAGCCCTACCGGGGTCGTTTGAGTTCAGGCGTGAGGCTACCTGAGTTTATTGAAGTGGTATGTTTTTTAGATGTAGCCGTAGGTCGTAGAAATTGGTTTGAAGGCATGCATTTGGATGTATCTGTATGGGGTGTGAGTAATAGGGGGTGAGGGTGGTGTCCTACGGATACAACATACTGTTCATAGAGAGATGAATTTTGAATAGGCTAGAGAGTAATATGTCATGATCAACAGAATCAAATGCTTTGCTGAAATCAAGTAGTGCTAAGATTAATGATTGCCCACTGTCCATAGCCTTTCTTATGCCATCCGTGACCTTAAGTAGTGCCGTAGTAGTGCTGTGATTTTTCCGGAAGCCAGATTGGTGCTCATGAAGGATGTGCGCTTGCAAGTAGCAGGAGAGTTGTTCGTACACGATAAATTCGATAGATTTGGAGATGGCAGATAATATGCTCACTGGGCGATAGTCACTCACGTTTTTGGCTTGTGTGTTTTTAGGGATTGGAATGACAATAGCCGCTTTGCATGGCGATGGGTACGTACCGGTCATTAACGAGTAGTTGAATATGTGTGTAATTGTGGGAAGTATAATGTCAATGATTCGTTTGAATATTTCTATTTCTATATTGTCGGTCCCTTTCAATTTTGATTTGATTCTAAGAATGGCACGTCTGACTTGTGACGGGGTAACATGCGAGAAGTAGATTTTTTCTCTGTTGGGGGTTGGGGGTGTGGTAGTTGTTGGTGAGAGTTCTGTGTTTTATGTCTGGGTTGACAGAATGTCCTGTACTAGTAAAATAGTCATTGTATGTGTCAAGAGGTAGATTAATGGGGTTGTAATTTTTTTCTTTGCTTATTCCCATGTTTCTTAGTTCATTCCAGGTCGCAGAGGGTTTGATATTACGCCCGAGCAAGTTGTGAGCATGCCTGGTTCGAGCGTTACGTACTGCTTGGGATGTTCTGTTTCGGAGCTTTTTAAAGTCATCATAATTCTGTTACGTGGGTAATTTCTTAAACTTTCTGTGCGCAGAATCTCGATTAGCCATTAGTTCTTTCAGTTCCGTGCTGAGCTAGGGTGCTGGAGGTCGCGTCGTTCGAACAGTTTTCACTGGAGCATGTTTATCATATAGTCCTATCAAGTAGTCGTTCATTTTGTGTACTTTATCATCTATATTGTGAATATTCAGTATGTCATGCCATGGTACATTGAGAGCGTCTTCTATCAAGGATAACGTGTCAATTTTAGAGAGGTCTCTGTACGTGATGGTCCTTGGTTTGGTCTTCTTATATTTTAAAGAGTAGAACAAGTAGATTAAGTCGTGGGCAGAAATTCCAGGTACAGATGTCTGCCCGTATTGAAGCACTTTGTCTGTTTTCTTTACTGATATCAGGTCAATTGTCGTGTGTGATGAGCGTGTGTAATGTGTCGGTAGTAGGTCTAATATTTTCATGTCACGTGACGCGAGCATATTCAAGAGTTGCCGAGTTTCAGCTTTGGTATTATCGCCTATATTGGTATTGAACTCGCCCATGACTATTACGTGCTGGTAAAGAGGCAGGATGCGTAATAACGCGTTCTCTACGTCCTCTAAATGACCCAGCGAAGGTGCCTTGTAAACAACGCAGACAGCACACTTTTGATGGGCGGTCTCTATTTCGAATAACATAAATTCGGGTCTTCTATTGTACTGGCTATCTGAGCATGCTAGGATTTTAGGATTTAAGTTCGTCTTAACAAAAGCTCCAACCCCAGCTCCTTTCTTTCCTACTCGGTCGTTGCGTAATAGTGTGTAGCCGGACAAGTTAAATGATTTTGAAAAATGGAGTGGCGATAGCCATGTCTCACTCATCAAGCAAATATGGAATACATCAGGTATAATAAGTTCTAGTTCATGAAAATGTGCCGATAAGGACTGTACATTTACGTGCGCTATGTGAAGACCTGTCGGATGAAGTAACAGATTTTCGAACAGGTAATCACGGGCTGCAATGGAGTCATTGTTCCCTGGAGCGACTTCTGACACTCTGTCACCTTCACAAGGCCACGGTGAGAGAGGGGTGGGACGGGTGGAATTCCTTTCACTGCAGGGGGTAAGCTGTACCGAGTTGCTGTCAGAGGTCGTAGACCCACATACTAGGTTTGCCAACTTGAGAAATTAGAACTAAACTAACCAAAATGTACTATGCTGAACTAAGACTAAGATTACATTATACAGGTGAACTAATATTAATTAAAACTAAGGTAACATACAGTGGCCGCTGTCAGCTAGGTGAATATTCTTTGACAACAGTTTCTAACTAGTTTAGTAGGTCACACATGCAATTAATCCTAATCTTGCTACCATCGGGTTGCTTGATAAGGATATCGCCCTGCGAACTCCAACAATTTCTAACAGAGAAACGAGAAATTGCAGTCCTCACAATGGCCAGCCTGGTGGAGGTGAGATCTTCGCGAATTGTCACCTTGCTACATTTTAGCATTCTTTTCTTAAGAAACACCTCGTGCCTGGTACGGAATGAAACAAATTTCACAATAATAGGCCGCGTTCTTCCCGGGGATTAAGGTCCAACTCGATGGCTCCTGTCAATATCATGCAGGTTAACACTTGCGCCGACATCACTAAAGATGTTTAGAGCTAGTTCATCAGTATTTTCTTCGGCACTTTCGTGCACGCCAACAATCCTGATGTTGTATCTCCTGCCATATTGTTATAGGGAGTCATACTTTTCTTCGAGCTCGTTTCTAAGGGCTCGTATTTCACTCTCGCGACTCTCAAGCTTTTTGGTGAGATCTGACACCAAGTCCATATTGACCTGGAGTGACTTCTCCAGTTTTTTGACGACAAGTTCAGTCACTCTCTCAGATATGCCAGAGATAATTGTATCGAGGAACTTACCCGAACTGAGAGTCTCGTTGAGCACCTTATTTACGGCCTCCTGAACTACGTTGGCACTACCGTTGGAGTCACAGGAGGCGTGCTTGCCCTTGCCTCTGGTCATCTTGATTAAGTTATATATTTACTATATAACTACGGAGTTATCGCACAAAATAACTAAACACAGTTTACACTTATATTACTCACACGTGTACCACTTATTTTCAATGTGCCTACACAATAACACCTTCTAATTCACTTTCACTGAGGAGCCGAGCTTACACGCGTCTGCCAAGCAATATGGTAAACCACAGGTGGGTGGAAGTGTGGAAGACCTGAATGACGCTCTACCCTAGTCTTCATACACCACGAGATGAGGGTGGAATATGCTGCGGAAGTCGCGCTAACTCTTCTGTGACTTACTGAACTGTTTACCATTTTGCTCATTCAGTAAGTGGTTAGTTAACGTAAAATTCCATCACCAACGCGGGGAATAAATTTACAAAACATAACCCTGTAAATGAAGATTAGATTACGTTAAAACCCAAGCTTTGGGATGTGAACAACTTCATTCGATCACGTCCCCACAACCACTGGCATCCTCTTAGGAACAAAATTACAACTAGCCATCATTCCACTCTCTTGCACCAGGTTAAAAAGCAAGTCTGACAAAGTTTAAATGTAGATACTACGTCATTTCATAATAAAATAATTAATGACGTATCGTGACGCACACACATTGTATTTATACACCAATTGTCAATATAGGTCGTAAACTGGTATTTCCGTATTTTTGGCACCATGAATTATTTTGGAAATGCTGTGTACATAATGGGAACTAATTAAATTGCAAATACATGTCCAGAATTTTTAAATACTACTTCGGTGGTGGAGGATTAAACCATCGTGGTGAGAAAAGTGTAAGTTCAGAATAAATCTTGCCAGTTATAATGTGAATCACTGGAGTGTAGGCATACAGTGGTATGCCGAGAGTTCGATAAGTGTGCGCTTTGTGTAGTGTGGTTCTTAATGGTTCACCAGCTTCTGTATATTATAACAGACCACACTTTATGCACTATGTGATATTTTCTATAAAGTCCAGGTAAATGAATCGTCTCTACACAATCGGTGTAGCCCCCAGATAGTGCTATCCATTCATCCGCGAGGTTTTCATTAGTTAAGTATGATATGTTAACAAAATGATGTGGGTTGTATATTCCAACTGGGCAATACGGCTTTTATATAGCGAACGAAATGCGAATTATGTTGTGGCACTTGAACGAACACACCTATCGCTAGTTACTTGGTGTTCAGTTTCCCGTTTCAATGAATTAGCTGTGATTTCCTCGAACAGTCCTTTCTTTTCAAACGTAATCGGTCATTCCAAATTGTTATAGGAAAAGCATGTGAAAGACAACAATCCACTGAATTTAGTGAGACAAATGAAAGTTGAATGCCGGTACTTAAGATATAAAGCATCACCTATTTATATTTATCCACTTAATAAAGACGATGAGAGACAATGTTGACTGTAGAAAGCACAAACACTTGTTTCGTGCTGTGGAAAGATTAACACGATCATCCGGAAGAACTGAAAAACTGAAATCTCTGGTGTATAAAACTGTATTGTCTGTATAGTATATATTGACAATACAGATACATATAATAGTAATTTATCTTGGGACAAAATTCAAAGAGTGATCTTCAGAAAGGAACAGGAAAGACAGCTAAAGCAGCCACGTAACACTGAACAGCTCCGGAAGCAGAAATCAAAGAGGATGAAGCGAATGTGGGCAGAGAGAAAAAAGGCATGTGGCAAAATTTGAGGTATTGATTTAACGTGCTCTGTAATAGTGCTATTCGATTAAATAAAATAAGTAAATATATTGACTGCATGAAAACCACATGATAGAGCAGTAGAAACGAACACAGTTCCTCTTATTTGAGGAAATTTTGCATAGTAATGCGAGTACGGAAATTCCACTAAATTAACTTTGGACTAGTTAGATCGCTTGATCGCAAAGGTATTATTCCGTTTCTCTTCATCATCTAACATAGTAAAATTAAATACTTTTCTGTCAGTCAATACGATTGTTCCCTGATTGTATAGTGTGATATTCCCTATGCCTGAAGCAAATTACAGGAGGTTAAAAAAATCTAGTCTTGATCATTGATGCGTTACATTAAGGCTTTTAAATCTATGTCTACTAATAAGTGTGTAATGAAATTATACAATTATAAAATATTTTTGATTCAGAAGATTATTCTATACTTATATGGAATTGCTTTGCGATTTGTGATATTACGATGATAGTGGCTATTTACCTAGTGCTATCATTAGAGAATTTTCCACTGAAACAACCCATCTTCCATAGATCGAAGAACACACTCACAAGAGATTCAGTCGGAGGTTCACTCAATCAATATTGTAACATGAAGATTGAAATGTTAACTCAATGCGGTATGATGCCATATATTTGCCAAACATGCGGAGCTAACTTTAAACGAAAAGGTGATTTGAAGGAACACATGTGCATCCATGGAGGTCGAAAGCAACATTTATGTAGGACATGCGGAGCATACTTTACGCAGAAAGGTCATTTGACAAGACACATGTTGACCCATAGCTATCTAAGGCCATATTCATGTAGTACATGCGGAGCGAACTTTACTCATAAATACAGTTTCCAAAGACACATTCTTATCCACAGTGGTATAAGGCCCCATTCCTGTGGTACATGCGAAGCGAAATTTAATGATAAAAGCAGTTTGCATAAACATATGATAAAACATAGTGGGCTTAAGCATTCCTGTAGTACCTGCGGAGCAAATTTCTCTGAGAAAGCCGGTTTGAACAAACACAAGTTATTACATAGTGGACTAAAGCCATACTCATGTAATACATGCGGAGTGAACTTCATTCGCAAAGGTCACTTACGCACACACATTGTAAATCATAATGGTAAACCGTATTCCTGTGGTACTTGCGGAGCCAAGTTCACCGTAGAAGCGACTTTGAAAAAAACACATGTTGATCCATAGTGGACTAACGCCATATATATGTAATACGTGCGGAGCCGGCTTTACACATATTTCTAATTTGAAGCAACATATGATCATTCATAGTGGTAGAAAGCCGTATTCATGTGATAAATGCGGAGCAAACATTCGTATGAAAGGTCAATTGATGGCACACGTTTTCATTCATAGTGGTCTTAGACCGCACTCCTGTGGTACCTGCGGATCAAACTTTGCATTAAAGGGAGATTTGAAAAAAAAACACATGTATATCCATAGTGAACTTAAGCCATATTTATGTAATAAATGCGGAGCAGACTTTACACTAAAATGTAATTTGAAGATTCACATGTTGATTCATAGAGGTCGGAATCCCCATTCCTGCGGTACATGCGGAGCAAAGTTTGCACAGAAAGGAAGTTTGAAAAAACATATGTTGATCCATAGTGGCCTTCGGGCCTTATAATGTAGTACATGAGCAGCAAATTTCTCTGTGACTGCTTCTCTGATAAGAAGTCATAATAGCCTAAAGCCCTGAACCCACACTTATGTAATGCATGCGGAATCTACATACATCAAAGAAAGTTTTGCAAATTACTGGCCAAGAGTCGTAGTGGGCAAGAACCGATCAGTCGTTCTTGTGTGCGTGCATATCGGTTAAGAATATTGGCCTGTGTCAATGAGGATAGATCTGTGTGATTGCGGATACGACCCGGTGAACCTGTGTACAACCAGTACATCTGAGACTGATGCCAACAGGAGGAGTTGGTGCATTTTTTGGGGGGACTTCGAACCTCACTTTTGTACATTCCAGGCTGTAAATGACAGGTTCACGTTACAGGGAACTATCCCGGCACCTGTAGTAAGAGGAAATGCCGATTATTTTGGCCTAAATTACACTTTCATGGACGATAACGCTCGCCCACTCGGAGATGGCATTTGCAATGCCGTTCCTCGGCGGAATAGTATTCACAGAATGGAATGGTCAGCCTATGCTCCCGATATCAATTGTGTAGAGCAGGCGTGTACACTGCATAATAAATAAGTCCGTCCTTACTTTACTCCATGGCAATATGCAAAACGTTTTTTGATGTTTGATAAACACATGCGGGGAGAACATAAGTACGAAAGAAAAATTAAAGACACACAGGATGTTCCATCGTGGCTACAAGCCGCACACATGTTCTTCGTGTGCTTTGAACTTTATGTTAAATGATTTTTAATTTATTTGTAAACAACGAATGAAGGTTTTACCCCCCTGTATGTTATGCCAAGTGAGAACAACTACCACCTGATGCCACCTACCTGTCGACCAATGACCTACTCTGTGGATCATAACATGATAGGTATGGAACGGCGTTTTCTGCTACTGAAATCCCACCACTAGAGCCTGAGGTAAACGTCGATCTAATGTTTAGAGTAATACGATTAACAAACGTTAGACTCGATGATGTTGTAAGATAAAGGAATAACGAAATATGTTTTCTTTACTGCTGAAAAAGAAAATAGTCACATTTATTGGAAGGGAAATTAACAATTTAATTCACAAGGTAAATGACTAAGTGCGGGATTAAAAATGTTAATGGTTGAAATAAAAGAAGACACACATGGAATTTTATTCATTGCAAACATTGATTCAGTAGACCAAAGAATCTTTGAAGATAAATTAATATGATTATTTCATGAGAAACCAATAATTAAATCTGCCCTTACGTAAAGGGTGTTTGAAAAGGAACTCCCTATTTTTAATGTGCCCTACTATCTGTACAACGAGACATACACGATTCTAGTTTGTGGTGTGTTATTCATCAACTCGCCAAGTTTGGCTTCTCTGCAGTCGGTAGGTCTGCTTGATCATGAGACGGCCCCAGTGCTGTTTGTTTCCTCTGTTCCCTCTGTTCAGTCGAGGCGTGCGTGCATGCAAAGCAGTGCAAAGCTACTTGGTAGCAATGTGTACTCCGAAACAGAAAGTGCACTGTGTTATTTGGCTTGTGAAAACTGAGTCAGTTATAACAGCGCAACGTAATTTTAGACGTCACTATGGTGGCGAACCACATACAGCAAAAACTATCCGTCATTGGCTAAAGTCACTCAGGGAAACCGGTAGTGTTTTAAAAGCAAAATCACCAGATAGACCGAGAACTTCTGAATATATTGTTGAACAGATCCGTGTTTCGAGTGTTCGTAGCCCCTCAAAAACTAACTAACTAAAATAGGAGGTGATAAGGACAAAGAGTTATAACTATACCCATACATTTTGGAGAAATAGGCTATATGTTCTTTCCTGAACATCTTGTTTTTCATTTTATAGTCTAAATTATTAATTGTCGTGTTGGCCGAGTGGTCTAAGTTGTTTGACTTAAGTTCATATTTTCTATATAGGAAGCAAGGATTCGAATCCCTTGTCCGGCAAAACTATTACCTCAACATTGGTTGTCATCACTGTATCATTATGATATACTGAGACCGCTTGATCTCATGCTGGTGATGATTTTTAGTTGTAACAGAGAATACTCCAACCATGAAATCACTGAACGCACTCCGAAAGCTTGTGTCATCTTCGGGAGAATTTTTGACTTCGTTTGAAAGCTTGTGAAGGATTAATCATGAACGCAGATGTTTATCTACGATGTGCATCTTTGAGGAATATCATTATCAGTAATTCTGCATTTTTAGCCACGTCAACAAGGCAATATTTTTGGTAATTAAAGGTATTTGCATCGCAGAGACGCGAGGAAGAAGGAAGTAGGCGCTGAAAGACTTCGGTGGTATTCGAAGCCGGAACACGCCATGCAGGGAAGAAGGACAATCCCATGTGCGCTTGAGTCGCACGAAAGTGTATTTGAATAAGACCGGTCGAGTGACCGAGGAACATTTTGGTTGTGAGAAGACTAAGTAAGTCTTATCTAAGGATTGACAAAGCATCCTAAAGTTTATCAGCACCGCAGTGCTTATAAAATAAGTGATTTAGTGATTTTGTTCCTGTACGTCCAGTACATGTGCAACGCGACACCACATGGTGGAATGTGGGTCGTAAAATGTCATCAAAGTGAAAAATTATAGCATTACTCAACATTATTGAGTGCTGTAAAAGCTGTATTAATGTCAGAGAAATACGCCGTGCAAAGCCGTATCTCACCCAAATATTCCAGTGATTGTGTTATCACATGTGCCAACTAATCTGTGAATGATAGCTTCAGTGAAGCAGGCACATGGCCATTTATTCTTTAAAGCCTGCACAGTTCAAAGCCAGTGTTGCTATATAAATTATCATCAGTGATAAAAGCAGTGTTTTTGTAACTTATTCACCACTGAAAGAAGAATGCCAAAAATGTGTGACTGGGACGATATGCTAATTCACACCTGTACCACGAGGAACGAGATGATGACGTAAATATCCTAATGGAGGAGCCATTGATCATCTAACACCAGCAATATGGAAGCCGATACGAGAATTACGCAAACCTTGGCCAAGGAAAGTACTACTACAGACTGGGAAGATGAGGATTTATCCATTAAATTGAAGCCTGGAATGTTTCACTGTGTGAAACATGGTGCCGTGAGTTTTCGTTAATATCTACTTGCATTTGGTTATGGTTTCGGGGGTGGATTAGTTGTAGTCAACCGTTCAGATATAACAGTCATTTAGGTAGCGTTTGTATTCTCTTGTAGATGTCGCTGAAGGCATACTTTTCACTTTCATAGGCTTCCACATTTTTGGTAGAAAGCTTATGCCCAGAGTTAGCCACCTCAGAGGGGTGCATTTATATGCCATAATTGTTGTATAGTCCCTAGAATGGACGTCAACTTAGAAGGAGCAATGATTTATTTGATTTAACCAGCTTAAAGTATTTTTATTCCTTTTTGATAACTTGGAGGCCCCATTGTTTAAATATATGAATACGCCACTGTTAGTCGGTCGTATCAGTTCGATGCTGTAAGGGTTACGCATCTACCATTTTCATGTAAATATTTTTGAAGGTCTTAGAACCTGGATTCAAGGAGAATCATGTCAAAGAATGGGAGTGTCTGTGGCCAAAGCACTCGTAAACCAACCATTCAACATTTAACCGTATCATTGACAATAATAAGCCAGGAGAATGGTGTTATTAAGAACATTTAGTTACTTTGAGTGCACTGCGCACGTTATTTTTGAAGAATTCTTTTCTTTTGTGACACAGTGACATATCTTTTTTAATGTATTTGCAAAGTGACACATATTTCTTTTGCTATGCTTTGCCAAGCTGTGATCCAGCCTATGTTTAAACTTCATTTTTCAAGGCGAGTTACGAGGCCTTGTTGTCCAGATAATAATGACATTGTATTATAAGGTGTAAGAGATGCAAACCATAGACATTTTTCGAATGCATTACACTAGTTTGCATACATGCTTTGAGAGACTTTGATACGCAGTGAAGCGTGATGAATAACACTTGAGTTTCGTGAGGATGACAGCCCACGACACTCAAGGTAATTTACTGTAACCTGCAGAGCAGCAGACTGGATTCTCAAGTGAGACAGTTGCCGCACGATAGCATACTTTGTTTCTGCTAGCCAGATTATTTTTATCGAGCCGTTCTTGGAGCTCAGTTGGAATGTACAATTGTATCATTGTTTGAGTATAGGGTGATTAAGAAGTTACATTCTCAATGTATAATTGAATTCGCAAATGTTGTAAGCGAATAGATGAAGGATCTTTACTTTATCTTTTATACTATCAGAGTAACTCTTATAGAATGGAGCCACACTTTTGCTTATTTTTGAAGGCTTATTTTCTCACTTAAGGTGATTGATTGTTTTCCGTGTTTTGACACGTTGATCTATGGGGTGGTTTCCCGTTCGTTTATTATGCCAGCAGATTCATAGGGATGACTGCCGAGATGAATTCTCTTCGTGATCTCGTGGAGGGCACGTTTAGATATTTTTAGAATGGTAATTAGATGGAGCATTGCTTGCCCATCTGGAAATGTGTTATTGTGGACTAGATCATATTTCTATGATATTGGAGCCACTTAGTGCTCAAGGTCGCTATGATTATTCGGATCATGCATCTCGTAAAGAACTGTAGAAGACTTACGACTATGATTTATAACTTGTGTTATTGTTGACAAACAGATACCACGTGCATATAGTCATTCAATAATTAAGACACTCTTAAACAAAGATAGTAATAATCAGAAACCTAAACGATGAAAGATAATTATTATTAAACCGACGTGGGTTAAAACTTCAATTAAATCTTAATCAACTGTTTAACTTTGATCACGATTGTTTCAACGTGGACCAATGCAACGTGCTTGAGACAGGATATCCCTGGAAGGGAACTTTAGAGAAATACATGGTTAGACTTGACAGGAATCAGTCTGATGACTGAAGGTAGTCAACTAGTGGGTCGTATACCACATGTTTGTTTTGACATGCTTTAAGAGCATGCCTTGTCTGAATTCACATACACTTTAGATGACGGATGGAACAAACAGTCTCCATTTCGAAGTAGGTAGGGTAATAACAAGAATTGTTGTGTTTTCTGAATTTATTTCAGTGCATTTTCCCTATGTGAACCCTACTGTTGTTTATTTTTGTAGCATTATTGTATAATTCTTTGTTATGTGTATGATTGTAATTAAATGACTGTTATACTAGTTTTGTTTAATTTATACACGGACGTTTGGATCCGATGTTCCTGTAATTCAAGGTTTAGCTTAGACAGATAAATATTAAGTGTAAATGCGGGATGGTATTTAGCGTCATTTAGATTTTTGCAGTCAAGTTTGACTATTTATTCATGGCACGATGATTCTTCCTAGAACATCGTTACCTTTTCCATTGTAAATTTAATTAGGGATTTGTACCATTTTCACCAGTTTTGCTAGATTCCTTTGATTGTAATTAGAACTGATCACGAGGGTGTAATTTCATAGTTTAGGGGTTAGTTTTCTTTCTTTTTTGTGTTTGATTAGATAGCGGATTAGCCGATTTAATGCCCTCGGATCCTAGGTTAGGGGTTGGATTTTATAAATAAACATTGCCAACGATCTTTACTTAAGACTGGACTACTTTCTTTCGTAGTTTTTTTTGTGGGAGTGTATTACCAGGGTGTCTTTGGCATTGCAAATCATGATGGGAACCTGATCCTTGGCACAGGGGAGTCTCACAGCTGGCGAGCCCTTTTGGTTTGCACTCCTATCCTCTTCGTCGGTATGTGTTCGGAGCGAGAGGTCATCTGGGAGGCCATACACGGTTGGTGGTAACCAGATGATCTCCTCAAACGGGCACATAACACTACACAAATCCGCAGACAGAGTACATTACTATAGTGAATTGCTAGTCAACAGTTCAGAGTGAACGGTAAACACACTCTTTAAAGAGAGGCTTGAGCTCAGCCCCGGGATAATACACATTTTTATTTCTTACTACAAACCCTATAACCCAACCAGGATAGTGACTAGGGCTAACAGATGAACCAGTGAACGTTATCTATACATTTTTCCAGAAGAGCTTGGAACACCACATTTCTATAAAAGTCCTATAAATTTAATAAATATCTGTTTTAACCCATTTTCCTCGCGACTAAGGTCGGAACACCCTAGAGCCTTGTCTGGGTTTAAAAGTTACCGAAACGGTTTTTGGGTTTCTTAACTCTACCTAACACTATAGATACTCATTGGATACCAGTCCAAAAGAGCAGAGGGAAAGCGATAGCAATTAAGAAAAACAGACGACACACATGAATATTTGTATTAATTTAATTTTTACAATATGTGCACACGGAATACAACTCTCTCTTTACGATTGCTTGCTATAGATTTTTAACACAACGCTTGAGGTAAATCTTTTTATAACTACCTCCTATTACTGATGTTCTCAAAAACTGGGGACGCCGTAATTGTTTTGTAGGCGTAAGATCCTCATCCTCCTCTTTTTCATTATCATCATTATCACTATCTAGTCATTTTTGATCCTCTTGCAATACCAGCTCTAGAATAGTCTGTGTTACCTTTGATAGTGTTGAGGGTTTTTCATATGAGGAAGATTGTTTAAACATAGATTTGTTATCATCATTATTATTATTATCATTATTATAATTATCATTATAATTTTTACCTTTGTCCACTGTTATCTCATAGATGGTCTGTATATCCTTTGATAGTCTTGAGGGCTTTGCGGACGTTGACGACTGCCTTAATGTGACTTTTCGAGGAGGTGATAATATGCATTTTAGCAAACAAAGCCCTATGTGCACGTGGGCGTTTCATTATATTTAACTCGAGAGAAATATTGTCTCGAGCAGCAATATCCTTTTCTCGGGCTCGCTTATTAGTATTATGAAGGGTTATTTTTAACGGCAACCCTGTATCATCTTAAGCACCACATTGACGATTACACACACTTAAGACCTCACCATTCTTACATTTTAGATTGCCTTGACATGTTTTTGACCTCTCTTTTGAGCATCGCCAAAATATTATTCCATCCACATTTTGTCGCTTATAGTTATAAGAGTAGCCTTTATAGAGTGCAGTTGTTTACCTTTGTTAGTTAAGGTAAGTTCCATAGTAGAAACTGACTTGTCAGTCTGATTTACATACAACAAAGGTTACAACAGTTCTGTTGAAGGAGTGATTTAGCGTCGGCTCTTTTAGTCACTTGTGGCTATACTCACTTTTTGATGTCAGCTAATTTACCTAATTATATTTATATCAGCATATTTAAAGGATTATTTTATGTAGTCTTATTTTGCGGCTTAATTCTATGTCGGCTTATTTGGCAGCTTATTTTTATGTCGGGTAATTTAGCGGCTTACTTTATGTCGGCTTATCTGGCAGCTAATTTTTATGTTGGCTTATTTGGCGGCTTATTTTTATGTTGGCTTACTTAGCGTCTTTTTGGGCTTATTTAACAGCTTATTTTATGTCAACTTATTTAGTGGCCTATTTTTATGTTGGCTTATATTTCGGATTTAAGTCGGCTTTTTAGCGGCTTATTTAACAGATTAATTTTATGTCGGCTTATTTAGTGGCTCATTTTTATGTCGATTTATTTCGTGGCTTATTTTTATGTCGGCTTATTTTGCGGCTTATTTTTATGTCGGCTTATTTAGAGGCTTATTTAGCGGCATATTTTTATGTCGGCTTATTTAACAGTTTATATTTATGTCGGCTTATTTAGCGGCTTATTTAACAACTTATTTATGTCGGCTTATTTAGCGCTTTAGTTTTATTTCGGCTTATTTATCAGATTATTTTTATTTCGGCTTATTTAGCGGCTTATTTTTATGTTGGCTTATTTTTATGTCGACATCTTTAGTGGCTTATTTGTATGTCGGCTTACTTTTATGTCGGCATAATTAGCGGCGTTTTATGTCGGCTTATTTAGTGGCTTATTTTATGTCGGCTTATTTAGCGGCTTATTTAACAGCTTATTATGTTGGCTTATTTAGCGGCTTATGCATATGCCGGCTTATTTAGTGGCCTATTTTTATGTTGGCTTATATGGAGGATTATTTCTAAGTCGGCTTATTTAGCGGCTTACTTTTTTGTCGGCTTATTTAGCGGCATTTTATGTCGGCCTATTTAGCGGCTTATTTTATGTCGACTTATTTAGCGCCTTACTTAACAGCTTATTTTTATGTCGGCTTATTTGGCGGCTTATATAACTGCTTATTTTTGTTTGCTTATTTAGCGGCTTATTCTTATGTGGGCTCATTTATCGGCCTATTTTATGTCGGCTTATTTAACAGTTTATATTTATGTCAGCTTATTTAGCGGCTTATTTGTATGTCGGCTTATTTAGCGGCTTATTTGTATGTCGGCTCATTTGGCAGCTGATATTATGTCGGCTTATTTAGCGGATTATTTTTCTGTCTGCTTAGTTGGCAGCTTATTTTTATGTTGACTTATTTTTATGTTGGCTTCTTTAACAGCTTATTTTTATGAAGGCTTATTTAGTGGCTTATTTTATGTCGGCTTATTTAGTGGCTAATTTAAAAGCTTATATTAATGTCGGCTTATTGAACAGCTTATTTTATGTCGGCTTTTTAGCGGCTTATTTAACAGCTTATTTTCGTCGTCTTATTTAGCGGCTTATGTTTATGTCGGCTTATTTAGCGGCTTATTTTTATGTTGGCTTATTTAGCGGCTTATTTTTATGATGACTCATTTGTCAGCTTATTTTTATGTCGGCTTATTTAGCGACTTATTTTCATGTCAGCTTATTTTTATGTCGGCATATTTAGTGGCTTATTTTTATGTCGGCTTATTTAGCGGCTTATTATTATGATGACTTATTTGGCAGCTTATTTAGTAGCTTATTTTTATGTTGGATTATTTAGCGGCTTATTTTTATGACAGCTTATTTTTATATTGACATCTCTAGTGGCTTATTTAGCGGCTTACTTTTATGTCGGCTTAATAAGCGGCGTTTTATGTCGGCTTATTTTATGTCGGCTTATTTATTGGCTTATTTAACAGCTTATTCTGTTGGCTTATTCAACGGCTTATGTTTATGTCGGCTTATTTAGTGGCCTATTTTTATATTGGCTTATATGGAGGATTATTTTTAAGTCAGATTATTTAGCGGCTTACTTTTATGTCGGCTTATTTAGTGGCATTTTTTATGTCGGCCTATTTAGCGGCTTATTTTATGTCGACTTATTTAATGCTTTATTTAACAGCTTATTTTTATGTCGGCTTATTTTAGCAGCTTATATAACAGCTTATTTTTGTTGGCTTATTTAACAGCTTATTCTGTTGGCTTATTTAGCGGCTTATGTTTATGTCAGCTTATTTAGTGGCCTATTTTTATGTTGGCTTATATGGAGGATTATTTTTAAGTCGGCTTATTTAGCGGCTTACTTTAATGTCGGCTTATTTATCGCCCTATTTTGTGTCGGCTTATTTAACAGTTTATATTTATGTCTAATTATTTAGCGGCTTATTTGTATGTCGGCTTATTTAGCGGCTTATTTGTATGTTGGCTTATTTGGCAGCTTATATTATGTCGGCTTATTTAGCGGATTATTTTTATGTCTGCTTAGTTGGCAGCTTATTTTTATGTTGGCTTATTTTGCGGCTTATTTTTATGTTGGCTTATTTAACAGCTTATTTTTATGAAGGCTTATATAGTGGCTTATGTTTACGTTGGCTTATTTGGAAGATTATTTTATGTCGGCTTATTGAACAGCTTATTTAACAGCTTATGTCTGCTTATTTAGCGCTTTATTTTTATGTCGGCTTATTTAACAGATTATTTTATGTCGGCTTATTTAGTGGCTTATTTAACAGCGTATATTAATGTCGGCTTATCGAACAGCTTATTTTTATGTCGGCTTATTTAGTGGTTTATTTAACAGCTTATGTTTGTCGTCTTATTTAGCGGCTTATGTTTATGTCGGCTTATTTAACGGCTTATTTTTATGTCGGCTTATTTAGCGGCTTATTTTTATGATGACTTATTTAGCGACTTATTTTTATGTCAGCTTATATTTATGTCGGCATATTTAGTGGCTTATTTTTATGTCGGCTTATTTAGCGGCTTATATTTATGATGACGTATTTGGCAGCTTATTTTATGTTGGCTTATTTAGCGGCTTATTTTTTATATCAGCTTATTTAGTAGCTTATTTTTATGTTGGCTTATTTAGAGGATTATATTTATATCGGCATATTTAGAGGTATATCTTATGTTGGGTTATTTGGAGGATTTTTATAACAGCTTATTTAGAGACTTATTTTTATATAGGGTTATTTGGTGACAATATTTTATGTAGGCTTATTTAGATCACTTTCTTAACAATATGGATGATCACTTTCATTCGCTTTTTGACGGCCTGGTTTGGCGCATTTTTTAGAAACCCCGTTCTACCTCGCATAATCTTGGAGAATTATTCCAGCCCTTTTAATGACACTAGTATCCTTACAGCTGTTTGCAAGCAAGCAACAACAACTCACCAAAATGTTGGTAATTAGAGTAATTTAACCTATCTCAAAATTAAATGGGTAATTGTTAATACTGGACCAAACACTTCTATCCTACTCCTAGTCTAATTATTAACCTTAAAGTATTTAACATGATCTAGTTGACCACATTACTGTGAATCACTACTTTAACAATGTATTTAACTGTGAAACAGGATCTGTGGGAAAAGGCTAAAGGAATAAACAACTAAGTGACTAGCATTTCAGTTTATTTGTATACACATTCCTACAAGTCTTAAAATACAAACAGCTGACATAGGAACATTCAGTCTCGCGCTGAGCAGGGAAGGCACTGGGTCCATATCCACATCATATCACGTGATCTTTAATAGGTGTAGGCTGATTTCTTGTTTGTGTTGATAGATATTGGCTAGCCATGAGCACTGGATCTTAAGAGCATCTGGCCCACGTTTGGCACTCTAATGTGATGGACAAACGTAGACAGTGGTTCTTAAACCACCTGAACATGGCCGCCGACTCATGGGCGTCTACGGTTCATGCGTTGTGCGTTGTGCAGAACGACCATTGCCCAGGGTTGAACAAAACTCACGTACCGTAGTAAAGCACCCAATGGTCCAAGGCAGTGAATATTTACCGGCAAATTGCGACCTGCGCCTACTGAAGGTTGCCTTCTGTAGCAAGGGAACATCTCTCTAAATATACACTGGTTATATCAGCGAAGGGCAATCACAAGGCAAGAAGTTCTCTGAAGAGTTCCTTCGTAAATTTCCTCTTAAAAGCAATGGGGCCGCAATTGCGCAGGTTGATAATTACCGCACGGCAAAATTTAAAGGTCACCACACAAGATACCCAAAAACCCTCACGTGAAATTGTTTGGCTATATTACGAGATACAGTCTTCAATTTTTCAAACACATTAAAATAAATTTACTATTAAAAAAAGGTTAATTTTCGAAAAACCCTTAAAAATAAAATGAAAAATATTTTTCTCAAGAACTGTTCGATCAATTGAGTTGTAAGTTTGTAATTGTGTTTAATACTACTCGCAAATGATATGTTTGAAATTTGAGACCAATTGATATATTAGGGGAAAAGTTTCATTTTCTACGACTTTCCCATTAAAAAGTGTAAATGTGTTACACTTGTTGGGCGCTACGCTGCTCTTAGCGCCAGTGCCTTGGTCGACACATGGCGCCTGCGAGGCTCCGTTCTATAAAGGAGGACCTCTTCCATCATAAGATCTCCAAAAGATAACTGGGAAGGCAGAGTCGCGCTAAATGTTGTAGTACGGTATAATTAAAACTAAATAACATTGTTACTCGAGCGCTATGAAAAGTAACTAAATTTTCGTTATTGAAACAAGTAGCTTACCAGCAACAGCGTTTAGAGGCAGATTACCTGGCTGTTCCACCCCTTAATACAACAATCATCATCATTAACTGCAAAACACTGTTTAGGATTAAAACTAGGCTTCATAAAAATGGAATGGCATCAAACGCAATTTTGTGTTTCACCAGAGAGATGGAGTGGAATCAGGAGAATACGGTGGCTTGCACCATTTCAATGTTCGGAGAACATTGACAGCACATAATAATTTAGCACTGAATCCACCTCATAAGTATTGATAATCGACAGTGTTTGATTATCGATTCAACTAGTGTCACATTCTATCGAATATTTTATGCCTTGCTACGGTTATTTCCGGTGTCTTAAAATTGTGTTTAAGATTTGAGGAAAACCCGGACATTTATTCTCCGTAAAGAAAATCTGCCTAGATTATCTTAAAAGAGAGCATGTCCTGGATTTAGAGTTTGGTCTCCTTCGGGTTGTACATTTCCTACGTGAAATATAAAACAAAGTTTCTTCAAGGTCTGCGATTATTATTATTGTTAATTGTTAATTATTGTTAATAATAATAATTATAATAAGAATAATGGCAAGATCTACAAATAATCACTTAGATTTAAACTCCTCTAAAATGTAATTTCTAATACACCACGTGTCCTCTCTGGCCAACGAAATTGAAATACTTTTTTTTTTATCACGAAATATGCATAGTCCTAAATCTTTAAAATTATTAAGACCTAAGACTGCAACACACACGATTTGGCCCATACTGATATTTGGTTCTCGAACTAGAGGCTATTTGCAAGCCTAGATGGATCCAAGGACTGCCTGGGAATAACACAAGCAAAAGAATATAAAGGCATCCATCATCAAACTCCTCCACGATCGTCCACATTAAAATTGTAATATCCACAAAAATAAATACATGTTAAAGTTCCATTGTTACAATTGAGTCTCCTCTCCACTCTCAGAAAACAATGGAGCAACGTTTTGTAAATGTATGTTTTCACGTGGCCGGCCCCGTGGTGTTGGGGTGGCGCGCCTGCCTCTCACCTGGAGGCTCCGGGTTCGATTCCTGGCTCAGTCAGGGATTATAGAAACTGACGTGAGGGCTGGAATGGGGTGCACTCAGCCTCGTGAGGACAATTGAGTAGCTGTCTGACAGTAAGGCAGTGCACCGATCACGAAAACCAAGATTAACGGCCGAGGGGAGCCGATGCGCTGATCACGCGTCACCCCAATATCTGCAGGCCGAATGGCTGGGCAGCGGTCGCTTGGTAGGCCTCGGCCTTTCATGGGCTGTAGTGCTAGAGGTTATTTTTTTATTTATATTATATGTTTTCTCGTAATATTCAAATGCCAAGACGAATTGACATTATTTTGCAGGTGTCATCCTGTTGATTGCTACAGCAATTAATTTATGGAGACTTGGCGTCCACTTGATAACTCTTAGAGGAAAGACGTTTCAGAATGAAAATTCGCCCGAGAAATGATTGCCTCCATATTGAATTGCGATCAAGGATCTAGTAATAAAACATAATTTGGCCGCACTAATATGACGATAGGAGGTATGTCTCCCATAGCTTGACTGTTTATTTGGATACACAATGTCGTATTCAGTTTATTTTATTTATTTATGTCGTATGGCAAAACAAGGATACATTGTAAATGCTTATGTCTTACAGGAGTTACTTCACGTCCGTAGGTATAAACTTAAATTGCCCTAGACTTGTCTCCCGGGTGGTGCTAAGTAAGCAACGGAATTGGCTGCTTAAAGCTCTGCTTAAAGGATATCCCAGCAATTAAAGGATACATTAAACTTCGGCTATAATGACGGAACATTATTCCAATCAAAACGATTCTTTTCAGAGCCAAACAATAGACTTAGGGCCCACTCTGAAGGTCCTACAACTGAATGTTGAGGGTATAAGCCGATCAAAAAGCGAATTCCTCTTAAAATTGCTTAATGACAACCACATAGATGTGGTATTCAATATTTTATTACAATCTCCATGGTCGCAGTCATCGCCGTCTGCTGTGCTCTAACGCCTTCCCCTTCAGCGCGAGTTGTGCGATAAGCAACACTTGACGATCTTCCTGAGAGTAGCGCTGCTAGGTTGAACCAATTGTGAGCCTGTCCGTGTCCAAGCGCGCAATTCCGCTTATACTGTTCTGTGGCAAAATAAACGCACCTAACAACATTTCCGTTTATTGCTTCAATTTTGGACACCATTGTAAGTGTTGGTGCTGATATTTTGTATTACTTATAGAGTTACAGCATTTTCACTACGACTCCGTGATTGTTTCATGTTCATGGAATATACAGACAGGTACAGTTAATTTAATTTAAATACCAATCTTATATTGTGCCGACGAAATCTCTGGAGTATCAACCTACTAGCGCTGCGAGGTAAGTGGTGGAGTATTTTAGTACTCCTGCATGTCCGCTGTTTGGAGTGAAGTGGAGAGGTGTTAGAGCATCGGCATAGACGGCGGCGGAGGGGACTCATACACCGTCAGTGGGAATTTCCGCATACAGTTACGAATCATATCACAGCTTCACTAATATGTAACATAGAGTTATGAAAACTGACATATGTATAGTAAATACCTAGAGCTTTCATATAATTTAGAGAGAGGACCAGTATACAAAGTATTTCGTGATTTATTGAAAGGATCATATACGTGATTTTTTAAACTCCGTGAATCGCAAAAAAACACGATTTAAGAAGAAATACCAGTCTGAATGTATTTTGTTTTGTAAAACAAACGCATAAATACCGAGAATGAACCACCATGAATGTTATATTGTAAATAGTATCTTTTTAAGAAAATATTAAATTTGTCTTTCAAAAAATGAACAGTTTTTTGTTTATTTTTCCAAATAGGCTATATCTCAATTATTTTTAAGATAATTTCATGAATGAGGTTCTTCCTCTAGGGATCATTGGTTGGAATGTATCTGGAGAGTTTCATCCAGTTTCATCACATAGTTCAGAGTTGTTGTGTTTTTCCTACAAAAAAACTTTCGAGAAAACAGCTTTGAATATTAAACACTCCATTGATAGGTGCATGGTCTCAAGTAATACGCCATATCTCTGCCAAAACGCGGAATTTAGTTATAAACCTTAACAGATATATTGAGAAAGGTGTTGTCTTTCATTTAAATGTAAAAAAAAATTGACCTCCGACAGTGTACGAGCCCCCTTAAGGCCAACGTGTTTGGCCTTTTAGCCTCAGTTGCACAGTCGGTGAGCCTCAAGCATTTATACGTGAGTTGTCAGTTGCGCAGAAAACAATAAACGAATCAATTGCGCATGCCTGAGGCTCGCAACCTGTGCTGACCGGCCAAAAATCATGGCGTAATTTGTACAGCAAATGGTCACCAAAAACCAGACTTCAGCTGAACGTGAAACACTGTAGTGGCGACACCAAACACCAAACAAAACTTTCAGAATGTATAGAGTTGTGAAATGAAGCGGCACAGTAGTTATTGCTTTGATATCTCACGTACTGTACGTTTAATCAAAGATAGTGCCGTCAACTGGGGATACTTTGTGCTCTCAAGGTATACTTTGTACTACGGTGACAACTTAACATGTTTTCGGATTCATTCATCTACGAAGTATTCCCCAAGAATTCCAAACTGTATAGAAATTCTCGATTCTTTTACAATAGCAAGGAACTTGCATATATGCATGTAGACTCCCTGGAGTGAGAAGTTCTGTGGTATATTTTGTTAACTAGTGAAATTATATAGGTGTCATAAAATTACCCTAATCCGGGGTAACTGTAGACCACTATCATAATCCACCATAATGGGATATTTCTAACAATTAGATGGCAGATATTACTTGATAAGGAAAGCACAACATCTAAGCTATATTTTAACATAAAATTAAGTTAAATATAATTTATCTCAGTATACTAAAATTATGCCAAAACAAAGAAGTGAAATATATGGCACAAAGTATCCCCAGTTGACGGTATAGAAAGAAGACGGGCATGTTTGTGCTGGTAGTAGTGGCTTATTAACATACGAAACCTATTGTCACTAGCCTTTGAGGTTAAACTGTAGTTACAAAACAAAGATGCTAACCTTACTGATAACGGTACTGAGACGGAACATGCGCACACAGATCATAGCCTTTTCAATCTGAGATCCTTGTCTATGCATACGTGATAATATTGAACGTTCAGGCCTGTGATTTAGAAGGTTGTGCACGAAACATTCAAGAACCACTGATTCGGGTTGGTCCCACTGGGGGTGATCTATTGAGATCATGATCTGGGTCCAGCCAATCAGAATAGTTTCATGCATGTCCCGACTCGTAGAGATCTGATGCAACTTAGGTCCCTAGCAGTTTATTAACCTTTAAAACAATCGAAAGTTCAAATCACAAATATTTGACTTGCTTTTGAGGTTATAAATAAAACAGATCAAACCGCTTGAGTCACAATGCAAAAATGTCCACCTTACTAATCCTAATGTATTTGGCTTTATCCATACTCAAATGCTGGAAGAAAGGCCTCTGTTTCCCTCACTGGTAATAACAGTTCGAACTTGTAACAAAGAACTCTTGGTTCCAGATCTGACCGCACTGCACTTCAATGAGCACTATGGAATGTTCTGTTTCATCACAGTCGCAGTCCTCAAAACCGATGCTAGCAGGTTCCATTCTCCGGAGGGGACTCTGGTGGTGACGTCATCGTGTTCTCCTTGCACATCTTGTTGGCAAAAGAGATCCCATCTCCGTTCGCGCTGCTGTTGTTGAAGAAGTTAGGCAGCTTACCGAAGCCTAATCGTCTTTTTGGTGTACTCTGTGATGCCACCAGTTTTCTAGAAAGGAAAAAAGAAACTCATCAGTGAACAGTAGCACGGAAGAGCATTCATTATTTAACAGACATATTTAAGATTTTTATTAATACTAATAGAAGCCTCCATGGCTTAGGCGGCAGCACGTTGGCCTCTCACTGCTGGGTCCGTGATTCAAATCCCGGTCACTCCATGTGAGATTTGTGCTGGACAAAGCGGAGGCAGACAAGTTTTTCTGCGGCTACTCCGATTTTCCCTGTTACAAATTTCATTCCAGCAACGCACTCCACTTTCATTTCATTTCATCTATCATTCATTTAATCATTGCCCCAGGGGTGCGCGACAGGCTTCGGCAGCGGGTCGAGTTCATATCCTCGCCGCTAGATGGGGGCTTCATTCATTTCATTCCCTGACCCGGTCGGTCTACTGGAAGCAGGCTGTGGTACATTGGAAACATGAATGTTGAAGTGTTTTGTAGAGAAAGTCATCTTTTTGTCTGAACTTTTGGAATTTTCGTCTCAAACTTTGTAGTTTACCCGGACGAGGCGCCCGGACTACCGGAGCAAGTGGCGTTAGTAGTATTGGCATTGAATAGCAACAGCAGTAATAATGGACTGTTAAGCGACACAAG
The DNA here is from genome assembly GCA_946902985.2 of Meconema thalassinum. Taxonomy (NCBI): domain Eukaryota; kingdom Metazoa; phylum Arthropoda; class Insecta; order Orthoptera; family Tettigoniidae; genus Meconema; species Meconema thalassinum. The sequence continues at coordinate 126,430,521 of OX336397.1, forward strand.
CGCTTATTTATTTATCGTATGACTTTTAGTGCCGGGAGTGTCCGAGGGCATGTTCGGCTCACCAGAGGCTGTAGCTGCTTCATGCGGATACCCCTAGGGTGAGCTACAAGTTCCGTTCAATTTCGAGTAGTTCCAACTTTTGCTACCAGGCCGTGTCAATGATACCTAGTGGTGAACATTGGAACTTTGATAGAGCGTTCCAAGGAAATCTAACCTAGAAATTTAGCTTCACACAAGTTTAGTCTGTGGGAGGATCTTCAACATGCCATAAATCTATGACATGGAACCGCCGGCTTTGCTTTCCCTCTGAAGGAAGGCTGTTAAAAAAAACGACGACTTCGGCTGGGTTTGAACCCGCTATCTTGGGTACAGCAGTTCAGCATGCTACCAACTACGCCACCGAAGTCGCACTGCAATGGCAAACTACCTCACCCCACAAGTAGCCTAGTACGCCTCATTGTAATGCTGGCTTGGATTTCTACCTGCATCCAAGGATCCAAGCACATTCAGTACTGCCAACATGACAAATGGAACACAAACCTACCTATTTCTACAGTCTATTAGCAGAGCCAAGGAGAAGAGTAGTGACATGGCTGCTAACACGCCTACAATCACTGCTGCCAACACTACCATAGAGTTACTGGCCTCTTCTAGTACGGGTTCCTCCGTCGACAGCCATTCTGCATCATCTGCACAGCAAGAATACAACATTAAAAACATTAATCGATGATTAAGAATTGAATATAGTGAATTATTTCAAATATTCGGGCATTGCGATGCAGGTTACAGGAAGGAGCTTCAGGATACTCATAAGATCAAAAACAGCTGCAGCAGTAAAAGCCATCAATGACATAAGATACATTAATTTAATATCGCTTGAAACAGCGATGGAACTTTTCACAACGAAAGTACTGACCTATGGATAGGAGATGACATGGGAATTTATCAGCTACAAACAACTAGAAACTTTCCTAATAGAAGATCTGAGAATGCGTTTACAATTGCCGTGTACTGAAGGTTACAGGAAATTGCTCCAAGACCGACAGAATAAAAGACAAGAGATAAGGATGGACTTCTACACGACACAGGCAATACAAGACAGAACGTGGGCTATCCGCAGTGTTTCCCAAACTATTGTGTGTGTGTACCACTTTAAGACATGAGAATCTCTCGCGTACCACCTAATGGTTGGGAGATACAGTAACTATAACCCCCCACCACCGTAACTATAACCACCGTAACTATAACCCCCTCACACCACCACCACCACTACGTAGTAGACCAAAAGACGGATTGTAAATTGTGTTTGTTAAAGTTAGACTGTTGGAGTTAAAGTTTAAATAATAAAAAGTGTGTCCAGTTGTTTTATTATTTATTCAAACATTCAGAAATGGCACTGTACAAATAATATTAATAAAACAAGATGTTCAGGAAAGAACATATAGCCTACTTTCTCCTAAATGTATGGGTATAGTTATAACTCTTTGTCTTTATCATCTCCTAATTTCTTCCAATTCGAAGTGCAAATTGGCACACTGGATTTGAGGAGTGGCGTTCAAATAATTTACCCCAGCATTTTGCAATTTCATCAGTAAACACTCCAAACAACGTAGGTATTCAGTTTATTAACACCGACTACTTACAATAATTTAAACTTCGTTGCTCTAAACGTATCACTGGGAGAAAATATTTAATATAACTATTACACAGCTAATTTGTAATCGCGCACGGCTAACGAGAAAGACAGGCCATTGCGCGTAAACCAAACCCTTCTGTGACGTAGGCAATGTACCGGTACTGCTTGATGATGCTTGTACGTTTAAGTCGAGAGCAATTCATAAGCAGCAGAAATGCAATATTTTATATCAATCTTCATAAAATGGACTCAGTTTAGATGTTCCGTGTGTTTTCAAACACGATAAATTATACTGTATAGGTTTGCAAAACTACGCCTATTGAAGTTACTCCTTACAAAAATCCACGCGAACTAGGATTCAAGGGTTCGTTGTGTCTTTAATAGCTGCAACGAACAGGCTACATTAAGTCGAGTTGTAGATTCTGTGACCTTCGTTGTGAGTTAAATTATATGCACATTAGTATAATTAGATCAAAAAATCTTGCAGCACAGTATAGATATCATTAACTTATTGTTGTTTCAAGGGGCGGAACATAAATTAATTCGTTTATAGAAGAGATCTGCGGAATACACTACCCACCGACTAACGACTTGTATCAATACCTTCTATGAAGACAAGTGATAAATGAATACCAACGTTTATACAGGTTCAATGATGTAGACAAGATGACTAGGTTCCACACCGGCAGTAAAACGAAGACCAGGCAGTGGTGCAACAGAACTACATTGCTGACGTCACGAAAACTCACCAGAGCCAGTCATTCTCGTTGGCCGTGATAATCGCGCCTTATCTTGGGGATGTGTACCCTCTATCGGCAAAAATAATAACCTTCGCAATTATACTGTAGACATGGGTTCACTAACTGGCCGGTAGAGAGCATAGCTCGCATATAGAAAGCTGTGGTTACCAATAACATAGTTCAAGTAATTACTCTTAGATGTCACTCCGGTGGTGAATGTTGTTTTAATTAAATATATATTTTCCATTTCAAAATGCACCATATAATGCTTTATTTTATAACGTCTCAGTACTCAAGAAATAATAAATATAAAAAAAATCAAGAAAAAATGTCTGACTCTGATAGGATTTGAACCCAGGCCAACCTGATGAAAGACTAACACGCTGACCACTCAGCCAATCGTGCACACTCCAATAGATCATTAGGAACCAATACATATACCACGTTATAGCAAATCATGACTTGGACTAAACGTTTTCTTTACTGGAGTATATTTTAAACCGAGTTCATTTCATAGAAAGTTCATATATTTGTTACCACTAGCCTATATTGCATGCAACATACTGAAATTAATAAAATAAAGGTCAGAACGAGAGATCAGCTGCCATCTTGTCAAATAACCGAGACGACTCAGCTTTTTAAAATCACTTCTAGACTATAATATTAAAATATAAACTTTTAATTTCAAACGGGCCACGTCGTTTCAAACAGATTAAACGATTCTTGGTTCGATAGTCGGAACTGGTGGGTCCCATGTTATGGATTATAAAGTTTGCATAATTCACACGGCCGCCATTCTGAAATGGTATGGTTGATGACCTCGTAGTTTGGGCACAAGACGCGCCTCATATGAAGGAACGTTGGTACCAAATTTGGTAAAGATCCGATTATTAGTTTGGTTGTAATGCATTATTACGTTTTGACCATTTGAGTGGCCATCATTAAGTTTTGGTAAAGATGGCGGCAATATAAAACATGACACTGAGGTGCCCTTTGCCAGTGCTACCTCTCTACCAAATTTCGTTCAATTCGGTTTCACCGTGTTCGAATTGATAGGGGGGACAGACATTCAGAGTACACACACTCACACACACACACACAGACTCACACACACACATACACACACACACAGCCAGACACACAATTTTTGGCCCTGTAGTGATCTCATAAGTCTACTTTCATTTTTTGCAAAAATCGAAAGTAGGCTAAAAAAATAAGCTATAAGTTAATTCATGGGTTGGCATGTTAGCGATACTTCCGGTCTAACAGGAAACGAAAAAATGCTGCCAAATTCAAGAAAATAAGTGCCTCGTTTTTCTTTTTTCGACGTTTGTTGGCAAACTATCACGAATATCGCAGACAAGTTTTGCATAAAAGTTGTTGGCGACAAAATAAGCTTTCATTTGATGTATTCATAATTGATGTCCAAGTAATAGTTGCCACGCTACAGAGATTTAAACAATGGCGCGCGATCTGAATCAGCCCGTGTTTGCGTTGTTTCTCAGCGGCCAACTGACGCGTTCGCCCGAAGCATTGATGCGCCGAAATGGCCGAGCTTCTTGTTTTCTTTTGTTTGTAAATTTCAAACAGTTGGTCGTTGGCCGATGTGTGTTATGCCGTATAAGTGTTATTTATTGTGTTGTTGTCATAAAAATGAGTTTTGAAGACTGCATTTTGTGTAAGAAACCACTCGACGATCCGATGGACGTTGTTTGTGTTTTAAAAGGTTTGACTTCGTTAATTAATGCAAGTCAACAACGATGTGACGGTCTTGCTGATCAGTTAAGACAGTATCTTGAAGATTCAAAGGAGCTGATTATTCAGAGTTCATGCAGGTAAGTTGTTGGTATTTGATTAATATTCGTTACCGTACCTTTGAAATGCATACTCATAACAACACTGTACCAGGTAATATGTTATTACTGATAAGAGTCCATTAGTGGTAAAGTGCGGGGAAGCGTACGTCCATAGACATCGTCTTCGATTCCAACACAATGGTTTCCATTTCTCAGGCAGACTTTCTAAGTAACACCAAAAAACAAGGGACAGTTCATCTCTACGTTGACAAAGGAGCTTAGAAATGCTGGAGTTGCTGTTCGTCAGGCGACAGGGGACGCAGATACACTAATTGTCGACGTAGCGTTGTTTCTAGATGCCGAAGATCATGCTGTTACTGTTATAGCGTCAGACACTGATGTCCTATGCATTTTGTTGGCAAAATCAAGAGAGAACAACAACATCCATTTTTACAGTCCTGGAAATTCAAAATCTCTTAGAACCATTCAGGAAGGTATCGGCGAGATGAAAAGTTGTGTGCTATTTGCACAATCCCTGAGCGGATGTGACACAACTTCGGCTATTTTATAGCAAAGGGAAGAAGCGTCCATGGGGCATTCTCAAAATCAACGAAGATCTTCGGAAAACTGTCGAAGATTACAATCAGTCTGGCGCATGCAAAGAAGATATCAAGATAGCTGGAGAAAAATTTGTTCTGGAGTTGTTCAACGGAAATGGTTTCAATTCTCTAAACGAGCTTCGTGTGCATCTGTATGGAAGGACTATCGCAAGACAGACAGTTACTGCTTCGTTCGATTTGGCCACTTCGCAGCCAACGTCGGACGCATGCCGGCAGCATTCACTGCGTACATATTTGCAGGTATATATTATTGTCAGTATGTTATTACAGCATTTTACTTTGCTGTGATACAATTAACATTCTTTTTTTGTTTACAAATTGGTTTGAAATGACATATCTTATTTCAGGTGCAGGACTGGCTAGGCAATAAGCTGCAAGCTACTGAGTGGGGTTGGCGATCCACTACAAATGGACTTCAACCTATTCCGATAACTGCCCCAGCAGCTCCTGATTCTCTCTTGCAACTCGTCTCCTGTAATTGCAAGGGCGCCTGTACATCACGTTGTGAATGTCGCCGCTCTAGACTGGAATGTGCGTGGATGTGTGGAAAGTGTCTTGGGGTTACCTGTGAAAACGGGGTGAAAGAAATTGATCTCGAAGAAGATTTTTAACTTTTCTGTTAGTGTTGAATTGCTAAGACCAAAGATTTTAACATTGTTGGTGCTTCTGAGAGTGCAGCATTGGTATTTTTGAGAACGCCAACGCCTTTTTATTTTCTTGTATTGTTATGGAGCAAGGTTTAGTTTTAACATTTTCTTTGTAAAAATAGGGTGTACCGGTACAACATGTATACATACAGATTTAGTACGGTATCTGCAGTAATTTCTAACAAAAATTATTTGAGTTATTTGATAAATAATACATTATAAACTGTATTAGTTTTAAGCATAAATATCTACTCCGATATTCGCACTACTTTTTACTTAAGATATTTGCTGTCCTAAAAATGGCATTAAAATAATAATTTATGATCGCCAAGTCACAAATAGTTACATATTTTACATATTAAAATTTTGTTTACCTAGCTCAATAAAGCACGTAAGAAAAAACGCACCGAGAACACCTTATAGAATGAAGAGATGTCGATTGGGGGGACCTCAAAATGCGAAATTGAATTATTTTCACTATTAGGAGCTGATGTACAAAAAGGGAGATTTACATGAAAAACACTCAAAAAATGAAAACAAATATCATTTTCTGGGGGGAGGGAGGGGGATTTTTTGAGAGGGGGGTGGTTTAAGCGTGAAATATTTTGAAAAGAGAGGAAGCACTTCATTTATCATGAGAGAGGAAGCTCCTGTCGGATGTAACAATACAAAATCAGAGCGCGTCCCGGTCACAGTGTGTGTGTGTGTATCGCAGACGGAAAAGAGAATGACGTAACAATCCTTTGTTTACACCGCTATAGCTCGGCAACTATTATTTCGATATCAATTATAAATACATCGAATGAAAGCTTATTTTGTCGCCAACAACTTTTATACCAGACTTGTCTGCGATATTCGTGATAGTTTGCCAACAAACGTCGAAAAAAGAAAAACGAGGCAGTTATTTTCTTGAATTTCGCGGCATTTTTTCGTTTCCTGTTAGACCGGAAGTATCGCTAACATGCCAACCCATGAATTAACTTATAGTTTATTTCTTCTCCTTTAATTTAAGCCATGTTAGCGCACTGTAAGCCAAATCGTCCGCTTACAATGCGCATTCCAGTGACACCACCTACATCTCCCGCATTCCAGGAGTTCAAACGGCTGAAAATCCAGAAAGCTGGCACGGGAAGACCGGGGACTTTTAATATGTTGTTAAGAACATCAAATAAGACAACTGTGCCAATTTTAAGCTTTACTAACATTTTTTCAAGGTTAAAACCTAAAATTCCTGGACTATATAGAGAATTAAAATTTGGACTCGTAACCAAACATTATCAGATATTAAGTACCGGTACTGTATTTTATGGACTTGAGGGCAAGTGCAAAAATATCCGAAAATTTTGACACGCAACAAATGTGTGGGAAATGGTACACTGAAGACACTATAAACTTATAGAAAAATTATAACAAAACAAAACTAAGATTTTATTCAGACCATTAGCATAATTTATTTTGGTAGTTGACATCCTCGAATCAACGAAAAAATATACATCAAAGGAAAATCTGCATTCAACATATTCGTCTTAATTTGTATTACAGAGTCACAGCAAACATAAAAACCTTAAATTCATAACGATATGTTTTAAATGCTGTGCCCTCTGGTACGTGGGCTGACTGGCATCAAACCTGGGTCTGTGAAGAGGAAGAATCAGGTCCATGATTTTCCCAAGAACCGAACCATTGATCTCTGAGGGGGAACAACCACAGTGAACCCAAGGAACAATGATATAAAAACGGGATGTGATAATAAAAGCTCAATTCCACATCTGAGACGGGAATTTTAGGCAATAATAAGTTGGAATATTGTAAGAACTACAAGCCAGTATTCTAACATTCGAGCAAAGCTACAGAAAACCGAGCACACTTGACAGGTGATAAAGTGGAGTTGAAAGTAGGAGGCGCAGACAGTCTCCAGTGGACTATTTCCTGGCGTCACTGGGGTGGGAAGACTGTGAATAATGACCGAGAAAACCCCCGTCGGACAAGGCAGAGAAGCAGAGAGGAGATGGTCATCGAGACAAATTAATTAATTACTGGCAAATGAAGCATTCTAACGGGACGAAACTTACATCCAGATGCTTATATTCAGAGAAAGATAATTTAGGCATGTCATGACACCTAAATTAAAGCCTGTATGAGATTATAGGATAATTCACAGGCAAACCGCGGAGGGGCATTGGTTATTCTCGTAGCAGGAGGGGATTCACCGGGGATAGCGTTACCAAGCCATGCAGGAGAGCAATTAATATTAATTAATTGAGCGAAGGAATCACCGGCATGCAAGTGGATCTGAAACATCCATGGAAAGACGATCAAGAATCATGCGTTACCTTGTCGGAAAACGTGATATATCAGAAAAGAGCCGCTCCCGAGATGAACGAGAACTATATTTTATCAGAATCCCTTGTATGGAGGATGGACCTGGGGAGGGTCAGGTATTCTTTGACTCAGCTCGTGGGACGACGTGCTGTCCATCGACAGGAAATAAGTGCGCGGAGTACGCAAACACATTACAATCAGAGTCTTTGTGATGGATAATGAAAGATGCATTATTCAGTACATTTAAAGTATTTCTGCATAAATATTAGGAACAGTGTACGGCAGACATATAATCAGGCACTATATGCGAGTATTATTCAGTACAGCGTAGGAAAAGTTGCATGATTATGATGAACAATGAACTTATCTACAGGGATAGTTATGATTTTTAAAGTGTCAGATAATATAGTAACGGATACTACAGATCAAAGGGACAAGGAAAGTATCACAAGTATTTGTGATAAATACGTGAGCAGCACACTAGAAGCTAGAAGATAGGAACAGTAGGAGTTGGGAGATGAACGCAGCTACTCAAGATAGACTTTCAGAGGAGACAGGTGGAGGTCAGAATTTCGCCGCATCGCACATCTGAAATCACGTAGTAGTGGAAAGCCCAATAAGGCTTCGTGTGTGCAAATCAAATGTAAAGCTAATGATAAAAAGTGATAACCTAAAGTGTTTACAATTGTGTGATCAAGAAAATGTATTATATTTTAAATTGTAAAATGCATGTATTACAAGATGTGGTGAACACGTTCAAACCATATTCGATGTTCTTTGTGAAAAGTGTTATGATGGGTTAGAAGACATCAGAATGGTGGGCGAAGTGTTGTACAGTTGGGCAAATCCAGCCAGAATGAAAAAGTGATTACCATCCAAATAAAGTTACTATGATTCTAGGGCTCACCATACAACATGTCATTCCATCAAATACTACGAATATGCAGTATTTTGTATACGAGTTCGCATTCCTCGTATCTTAGTGAATATATTGTTTTGATAATGGTAAACTTACGACACTTAATGCGCAAGATGTTGATAAAAGTAACTGTAATGTTAGTTGATAACAATAATAATAATCAGAGGTCAATGTCAACAATAAATGTAAGATTTATCATATTGATGCCTTCGGAACGTACAAGTGTGTCATGTCCGTTAAACTAATACAGTGTTATTGTGAGGAATGAAAGAGAGAGATATATATCAGAGAGATAAAGAGATTTTTCAGTGTAATTGAGATTTTAAATAATGTTAATTGCTACATTATTGTGTTTGAGAGCCATTAAGACAGATCATATAATTGCCAGTAAAATGATACATTCTTTATTTAGAGCTAATGTAAAGCCTTGCTATAATAATTGAATTAAGGGCGGATATGAGTTCATTATGAATTGCGTCGTCTAACAGGAATGTTATTTTAGCCGCAATAAGCGTGCATGTCTAACGTAGAATACAGAGATTTGCCTAAATAAGTGCAGGGACAATCCAGATAGTTCGCGCGTTGATGAATCTAGTAGGCCAATCTTCGAATCAGCGACGTGATTGTATAGCCTGAGAGCATACATATTATAGCAACAGAGTTGGGCCAGATAGCATCTGTAACCCACTGTTAGCATATTCTTCGCTACCAGGGTTAACTTTGACCCCTGTGTAAGCCATTGTAATAATTGATCTACCTGTGGAGGTAAAACAATTTCTTCGAGTAGGAAACATGGTGATTTCCTTAATATATTCGTACCCGTACAGCGAGATAACAGTTTGAAACTCGACTGGTACGCGTTCAGAGCCACCGATTGCTTCTTAAAACGGCGACACTACTGGAAATCCATCCCTTGCTAAGAATATTAATTGAGAGCCGAATTGAGCCAATTAAATACCCTAAGTGTAGGTGTTAAATACTTAGATCGACTCCGTTCAAAATGACACATCCAATCATCACCCCCTGAAAGAGCTGCACTGACAGTGAAAGCATATGGCAAGTTTGTTGACAAGTTGAATATCGGTCAGGGAGGCCAGGACTCGGGTGTAGACCGCAGTAGCCATGTTGGAGGGGCGGACCTTAGCGACCCTATTGTGTACACAGCGAGGGAGCTAATTGACCGTGTCCCTTTTTCGTTTTAAATTTGTACTGGAACACTGAGAAAAATCTCGTCATCACTGGAAATAATTGAAAAGTGCTTGATATTATTATCGTAAATGAATTATATGAATCATATCCATGGTGACAGGATGTTGGATCAAAGAAATCAGATAATATTTGGCCAAGTTGATGTCTGATGACATCGTAACTGCGCCAAATAATCAGATGCAATTGTAAAGAGTAATTACCCAGTTTATGATAATTTACTCAGACGGGTAGCGTTATTGCACGATATGGCACACTTGTAACGAATGTAACGATATGACCAGACCTAAAGATTGTTGTATGGTGAAGCTAAAATCAGTAATTATATATATTTTGGAAGGGAAGGTTACTCATTACAGCGTTTGAAATCTATGGGAAAAAGAAACGATGGTGCACAATATGAAACAAAAACAAATGTAATGAGATCAATATCGTTGAATTTAAGAGGTTCCGATTCTGAACGGACAAATATTTGGATCTGTAATGAATATATACAATGATTATTCAGTTATAATTTGTGTTTTTATTGTTGTTTTGTGTTACGTTAAATTAAGATTATTAAGTAATGTGAAGGACACAATGAACATTCGTCAATATCAAAAGGGTATAAGTGTTAGGAAGTATAGGATATATTTGGTGCGGAAGAGCGCCAACCATAAGAAAAGGGACTCACAAGAAATGTTGCAGAATGCCTGGAGAGACCAGTGCATTTGAGTGGATATAATCCCTGTATTATTGTAATACAGCTGCGGAGTGCAGATGAAATTGTATAATTGTTTTGATTTGTCATCTGCGCACTCCAGATATTTTTTATCTGTGTAGTGGGAGTGAAAATGTAACTGTAGTATTTTTTTGGTGTTTGCCATGATTTAATATAATTAAATTCTATATTTATAGAATTTAATTATATATTCTATATTCTATATTTAGAAGTGTTATACAGAAGCTACTATATCCCGATACTGACCTATGCTTCAGAAATGTGGACAATGAAGAAAAGAGACATAAGCAAAATACAGGCAGGTGAAATGAAGTTCCTGCGAAGTAGGATCGGAGTAACAAGAAGAGACAGGGTGAGGAATGAAAGGGTCAGGGAAATGGCGAAAGAGGAGCCCTTGCTGGGTAGGATTGAGACATCAAGACTGAGGTGGTATGGACACTTCAAGAGAATGGATGAGAGGAGGATTCCCAAGAGGATACATGAGATGCAGATGCAGAAGAAACGACCAAGAGGAAGACCAAGAGATAGATGGCTGAAAGGAGTGGAGGAATGTGTCGAGAAGAGAGGCGAGGATTGGGCCAGAGTGACAGCGAAGAGGTGGTGGGAAGAAAGAACTAAGTGGCGAGGCTTATGTTCCAAACAGACCCAGCCTGGGGCTGGAAACTGTACAAGATGATGATGATGATTTAGGAATTTGTTGTTTCTTTCAAGCAGAGTAGTTACCTGACAGACTCAAATACTGAACATGTAATCGTATAGTGGGAAGAACGCCCTATGCCTCGAAAGACCGTGAACTAGCTGGGATACGAACACATGTTCCATATAATGACGCAAGTGTACTTGGAGGATATGTTATTGTACTAGGATTGAGTCACAGGTACTATTAAAAGTCGGCCAAGATATTAAATGGTAGAGACAAGAATAGCAGCAGAGTTAAAACACATTAGGAAAGGCCGCGTCCCATATTTGATAAGCTTACACGTTCAAAATAAATGTTGATAATCCTCCTTGAGACAGTCTTAAACGTAAACTCATTAGAAGCAAATGTCTCATAATTATCATGGCCCAGGCAAGGTGGGGCGGTATTAATTCATAATGGAATCGCCTAAACCAGTGCAATATTAGTATCTCGGCATTGCAAACTTGGCCACGATGAACACACACACATATTTATCATCGCGCCGGTACGTGGGGCCAGTTGGAAATTCAGGTCACCATAGGCGCATGCTACATATTTATCATGGCGCCCGAGAGAACATGTGGGCTTATGGGATTCAGAAAACCCCATGATAATAGTATGGTTTCCATGGGGGAAAACCATAATGGTATATTTTTCCTCAAACTGTGTTTGAGCGATTGTGAGTCCCTATAAGCATACTCAGACATTAGACAATGTTGTCAGACGAATAAATGTACAAATGGGTAGGTACGTCTAAACCCATTTCATAAGTGTATTCACAGCACTGTGCTAAAATGAATATTTTTGTCTTTGTGACATCGGAATTCTTTCCCAATATAACGCACCAATATGTACAGCACAGGCCCACCTATATCTCAAATAAAGAAATACAGGATGGCCGGTACTGAGGGGATACTAAAATGTATCGCAGAGCTGAGGGAGCATTTTGAAGCTACTCATGCTAAAAACAGGGAAGATGCTAAGGAATTTCAAGAAGAAATAACGGGTAGATTAGATGCTAATCTAACTGAAATGAACAATAGCCCGAGGGCTAATCAAAATGAAATGAGCCAGATGTTGGCTACAGTAAACACTCAGTTAGAAAATATCCAATTAGAGGCCAATAAAAAAATTGATGATGTTAAAGAATCTATTAAATTAGAGGTAACTGAAAGTATTGTTAGAGTGGTTTCAGAAATGCAGGCAAAGAATGACAAACGTTTTGAATCCATAGAAGTAAAGCTTGAAAATAATCTGCAAGCGTGCAGAGATTCATAGCGCGAGATCAACGATAGGTTAAATGATATGTCTGTAGAACTCAAAGATATTCAGAATCAAAACGAAGCGAATACTAAACGGCAGGAAAAACAGTTTAATACGTTCACTCAGACTGTTGATCAAAGGCTTGAAGATAGTGAAGCCAAATGGGATAAGCGTATGGCAGGCTACGCGAGGACGGTAGATGAAGAATTAAGGAATCAGGATCAGAATATCCTTGATCAATGCAAGGAGATAACTGAGATAAGAACTACCGTAGAAGAGAGTAAGGGAATAGTAAGAAATATGAAGACGCAGGTTGGTCAAGCCCAAAAAGAGTTAGAACAAACTCAGAACGATTTAGCAGTCATTCATAAACGGCAAGGTGAGAACCAGGGAGAAATTAGCAAGATAAAAACTGAAATCTCCAAAATGCACGGTCACATCCAAAAAAAAGTCACAAGCTTAAGGGAAGAGCTAGAAGTTAAGGAAGGATTGAAGACAGAAGCCAATGACAAAACGCTTGCCGAGGCGAAAGGAGGTTTAGCTGGGGAAATTTCCTACATAAAGGAGAGCCTTAAAGAGGATAAAAAGAAAATCTTTTCTATGGCAGAGGGAAATCGTGATCGCCTACAGAGGATAGAACAAGAAGTGTTAGCTCGTTTAGAAGGAGCAGAAAATAGGCATACCCAGTTGGAAACCAGGATGATCGCGCAGGAAGATTCCATGTTGCGAAATCCTAGATCCAGTGAAGGAAGCGTGGATGAAAATAGAAGAAATAGATGGGCAGATTTAGGAGTGCAGCCCACTCCAAAGAATACAGCCATGCCAAATGACAGCCCGTATATCACACCTGGTATACCGATTGCTACGTCCACACCGCATGAAAATGCTGTACAAAATCAAATAGTCACTGTTATAAGGGCTAACGACGACAAACCGAGAAAGTACTCTGGGAGTAACTCAGATATGACACCCAAGTACTGGCTCAAAAAAGTTTCCGAATATTTAAATGACACAAAGGTACCGCCAGAGCGAAGATTAAGAGCTATTGAAAAACTTACTGAAGGCGAATGTGCCTTATGGTTCAGAAGCTTTCGCTACACGTTCGACACGGTAGAGGAGTTTCGCCAGGCATTTTTAAAGAGATACTGGGATCCGAGCATACAGCAGAATCTATGGTTGGATCTGTACTCCAGACGTTATAGTACAAATAACCCAACGAAGTATGCTGAATTTTTATAGCACAATTACGCCGTTTCCGGGAACTTGATGAAGTCCCTAGAGAGGCAGACCTCTGTATAGCTATAGCCAAACAGCTACCATACGAAGTCCAAAGACTATTAATCTCTGCAAACGCCAAAACAGCAACAGATGAGGCAGAGTCGGAATACGGAACAAGTCGACATGGCTAGTCCACAAACCGAACCGACTAGGATACAAAGTAAAAACAAATCTACGAGCACAGAGACTGTAAGGTCAGACTGGCAACAAGAAGAGAAGGGAAACCGGAATTGGAAGCCAGCCTACAGAGGAAGTTCGAACCGCGGAAATCGAGAGAGAAAACATTGGAATCAGCGCGATGCAAGAGATCGACAGCCAGACAATGGAAGGAGGTATGGCCAAAACGGGAATAACCAACAATGGAGACCCCAAGAACAGAGTCGCGGGTTCGACGAAAAAGCAGAGGAACGATACCACGCCTCATTATGGTACATGGAGGAGCGTGGAGACGAGAACAAAAAGTCGCAAGTTCATTGGGATGAAGCAATTAAAAATAGAAGGTCACCCGACATCTATAAAAATTATGAGGGAGCGAAAAGTCTGGAACTTCTACAACAGGAAGACAGACAGAGGAACTCTGGGAGAAACGGAGCAATAAGAAGAACCAGCCAATTATGACACAGAGAGAAGGAAATACCCGAAAGTCAATCTGAATTTCACAGCCCCTATGTAATTATAAGAGATTTGCAAAATAACGCCTATAGAATTAAACATAAAGAGACAGGAAAGGAAGTTGTGGTAAATGCTGCCAAACTCAAACTTTATATTCCACCGGAAGAGTTTGAAACCGCAAAAGAAGGAGCCATGCACATCCAAGTGTACTGGGAACGATTGTGTATGCAAGCGGAGAGTCTACAGGAAGGCCCACACCAGGCAAGAGAAAGACAAGACAGCCAGCACGCCGAGACGAAGGAAACGAGAAGAGAATGCAGCTGTCAACTGCGAGAGTTTTACGAGCAACTAGGGGAAGCAGTAGACGAACTCCAAGCTATGAATGAAGCCTTGAGAAAAGAGAACGCTAGTATGCGAGACAGACAGCAGACCCAAGGGGAGGGGAGCAAGACGACCCACCGCACGGGATCACTGACCGCATAAAGTAAAAATCATGGACAGGCCGATGCAGTCAGCATGAGGGTTGAAATAATTCACTTGCTAAATGAATTTTTAAACTTCGCTGGGGAAAGATGTACCCGCTGGTACGTGGGCTGACTGGCATCAAACCTGGATCTGTGAAGAGGAAGAATCAGGTCCATGATTTTCCCAAGAACCGATCCATTGATCTCTGAGGGGGAACAACCACAGTGAACCCAAGGAACAATGATGTAAAAATGGGATGTGATAATAAGAGCTTAATTCCACATCTGAGACGGGAATTTTAAGCAATAATAAGTTGGAATATTGTAAGAACTGCAAGCCAGTATTCTAACATTCGAGCAAAGCTACAGAAAACCGAGCACACTTGACAGGTGATAATGTGGAGTTGAAAGTAGGAGGCGCAGACAGTCTCCAGTGGACTATTTCCTGGCGTCACTGGGGTGGGAAGACTGTGAATAATGACCGAGAAAACCCCCGTCGGACAAGGCAGAGAAGCAGAGAGGGGATGGTCATCGAGATAAATTAATTAATTACTGGCAAATGAAGCATTCTAACGGGATGAAACTTACATCCAGATGCTTATATTCAGAGTAAGGTAATTTAGCATGTCAAGACACCTAAATTAAAGCCTGTATGAGATTATAGGATAATTCACAGGCAAACTGAATAATCATTTTATATGTAATCATTACAGATCCAAATATATGTCCGTTCAGAATCGGAACCTTTTAACTTCAACGATTACATTTGTTTTTGTTTTTGTTTAATATTATGTTGTCTTTGTGCACCATCGTAATGAGATCAATATCGTTGAAGTTAAAAGGTTCCGATTCTGAACGGACATATATTTGGATCTGTAATGATTACATATAAAATGATTATTCAGTTATAATTGTGTTTTTATTGTTGTTTTGTGTTATGTTAAATTAAGATTATTAAGTGATGTGAAGGACACAATGAACATTCGTCAATGTCAAAAGGGTATAAGTGTTAGGAAGTATAGGATATATTTGGTGCGGAAGAGGGCCAACCATAAGAAAAGGGACACACGAGAAATGTTGCAGGTATTTTGATCTGTGTTGTGGGAGTGTAATTGTAACTGTAGTTTTTTTTTTTTTTTTTTTGTGTTTGCCATGATTTAATGTCATTAAATTCTATATTTAGGAATTTGTTGTTTCTTTCAAGTAGAGTAGTTACCTGACAGACTCAAATCTTGAACGTGTGATCGTATAGTGGGATGAACGCCCCATGCCTCGAAAGACCGTGAACTAGCTGGGATACGAACACATGTTCCATATAATGACGCAAGGGTACAATACTTCAACCCATTGCTTTCCTTAAAAATACACGGTTCGTCAAACGCAGCGGGGCCTTGGGGGCGTAGCCCCCAATGAGAAAAGCGAGTTATATATAAAGGAGGATTGTGGGGTCGGACACGAGCGTGATTTTAAGTCTAATTTTGTAGTCTCTGCGTCGCTTATTGTATGTGAGTATTTGTATCTTTACAACGGTTTACCAGGGTATCATTGTTTCCATTTTGCACGGGATGCTTTCTTACTGTTTATAGATTTATTTTTTATTACTTGAATGCTTCTATTTGAAAAAAAAATTAACTACTTTTTGGTCGTTTTCTGCCATTATGTGCAACCTAAATTCACAGACTACTGTGGCGTATTCTACCGACCCTCCCATTAGTTTATTAAGTTTACATTATAAATCTCACTGGTCAAACCCGTCACAAGACGCGGAATAAACTTAGAAATATTGATATGTTTAAAATGGTTTTGTTATTATTACTTGAAAAGGTTATAGTTTGTTTTGTTACTTTTACTCTCATGAGATGATAACGTAGTTTGCACAATATTACTTTGTACGGATATGACAATATTGCTACCACGTTTGATAGGGTTAGTTTGTCTCGTGGCCACAAGGTGTCTCTGCACACCTATGAGTGATTCTTAATTAAGTGTGCGTGGACATATAAATTCATAGATGATATTTATTATGTATTTTCTTTTAGTATTCATTATTCCCCTAATCAAATGCATATATTATTATGAAGCTGGGATTCTAAGAGTTTATCTGCGGACTGTCATTATCCTATTGAAATGTAGCTGTTCGGCAATATACGCGAGGTAAATACAATGAAGTAAGAGAAATTAATTGGCCTTTAAAATGTATAAATTAGGCCTAGGTTAATAATGCACACTTAGATTAAAATAGGCTCCTTAAATATTGAGATATATTAGCGAAATTTCAGGATTAATCTATTATAAGCAACAAGCAGTATAGAACCGTCGCACAGTGGTCCGGATCCGTAAAAAGGCGGACAAAAATCGATTTTTCAACTTTACTTTAGAAACGCCAAACCATCTTCCAAGTGAAGTATGTTAATCAGTGTAAATTAATTTCACATTTTTATTGGAAATTGCTTCTGTGTTTCTCAGATATAATACTGCAAAAGTGATTCAACTCTTCGTTTCTGAACTCCGCACTCCGTTAAGTAAACTTTGAGATATCATTCTAAACTTCAAAATGAAACTCGGGGTCTATAACACTGTATCCGTACGTAGTTTGTGATCTGATATATTTGTCTATAGCATGATTTTCAATTTCAGATCACTTATAAGGACTCTTATACTTACTTTTATAGTGCACTAGCAGGTACCCGCGGCTTCGCTCGCGTCATAGTTGTGTCATATTTTTATTCAATGAAATGCAGGTTTAACCCCGTTAACACCCTTTTAGAACCTGAATATCCAAAAATCCCTCCTTAGTAAACGTTTTCGACACACAACAAACATATCCCCAAAATATCATTCTTCTAACTTTAATAGTTTTGGTTGGTCGATGAGAGTGAATATCCAAAAATCCCTCCTTAGTGGACTTTTTCTTCCAGAATTTCAGCCCTCCCCATGGGCCCCTTAAATTGGATTCATGAAAAAAAACGATCGACCACCTTTTTACTTATTTTTCAAGCTGATTCTTCCCCCTGAATTTCATACTTCATGCCTCTGTCTTTTAAGAGATACTTGCTCCGTTAGGAATCCTTCAACCACCACTTTTCACACATACACCTCATAATATACAGTTCATCGAAAAACCCTCAGACATGTGTCTTCTTATTCTTAATGATGAGTTTATATGCCGAGTATCGCATCCCCCAAGGAAACCAATCGGGAGATATTGCTATTCAATTAAATGCAGGTCTACCCCCTTAACACCCCTTTAGAACCTGAATATCCAAAAATCCTCCCTTGGTGGACGTTTTCGACATACAACGAACACAACCCCAAAATTTCATGTTTCTAACTTCAATAATTTTGGCTGGGCGATGATGAGTGAGTGAGTAAGTCAGGACATTTTCTTTCATTTATTTTTCAGAATTTCACCCCTCCCAATGAACCCTTTAAATTGGATGTATTATGATTTAAAAAACGGTCGAAGACTTCTTTTTAAGCTGTTCTTCCCCCCTGAGTTTGATGAGTCATTTTCTTTCAATTATTTTACCTGAATGTTACGCCCCATGCTAAATTGGATTTATGAAGAATCGCTCGAACAACTATTAACTTATATTTGAAGCTGTCTTTTTCCCCTGAGTTTGATGAGTGAGTGAGTTAGTCAGTCAGTCAGGACACTTTCTTTTTTTTCTAGAATTTCACCCCACCCCATTGGCCCCTTAAATTGAATTTATGAAAAAACGGTCGAACACCGATGTACTTATTTTTAAGCTGTTTTTTTTTCGCTGAGTTTCAAACTTCTCGCGTATGTCGTTGAAGAGATACACGCTCCGTTAGGAATCCTTCAACCCGCACTTTTCACCACTTTCACCTTATAATATACACCACATCGAAAAACCCTTAGACACATGTCTGCTTATTTTTAATGATTAGTTTATATGCCGAGTATCACATCCTCAAATGCAACCCCTCACGAGATATTGTTATTCAATAAAATGCAGGTTTAACCCCATTAAGACACCTTTAGAACCTGAATATCCGAAAATCCTCCCTTAGTGTACGGTTTTGACATACAACGAACATATCCCAAAAATGTCATGTTTCTAACTTCAATAATTTTGGCTGGACGATGATGAGTGAGTGAGTGAGTGAGTGAGTGAGTCAGAACATTTTCATTCATTTTTTCTTTTCAGAATTTGTCCTCTCACAATGAACCCCTTAAATTTCATTTATGAAAAATAAACTGTCAAACACTTATTTACTTATATTTAAGCAGTTTTCTCTCCCTGAGTTTGAAGAGTGAGTGGGAGAGTCAATCAGTTAGGACACTTTCTTTCCGGTCCCCCCCCCCCAGAATTTCACCCCTCCCCATGAGCCCCGTAAATTGAATTTAGGGAAAAAAACGATCGAACATCTATTTACTTATCTTTAAAGCTGATTTTTTCCGCTGAGTTTCAAACTCCTCGCCTATGTCGTTTAAGAGATACACGCTCCGTTAGGAATCATTCAACCCCCACTTTTCACCCCTTTCACCTCATAATATACACCACATCGAAAAACCCTCAGACACATGTCTTCTTATTTTTTATGTGTTAATATGCCGAGTAACACATCCCCCTATGAAACCAATCGGGAGTTATTGTTATTCAATGAAATGCAGGTTTAACCCCCTTAAGACCCCCTGAATATCCGAAAATCCTCCCTTAGTGGACGGTTCCGACATACAATGATCATATTCCCCGAAATGTCATGTGTCTAACTTCAATAATTTTGGCTGGGCGATGGTGAGTGAGTCAGGACTTTTTCTCTCAATTTCCTTTTTTCAGAATTTCACCCCTCCCCAAGAACCTCTTAAATTGGGTTTATGAAAAAGACTGTCGAACACCAATTTACTTATTTTTAAGCAGTTTTTTTCCTGAGTTTGATGAGTGAGTCTGTCAGTCAATCAGTTAGGACACTTTCTTTCCTGTTTTTCCCCCCCAGAATTTCACCCCTCCCTATTGACCCCATAAATTGGATTTATGAAAAAACGGTCAAAGACCTATTTACTTATTTTTTAAGCTGATTTTTTCCACTGAGTATCAAACTCCTCGCCTATGTCGTTTAAGAGATACACGCTCCGTTAAGAATCCTTCAACCCCCACTTTTCACCCCTTTCACCTCATAATATACTTCACATCGAAAAACCCTCAGACACGTGTCTTCTTATTTTTAATGATGAGTGTATATGCCGAGTATCACATCTCCCAATGAAACCAATCGGGTGATATTGTTATTCAATGAAATGCAGGTCTATCCCCTTAACACCCCTTTAGAACCTGAATATCCTAAAATCCTTCCTTAGTGCGCGTTTTCGACTTACCACGAACATATCCCCAAAATTTCATGATTCTAACTTCAATAGTTTTGGCTGGGCGATGATGAGTCAGTCAGTCAGTCAGCCTTCCCTGGGCCGTGTGACGCGCTGAGAGTGATGTCACCGCCAGTTGACTCGCATTTGCAGATTAAAAAAGAGCGGATCAAGAAGCCCCGAATTCTGTCATTGTATTTATTGCAAACCGTACGGAGCTGGCAAGGTATCTTAGTTGAGGTAATTACGACTGTGGTGAAGTACTGTAGCTATCTTGTATCCCGTGATCAAAGTTAGATATGGAATAAAACATCGAATTTTCCTAGTGGAAACTGATCTTCTCAAGAAGAAGTCTTACAGTAAATGTGTTTGCGTAGTGTTTGAGTTTTACTTTTGGGGGATCTCAAATAAAATGAATACAGAAATAACTCGTGAACTCAGGATGCTCTCGAGAACGAAGTATTGGTGAGGATGAATTATAGCGAGTGTACCAAACTTCCTACGTTAGTGCAATTTGTGTTTAGATAATGAAGGACAGCATTTCCAGCAACTACTTTGAAGTTCATGTAAGTAATGGTGAATTAAATACGTTAAAAAGTGTAAATGTGTTAAACTAGTTGGGCACTACGCTACTGATAGCGCCTTGTTTGACAAACGGCTAGCCACAGTGGCCTGGCCATGCAAAGTTCCGGTCTTTAGAGAATGTTCTCACTGTATTTGAGGACCATAAGCCAAAGTCCCCAAATAAGAGATACCTCCAGGATTTGCCGCCCTATTCTGAAAATAGCTTCAACTTGTTGTTTGTGCTTACGAGGTAGCGAGAGTGAAGCGTATTAGGTGATTTTGTTTTAAACAATTTTTAAAGAGTGACTCTTATTTGGGTACTTAACCGTTTGAGAAAATGGTTGACATTTGTGGAATTGATAATGTTTTAGAAGAGCTATTTTGTCATGTAGATTTGAACTTTGGGATCTGATGATGCTCGCTGGTCGAGCGAAACTTGTCACCCCTTCTTGTAATCTGTTGCAAATAACTTTTAATCACATGTAATGTTTTCAGGTCGTTATGGATTTACCAATACCTAATTGGGATTGATTCGTGTTGGTCGACTAAAAAGTTACAATCTTCAAGAGTTCAGGAGCGGATCTCAGGAAGTGACTCACTTGTGTTTGGCGATGGTAGACCACCTTCAGCCCCAATGTTTGAACAATTCAAACACAGCTTCCTGTTAACCTATGTGGGCCCTAGCATTGCCAAGCAGAACGATGGGTCGGTTACGCATCAATTGTTCTCAGAGCTGCTTCCATAAACAAATTGTTCTTGTTACCTGATGGCACAAACCCGAGAGCATAGAGGGGGGAAGGAGGATAAGTAAGGTCATGGAGGGGGTCACTGCTGCTGTGGTTCATACAATCTTATCAAATGTACTGCTCGGGTCTAAGCTGCGTGGACCTGAGAGGATTGTGCATCGCAGACTATGAGTAGTGGTGGTGACGAGTGATGAGGTTTCTCGGTCCTTGCGTAGTAACAGAAGCAAATACATTAGTCGGTGGCTCAGTCACTCATTCCCATCGCCACACTGGTTTCAGAAAAGACCCATGTTAGCAGTATTGGAATAGACGAGAATGTCAGGTAACACAGTGGGCTGTCGACAGGCTACTCAATTCTCGCCTGCTCCTACCCTGCCTCTGCCCTTCATCCCGCAAGTTCACAGAGCTTGGAACCGAGCAGTAATGCAACGCCATAAGAAAGCCTCTCCTTCGCGCTCATAGCGAAAAACATTTTATCACAGTGACATATGAAGTCGATCTGGATTGATCATTATCCAGATCAGAGAAACTCCTTATACGTCCGTGCACCCCGATAAAAACGGCAAGGTAAGCCGGCTGTGACTGACGCCGATCGCGGGCATGCGTACCCGGTTCAGCCAGTGGTTGGCGTGCACTTTCACACTTTTACCAAACATGTTCAATAATACGTACTTACAGTGTTCATAGGCGATGCTGAGAATGTCCTCCCTCTCTTGAAACACACACCTGACATCTTCTGAAGAAAGAATGTCAACTCTCTTATTATTTACGGAGCCTGTTTCCTTGAATAGTTTGGCGAGCCTTCTAATTGTACTGGCATTAGGCACAGGTCTTCCTGGAAACTTGATTCGAAATTTTCGTCTCGTTTCAGAACAAGATTTTCTGCTTTTCATGTACGAATTATGGATATACACACGTTCGCGCTATGTGAATTGGTGTCTAGACATGACCACCAATCACAGTAATCACAATACTCACTAATCCTGCAACACTAACGTCTAAGCTTTGCAGATACACGCCCATACAGTGGCGTAGTCAGAGGGGTGGCCCAGGGGGGGGGGGGGGGCGGACCCCTCCCAAAATAAATCCAGAAATTGGGGTGGGCATAGACCTTCATATTTTCTTACGGCTCGAACAAATTTAGTACCTACAACGAAAAGAACAGTAGGTGCCTCAGTATTGGGGATGCAACCAGGCGATGATGACAAAAGTCTACCAAGAGATTAGGAGATTGCCAATTATCAAGAGACCTCTCTGGACTGGGCTAGTAAGCTTGTCAGCTTTTTATTTCCAATTCCTGGAAATAGCAGTATTTAAATGTCCCAGGCTACAATACTGGCGCAGCGCTGTTGCTTGTCGCCACTGTCGGGATTTACGGTGGTAGTGTGTCTGAGCAAGAGGAGAGATACAGTTTGTAAGTGGTAGTATTGGCGAAGAGTCGAGATTTGTTTGATGGTTGCTCTTTTCTTTCTTCTTTTTGTCACACCAGCGAGTGTTTAGAAGATCGACCGCTTTGTCATAAAGAAGGTCAAACTGAATACGTCTTCACTAAGTTGTGAAAAGTTTTTATTGTAGATGTAAGCTTGCCACGGTGGGTGAGTGGTCAACGTGTCGGTCTACTAACCCCAAGCTTGCAGGTTCGCTCCTGGCCATGGTAAGTGATTTTTGAAAGGCGGCAAAAATTACGACACCATGTCATACGATGTTGGCGTGTCAAAGAACCCATTTGAATTCAGTAGGCCGTGTTCATAATGGAAAAATTAATCTCGGGAGTTTCCGCCAACACAAAGTTCCTCATTTCTCTACTTGAAAGCGCTATAGTGTTCAAGGAGCTTAGATATCTATCCCCCTTGACTTTCATAGTGCTTCAAGAAACAACGAAATTCGACATGTAAGCTACCTTTTGGGTGTCAAATTACAAAGCTTGCACCCGACATCCGAGGCCATACGATATTAGTATTATTATTGTAGCTGTAGAAAATTGAGGCCCCATTTCATTATATAGGCACAGATTTTACAAATAATTTTCTCTGCACGAGAAAGACGCATTGCTCACTGATAGAATGTACAGTTATTCGATCTATTTATAAGGTTCGTCTTTATTATTGTTATTCGGGTGTTACAGTTTCCTCTGAATAATATAAGTAATAATAATAATAATAATAATAATAACAATAATAATAATAAACAAGAATGAGGTCCATGGCGACAGTTAGGCCTGCCTTAAGACAGCACAGTATAGATTAGACTAACAATAATAGATCTACATTTTTTGCAACGTAGCTTCTTTGTTTGATGCCTTTATGAGTGTCCCTTCTTCCTGTTATCTACTCCTGATGAGTTTTTATGGACATATTCATTCAATTGACTAAAACATTTCTGGTGCCGGTAAATAAACTATTTAAAACACCAAAAGACATAGAGCGGTATTAATGTAAAGATAATTCTGAATTGAAACGTGTGAATGTGCCATAATAGTAGTATTCTGATAATTGAAAATCCGAGCCTGAGCCTGAGTCCAAGGTTGCAGTTTCGTATCCTGGCGCAGTCAGCTGGAATTTGATCCAAATGCGAGGGAGCCGTGTCAGTAGATTTACTGGCACGTTAAAGATCCCATTCGAGGCAAAATTCCGCCACCCCGGCGTCTCTAAAAGCCAGAGTAGTTAAAAGGGACGTAAAGCCAATAACATTATTTTTATTATTATTAAAATCTGAGTGACAGAGACAAATATAGACACTGACCCAGCTGTGAGCTGCCTCAAAGCAAAACAACGAAGGACGGAATTCAGACACACATGAACAGACTGAAGATTTTGTTCCTAAGCTAAAAATGTACCCTAAAGAACTTATAATCAGAACAAGTCGTTCAGTGAAGAACTATACAGCCTATTTTCATATATCCTATTGGTCTTCTTTATTAAAAAATTCTCCTGCCTATGAAAAGGATGTTGGATTGTTCTGTATGTAGGCCATACAGTTATGCAACATTAGATGAAGATGACTGCGTTGGTTCATTATTCAAACAACCGACAGTGGTAGCTACGCTCGCTAAAGTGCATCACCAGGCCATGGGGCCAAGCTCTCTGCTGACTCAGTAGGCATGTGTGTTCGAGCCCCACCGTCGGCCGCCTTGAAATGGTTTTCCGTGATATCCCATATTCAACACTCTAAGTGCAGGGACGGTACCTTCTAACAGGCCGCGGCCGCTTCTTTCCATATTCTTGCCCAGTTTCATTCATATTCATCTATTCCATCTCTCATCCTAACGCGCAGGTCGCCCACGGGTGTCTACTAGAAAGACCTGCGCTAGGCCTCTCAGGAGGTCACAAAAGAAATATTCAAACGTTCACTTCTTTCGCATGATTAGGACACAAGAAATAAAAACTCAATTTTAGAATTCACACAACCGCCATCTTGGTTATGAAACAATTGAATTTAATTGGATGCCAGTAGAGTTTGTATGAACATTTACCGTACCAAGTTTCACTGCGCTCGGATAATTAAATCGTGAGTCAATTCCTTTCAAATGTTTTAACTTCACTTGGCCGCCATGTTGGTAGTGCTCACCAGGTTATTGAAAGTCAAATAGGTGAACTTATATTAATAGCCTCTATCAGCATACAAAATTTCAGTTTGATTTCTGCAATAAATTCGTAGATATTGAGAACCGTCTAATTATTTCGGATGGTCGCCATGTTGGATTCTTATATATGTAAGCGATACAGTTATGTACCATTAGATGAAAATTATTGCGTAGGTTCATTATTCAAGCTTTCACTTCGATGGATGATTAGGACACACGAAATAAAAACTTAATTTTAAAATTTTGCACAGCCGCCATCTTGAAGTTATGTAAACAATTGAACTAAATTAGATGTCAGTAGATTAGAATTTGTATAAACATTTACCATTTCAAGCTTCACTGCGCTTGGATGGTAAAATCGCATGAAATAGGTCTATCCGTTAAAATGTTTCAACTTCGCTTGGCCACCATGTTCGGTTTGTAAACAGGTTTCATAAAGTTGCATAGGTAAACTTGTAGTATAACCCTTTATCACTGTACACAATTTCAGGGTGATATCTGTTACCATTGCGGAGATGTAGAATGCCAATGAAATATTTCGCGTGGCCCCCATGTTTTATTGGTGAAATGTATCAACATTTGAAAGGCACGGTCGAGGGTGGACGAGGTAGTAGCATGTGCTTACCGAGTTTCATTGACAGCGCCTTGGCCATTTAGATTTTAATAAGGCAGCAGGGTGAGAGGTGGGGGGAGGGGGGAACATATGCACATGCACAGACACATGGACAAAAGGTGATCTCATATGCTTTTTGTTTTTAATAAATGAAAATAGGCTAACATATATGAACTCCTGCAGTAATAGATGAGGACCTATTGGGTCCCCTCCAAACTAAAATCCTGGCTACGCTACTGGGTCCATATGAATGACAAAACACGTGTGAACTAACGATATGAGTCAGCAGAGCGTGCCAACCACCGGCTGAACCAGCCAGTCACAGCCGGCTTAGCTAGCCATGTTTATCGGGGCGCTCATAGACAATGACCCTGTAGATGGAAAACACTCACAAAATGTAATTTAGATTCTAAATACTCACAAAATGCAATTTAGATAGAAAATACTTACCAATGAAATGGCACTGTTTACTCCAGCGATTTCTGCCAGTGTCCTTGAGAGCCCGAGTATTGAGGCAAGTCTGGTAGTCTACTGTCGACCAAAATATTATGTGCACTCGAGTTTGAAGGTTGTTTGTGAAGTAACCATTAGACCTACATAAAATCCAATAACATCATCATTTTCATCGCTCTATTTTACGTTAGTTCATGTAGGTTTGGAATTTTTAATTTATATGTTAATATTTTCTATCGCAGTTGAAACTCAAAAAGTGTCCGTTTTAAAGCGTGTTTCAACCATGCGTCACATTTAGGAATTATTATCTCACAAACCCGTCATCAGATCGAATCCAATTTTTAACACGGTATACATTGGAATATTGTATAACTGGTTTATTAATTTCAAAATTTTGTGTGTTCAAGAACGAAAGTTGTTATAATTTTGTAAGGTAACCTTTCCTCGGCTCGGGGTGGTTGGAAAATGTAGTTCTTGGTTGCGTTGTAATCCTTATACATCAAAAGGTTATGCTGTATGACTGTGAAATACGTAAATTAATTCACTTATTTTATATCGGTTTGTATTTGTACGGGGAATTAAGACATGGTTCACCAGCTAGCCGCTCCGGGAAATACTGTACAGCGTTGCTGATATGGAGCCCATCACTTCCGAGCGAGGCGCGCCATACGCGTGATGGAGCCCATCTTGGCAACGTTGTACAGCTTTCACCGGAGCGGCTAACTGGTGAACCATGTCTTAATTCCCCGTACAAATGCAAACCGATATAAAATAAGTGAATTAATTTACGTATTTCACAGTCATACAGCATGATAATGTTATTGGATTTTATGTAGGTCTATTGGTTACTTCAAAAACAACCTTCAAACTCGAGTACACATAATATATTGGTCGACAGTAGTGCCAGCCGACTGGAGGTGCTATTGGCCAACAGCGCACGATTGTGACCCGGTCAACTTCTCTGGGCATCTGACAATTTACGTATCAATATGCCCCAGAATTTGAGGCTCGCAGACTGTATGATACCTCAATGAGTATTCAGAGCCCACCGGTGGTGTAAGTTAGTGAATTGCACATTATTTCATGTCCCAGGACACCTGCCTCAAATCCTTCACCTCTAATACAAACACTGATAGTCACCACAATAACACATTATTAAATGCCATGCACACACAAGTACACGGGCCGGTGACCAAAGAGATCCTAAGATTCTAATTGAAACTAGAATAATAATAATCTATACAGTATGTCAACAAATATGGTCATAGAAATTACTCCAGATTATAGATTTATGTGAGGAATACATACTTTGATATCTAAGTGTTGATAATAACACTGCTGTTGCGACTTGAAACTGAATCCCAGCACTCTGGGTAGTGTTTACACCACGATAGTTAACTCTTGATGTAGGCCTCGTAACTTAAGCTATGGAATACCATTAGGCCTACTAATGACCAGTATTAATTCCACTATGATGTGCAGGCCACCCAGGGCCGTGGAGAGCGAGGCCCGGCCCCTCTAATGTTGTTTCTCTCGATGTCTTCTAGCAAATTAAAGGTAATCTTTACGTTACCCATCGGCGCTACAGCTCTTGTAGAGCCCGGGCCTTCTCAATCACACCAGTTCACGCTTTACGGTCCAAGGCGAGCCGTCTCCACCCACGAACTCTTAGTTGGCGTGATCATCCTCTACTTCGTCCAGCCATCTTTTACGTGGTCGACCCTGCCGTCTCCTTCCTTCCGGATGAAATATCTGGCTAGCCGCCCATTTCTCCTATATTCTTTCTAGATGTCCTGCCCATCATAGTCTTCCTCTTCTTACTTCCACTGATAGTCGAGGTTCCTCATACAGGCTATATATCTCTTTATTATATCGTGCTCGCCAGTGTCCATTTTTCTGGACGGGTCAATATATACTTCTAAGAATGTTTCGTTCCCAAAAGGTAATCTTTAGTACCCTAAACATTAAAAAAGGTAGCTGTGCGGAATGGTGTGCATTATGAACTCTGTCATTCTTTGTTTCCGAACTGTTCTATCCCCATCTCGCATATTTGAATTTAATGCATATTATTACCAGTATCTGTAATTTTCTTCATAAGGCCTAGAATATGGTATTGCAACGATTTAATAGTTTGGAGAGTTGTTCCTCTGAACAGGCCACTTGCATCAACAATAAAAGATGGGAAACATTTTGGAATGAAAACTCAGCAATTGTTCTAGGTTTAGGCTATGTCGTGTCTTGTGCGGGGTTTCGCCTAGGAACACCAAGGATCACCGGGCATGGACACCAAGAGCCCGCTAATGAGCCTATCTTGGTGTACCTAGGTGAAATCCCGCAAAAGACACGGCATAAACCTAACAAAATTGCTGAGTTTTTATTCCTTGGCCGTGAAAGCCAATAATTATTCTATTTTGGTATACGTTCTTCTTGGAGGATAACATGTTAAAAGAATGCTCTATAAATAGAGCCCTGCGCGGATAGACAAAACGTTATCCGCATCCGCCCGGTCATTATCCGCATCCGCCCCGCATCCGCAAGACTTTTATCCGCACCCGCATCCGCCCCGCATCCACGCGACTGTTACACACACGTTTGTTATCCGAATCTACTGGCATTACAATAATATCTTCAATGTGTTGCTTTATACTTTATCTTTTCGACATTCGAGCAGCAAGTCGAACCCTTAGGCTATGTACTGTACAATAATGTCATGTGCTATGTCTAAAATGAATGTTACACAGCCAGAATTGCAACCCTTTTCAGTTCGGAGTGTTGATTATTCTTAATGACATAATTTGAATGGGATTAGCGTAAATCATCATCTTACATTTGTTATGAAAAACCATAACGGAAAAATATGATATGCCATAAACATCCGGGCCCTAATACGGGAGAGTGGGGGGATTGTGCGCACTTAAGCAAGAATCGGTCTTGTGATGATATAGATTACACAACTGCAGTTATGAATAAGGGAGCCTTAGTAACTCTATATTCGATGTGCAGAAACAAATTTAATTCGGATAATTATGACTCCATTTCGTTGGTAAAACAGCTTTACGGACTAGACGAAGTGGAGCAAGACAATTTTGCAGCAACTGCTTTGGTAGGATTGACTGGGGAATGTTGCAACTTCTGCCCACTTCCCTTATTTTCCTCCCATCATCCCTAATTGCGCGTCGAGATTTCTGCACATTTTCTGCTGGGTAGGAGTTTTTCTCCGTTTTCCGCTTATAATTTCATGGCATCTGGAGAACAAACACGAAATATTTTGCGATTAATGTCGCGTTGTATTTATTGTATCATATATGCTCTGCGCACCATTACCCCACTCTGCTTTTAAAACGTAACTCACTGAATCCCGGTAAACTAATCTATTATATTGAAAAATAAATACATGCAAAACCACTGTACACACTGGCATTTAAAAATAAATTTAATTTTAAATAATTGAATCACTCATGTAGGCTTGCCTTCTTATTTGCTGGCTACAGAAAATAACATGCAACGTGTTAAATTTCTTCATCCAAGCCTCCGGTTATCACACAACGACTGGCATCATGCTGACTGTCCCTATCTGATAGGTACGATGACAGCTTTAGGGTAGCAGTGAACTGAGTTGCTAGTAGTACTACCAACTTGAAAAACATAGGTGCGCACGATTACTCGCTGCGCACAATTACCCAACTTTCCCCATGATATTCAACAAGTTCGGATTGTATTCTAAAAACTATCCGCAAATTTACTCCAAACATTATCTGCAGCTTATCCGCTATCCGCAAAGACATGCAAAATATATCCGCTTGACGAAAAATGTTGAGGATATCCGCGGGTTTATCCGCATCCACGCAGGGCTTTATCTATAAAGACAATTTCAAAATGTTTGAGAACGCAATATGAAACGTGCTGATTCTTTACCAATAAGGATTGAAGAAATGTTTAATATTGTTCATGTATTTTTGGTTATATCTTACCTGGAAGGAGGTTCAGTTATACAATTCCCCTTTTTCAGTAGCTCCGGGCCCCAGGGCTACAGCCCCGTTTGCCCCTCCCTCTCGTCGGGTCTGAGGCCACCTACAGGTGTCAACTGGAAAGACCTGCACCAGGCCTCTCCAAAAGCCATACACCATTATTAATACTTCTCTCATCCAGATCTAGCCACTACACTATGAGGTGATCTGAGAATAGGGATGGATCCTAACCCACCTCTTGATCATAATAGAAGTGATTTTCTATGGTTTCTGATTCCCAGAATTTCCGAAACCACACCAGGCAAAGCCAGCTTTATGCTCCATCTCCAAATTATTCTACAGGCCCAGTTAAATGGAGTAATGGTAGCTCGGGGACTACCATTTCAAAAGTCTTAATCATTCATTTTATCCTCGCCACGATGTATCGATACCTGCACGAGTCTCTGGAGGACACACATTGTTACTGATGATGATGATAATTGTTGTTTTAAGGTGCCTAACATCCAGGTTATCGATTCCTAATGGTTTGAGTGATCGTGAAGATGATAATGAAATGTAAACTACAGTATAACTAAAACTAACTGCTAACTTATAGAAGAAGAAATGGAAAACAAAAGGAGAATAAGGCAAATAAAGGACAGGAGGAAAATAAATGCCCTCAATCCTCGAAGAATGCGGATTGAGGGACTTGGAAGGAAGGAGAGCCATAAAAGGCAGATAGGAAAGTGAAAGAGGAGAGGGTCCTTCCTACACTAAAACCTTTTAAGTGCTTTGTGCCTGAAAACAGCTTGGTTCGCAAAAGAAACGGTTACCGTCTTGCGAAAACATACATGCATGAACTATCAGTGAAAAAATCCCTACACTTCTTTTCTCCCCATTCCACTTAATAACAATCAACTTTTAAACTTAAGAAATCTTTGTCACTTATTTTTGTGCAATTCTGAGGTTATAGCTAAATTCTGTCCTCCCCTAACTTTGAATTTATAATCAACCGTAATACTGTACAAATTCAGTGGTAGGCCTACTGCCCACAACCTTTCTTCGTTCAACTTATAAAAGTTGGAACGTTCTCAAAGCTCAAGAGCTTCCTTCATCTTTTTTGTAACTTTTCTAAGCACAAGCTCTTTATAATCTAGTGCCACTTAGGCCCTAGCTGAGTATTCTCTTGCTATCCCTCTTCATGGGTTTTCCATTTTTTAATGGTATTTCAAATTTTAACAGCAAATACTGATGATCAAGTTTTCAGGATTGAATAAGATTGTTCTATCTTAACTCTACTTTAGCCTTTACATGTCGAATGAGGCACCTTACCTTGTCCTATGCTTGCTATCGAATCTATGCAAAAATGTGTCCATTTTTAACAAATTGTTTATCCGAGTTAGTCTTTGGTCTAAGACCAATTATTTTTGCCAGCACTGCTGCGCACGAGTCTTAAGACTCCCTCCTTCTTAAACTACACTTATTCATTGTATAGGCACCTGCTGTGCCCTGGATTTCAGTATCAATAAATTCTTAACTATCTTAGCCATTTTCAATCTTTACTGTGTCTATTGTAGCTCATCAACTTAATATTCTTACTTGTTTATCCTAATTTAGGCAATCACTGCTGTGCCCAAGTTGCTAGGGTTAACTTTACCCTTTTCTAATCGTGTCTGTTGAGACACCCTAATATACATGAAACTCACTCATTTGATCTGGTATTTGCAAAAAATTATAATTGTATCCTTGGTCTGAAACCAATAATTAAGCAGCAACTGTTTTTTTTTTGTATATTTACCCCACAGCAATTGAATTGCTTATTTTTATATGCGACTCACAGCTATACATTTTTTGGCCACGGCCTCCCCGTTTGAGTCTTGAAACATTTGTAACCGCTTAAAAATACACTAAAAATCATTGTAAAAGCTAATCAATATTATTACTGTTCCCATGATCTTCACGCTCGGCAGCAATTTGAGATGCGCCACATGAACTTGTATAACCTTTGTTGTGGTCTTATCCAAGTTTTGTCTATCTATAACTTCAGTTTTTCACATATCTCTTGGACTGTTTATCGCTGGTATAGTTCGCTCAGCTAAATTCCTGCCTAGGGTCGTATTCAGTTCATGCATCTTGATTACCATATTTTCTAATCCAAATTACATTGTAGGTTAGCCCAAGCTTGATTAATATTAAATAAACTCTCTTATTAGTGGTATATTGGCTTTCACGGCCGGTGAATTAAAACTCAGCAATTCTTCTAGGTTTGTGCCGTGTCTTGTGTGGGGTTTCGCCTAGGACACCAAGCTGGCTCATCGGCAGGCTCTTGGTGTCCCCGCCCGGACACCCACAGGAGTATCGAACTGCGCGATACATCCCTTTATAAAGAGTGCAACTGCACTCCTTGACTGCGAGAACCAAAAGCTCAAGCAGCCTCAACCTCCCTATGAAGGCTTCCAAAAAGGTGGTATATTGGCTTTCACGGCCGGTGAATTAAAACTCAGCAATTCTTCTAGGTTTGTGCCGGCACAAACCTGCCAATATACCACCTTTTTGGAAGCCTTCATAGGGAGGTTGAGGCTGCTTGAGCTTTTGGTTCTCGCAGTTGCACTCTATATAAAGGGAGGTACCGTATCGCGCAGTTCGATACTCCTGTGGGTGTCCGGGCGGGGACACCAAGAGCCCGCCGATGAGCCAGCTTGGTGTCCTAGGTGAAACCCCACACAAGACACGGCACAAACCTAGAAGAATTGCTGAGTCTCTTATTAGTACTCTTCTTGTGGGAGATTTAGTTTTTTTCTCTTTGAGCACAACAATCCTATTGGTTCACTATCTTTAAGTTTAACCATACTTGTTAATCACGTTAATCATTGTAAATGGGCCACGGGCAAGGCCGTATTTAGTGGGGGGCAAACCGGGCAACTGCCCAGGTCGGCACATTACAGGGGCGGCAAAATTTCTGGAAAGCTATACAAAAAAGCTATACCGGAACATCAAACGTCGAATTGCTGCCGCCCGTAGAGGAATAATTACTATGTCACGAGATGTGTATTTGTCACTATCGGTTACTTTGATTTGTAAGACATATATCAGTTGTGGCAGGCAACCGATTCCTAACTGAAGTGAATCATCGTCATACGTGACATAAATGCGCTTATGTGTTCCTTGCCTTAAAAGAGATGCAGTAGGTTCTCATGTCACGATCGGTTACGTTGACTTGTGAAATGTTCAAATCGCCCACTTCATACAAATAATTTAACCACAATTTTTAAAGATATTACCGATATTTATGATACCAGATTGCAATTCTTCGAGTCTAAAGCCAATGCTCATTTTTCCTTATAAGCAGCCCCTCACTCATTTTCGTCAGTCCCTTTTCCGAATCTTCTCCAAAGGACATTTTCTTACCGGACATCTGCAACAAGGATTTTAACTTTTCTTTGGACTCCGCTAACTTGGATCCATACTCTGGCAGCAATATCTTACAGTGCCTTTTCCAGTCAACTCAACATTTTTCTCCATAGAAAAATCATTATAAAAGTAAGATAAACTTATAAACTATTTTCTGCAAGGTAGAATCAGACCTGTCTCTCTTTACGCTTAGTACATTCCGTGTTCAGGGCAAACTCTGAATTTGGTGGGTACAAGTGCAGCACGATGTAACAAAGCAACTTCCTTTTCTTTACTTTTGCAAGAAATATTTAATTATTTCAGTGCTTCTAGTCATCGATTGAATCTCTTAAAACTCATTTCTCAGTAAAGAAAACCTTAGTGTAAAATCCTTCTGTATAATCCGATGGTATGCCAGAGAAGGAGCTTGCAGAAGCCTGAACAAAGATGGCAAGGCAATCGTCAGAGCACAGTTGTCAATCATAGGGAATGAAATTGAGAAGTCTTTGGTGAAATGTGAAGCCATAGGCATAACGAAGTTGTGTAGCCTTGAGTCATCTTTTATGACTGTAGTTTGGAATTCCATTCTTTAAAGATTCAATGTTGTAAGTAAGCAATTACAAACAGTAGACATGGTTGTACTTCTGTTTGTAATTTGTACAGTTCTTTAGTTCTTTTCAATGAAGAAATGAAAATACGACATTAAGGTTCTCAAGGATCTAGGATAGAAGAAATTTGAAACTCCTTTTAATATTAGCACACTTGATCAGGACAAGAAGCGTATTAAGAATGAATCTGATTCAGACTCTGAAGGAAATTATTCAGATGATTTACCAACATCTTTCCTTTTGATTTTGGATAAATTGATTGCAGAACTGAACCAGACAGTTTGTTCCTACAAGGACTTATGTGAACTTTTTTTTTTACAAATCTGAAGATGCTTGGTCCACTTGAAATACAGGAAGCATCATCCCGACTTTAGCAAGTCTTTAGTTCAGAACTTGATGATTCAGCACTTGTACTTGATTGCTTACACTTCAATAGCTACTTATCTCATATACTGAAAGACAATGTATCATACTCTCTTACACAGCTCTGCAGGATAGTAAAAGGTGACTCTCTAGAGAGTGTTTATCCAAACTTGAAGATAGCTCTACAAATATATTTGAGTGCTCCTGCTTCCAACTGCTCAACAGAGAGATAATTTTCTGCTCTAAGAAGCATAAATAAGTATTTAAGAACATCACAGGTTAAGGATCGTCTTAGTCATCTTGCTTTTCTTGCAATTGAATCTGACTTAACAATGAAATTGGACTACTGTATGAAGAAATCAAACTCCTTTGCAAATGACAAGGCAAGGAGGAAGCCTCTTGTTTGAATAATAGGTGTTTTGGCATCTGATCTGATACTTTTTAAAAGTTAGTCATGGTCGCCAACAGTTGACAGCTCTTAAAATTAGTCAGTATAAGGCTCTTCTCTTGTCCCTATGGAAATATTACGAGACCTAATGATCATTCCGCCGTGTCCAGTAATCACTAAGTTCTAGAATGAGACTACAAACAGAAAAGAAAGTTAGTGGTGGGTTACAGGTTCTTAAAAAGTACCGTAGTGAACTGTTAGCTTGCCCTCTAATCTACCATGTGCGATATGCTAGAAGTACTGATGTGATGTTAATGACACACTTTCTCAAAGTTAGTGTAAGTTTATGTATGTTTATATTTGCATTTTTATAAACACACAGTGTGTTTGCCACTCATATTCAATTACCGAAACAAGTAAAAACATTCCCATAAGTTATAACAATTTAATAAGTATACATATCCATACCTGCCAACTTTCAAAAATAGAAATCCAGAAGATCCCAAAGCGCAAAAATTTAACGCGTACATGCGTCACAAGGTCTTAAAAATAGCGAGCAAAGACTACAGGGAAAGAGATTACAAACTTTTGGTGATGTGAGACTATCTAATTCATTGTGCCAGTTTCCAAAAATTATGAAGAATATGCCTCCCTGAAAGACTGATGATATCGTTTCTTACTTGAATTCATCACGAAAACACTAAATAGCACAAAAATTGTCACCTAATTGCACGAATACCAGAACTACAGTAAGCACCGCTTAAAACCAAGCTTCCCCACTTACAAACAGTCGAAGCACAACGTGTAATATAAATGCAGTGATAATCTGCGAGACGGGATTATCGATAAACTTTACAGGGTGTCTACTGTAAGGATGAAGTAAAAATTAGTTACTTTTTAGCTACCTTTTAGTTAATTTTAGTTACCTCTATTAAAGATACGTCTGCGGTCGGCAGCCATTGAAGCTCATCGCACGGTGAAGGAAATCAACAATGAACGGTGTTTAAGGCAGCGAATAAGATTCACTTATGGTGTCATAATGAAAATGAAAATCCACAGCCTGCTTCCAGTCTCCGACCGGGTCAGGAATGGAATGAATGAAGCCCCCATCTAGCGGTGAGGATATGAACTGCGCCGGCTGCCGAGGCCTGACGCACTCCTCTGGGGTAATGATTAAATGAATGACAGATGAAATGAAATGATAGGGGAGAGTGTTGCTGGAATGAAATTTTGACAGGGAAAACCGGAGTACCCGGAGAAAAACCTGTCTGCCTCCGTTTTGTCCAGCACAGATCTCACATGGAGTGACCGGAATTTGAACCACGGACCCAGCGGTGAGAGGCCGGCGTGCTGCCGCCTAAACCACGGAGGCTTACTTATGGTGTCATAATAATTTAGATAAAAATAAATAATGGATATTTAATACCAAATGAGTTGATTCAGAAAATATGCCGTCTTGTGTACAAGAAGTTATGATTAACAAGACGTTGCTCTGATCTTGGCCGTTTGGTGAGAGTTCCTTTGTCCCTGCGGTAGACCACGAATAATTATATGCGACGTTACGTGATCGTCACCGAATTATGTCTTCGCAGTCAGGTACGGAGAAATGTCGAGACGTTACACGATCGGCGCTGGTCTCAGCCGTTTTACGCGATTCGTAGTTTTTTTTAGATAGAACACGGAGAAAAATCGCGATTACATAATCGGTGTGACTTTTAGTCGTTCGACGAGATTTCTATTGTCCTTGAGGTCGGTCACGAAAAAATGAGGTAAGTTATTACTACGCAATCGGCACCGGCATCGTGCAAGTCATCGAATGCGGAGAAATATCGCGATGTATCGCAATCGCTGCCGCTCTCGGTCGTTTTACGAGATTCACGTTGTCCTCGCGGTTGCACAATGAGGACGCGATTTCATGCAATCGGCACCGCATCTGGCCGTTCAACGATTGTCTGCCTGTCTCTCTGTCTTGGCAGAATGGCGGAGGCGAGCTCGAGGTTGGGCATAGTTAAAATTCACGAGCAGTTATGGATATGTTGTATGATCGGCGCCGTGATTCCCGCAGTCCTCGAGGACACAAGTTCGCGGTCGGGCACGGGTTTTATAATTTTACGTAATTGGCGTCGATCGTGGTCTGTTCGACGAGACTCCCGCAGGCAAGTCGTGCTGTCAGCCGGCCGTCTTGAGGATGTGACGTTGGAGGATGAACGTTCGAAGTAGGTATCGGTTATTATGAGTTATTCAGAGAGGATTGCACGAATATTCCGACAAGAAGGCACATTTTCTTTCGAATTCAAATTATACAAGTTTTCGAGATAACCGGTTAGTTTATATATCCAATTGAATCATAGTTCGAAGGAAAAATAGACATATAACGGAGTTTCGAACTAACCACACTTGATGTCGCAAATTCACTGGACGGGTAGATTTTTAAAATATAGTCTATGTATTTCGAAGCATTTTTGCGATTATTTTTTGAAACTGTATCATTTCACAAGATTGCGACAATACATTATTTCGCGTTATTTCTGAACTTCAATTTGAGATATACAAATTAAGAGGCCAATATCAGAAATGAGAGGTTTCTGTTGAGTTTCGGAAGTTATCGCGAATAAACTTCTCGCAAAAAGTCAGGTTTCCGATTAATACAGAAAAATATTTCACACCAAACTAAACTCTTGTTGATGCCGAAAATAAACGTTGAACCGATGTATACAGTACCACTGAAGGTATCCTCAGTATGCATTTCCTTGAGGTCGTGCACGGGGAAATATAGCTTACGCAATCGGCGCCGCTTGCGTGAAACTTGCTTCATCGCATCTGCGAGCCTAGCGGTGCGGGGTTAAATGATTTTAACAGACTTCGGCGAATTTTCGTTACCTCCAACTATCCAGACATAAGAATTAGCTACTGTTCGTTACATTTATAAATTTAGCTACTTTTTCGTTACCGGTAGACACCCTGAGTCTTATCAGTCGAATTTTAACACTCGCATCTCAGAATAGCAGCTATTATCGAAAATCAAAACTGAAATGCGATTTGGATGCAGAGAACGGAAAAAAGCTAGGGAGTTGAAAATCCGGAAAAAACTATATTAATCCGAACAACCGGAAAACATCCCAAAAATCCGGAAACCTTCCGGGAAAACCGGAAAACTTGGCAGGTATGCCACAGGTAATGGATAAAAGGTGGAAAACCGGAACCAGCTCAGGAATCCCTCGGGGTCGCCAACTCCCGAGCTCACCAGCCATGAACCCCTGAGGGTGTAGCAATATCTAGGGTGCACCAGAAGTGGTGGGGCTACATACACCCTTCCTCCTTGAGGGCCTTGAGCAGAGGGCAGGAGATAACAGGAAAAGAAAAAGAAGGCTGACCCCTCGCATAAGGAGGGTATCAGAAAAGATGAGACAAGGGCCAATTAAGGCAGAAAGGAAGAGACTCCCTAGGCCTAGGATACCCTAATACCGTCAGGGTCGGAAGAGAACAAAAGTTGACCAAGTGAGGTCGACAGGAAAGAAGACGGAGAGGAGCCCGGCACAAGTAAGTGGAAGCAATGCCAGACTCAGCTGGGGTCCCGTGGTCGCCAACCCACGTCCCACTAGGTGTGAGCCCCTGGGGGGCACAATATTATTACTACTGTATTATGTAAACATATCCTGCATAATAATTGTGACCCCAATCATCGTATCTTGGTGAGAAAGATAGACCTACTAGATGTGTATTTACCCAAAAACATGTTCTTTTTTTAAATTTCAGTTTTTTGTATTCCATAAACTTTTGTTAATTGTTACATTTATTAGTATTTTTTAAAATTTATTAATAAAAACACCAAGTGGATGGACAAAGGAGATCGTTGTCTAATGCAGATGTCTACCGGGAAAGTGATTCAATAAAGAACACGATGAGAAAAAGGAGAATTGCATTTTTCTGTCATTTATCGAGATTACATGACAATAGACTGTTAAAACAACTTTAACTACTTTTGGAAAAATAAAACAATAAATAATGGGTTCAAAGAAGTTCAAAATGATTTATAGAAGAGTTCAATATTAGACTACAAGGCAACAAATTGCAAATAGAGAAAAAAGAGGATTCGGAAGAACAAACATCCAAGACTTATTAATCAACGATAACAATATGTCGTATCTGATGTGGAAAGGGCAGCTAGAATGAGGAGGAAGATGACAGCTAAATTCCCTGTCAATCCGTAGAGGACTTAAATGTATTTGGTTTGATTAAGTGCTCCAATGCGGGCGTAAATAAATACCGTAAATGTTAGGCTTCCACCTATAAATTTAAACTTGACTAAATTAGTATTATGCTATCTCTGTTAAGAGGGACAAATGACCACAGAGGTCTTGGTTCGATTCCGGCTCTGCCAAGAAATTTCATTCTGACCTTAGGACTGGAGGCGGGTGCACCCAACCTAGTGAGGCACAACTGAATCGAGGCGGGTTGATTCCCACCACTTCTCCAGGCAAACGCTGGGATGGTTCCTAACTTACGCCCATGGCCACCTCCTTCCCAATCCTCACAGTAAAACAGGTTACCAGACAACATTCCACACTCACCCAAGTATACGGGGCTAATTGACCACGATGTCCAAGCCCCTCAAATGCAGTCGATGGACAGAGCTTGTCTGACATGCAGACCTCTTGGTCTGTTTCTGGTCGAATCATTGCCATAAACTCTTCCTCTATTGGAGCACGAAGATTGGGTTTCTCTGCAATCGCTGTCTCATGAAGCCAAAGCTGATAGGGGGTTGGAAATCATGGTCATCGTCCCCATGTACTTGGGTGTGAGAAGAGTTGTTGTTGTTTTAAGGGGCCTAACATCTAGGCTATCGGCCGGGTGTGAGAAGAAACCAAGTCACAACACCATGAGGGGGTTAGACCGATATGTACTGGAGACACACTTATAAATGCACACACTTGCACAGAAGACTCGTTCAAATACTTCCTCTTCTTTCTGCATCTTGTCCGGCTAAGGGACGGGTCACCAAGTATACAACCACTTTGTATTCATCCACAGTATAATTTTAAGTCATACAGATCAATCTCTGCATTAAATTAACAGTACAATGCTGTGTTTTCATTACAACAGATACTTTATCTAGATACATAGCAAATAGGAAAGCTAACAAGGAGCACTACAATGAAAGCAAATGTATGATTAAATAAATGGAAAGCAGTGACTTACCAGGTAAGTCTAGCATAGACACTGAGAGAAAAGATGTTACAAGACTCCAGATATTTTGTTTTGTTGATATCCCACCTTGGGCTCCCTCAGGGCAAGACGGTGAGAAGTAGTTTATGATCTTGGTGGTGAGACACTCGTTGAGAAATTGTTTATTAAGGGGACTTATTACTCTCTGATAACAGCCTAGGTGATTAAAGATTAAGACATATGTACTTTGTCATCAACATGAGGTGATAGTTCAGTGGATGCATCTTTCAACATGAATCCTGACACTGGCGATACTATGAGTAATAGGGAGGTGTGACAACAATGCCTGGACCTTAAAGACCTGTCTTGATTCCAGGAAACCACTATCATAAGCATGGAACAGATTTATATGTGCTAATAATTCATAAAATGTGCACATATATATTTAGTTTTTCTAAATAGAAATATAGACTTAAATTTGCAAAAAGCGGACTTAAAATAACAAAAAACTCTAATTTCTATTTTAATGTCCAAATTCAAAGAAGGTAAACGACTTAGATCTACTTGAAACATAACTTTGAACTTCTCATTTCAATATCAATATGATCTTTGAAGAATGCTCAATCTTTTATTCTCTGTTACCAAAGCAATGGATTACAAAATGTAGCATATGTGCCTAAACTTCCAAATATGGCAAAATATGGAAAATAACTACTCCACATCTCAACTGAACACGTCATGCGTCGTGAAGATGATACAAAATGTAATTAAGTTTAGCTTCCTAAATAGTTATGTATTTTCATAGAAATCCGTTCATTTAGTAATAAAGCTGTGACTGGATCTGCCACCAATCAGAAATTTTACCATGTAACGGCCCTTGTAATGTGGATAAGAAAATATCCGATGATCTATTCTGTTTGACTGTTCTATTTTCACTTCCGTGCACTCAATTATTACTCTTCAGTTGGGATATTTATTTCAAAACGCAATTGGTATTGTTTCTTTAACACTTTCTTTATTAGCTGTAGCCGCTGCGAGAATCATAAGTGGCGTCGAAAATATCCTCGATGTTTTTCAAACAAAACCTCATTGCAGAGTAAGATAATCCAGTTTTCATTTTCATAAGAAAACGGGAAAAGAAGTAAACGATTTTCTCTTGTAATTTTCATTTCCTTCCGTTCCGGCTACATTTTTGAAAGTAAATTTAACACGTCTGAAGTAACACCTGCATTGTCTCTCAGTTCTGAATCATTTTTTATTTAAATGTAATCTTTGAGAACCTAACAACACAACACAGCGTACAACCTCTCATTTTCTCAGCGTTATTTATATTTACTACAATTCTTTACCTGTGGCTTCGTACAAACACGCCGATATGAAACCCACAGGTAGTATGCTCTGCTGCCACTAGAGGTGCACGCACGGTGCCTATACTGTGGTTCCAGATAATGAGTGTGCTGGTTGGTAGCGGAGGAAAATTAGTTGACCGCTCAAAGCTTTGAAAATTTGGGACTTGCAAAATTCCTGCAAAGGAAATATAATGGTATTTACATTTACTGGCGATGTAGGCAATTGTAAAACCTGGGAAACAGTTATCCCAAATGAGTACGAAAGTAACTGCCTAGTCTCAAAATTTAACACACAAATGTTTTAATGTAGCACCATTTTACCATGATATTGGGCTGCTCTACTCGCCAGAGTGCAGTAAGGGATAACAGCTGAGGATCGAAATTAGAAAGTGATAACTATTAGTCTTGTGGGAACCGAGTTCCATGACCTACGCGCTCGAAGCCACAGAAACCAAGAGTTGGCAGCACACACACTTGCTATGTATTGCACCAAGGCGCGCATTAGTATGTTAGTACCAGAAGCAGAACAGCACGCAATCTTCTAGTAATAATAATGCAATATACATTCCTTCCCTCCTGCCCCACACAAGCATTGACGCACCGATAGATGTAAACATCAAACAGTGCACTCACTCGTCAAATGTGTAATACCATAGTCATTACCTACGTTTCTATTAAATAAAACACAAGTTACCCTAGTTACAGGTTTTGAGGATTTTATTGTGACAAAATTAAATGGAACTGTAACAGAGGCGTATAGGCCAAAACAGAAATCATGTGAAAAACTAATATAAGCCTATACCAAGTAAAAAAGATAAACAAGTGAAATGTTTTGCCCTTTTAAAAACGCAATGCAGTAAAATGTATACAATATTTTAGGTAAAAGGTTACATCAAAACTATGAACAAGTATCTAATAAACAGACGACTTACTGTGCCTACTTTCTGAGATCTGAACACTTGTTTATAGATGGCACAGACTAGCGACAATCATAATTTACACCCTGGTATCACAAGGAATAATGAAAACAACAGTTTGGTTGCGGATTTGAGCAGAGTGGTTGGATTGGTGCTCCATCAAACGGTTAGTTGTGAAGTTTAATTCATGTTAGAAAGGATTTGCGTGAACAATCATAACTCTGAGCTCGTGCCGTGTTGTCTTACTTACTTCGAACAGATTGAACTTCGCATTTACGTTATGTTTGTAAAGTACTGTTCAATATATTCTCTCTGCATGATCCATGTTCATATCACAACTATCACAACCTAACACGCGGATCCTTTTTGGCATCAATAGCATAAACATTTAATGAATTATTGCCACTAGTTTCTTGGCCAACATAGCATGCACAGGCCGGACGTTGGTTTTAGACGAGTGAAAAATCCTAACGGAAGCCTGGAGGCGAGTTACTTCAGTACCTGTGTTGTTGTCAGCTGCCCCAGCGGTCAGATGATGGACATAACTATCTCACGCTTCTGCTGAAATACAGTCATTGGCAAATACAATGGCGTTCTGTTCGTAACTATGTAACAAAATACTTCGACATGGACTGTACTGTCTGCACGGTGGTGTTGTCACGTGCTCAAGTCTGGAATT
This sequence comes from Meconema thalassinum, assembly GCA_946902985.2. Lineage (NCBI taxonomy): Eukaryota > Metazoa > Arthropoda > Insecta > Orthoptera > Tettigoniidae > Meconema > Meconema thalassinum. The sequence goes on from OX336397.1 coordinate 126,473,519, forward strand.
CCATTACATCAGACCGGTGGTGACAACTGTGAGGCGAGAGAGATACTGTGTACAGGCTCACCAGCAAGCTTCAACGTCAAGGGCAATCGTCTAAAACAAACGTCCGTCTTGTAATAACACCTTGTGTAGCATCAATAATCAGTTCTGGTTTCTTGGCCAACATAGCATGCATAACACTTGGTATAACATCAATAATTACCACCAGTTTCTTGGGGAACATAGCATGCGTAACACTTGGTATAACATCAATAATTACCACCAGTTTCTTGGGGAACATAGCATGTATAACACTTGAGAAAACTGATCTGATATCAAGGTGAAATTTTCAGTTTATTACAAATGGTATGACAGATTATTTGTTAAGGGAATACAAAATCTTGACCAAAGAAATGTTAACAGGGTGCAAATTTCAAACTTAAAATTATTCCACAATTTCACCTTCGGGTTTACCCATACATTTCGACATAATATTCGAAAGTTCTTATTCGCTATTGGGAACACAACAATACCTATCCTAAGTTCAAGATGAGAACAAAATACTGAATTAAACTGTAGCCTAGTTTAATTGATGATAAATATATACAATATTCTTTAGAAAACAATCCTAAGTAACTTCAACTTATCTGGGTAAATTATATAAAAACACAATGATGACAATATATTGTTGGTGAATTTCCAGTAGAGCACCAAATATTATTTTTATTACAAATGCTAGTTGGAATAATTTTGATGGTGTTTGCGCCATTCTACAAGCAGCACCAAGTCATACAAATGGAAGGTAGAGAATTAAAACGACTTAACAACATGTAAATCAATCCTGAAGGCAAAAGTCATGATATGATTATGCTACCACAGGCTAGGTTCACAGGTGCAATATTTCCATGAGCAGGAAACATCACCATTTGAGAAGGACCCCAAAAGCCAGGGGAGGACTGTAGTGAGGCATACTAGGCAAAATGAGATTTGCGGTAGATAGTACTTTTTTCCCCTCCCCATTCGGTAGAACACTACCAGGCAGAAAGTCATAGGTGTGACTCCTGCATTCAACAAACATTTTAATTCTGTACATTCAACATCATTAATGGCTTAGCCATGTTGCAACGTACGATCCTGTGACGGGTGTGAATAAAGAAACATTGTGTGTGGTCAGACCTGGAAGGGGTGACAAGTATAGGGGTGTCATATGATGCGTTGCCTTCCTAGAGCAAGTGTTCAATAGCTCAAGAACACCCCAGAAGTTGAGACTTAGCTATGGAGCTTGCACTCTATGACAGCAAACAAGCCAATTCCTGGAACAAGCTACAAGTACCTTATTGGACGAGCCCAGGGAAAATATCATTTCTATGGCTAACCATGACCCTTAAATATTTTCTCTACTCCCATGATTCAAAAAAGAAAATACAACTAGTAACCTCTAGTTGCAAACACCAATCTGATAAATACTGTACATTACAGATGTCCAGTGAGTATAGTGTGTGTAGCTACTAGCCCTGATAAATACTGTACATTACAGATGTTCAGTGAGTATAGTGTGTGTAGCTACAAGCTCTGATAAATACTGTACATTACAGATGTCCAGTGTGTATAGTGTGTGTAGCTACAAGCCCTGATAAATACTGTACATTTCAGATGTCCAGTAAATATAGTGTGTAACTACAAGCCCTGATAAATACTGTACATTACAAATATCCAGTGAGTATAGTGTGTGTAGCTACAAGCCCTGATAAATACTGTACATTACAGATGTCCAGTGAGTATAGTGTGTGTAGCTACAAGCCCTGATAAATACTCTACATTACAGATGTCCAGTAAGTATAGTGTGTATAGCTACAAACCCTGATAAATATTGTACATTACAGATGTCCAGTGAGTATAGTGTGTGTAGCTACAGGCCCTGATAAATACTGTACATTACAGATGTCCAGTGAGTATAGTGTGTGCAGTTACAAGCGCTGATAAATACTGTACATTACAGATGTCCAGTGAGTAAAGTGTGTGTAGCTACAAGCCCTGAAAAATATTGTATAATACAGATGTCCAGTAAGTATAGTGCGTGTAGCTACAAGCCCTGATATATACTGTACATTACAGATATCCAGTGAGTATAGTGCGTGCAACTACAAGCTCTGATAAATACTGTACATTACAGATGTCCAGTGAGTATAGTGCGTGTAGCTACAAGCTCAGATAAATACTGTACATTACATATGTCCAGTGAGTATAGTGTGAGTAGCTACAAGCCCTGATAAATACTGCACATTACAGATGTCCAGTGAGTATAGTGTGTGTAGCTACAAGCCCTGATAAACACTGTACATTACAGAAGTCCAGTGAGTACAGTGTGTGTAGCTACAAGCCCTGATAAATACTGTACATTACTGATGTCCAGTGAGTATAGTGTATATAGCTACAAGCCCTAATAAATACTGTACATAACAGATGTCCAGTGAGTATAGTGTGTGCACCTACAAGCTTTGATAAATACTGTACATTACAGATGTCCAGTGAGTATAGTGTGTGCACCTACAAGCCCTGATAAATACTGTACATTACAGATGTCCAGTGAGTATAGTGTGTGTAGCTACAAGCCCTGATAAATACTGTACATTACAGATGTCCAGTGAGTACAGTGAGTGCAGCAACAAGCCCTGATAAATACTGTACAATACAGATGTCCAGTGAGTATAGTGTGTGCACCTACAAGCTTTGATAAATACTGTACATTACAGATGTCCAGTGAGTATAGTGTGTGTAGCTACAAACTTTGATAAATACTGTACAATACAGATGTCCAGTTAGTATAGTGTGTGTAGCCACAAGCCCTGATAAATACTGTACATTACAGATGTCCAGTGAGTATAGTGTGTGAAGCTACAAGCCCTGATAAATACTGTACATTACACATTTCCAGTGAGTATAGTATGTGTAGCTACAAGCCCTGAGAAATACTGTACATTACAGATGTCCAGTGAGAATAGTGTGTGTAGCTACAAGCTCTGATAAATACTGTACATTATAGATGTCCAGTGAGTATAGAGTGAGTAGCTCCAAGCCCTGATAAATACTGTACATTACAGATGTCCAGTGAGTATAGTGTGTGTAGCTACAGGCCCTGATAAATACTGTACATTACATATGTCCAGTGAGTATAGTGTGAGTAGCTACAAGCCCTGATAAATACTGCACATTACAGATGTCCAGTGAGTATAGTGTGTGTAGCTACAAGCCCTGAGAAATACTGTACATTACTGATGTCCAGTGGGTATAGTGTGTCTAACTACAAGCCCTGATAAATACTGAACATTACAGATGTCCAGTGAGTATACTGTGTGTAGCTACAAGCCCTGAGAAATACTGTACATTACAGATGTCCAGTGAGTATAGTGTGTGTAACTACAAGCCCTGATAAATACTGTACATTACAGATGTCCAGTGAGTATAGTGTGTGTAGCTACAATCCCTGATAAATACTGTACATTACAGATGTCCAGTGAGTATAGTGTGTGCAGTTACAAGCGCTGATAAATACTGTATATTATGATGTCCAGTGAGTTTAGTGTGTGTAGCTACAAGCCCTGATAAATACTGTACATTACAGATGTCCAGTGAGTATAGTGCGTGTAGCTACAAGCCCTGATATATACTGTACATTACGGATATCCAGTGAGTATAGTGCGTGTAGCTACAAGCTCCGATAAATACTGTACATTACAGATGTCCAGTGAGTATAGGGGGTGTAGCTACAAGCCCTGATAAATACTGTACATTACAGATGTCCAGTGAGTATAGTGCGTGTATCTACAAGCCCTGATATATACTGTACATTACAGATATCCAGTGAGTATAGTGTGTGTAGCTACAAGATCAGATAAATACTGTACATTACAGATGTCCAGTGAGTATAGTGTGTGTAGCTACAAGCCCTGATAAATACTGTACATTACAGGTGTCCAGTGAGTATAGTGCATGTAGCTACAAGCCCTGATATATACTGTACATTACAGATAACCAGTGAGTATAGTGCGTGTAGCTACAAGCCCTGATAAACACTGTACATTACACATGTCCAGTGAGTATAGTGTGTGTAGCTACAAGCCCTGATAAATACTGTACATTGCAGATGTCCAGTGAGTAAAGTGAGTGCAGCTACAAGCCCTGATAAATACTGTACATTAGAGATGTCCAGTGAGTATAGTGTGTGTAGCTACAAGCTCTGATAAATACTGTACATTACAGATGTCCAGTGAGTATAGTGTGAGTAGCTACAAGCCCTGATAAATACTGCACATTACAGATGTCCAGTGAGTATAGTGTGTGTAGCTACAAGCCCTGAGAAATACTGTACATTACTGATGTCCAGTGGGTATAGTGTGTCTAACTACAAGCCCTGATAAATACTGTACATTACAGATGTCCAGTGTGTATAGTGTGTGTAGCTACAAGCCCTGATAAATACTGTACATTACAGATGTCCAGTGAGTACAGTGTGTGTAGCTACAAGCCCTGATAAATACTGTACATTACAGATGTCCAGTGAGTATAGTGTGTGTAGCTACAAGCCCTGATAAATACTGTACATTACAGATGTCCAGTGAGTACAGTGTGTGTAGCTACAAGCCCTGATAATACTATACATTACAGATGTCCACTGACTATAATGTGTGTAGCTACAAGCCCTGGTAAATACTGTACATTACAGATGTCTAGTAAGTATAGTGTGTGTATTTACTAGCCCTGATAAATATTGCTCATTACATATGTCCAGTGAGTATAGTGTGTGTAGCTACAAGCCCTGATAAATACTGTACATTACAGATGTCCAGTGAGTATAGTGTGTGTAGTTACAAGCTCTCATAAATACTGCTCATTACATATGTCCAGTGAGTATAGTGTGTGTAGCTACAAGCCCTGATAAATACTGCTCATTACATATGTCCAGTGAGTATAGTGTGTGTAGCTACAAGCCCTGATAAATACTGCTCATTACAGATGACCAGTGAGTATAGTGTGTGTAGTTACAAGCTCTGATAAATACTGTACATTACAGTTGTCCAGTGAGTATAGTGTGTGTAGTTACAAGCTCTGATAAATACTGTACATTACAGATGTCCAGTGAATATAGTGTGTGTAGTTACAAGCTCTGTAAATACTGTACATTAGAGATGTCCAGTGAGTATAGTGTGTGTAGATACAAGCTCTGATAAATACTGTACATTACAGATGTCCAGTGAGTATAGTGTGTGTAGCTACAAGCACTGATAAATACTGTACATTACACTTGTCCAGAGATTATAGTGTGTAGCTACAAGCCCTGATAAATACTGTACATCACAGATGTCCAGTGAGTATAGTGTTTGTAGCTACAAGCTCTCATAAATATTGTACATTACAGATATCCAGGTAGTATAGTGTGAGTAGCTACAAGCCCTGATAGATACAGTACATTACAGACGTCCAGTAAGTTTAGTGTGAGTAGCTACAAGCCCTGATACTGTACATTACAGACGTCCAGTGAGTATAGTGTGTATAGGTACTAGCTCCGATAAATATTGTACATTACAGATGTCCAGTAAGCATAGTGTGTGTAGCTACATGCCCTGATAAATACTGTACTTTATAGATGTCCCGTAAGCATAGTGTGTGTAGCTACAAGCTCTGATAAATACTGTGCCTTAGAGATGTCCAGTAAGTATAGTGTGTGTAACAAAAAGCTCTGATAAATACTTTACATTACAGAAGTCCAGTAAGTATAGTGTGTGTAGCAACAAGCTCTGATAAATACTTTACATTACAGATGTCCAGTGAGTATAGTGTGTGTAGCTACACGCTCGGATAAACACTGTACATTACTCATGTCCAGTGAGTATAGTGTGTGTAGCTACAAGCCCTGATAAATACTGTACATTACAGATGTCCAGTAAGCATAGTGTGTGTAGGTACAAACCCTGATAAGTACTGTACATTACAGATGTCCAGTAAGTATAGTGTGTGTAGCTACAAGCTCTGATAAATAATGTGCATTACAGATGTCCAGTGAGTATAATGTGTGTAGCTACAAGCTCTGATAAGTACTGTACATTACAGATGTCCAGTAAGTATAGTGTGTGTAACTTCAAGCCCTGATAAATACTGTAACTTACATTACAGATGTCCAGTAAGTATAGTGTGTGTACCTACAAGCTCTGAAAAATACTGTACATTCCAGATGTCCAGTGAGTATAGTGTGTGTAACTACAAGTCCTGACAAATACTGTACATTACAGATGTCCAGTAAGTATAATGTGTGTAACTACAAGCCCTGATAAATACTGTACATTATAGATGCCCAGTGAGTATAGTGTGTGTAACTACAACCCCTGATAAATGCTGTACATTTCAGGTGTCCACAGATGTCCAGTGAGTATAGTGTGTGTAACTACAAGCCCTGATAAATACTGTACATTACAGATGCCCAGTGAATATAGTGTGTGTAACTACAACCCCTGATAAATGCTGTACATTACAGAAGTCCAGGGAGTATAGTGGGTGTAGCTACAAGCCCTGATAAATACTGTACATTACACATGTCCAGTGAGTATAGAGTGTGTAGCTACAAGCTCTGATAAATACTGTACATTACAGATGTCCAGTGAGTATTGTGTGTGTAACTACAAGCCCTGATAAATACTGTACATTACAGATGTCCAGTGAGTATAGTGCGTGTATCTACAAGCCCTGATAAATACTGTACATTACAGATGTCCAGTGAGTATAGTGTGTGTAGCTACAAGCTCTGATAAATACTGTGCCTTAGAGATGTCCAGTGAGTATAGTGCGTGTAGCTGCAAGCTCCGATAAATACTGTACATTACAGATGTCCAGTGAGTATAGTGCGTGTATCTACAAGCCCTGATATATACTGTACATTACAGATATCCAGTGAGTATAGTGTGTGTAGTTACAAGCTCTGATAAATACTGTACATTACAGTTGTGCAGTGAGTATAGTGTGTGTATCTACAAGCCCTGATATATACTGTACATTACAGATATCCAGTGAGTATAGTGTGTGTAGCTACAAGCTCTGATAAATACTGTACGTTACACTTGTCCAGTGATTATAGTGTGTGTAGTTACAAGCTCTGATAAATACTGTACATTACAGATGTCCAGTGAATATAGTGTGTGTAGTTACAAGCTCTGATAAATAGTGTACATTAGGGATGTCCAGTGAGTATAGTGTGTGTAGTTACAAGCTCTGATAAATACTGTACATTGCAGATGTCCAGTGAGTATAGTGCGTGTAGCTACAAGCTCAGATAAATACTGTACATTACAGATGTCCAGTGAGTGTAGTGCGTTTAGTTACAAGCTCTGATAAATACTGTACATTGCAGATGTCCAGTGAGTATAGTGCGTGTAGCTACAAGCTCTGATAAATACTGTACTATACAGATGTCCAGTGAGTATAGTGTGTGTAGCTACAAGATCTGATAAATACTGTACATTACAGATGTCCAGTGAGTATAGTGTGTGTAGTTACAAGCTCTGATAAGTACTGTACATTGCAGATGTCCAGTGAGTATAGTGCGTGAAGCTACAAGCTCAGATAAATACTGTACATTACAGATGTCCAGTGAGTGTAGTGCGTGCAGTTACAAGCGCTGATAAATACTGTATATTACAGATGTCCAGTGAGTTTAGTGTGTGTAGCTACAAGCCCTGATAAATACTGTACATTACAGATGTCCATTGAGTATAGTGCGTGTAGCTACAAGCCCTGATACATACTGTACATTACGGATATCCAGTGAGTATAGTGCGTGTAGCTACAAGCTCCGATAAATACTGTACATTACAGATGTCCAGTGAGTATAGGGGGTGTAGCTACAAGCCCTGATAAATACTGTACATTACAGATGTCCAGTGAGTATAGTGCGTGTATCTACAAGCCCTGATATATACTGTACATTACAGATATCCAGTGAGTATAGTGCGTGTAGCTACAAGCTCAGATAAATACTGTACATTACAGATGTCCAGTGAGTATAGTGTGTGTAGATACAAGCCCAGATAAATACTGTACATTACAGATGTCCAGTGAGTATAGTGTGTGTAGCTACAAGCTCAGATAAATACTGTACATTACAGATGTCCAGTGAGTATAGTGCGTGTAGTTACAAGCTCAGATAAATACTGTACATTACAGATGTCCAGTGAGTGTAGTACGTGTAGTTACAGGCTCTGATAAATACTGTACATTGCAGATGTCCAGTGAGAATAGTGCGTGTAGCTACAAGCTCTGATAAATACTGTACTATACAGATGTCCAGTGAGTATAGTGTGTGTAGCTACAAGATCTGATAAATACTGTACATTACAGATGTCCAGTGAGTATAGTGTGTGTAGCTACATGCCCTGATAAATACTGTACATTACAGGTGTCCAGTGAGTATAGTGCATGTAGCTACAAGCTCTGATAAATACTGTACATTACACATGTCCAGTGAGTATAGTATGTGTAGCTACAAGCCGTGATAAATACTGTACATTACAGATGTCCAGTGAGTATAGTGTGTGTAGCTACAAGCCCTGATAAATACTGTACATTACACATGTCCAGTGAGTATAGTATGTGTAGCTACAAGCCGTGATAAATAGTGTACATTACATATGTCCAGTGAGTACAGTGTGTGTAGCTACAAGCCCTGATAAATACTGTACATTACATATGTCCAGTGAGTATAGTGTGTGTAGCCACAAGCTTTCATAAATACTGTACATTACAGAAATCCAGTGATTATAGTGTGTGTAGCTACAAGCCCTGATAAATACTGTACATTACACATGTCCAGTGAGTATAGTGTGTGTAGTTACAAGCCCTGATAAATACTATACATTACAGATGTCCAGTGATTATAGTGTGTGTAGCCACAAGCTTTCATAAATACTGTACATTACAGAAATCCAGTGATTATAGTGTGTGTAGCTACAAGCCCTGATAAATACTGTACATTACACATGTCCAGTGAGTATAGTGTGTGTAGTTACAAGCCCTGATAAATACTGTACATTACACTTGTCCAGTGAGTATAGTATGTGTAGCTACAAGCCGTGATAAATAGTGTACATTACAGATGTCCAGTGAGTATAGTGTGTGTAGCTACAAGCTTTCATAAATACTGTACATTACAGAAATCCAGTGATTATAGTGTGTGTAGCCACAAGCTTTCATAAATACTGTACATTACAGAAATCCAGTGATTATAGTGTGTGTAGCTACAAGCCCTGATAAATACTGTACATTACACATGTCCAGTGAGTATAGTATGTGTAGCTACAAGCTCTGATAAATACTGTACATTACAGATGTCCAGTGAGTATAGTGTGTGTAGCTACAAGCTTTCATAAATACTGTACATTACAGAAATCCAGTGAGTATAGTGTGTGTAGCTACAAGCCGTGATAAATAGTGTACATTACAGATGTCCAGTGAGTACAGTGTGTGTAGCTACAAGCCCTGATAAATACTGTACATTACAGATAACCAGTGAGTATAGTGTGTGTAGCTACAAGCTTTCATAAATACTGTACATTACAGAAATCCAGTGAGTATAGTGTGTGCAGCTACAAGCCCTGATAAATACTGTACATTACAGATGTCCAGTGAGTATAGTGTGTGTAGCTACAAGCCCTGATAAATACTGTACATTACAGATGTCCAGTGAGTAAAGTGAGTGCAGCTACAAACCCTGATAAATACTGTACATTACAGATGTCCAGTGAGTATAGTGTGTGTAGCTACAAGCTCTGATAAATACTGTACATTACAGATGTCCAGTGAGTATAGTGTGTGTAGCCACAAGCCCTGATAAATACTGTACATTACAGATGTCCAGTGAGTATAGTGTGTGTAGCTACAAGCCCTGATAAATACTATACATTACAGATGTCCACTGAGTATAATGTGTGTAGCTACAAGCCCTGGTAAATACTGTACATTACAGATGTCCAGTGAGTATAGTGTGTGTAGTTACAAGCTCTGATAAATACTGTACATTACAGATGTCCAGTGAGTATAGTGTGTGTAGTTACAAGCTCTGATAAATACTGTACATTACAGATGTCCAGTGAGTATAGTGTTTGTAGCTACAAGCTCTGATAAATATTGTACATTGCAGATATCCAGGTAGTATAGTGTGAGTAGCTACAAGCCCTGATAAATACAGTACATTACAGACGTCCAGTAAGTTTAGTGTGAGTAGCTACAAGCCCTGATACTGTACATTACAGACGTCCAGTGAGTATAGTGTGTATAGGTACTAGCTCCGATAAATATTGTACATTACAGATGTCCAGTAAGCATAGTGTGTGTAGCTACATGCCCTGATATATACTGAGTAGTAAGCGTTTGCTACACTCCAAATATTGCATCATCATGACCAGAAATTGCGTAATCCTGATGACGTCATGGGATGACGTCATGGGTCCTTAGAGCGAGCACGTGGTCCAGGAGCGAGCATGTGCGGTGCACGTGTTAGCGTGGGAAGGGGGTGACCTCTTGGCTTGTTTATGTGAAGCTGATAAAAAGTTAATGGGTGTTGACGTCATGGGGGTTGTTTATTTGGATGCTAACTGTCATCTGACACCCGTGTCAGTGCCAGCGATCCGCACATGTGGTGTGCTGCTGTTATGTTTTTGTTTATGCCCGCGATGGGTGGGCTGAGCGGGGAGGCGGTTCCCATCCACACATGTGGTGTGCTGCTGTTATTGTTTTTCTTTTTTTTTTTTGCTTTGGATGCTAACCATCATTTGACACCCGTGCAAGTTTGACCATGTGCAGCAGTGTGATTGATCTCGTCTGCTGTGTTCGCGTGAGACAGAGTTGACCTTTAACGTCATTGGCTAAGAATGTAATCTTTGACTTCTTTAAGCAATAGTGGAAAAAAAGAAATGATTGCGTTAGAAGCTAGTTTGCAGCATATGGTTTCTGGAGTGTGGGTGGGGGTGAAGGATATATAAATGGATGAGTGCATGGAAGAGTTTAACTTTTACTTTTGCGCGAAGAGTGTGTGTGTGTGAAAGAAATAAAGAAAGTCAACGACGAGGAACAAATTGTGTGATGGAAGCTCTAACGAAGTTCAATAACTTATCATCTTGTACTGAGTATTCTAATAAGAAACTAGCTGAACTAGTCATTGATTTACCATATGTGGTCCAAATTATTCGCCCCGTACAGACGAGGTTTGGAAGAAAAATAGTTGTGGATATTAACATTGAAGATGAAGTAACAAGTGTATTTCTACCAGCAGTATTTTCAAAATTAAGCACATCAGAGATCGATGAACTAAACTCAATGGGAGGCACACTGATGCTGGTGTATTTAGGGGTGAAGAACCGCTCACATCAAGTCATTTTGAAACAGTACTCGAAGGCAAACTGATGACGGTGTATTTTGGGTTGAAGAACCGCTCACATCGACATGTTTTGGTGAGTATTGGATTATATATATTATGTATTGATTGATATAACGATTGATATATTTAGTTGCTAATTATTTCTTAATTTGTTTAATTTTTCAGATTATCTAAAAAACTAATAAAACAACCAGCATAATGAAGTGGAAAACTGTTAATTTCCTGAGTGGAACTGATCATCGATCGCACCCGCTAATAGAGTATCATCGTGTATGCTTTCAACAACCGGAAGAAGAGGAAGAAGATGATAACGAGGTGAGTCGTAATGAGAAAGAAGCTTGTTTTAACAAATGGACATCTTCGAGTGGAATTTCAACATTTTCAGTCTACGTTACCAATGTTAGCAAATCAGAGGATAGTCAGCGAGAGGTGACAGAAACAGTTCTAAGATATCTATTGAAAGAATTATGTGAAGATGAACATTTTATTTGTTTCTTCGGATACAATACATTTGATGAAGTTTTCAAAATCGAATTTTCCATGACGTGTTACGATGTAACAAAATTGAATGTGTATAGAAACAATTTGCTTGGTAAACTTCAGGATGAATTTCCTTTTGAGGCTGTTCATTGTTCATTGGAGATTACAGGCAGTAATTTATCACAATGGCTTGAATATACTTTAAAAGATTATAGGTTTATGGTAAACCGATGTTACAGCAACTGCTGGTGGTGTATTAACAATAGTGCAAATTGGACGTATGCTTAGACATCAGTGATGGTACACCAAGTGTTGGTGGTGTATTAACTTTAGTGCAAATTGGACATTTGCTTAGACAACAGCAACAATGACCTCGCCAAATGATATGTAATATAAAGTAATTATACATATATATATCTGGAAAATGGGAAATGGTGGGGGGGGGGGGGTTTGCTACACTCCAAATATTGCATCATCATGACCAGAAATTGCGTAATCCTGATGACGTCATGGGTCCTTAGAGCGACCACGTGGTCCAGGAGCGGGGCATGTGCACTGCACGTGTTAGCGTGGGAAGGGGTTGACCTTTTGGCTTGTTTATGTGATTGTGATAAAAAGTTAATGGGTGTTGACGGCATGGGGGTTGTTTATTAGGATGGTAACTCGAAATTCAGACTCCTCTTCCACTCCTACAGGGGAGTTTCTTGGTTCGATTCTGTGTTTTGTTATTTAATTCCCGGGGCAGCCTGTGTATCATGGTTATTAAGTATTGATTGATTATTGAATTATATTTTGGTAATTTCCCAAGGAAGTGTAGAGAGTCTTGTGTGTCATAACTTTTGAATGAGAGTGTACGGTGAGGCACTCGACATAGCCGGATCGCTACCAGACATGTGGTGTGCAGCTGTTCCGTTTTTGCTCGCGCCGTGCGGCAAGCCATGAGAGTAGCCAGCGCATGTAGTGCATGGTTGTCGTTAAAGTTTTTGCTCGCGCAAGCTAAATAAGTAATCAGATGTTGTAATGCGACACTCTGTTTAAGTACGACATATATTACCACAGCGTGGGAGTGGAGTTGTGTTACTCCTTCTCGCTATGTTATGTCTGTTTAATTTAAATGATGTTAACATTTTTTGTGTTCTGGCTTGCTTCATGATCTCAATCTGGTTAAAGTGTTTTATATGACATGTATAACTTTGAGTGTGTGAAATGAATTTCGATCTGTTTGTTTTTAGATTCCCAGATGTCATTAGTCAAGTCTGTAATTTTTAATGCGAGAACGAGATTGGATGTCGGTTCCCAGAGCTCCATGTGAAAATGTTTAAAATAGCTTTTTGCAGTTTGATATTCGCAATATATAAGAGCACATAGCTATGAAGTAACACTTAGTTTCAAAGCAACTCAGTTAACAATCAACATGACCATGTATGGAAATCTTTTAGTTAAGCTCCAGCAGCTCTATGAGATAAAATCTCTGAGAGAACAATCAGAGAGGCTGGGGCTAAACTTCGCAGTGAGCGCGTTCAAAGTGGAAGAGGACGTTTGGTTCAACGGGCTTAGCAATCTTCAGCAGGACATGTATAATTGCGAGTTATTGGAAATAATTCGAGACCGCCAGCATTGTAGAGAGTTGACAGCGGATGGCGTAACCCCCCACATATTGGGGGTGATCATTCAGCGGCTGGAATCAATCGACTCCGACAGTATCGAGCTGCTCGATTTTCCACCGCTGGAGGAAGAGAGTGTGGGGGGTGAAGATCGTATGGATGCCGAAGAAGGTGGAGAAGAAGAAGAAGAAGAAGAAGAAGAAGTCCAAATGATTAATTAAATGGACGTTGGACAGTGGGTGTTTAAAAAAAAAAATTAAAAAAAAAATAATAATAATAATAATAATAATTTGTGTGGTGTAAATCTTTTTTAAAAATATATTTATTTGATCATTTGTGGTTTACATTAATTATATAATATGAATTAGTGAAAAATGATATGATCTTCGTTCTTAAAGTGGTAAGTAGTTCTTTTTCCAACAAGCGGCAGAGAGAATTGAAGATGCTGTGTTGTTTGCAGAGTGGAATATGCTGGTCTTGTGCACGGGGTAAGTACAATCATTCTTTTCTTTCTTGCGTGTGTTGGTTTTAGTGAGCTGAAAAATATATATATATATAGAGACACATTAATAATAATAATAATAATAATAATAATAATAATAATAATAATAATAATAATAATAATAATATCTTTTGTGAGGAATAAAAAATAAAAATAAAAAAACTTACACTGTTCTAATTATAAGATATTTTTGTTGGGGATCCAAGAGTTGTGAGTTGAATCGAATCCAAGCCAAGATACGAAGGCTCGGGTTCCTTTTCTACGTAGTACTTTGTCGACTAAGTAAATATTAGGATGTTTTGTTCGTTGTAACTCTGCTTCGTAGAACGCACCAAATATTGGGATATTTTTATTATCTTTTAAAAGATATGTTCGTGGATTAGTATTTTGAACTTTATAAATTGTAAATAATTCTGTTGTCCAATTACCTTCGTACCCTTTACTGAAGTGTTTCTTGATTTTTGATATTCTTACAATGTCGCCGATTTTATATTTTGGTTTTCTTAAAGTTTCATTATATTGTGTTGGCAAGCGGGGTGGATTGTTTCTTTTCACATCATTAGGTTTCATGCCAATGCTGCGATGTATTTTGTGATTATACTTTACTAGTAACTCAGGCAAAATATGTACCCATCGGTAAGAACCTCGTGTTGTGAATTCTTTCCACATCGATTCCTTAAGAGTTCGATTAAATCTTTCTATCACACTCGCTTTAATGGAGCTGCCAGTGGAATAATGCTTTAGATTTTGTTTCTGAGACCATGTTTTGAATTCACTGTTATAAAATTCCGTTCCTCGATCGGTGTGAAAATAATTGGGCAATCTTTTACTTTGAGAATAAACAAATTTTAAGCTTTTCACAATCTCACTTCCTTTTTTGGTTTTAAGAGGAATTGCCCATGCATATTTCGAGTAAACGTCAATAATGGTTAATAAATATTTAAATCCATTATTCCATTTTGCAAGTTTGGACATGTCCACAAGGTCAGCTTCATGGAGGTCATCGATTCCTTTGCTAATAACACGTCGTCTTTTAAACTTTTTTCTAAGCGGTGCGTGAAGTTCTTTTGCAATTTCTCGTCTGATTTCGTTCATAGTTATTTTCCAAACAATGTTTTATAACATACTGTGCATTGTTTTACAAACGTTGGAATTTTTATTCAATATATCCAGCATTTCTTAGTTCTTCTTCTATTGCAAAGATTTCGCTGTCTAGTCCTGTGTGACCTGCAGCTTTCGATGCAATTAATGTTTTAAGTCTTGATACCAATTTGTTTGGTTCATTCCAGTGAACGAATTCAATATTGTTTCCGCCTTCAAATTTCCAAATGGCTTGTGGCGCGATGTGTTTTTTTTGACCATATCCAGTATGCATTGTAGTATTTGCTTCTTCATTTTCATCTGCTGTTTTTATAATTCTATCTATGTCTTCAGTGAGAAGGGGTTCAATTATATGTCTATACTTATAAGATTGCGTTCCTCTTGGAGCTGCATTGCTTGTATAATTTCTTTTGTGCACGTTTGAAACATTTAATAATTTCAAATATGAACTTAAATCACTCCTATCTATTAGAGTGGGGTCTGGTACTTTCCTTTGAATCAATTCAAGTAGACCTTCTGTAATAGGAAATTTTTCACCGCCAACTTTTATCCACTTTTTATCGAAGAAAACTCGTTCGCGTCCCAAGTATTGTTTATCATTTCTTATCGTTATACCAAATGTTCTATCCACGTTTTGTTTAATGAACGGATCAAAGTAGCGGTTAAGTAGTGAAATTATTTTGATGCTATCTCCATCTTCTTCGTCTGAAGTAGCAGTGGATTCAGAATCGTCATATTTTCCTTTTCTTTTTCGATTTTCTTTATTTTGAGTCGACGTATTAGCAATAGCTACAAGTTGATTTAATGAACTTGTTACTGGTTTAAAGTTAGTCTCTATATCTAATTCTTTTCGTCTAACATCATCTTGAAGTGAAAGATACTTGTCTTTAACATCTTTTTTTAAGCGAGAAAGTTTATCCTTTACTCGACTTTCAGCTTTAATCTTTGAGCTCTTCTCCATGACTAAACGGAAATTGTGGTTGTTTTACTTATTTATAGTATATTCAAAATCGATTTGAAGAGGAAGATCATCAGTTTTATGTTTTTCGGGTCTCTAAGTCGAAACTGAATTTCATCTTGCTCTTCAACGACAATATCACTGCCATCCAGTTCAATCTCTTGACGTATATTTAAAATTGCATACACAATTGGAGATCTTGGTGAAACAAAAATTGGTTTTAATACACCTTTGTAGGGAAGTTGGTACTGTATGTTATGATTATGAAGCGTGTATACTGGTGAATGGATTGATGGTGTGTTGGAGAATTTCAGAATAAATTTCGATAAGTTCTTTTTCTTTACTTCATCTTTTAATATACCATATTCTTCTTTGGATGCAGTAAAACTTTCGAGTGGTTCTTTGTTAACCATTTGCTCAATTTTTTCCAGTTCAGTTTTTAACTTGTTATATTCTTCTTTGGATTCAGCAGCATAACTTTCAAGATCTTCTTTTTTAACAATATTGAGATTGTTAGCAACACCCTCAATACGAGTTTGTAAATTGCTTAAAATTTCTTTTAGTTGATTAACTTCAGTTCGTGACGCAGCATAGTGTTCTACAAACCGTTTATTTGTCACGTCTTGGTCGTTAACAGGGAACTCAACATTTGTTTGTTTTTGATGTTGTAGATTGTTTACAGTTTGTTTCAATTGATCAAATTCATGTTGGGAAGCGGCATATTGCTCAACAAACGTCTTATTTGCAACATCGTTATCGTATATGGGGTTGTTTACGTGAGTAATTCGTCTACTCATCATATTTAAAGTTCCACCATCGTCTACGTTTAAAACGTTTTGTTTATTAAATTTAGCGATTAAGTCTTCTAGATCTTTTCGAGAGGCAGCAAAGTTTTCTAAGTAATATTTGTTTATTGCATCTAACGAATCGATTGGTTGAGATATGTTTGTTATTCTTCTATTTAACATATCTACAGTTTCATCATCTCTGTTTATATTCAAAAGAGATTTTTTAATTTCATCGAGTTCATTTGTTACATGAGTTTTAAGAAAAGAATACGTTACCGCATCTTGATTTTGAATTGGATCTTTAACATTTCTTATTCTTTTGTTACCCAAGTCGAGAGTATCTTGATCATACGGAAAGTGATCTTCTGAAAATTCTCGCACTAAACCATGAATGAATTCTACTCGTTGTAACACTTCTGTTATTCGGGTCTCAAGATATTTTTTTATATTCGATGTATGTTGCTGCATTGCAATAAGGTTTACTGCATCATTTGCAGATGATGGTAAAGCTAAGCCCGCGAGACGTTTGTTTTGAAAGTCAAGTTCTTTTTTCTCTATTTTACAAATTGAAAAAATTAAACCTTTAAGCTCGTTAAAGTTTCGTTGTATGTCTTCTTTAGACTCGATTTTATTTAGCTCATTTAATAACTTCACTACATAACCTTTGTTGCATGCATCTTCAACATGTATTGGCATTCCAACATTTTTTAACCGTTTGCCGTTAATACTTAGATGTCCGTCGCTTGTTGTTGTTGTTAGTTGATTTTCATATTGCACTAGCTTATCATCAACATATGATTTAGTTGCAATATCATGTCGTGAAGTCGGTCGTCCGATAGACACATTATTGGTTTTGTTAAACGATGTCATAGTTAAGTTGTTAACCACGCAAAAGCTATAACACGAATGGCCATTTACCTCTTTTTGAAGTCATATTTATAACTGAAAATAAACATCAAATCCATTGCGATATCGACCATTTTGTAAATCGCTATCTTTATCGATAACCAAAAAACCAAACTTAGAGTTTTGCCAACAATACGAACAAATATCAAAGAACTGTTCATAGCTCATATCTGTATTTACATGATCGTTATATACGTGACGCAAGTTTGTTCCGTCTTGTTTAAAAAGAATTAAAAAATTAGCGTTATCTCTAATTAGATGTTTAGGTATACAAGAATATGTTTGACAAAGATAAAATACGTCAACGTCGTGATGACGACCTCTACTGAAATAATCTTTCATGTGTTGTTGTTTATTGCTGGCTACATCATCAAAAACAAATATAGAGTTTTTTCTAGCCATTTCTGGAGGCATTACTTCATCATTATCGGAAAAAAAATCACTTTTTATTTCTTTTATGGAGTCCAAAAACTTTTTTAATTCAACATATTTACTTTGAGCAAGTGATTTAGAATAAATATAAACGTTTTCAAAACGAACTCCATTTTTGTGGCATAATAAATTTAGCATTACGTTTGTTTTACCGCAGTTCGATGGACCGCAAATGATACATCGAATTGTGTTCGGTAGTAAAACACCATGCTTTCTTTTTTCACTTTTACTCTGGTTTTCAGCATTAGTAAATGAAATTACTGGTAGAGTGTTTGACTGCTTAACAAACTTCAACATGTCTACGTTTACGTCTGAGAATGCACACTGCACAAAAAATCACATCACATCAACATATATTGCTTCCACACGTATCATAACTTGTATTATGTGGAATAATAGTAGGATTTTCAGGATTTAAATCAACGTTGCCGACGTAAAACCCTCTTATATATGGACAATATGGCGCCCATTTTTCATGATCATTTAAAGGATTATCGTTTTCCCTCCAATTTTCAATTTCAATCTTACAGAATATACATTTCACCTTATCACCATGTCCAGTATAATAAAACCCTGCTGGTGCTAAACAAAATTCGTTTGGACAGGGAAGAGGCCAATTTTGAAAAGTTTTAAGTCTTTCATATTCGCATTTCAATTCTATGCTAGGAGAAATATTGTTTACGTAGGGGCAAGAAAAAGCCCATTTCTTATGTTCTTCAAACGGATCATCATCTTCTTCCCAATAACTAAGTTGCAGATTACAGAAAGCACACCTAACCATATCCTTATATCCAAAATAGAAAAATCCTGCAGCTGCTAACCATGCAGTGTTCGTAAAACTGTCTGAAGACCAGGTCTTAAATGTTTTTAGCCGATCTCTTTCAGATTTTAAATTCATTTCTTTTTGACTCAATATCATTTGCATTAACTGTTTTTTGGAATACTTTACACAATTAAAATACTTCATGATGCTGGTTTACTTCACAAAGAAAAGATGTTCACCACACAAAGCTAAATGCGAACTGACATGAATCAACAAAACACGTTGGCTAATATGCACGTGTTGGGTTGGCCGAGCGGTCTAAGGCGTTAGACTTAAGATCTAATTTTCAGAAATTGAAAGCGAGGGTTCGAATCCCTCACCTGACAATATTATTATTATTATTATTATTATTATTATTATTATTTTATTTACATGTAGAGTGAGGAGGTAATTGATCATTAATAAGAACTTTCATATGAAATGGTACAAAAGACATTTTTTTTTCTTCTTTATTCATTTAGAATTACAATTAGTACAATTTTATTTCTCTTGAAGTAATCTCATTCTTTTTTTAGTTGTCCAGATGAGTGTGGCTGTGTTGAGATGATCTTCTTCTTTTTAGTTGTCCAGATGATTATTTTCTGTAGACAAAAAAAAAGATACACTGTGTTAAAAAGCAAACTAAAAACAAAATATGTATAGCTGTCAACTACAGTAGTAGATCTAAATTATTCACCTTTTATAGATAGCGATTACAGTTGTCACATTTGCAGCGAAGATGAAACAGTTGAAATTTCCTCTTTAGATGATCTGGTAGATGTTCCCACTCTAGACGAATTCGTTGTGGTTCATATATAGTCAGCACGTTTATAGGAAAGTAGTTCCAATCAAACTTATTAAAACCTCGAAGTCCACTGTTTCGAAACTTGTTTATTATCGAACACACGATTTTCATGATGCCATCAGAAGAATTTAACCAATGTTGAACAGCATTGACGTTGAATTTAGCACAACTATTGCTTCCCATTGCTAGAGATGGTAAATGTTTTGGACAATCTGTAGGTAAACGTTGGCTATGCCTCAACATTAGGTCTGACATTCCATCAATCGTATTAAGATCGAATAATGAGTCTGGGGAAAGTGCTTTTAGTGCAAACAAAGAAAATTCCTGTGGCAAATTATATACAACTAAATAATCATATTTATTCTTAATAGACTCAAAAAAAGAAGAAAGAGTTTTTTCACAATATGCTGCAACCCATGTGATCACGGGGCTGAATGAAGGTATATTGCCGTTATTTAACATACAGTAAGCAAGTTCCAAACTGCCGTTTGGTAGCTTGCGAATGTCTGCAACTATTGGTTGCTTCTTATTCCACGTGCCAGCATCAGTAGAAGGAGAGTTTGTTGTTGTCAATTCCATGATTGCAACTAAAGTGAGAATACTTGTTTACTTGCTTGCTTATAACTTAGCAAATATTGGTTTAGATAATTACTTCATTCGTTAATGGTCTGTAAGATATTTGACGATCATGAATAAGAACACAATAAAGAGTTGTATCTTCAGGTATATTCTCACTTGTCTCGATTTCAATTCGCACATCGACTGAAGATGTCTTCACTGCTTCCACTTGTTCGAGACAATTAATTACAATAATAGGACAAAGAGACTTAAATTCATCTCGTGAAACCAGAGTCTCTGAACGAACATCATCGATCTGATAATATACATTACGAAATTTAACAAACATGTCATACAACTCGCTGTAGTCATTTATGGCAATTTCAGAAGTTGGCATTTCATAGGGATAAAAAATTGAATTTAAAAAAACTCTTATAGATTTAATGTTACAATGGTCGAAATAGGAAGAGCATGTGTTTAGTAAATTTCTTCTAGTTTGAAAACCTAATAAAAATTGACGCGGTTTTTGAGTTTCAGAATTTGTCATTACAGTCCAACTATATTTAGTTGTTCTAGGAAGAGAAGGCAAGACGTGAACATCCCACGATCGATAACCAACCTGAATGGGAATATTTTTCTGCATTAGTTTTAATCTTTTAATTTGTTCTTCGTCTGATAATAATAAAACGGGAATTTTTAGATAAACTTTAAATAACTTGACCTTAGAAAGATCGTTTTCGGTTGTCGATTGCAACGCACGTGCGTCACTTGACGATCGGAGAAGTATTACCTCATGCTTGCAGTTTAAAATCGGCTTTCTGTAATCCTCTGCTATTCCTAACAGGTTGCTTAAAGGAAGTATTATATGAAAACGTTTTGTGTTACTATCAACAATATTTGCTTCACTTGCTGGCGTTGTTAAAGAGGGAAAATAACCGGCATTTTGTAAAGCTGTATATTCGTTTTTTGAATATGATGCAAAGGTTTTTATAGAACTTGTTATACCTAGATGGCGTGTACGATCAATTTCTTTACCATTTAACGTGATGCGAATTTCGCTAAAAAGATTAGCCCCAAAATTTTGGTCAGGATGCGCTGTAGTAGAAGCAGCTGGATTTATGTTAGAAGTAATAATTTGACCTTCAAAGTGAAGAACACCTTCTGATAATAAAACTATGTTTTCTTCATTTTGAATCGGTATTCGAATTTCATCATTATTTTCGAATTTATTAGCTGAATAAGGTTGATAAACTCTTTCTTCTCGTCGCACAACTCTGTTGTCAACCTCTCTTTTATCTGTTATGTTAAACATGTTAACAGCTTCAACTATAGATAGAAACTAAATAAGATTAACAATTGCATATATATTTATATTGAAATTAAAGTACGCGATAGCCTAAAGACTGTAAGAATTGTTTGTTGTTACTCGATAACTGTTTCTTAGATTTCAAGGTGCGATGTCGTTGTTTGTTTTTTTTACAAATTTTAGCTGATTGATTTATATTATTTTTTCGAATCAGAGTCGACTTCTTTTTTTTCAAACTTTGAGTATTATATAGTATAACCATATTTGTGATTGTTTTCTAGTATGCTTACTCAAGTAGAATGAAAACATAACAGTATTTCATTACTTTATATAGCAAGATATCGTGCTGGACGAATAATTAATTCTACAGTTAAATCTTCATCTTGCAAATCAATGAGCTGTTGAAGATGATCTTCAAGTTGCACAGATACATGTTGAATAAGCTTGGTGTTCATGGGCAAAAAATTAATCGTTGTTGGTTGTACAACAATCGGGTAACCAGCAGGAACATGAGCTTTAAAATTATATAAAGAGTGTGTTGGTTTATGGTTCAAATAAGAACTCGTACCAAGCACAAGGTTGCAACATACTCGAATACTATTAACAGTGTTAATTTTAATCATATATTCAGAATGATGAGTTGTGTTTGCCTTGAACTTTCTATGAGAAAAGCCTAACAAATCTGCAATAGAATCTGCAACACCAAAATCTATAGCAAACACTTTCGAATGTAGTTTACAATGATAAAAGACTTTATCATAATTAATATAAAATGATGGGAATTTGTCTTTGTCGCCTAATAAATGTTCAACTAATAAATCATCAATCTTTTCACTTAATTGTTTTAACGTATAGCTAGCATTGGGTATTATTAAAATCGCTCTATCCGCTTCGTTCAACTTTATAGCCAAAATGTTATTATTCTCGTTAATTGCAAACTTCATTATCGATTCTATTTTTCGATGAATTTCAATTTCTCTTTTATTCTCTTTAGGGTAAACTTTCTTTTCAATACCTAAAGGCCCTGCTACACTGTTGGCTACAGTGAAATCAATATTAAACGGGGAAGACAAAACGAGACGGTTGTCTCTTTTTCCATCTATATCCTCTTCCACATACAATTTTGTTTTTTCTAAATGTTCTGGTATAAGTTTCGACAATGAGTGATAACTAAGTAAATCATCAAAAGCTGAGGCTAGATCTTCAAATTCATAAATACCCGGTGGTACCACTAAATCAATTGATAAAAAATTAGTAAAATGAATGCGAAATTTATTATTTCTGTTGGTAACATTTCGAATAGAATTAGATGTATACAATCCTGCAAGTCCTATTTCAAAAAACTCTGCTCCTACAAGATGAATCGGGTTCTCCAATGTAACATCAATCTTCGAGCCTTTACCTTCAAGAGTTATCCGTCTTTCGAAAGCCATCTTTGAAATGTTTAAAGACGGTCTGTGTTTCCCTTATTTATACAATACAAGAAGACTAAACATAAATGTCCACAAATCGAAGAAGTAATCGATTGATATGAATGAAAATTATATTGTAGATAGCAATTTTTAAGATATGTTAAAATTTCAAATGGTGGTCTTAAATTACCAATACTATCAAAATAATGCACATATTTACCATGTTTACTGAAAGCTACCCAATGTGAACCGGATTTATCCATCGGTTCAAGGTTAACAATACAGTTTTCATTTTTTCGAGGATATCTTGGTAACGTATCTCGCATAAAGACTCCTCTAAAATTTGGAATCTTTAATTGATGTGCGTATTTAGCTAAATCGAAATTACTTAATGCTTTATTTGGTATTTGGTTAATTATCTTTTGTATGCAGGAGGATTTAAATAAATGCCTTGACCTCCTTTTCCTCGCATTGCTTCTATCATTCGATTGTGTCTTTTCATTTCTTTTAGTTCTTCTTGAGCAGCTTTCGCCTTGTTTATAGCAGACGCCACCCCTGCTGCTCCGCCTGCTAGACCCCCCAAGCCCGACAAGGCTGCAAATATCGGAAGTAGGGGTAAAATACCACCTTGCTTTTTCGATGTTCTTCTTTTTTTTAATCTTTTCTTGTTTTTTTTTTTATTAATTAAGTTTCGCTTACCTCCTCCAATCTTAGACTTAGCTTTCATGATGCCACCCACTGTTAGTGCAGCCGCTCTCTCTCCAAATGATGCGTCACGGGATTTTACACGAGACCAAGCTTTTGAAGCTAAAATTTCATCAGCCTCTCTTCTTTTGTTTGAATCTTTATGCTTTGCGTAAGCAATGTCGTGCTCTTTGCACGCTTTATCTAATATATTTATTCCTGGATCACCACGGCTCAATCGCTTTTCTAATTTTGTTCCTGGTCCACAATATTCATATCCCGGGATGTGTAATTCCACGGGTAAATTATCAATAGTTTTATTAAGTACACGACTGATTAATGATCCACTTCCTGTTCGTTTATATTGAGTGGTAGAGTTGCTCCTCTTACAACGCACCATTACTAAATGATATGTAATATAAAGTAATTATACATATATATATCTGGAAAATGGGAAATGGTGGGGGGGGGGAGGTGTTTTTTTTTTAAATAATACACACAAAATTTGGGTTATTATTTATTCTTTTTTCATAAGCAAAGGAACACACAAAAAATTAGTAATATTACCGGCATAAAAGTGTGTGTGTGTGAAAGAAATAAAGTAAGTGAGATGAACTGCTTTAATCTCAATTTGTTTCTAATCATTTTTCAGAGAAAAATGACCAAACGGTAAAGTATCAATTCCGTTTTCAGTTATGTGTCTTTTATCTTCTTTTGATGAAATTGCCAACTTATTTTGCCGAACAGTAAATACAGAATGAGATTTTGAAATTATACAAACTTGAACTTTGTTGACTTTTTCTCTGTTATAAAGACACTTTCGATACTCATCAATATTCATACTTTTACTCACACTCTTCTTAATGCCTTTAGCCTTACACAAGCTATTCATTTCATCACACAATTTTATTGCATACATTTTGGGTCGTAACCCCACAAATTATTCAACAATCCTTCCAGCATTTTCATCTTTCATTAAACCAATTTCACCTTTATTTTGTCTCACAATGCCAAAAGGATTGTTTGTTTCATAGTTTCCAGTATCAAACAAATTTGAATGTTGTTTCATGAACTCATAAATATCATAATAGAATATATACATAAAACTATCGGTGTCTGTGTATAACAACCTCACATTTGATTCAGGATTTGCTAAAATAACATTGTAATGAAAGTCATTCATTTTACATTTAGACAAATCTAATATAGATGCACCAACATATACTGGTTGATTGTGAAAAATCTTTAGTCTACTCATCTCGATGACCATACATTGTTCATCGAATATAATTCTATGTTTAAAATTAGCCTTAGCTATTAAAGACCTAGCACCACGAGCTCCATGCCATTTGGTGACCCATTTGATGTCCCTTAACTTCCTCACATTCATCAGTGAACGACCAAAAATTGCATTATTCATCAATTTATAAAAATTCTTTTCAAAATCATTTTTGGCTTGTTTTCGTTTCTCTGTGTTCACATCAATATATGGTTTTAGCCATTGGCTCTGATTGAATTCAATTATTCTGTGAATACGATCTAATTTCATTCCTAGTTGAATACATTGCTTTAACAATCTATAATGCAAAACATAACGTTCTTTATTATCTAGGGTAGCCATTAGCTTTGTCAACTTTTCGGGACATAGAGGGTAATCTGAATGTTTGTCATGTAACTCTTGAGGATAAGTCAAATCTACTTCCAAAATATATCCAATTTCTGAAGTATCATCAATAGTTAAAACATCAAAGCCTTCAACATTTGCAATCCATTTAAAGCCACCCGTTGGAAGATATTCCATCATCGCATATCCATACAAATTATTAACGTCAAAGTACATTATGTAGGACTTTTGCTTTTTCTCATCATAAGTTTTCATATACTTATTATTAGCAATCGCATGTCGTGTTATACACTGAACATTTCCTCCTCGAATAGATCGTTCAAAAAAGTGTAACATATCAATATCTTGAAGCAATTCAAGTTGAACGTTGGTTATCTTTTTCATAGCACACCAAGACATAGATGGAGCAGTGTAAAAATGAGCTGCATCAATGCCATAAGTTTCCATGCCATTCGATCTAAAATTTTCAAAGACATCCGCCAAAAGAAGTGTGTCAACTTTTAAATACAAATCTGCGTATTCTCCTAATGTTTGACAGGAAAACGTTTCCCACACCGATTGAGCAAACTCATACTCTTCATTCGATATTGTTTGATCATTAAGACTGCTATAAAACTTGGATATTTCAGGTAATTTAGTTTCGTTAAGAACATCCATACTCGTGACGTATTCATAGGGAAACACACCTTTTCTCGCAGTAAGTCGAAACTGTGCATCATCATTAAAATAACGTCGTGTTATTTGCTTTGAATCTTCGCTTAACGAAGATGAACATTGATCTAGTGAACAGGACAAGAAATTATATGTATCGAAAAATCTTAACTGAATGAATCCATTCTTAGCCCGTACATACTTTGTAAACCCTTTGTAACGTTCCATATTCATCGCTAACAATTTTATATGACCAGGATTATGTAACACCTCTCCATCACGTTTCTCGCAAATTTCTTTAATTATAAAATGTCCATCATAGGCTGTTAGATTATGAAATGCTATAGGCAAAACCTTTGTTACTTTGTAATTTAAATTACAACTATTGTGTGCGCTTCCTCTATATTTTCCAGTTAAGTGACAATGATCGCGTACTTTGAGTTCATTAACTGCAATCGGTTTCTCGCAAATGTGACACATTTTACTTGACAAAAATAATCTTTCTTCATTTTCGGTCATCTTTAACATTGGCTTAACCGATAAGTAATATGTTTGAAGTTTATCCACAATACTATAAAGTTCCTTTACAAACAATTCAATGCAATTATTTCCCCTAAAGAGCTTGAAACTGCACAATTCACTATCGAAATTACAATGAAGGTATAAAGAAATGCTGTAAGGAATATGTTTATGTGTTAAAGTAGAGTTATGATTGTCACTATTTGGAAAACATGAGGAAATTGGAGACAAGAGGCATTCAGTGTCTGCATATATTATAAATGGAACTGTATCTTTAACTCGGAATTCTGTAAAATTAACAAATCTTTGTTCATCAGTCGGCATTATGCTTTTTGCAACAGGAAACTGTTTACAGTCTGCAAAGTGAACATTTAACTCATCCTCAAGAAAATAATATGACAAACAACGTCTACATATATAAATCCTTCTGTGAGTGCTAGTGAGGCTTGAACGCACAAGGCGAGCAAGATTTCTAATTAAACAAAAGTGATAACTTTCACTGTTTCCAATCTGCAACATCAATAAGTCTACACTCCTTTCATATACTTTATCTGATACATACAAAGGTACAATAGTAAAAGTTTTTTTTCCTTTTACTTCGTTTGTTCCCATACATACCCAATTGTTTTCATCATATTGTGCTCCAAACACATTTACAGAAATATTGTTTTGGTTTTCAAACTTGTTTAAATATTTCATTTCCATCGGAATTGGAATACCATCTAAATTTAAAACATCTCTGTAATTAGGATAGGAAGAAAGATGATTCACGTTTCGAGTTTTTGGATACAAACCAGCAACCACACTCCACGCAAAACAAGCTTCCTTTGTATCATACAAATTTAGCACTGCATTCTTATTGACTATTACATCAGGCAATCGACTAGTATTGGACATTCCTACTCGAAATCCAACATATTTATTTATATTAATTCTCAAACTATGAATTTTTTCTAAAGCCCACCCGGAACCATTTGCTTCAAATTCGCTCATTTTTGTCAATGTACCTTCAATGATATTCTTATTATAAAATTCATTTAAATCAGTATACTCGAAAACTACCGCATTTTTGATAGCAAAATATTTTGTTTCTGATATGTCGCGAAGCACGTATTGTGCACACAAAACTGAATTCACCTTTAAAGCTTGTACAGTTAACGCTTTCTTAACATACTTTGTAAACCAAATATTAGCATTCGCTAAAAATTCGCGAGGATCCAAAAACTCATTCTTAACATTTGATACTGCAAGTGTGTACACTCTAGAATTGAATGCCGTTTCAATTAACTCACAGCTCAAGAAAGATTCATCCTTTATTTGAATTGTAATTTCTTTGAAATTCACAGCTTGTTGCAATATATGCTCACTAATAACTCTCCAACATTCAATCAACTCATCACTGTTCTCAATCAACTCGGTTTGAGTGTTTTCCCCGATTTGGTATGATACTGAAATAGCACCGTTTAGTTCACTTCGAAAATTAGAAACACTTTCAAATGCATTGTCCAATTGGTTTCTTATATTTTCACTGTTATTATTATGTATTACAATATCGACCTTTCTACGTTTGCTAGGAGGCGAGGTCATTGTTGCTGTTGTCTAAGCAAATGTCCAATTTGCACTAAAGTTAATACACCACCAACACTTGGTGTACCATCACTGATGTCTAAGCATACGTCCAATTTGCACTATTGTTAATACACCACCAGCAGTTGCTGTAACATCGGTTTACCATAAACCTATAATCTTTTAAAGTATATTCAAGCCATTGTGATAAATTACTGCCTGTAATCTCCAATGAACAATGAACAGCCTCAAAAGGAAATTCATCCTGAAGTTTACCAAGCAAATTGTTTCTATACACATTCAATTTTGTTACATCGTAACACGTCATGGAAAATTCGATTTTGAAAACTTCATCAAATGTATTGTATCCGAAGAAACAAATAAAATGTTCATCTTCACATAATTCTTTCAATAGATATCTTAGAACTGTTTCTGTCACCTCTCGCTGACTATCCTCTGATTTGCTAACATTGGTAACGTAGACTGAAAATGTTGAAATTCCACTCGAAGATGTCCATTTGTTAAAACAAGCTTCTTTCTCATTACGACTCACCTCGTTATCATCTTCTTCCTCTTCTTCCGGTTGTTGAAAGCATACACGATGATACTCTATTAGCGGGTGCGATCGATGATCAGTTCCACTCAGGAAATTAACAGTTTTCCACTTCATTATGCTGGTTGTTTTATTAGTTTTTTAGATAATCTGAAAAATTAAACAAATTAAGAAATAATTAGCAACTAAATATATCAATCGTTATATCAATCAATACATAATATATATAATCCAATACTCACCAAAACATGTCGATGTGAGCGGTTCTTCAACCCAAAATACACCGTCATCAGTTTGCCTTCGAGTACTGTTTCAAAATGACTTGATGTGAGCGGTTCTTCACCCCTAAATACACCAGCATCAGTGTGCCTCCCATTGAGTTTAGTTCATCGATCTCTGATGTGCTTAATTTTGAAAATACTGCTGGTAGAAATACACTTGTTACTTCATCTTCAATGTTAATATCCACAACTATTTTTCTTCCAAACCTCGTCTGTACGGGGCGAATAATTTGGACCACATATGGTAAATCAATGACTAGTTCAGCTAGTTTCTTATTAGAATACTCAGTACAAGATGATAAGTTATTGAACTTCGTTAGAGCTTCCATCACACAATTTGTTCCTCGTCGTTGACTTTCTTTATTTCTTTCACACACACACACACTCTTCGCGCAAAAGTAAAAGTTAAACTCTTCCATGCACTCATCCATTTATATATCCTTCACCCCCACCCACACTCCAGAAACCATATGCTGCAAACTAGCTTCTAACGCAATCATTTCTTTTTTTCCACTATTGCTTAAAGAAGTCAAAGATTACATTCTTAGCCAATGACGTTAAAGGTCAACTCTGTCTCACGCGAACACAGCAGACGAGATCAATCACACTGCTGCACATGGTCAAACTTGCACGGGTGTCAAATGATGGTTAGCATCCAAAGCAAAAAAAAAAGAAAAACAATAACAGCAGCACACCACATGTGTGGATGGGAACCGCCTCCCCGCTCAGCCCACCCATCGCGGGCATAAACAAAAACATAACAGCAGCACACCACATGTGCGGATCGCTGGCACTGACACGGGTGTCAGATGACAGTTAGCATCCAAATAAACAACCCCCATGACGTCAACACCCATTAACTTTTTATCAGCTTCACATAAACAAGCCAAGAGGTCACCCCCTTCCCACGCTAACACGTGCACCGCACATGCTCGCTCCTGGACCACGTGCTCGCTCTAAGGACCCATGACGTCATCCCATGACGTCATCAGGATTACGCAATTTCTGGTCATGATGATGCAATATTTGGAGTGTAGCAAACGCTTACTACTATACTGTACTTTATAGATGTCCCGTAAGCATAGTGTGTGTAGCTACAAGCTCTGATAAATACTGTGCCTTAGAGATGTCCAGTAAGTATAGTGTGTGTAGCAACAAGCTCTGATAAATACTTTACATTACAGATGTCCAGTGAGTATAGTGTGTGTAGGTACTAGCTCGGATAAACACTGTACATTACTCATGTCCAGTGAGTATAGAGTGTGTAGCTACAAGCCCTGATAAATACTGTACATTACAGATGTCCAGTAAGCATAGTGTGTGTAGGTACAAACCCTGATAAGTACTGTACATTACAGATGTCCAGTAAGTATAATGTGTGTAGCTACAAGCTGTGATAAATAATGTGCATTACAGATGTCCAGTGAGTATAGTGTGTGTAGCTACAAGCTCTGATAAATACTGTACATTACAGATGTCCAGTTAGTATAGTGTGAGTAGCTACAAGCCCTGATAAATACTGTACATTGCAGATGTCCAGTGAGTATAGTGTGTGTGGTTACAAGCTCTGATAAATACTGTACATTACAGATGTCCTGTAAGTATAGTGTGTGTAACTACAAGCCCTGATAAATACTGTAACTTACATTACAGATGTCCAGTGAGTATAGTGTGTGTGGTTACAAGCTCTGATAAATACTGTACATTAC
Organism: Meconema thalassinum; assembly: GCA_946902985.2. Lineage (NCBI taxonomy): Eukaryota > Metazoa > Arthropoda > Insecta > Orthoptera > Tettigoniidae > Meconema > Meconema thalassinum. The sequence goes on from OX336397.1 coordinate 126,504,155, forward strand.
AGATGTCCTGTAAGTATAGTGTGTGTAACTACAAGCCCTGATAAATACTGTAACTTACATTACAGATGTCCAGTAAGTATAGTGTGTGTACCTACAAGCTCTGAAAAATACTGTACATTACAGATGTCCAGTGAGTATAGTGTGTGTAACTACAACCCCTGATAAATGCTGTACATTTCAGTTGTCCACAGAGGTCCAGTGAGTATAGTGTGTGTAACTACAAGCCCTGATAAATACTGTACATTACAGATGCCCAGTGAATATAGTGTGTGTAACTACAACCCCTGATAAATGCTGCACATTACAGAAGTCCAGGGAGTATAGTGTGTGTAGCTACAAGCCCTGATAAATACTGTACATTACACATGTCCAGTGAGTATAGAGTGTGTAGCTACAAGCTCTGATAAATACTGTACATTGCAGATGCCCAGTGAGTATAGTGTGTGTAGCTACAAGCCCTGATAATTACTGTACATTACAGATGTCCAGTAAGTATAGTGTGTGTAACTACAAGCCGTGATAAATAATGTACATTACAGATGTCCAGTGAGTATAGTGTGTGTAACTACAAGCCCTGATAAATACTGTACATTACAGATGTCCAGTGAGTATAGTGTGTGTAGCTACAAGCTCTGATAAATACTGTGCCTTAGAGATGTCCAGTGAGTATAGTGCGTGTAGCTACAAGCCCTGATATATACTGTACATTACGGATATCCAGTGAGTATAGTGCGTGTAGCTGCAAGCTCCGATAAATACTGTACATTACAGATTTCCAGTGAGTATAGGGGGTGTAGCTACAAGCCCTGATAAATACTGTACATTACAGATGTCCAGTGAGTATAGTGCGTGTATCTACAAGCCCTGATATATACTGTACATTACAGATATCCAGTGAGTGTATTGCGTGTAGCTACAAGCTCAGATAAATACTGTACATTACAGATGTCCAGTGAGTGTAGTGCGTGTAGCTACAAGCTCTGATAAATTCTGTACATTGCACATGTCCAGTGAGTATAGTGCGTGTAGCTACAAGCTCTGATAAATACTGTACTATACAGATGTCCAGTGAGTATAGTGTGTGTAGCTACAAGATCTGATAAATACTGTACATTACAGATGTCCAGTGAGTATAGTGTGTGTAGCTACAAGCCCTGATAAATACTGTACATTACAGGTGTCCAGTGAGTATAGTGCATGTAGCTACAAGCCCTGATATATACTGTACATTACAGATAACCAGTGAGTATAGTGCGTGTAGCTACAAGCCCTGATAAATACTGTACATTACACATGTCCAGTGAGTATAGTGTGTGTAGCTACAAGCCCTGATAAATACTGTACATTACAGATGTCCAGTGAGTATAGTGTGTGTAGTTACAAGCCCTTATAAATACTACACATTACAGATGTCCAGAGATTATAGTGTGTGAAGCTACAAGCCCTGATAAATACTGTACATTACACATGTCAAGTGAGTATAATGTGTGTAGCTACAATCTCTGATAAATAATGTACATTACAGATGTCCAGTGAGTATAGTATGTGTAGCTACAAGCCGTGATAAATAGTGTACATTACAGATGTCCAGTGAGTACAGTGTGTGTAGCTACAAGCCCTGATAGATACTGTACATTACTGATGTCCAGTGAGTATAGTGTGTGTAGCTACAAGCTTTCATAAATACTGTACATTACAGAAATCCAGTGAGTATAGTGTGTGTAGCTACAAGCCCTGATAAATACTGTACATTACAGATGTCCAGTGAGTAAAGTGAGTGCAGCTACAAGCCCTGATAAATACTGTACATTAGAGATGTCCAGTGAGTATAGTGTGTGTAGCTACAAGCTCTGATAAATACTGTACATTACAGATGTCCAGTGAGTATAGTGTGTGTAGCCACAAGCCCAGATAAATACTGTACATTACAGATGTCCAGTGAGTATAGTGTGTGTAGCTACAAGCCCTGATAAATACTGTACATTACAGATGTCCAGTGAGTACAGTGTGTGTAGCTACAAGCCCTGATAAATACTATACATTACAGATGTCCACTGAGTATAATGTGTGTAGCTACAAGCCCTGGTAAATACTGTACATTACAGATGTCCAGTAAGTATAGTGTGTGTATCTACTAGCCCTGATAAATACTGCTCATTACATATGTCCAGTGAGTATAGTGTGTGTAGCTACAAGCCCTGATAAATACTGTACATTACAGATGTCCAGTGAGTATAGTGTGTGTAGCTACAAGCCCTGATAAATACTGTACATTACAGATGTCCAGTGAGTATAGTGTGTGTAGTTACAAGCTCTGATAAATACAGTACATTACAGATGTCCAGTGAGTATAGTGTGTGTAGTTACAAGCTCTGATAAATACTGTACATTACAGATGTCCAGTGAGTATAGTGTGTGTAGTTACAACCTCTGATAAATACTGTACATTACAGATGTCCAGTGAGTATAGTGTGTGTAGCTACAAGCCCTGATAAATACTGTTCATTACACTTGTCCAGAGAGTATAGTGTGTAGCTACAAGCCCTGATAAATACTGTACATCACAGATGTCCAGTGAGTATAGTGTTTGTAGCTACAAGCTCTGATAAATATTGTACATTACAGATATCCAGGTAGTATAGTGTGAGTAGCTACAAGCCCTGATAGATACTGTACATTACAGACGTCCAGTAAGTTTAGTGTGAGTAGCTACAAGCCCTGATACTGTACATTACAGACATCCAGTGAGTATAATGTGTATAGGTACTAGCTCCGATAAATATTGTACATTACAGATGTCCAGTAAGCATAGTGTGTGTAGCTACATGCCCTGATAAATACTGTACTTTATAGATGTCCCGTAAGCATAGTGTGTGTAGCTACAAGCTCTGATAGATACTGTGCCTTAGAGATGTCCAGTAAGTATAGTGTGTGTAGCAACAAGCTCTGATAAATACTTTACATTACAGATGTCCAGTGAGTATAGAGTGTGTAGTTACAAGCCCTGATAAATACTACACATTACAGATGTCCAGTGATTATAGTGTGTGAAGCTACAAGCCCTGATAAATACTGTACATTACACATGTCAAGTGAGTATAATGTGTGTAGCAACAATCTCTGATAAATAATGTACATTACAGATGTCCAGTGAGTATAGTATGTATAGCTACAAGCCGTGATAAATAGTGTACATTACTGATGTCCAGTGAGTATAGTGTGTGTAGCTACAAGCTTTCATAAATACTGTACATTACAGAAATCCAGTGAGTATAGTGTGTGTAGCTGCAAGCCCTGATAAATACTGTACATTACAGATGTCCAGTGAGTAAAGTGAGTGCAGCTACAAGCCCTGATAAATACTGTACATTAGAGATGTCCAGTGAGTATAGTGTGTGTAGCTACACGCTCTGGTAAATACTGTACATTACAGATGTCCAGTGAGTATAGTGTGTGTAGCCACAAGCCCTGATAAATACTGTACATTACAGATGTCCAGTGAGTATAGTGTGTGTAGCTACAAGCCCTAATAAATACTGTACATTACAGATGTCCAGTGAGTATAGTGTGTGCAGTTACAAGCGCTGATAAATACTATACATTACAGATGTCCACTGAGTATAATGTGTGTAGCTACAAGCCCTGGTAAATACTATACATTACAGATGTCCACTGAGTATAATGTGTGTAGCTACAAGCCCTGGTAAATACTGTACATTACAGATGTCCAGTAAGTATAGTGTGTGTATCTACTAGCCCTGATAAATACTGCTCATTACATATGTCCAGTGAGTATAGTGTGTGTAGCTACAATCCCTGATAAATACTGTACATTACAGATGTCCAGTGAGTATAGTGTGTGGAGTTACAAGCGCTGATAAATACTGTATATTACAGATGTCCAGTGAGTTTAGTGTGTGTAGCTACAAGCCCTGATAAATACTGTACATTACAGATGTCCAGTGGGTATAGTGCGTGTAGCTACAAGCCCTGATATATACAGTACATTACGGATATCCAGTGAGTATAGTGCGTGTAGCTACAAGCTCCGATAAATACTGTACATTACAGATGTCCAGTGAGTATAGGGGGTGTAGCTACAACCCTGATAAATACTGTACATTACAGATGTCCAGTGAGTATAGTGCGTGTATCTACAAGCCCTGATATATACTGTACATTACAGATATCCAGTGAGTATAGTGCGTGTAGCTACAAGCTCAGATAAATACTGTACATTACAGATGTCCAGTGAGTGTAGTGCGTGTAGCTACAAGCTCTGATAAATACTGTACATTGCAGATGTCCAGTGAGTATAGTGCGTGTAGCTACAAGCTCTGATAAATACTGTACATTACAGATGTCCAGTGAGTATAGTGCGTGTAGTTACAAGCTCAGATAAATACTGTACATTACAGATGTCCAGTGAGTGTAGTACGTGTAGTTACAGGCTCTGATAAATACTGTACATTGCAGATGTCCAGTGAGAATAGTGCGTGTAGCTACAAGCTCTGATAAATACTGTACTATACAGATGTCCAGTGAGTATAGTGTGTGTAGCTACAAGATCTGATAAATACTGTACATTACAGATGTCCAGTGAGTATAGTGTGTGTAGCTACATGCCCTGATAAATACTGTACATTACAGGTGTCCAGTGAGTATAGTGCATGTAGCTACAAGCTCTGATAAATACTGTACATTACACATGTCCAGTGAGTATAGTATGTGTAGCTACAAGCCGTGATAAATACTGTACATTACACATGTCCAGTGAGTATAGTGTGTGTAGCTACAAGCCCTGATAAATACTGTACATTACACATGTCCAGTGAGTATAGTATGTGTAGCTACAAGCCGTGATAAATAGTGTACATTACATATGTCCAGTGAGTACAGTGTGTGTAGCTACAAGCCCTGATAAATACTGTACATTACATATGTCCAGTGAGTATAGTGTGTGTAGCCACAAGCTTTCATAAATACTGTACATTACAGAAATCCAGTGATTATAGTGTGTGTAGCTACAAGCCCTGATAAATACTGTACATTACACATGTCCAGTGAGTATAGTGTGTGTAGTTACAAGCCCTGATAAATACTATACATTACAGATGTCCAGTGATTATAGTGTGTGTAGCCACAAGCTTTCATAAATACTGTACATTACAGAAATCCAGTGATTATAGTGTGTGTAGCTACAAGCCCTGATAAATACTGTACATTACACATGTCCAGTGAGTATAGTGTGTGTAGTTACAAGCCCTGATAAATACTGTACATTACACTTGTCCAGTGAGTATAGTATGTGTAGCTACAAGCCGTGATAAATAGTGTACATTACAGATGTCCAGTGAGTATAGTGTGTGTAGCTACAAGCTTTCATAAATACTGTACATTACAGAAATCCAGTGATTATAGTGTGTGTAGCCACAAGCTTTCATAAATACTGTACATTACAGAAATCCAGTGATTATAGTGTGTGTAGCTACAAGCCCTGATAAATACTGTACATTACACATGTCCAGTGAGTATAGTATGTGTAGCTACAAGCTCTGATAAATACTGTACATTACAGATGTCCAGTGAGTATAGTGTGTGTAGCTACAAGCTTTCATAAATACTGTACATTACAGAAATCCAGTGAGTATAGTGTGTGTAGCTACAAGCCGTGATAAATAGTGTACATTACAGATGTCCAGTGAGTACAGTGTGTGTAGCTACAAGCCCTGATAAATACTGTACATTACAGATAACCAGTGAGTATAGTGTGTGTAGCTACAAGCTTTCATAAATACTGTACATTACAGAAATCCAGTGAGTATAGTGTGTGCAGCTACAAGCCCTGATAAATACTGTACATTACAGATGTCCAGTGAGTATAGTGTGTGTAGCTACAAGCCCTGATAAATACTGTACATTACAGATGTCCAGTGAGTAAAGTGAGTGCAGCTACAAGCCCTGATAAATACTGTACATTACAGATGTCCAGTGAGTATAGTGTGTGTAGCTACAAGCTCTGATAAATACTGTACATTACAGATGTCCAGTGAGTATAGTGTGTGTAGCCACAAGCCCTGATAAATACTGTACATTACAGATGTCCAGTGAGTATAGTGTGTGTAGCTACAAGCCCTGATAAATACTATACATTACAGATGTCCACTGAGTATAATGTGTGTAGCTACAAGCCCTGGTAAATACTGTACATTACAGATGTCCAGTGAGTATAGTGTGTGTAGTTACAAGCTCTGATAAATACTGTACATTACAGATGTCCAGTGAGTATAGTGTGTGTAGTTACAAGCTCTGATAAATACTGTACATTACAGATGTCCAGTGAGTATAGTGTTTGTAGCTACAAGCTCTGATAAATATTGTACATTGCAGATATCCAGGTAGTATAGTGTGAGTAGCTACAAGCCCTGATAAATACAGTACATGACAGACGTCCAGTAAGTTTAGTGTGAGTAGCTACAAGCCCTGATACTGTACATTACAGACGTCCAGTGAGTATAGTGTGTATAGGTACTAGCTCCGATAAATATTGTACATTACAGATGTCCAGTAAGCATAGTGTGTGTAGCTACATGCCCTGATATATACTGTACTTTATAGATGTCCCGTAAGCATAGTGTGTGTAGCTACAAGCTCTGATAAATACTGTGCCTTAGAGATGTCCAGTAAGTATAGTGTGTGTAGCAACAAGCTCTGATAAATACTTTACATTACAGATGTCCAGTGAGTATAGTGTGTGTAGGTACTAGCTCGGATAAACACTGTACATTACTCATGTCCAGTGAGTATAGAGTGTGTAGCTACAAGCCCTGATAAATACTGTACATTACAGATGTCCAGTAAGCATAGTGTGTGTAGGTACAAACCCTGATAAGTACTGTACATTACAGATGTCCAGTAAGTATAATGTGTGTAGCTACAAGCTGTGATAAATAATGTGCATTACAGATGTCCAGTGAGTATAGTGTGTGTAGCTACAAGCTCTGTTAAATACTGTACATTACAGATGTCCAGTTAGTATAGTGTGAGTAGCTACAAGCCCTGATAAATACTGTACATTGCAGATGTCCAGTGAGTATAGTGTGTGTGGTTACAAGCTCTGATAAATACTGTACATTACAGATGTCCTGTAAGTATAGTGTGTGTAACTACAAGCCCTGATAAATACTGTAATTTACATTACAGATGTCCAGTGAGTATAGTGTGTGTGGTTACAAGCTCTGGTAAATACTGTACATTACAGATGTCCTGTAAGTATAGTGTGTGTAACTACAAGCCCTGATAAATACTGTAACTTACATTACAGATGTCCAGTAAGTATAGTGTGTGTACCTACAAGCTCTGAAAAATACTGTAAATTACAGATGTCCAGTGAGTATAGTGTGTGTAACTACAACCCCTGATAAATGCTGTACATTTCAGTTGTCCACAGAGGTCCAGTGAGTATAGTGTGTGTAACTACAAGCCCTGATAAATACTGTACATTACAGATGCCCAGTGAATATAGTGTGTGTAACTACAACCCCTGATAAATGCTGCACATTACAGAAGTCCAGGGAGTATAGTGTGTGTAGCTACAAGCCCTGATAAATACTGTACATTACACATGTCCAGTGAGTATAGAGTGTGTAGCTACAAGCTCTGATAAATACTGTACATTGCAGATGCCCAGTGAGTATAGTGTGTGTAGCTACAAGCCCTGATAATTACTGTACATTACAGATGTCCAGTAAGTATAGTGTGTGTAACTACAAGCCGTGATAAATAATGTACATTACAGATGTCCAGTGAGTATAGTGTGTGTAACTACAAGCCCTGATAAATACTGTACATTACAGATGTCCAGTGAGTATAGTGTGTGTAGCTACAAGCTCTGATAAATACTGTGCCTTAGAGATGTCCAGTGAGTATAGTGCGTGTAGCTACAAGCCCTGATATATACTGTACATTACGGATATCCAGTGAGTATAGTGCGTGTAGCTGCAAGCTCCGATAAATACTGTACATTACAGATTTCCAGTGAGTATAGGGGGTGTAGCTACAAGCCCTGATAAATACTGTACATTACAGATGTCCAGTGAGTATAGTGCGTGTATCTACAAGCCCTGATATATACTGTACATTACAGATATCCAGTGAGTATATTGCGTGTAGCTGCAAGCTCAGATAAATACTGTACATTACAGATGTCCAGTGAGTGTAGTGCGTGTAGCTACAAGCTCTGATAAATTCTGTACATTGCACATGTCCAGTGAGTATAGTGCGTGTAGCTACAAGCTCTGATAAATACTGTACTATACAGATGTCCAGTGAGTATAGTGTGTGTAGCTACAAGATCTGATAAATACTGTACATTACAGATGTCAAGTGAGTATAGTGTGTGTAGCTACAAGCCCTGATAAATACTGTACATTACAGGTGTCCAGTGAGTATAGTGCATGTAGCTACAAGCCCTGATATATACTGTACATTACAGATAACCAGTGAGTATAGTGCGTGTAGCTACAAGCCCTGATAAATACTGTACATTACACATGTCCAGTGAGTATAGTGTGTGTAGCTACAAGCCCTGATAAATACTGTACATTACAGATGTCCAGTGAGTATAGTGTGTGTAGTTACAAGCCCTGATAAATACTACACATTACAGATGTCCAGAGATTATAGTGTGTGAAGCTACAAGCCCTGATAAATACTGTACATTACACATGTCAAGTGAGTATAATGTGTGTAGCTACAATCTCTGATAAATAATGTACATTACAGATGTCCAGTGAGTATAGTATGTGTAGCTACAAGCCGTGATAAATAGTGTACATTACAGATGTCCAGTGAGTACAGTGTGTGTAGCTACAATCCCTGATAAATACTGTACATTACTGATGTCCAGTGAGTATAGTGTGTGTAGCTACAAGCTTTCATAAATACTGTACATTACAGAAATCCAGTGAGTATAGTGTGTGTAGCTACAAGCCTTGATAAATACTGTACATTACAGATGTCCAGTGAGTAAAGTGAGTGCAGCTACAAGCCCTGATAAATACTGTACATTAGAGATGTCCAGTGAGTATAGTGTGTGTAGCTACAAGCTCTGATAAATACTGTACATTACAGATGTCCAGTGAGTATAGTGTGTGTAGCCACAAGCCCAGATAAATACTGTACATTACAGATGTCCAGTGAGTATAGTGTGTGTAGCTACAAGCCCTGATAAATACTGTACATTACAGATGTCCAGTGATCACAGTGTGTGTAGCTACAAGCCCTGATAAATACTATACATTACAGATGTCCACTGAGTATAATGTGTGTAGCTACAAGCCCTGGTAAATACTGTACATTACAGATGTCCAGTAAGTATAGTGTGTGTATCTACTAGCCCTGATAAATACTGCTCATTACATATGTCCAGTGAGTATAGTGTGTGTAGCTACAAGCCCTGATAAATACTGTACATTACAGATGTCCAGTGAGTATAGTGTGTGTAGCTACAAGCCCTGATAAATACTGTACATTACAGATGTCCAGTGAGTATAGTGTGGGTAGTTACAAGCTCTGATAAATACAGTACATTACAGATGTCCAGTGAGTATAGTGTGTGTAGTTACAAGCTCTGATAAATACTGTACAGATGTCCAGTGAGTATAGTGTGTGTAGTTACAACCTCTGATAAATACTGTACATTACAGATGTCCAGTGAGTATAGTGTGTGTAGCTACAAGCCCTGATAAATACTGTTCATTACACTTGTCCAGAGAGTATAGTGTGTAGCTACAAGCCCTGATAAATACTGTACATCACAGATGTCCAGTGAGTATAGTGTTTGTAGCTACAAGCTCTGATAAATATTGTACATTACAGATATCCAGGTAGTATAGTGTGAGTAGCTACAAGCCCTGATAGATACTGTACATTACAGACGTCCAGTAAGTTTAGTGTGAGTAGCTACAAGCCCTGATACTGTACATTACAGACATCCAGTGAGTATAATGTGTATAGGTACTAGCTCCGATAAATATTGTACATTACAGATGTCCAGTAAGCATAGTGTGTGTAGCTACATGCCCTGATAAATACTGTACTTTATAGATGTCCCGTAAGCATAGTGTGTGTAGCTACAAGCTCTGATAAATACTGTGCCTTAGAGATGTCCAGTAAGTATAGTGTGTGTAGCAACAAGCTCTGATAAATACTTTACATTACAGATGTCCAGTGAGTATAGAGTGTGTAGTTACAAACCCTGATAAATACTACACATTACAGATGTCCAGTGATTATAGTGTGTGAAGCTACAAGCCCTGATAAATACTGTACATTACACATGTCAAGTGAGTATAATGTGTGTAGCTACAATCTCTGATAAATAATGTACATTACAGATGTCCAGTGAGTATAGTATGTGTAGCTACAAGCCGTGATAAATAGTGTACATTACTGATGTCCAGTGAGTATAGTGTGTGTAGCTACAAGCTTTCATAAATACTGTACATTACAGAAATCCAGTGAGTATAGTGTGTGTAGCTGCAAGCCCTGATAAATACTGTACATTACAGATGTCCAGTGAGTAAAGTGAGTGCAGCTACAAGCCCTGATAAATACTGTACATTAGAGATGTCCAGTGAGTATAGTGTGTGTAGCTACAAGCTCTGGTAAATACTGTACATTACAGATGTCCAGTGAGTATAGTGTGTGTAGCCACAAGCCCTGATAAATAGTGTACATTACAGATGTCCAGTGAGTATAGTGTGTGTAGCTACAAGCCCTAATAAATACTGTACATTACAGATGTCCAGTGAGTATAGTGTGTGCAGTTACAAGCGCTGATAAATACTATACATTACAGATGTCCACTGAGTATAATGTGTGTAGCTACAAGCCCTGGTAAATACTATACATTACAGATGTCCACTGAGTATAATGTGTGTAGCTACAAGCCCTGGTAAATACTGTACATTACAGATGTCCAGTAAGTATAGTGTGTGTATCTACTAGCCCTGATAAATACTGCTCATTACATATGTCCAGTGAGTATAGTGTGTGTAGCTACAATCCCTGATAAATACTGTACATTACAGATGTCCAGTGAGTATAGTGTGTGCAGTTACAAGCGCTGATAAATACTGTATATTACAGATGTCCAGTGAGTTTAGTGTGTGTAGCTACAAGCCCTGATAAATACTGTACATTACAGATGTCCAGTGGGTATAGTGCGTGTAGCTACAAGCCCTGATATATACAGTACATTACGGATATCCAGTGAGTATAGTGCGTGTAGCTACAAGCTCCGATAAATACTGTACATTACAGATGTCCAGTGAGTATAGGGGGTGTAGCTACAACCCTGATAAATACTGTACATTACAGATGTCCAGTGAGTATAGTGCGTGTATCTACAAGCCCTGATATATACTGTACATTACAGATATCCAGTGAGTATAGTGCGTGTAGCTACAAGCTCAGATAAATACTGTACATTACAGATGTCCAGTGAGTGTAGTGCGTGTAGCTACAAGCTCTGATAAATACTGTACATTGCAGATGTCCAGTGAGTATAGTGCGTGTAGCTACAAGCTCTGATAAATACTGTACATTACAGATGTCCAGTGAGTATAGTGCGTGTAGTTACAAGCTCAGATAAATACTGTACATTACAGATGTCCAGTGAGTGTAGTACGTGTAGTTACAGGCTCTGATAAATACTGTACATTGCAGATGTCCAGTGAGAATAGTGCGTGTAGCTACAAGCTCTGATAAATACTGTACTATACAGATGTCCAGTGAGTATAGTGTGTGTAGCTACAAGATCTGATAAATACTGTACATTACAGATGTCCAGTGAGTATAGTGTGTGTAGCTACATGCCCTGATAAATACTGTACATTACAGGTGTCCAGTGAGTATAGTGCATGTAGCTACAAGCTCTGATAAATACTGTACATTACACATGTCCAGTGAGTATAGTATGTGTAGCTACAAGCCGTGATAAATACTGTACATTACACATGTCCAGTGAGTATAGTGTGTGTAGCTACAAGCCCTGATAAATACTGTACATTACACATGTCCAGTGAGTATAGTATGTGTAGCTACAAGCCGTGATAAATAGTGTACTTTACATATGTCCAGTGAGTACAGTGTGTGTAGCTACAAGCCCTGATAAATACTGTACATTACATATGTCCAGTGAGTATAGTGTGTGTAGCCACAAGCTTTCATAAATACTGTACATTACAGAAATCCAGTGATTATAGTGTGTGTAGCTACAAGCCCTGATAAATACTGTACATTACACATGTCCAGTGAGTATAGTGTGTGTAGTTACAAGCCCTGATAAATACTATACATTACAGATGTCCAGTGATTATAGTGTGTGTAGCCACAAGCTTTCATAAATACTGTACATTACAGAAATCCAGTGATTATAGTGTGTGTAGCTACAAGCCCTGATAAATACTGTACATTACACATGTCCAGTGAGTATAGTGTGTGTAGTTACAAGCCCTGATAAATACTGTACATTACACTTGTCCAGTGAGTATAGTATGTGTAGCTACAAGCCGTGATAAATAGTGTACATTACAGATGTCCAGTGAGTATAGTGTGTGTAGCTACAAGCTTTCATAAATACTGTACATTACAGAAATCCAGTGATTATAGTGTGTGTAGCCACAAGCTTTCATAAATACTGTACATTACAGAAATCCAGTGATTATAGTGTGTGTAGCTACAAGCCCTGATAAATACTGTACATTACACATGTCCAGTGAGTATAGTATGTGTAGCTACAAGCTCTGATAAATACTGTACATTACAGATGTCCAGTGAGTATAGTGTGTGTAGCTACAAGCTTTCATAAATACTGTACATTACAGAAATCCAGTGAGTATAGTGTGTGTAGCTACAAGCCGTGATAAATAGTGTACATTACAGATGTCCAGTGAGTACAGTGTGTGTAGCTACAAGCCCTGATAAATACTGTACATTACAGATAACCAGTGAGTATAGTGTGTGTAGCTACAAGCTTTCATAAATACTGTACATTACAGAAATCCAGTGAGTATAGTGTGTGCAGCTACAAGCCCTGATAAATACTGTACATTACAGATGTCCAGTGAGTATAGTGTGTGTAGCTACAAGCCCTGATAAATACTGTACATTACAGATGTCCAGTGAGTAAAGTGAGTGCAGCTACAAGCCCTGATAAATACTGTACATTACAGATGTCCAGTGAGTATAGTGTGTGTAGCTACAAGCTCTGATAAATACTGTACATTACAGATGTCCAGTGAGTATAGTGTGTGTAGTTACAAGCTCTGATAAATACTGTACATTACAGATGTCCAGTAAGTATAATGTGTGTAGCTACAAGCTGTGATAAATAATGTGCATTACAGATGTCCAGTGAGTATAGTGTGTGTAGCTACAAGCTCTGTTAAATACTGTACATTACAGATGTCCAGTTAGTATAGTGTGAGTAGCTACAAGCCCTGATAAATACTGTACATTGCAGATGTCCAGTGAGTATAGTGTGTGTGGTTACAAGCTCTGATAAATACTGTACATTACAGATGTCCTGTAAGTATAGTGTGTGTAACTACAAGCCCTGATAAATACTGTAATTTACATTACAGATGTCCAGTGAGTATAGTGTGTGTGGTTACAAGCTCTGGTAAATACTGTACATTACAGATGTCCTGTAAGTATAGTGTGTGTAACTACAAGCCCTGATAAATACTGTAACTTACATTACAGATGTCCAGTAAGTATAGTGTGTGTACCTACAAGCTCTGAAAAATACTGTAAATTACAGATGTCCAGTGAGTATAGTGTGTGTAACTACAACCCCTGATAAATGCTGTACATTTCAGTTGTCCACAGAGGTCCAGTGAGTATAGTGTGTGTAACTACAAGCCCTGATAAATACTGTACATTACAGATGCCCAGTGAATATAGTGTGTGTAACTACAACCCCTGATAAATGCTGCACATTACAGAAGTCCAGGGAGTATAGTGTGTGTAGCTACAAGCCCTGATAAATACTGTACATTACACATGTCCAGTGAGTATAGAGTGTGTAGCTACAAGCTCTGATAAATACTGTACATTGCAGATGCCCAGTGAGTATAGTGTGTGTAGCTACAAGCCCTGATAATTACTGTACATTACAGATGTCCAGTAAGTATAGTGTGTGTAACTACAAGCCGTGATAAATAATGTACATTACAGATGTCCAGTGAGTATAGTGTGTGTAACTACAAGCCCTGATAAATACTGTACATTACAGATGTCCAGTGAGTATAGTGTGTGTAGCTACAAGCTCTGATAAATACTGTGCCTTAGAGATGTCCAGTGAGTATAGTGCGTGTAGCTACAAGCCCTGATATATACTGTACATTACGGATATCCAGTGAGTATAGTGCGTGTAGCTGCAAGCTCCGATAAATACTGTACATTACAGATTTCCAGTGAGTATAGGGGGTGTAGCTACAAGCCCTGATAAATACTGTACATTACAGATGTCCAGTGAGTATAGTGCGTGTATCTACAAGCCCTGATATATACTGTACATTACAGATATCCAGTGAGTATATTGCGTGTAGCTGCAAGCTCAGATAAATACTGTACATTACAGATGTCCAGTGAGTGTAGTGCGTGTAGCTACAAGCTCTGATAAATTCTGTACATTGCACATGTCCAGTGAGTATAGTGCGTGTAGCTACAAGCTCTGATAAATACTGTACTATACAGATGTCCAGTGAGTATAGTGTGTGTAGCTACAAGATCTGATAAATACTGTACATTACAGATGTCAAGTGAGTATAGTGTGTGTAGCTACAAGCCCTGATAAATACTGTACATTACAGGTGTCCAGTGAGTATAGTGCATGTAGCTACAAGCCCTGATATATACTGTACATTACAGATAACCAGTGAGTATAGTGCGTGTAGCTACAAGCCCTGATAAATACTGTACATTACACATGTCCAGTGAGTATAGTGTGTGTAGCTACAAGCCCTGATAAATACTGTACATTACAGATGTCCAGTGAGTATAGTGTGTGTAGTTACAAGCCCTGATAAATACTACACATTACAGATGTCCAGAGATTATAGTGTGTGAAGCTACAAGCCCTGATAAATACTGTACATTACACATGTCAAGTGAGTATAATGTGTGTAGCTACAATCTCTGATAAATAATGTACATTACAGATGTCCAGTGAGTATAGTATGTGTAGCTACAAGCCGTGATAAATAGTGTACATTACAGATGTCCAGTGAGTACAGTGTGTGTAGCTACAAGCCCTGATAAATACTGTACATTACTGATGTCCAGTGAGTATAGTGTGTGTAGCTACAAGCTTTCATAAATACTGTACATTACAGAAATCCAGTGAGTATAGTGTGTGTAGCTACAAGCCCTGATAAATACTGTACATTACAGATGTCCAGTGAGTAAAGTGAGTGCAGCTACAAGCCCTGATAAATACTGTACATTAGAGATGTCCAGTGAGTATAGTGTGTGTAGCTACAAGCTCTGATAAATACTGTACATTACAGATGTCCAGTGAGTATAGTGTGTGTAGCCACAAGCCCAGATAAATACTGTACATTACAGATGTCCAGTGAGTATAGTGTGTGTACCTACAAGCCCTGATAAATACTGTACATTACAGATGTCCAGTGAGTACAGTGTGTGTAGCTACAAGCCCTGATAAATACTATACATTACAGATGTCCACTGAGTATAATGTGTGTAGCTACAAGCCCTGGTAAATACTGTACATTACAGATGTCCAGTAAGTATAGTGTGTGTATCTACTAGCCCTGATAAATACTGCTCATTACATATGTCCAGTGAGTATAGTGTGTGTAGCTACAAGCCCTGATAAATACTGTACATTACAGATGTCCAGTGAGTATAGTGTGTGTAGCTACAAGCCCTGATAAATACTGTACATTACAGATGTCCAGTGAGTATAGTGTGGGTAGTTACAAGCTCTGATAAATACAGTACATTACAGAAGTCCAGTGAGTATAGTGTGTGTAGTTACAAGCTCTGATAAATACTGTACAGATGTCCAGTGAGTATAGTGTGTGTAGTTACAACCTCTGATAAATACTGTACATTACAGATGTCCAGTGAGTATAGTGTGTGTAGCTACAAGCCCTGATAAATACTGTTCATTACACTTGTCCAGAGAGTATAGTGTGTAGCTACAAGCCCTGATAAATACTGTACATCACAGATGTCCAGTGAGTATAGTGTTTGTAGCTACAAGCTCTGATAAATATTGTACATTACAGATATCCAGGTAGTATAGTGTGAGTAGCTACAAGCCCTGATAGATACTGTACATTACAGACGTCCAGTAAGTTTAGTGTGAGTAGCTACAAGCCCTGATACTGTACATTACAGACATCCAGTGAGTATAATGTGTATAGGTACTAGCTCCGATAAATATTGTACATTACAGATGTCCAGTAAGCATAGTGTGTGTAGCTACATGCCCTGATAAATACTGTACTTTATAGATGTCCCGTAAGCATAGTGTGTGTAGCTACAAGCTCTGATAAATACTGTGCCTTAGAGATGTCCAGTAAGTATAGTGTGTGTAGCAACAAGCTCTGATAAATACTTTACATTACAGATGTCCAGTGAGTATAGAGTGTGTAGTTACAAGCCCTGATAAATACTACACATTACAGATGTCCAGTGATTATAGTGTGTGAAGCTACAAGCCCTGATAAATACTGTACATTACACATGTCAAGTGAGTATAATGTGTGTAGCTACAATCTCTGATAAATAATGTACATTACAGATGTCCAGTGAGTATAGTATGTGTAGCTACAAGCCGTGATAAATAGTGTACATTTCTGATGTCCAGTGAGTATAGTGTGTGTAGTTACAAGCTTTCATAAATACTGTACATTACAGAAATCCAGTGAGTATAGTGTGTGTAGCTGCAAGCCCTGATAAATACTGTACATTACAGATGTCCAGTGAGTAAAGTGAGTGCAGCTACAAGCCCTGATAAATACTGTACATTAGAGATGTCCAGTGAGTATAGTGTGTGTAGCTACAAGCTCTGGTAAATACTGTACATTACAGATGTCCAGTGAGTATAGTGTGTGTAGCCACAAGCCCTGATAAATACTGTACATTACAGATATCCAGTGAGTATAGTGTGTGTAGCTACAAGCCCTAATAAATACTGTACATTACAGATGTCCAGTGAGTATAGTGTGTGCAGTTACAAGCGCTGATAAATACTATACATTACAGATGTCCACTGAGTATAATGTGTGTAGCTACAAGCCCTGGTAAATACTATACATTACAGATGTCCACTGAGTATAATGTGTGTAGCTACAAGCCCTGGTAAATACTGTACATTACAGATGTCCAGTAAGTATAGTGTGTGTATCTACTAGCCCTGATAAATACTGCTCATTACATATGTCCAGTGAGTATAGTGTGTGTAGCTACAATCCCTGATAAATACTGTACATTACAGATGTCCAGTGAGTATAGTGTGTGCAGTTACAAGCGCTGATAAATACTGTATATTACAGATGTCCAGTGAGTTTAGTGTGTGTAGCTACAAGCCCTGATAAATACTGTACATTACAGATGTCCAGTGGGTATAGTGCGTGTAGCTACAAGCCCTGATATATACAGTACATTACGGATATCCAGTGAGTATAGTGCGTGTAGCTACAAGCTCCGATAAATACTGTACATTACAGATGTCCAGTGAGTATAGGGGGTGTAGCTACAACCCTGATAAATACTGTACATTACAGATGTCCAGTGAGTATAGTGCGTGTATCTACAAGCCCTGATATATACTGTACATTACAGATATCCAGTGAGTATAGTGCGTGTAGCTACAAGCTCAGATAAATACTGTACATTACAGATGTCCAGTGAGTGTAGTGCGTGTAGCTACAAGCTCTGATAAATACTGTACATTGCAGATGTCCAGTGAGTATAGTGCGTGTAGCTACAAGCTCTGATAAATACTGTACTATACAGATGTCCAGTGAGTATAGTGTGTGTAGCTACAAGATCTGATAAATACTGTACCTTACAGATGTCCAGTGAGTATAGTGTGTGTAGCTACAAGCCCTGATAAATACTGTACATTACAGGTGTCCAGTGAGTATAGTGCATGTAGCTACAAGCCCTGATATATACTGTACATTACAGATAACCAGTGAGTATAGTGCGTGTAGCTACAAGCCCTGATAAATACTGTACATTACACATGTCCAGTGAGTATAGTGTGTGTAGCTACAAGCCCTGATAAATACTGTACATTGCAGATGTCCAGTGAGTATAGTGTGTGTAGTTACAAGCCCTGATAAATACTACACATTACAGATGTCCAGTGATTATAGTGTGTGTAGCTACAAGCCCTGATAAATACTGTACATTACACATGTCAAGTGAGTATAATGTGTGTAGCTACAATCTCTGATAAATAATGTACATTACAGATGTCCAGTGAGTATAGTATGTGTAGCTACAAGCCGAGATAAATAGTGTACATTACAGATGTCCAGTGAGTACAGTGTGTGTAGCTACAAGCCCTGATAAATACTGTACATTACTGATGTCCAGTGAGTATAGTGTGTGTAGCTACAAGCTTTCATAAATACTGTACATTACAGAAATCCAGTGAGTAGTGTGTGCAGCTACAAGCCCTGATAAATACTGTACATTACATGTGTCCAGTGAGTAAAGTGAGTGCAGCTACAAGCCCTGATAAATACTGTACATTACAGATGTCCAGTGAGTATAGTGTGTGTAGCTACAAGCTCTGATAAATACTGTACATTACAGATGTCCAGTGAATATAGTGTGTGTAGCCACAAGCCCTGATAAATACTGTACATTACAGATGTCCAGTGAGTATAGTGTGTGTAGCTACAAGCCCTGATAAATACTGTACATTACAGATGTCCAGTGAGTACAGTGTGTGTAGCTACAAGCCCTGATAATTCTATACATTACAGATGTCCACTGAGTATAATGTGTGTAGCTACAAGCCCTGGTAAATACTGTACACTACAGATGTCCAGTAAGTATAGTGTGTGTATTTACTAGCCCTGATAATTACGGCTCATTACATATGTCCAGTGAGTATAGTGTGTGTAGCTACAAGCCCTGATAAATACTGTACATTACAGATGTCCAGTGAGTATAGTGTGTGTAGTTACAAGCTCTGATAAATACTGTACATTACAGTTGTCCAGTGAGTATAGTGTGTGTAGCTACAAGCTCTGATAAATACTGTACATTACACTTGTCCAGTGAGTATAGTGTGTGTAGTTACAAGCCCTGATAAATACTGTACATTACAGATGTCCAGTGAGTATAGTGTGTGAAGTTACAAGCTCTGATAAATACTGTACATTACAGATGTCCAGTAAGTATAGTGTGTGTAGCTACAAGCCCTGATAAATACTGTAAATTACACTTGTCCAGAGAGTATAGTGTGTAGCTACAAGCCCTGATAAATACTGTACATCACAGATGTCCAGTGAGTATAGTGTTTGTAGCTACAAGCTCTCATAAATATTGTACATTACAGATATCCAGGTAGTATAGTGTGAGTAGCTACAAGCCCTGATAGATACAGTACATTACAGACGTCCAGCAAATTTAGTGTGAGTAGCTACAAGCCCTGATACTGTACATTACAGACGTCCAGTGAGTATAGTGTGTATAGGTACTAGCTCCGATAAATATTGTACATTACAGATGTCCAGTAAGCATAGTGTGTGTAGCTACATGCCCTGATAAATACTGTACTTTATAGATGTCCCGTAAGCATAGTGTGTGTAGCTACAAGCTCTGATAAATACTGTGCCTTAGAGATGTCCAGTAAGTATAGTGTGTGTAGCAACAAGCTCTGATAAATACTTTACATTACAGATGTCCAGTGAGTATAGTGTGTGTAGGTACTAGCTCGGATAAACACTGTACATTACTCATGTCCAGTGAGTATAGTGTGTGTAGCTACAAGCCCTGATAAATACTGTAAATTACAGATGTCCAGTAAGCATAGTGTGTGTAGGTACAAACCCTGATAAGTACTGTACATTACAGATGTCCAGTAAGTATAGTGTGTGTAGCTACAAGCTCTGATAAATAATGTGCATTACAGATGTCCAGTGAGTATAGTGTGTGTAGCTACAAGCTCTGATAAGTACTGTACATTACAGATGTCCAGTAAGTATAGTGTGTGTAACTTCAAGCCCTGATAAATACTGTAACTTACATTACAGATGTCCAGTAAGTATAGTGTGTGTACCTACAAGCTCTGAAAAATACTGTACATTACAGATGTCCAGTGAGTATAGTGTGTGTAACTACAAGTCCTGACAAATACTGTACATTACAGATGTCCAGTAAGTATAATGTGTGTAACTACAAGCCCTGATAAATACTGTACATTATAGATGCCCAGTGAGTATAGTGTGTGTAACTACAACCCCTGATAAATGCTGTACATTTCAGGTGTCCACAGATGTCCAGTGAGTATAATGTGTGTAACTACAAGCCCTGATAAATACTGTACATTACAGATGCCCAGTGAATATAGTGTGTGTAACTACAACCCCTGATAAATGCTGTACATTACAGATGTCCAGTGAGTATAGTGTGTGTAACTACAAGCCCTGATAAATACTGTACATTACAGATGTCCAGTGAGTATAGTGTGTGTAGCTACAAGCTCTGATAAATACTGTGCCTTAGAGATGTCCAGTGAGTATAGTGCGTGTAGCTACCATCCCTGATATATACTGTACATTACGGATATCCAGTGAGTATAGTGCGTGTAGCTGCAAGCTCCGATAAATACTGTACATTACAGATGTCCAGTGAGTATAGGGGGTGTAGCTACAAGCCCTGATAAATACTGTACATTACAGATGTCCAGTGAGTATAGTGCGTGTATCTACAAGCCCTGATATATACTGTAAATTACAGATATCCAGTGAGTATAGTGCGTGTAGCTACAAGCTCAGATAAATACTGTACATTACAGATGTCCAGTGAGTGTAGTGCGTGTAGCTACAAGCTCTGATAAATACTGTACATTGCAGATGTCCAGTGAGTATAGTGTGTGTAACTACAAGCCCTGATAAATACTGTACATTACAGATGCCCAGTGAATATAGTGTGTGTAACTACAACCCCTGATAAATGCTGTACATTACAGATGTCCAGTGAGTATAGTGTGTGTAACTACAAGCCCTGATAAATACTGTACATTACAGATGTCCAGTGAGTATAGTGTGTGTAGCTACAAGCTCTGATAAATACTGTGCCTTAGAGATGTCCAGTGAGTATAGTGCGTGTAGCTACCATCCCTGATATATACTGTACATTACGGATATCCAGTGAGTATAGTGCGTGTAGCTGCAAGCTCCGATAAATACTGTACATTACAGATGTCCAGTGAGTATAGGGGGTGTAGCTACAAGCCCTGATAAATACTGTACATTACAGATGTCCAGTGAGTATAGTGCGTGTATCTACAAGCCCTGATATATACTGTACATTACAGATATCCAGTGAGTATAGTGCGTGTAGCTACAAGCTCCGATAAATACTGTACATTACAGATGTCCAGTGAGTATAGTGTGTGTAGTTACAAGCCCTGATAAATACTACACATTACAGATGTCCAGTGATTATAGTGTGTGAAGCTACAAGCCCTGATAAATACTGTACATTACACATGTCAAGTGAGTATAATGTGTGTAGCTACAATCTCTGATAAATAATGTACATTACAGATGTCCAGTGAGTATAGTATGTGTAGCTACAAGCCGTGATAAATAGTGTACATTACAGATGTCCAGTGAGTACAGTGTGTGTAGCTACAAGCCCTGATAAATTCTGTACATTACTGATGTCCAGTGAGTATAGTGTGTGTAGCTACAAGCTTTCATAAATACTGTACATTACAGAAATCCAGTGAGTATAGTTTGTGTAGCTACAAGCCCTGATAAATACTGTACATTACAGATGTCCAGTGAGTAAAGTGAGTGCAGCTACAAGCCCTGATAAATACTGTACATTAGAGATGTCCAGTAAGTACAGTGTGTGTAGCTACAAGCCCTGATAAATACTATACATTACAGATGTCCACTGAGTATAATGTGTGTAGCTACAAGCCCTGGTAAATACTGTACATTACAGATGTCCAGTAAGTATAGTGTGTGTATCTTCTAGCCCTGATAAATACTGCTCATTACATATGTCCAGTGAGTCTAGTGTGTGTAGCTACAAGCCCTGATAAATACTGTACATTACAGATGTCCAGTGAGTATAGTGTGTGTAGTTACAAGCTCTGATAAATACTGTACATTACAGTTGTCCAGTGAGTATAGTGTGTGTAGCTACAAGCTCTGATAAATACTGTACATTACACTTGTCCAGTGAGTATAGTGTGTGTAGTTAAAAGCTCTGATAAATACTGTACATTACAGATGTCCAGTGAGTATAGTGTGTGTAGTTACAAGCTCTGATAAATACTGTACATTACAGATTTCCAGTGAGTATAGTGTGTGTAGCTACAAGCCCTGATAAATACTGTACATTACACTTGTCCTGAGAGTATAGTGTGTAGCTACAAGCCCTGATAAATACTGTACATCACAGATGTCCAGTGAGTATAGTGTTTGTAGCTACAAGCTCTGATAAATATTGTACATTACAGATATCCAGGTAGTATAGTGTGAGTAGCTACAAGCCCTGATAGATACTGTACATTACAGACGTCCAGTAAGTTTAGTGTGAGTAGCTACAAGCCCTGATACAGTACATTACAGACGTCCTGTGAGTATAGTGTGTATAGGTACTAGCTCCGATAAATATTGTACATTACAGTTGTCCAGTAAGCATAGTGAGTGTAGCTACATGCCCTGATAAATACTGTACTTTATAGATGTCCCGTAAGCATAGTGTGTGTAGCTACAAGCTCTGATAAATACTGTGCCTTAGAGATGTCCAGTAAGTATAGTGTGTGTAGCAACAAGCTCTGATAAATACTTTACATTACAGATGTCCAGTGAGTATAGTGTGTGTAGGTACTAGCTCGGATAAACACTGTACATTACTCATGTCCAGTGAGTATAGTGTGTGTAGCTACAAGCCCTGATAAATACTGTAAATTACAGATGTCCAGTAAGCATAGTGTGTGTAGGTACAAACCCTGATAAGTACTGTACATTACAGATGTCCAGTAAGTATAGTGTGTGTAGCTACAAGCTCTGATAAATAATGTGCATTACAGATGTCCAGTGAGTATAGTGTGTGTAGCTACAAGCTCTGATAAGTACTGTACATTACAGATGTCCAGTAAGTATAGTGTGTGTAACTTCAAGCCCTGATAAATACTGTAACTTACATTACAGATGTCCAGTAAGTATAGTGTGTGTACCTACAAGCTCTGAAAAATACTGTACATTACAGATGTCCAGTGAGTATAGTGTGTGTAACTACAAGTCCTGACAAATACTGTACATTACAGATGTCCAGTAAGTATAATGTGTGTAACTACAAGCCCTGATAAATACTGTACATTATAGATGCCCAGTGAGTATAGTGTGTGTAACTACAACCCCTGATAAATGCTGTACATTTCAGGTGTCCACAGATGTCCAGTGAGTATAATGTGTGTAACTACAAGCCCTGATAAATACTGTACATTACAGATGCCCAGTGAATATAGTGTGTGTAACTACAACCCCTGATAAATGCTGTACATTACAGATGTCCAGTGAGTATAGTGTGTGTAACTACAAGCCCTGATAAATACTGTACATTACAGATGTCCAGTGAGTATAGTGTGTGTAGCTACAAGCTCTGATAAATACTGTGCCTTAGAGATGTCCAGTGAGTATAGTGCGTGTAGCTACCATCCCTGATATATACTGTACATTACGGATATCCAGTGAGTATAGTGCGTGTAGCTGCAAGCTCCGATAAATACTGTACATTACAGATGTCCAGTGAGTATAGGGGGTGTAGCTACAAGCCCTGATAAATACTGTACATTACAGATGTCCAGTGAGTATAGTGCGTGTATCTACAAGCCCTGATATATACTGTAAATTACAGATATCCAGTGAGTATAGTGCGTGTAGCTACAAGCTCAGATAAATACTGTACATTACAGATGTCCAGTGAGTGTAGTGCGTGTAGCTACAAGCTCTGATAAATACTGTACATTGCAGATGTCCAGTGAGTATAGTGTGTGTAACTACAAGCCCTGATAAATACTGTACATTACAGATGCCCAGTGAATATAGTGTGTGTAACTACAACCCCTGATAAATGCTGTACATTACAGATGTCCAGTGAGTATAGTGTGTGTAACTACAAGCCCTGATAAATACTGTACATTACAGATGTCCAGTGAGTATAGTGTGTGTAGCTACAAGCTCTGATAAATACTGTGCCTTAGAGATGTCCAGTGAGTATAGTGCGTGTAGCTACCTTCCCTGATATATACTGTACATTACGGATATCCAGTGAGTATAGTGCGTGTAGCTGCAAGCTCCGATAAATACTGTACATTACAGATGTCCAGTGAGTATAGGGGGTGTAGCTACAAGCCCTGATAAATACTGTACATTACAGATGTCCAGTGAGTATAGTGCGTGTATCTACAAGCCCTGATATATACTGTACATTACAGATATCCAGTGAGTATAGTGCGTGTAGCTACAAGCTCCGATAAATACTGTACATTACAGATGTCCAGTGAGTATAGTGTGTGTAGTTACAAGCCCTGATAAATACTACACATTACAGATGTCCAGTGATTATAGTGTGTGAAGCTACAAGCCCTGATAAATACTGTACATTACACATGTCAAGTGAGTATAATGTGTGTAGCTACAATCTCTGATAAATAATGTACATTACAGATGTCCAGTGAGTATAGTATGTGTAGCTACAAGCCGTGATAAATAGTGTACATTACAGATGTCCAGTGAGTACAGTGTGTGTAGCTACAAGCCCTGATAAATTCTGTACATTACTGATGTCCAGTGAGTATAGTGTGTGTAGCTACAAGCTTTCATAAATACTGTACATTACAGAAATCCAGTGAGTATAGTTTGTGTAGCTACAAGCCCTGATAAATACTGTACATTACAGATGTCCAGTGAGTAAAGTGAGTGCAGCTACAAGCCCTGATAAATACTGTACATTAGAGATGTCCAGTAAGTACAGTGTGTGTAGCTACAAGCCCTGATAAATACTATACATTACAGATGTCCACTGAGTATAATGTGTGTAGCTACAAGCCCTGGTAAATACTGTACATTACAGATGTCCAGTAAGTATAGTGTGTGTATCTTCTAGCCCTGATAAATACTGCTCATTACATATGTCCAGTGAGTCTAGTGTGTGTAGCTACAAGCCCTGATAAATACTGTACATTACAGATGTCCAGTGAGTATAGTGTGTGTAGTTACAAGCTCTGATAAATACTGTACATTACAGTTGTCCAGTGAGTATAGTGTGTGTAGCTACAAGCTCTGATAAATACTGTACATTACACTTGTCCAGTGAGTATAGTGTGTGTAGTTAAAAGCTCTGATAAATACTGTACATTACAGATGTCCAGTGAGTAGATAGATAGATAGATAGATAGATAGATTTTTATTAATTCCATTTGATCAAATACATGCATTCAATACATTTTTGATATAGGACACGTCAGAATTTACATGCATAAAATAAAAGAACTAACAGGTATATATTACTAAGATTAAAACTATTTATAACTTATTATAATAGCAAATCTTAATAGATACAATCTTATTGCACAACTATTTACACCTCACTCTATTATCATAATATGAAAACTTAATTCTATAAATACAACAACATACAGCTAGGTATTAAAATTAAATTAAAAAAGTAAAATATAGTTATAGATTCCATCACTCCTATACGCTAAAATATTCAACTACTGAGTAAAAACAATGGCACTGCAGATAAGCTTTCAACATTCTATCAAAGGTTTTTATTTTTGGGGCCAGTTTTATATACTGGGGTAGTTTATTGTATAATTTAACTCCAGTGTGAAAAGTTCCTTTTTGATATATGCTTGTGTGTGTGTGTGAAATATGAATGTTTTGATTTTGTCTTGTGTTATGCCTATGAACATCATTGTTTGTTTTAAGAAAAACATCTTTATTCATTAAATTCTTTTTAAAAAACATAATACTTTCAAAGATATATATGCAGGGCAGTGGGAGAATGTTTAAATCTTTAAACAGAGGTCTACATGATTCTCTAGAGTGTACATTTGCCATAATTCTAATCGCTCTCTTTTGTATCCTAAACGTGCTTAGTACATCTGGCGACATACCCCAAAATATGATCCCATATCTTAAGTATGAATGGAAATAAGCAAAATAAGTATTTCTTAATGTGTGCATGCTAGTGCAGGTTTTCAAAATACGTAACGCAAAGCACATCGAGTTCAGTTTAGTATTCAGATATTGTATATGTTTATTCCATTTCAAGTCTTGTTGTATCCATAGTCCTAAAAGCTTTGTTTCTGATTTATTTTCTATTTGATGACCATTTAATGTTATATTGGGCATCGCAGGATTCCTATTCTGTATAGTGTGGAAATTTAGACATACTGTCTTTTTATAGTTTATTATGAGGCGATTATCTTGTGACCATTTGGTTAACTCTCCTGTGACGGAGTCAGCAGACTGCTGTATGACCTGTTTAGTTTCACCTTTTATTACGAGTGTTGTATCGTCCGCAAACAAAATTTCCTTATGTGAATGAACGTTCTGTGTTATATCATTGATATATAGAAGAAAGAGTAGTGGGCCCAAAACCGATCCCTGGGGTACTCCAAATTCAATAATTCCCTCATTGGACAATGTTTCATTAAGTAATTTGGTTCCATCATCCTTGTGTCTCAAGCTTACTATTTGTTTACGCCTTGTTAAGTAAGACTCTATCCATTTATTAGCTAGACCTCTAACACCATATTGATTTAGTTTGGTAAGGAGGATTTTATGGTCAACTACATCAAATGCTTTCGATAAATCCAAGAATAGGCCAGTTACATGTTCCTTATTGTCAATTAATTTCAGTATACTATTACTACATTCGTAAATTGCTGTCTGTGTAGATTTTTCCGTTCTAAATCCATGTTGTGAGTTTGATAATATTTTATTTTTTTCTATGAAACTTATCAGTCTCTTATACATAATTTTTTCCACAATTTTTGCAATACCAGTTGGTAAGGTAATAGGACGATAGTTATCTAATTCATCTTTTGAACCATTTTTGTGCACTGGAATTACTTTTGATAACTTCAAAATATCCGGGTAAGTTCCTGAGAGAATTGAACTGTTTATTAAGTGCGTAAGTGGATTTATTATATTTTCTGCACATTTCTTTAAAATTGCATCAGGGATGCCATCAATGCCAGCACAGAATTTATTTTTTAGCTCTTTTATAACTATTCTTACCTCTTCACTTGTGACATGATTTATAAATAAAGAATCACTGCATATATTTATTTTATTATTAGAATTTAGTGTATTTACCTGTGATTTATTTAATAATTTTTGCGGAATTTCCAGAAAATAGTCATTAAAAGTGTTTGCTATTTCCTCTGGATTATTAATCACTTTATTATTTCTGGTCAGTGTAATGTTCCTTTGTATTTTAGCAGATTTTCCAGTTTCTTTCTTTATTACAGACCACATAGCCCTGTTTTTATTAGATGATTGGGAAATAAAATTATCATTATGCATTTTCTTTGCTAGTCTTATTACCTTATTTAATATGCTAGTGTATTTTTTGTAGTATAAATTGAATTCAGGTGTTGTGTGGTATTGTTTATATAATTTGTGTAGAAATTTCTTTCTTTGACATGAATTTATAATCCCTGTTGTTATCCAATTGCTAGTTTTGTTATTTTGAACAGTTCTTCGTTTAAAGGGGAATGCTATTTCAAAATAGTGTTTTAGGGTACTGTTAAATGCATTAAATTTATCATTTACATTTTCTAGTTCATAAATTTCTGACCATGTTTCCTTATTTAATAAGTCATTGAAATATGTAACATTTGATTCAGTGAATGACCTGCACTTTGATTTTACTCCATTATCATTATTATTGATTACTTCGGATACTTCAAAACTCAGTATTTGTCCATGGTGGTCACTAAAACCCGGACAATAGACTTCTATTGAATGGTGATATTTATCTGTATTTATAAAAATTTGATCAGGAGTGGTTTTACTAAATTTTGTTATTCTTGTTGGTGTATTTACTGTAGGTTTCAGTCCATAGGAAATTAGTAACTGGTTTAATAATTCACAATTTCTATCAAGTTTTAAGAAATCCACATTTACATCCCCACAAATTATTATATCGAAATTTACTTTGCTCATGTTATTGAGTAACAATTCTAGTTTATCTATAAATAGAGGAAACTTTCCTGACGGAGAACGGTATACGCATACAATTATTAACTTAAACTGCTGAATTTTTACGGCAGAGAATTCAAAATCCTGTTCCATAATTAGATAATCATAAGCTGTTATCTGTTCATGATCTAAATTATTTCTTAAGAAGATGCAAGTACCACCATGGCTAATATTAGATCTAGAGTATTTACTAGCTTGTATAAACCCTGGGAATTGAATTAATTCGAGTTGTTCCTCTTTCAGCCAATGTTCTGAAATACATAGTGCTGAGATGTCTTTAAGTTCATTTTTAAGCATTAGATTTATGTAATCAATTTTATTATAAAGAGACTGGACATTCTGGTGGTAAATTTTAAATTTGTTACTTTTGCAAGCTTGTGTTGGTGATTTATTTACATTATTATTATCATAATTGTTATTATTATTGTTGCTAGACAAATCCGAAATACCATTGTTGCACTCCGTTAAATTTGACTTCAAAAGATGTGAATGCCAAACCTCACGTTTGGCTTCTTCTACCAGTTTCCCTGCTTCCACTCTAATGATATTACTGTTGAATTATTCTTACCATTTGAATTTACAATTTTGCAGATTTCATCACTAAGATACTCTTTTCCTAATCTATTTAAGTGTAGGCCATGCCGAGTGTGGAACTTCCTGTCTAATTTACTTACATCTACAATTTGGACATTTGGAAAACTCTTACAAATTTTATGAATTTTTCCATTTGTAGCCTCTATTTCTACATTTACACATGACTTGGGAATTAAATCGTGTCTCTGCGGAATATTTACAATAATGACATTTGTTTTTTGCATGGATGGCAATGTACCCTTTAAATCTTTGATTACCTTTTTACTCTCATTTCTATAGACGTGTATAGTGTGTATAGTATAGTGTGTGTAGTTACAAGCTCTGATAAATACTGTACATTACAGATGTCCAGTGAGTATAGTGTGTGTAGTTACAAGCTCTGATAAATAATGTACATTACAGATGTCCAGTGAGTATAGTGTGTGTAGTTACAAGCTCTGATAAATACTGTACATTACAGATTTCCAGTGAGTATAGTGTGTGTAGCTACAAGCCCTGATAAATACTGTACATTACACTTGTCCTGAGAGTATAGTGTGTAGCTACAAGCCCTGATAAATACTGTACATCACAGATGTCCAGTGAGTATAGTGTTTGTAGCTACAAGCTCTGATAAATATTGTACATTACAGATATCCAGGTAGTATAGTGTGAGTAGCTACAAGCCCTGATAGATACTGTACATTACAGACGTCCAGTAAGTTTAGTGTGAGTAGCTACAAGCCCTGATACAGTACATTACAGACGTCCTGTGAGTATAGTGTGTATAGGTACTAGCTCCGATAAATATTGTACATTACAGTTGTCCAGTAAGCATAGTGAGTGTAGCTACATGCCCTGATAAATACTGTACTTTATAGATGTCCCGTAAGCATAGTGTGTGTAGCTACAAGCTCTGATAAATACTGTGCCTTAGAGATGTCCAGTAAGTATAGTGTGTGTAGCAACAAGCTCTGATAAATACTTTACATTACAGATGTCCAGTGAGTATAGAGTGTGTAGTTACAAGCCCTGATAAATACTACACATTACAGATGTCCAGTGATTATAGTGTGTGAAGCTACAAGCCCTGATAAATACTGTACATTACACATGTCAAGTGAGTATAATGTGTGTAGCTACAATCTCTGATAAATAATGTACATTACAGATGTCCAGTGGGTATAGTATGTGTAGCTACAAGCCGTGATAAATAGTGTACATTACAGATGTCCAGTGAGTACAGTGTGTGTAGCTACAAGCCCTGATAAATACTGTACATTACAGATGTCCAGTGAGTATAGTGTGTGTAGCTACAAGCTTTCATAAATACTGTACATTACAGAAATCCAGTGAGTATAGTGTGTGTAGCTACAAGCCCTGATAAATACTGTACATTACAGATGTCCAGTGAGTAAAGTGAGTGCAGCTACAAGCCCTGATAAATACTGTACATTAGAGATGTCCAGTGAGTATAGTGTGTGTAGCTACAAGCTCTGATAAATACTGTACATTACAGATGTCCAGTGAGTATAGTGTGTGTAGCCACAAGCCCTGATAAATACTGTACATTACACTTGTCCAGAGAATATATTGTGTAGCTACAAGCCCTGATAAATACTGTACATTACAGATGTCCAGTGAGTATAGTGTGTGTAGCTACAAGCCCTGATAAATACTGTACATTACAGATGTCCAGTGAGTATAGTGTGTGTAGCTATAAGCTCTGATAAATACTGTACATTACAGATGTCCAGTAAGTACAGTGCGTGTAGCTACAAGCCCTGATAAATACTGTACATTACAGATGTCCAGTGAGTATAGTGTGTGTAGCTACAAGCTCTGATAAATACTGTACATTACAGATGTCCAGTGAGTATAGTGTGTGTAGCCACAAGCCCTGATAAATACTGTACATTACACTTGTCCAGAGAATATATTGTGTAGCTACAAGCCCTGATAAATACTGTACATTACAGATGTCCAGTGAGTATAGTGTGTGTAGCTACAAGCCCTGGTAAATACTGTACATTACAGATGTCCAGTAAGTATAGTGTGTGTATCTACTAGCCCTGATAAATACTGCTCATTACATATGTCCAGTGAGTATAGTGTGTGTAGCTACAAGCCCTGATAAATACTGTACATTACACATGTCCAGTGAGTATAGTGTGTGTAGTTACAAGCTCTGATAAATTCTGTACATTACAGATGTCCAGTGAGTATAGTGTGTGTAGCTACAAGCTCTGATAAATACTGTACATTACACTTGTCCAGTGAGTATAGTGTGTGTAGTTAAAAGCTCTGATAAATACTGTACATTACAGATGTCCAGTGAGTATAGTGTGTGTAGTTACAAGCTCTGATAAATACTGTACATTACAGATGTCCAGTGAGTATAGTGTGTGTAGTTACAAGCTCTGATAAATACTGTACATTACAGATGTCCAGTGAGTATAGTGTGTGTAGTTACAAGCTCTGATAAATACTGTACATTACAGATGTCCAGTGAGTATAGTGTGTGTAGCTACAAGCCCTGATAAATACTGTACATTACACTTGTCCAGAGAGTATAGTGTGTAGCTACAAGCCCTGATAAATACTGTACATCACAGATGTCCAGTGAGTATAGTGTTTGTAGCTACAAGCTCTGATAAATATTGTACATTACAGATATCCAGGTAGTATAGTGTGAGTAGCTACAAGCCCTGATAGATACTGTACATTACAGACGTCCAGAAAGTTTAGTGTGAGTAGCTACAAGCCCTGATACTGTACATTACAGACGTCCACTGAGTATAGTGTGTATAGGTACTAGCTCCGATAAATATTGTACATTACAGATGTCCAGTAAGCATAGTGTGTGTAACTACATGCCCTGATAAATACTGTACTTTATAGATGTCCCGTAAGCATAGTGTGTGTAGCTACAAGCTCTGATAAATACTGTGCCTTAGAGATGTCCAGTAAGTATAGTGTGTGTAGCAACAAGCTCTGATAAATACTTTACATTACAGATGTCCAGTAAGCATAGTGTGTGTAACTACATGCCCTGATAAATACTGTACTTTATAGATGTCCAGTAAGCATAGTGTGTGTAACTACATGTCCTGATAAATACTGTACTTTATAGATGTCCCGTAAGCATAGTGTGTGTAGCTACAAGCTCTGATAAATACTGTGCCTTAGAGATGTCCAGTAAGTATAGTGTGTGTAGCAACAAGCCCTGATAAATACTGTACATTACAGATGTCCAGTAAGCATAGTGTGTGTAGGTACAAACCCTGATAAGTACCGTACATTACAGATGTCCAGTAAGTATAGTGTGTGTAGCTACAAGCTCTGATAAATAATGTGCATTACAGATGTCCATTGAGTATAGTGTGTGTAGCTACAAGCTCTGATAAATACTGTACATTACAGATGTCCAGTTAGTATAGTGTGTGTAGCTACAAGCCCTGATAAATACTGTACATTGCAGATGTCCAGTGAGTATATTGTGTGTGGTTACAAGCTCTGATAAACACTGTTCATTACAGATGTCCTGTAAGTATAGTGTGTGTAACTACAAGCCCTGATAAATACTGTAACTTACATTACAGATGTCCAGTAAGTATAGTGTGTGTACCTACAAGCTCTGAAAAATACTGTACATTACAGATGTCCAGTGAGTATAGTGTGTGTAACTACAAGTCCTGATAAATACTGTACATTACAGATGTCCAGTAAGTATAATGTGTGTAACTACAAGCCCTGATAAATACTGTACATTATAGATGCCCAGTGAGTATAGTGTGTGTAACTACAACCCCTGATAAATGCTGTACATTTCAGATATCCACAGATGTCCAGTGAGTATAGTGTGTGTAACTACAAGCCCTGATAAATACTGTACATTACAGATGCCCAGAGAGTATAGTGTGTGTAACTACAACCCCTGATAAATGCTGTACATTACAGATGTCCAGGGAGTATAGTGTGTGTAGCTACAAGCCCTGATAAATACTGTACATTACACATGTCCAGTGAGTATAGAGTGTGTAGCTACAAGCTCTGATAAATACTGTACATTGCAGATGCCCAGTGAGTATAGTGTGTGTAGCTACAAGCCCTGATAATTACTGTACATTACAGATGTCCAGTATGTATAGTGTGTGTAACTACAAGCCCTGATAAATACCGTACATTACTGATGTCCAGTGAGTATAGTGTGTGTAACTACAAGCCCTGATAAATACTGTACATTACAGATGTCCAGTGAGTATAGTGTGTGTAGCTACAAGCTCTGATAAATACTGTGCCTTAGAGATGTCCAGTGAGTATAGTGTGTGTAGCTACAAGCTCTGATAAATACTTTACATTACAGATGTCCAGTGAGTACAGTGTGTGTAGCTACAAGCTCTGATAAATACTGTACATTACTGATGTCCAGTGAGTATAGAGTGTGTAGCTACTAGCCCTGATAAATACTGTTCATTACTGATGTCGAGTGAGTATAGAGCCTGTAGCTACAATCTCTGTTAAATACTGTACATTACAGATGTCCAGTGAGTATAGAGTGTGTAGCTACAAGCCCTGATAAATACTGTACATTACAGATGTCCAGTGAGTATAGTGTGTGTAGCTGCAAGCCTTGATGATTACTGTATATTAGAAAATGATTTTGTACAGTAACTTAAGTTTTGAATTCAATTTGCGATCCTAAAAAACATAATTTTTTATTATTTTCTCTTATGAAGTTGTACGAGGGTCCATCAATCTGCAGTTCATAACGTATTGGGTCGTCTTGGTATATCTCTTTACTTGGTAACATTTCGCTGGACAACATTCTCCAGTACATTGTGCTCAGGCCGGGATTTTGGTGCTCAAGTAACTGAAATTGAGAAGTGAAGCCATCGTGATTGTAAGGCAGAGTAACACTAGCGCTGTAAGTTCTTGGTCCAACCTTCACATCAAGGAATTTGAAAACTGCATCTTTCCATGGCTTTTTCTCTCCAAGCAGTAACTTCAACCAAGTTTCAGTATTCTCATCACAGCATTCTGCAAGCAAGGCTCCTGCCACACTCATCCAAATAGATTTAAATCGAGGATGGTATTCTGGTCTAAAGCGGCTTTCAATATGTTCTATGATTAATTTCTCTAGTTTGCTTCCATCATGCTCTGACAAATATT
The DNA here is from genome assembly GCA_946902985.2 of Meconema thalassinum. Lineage (NCBI taxonomy): Eukaryota > Metazoa > Arthropoda > Insecta > Orthoptera > Tettigoniidae > Meconema > Meconema thalassinum. Next base: position 126,538,426 of record OX336397.1, read on the forward strand.
TTTTTGGAAAATCTTTGGGTACAATAGCCAATGTTCTTGGCAGAACTTTTGGGAAAATCTTCTTTTCTTCCATTTCTGTCTAATATATAATAGTTCTAAAAGGAATGGACTCGGATGAGTATTCTCTCTTGTTTTCACAGTTGTTAGATAGAATAACCAGAACGTATAACACCTCCTAAAGACGGGCAGGTTGTTTCCAGTCCTGAAAATACAACAAAGAGGGATCATTATGCCAGGAATCTGATATTTACGACTGCACCAACGACAAATACACAGGCAAGGCCAAGTATTATACAATAATATGATCTGTTGATTAAATATCTTTAAATAAAGTAAGCTCCCTGTGGGTTCGTGGTGAGTGGAGATGGAAGTGTCACACAGGATTCAGGTAGGATGGAAAAAGATGACAGGAGTTCTCTGTGACCGCAGGATAAAGACTAAGGTATATAAGACCAGCATTGCTGTATGCCTCGAAACATGCCCAGCATGGAAAACACACAATAACAGTGTTGACGTAACAGAAATTAAAATGCTCAGGTGGAGTAACTGAATGTGATAGAATAACAAGTAGTTCCGTGAAGAACTGTACAGCCTATTTTCATATATCCTACTCATGTTAGTTGCCTCTATCAAAATACAAAATTTCAGTTTGATTGTTGTAATAGATTCGTAAATATTGAGAACCGTCTAAATAATTCATTTGGTCGCTATGATGGATTTTTATTTATGTACTATTACATGAAGATTATTGTGTATGTGTGGTATTCAAACTTCAATCGCATGATTAGGACACAAGAAGTAACAAAGAGATTTTAAAATTTTACACAGCTGCCATCTTATGGTTATGAAAACAATTGAAGTAAATTAGTTACCAGTGGATTAACATTTGTATAAGCATTTACCTTACTAAGTTTCACTGCACTCGGATGGTTAAATCGCGAGAAACGTCCATTTAAATATTTATACCTCGCGTCGCCGCCATTTTGGATTCGTGCTCACCAGGTTATTGAAAGTCCTATAGGAGAACGCATGTTCATAATCTCTATGGACATTTAAAAAATTCAGTTTGATTGCTGTAAAAGATTCGTAGATACTGAGAACCGTCTAAATATTTCGGATAATTCGCACAGCCGCCATCTTGAGGTTATGTGAACTATTGAACTAAATTAGATGCCAGTGTATTACAATGTGTATGAACATTTGCTGTACCAAGTGTCATTACGTTTGGATGGTTAAATCGCGAGAAAATTCTATTTAAAAGTCTCAACTTCGCTTGGCCGCCATGTTGGTTTTGTAGTTACCAGGTTTTAGAAAGTCTCATAGGTGAACTTCTAGTAGTGACCTTTATCACCGTACAAAATTTCAGGGTGATATAGGTAATAGTTTCGGAGATATTGAATGCTGGTGAAATATTTCGCACAGCCGTCATGTTGGATTAGTGAGTCGTAATAAAATTTGAAGGACGCAGTAGGGGTGGGCCAATATGGTGCTATGACCTTACTGAGTTTCATAGAAATCGCTCCAACCGTTTAGAATGTATTAGGAAGGGGGACACACACACCACACTGACGAAAGGTGATCTCATATGCCTATTTTTTTTTTTTTTCATAAAATGAAAATAGGCTAAAAAATAGCAAAATGAGAGAATCATTGAAGGTTGTGGAAATATCTATGAAGGTACAAGAAAAACAACTTCAATGGTAAGTGAGAAGAATAGAGGAGGTGGATGCCAAACATGCAAATACAAATGCGAACGAGAGGCAGGATGTGGGCAGGAGGACCTCAGAGAAAAACAGTTGACAGAAGATGTGCATGACCGGACGAAATGGAGGAGAGCTGCCAGATACATCGACCCCACATACGAGTGGGAATGATGTATAGAAAAAGAAGAAGGAGAAAGTAGGCTTTCTGTCTGGACATACAGAGTTTTTGGCCGAAGTTACATAAGAGAATTGTCTTACAATCAGTCGATATGATTACAGTAAGTGCTCAGTTAAATTGGGTCGGGAATAACACCAAACTAACCTGGAAGACTAAAACATGACAGATAGGCGTATGTCACCACAGTTTGGGAGCAGAGGACGTTCAAGGCGAAGATGGTCTGACGACTTTACGAGAACACTAGGCGCAAGATGGACAAGAACTGCCAGAGACAGAATCAAGTGGAGAGACTTAAAAGACTTAGACAGCCCAGCCCAGATCAGAGATAAAGGATTAATATCTATCTTGTTAGAGGTTAAAATGTACATTTTCACTCGCACGGACCAGCTCACCGTGCGAGTTAAATTGAGCTTGCCCTACGAATCGGTAGGAGGCCCTGGCCCTAAAGGGCATATACTTTTATAATAATTATAACTAATAATAACCTCTGGCACTACAGCCCATGAAGGGCCTAGGCCTACCAAGCGACCGCTACCCAGCCATTTGGCCTGCAGATATTGGGGTGACGCGTGATCAGCACATCGGGTGCCCTCGGCCGTTAATCTTGGTTTTCGTGATCGGGGCGCTGCCTCACTGTCAGACAGCTTCTCAATTGTCCTCATGAGGCTGAGTACAACCCGTTCCAGCCCTCACGTTACTTACTTACTTACTTCCTCGGCCCTACAGCCTGGGGTAGGCTTTGGCCTCTCTCACGATTCCTCGCCATTCGTCCCTTCTATGAGTTTTCTCCCACCATCTTCCAACCCTCATAGTTCTCAGGCCTTCTCCTAAGTCTTGTAGCCATTCCAGCCCTCACGTCAGTTTCTAAAATCCCTGACGGAGGCGGGAATCGAACCCGGGGCCTCCGAGTGAGAGACAGGCACGCTACCCCAACCACGGGGCCGGCCATATACTTTTATACAGTTCTAAAAAAAGAAGAAAGGGCGATTGGTTGTATGACATACTTTCCTCGTCAGGTGATGATCATCAGATAAAGTTACTTAGACCTCTTTCAGGGTGTCTTATGTATATTAACATTTATGCACAACAATACATACAATTATCTATACTAATATATAAAAATGAGATGGTGTGCGTCTGTGTATTGCTCAATCACGCAAGAACCACTGGTCCGATTTACATGCAATTTTATATCGAAGTAGCTGGTTTACCCGGTTAACATAATATAGGCTACGTTTGATTTCGATACTTTGTACTGTTTAGAGATGGCGACCATTTTAGTGATGTCACTACACCCTTTGGTTTCAAACTTTCATGTTTCCATTTCAAATAAAAAGAGATCGCTAAGAAACAGCAAACTTTTGATGGCATATAAGAGGTTTAAAATGTAATTTCTATCTGAATGGTCCCTATCACTTTTCGTGTATCTCCAAAGGTTAGCGAGTAAAACCTAAAAACCTGTCATCGCCGAGCGGTGTAGTTGGGCAAAATGTTCGAACCTTACTCTCCCTCCGTGCAGCACCTCACCTATCCCCTGTATTAACTGTCCCCTTCTCATTTTAATTTATTTATGACCCGAAGAGAAGCACGGATATTTCAGCTAGTTGACTTACAAAAATATTTATAATGTCAATGTGTCAAACTTCTACTTGCATTCTGTTAGATTATAGTGCTTCTGTCTACGCTTTGATAAATACTGTTATTTATGTTGTTAAGGCTGTGTGATCACCACCGCCGTCAATCGCAAAGCAAGAGATGGCAGCACTATCACCGTTTGGCAGTCGCTGCATTTGTGATAGTGATCTGTCTACCCGTCACTTACCACCTACTTCCGCCCCTACCTCTCCTCGTCGCTCAATGTCTTCTCTCTCTCACTGATAGCGTTAGACTGTAAGTGGATGTGTAGCACGGAGAGTGATGTTTTAAAAGAAAATACAATTTTAGGCTAGTTAAAACTCATTTTATTACATTTCTAGTTTCTAAACAAACCTCAACAAATAGGATAGGCCTAAGCATAAAATTGGATACAGGAAGCACCTGATCAGATAAAAGCAACAAGCTATAGTCTATCAATGGAAACCTGATATAATGAGCTAACACAGGTGATTTATTTTGCCATAAATAATATATTATGGAAAACGAAGCCTGTGCTTGATGTAATTTCTTACCCAAACACACATCATTAATAATAATACGCAATCACGTTTACATATTTCAACATTTCTTCGGCTATACAGTTTGTCATAAACGAAACTACTAAAAGTGCTATAAGTCTACTTCCACCGATAAATATCAGCTGAAGGCCCCTTTGTTCGAGAAATAACATGGTTTACAAGGCAGGCTTTTATTTTTTATTAAAAAAAATCTGCTTTATGTTAAGTATTTAGAGCTTTTTATTTAAGTAAAAGGCGCTTTGCGGGCCGTTGCTAGGGCAAAAGTGCTCATTAAATCGTTCATTTCTAATTTTTTGGCCGTTTCACTTTCAATTGACAGAGTAGCCAAACCGTTCAGATGCTCCTGCGCCATCGTTGATCGCAAATAGTTTTTAGCCTATTTTCATTTATGGAAAAATAGGCTTATGAGATCACCTTTTGCCCGTGTGTCTGTCTGTGTGTGCGTGTGTGTGTGATTCGTGTGTGTGTGTGTCCCTAATATAATCTTAACGGCTGGAGCGATTTTAATGAAACTCGGTAAGTTCATAGCACTATTCTGGACGACCCCGACCGTGCACTTCAAATTTTGTTACGTCTCACCAATCCAACATGGCGGTTGTGCGAAGTATTTCATCAGCATCCAAGATCTCCGAAACGATTACCGAGAATACCCTGAAATTTTGTACGGTGATAAAGGGAACTACTAGAAGTTCACCTATATGACTTTTGTAAACCACCTGGGAACTACAAAACCAACATGGCGGCCAAGCGAAATTGCGACTTTTAAATAGACGTTTCTCGCGATTCAACCAACCAAACGCAATGAAACTTGCTACAGTATATGTTTATACACTTTGTAATGCACTGACATCTAATTTCGTTCAATTGTTTACATAATCTCAAGATGGCGGCTGTGCGAAGTATTTCACCGGCATTCTATATCTCTGAAACTATTACCGTTATCACCCTGAAATTTTGTACGGAGATAAAGAGCACCACTGGAAGTTCATTTATGAGACTTAAAAAATCGGTTAACTACAAAACGAACATGGCGGCAACGCGAAGTTGAAAGTTTTAAATAGACTTTTCTCGCGATTTAATGATCCAAACGCAACGAAACTTGGCACAGTAAATGTTTATACACATTGTACTGTACTGGTATTTAATTCAGTTCAATTATTTACATAACCTCAAGATGGCGGCTGTGCTAATTTTAAAATTAAGTTTTTATTTCTTGTGTCGTAATCATGCGATCGAAGTGAAAGTTTGAATAATGAACCTACGCAATAATTTTCCATTAATGGTAGGCCTACATGACTCTATGGCCAATACATATAACAATCCAACATGGCGACCATCCGAAATATTTAGACGGTTCTCAATATCTACGAATCTATTACAGCAATCAACCTGATTGTTTTAATGTTCATAGGGGCTATGAACATAAGTTCACCTATAGGACTTTCAATAACCTGGCGATCACAAATCCAACATGGCGGTGACGCGAAATAAAAATATTCACATGGACATTTCTCACAATATAACCATCCGAGTGCAGTGAAACTTGGTACAGTAAATCCTTATACAAATGTTTCCATAACCACAAGATGGCAGCTGTGTGAAATTTTAAAATCTCGTTTTTACTTCTTGTGTCCTAATCATGCGATTGAAGTTTGAATGCCACACATACACAATAATCTTCATTTAACAGTACATAACTCCATGACATACATATATAAACATCCAACATGGCGACCATCCGAAATATTTAGTCGGTTCTCAATATCTACGAATCTATTACAGGAATTAAACTGATGGTTGATAGTGGCAATTAACATAAGTAGGATATATGAAAATAGGCTTTAGTTCTTCAGGGAACAACTTGTTTTGATTAGTTTCAAAATGGAAAAACTCCTTTCCCCCGACGCAACCGTTATAGGAATGGTAAGCATAATTCAATATGCCGTCGTTAAATTAGGATAGGACTCCTTTATCGGGGCTAAGTACTCTAGTGCACCGCAAGCACTTTTTACAGATTACGGAACAGCGTACCTAAATAATTGTTGCTCCAGAAAAAGATCCTCTGCATCCAAATCTTCAAGTTCCCCGTCTTTTAGAAAATTAGAGAGTTTTTGACAATGGTCTTTAAATTGCCTTTCCTCCAAATTGGAAAGCTTGGAAGGATCGAAGAGAAATCCAAAGTATTCCGAAAAAATAATTAACTTCGTTAAATCTATTTACTGAAGCCTCCGTAGCTTAGGCGGCAGCACGCCGGCCTCTCACCACTGGGTCCGTGGTTCAAATCCCTGTCACTCCATGTGAGATCTGTGCTGGACAAAACGGAGGCAGACAGGTTTTTCTCCGGGTACTCCGGTTTTCCCTGTCAAAATTTCATTCCAGCAACACTCTCCACTATCATTTCATTTCATCTGTCATTCATTTAATCATTGCCCCAGAGGAGTGCGTCAGGCCTCGGCAGCCGGCACAGTTCATATCCTCGCCGCTAGATGGGGGCTTCATTCATTCCATTCCTGACCCGGTCGGAGACTGGAAGCAGGCTGTGGATTTTTTCAAATCTATTTACTACGCAGCTCAGTGCAGTATCTACGACAGATAAAATGTAATTTACCCGAAATGTATTTTCAGCTTCTTTTTAAAGTTCCTCTTCAGTTTTTCCATCTGTTGATAATTTGGTGTTTTATTTCATCAAGGAACCTTTTGCGATTGCCTTGACGGCGAATAGAAAATTTATTTGCAAAGCCCAAATTTTCCATTATTTCTCTAGCGGTGGACATTGCACTGTCAAAGCCAGTGTTGCGATAATTTTGAAAAAATGACTTTAGGCCCTGAAGTTCGGTTAAAGCCGTATCTAACGAAGTCTTCTCAGATTGGAGAGTTTTACTTGTTGAGTTTACAGAAAATTAAATATCGCACCAGATAACGAGGCTTAAAACAAATTCATACGAACTTGTATGAAGCAACAAAGATTGGGCCTCTGACCGGGTAACATGATCTTTGGTCGTTTCTGCCAAATTTTCTAGAGCTTCGTTTACTTTGCCTAACTGGTACCTGATGGGCTTGGCACTGCCAATTCAACATTCCCATCTCCTGCTAGCTAAAGAGTTTAGTGTGAGGAGGCCAGGACATAGTTCGCACAAAATGTCCCACCTTTCCGTGGAAGCTACAAACAAAGTGTACAGGCGCTGAACTATACCAAAAAATGCTATAGTGTTCTTATTGCATTAACCATGTCACCCATAAGTAAGTTAGGATTATGTGCAACACATGCCATGAACATTGCTCGTTTATTTTTTATTTATGTTCGACCCTAACTATTATGTGTCAGAAAACTGTATCATAATGAGGCTCATTATAACACTATTTTTCATTATAAAACAGTTTCTCCCACCAATCAGAGCTCATGAAACAGTTGTGTGACCAATTAGATAACGATACCTTCGCGCATGCGCTTAAAATCCTACATGTCTATATAAATTACCGAAATTGCACCGTCCTTATGTTCGCGTAAATAAACTGGTGAATATGAGACAAGAAATTTCACTGTACCTTAATATCCCCCAAATCAATTTCTACACAGCGCGTGGTTTGGAAACGACTTCGGTGACATTTTTACTGAATACTGGAGCACAATCTGAACATATGGCATTGAAGCATACAGAGCGCATGCGTCGGTTGTCCAGAGAGATTGGAGAACAGAGATATACTACCCACCGCAGCACCCGATCACAACATTCTAGTGACTGAACAGATATTTATGAATATTTATTTTAAAACATATAATAAAGTTATAATTATCGTCGAACATAAACAGTCGTATGCAACTCGCCTATAATGGTAATTTAGACACTCGTATGGAAATTATAAAACTCGCATACGCGCGTTTTATAAAAAATACTCGTGTCTTAATTATAGCCAATATAGGCTCGTTGCATAATGTACAATTTTATTCGCATCTGCACTCCCTTATATTTGGCCTTCATATTAGCACCCTTGCCATACCCTTGTCCCCAACAGTCCATGATATCAAGATCATTACCCTCCAATACTCCATCTAAACCCTCAGCTAACCCCTTTCCCGTAGTGTCGTGTACCTCCAAAAACTCGATGAACGATTCGACGATCCTGTGAGTTTCTGCTATCATATCAACATAACGGAGGACAAATTTTAATTTGGGCTGGACTGAATCAAACACACTATCTTTATTTATTTACTTTCATTTATGAAAAAAATGGCCTGAAGCGTGGGACCTGGCGCGACTGCACCTCTCGCGACGGCCCTGCGTATTACCAATTTGTGGACTAGGCACTCTCCCTCCATCCAGCCCAATAAAAAAGATTATATTATGATATAGTATGATATGATTGGCGGAGAGAGCTGGCCGTGCGGTTAGGGTTGTGCAGCTGTGAGCTTTCATTCCGGTAATAGTGGGTCCGAACCCCCCCCCCCCCGGTCGGTAGTCCTGGAGATGGTTTTCCCTGGTTTCTCATTTTCACACCGGGCAAATGGGCGCTGTATCTTAATTAAGGCCACAGCCACTTCCTTCCCACTCCTAGTCTTTCCTATCCCATCGTCGCCATAAGACCTACAGTATCTGTGTCGGTGGGACGTAAGGCAAATTGTAATATATATATATATAAACTAGTGTAGCCTCCGTGGCTCAGGCGGCAGCACGCCGGCCTCTCACCACTGGGTCCGTGGTTCAAATCCCGGTCACTCCATGTGAGATCTGTGCTGGACAAAACGGAGGCAGACAGGTTTTTCTCCGGGTACTCCGGTTTTCCCTGTCAAAATTTCATTCCAGCAACACTCTCCACTATCATTTCATTTCATCTGTCATTCATTTAATCATTGCCCCAGAGGAGTGCGTCAGGCCTCGGCAGCCGGCACAGTTCATATCCTCGCCGCTAGATGGGGGCTTCATTCATTCCATTCCTGACCCGGTCGGAGACTGGAAGCAGGCTGTGGATTTTTTCAAATCTATTTACTACGCAGCTCAGTGCAGTATCTACGACAGATAAAATGTAATTTACCCGAAATGTATTTTCAGCTTCTTTTTAAAGTTCCTCTTCAGTTTTTCCATCTGTTGATAATTTGGTGTTTTATTTCATCAAGGAACCTTTTGCGATTGCCTTGACGGCGAATAGAAAATTTATTTGCAAAGCCCAAATTTTCCATTATTTCTCTAGCGGTGGACATTGCACTGTCAAAGCCAGTGTTGCGATAATTTTGAAAAAATGACTTTAGGCCCTGAAGTTCGGTTAAAGCCGTATCTAACGAAGTCTTCTCAGATTGGAGAGTTTTACTTGTTGAGTTTACAGAAAATTAAATATCGCACCAGATAACGAGGCTTAAAACAAATTCATACGAACTTGTATGAAGCAACAAAGATTGGGCCTCTGACCGGGTAACATGATCTTTGGTCGTTTCTGCCAAATTTTCTAGAGCTTCGTTTACTTTGCCTAACTGGTACCTGATGGGCTTGGCACTGCCAATTCAACATTCCCATCTCCTGCTAGCTAAAGAGTTTAGTGTGAGGAGGCCAGGACATAGTTCGCACAAAATGTCCCACCTTTCCGTGGAAGCTACAAACAAAGTGTAGCCTACAGGCGCTGAACTATACCAAAAAATGCTATAGTGTTCTTATCGCATTAACCATGTCACCCATAAGTAAGTTAAGATTATGTGCAACACATGCCATGAACATTGCTCGTTTATTAGTATTTATGTTCGACCCTAACTATTATGTGTCAGAAAACTGTATCATAATGAGGCTCATTATAACACTATTTTTCATTATAAAACAGTTTCTCCCACCAATCAGAGCTCATGAAACAGTTGTGTGACCAATTAGATAACGATACCTTCGCGCATGCGCTTAAAATCCTACATGTCTAAATAAATTACCGAAATTGCACCGTCCTTATGTTCGCGTAAATAAACTGGTGAATATGAGACAAGAAATGGCACTGTACCTTAATATCCCCCAAATCAATTTCTACACAGCGCGTGGTTTGGAAACGACTTCGGTGACAGTTTTACTGAATACTGGAGCACAATCTGAACATATGGCATTGAAGCATACAGAGCGCATGCGTCGGTTGTCCAGAGAGATTGGAGAACAGAGATATACTACCCACCGCAGCACCCGATCACAACATTCTAGTGACTGAACAGATATTTATGAATATTTATTTTAAAACATATAATAAAGTTATAATTATCGTCGAACATAAACAGTCGTATGCAACTCGCCTATAATGGTAATTTAGACACTCGTATGGAAATTATAAAACTCGCATACGCGCGTTTTATAAAAAATACTCGTGTCTTAATTATAGCCAATATAGGCTCGTTGCATATTGTACAATTTTATTCGCATCTGCACTCCCTTATATTTGGCCTTCATATTAGCACCCTTGTCATACACTTGTCCCCAACAGTCCATGATATCAAGATCATTACCCTCCAATACTCCATCTAAACCCTCAGCTAACCCCTTTCCCGTAGTGTCGTGTACCTCCAAAAACTCGATGAACGATTCGACGATCCTGTGAGTTTCTGCTATCATATCAACATAGCGGAGGACAAATTTTAATTTGGGCTGGACTGAATCAAACACACTATCTTTATTTATTTACTTTCATTTATGAAAAAAAAAATGGCCTGAAGCGTGGGACCTGGCGCGACTGCACCTCTCGCGACGGCCCTGCGTATTACCAATTTGTGGACTAGACACTCTCCCTCCATCCAGCTCAATAAAAAAGATTATATTATGATATAGTATGATATGATTGGCGGAGAGAGCTGGCCGTGCGGTTAGGGTTGTGCAGCTGTGAGCTTTCATTCCGGTAATAGTGGGTCCGAACCCCCCCCCCTGTCGGTAGTCCTGGAGATGGTTTTCCCTGGTTTCTCATTTTCACACCGGGCAAATGGGCGCTGTATCTTAATTAAGGCCACAGCCACTTCCTTCCCACTCCTAGTTTTTCCTATCCCATCGTCGCCATAAGACCTACAGTATCTGTGTCGGTGGGACGTAAGGCAAATTGTAATATATATATATATATATATATATAAACTAGTGTAGCCTCCGTGGCTCAGGCGGCAGCACGCCGGCCTCTCACCGCTGGGTCCGTGGTTCAAATCCTGGTCACTCCATGTGAGATCTGTGCTGAACAAAACGGAGGCAGACAGGTTTTTCTCCGGGTACTCCGGTTTTCCCTGTCAAAATTTCATTCCAGCAACACTCTCCACTATCATTTCATTTCATCTGTCATTCATTTACTCATTGCCCCAGAGGAGTGCGTCAGGCCTCGGCAGCCGGCAGTTCATATCCTCGCCGCTAGATGGGGGCTTCATTCCATTCCTGACCCGGTCGGAGACTGGAGGCAGGCTGTTGGTTTTCATTTCATATAAACTAGTAGTAGTGCCCGGCTTCGCCCGGTGGATTTATTTGTTTTATGGATGATAATGAATACTACTACAGAACTGGCACATGATACTTAAAATACCCGAAAGAAAAAAAATACAACTTTTTGTGGTGGAGGTGGTGGTGGTGGTGGTGGTGGATTTAGGGAGGGTGATAAGCAGTACAGTATAATGGACGTAACAATTAGATCAATTTCCCCTAATGATAATAATGATAATAATGAATAGGGAAACGGCTATTTACTAACTACAGCACTGACACATGTAATTGAAAAACAAATTTCTAAAAATGATTGAAAGAGGAATAAGCGAAATAAAAGACACTGCCTAGGGCCTATATCTCATTGTCTGTTAGAAATGTAGAGACCAATAGTGTAGTCTTTTGTGACATAGCGCCGTAGGAAAAGAATCAGAATAATTTGGAAAACTTTGGCTGTCCAGAGCTCCTGAGGTAGCAATAGTATCATAGCGCTCAACGATAAGTTTCGGAATAAATTACGGTAAATTTGAAAGCACCAACGGTTATTGCAGCTGATAACCTCAATGTATTGCACCAACCCCATTTCACTTATGCAGATGCACACTATGTTCATGATGATAACTGTTTTATGGGGCAAAAGAAGTCTTTTTGCACTAATTACTCCCCGTGACTGCCATTTATAAGCAGCGCAAGTTTCAACTATTTTCGCAATTCTGCACCAAAACACTGGTAGGGGCGACGTGATGCAGCCCGAATTGCCAGTCAACAATACTCTTACATTTACACTACTACGGACATGAATGATTGTAGGGCCTTAATACATGGTTTTCAAGTTAAGTTCGTTTGTTATTCTAAATGTAGTGAATGGAGAGCGTCCAAAATATCAAGTGGACAGTGTGACTTGCAGGGTTCCAAAGGGTAAGTATACACATTTTGGTTCAGATCGGTGAAACGGTGTAGATTTGTGTCAAAGGGGCCTAAATGCAGGGAATTAATTGGTCTGTCCGAAATTTAAAGTGGACAGTGTTACCCGCAGTGTTCCAAAGGGTGTGTATACAAATGTTGGTTCAGATCGGTGAAACGGTGTAGATTTGTGCCCAAGGGCCTAAATGCAGGGAATGGGTGATCTGTCCGAAATTTCACGTAGACTATGTTACTCGCAGGGCTCCGAAGGGTAAGTATTCAAATTTAGGTTCAGATCGGTGAAACGGTGTAGATTTGTGCCAAAGGGCATAAATGTAGGGAATGGAGTGGTCTATCCGAAATGTCATGTAAACAGTGTTACTCGTAGGGTTCCAAAGGCTATGAATACACATTTTGGTTCAGATCGGTGAAAAGGTGTAGATTTGTGCCAAAGGGCCTAAATGCAGGGCATGGACCGGTCTGTCATAAATTTCATGCAGAGATTGTTACTCGCAGGCTTGCAAAGGGTATGTATACAAATTTTGGTTCTGATCAGTGAAACGGTGTAGATTTGTGCCAAAGGGCCTAAATGCAGGGAACGGAGTGGTCTGTCCGCAATTTAACACAGCCTAAACTATTCTTCTTCAATCTGGCTATCATGTAAAACAACAATTTTTCGAATCCGACTTGTAGTTCCAGAGATTAGCGCGTTTAAACACACAAACAAACACACTACCTCTTCAGCTTTATTATATTAGTATATATATATATTATTTTGATATATTTTGAAGATTACAACTCACATAAAGTTCTATTGATCATAAACATGTTTTATTCTGCTAATATAACTTACAGAATTTTATAAAGTAACTGATAAATAATTTTTAACATTCTGTAAGGAGTAATGGGTGAGATTGTAACGTGTTTATGGTGGGGTTTTTATGCAACTGGCATAAGTCAGTAGGAAGCCATTCTATATTTATTTACGCGGCAAATTGTTCAGCCAAGAGAATTTTTCATGTTAATTTATTATTATTATTAATTTATTATAATTATTATTAAGATATTTTCGGAGCATTTTATAAAATTATTAGCATTCAGATAGGTTTTCTATGTCTTAGAAAACGCTATCAAGCAAATTATTACGAACGACGATATCATAGAAAATTATCTGATTACGGAATTTTACGGAGTTTTGTCAGTTAGGGTATTTGAGAGAGATGAGTCATGGGGAATTCAAATACAAGCTTAATCTTGTCGAGAAGCATGACGCAATCTTGGGTCGCATCGTCAAGAAAAGGCGAATTGTTGGAACGGAAATCGACTTCTCCCTCCCGCGGAGTGTAATGAGGAAGGAGTGGGGATCTAGCGCGTAGGGTGCAGCCAATCAGTGGAGACGACGTAAGCTAGGAGTCGGCTGAAGAGTGGGGGAGCCGACAGGTGAATATATCGTTCGACGCGCCGTGGAACGAGGAGAATCTGTGAAACACTTGAGGAGTACGGTTGTACGCGGGAATCGCTCCGATGTTCCGTGGATTGGAGGACTAACTTTTGTATAACTTAACCAGTGCGGTTGTACGAGTGTTTGGGTCCGAGGTACGGACCATAGAATTATCTAATCTACCAGAATCTCATCAAACATCGACGAAGATGACGACATCCAGGAGACTGTGGGAAGCTCACAGCATCATCCAGTACGAGGGAAAGGCTTCGGGCATTTCCAGTGGTAAGCGCCAATGACGCAGAAATACGCAATCTCTCATTTCTCTTGGTTTTATATTTCATATTTCAGTAACTTCATGGCTTGGGAATAAGTGTAAAATCAATAATTTATCAGACTCCGTTTTCATGTAATTTTCTATCGGTAATATTAAAATCGCAACGCTCCAATTTAAATTTTAAACTTATTATTATTATTATTAATTTTGCTATACTTGTTTTATATAATAAATTCATTTTCTTTTACAATGCAATCTTTGCTTTCAGTAGGTAGCATTAGATATAGACCAATTCCTTCTCCTGATACAATTGTTTGTTGGGTTAATGATCAAATCATACCACGATCTGAGTGAATAGAGTCTTGAATGTGTTCTGCCAGAGCTAGACGTTGTTAAATACAAATTTAGATTTCAACATTGCGTTGAGGTCTTGGCGCCCATTAAAACAACATAGCTTAGGCAAAGGTAAACAGTTACATTTCTCACCCAACAGTTAGGGGCTGGCAAAAACGTTTCATTTGTCGCCGACAACGTGGGGCTGAAAACCTAATAACATTTGTGGAAGGAGAAGGGTATATATTTCTGTGCCTGTATTTTGGGGGTTATTTGTCTGTATCAGTGTATATCATTATGGGGGACGAGAAAGAAAGACAGATGAGGTTGCGTAGTGGTCATCAACGGGAGAGTGATGATACGAGCAGTATGTCGAGTGATGGTAGTACCGGGGTAGCGGAGGTAAATCCCGATACTGAAACAGGGAGTGTAGGCGGCCAACCAGAATTAAAAACTTTACTTCTCGAGTTCATGTATCAGAACAAAGTTAGTAGTGATGCCTTAAATGCAAAATTAGAACAAAACAGTAGGGAAAATAAAGAAAGTACAGAAGCTTTAAATGCAAAGTTAGAACAGAATAACGCTAAACTAGAACAAAACAGTAGGGAAAATGAAGAAAGTACAGAAGCTTTAAATGCAAAGTTAGAACAGAATAACGCTAAACTAGAACTAAACAGTAGGGAAAATAAAGAGAGTAATAGGGAATTGAGCGATAGTTTAAACGCCAGATTAGAACAAAACAGTAAGGAAAATAGAGAGAGTACTGAAACTTTAAATGCTAAATTAGAACAAAACAGTAGGGAAATGAGTGACAAATTCGAACTGATTAGAGGTGAGATCAGGGGGGTGATGGAAGAAAAGGCTAAAGAGATTATTGCAGATGTAGACAGAAAATTAGGAAAAGTACAGGAGGAGTTGGAAATTAGAATCAGTACACAGGCTGAAAATTTAAAAGAACTAGTGCAACTGGAAACACAGCAGGTCAAAAAGCAATTGGGGGGAGAAATTGACAAAATTCAGGTAGCTACTAAAGAGGTTAAGGAACAGCTGGGGGGTAGAATTGAGAAAGTCCACTCACAAATAGTTGCAGAAGTAAATGATTTAAGAGAGAGTAATAGAGAGAGCATTAGCAAGATTGAGGAGAAAGAAGCAAAGCTATATGATAAAGTAGAAGAATCAGAAGGAAACATTAAATTAACAGTAAACAGTATTGAGAGGAAGGCTGAGGAGAAAATCGCAGAATTAGAGTTAAAATTAAAAGCTAGGATCAGGCAAGAAAATAGTCAGAATAGGCCAGTTTTTGTGAATAGCACACACAGGGAGGTAGAACTGGGTAAGTTCAGCAATCGACAGGGGTGCCCAATGGAGTTCATGGACACTATAGAAAATAAATTCGGGGAGAGGTTGGAAAATGGTAGTATTGAGTGGTGCCAGGTAGTTGAAATTTTAGAACAAGTGTTTGTGGGGGAAACGAGGAATTGGTTTGCTGTCTACAGAGACAAGTTTACTGATATTAATGACTTTAAAATGAAATTCTGTGAAAAGTTCTGGAATGAGGTTATTCAGTCGCAGCATCGTGAGGGAGTAGTGTGTGGTAAATATAACCCTAAAGGAAGCTCCACCATGACCGAATACTTTTTAGGGCAGGTATTAGTGTGTAAATATCTGGATGGATTGAAGGAGGAAAGTGATGTGGTGAGGTTGCTACTTAGGCACTTTCCCTATAGGATCAAGGAGGCTGCTTGTATCCAGAATGTAAAGACTATATCACAAGTAGAAAATTTGTTAAGCACATTTGATGCACTAGGGAGAGGGGGTTATGAGGACAATTTCAATAGGAACCAGGGTAATAATAATAATATACCTAATGAAGCCAGGCTTCAAGGAGTTCAAGGGAACGGTGGCGAAGGGGCCAACGCTCAAAATAGAAATAATAATAATCAGCTAAATCAGAACAGAGGAAATGGCTATGGTAATCAGTATCAAGGAAGGAACAATGATTTCAGGGGAAATCAAGGGAGGAACAATGATTACAGGGGAAATCAAGGGAGAAACAATGATTTCAGGGGAAATCAAGGGAGAAATTATAATGACAGTAATTACAACCAGAATAGGGGTCAAGGAAGAGGACAGCCTAGTGGTAGTAATATACAGCCAAACAATGACAACACAGCCCAGAACAACCAGCCCAGTTCAGTAGTTAATAGTACTACGGCCAGCTGTAGCGGTTCTTTAAACGCGAATCAGGCTGCGAAGTAAGGTCAGAATCTCAGTCTGTAGCATGCCCTGTCCATACAATTATACAGGAACCCTATGACCTAAATGTGAGAAATGAATTATTACATGAACTAAATGATGAAGGTATTATTCAGGAAGTGGTTAGTAAGAGCCCCATAGTTAAATTTAACGTGTCCGAGGCGTACACAGATGTTTTAATTGATAGTGGTTGTATGAAGAGTTGCATAAGTAGTGCCTTTTATGGTAAAATGAAAGGAACTGGAGTAAATTTTGAGGAGATGCCAATTAAAAGCACTTTTGTTATCACAGCTGTTGGGAAGAGGTCTAAAGTAATTTCTAAGCAAGTTTTAGTAGACATTAAAATTAATAATCATGTAGAGAAGCAGATTTGTCTTGTAATTCCAAATTTAGTATTCAGTGTTATCTTGGGATCAGAGTGGCTAAGTAGAGTGTCTGGTAACTTATGTTATGATGTAGGGAGTTTGAAATTTAAATGGGGAAATTCTGAAGTAGAAGTAGCGTTCAATGACCATAGTCAGAGGAGTAGTATTGTAGGTGTGATTTGTACTTTAAATGAGATATCGCCAGCCGTAGAGCGGGGTTCTCCATGTTTTGTGGGCAGTGTGATTACGAACGGAAGTCTAGAGGACTCGTTACGTGAAGCTGCATTTCAGGGTAATATAGAGGTGGAACAATGTGTTCGGCTCTATGATGAGTTATTGTGTAATAGGAGAGTTTTTGAGGATCGCATTGGTATGGCCAATTGCTCTACCCATTCATTGAACGTTATTGATAGGTCAGTATTCACAGGACATAGATATCCTGTACCTTTCGCTTATCAGAGTGCAGTTGAGGCACAAATTAACCAGATGCTTGAAGATGGGATTATTGAGCACTCTAACAGTCCATATGTTAATTCTTTGATCACGGTACCCAAGACCGACGGCACGGTTCGTATTTGTTTAGACGCTCGTTTGGTTAACAGTAGAATTAGTTCAGATCAGCTGAAATCTATGTCAATAGAAGAATTAATGCAAACATTTGAGAGGAAGAAGTATTTCACTTGTGTAGATTTGAGTTCCAGTTTTTGGCAAGTGCCACTTATGTACGAAGATAGACCATTTACAGCTTTTAGTCATAAATATAACCTTTATCAATTTTGTAGAACACCTTATGGGTTAAAGAGTAGTTCAGCAGCTTTAATTAGGGCTTTAAACATCACATTAGGGGATGACACAGGAGAGTTTGTAACCATTTGCATAGATGATATGGTAATTAGTTCACGCAGTTTTGAGGAGCATCTACGTCATTTAGATATAGTTTTTCAGAAGTTAGATCAGGCAGGGTTCACTTTGAAGCTGTCTAAGTCGTCATTCTGTCAGTCAGAAGTGACATTTTTAGGTCATAGAGTGTCGAGTAGAGGTGTGACACCATAGGAAGGTAGGGTTAGCATGTGTGGACAGTAGCAACAGGGCATCGTTGCAGACACTGAGTAATATGCTAGGTAGAGCAACGTGATGACGTTCATTTAAGGGAGCCACTTGCAAGTTTGGAAGCAGGTGACACAGAAACATTTATAGTTTCCAAACGTATTGGGAAAACAGCATATGTGCTGGAGAATAGTGAGGGAAACAGATTATACGGAACGTATAATATACATAGTCTACGAAAATATGTGTCATAAAGTGAGTGTGTTTAGCTGGCGAGCCAGCCTATCAAATGAGTAAGTGTGGTATTTGGTGCGTGGGAGGATCTGGTCTTCAAGGCAGGCGTATCAGAAGTCGCACAGGGGGGTAGTATGTAAGTAAATGAGAGTTTTTAAGGTACAGGGAAATATGACGGGATTGTCGGATGCTCTTGAGCACTAAAATGTCTCGATACACCAAGGCCAGAATTTGGTAGCGCTGGTGAATTCCCATTTGCCACCAAGAGATGGGTGAGCGCTTGTACATGGTATTTTTGCTTAAGGCGTCCACGAGGCAAAAGATGGGCCATCAGAATGCGAGACAGTCCTTCATGAAACTCATACATATCAGCACACGTGATTTCTGTTTACGGCCTCGCCATGTAAGATTTGTAAGTGTTAATTTAAGATAATTTGTACAAAGGTATTATTTGTGTGAGAAGAATTGATCTGTGTTGAGAACTAGTATTAAGTAGAATATGGTCTACGGGAACTTAACAAGACAGGGCGATTACGGCACAGAAATATTTGGTGTTATATGTAATGCACATTTACTGGTTTTTTTTTCAGAAGTCAATATTAATTTAATCATCTTTTATAAAGAGAGATCATGTATTATGGTCACGAGGCGCTGCCACAATAGTGTGATCGTGTGCTCAGTGATAAGTGAGATTAAATTTCACCATAAGGAAGGGACCTCCAGTGAAATTAGGAAGTTCTATGGTGATATAAATATATCAGAACACCTTCAATGCGTGTGATATGACATCATAAATACATAGTGCTCACACATTAATTATGTCTATTTCTCCAACATAGAGGAATATGAGAGGCGGAAATATCCGTGTAACACTATTTTATATGAGAAATATTGGACTGGTTGCAAAGTGCAATCCATAGTGACAACAAACTTTGACGCAAAGTGCGTGAAGAAAAATTATGAGTGTATATATCTGTAATTTAGGGAGATTTCATTTATGTAATATGTATTTTGGATGGGGTTTATTAACGTGTCTGGGATAATCAGATAATGGACCGTCGTCACGGTAAATCATCCGATGATCCGAGGCGAATATGTAACGTGTTTTTCGTGGGGTTTTTATGCAACTGGCATAAGTCAGTAGGAAGCCATTCTATATTTATTTACGCGGCAAATTGTTCAGCCAAGAGAATTTTTCATGTTAATTTATTATTATTATTAATTTATTATAATTATTATTAAGATATTTTCGGAGCATTTTATAAAATTATTAGCATTCAGATAGGTTTTCTATGTCTTAGAAAACGCTATCAAGCAAATTATTACGAACGACGATATCATAGAAAATTATCTGATTACGGAATTTTACGGAGTTTTGTCAGTTAGGGTATTTGAGAGAGATGAGTCATGGGGAATTCAAATACAAGCTTAATCTTGTCGAGAAGCATGACGCAATCTTGGGTCGCATCGTCAAGAAAAGGCGAATTGTTGGAACGGAAATCGACTTCTCCCTCCCGCGGAGTGTAATGAGGAAGGAGTGGGGATCTAGCGCGTGGGGTGCAGCCAATCAGTGGAGACGACGTAAGCTAGGAGTCGGCTGAAGAGTGGGGGAGCCGACAGGTGAATATATCGTTCGACGCGCCGTGGAACGAGGAGAATCTGTGAAACACTTGAGGAGTACGGTTGTACGCGGGAATCGCTCCGATGTTCCGTGGATTGGAGGACTAACTTTTGTATAACTTAACCAGTGCGGTTGTACGAGTGTTTGGGTCCGAGGTACGGACCATAGAATTATCTAATCTACCAGAATCTCATCAAACATCGACGAAGATGACGACATCCAGGAGACTGTGGGAAGCTCACAGCATCATCCAGTACGAGGGAAAGGCTTCGGGCATTTCCAGTGGTAAGCGCCAATGACGCAGAAATACGCAATCTCTCATTTCTCTAGGTTTTATATTTCATATTTCAGTAACTTCATAGCTTGGGAATAAGTGTAAAATCAATAATTTATCAGACTCCGTTTTCATGTAATTTTCTATCGGTAATATTAAAATCGCAACGCTCGAATTTAAATTTTAAACTTATTATTATTATTAATTTTTCTATACTTGTTTTATATAATAAATTCATTTCTTTTACAATGCAATCTTTGCTTTCAGTAGGTAGCATTAGATATAGACCAATTCCTTCTCCTGATACAATTGTTTGTTGGGTTAATGATCAAATCATACCACGATCTGAGTGAATAGAGTCTTGAATGTGTTCTGCCAGAGCTAGACGTTCTTAAATACAAATTTAGATTTCAACTTTGCTTTGAGGTCTTGGCGCCCATTAAAACAACATAGCTTAGGCAAAGGTAAACAGTTACATTTCTCAACCAACAGTTAGGGGCTAGCAAAAACGTTTCAAGATAATAACACTTTTACGATTTCCTCTACACTGTGGTCGTGTTGCCTGGCAGGATGAGTCAGGGAGGGAGGGGCGGGCGGAAGTTGCAATAGCAAAGGTGTTGAAGGAGAGGGGAAGAGAGGCTAGGTGCCCGAGCACGCTCTTGCCCAAGACCTTATCTTGTCGCTGTGTGTGTGCGCGCGTGTGTGTATGTGTGTGTGACTGATTCAGCCAGCGTTTTTTAGAGTCTGAAAGGTACATGCACTACCGGTACATCGCTGAACCAATTTTCTTTATCAAACTTTTCTACTGCTCAGAATAAGATCCACTTCAAATTAATATAACTTTGAAGTTAATATAAAAAAAAATCTCACTAAAAATGGTATTCAAATCTGAAGAGGTTAATACAAAATTTGAATTTCGAAATAAGAATTGTTCCTACTGCAGGTACTACTACAGGGTTTGTTGTAGAGAAATTTCGGTGTCTTCCGATTATTAGTTTCGTCGTGGTGATCGTACCTTTAACGCTCAAAATAGCCACTTTAAAGCCATGTCCTCAGCAAACGAGCCGTCGTTATTTTCTGCAAAACGCATATAATGTCTCACAAAGACCTACATTAGAGATTAAGAATAAAAATAAAAATAAAATTTTAATTTTTGACTGCACATCATTAAGGGGATGTGAAATGCCAAATACAGTACTGTAGATTCCTGGTAATCCGAAGAGGTCTGGACCGAGACTACCTCGAACTATAGAATTAATCAGATTTACGAAATTACACTTTTGTGAGCACTCATAGAAAATGAACAGTTTTCTTCCATTTTTAGTTACCCCCCTCCCCCTTCTTTCTTCTGCGTGCCAATTA
Organism: Meconema thalassinum; assembly: GCA_946902985.2. Taxonomy (NCBI): domain Eukaryota; kingdom Metazoa; phylum Arthropoda; class Insecta; order Orthoptera; family Tettigoniidae; genus Meconema; species Meconema thalassinum. The sequence goes on from OX336397.1 coordinate 126,560,000, forward strand.
TCGGAATTGTTCTCTTTTCTTCTTGGTTGTTACTGGCCAGAATAACTGCTGATCAAGATTCGTTAAAGTAACTTTTTGCTATGCCGAATCGTGATTAGTTTCACCTCTTCCTCGTTTTTCTGTTACCAGGGACAACCCCTTGTTTGTCTCTGGGCAGTCTTATGGTTCTCTTTTCTCCCATGTAGGTTTGATTTTTTTGAGCTCCCGCTCCCGTTTTCGGATGCCTTGCTCCCTTTTTCCTTTTATCCCCTTTTATTTACGTGTTTATAAAGGTGCGCGTACTGACTAAATTTCGTTTATTTAATCGTAATCCTGGGATGTCTGACAGTCCCAGAGTCCGTCAAGGTAAGTCTCTACTTACTTCCTTGGCATGTGGGAGTGTGTGCGTGAGCGTTTTGTTTAATGCTAAGGTGTCTCACCTGTTTAGTAAGTCCATAGTGTATTTGTCTGCTTCCTTGAGTGCTTCCCGTTACCTTTACCATCCTACCTTTGTCCCATTTGTTTTGTGTGGGTATTTTGGTCTCGGTTTACTGAGTGGTGTATTCGCCCGAAGTAAGACCTATACCGTACGCCACTTACATCTTACCTTATTTTGTCCCTTGATTATCTCATGATTACGTCTTTTCACGCAAGTTTTCGAGTCTATCTTATTCCCTTTATCGTACGTATCTTACCCCACTGCACTCAACCTGTTTCCCCTCCCTTTATCGTGACTTATTTTGAAGGATTTCTCTTATTTTGTTGTGCATTACCTTTCTCGTAATTATTTATATACTAGGTTGCTTGTCGCCTTTTTATTTTTTCAATTTACGTCAGTTCTACGCGTACCTTTCCTTAAGTCGCCGTCCTTTCAAAATCCCCCACTTCCTCCGTTCCTTCTGGGCTATTCGAGATATCGACGTGTCTTTGGCGGTATGCCCATTTTTTCCTGACTTCCTTGTCTAGCACCTTTAATCTTTATTTTTTCCCAATGTAACTTTACTCTAAACTACATGATTATACTTTCCCTTTAATGTATCCCTCCCCCTCCCTTTACCTCCTACGCTCATGACATTAACGTCTCGATCATTTCTCACATTATCTTGGTTAATTTCATATGTTTGACATCACTTAACCTTACTTCTAGCATGTATCGCTTCCTCGTCTTTAACCGTTGATTGATTATTTGATCAATATACTATCTATCCACCTTATCGGCGCTGTGTCTGAGTATTTTATTTAGACTGGTGTTAGGATTATTATTCTACGTTATGTCTTGTGATTGTAGGCTAGGCCCATGATTCATTATGGGTATGGCATCGAATTGAACTTGCATTCACTGCCATGTAGATGCACGCTCAGTCCACGCCTCTGATACATTTCTCTCCACCTTATTTACCATCAGTTGGCCATTCCCCTTTCAACACCTAGTCCTGCTTCATGGGCCCAGCGCAAGACTAAAGGTGCACGTTTCCACTGCCGCAACGACTACTGCGTGAAAGGTAAGACCGTGCATTGGTAGGCAGAGCGATGGTCTTAATTCGAAACTCTCTCTCTATACATAACTTCACCTAATTTTCAATTCTGAAATGACATAGGAGATCCACCTAGGCCTATAAATACGTCCATCTATTTGTGTAAGTTGGCAAGAGACAACTATATAGTTTGTTTTTTGCTTTTCATGGATCGAGAATTAAAAGATGGAGGTGATTTGTTGAGAAGGAGTAAAAGATCAATCAATAAGATATTAAGAAGGATCTCCAAGATTTTATGCAAGCAATACATATTCCTTTTATTCACAGGATTAGCTTTGAAACAAGGTAAGGTCTGTATCATATACCTTTATCTCCATTTTCTGTAGATGTGATGGAGAACATGTGTAACGTCAAATGTGAAATTGACACATCTAATAATATCGAAGTGTCACAAACATCGAAAACTAAAGACTTAACGAATTCTACATGTTTACAATTCGATCCTTAATTTTCCACGTTCACTATTCCTGATGTCCGTAATGTAAACTTCCATAGTGGAAATTTTGCTAACATCGTGAACAAATGGAATGTCCTATAATTGGGGGAGGAAGGTACTTCCTCGGTATTTGAATTTACTACACGTATTGAAGAATTGTTTGCATGCTATGGTTTGGTTCCTGACAGTGTTGTTCAATGCCTCCCTATGCTATTCTGTGCAAACGCCCTGAAATGGTATCGTCTTATACAATACCCTTTTAGTTCATGGTCTGGATTTGTGAGAACTTTGAAGGAGAGGTTCACCCCTATCATATTTTGAGTACGCTTTAAAGAACGAAATCTACTCGCGTACTCAAGCATTTGGTGACAGCATCAATGACCATGATACTGCAATCCGAACCATGATATCCCGCCTCCATGTTTCGCTGTCATTACGTGAAACTGTTGACACTGTATTTCGTGATCTGCACCCGGCGTATAAACAGTAGGCTAATTCGACGTGACGTTCATAGGTATTAGATCTTGAAGGCATCCTCGTCCAAGGACGTGAGTTTGAAGCAACTTCCCGATTGTGTAAACAATATTCTCCACCTCCACTGCCTTCAGAATCTATGTTCCCAGAGTTAGCGTTTGGCATCGATGAGAGAAGTAATGAGACCAATATCCCTGCATGTAAGCGACGTGGCAACTCTGCCCCCGTTCGTTGGTCAACACTACAATCTAACAATCGAGGCAATAGCTCTCCCTCTTTTGATACTTCCCGTGGTGTTAATTCGCATGGATCTAATGTTCGCTTTAACGCTGTGAACCAAGCCCTAGATAATACTTCCCGATCCCACAACCATAGTTTAAATGCCCGTCCTCATGTAAATGCTTCCCGGTCCTCTGTACAATGCTGGAACTGTTTAAAAAGCTCACATGTTTATCGTGAATGTTCGGAACCGCGAAAACAAAAGTTTTGTTTTGGTTGTGGATTACAGGAGGTAACTAAACTGATCTGTCCTCGCTGTAACAATAATGATCATTTGGGAAACTAGGACAGTCTTGCGATGAGGAACCCGATCGTGAGGCTGTGAATAACTATTTCTGTAAGGATTATACTTCCGTGGTACCTGATGTCCCTTTCGCAAAAATAGTTCAACCGTGGGTTCACCTCTTCATTTCCCGTCTGCCTTTCCTAGCTCTTTTAGACAGTGCTGCGTGTCGTAGCTTCGTGCATGGTTCCGTTGTTGAGAAATTCCTCCCTCATGTATACGTTTACACGAAACCCAAAACGACTTTGTCTCTGCCTCTAGCAATCCTATTCATGTCCACGAAACCATATCCTGCCACATTAAAATTCGTGATTTCTCTTGGGACCATGAATTCCATGTCATGAGCAACTTAGCAGCACCTATCCAGCTGGGTTCAGATTTTATGAAAAAGACTGGGTTGAGGTTAGACTTCAGTGATGACACTTATATCTTTCTTTTCTCGTCTAATCAGAGGTTTCCTTTCGAGAATGTTATGCCTGGAGTATTTCATATCCTACCTGAGTGTGTGGTACAGTTACCTCTTTCCTTGTTTTATGATCAACGCCAGGTTTTATATGATTTAGTGAGTGAATTTTCTGACGTGATCACTGATCAACCTGGAACTGCCGTTGGATATGAATGTCATATCGATTTGATTGACTCTATCCCTGTGAGGTCAGCACCGTTTCCTTGCTCTCCGCCCAAACTTTTAGCCATGATGAGACATGTTAGAGACCTTTTAGAAAGACATGAAATAAGGCCTTCCAAGTCTGCTTATGACTCGCCTGCCTTCTTAGTTCCCAAGAAAGAAAATGAGTTTCATCTTGTGGTGGATTATCGACTGTTAAATAAGAAGGTTGTATTTGATAATTTCCCACTTCCTACTTTGGAATCTGCTTTTCAACACTTTCACAATGCAAACTATTACTCAATGATTGATTTACTTTCCGCCTATTATCAAATTCCTTTAGATGAGCAAAGCCGCAAGGTTACTGCCTTTTCTACTCTCTTTGGGTTGTTTGAATTTCTAAAGTTGCCAATGGGAATTGTTATTTGAGCCCAAGTACTTAGTCGCGTACTGGAACACATATTGGGAGATTTGAAGTTTCAGTACGTTTTTAATTATCTTGATGTTCTTGTAGTCTACAGTAGTACTTTTGAAGAACACGTCGGTCATCTTCGTGAAGTATTCGGGCGTCTAAGACGAGCAGATTTAACTGTCAATCCTGGGAAAAGTTCGTTAGGGTCCACCCAGATAAAGTTTCTAGGTCACGTGCTCTCTGGTGAAAGTATCTCAGTTAACCTTGAACGTGTGAAATGTCTACAAGAACTTCCCCGTCCTACTTCCTTGAAGTCCATACGTCGTGTGCTGGGAATGTTCACCTTTTATTCCAGGTTCATTAAACATTCTTCCGATATTGCCGCCCCTTTAAATGCCTTGAAGAAGGAGAATAGCACTTTCGTTTGGGGACCCGAGCAAGAACGTGCCTTTGTAAGCCTGAAGGAATGTTTGTCTAGTGCTCCTGTATTGCAATTACCTAATTTTAATTCAGAATTCTTTCAGCATTGTGATGCGAGTGACCTAGCGGTCTCGAGCGTGCTGAGCCAACAAGTGCATGGGAGATTAGCTCCCATTGCTTTTGCTAGTAGAATGCTAAATGACCATGAAAGACGTTACTCCACTTTTGAGAAAGAGAGTTTAGCTGTAGTGTTCGGGTGTAAACGCTTCAGGAGTTTTCTGGAGCATAGACGTTTCAATGTGTATAGGCCTACTGATAACGAAGCCTTAAAGTGGAGTCTGTCCCATGTTAAGAAATTAGGTCGTATTAATCGATGGATTTTACGACTATCTTCCTTCAATTTCGATATTATACATGTGAAAGGCAGTGAGAATTCTGTTGCTGACTGTCTCTCACGTATGTATGAACAAAATGTTTCCATTCCCGTTCCTTCTCCTCCACCTTCTTCAGAACCTCCCGAACCTGTGTTCCTACTGCAACACTGTCCCTGGTCTTTTGTGGATATCTGAACCTTTCAAGCTCCCATTGTATGGAGTTACGTGACAAGATATCGAAGAAAGACCCCTCATGTTCCGACTTTTGAATTCGGAATGACGTTATCGGGTACACATTACCTGGATCTTCTAGGTTTAGGATCTTTTCTCCTGAAGCTGTTCGTAATATGCTTCTGACGTATTACCATTCCTCTACATTTGGTGCACACATTGGTATGAACAGAACCTTCAGAAAGATCTCTAGCGAGTTTTATTGGCCTTCGATTAAGTCTGATTCCATTGGTTTTGTCAGGAAATGTTTAACTTGTCAACGTTCCAAACCTGCGCAAAACACGAAGGTTGGTCTGCACCAAGCAGATATTTTGTCTCGACCAGGAGAACGTTTGTTCATCGACTATTTTGGTCCTCTTGTCTGATCAAAACTAGATAATCAGGCCATTCTCACTGTTATAGATGGTTTTTCTAAATTCGTTTGGCTTTTCCCAGTGAGAGAAATTATGTCAAGAACTACCATACACTTCCTGAGTAGATATATATTTGGTGTATTCGGATCTCCCAAATATCTTGTGTCTGACAACGCTACTGTGTTCAGATCAAAGGCTTTTGAGACCATGACTTTCAATTGTGGTATTCGTCATGTATCCCTGTCCCCCTATCGCCCCCAAGGAAACCACGTAGAACGATTTCATAGGAATTTGAAGGCTTGCATTTCTGCGTTTCACAACGCGAATCATGCTTCTTGGGACGTGAACCTTCAATATTTCTGTCTTGGTTTCAACACGTCGTTCCATTCTTCAACCCAAACCACCCCTGCCGAATTATTTCTCGGCAGGACCCTCGTGGATCCACTACTGCTCGGGTGGAACATAGATTACCTATCTGAGCATTCGAGATATTCTTCTGTGCTCCAAAAATAGGAGATTGCCGTTAAGCATTAAAAAAGGCTCGCTGTAAGGTTGCCAATAGGTTCAGCGTAGGAAGGACTGCGGTTACTCTTCGGGTCAATGATAAGGTGTTAGTGAAACTCCACCCTGTGAGCAACGCAGCTGTGCAGATCTCAGGCAAACTTTGCAATGGTCAACTCCACGCATTATAACTCGTTTTCTCACGCCTGTCAGCGTGGAACTCGTGATGACGACCTGCAGCAGGTGTCTACTGCTCTTGTTACTCAACTGAAGCATTTTTAAGTTAAGCCAATTTATCTTTGTCTCAATTTTTCGTTCCCTCTAATGTGTTTACTTTTCTTGTGACTTGTATTCCAGTTACTTTTCCCTCTCTTTTCAAAGTTACGTGCGATGACGCCAGATAGCTTTGCTATCAGTTATATTAACCAAATTCTCTTTCAGGTTATTTTTACAAATATTATTTGATTAACTGACGTGTTGTCAATATTCCCCGTTCCTAATCAATGTTTGTCGGAATTCTTCGATGGTCACCACTGAATTTTATCTCAGTTTCTTTTCCCCATTATTAGATAATTAATATTACTCTCTATTAATCTTCTTTTCATTAATTATAGATTTCGGCCCTCTACTATCCTACTTTGGGGGACTAATGAAGACTGTTGTTTGATACATATATATATATATATATTTATTTCCTGTTGTAATTTTCTTGTAATTTTGTAAAATTTTGACGAAGAAGCTAGGTTTTTTTAAACTTATGATATTTATTCGATTTAAGTTTTATTATCCTTGTTGTAAAATTTTCCATTCTTTGGTTTTTATATTTATCATTAGCTGTTTATTCCACTTTTAATGACGTAAACTATGCTTGATTCCGCCCATCATCCCTCCCTTTTGGCTCCATCCCCTCACATTTTCGTGATGTACCCGGTACCCCCCTTTTCCTTTCTCAGTTTTTGTTTAAGTAAAATTTTTGTTCGTCTACTTAGTTGGACGCAACAAAAATTTTGCCAGAGTGTGGGGAATCTGAACAGTTTTTTCCATGCTTAGTTACCCCCTCTTCTTTTCTTCTGCGTGCCAATTATCGGCATTGTTCTCTTTTCTTCTTGCTTGTCACTGGCCAGAATAACTGAGCAGATCAGTGGACATTTCTATAATTGCTGATGAAGGTTCGTTATAGTAACTTTTTCCTATGCCAAATCGTGATTAGTGGCACCTCTTCCTCTTTTGATTCTCTGTTTTTCGGTTACCAGGAACAACCCCTTGTTTGTCCCTGGGCAGTCTTCTCTTTTTTTTTTCTCCCATGTAGGTTTGATTTTTTTTGAGCTCCCGCTCCCGTTTTCGGGATGCCTTGCTCCCTTTTACCTCTTATCCCCTTTTATGAACGTGTTTATAATGGTGCGCGTACTGACTAAATTTCGTTTATTTAATCGTAATCCTGAGATGTCTGACAGTCCCAGAGTCCATCAAGGTAAGTATCGACTTACTTCCTTGGCATGTGTGAGTGTGTGCGTGAGCCTTTTGTTTAATGCTTAGGTGTCTCACCTGTTTAGTATATCCATAGTGGGTTTGCTTCCTTGAGTGCTTCCCGTTACCTTTACCTCCCTACCTTGGTCCCATTTGTTTTGTGTGGGTATTTTGGTCTCGGTTTACTGAGTGGTGTCTTCGCCCGAAGTAAGACCTATACCGTACGCCACTTACATCTTACCTTATTTTGTCCCTTGATTATCTCATGATTACGTCTTTTCACGCAAGTCTTCGAGTCTACCTTATTCCCTTTAACGTACGTATCTTACCCCACTGCACTCAACCTGTTTCCCCTCCCTTTATCGTGACTTATTTTGATGGATTTCTCTTATTTTGTTGTGCGTTACCTTTCTCATAATTATTTATATACTCGGTTGCTTGTCGCCTTTTTATTTTGACCATTGACGTCAGTTCTACGCGTACCTTTCCTTAAGTCGCCGTCCTTTCAAAATCCCCCACCTCCTCTGTTCCTTCTGGGCTATTCGGGATATCGACGTGTCTTTGGCGGTATGCCCATTTTTCATGACTTCCTTGTCTAGCCCCTTTAATCTTTATTTTTTCCCAATTTAACTTTACTCTACATGAGTATACTTTCCCCTTAATGTATCCCTCCCCCTCCCATTACCTCCTACGCTCATGACATTAACGTCTCGATCATTTCTCTCATTATCTTGGTTAATTTCATATGTTTGACATCACTTAACCTTACTTCTAGCATGTATCGCTTCCTCGTCTTTAACAGTTGAATGATTATTTGATCAATATACTATCTACCCACCTTATCGGCGCTGTGTCAGAGTATTTTATTTAGACTGGTGTTTAGATTATTATTCTACGTTATGTCTTGTGATTGTAGGCTAGGCCCATGATTCATAATGAGTACGGCATCGAATTGAACTTGCATTCACTGCCATGTAGATGCACGCTCAGTCCACGCCTCTGATACATTTCTCTCCACCTTATTTACCATCAGTTGGTCATTCCCCTTTCAACACCTAGTCCTGTTTCATGGGCCCAGCGCAAGACTAAAGGTGCACGTTTCCACTGCCGCAACGGCAGCTGCCTGAAAGGGAAGACCGTTTAAGTATAAAATGAAAACATTAACTGCCACGTGCACAAACAATACGGTCCAAGACCGGACTGGTTTATTATTGTAACGGGGCGGGCATATATAGTCCCTCATTAACGACTTGCTTTTGAAACCACCTGGGCGACAATGTATATATTAGATGTCTGCGTAGAGCCAGAGCTTTCCTAGCTCAGAGACACAGCTATGTCAACTCTCCACTGGAGCCACTGAGGGCAAGCAAGACCTGACAAGCAAGCCGAACTCTGGACTCCACGTGGAGTGTCAGTGGAAGCATGGAATGGGTCAAGAACCATCATCGAACAGTCAATTCTTCTTCTTCTTCTTCGTCTTCTTCTTCTTCTTCTTTATATGCCGTCTCCGCGTCGAAGATTGGCGATCATCATTGCAATCCCTTGCCTCGAGGTTGCCGTTCGAAACAGAGATGCTGAGTCAAGTTCAAACCATTCCCACAAATTATTGGGCCAGGAGATCCTCCTACTCCCTGGGCTGCGCCGTCCTTCAATCTTGCCTTCCATGATTAGCTGCTGGACTCGGTACTTGTTATTCCGAATCACGTGGCCAAAATATTGTAGCTTCTGTCGCTTGATGTTGTAGAGCACCTCCATCTCCTTGCCCATCCGATCCAGCACCTCGGTGTTTCTCAACTTGTCGGTCCACGATATACGAAGCATGCGACGATACAGCCACATTTCAAATGCTTCCAACCTCTTCACCAAGGTTTTGGTTAACGTCCACCCCTCGTGTCCATACATTAGTATGGGAATTATGTAACACTTGAGGGCAAGTAGTCTAGTTCTCATACTAAGATCTTGGTGACACAGCAGATTCTTCATTTTGATAAAGACACCCCTGGCTTGCTCAATGCGAGCTATGATTTCATGACTGCAATCCCATTTGCATTCAGGTAGCACCCTAGATATTTATACGAATGAACTCGTTCGATGGCTTTATCAGTAACTGATAATGTGGTATCAATTGCTTCTTTGCTGACAACCATGAATTTTGTTTTGCGAATGCTCATCCTTAAGCCGTAATCATTGCTAACTGCGTTCACGCAATTCAGCAATGCTTGGAGATCTTCAATGCCCCCGGCGATCAGGACTGTGTCATCTGCATATCGGAAATTATTGATGACTGTGCCATAGATGACAATGCCTTGATGAAACCCATCCAAGGCTTCCGACATGATCGCCTCCGAATATAAGTTGCAGAGCATTGGAGAGAGCATACAGCCTTGTTGAACACCACGCCGAATTTTTACTTAATCGAACAACATGTTATCCACCCGAATGTTCGCTCTTTGATTCCAGTATAGATTGGCAATGATTCGTACGTCACTATTGTAAATTCCAACTCGTTGAAGGAGTTCTAGCATTTTAGTGTGCTGTATTCGATCGAATGTCTTCTCATAATCAATGAAGTACAAAAATACATCCTTGGTCATATCCTGGCAGCGCTGCACAAGGACTTGTATCGAGAACAAGGCATCCCTGGTGCCAAATCCACCCCGGAATCCGAATTGTGTGTCCGACATAAATTCTTCGCACTTTCTGAAGATTCTTCCATGAATTATTTTCAGAAACAGCTTGAGGACGTGACTCATCAAGCTAATCGTTCGATGTTCTTCACAGTGCCTTGCATTAGGCTTCTTTGGTAGTGGAATGAAAGTAGACTTGAGCCAGTCTTTATGGATCAGGCCTGTCTGGTAGATCTTATTGAAGAGGGATGTGAGAACATTTATGTTTTCATTGCCCAGAACCTTTAGTATCTCAGCATGAATGTCGTCTGGTCCAGGAGCTTTGCCAAACTTCATCTCACAAATAACCATCATCACCTCCTCTCTTAGGATACTTGGTCCAATATCCGTCTCATCAATGCCGTGATCTGCAACTCGGTCATTATCGATTAGCTTGTGCACATACCGTTCCCATAGCTTGATCTTGTCGCATGTCGTGGCAACCAAGTTATTTTCATCGTCCATTAACAACCCGATGCTTCGGCTAGGCTGTCTCCCAATCAGTTCTTTGATATTTTTGTGCAGGTGGAATGCGGCATGTTTATTCTGAAGCTCTTCGATTTCGCGGCACTTGCTCACCAACCAACAGTCAATAAATATGGTTATTATCTACCCGTGGTACGGTGTAACATTTCAGACGCCAGTCGTTAACGAGGATATTTTGAGAACTATATTGTAGGTGAGAAGGAGGGGAGTGGTGGAGAGGGGAAGGAACGGGGAACTGTTGGATGGCGTTTGAGGTCAGTGTCAACAAGCACGTCGATCATGTTAAGCTTCTGCGCACAGAAACTGACTATTTGCAATTTGTGTTAATTTAAATTTTTAAACTTGTATTTGTGGGAATACGGATCTATCGAGACTCGAAATATTGAAACTCTACTGCGTGTTCAAAGTTTTGCCTTTTGCACTTTATTAACAAGACTCGAAATATTGAAACTCTACTGTGTGTTCAAAGTTTTGCCTTTTGCACTTTATTAAACTACGGAATTTTAGCTTTCTTAGGCTACGGCCAAACTTGCGTAATTTCCCGCAGCGGTACTGCGTCTTTTTCGCGCAGCTGAACGACCTGTGAGGTGGATGGCCACACTTGCGATTTGTTACGCTGGTTTTCTGCGTGAAAAACATCTGTCGGGGATAGAAGTGACGTATAGCGACGTGGAATGACAGTATATTATATAATGCATGGTTGTATATTATGTATTGTCATTCGACATCGCTAGGCGTCACGGCTATCCCCATGGTGCACGGCGTGATTTTATTTGTGTGTTGTATATTGTGAGTAGCAAGGCATCGCCGTTGCTATGCATATGGAAGGCATTCCATTAAATAATAACTCCGTTGTTGCATTATCTGCTGCGTTGGTTGACTTTCGACAAAGAAAATATTGGATCATTTCTCCGTGTTTGAAGTCGTGGTCCTTTGTGTCGTAAAGGCCTGGGTACCTTTGTACCTCCAAAAGAATTAACTCACAGTCTAACATTCTCCAAAGTATAAGTACTTTGCGTACTGTACGCGTATTTATGAGCTTGGAAATATTCATGTCCAAAAAGTTTTCTATATCTAGCCAATGCTAAATAAAATCGACACTAGAAACAAGTCACGAAACTGGTTTATACATCTCGCACAGTTAGCCAGTTAATCGAGCCGACCAATGAGGAAATTGCTAGCATGCACGTGACAGAGATGGCACAAAGAAGGCGCGGCACAAAGAAAACATGGCACAACGAATGCACGGAGATACCAGAGGACTTCCGATGAGCCGAGTGACACATGCGAGCGGATCGCGATCGCAGGCTAGGAGGAGGGGAACTCGAGCCTGACGCGTGTCGAACGCAACCAATAAGAAGCGGCCTTACTTATATAAGAGCAGATTGAGCATAGCTAATTACCAGCATGATTTTCACACCTCATAATATCATAGAAGGGGTTAAACAATAAATAAGAAGTATTTATTAACACTGCAGCTAATTAAATGCTTAATTAAGGATTATCATCATCATAATCGCAAATAATGAACCAATCCGATCCATGTTCTGTAAGTGACGCTAACTTTATTATTGGTGAGGGAAATGAGACAGTGGAATCGGGGCTCTTAATAATCAAGACTTCGTGAGTAGTGGACGTCTTTACCAAATACTCTACAAGCGAATAAATCTAATTGAAATTATTATACCTTTGAATAAGATTATTACTGCAAGCAAATAGCAACGAGAACAACGGCACTTAGTTTTGTGCAAGAATATTAAGTCGACATACAACTATACTTGAAACATATTAAGAAATTATTCTACGTATTTCTATCATGTCGAATATTCTAAAGTTGAGGGAGGTGAATACGACTGAATCAACAGATTGTAATGATGAACGAAAATGTTAATGGGAACATAACTATGATGGCAACCAGAGTATTCAAAATGACATAATATCAATATCGTGGGGGGAGACAAACATCTCGTCTCTCCTGCATAACGTTATTCTACGTCTACAAAAGTCCTTTTACCAACTACGATGACGAATTCTAGTATATCAGAACTTTGGCGAAGAAGACAGAAGAGTTTTATGAACGAGGGTGACTCGGGTGGACCCAGTGCTATCAAGAGAGAAAGGGCTTTCCCATCTGAAAGCCACGCTGAAAGGAGTTCGCATCCCGTTCCTGGCAATTTGGAGACTTCCGAAGGATTGAGCAGAGTCCCACATGGGGGCTTCCTCTCAGAAACAATCCGTTTCTGATGACCGACGAGGGAGATCCACTTCTAGTTAACTATAAAGCATCACCAGGTAGTCTAATGACCAACGATGTATCCCATTTGTAGCATTGTAGATACTTTTGAGAATATCCGACAACTTTCTATATTAATGCCATTTTCCTACATTGTCGTAATATCTTTATAGTTTTCGATTTTATATTTTCATGGCTACGTAATGTAGATGTTTAGCCTCACCAGGTAGTCTAATGACCAACGATGTATCCCATTTTGTAGCATTGTAGATACTTTTGAGAATATCCGACAACTTTCTATATTACTGCCATTTTCCTACATTGTCGTAATATCTTTATAGTTTTCGATTTTATATTTTCATGGCTACGTCATGTAGATGTTTATTCTCGATTTTCGTCGATTTTGACCATTTAGAATTGTTTTTTGGAATTTTGAATTTTGCGACTTTCGAATTTGAATGATGGAGATTTTACCTTTCAGTTCAGAATTTTTTTTTGTCAAGTTTAAATGTGTTTCGATCACATTTTATTGGTTTTTAAATAGTATTATGTCGTTCTCTGGTAACGATGGAAGTAATGGAAATTTGTTCCAAGAATGTTATACCGAGGTATATTTTAGAGAATGCGATTCTTAAATATCTTATTTGGAGATCTATTTAAAGTCACGATCTGATAACTTATTAGACAGATCTGGTTATAAATATTTGGTGACATAATTTGCAAACATAAAAGTATGGAGTTTCATGAGAAATGTATTAAAGAAAGAATTTATATGAGAATGTAATGTGAAGTTAGTAAATACGAATTGCAACGTATTATTGAAACAATAAGATATTGAAGAAAGATTTAAGTGAAATGTCACAGCTAATTGGAAGCTTTATTGAAATGTGATTTATATGAAAGTAATATAATTGTTATTAGAAGACTAGTATTTTATTATATTACCTGTTAAATTAATTCATCGACAGAACCAGTATTTTTATTTAAGATTTAAGTGAAATGTCACAGCTAATTGGAAGCTTTATTGAAATGTGATGTATATGAAAGTAATATAATTGTTATTAGAAGACTAGTATTTTATTATATTACCTGTTAAATTAATTCATGGACAGAACCAGTATTTTTATTAGATATTTTTATGTATGATGTTGAAACTGCTATAAGAATTTGTTAACGTGAAGTTAGTTGAGAATACTATATTATTCGAATAGGAACTGCGAACTATCTCTAAGAGAGATATTTTTATTATTCCCGTATTGACGGAGGAACTTTTTGTAAGTATGACAATGAGCATTGTGAAGCCATTGGTCAATTCTTGAAGAAGAAGAAGAAGAAGAAGAAGAAGAAGAAGAATAAGCTGTATTGTTGGTGTATATTAATATTTGAAGTTATTGAAATAAACTCACAGAGTTGAAACTCCTTGAAAATAGTAGGACAGCAAATCCTAGTTGAAATTGTATCTGAAAGAAATTATAGGAACAATGGATCTTTGTTGAAACTGAGAGTAAACTGAGTTCTACTTAAATGGTTCTAATCAGAGATTGAATTAACGGTAATTATTCAACGGATTGGAAGATTATATTTTTATTAAGTATTTTTATTTTGAGGATAGGCCAGTTATAGGAGGTCAATGAATTATGTCTTTACTTAGTTGTACGGATGATAGAATCCCGAATTGTAATAATTTCTCGAATAAGACATAGTATGATGAAGATATTTTCTAAAGTCTGTAGGAATTGAAGTGAAGAAATAGGAAGACAATTTATGTCTAGTTTGTTTGTCTCGGCAGTTAGCCCATTGTAAATATTTTATCGTAACTTGAGTAGTTGATGAACTACATTACCGATATTTGTGTTGTATATAAATTATGTTTAGGATTTAGAGAAAGGTTTAGAGTTATGTTTATGCGTGTTGTAACATTTATCTTTAATTTTCATTTTATTTTGAGTAGAGATCTTTATTGCTTCTAAGAAAGGAATTGAAGTAATAGGAGACGGGAGATAATTTGTATAGAGTAATAAATAGTTTTTGTACTGACGGAGATCTACGTCAGGGATAAATTCATTTTATTTTGCGGGGATATTTTTTTAAAGCTTAATAACATTAAATTTGTTTGTTGTAAAACTCCCGTTACCTAGAGCACAGCAGTTGTTTGCCACGATTTTATTCGTAATTTTTATTTGAGCTTATGAACGCCAATGTAAATATTTTTAATGGTTTCTAGAAGAAACATATTATGTGTGTAATGTAACAGAAGTAATGACATTTGGTCATTTTTGACTCAATTTAAAATGTCAGTTGTGCATATGTTAAACGCAATTGATAGGAGGCGTGTATTTTATGTCAATAAATATGACAGGCACGTTTTTACGATTCCCTGATCTTTTTATAGAAATTTGGCATTGTGTTTGTAGTTAAATGGTAGTGGAATGTGCTATAGGGTGGGACCTTATCCGCACCCTTACGCCCGAGATTTTCATGGATTCTCGTATTCCTGAGTAGTTTGAGAACCCTTTTGTTTAGTAGTTTGTTTCTATAGCACATTAAGTTTGAAAAATCCGTGTTCCTTATTCTGAGTGTATTCACCAAGTAGCACTGTGTTGTTTTTAGCCGGGACTTCAAGATGCTACCATCCATTTTTTCCAGCGGCGAATTTCTGGTGGATCATCCCAGAAATAAGGGTACAGCGAGGTACTAAAATATATATGCCTGATAAGTTTAAACGAGTGTACCTTTTTTTATTTCTCTTTATACTCTATTTTAAACAGAAAGCAAAGCACACAATAACTGGCACAGAGTAAAAACCAAAGGACCTCAAGGCTTCCAAGGATCTCTCCATAGTACAAAACTAACAAGAGCGCAATAAAACTGCAGCGTATTCTTCCCGCAAGTATGGCCAGGCATTGTTTGAGAAAAACACACCCATTCTCCAGCGGGCGGCCTTGAAAACGCGTCTTGTCCCTTGTCCCGCTGCAGAAAATCCCACAGTGCTGCAGCGGGAAATCCCGCAAGTGTGGCCGTAGCCTTATGGTACAATGATTTTTTCATATTTCATTCCTGAGGTACCTTCCTTATATTTACCCGCACCCTCGCGTCCTACTAGCAAACATACATTTGTGGTTTTTATTACCTATAATATGGTACAATATATAACCTTTAAGAAAGAGGTTGCATTAACAGCAAAGACAAAGGGACATGGGACAACAGCAAATTGGTTGCTAGTGCTTCAAATGGAAGAAGAGGAATCCTAGGCTAAGTTACTGGCATGTTCTTAAAACTGGAAAAAGTTTGGATTCCAATTTCTCGCTGAAATGTATTTCTTAATATGAAAATTCCCTTTTCTTTCAGAAGTTTTAAACATAAAAAGCTGTAATTTTTAGAAATAATTCGTCCTTGTGTGTGTTATAATTTAACACAACGTTTTTAATTTACCAGTTGGAAATGTTTATAATGACATTATAATGTGCATGAACGACCCATCATTGGTACAAAAGTTTGGGTGGGATTCTACTCTTAGCTTACATGTAAATACGTGATATCTTTCACATGGGTTGTCACATCTTATGCCCCAACACTCAGGACCTGGTTCATGAGACTTCTTCGTCAAACATAAATGGTGGTTAAAACCATGCACGGTTAGTCATCGCATCACACAGGTAGAAATCATCCCATATGCTAATCTTTCTCTGATGAAGCTCTTGTAGAAGTTTGTTATATGCGGGAGTGGCTGGAAGCAGAAGCTTCAAACGCAACTCCTCCACAAAAAACAACAATTCTCTTCACAGCTCGTAAACAAGACGGAATGGATTGTTAATTTAGTTTAGGGGCTTCGACAACGCGGCCATGTAGGCCCGTGTACTTTGGGTGTGTGTAGAATCTGTCTGATAACCGGTGTTAATTGTGATGGCTGTATTAGTGTGTGTTATCTGTTTTTCAATTCGAGTAAGGACTGCAGACATTGAATTTTTTCAAGTAGTTCCTACTTATGCCGCCAAACGCCACCTTTAACGAATACTATTTCAGACTGGGTTACCAGATGCCACCGCAGTCGGCTCCTGGCGATCAAAGTTGGAACTAAGAGCGTTAGTCAAATTTTAACCTATAATTTGGCTTCACACTGGTGTAATTAGTGGAAGGTTATTTAACATGCCATAAATCTATGACAAGGGACCACCGGCTTTACTTCCCCTCTGAAGTAAAGCATACTGAGGGATTTTTAACGCTGTTAAAAAATCCGCCGACTTCGGCCAAGTTTGAACCCGCAACTTTGGGCATAGAATCTCAGCATGAGACGGGATGGAGTAGGCCTATATTTGGATAGACAAAGCACTCTCTTAAAAAAAAAGGAATGCTTTCACCATCTCTATACTGCGCAAATGCCTCTTTCCAAGGTGTGTCCATATATTTTCTAATCCATATGTCGCTACAGGAAAGGAAAATGAGAAAGTTCTAATCAACTTAGAAGGGGAATAGTTAGAAAATATGGAACAATTTACATATTTAGGCAGTGTTATTAACAGGAATAATGAAATTAATACAGAAATTAGCAACAAATTAAGTCAAGGTACCTCATTTTATCATTAAGTTTGACAGCTGTTATGGGATGTTTAAGTACCGTACCACAAATAACAAAATTAACATTATAAAAACAATATTTTACCCCAATTTTAACCTGTGGACTAAAAAACAATGGTTACTAACCAGAGGCAAAACAGTAAGATCGAAGCGACTGAAATGAAATTCTTGAGAACATCTCTCCAGAAGACCAGAAGAGATAAAATCCGAAACTCAAATATTAGGCAAGAACAAAATATACAGGAGCCAATAGTACAGCGAATACAGAGGTTGAGATTAAGATGGTTTGGCCATGTGCAAAGGATGGAAATGGATAGAGCTGCAAAGTGGGAGATGGTGAGAAACATTTACGGTATTACTCGTAGATCGGTTAGAACACCAAAGAAAAGATGGATGGACAAATCCGACAAGACATATGTGACATTGGACTGGATGTGACAGAAGTAACGGAGCAGGAGAAGTGGAAGAGGCTAGTTTACAACACCCAGGTGACTGGAGTTGGACACGGATGATGATGTCGCTACGGGGCTAACTTTCAGATGAAAAATCTCGATGGCAGAAAGGAGCGACAGTTTACTCAGAGAATTAATATCACTGACGGCAGTGTTTCACATGGATAGAGAAAAGGTTTCCCGATGCCTGAAAAGTGATATGGAAATGTTTATGAACGTGCTGGTAAAATTGAGCCATTTATAAAAGCTTCATGAAAAATCCAAATCACAATTTATTTTTTAAAGGACCAGTGTTGAAGTTGTTGTTTGAGTCTTCAGTCTTTTGACTGTGTTAAAGTTAGCAGAGAGAACATCCCTGAAAAAATTTAATTAGTTCCTATAAATAAGGTAATGGGGTGTAAGGGGTAGAGTCTATCCAAATGTCATCCTCACCTACACGTGGTTTTAGACTGACGAGGCTCTGACGTCCGAGTGATTTCCGGGATAAGGAGTCCACCTCTATCCGGTCAACAGCTCTCTTGGGATGAACTGGTTGAGAATGGGGCACTCTTTTTGCCCTGGGGGATGGAAACTTCCCCTAAAGGCAGATGAACCATTTGTGGTCAACGGCATAGAAAATATAGCGTCTGTTCTCCAGGTTAGGGGCGACTGCGCAAGGCGTCTGTACTCCAGAGGAGCGGCCTTCGCATCCACAGTTGTAACTCTGGACCTAGTCTCTCATCGGTGTAACCGTGACTGTCAACCATGGAAAGTCTTTCAAGGAATACTCCACCGGCTGAACCTAGAGTTCAGAGAAAGCAGCATTCGGATCCGGTGGGCTGCAACCTACGAGATACCGTGATGTCGGAGGCGCATTCCAGTACAACGAGACTCAAACTAATGCAACAGCAAGCATCTACACAAAACTTCAAAGATTTAAAGCTAAACAAGTCTCTTTTAACTCGACACACAAGGTTAACTCTTTGTGCCAAATTGGAAAATTAAAGATTGTCACTGACATCATGGACAAACATAAAATTATAATAATGGCCCTTCAAGAAATAAGGAATAGTGATCAGGACCCAATAGAATCACAAGGGTACCGATTGTATAAAGGAATCCCTGGAAAACGAGTGATGAAAAATTGTCCGCAGTTTGGTAATGGATTTCTAATAAATCTCAAAATGATCGATTCAGTCCAGGAATTCAAATCTCAATCCCCCAGACTTGCAACACTAACTTTGAAATCTGCAAATAAAATCTACACAATTGTCAATGTTCATGCTCCCACTAATCAGAAAAATAACACCCTAAAGGATAAAGAAGCAACGCAACAATTCTGGGATCTCTTGGATCAAACTTTAATCAACATACCTCCATCGCACGTTAAAATTCTCCTTGGAGATTTCAACGCACAACGAGGACAAGAAAGAAGGTACCGAGATATCATTGGAAAATGGCCAGCCCATAAGAGGACGAATGAAAACCGTGGCCTACGTTATACATGTAATTGTTACCTCCCTTATTTCTCAGGTGACTGAAGAGCAGTTCTACATCGTCACTAGAGAGATTCCGCGTAAGCACATGATGGAAGCCGATACTGATTAGAAATCGTATGCAGGACACGGTTGATGAAGTTGTTAGCACCAAAGCTTGATAAGTTTCCTTTGTAAGTCTCATCTTTTTATCGGGATAACTTTGAATCTGTGACAGGTACGGCAGAAATTCATTGGTCAGCCATGAAAATCTCTCATCATTAACTTCACTGAAAATAAACTTGTCCATGTTTCTGGAATGAAGTCCGTGTGTGGTATTGCAGATATCATGTACCGTATATACTCGAATACCACCCGCACATTTTTAAACAAAATCGGACGTGAAAAATTGGGGTGCGGGTCTTATTTGAGTCATCCTGATTTTAAAGATTGAAATTGCCCGCCATACGCGATATCGGGTGTTGCGAGTATCCGCTAGATGGTGCTAGCCTTCTTCCGGCTATCACTTTGTTTTTCCGTAAGCAGGCGGCGTCATACTGTCTAGCGCACGTTTTCCGAGTGTAAACATGAGTTCTACGAAGCGTTTGCGGTCGTTTACTGTGAGTGAGAAGCTGAAAGTTGTGAGGGAAGCTGAAATTATTGGAAATCGTGCCGCCGGTAGGAAATATGATATTGACGAGTCATGTATTCGAGATTGGAGAAAGAAGAAAAACGTGTTGCTAACAAGTAGTGGTGCTCGTAGAGCTTTCCGCGGACTGAGTGTACAGTTTCCGGAAATTGAAAAACAACTTTATAAATACGTAACAGAAAGGCGGGAATTGGGAAATGGGGTGTCGACCGAAATGTGTCAATTAAAGGCATTACAGATCGCGAAGGAACTTTCTACGGTAGGGTTTAATGCAAGCCGAGGATGGATTCAAAATTTTTATAAAAGAAATGGGTTGAGCATACGAAGGCGTACCTCAATTTCGCAGCGTCTTCCTGGTGCCTATGAAGAAAAGTTACTTTCCTTTCAGCGTCACATAATTAAGTTGCGGAAGGAAAATTCATATTTGCTTTCCCAAATTGGTAATGCAGATCAGACGCCAGTCTACTTTGAAATGCCACTGGACAGTACTGTGAATGTTAAGGGATCTAAAAGTGTGACTATCAGAACAGGTGGTAATGAGAAACAACGGTGCACGGTAATGTTGTGTATACTCGCTGACGGAACCAAACTTCCGCCGTACGTTGTTTTCAAGCGAAAGACTCTTCCAAAAAATATACCCGCTGGTGTTATCGTTAGAACTCAGGACTCTGGTTGGATGGACAGTTCACTGGTGGAAGACTGGTTAAAGTGTGTTTGGCAACGTCGCCCTGGTGCTTTATTACGACGAAAGAGCTTGCTTGTTCTGGACAGTTACCGCGGCCATACAACAGACGCTGTGAATAAATTCGTCAAGGATGGGAAAACCGACCTAGCAATCATCCCGGGTGGGATGACGTCTATGCTACAGCCACTGGATGTCAGCGTGAACCGACCGTTCAAAGCAGCCTTGAAACAGCTGTATACGGAGTGGATGGCGGCCGATAAGCACACACTGACCCCAACTGGTCGTATTCAGCGCCCGGAAGTTCAGCTGCTCTGTTCGTGGATTTCGACGGCATGGAATCGTATCTCGGGAGATCTCATACGGAAGAGCTTCAAGAAATGTAGTATTTCCAATGCTATGGATGGCAGTGATGACGACATTTTGTGGGAAAGTGATGGTGAAAAAAGTTCCGAAGTTGGTACTTCTGATGACGATGAATGAAGTGTTTGTGTCTTTTATTTGTATTTTTAATTGTTTCTGTGTTATTTTAGGACGACTTCAGAACTGTTGGAAACTATTTTGTAGAAATGCTATTTTGTTTATTTAGTAAAGATTGTAAATAGTTTTATAGTTTTGAGTATTTTTTTTTTATTTTGTTCTTCAAAATCAGGGTGCGGGTCTTATTCAAGGGCGGGTCGTATTCGAGTAAATACGGTATATCAAACCATTTCCTAAAAATTCCAAGAATTTTGTTGTTTCGTGTAGGCTGTCCTTATCTTCAACTTTCTCTGGGCACACGACTTCCATGCTCTTAAGCCCAGCTATTATCTCTGGAGTAAACACCAATTTGGCTCTTGCCACATTCATTTTTTCTAAATTGCTTGGATATACAACTTTCCTGCTTAATTTTCTAACTGGCTTTACTACTAGCTTTTTCTGTAAGTGGTACAGATCCTTGAGATGATCACTAGTTATTAAATTGTCATCTACATAGAAGTTCCTACTCAGATATTGTGATCGTACATTCTTAATGATGTGACTTGGATCGAAACTAAGAAAAAGTGGCCTCTGCTCGTCTTTCGGATGACGAATTTCATGAGTGACACATCCGCCACACAGCGCCTCAAACATTGACACATTCACCTGACAGTTGTCCGTCACTATTCTGATGACCTTGAAACCGCAGTCAGTGCGTCCAGTGTTATCCTAGATAACTGTTGTCCTGTGAGTCCACATGTAAAGTAGAACGAAACAGGTATCCTGTAGAAGGATGACAGGCCCTTGAACAGTATGCATAATAATTTATTAGCCAATTTAAGTTCGATTCCAATTGCATCTTTCTCAATATCACTAATGCCGAGAAACATGTCTAAATTCTTGTCACACAATAGTCTAGACTTTATGGCCATTTCATCAATGAATAATGAACCAACCTTCTCATTATCGTGAGTCAGTGACTTTTCTTCAGCT
Organism: Meconema thalassinum; assembly: GCA_946902985.2. Taxonomy (NCBI): domain Eukaryota; kingdom Metazoa; phylum Arthropoda; class Insecta; order Orthoptera; family Tettigoniidae; genus Meconema; species Meconema thalassinum. Next base: position 126,582,000 of record OX336397.1, read on the forward strand.
GTCAACCTAGCTTTTGCAAGTGACGTGACACCTGTCTCTCCGTTCGTATACCCAATGTACGTTTTCAGTGTTCGTGGATGAGGAAGTTGTAAAATATTTATATCTCTAAGTAAGCGGTAAGCCGACGGTGATTTATTAGAGAGCAATACACATATTTTTATTGTTGTTTCATTGTATTTACACTTTCGTTTCGTGAAAGCTCGAATTTGTTCAAGTAAGAAATTAGCCTTCAAGTCCGCACGATCCGCTTTACTCTTGAGCTTCGATATTTGAACATCGAGTTTGTCCTGACGTTGCACTGAATGTAAGTTTTGTTTCAATGAAATTATCTTCTGATTCAATTACTTAATTGTAGTTCTGTATACTGTATTTTTTCTTAGTGCCCTCCTTAATTTTAATTTTGTTGACTTGCAATGAGTTTGCTTGATTGTAGAACATTGCGTTCCTACACTAACACGTGGTTGATCATGGTTTTCTTCAATTCGTTCATCCAAATAGTCTTCCGTAAAATTTAAATTACCTGAACATTTCTTTTTATTGTTGATATGTATGTCTCTATCGACACGTGCTCTTTTGCACGTATTTCTATTTATTTGTGCTTGTTTATGTTCGGGGTAGTCCTCAAAAACCGTCGGAAATGCGTTCGGTAAGAGCGTTCTATTTGTAGTACTTATACTAAAATCAGAGTCCTTGAAATGCTTGCTACAAATTCTAGATGACTGTTTTGGTGTCCACAAAGACCCTGGCTTTACCCCCTCACGTGAAACAGCTAGAACCCATTGTTTCAGTACGTCATTGTTCAATGGAAATTTATGAAACGAAAGTCCATTGCCTTTAACTTGACGAGATTTACAATACGGCACGCTACAGTACACCATTTTTGACGAACACAATAATAACACTAATATTTACACATAAGTTACTCTATTAAAATCATTCAGTGATTTATATCTAAAGTATTTATCACACATACATGTCACATTTACGCTAGTACACTGGATTAAAACTTGCTTTTCACTACGTCTTGCTCATAAAGACCACTTAGCACCCATCTCAATATCAGTCAAGCAGCAGTCTACTGCTCTTAACGAAAGCACAACTATAATACGACACGCTTCGCCAGTCAATTTTAAACTCACCTTAGCTTTCTCACTCATTAGGATACCTTATTTACCGCCAAATACAGACACACTAATCACATTGTACGTAATGCAAACGGTACGAATAAGGGCGCCAGACAGCGAACCTAGTGGCAAAATGCGGAACAAGTTCGAACCATCGCTCGCAATGTTGTCTGGCGCCTCATTTCCAGGCCTTGTATATAACGTAGGCCACGATGAAAACGGTCAAAGATTGGTTGAATTATGCAGAAATCACAATCTTATCTCAAAATCAACGTACTTTAAAAAGGAAACCTCACAAATTAAAAACTTGGAAACATCCTGATTTCCGAAAAGGTGAATGGCAACTGGACCTCGTTTGCATGGATAAATTTCACCATCGTGAAGTCTACAATGTCAAAGTCCTAAGGGGGGAAGACTCAGGGTCAGATCACTATGTTGTTAAGATCAAAATAAAATTAACTCTTAGGGTTAAGAAAAGATCTCCAAATAAGAATAGAAGAAAATTCGACCCAACCACCTTAACAAATAATAGGGAGCACTATAGGAAAACAGGAGAAGGATCTGTCAGCACTAATACATTAGAAGAACTGACCACCAAACTAAAATCTATGGCAGAAGAGTTAGCTCCAACAAATCCTAGGAAAAAACATGAATGGTGGAATGAAGAATGCGAACAGGCGATTGAGAGAAGACACCAAGCTTGGATAAATCATCAAGCCCAAAAATCCGAAAAATCAAATTTAGAACTGATAAAACAAAGAAAGTCAACCCATAAAATCATGAGACAAACCAAACGAAAACATCTTAAAAATACCTTACAAAAGATAGAAGAGAGTTTCAACAAAAAACAATCACGAGATTATTATAAAACCTTTGGTAAATACCTTAAAAAATATGAACCCCCTACATTGATGCTGAGGGATAAATCTGGAAGGTTGGCTCATAGTAATCAAGAAAATGCAGAGATCTTCGCAAAGACATTCAACAAACTTTTAAATTGCGATGACCCACTGGAGACGTTGGAAGTAAATACCGACACATCCATTTTAACCACCCCAGATCTAATTGATCCGCCTAATATCAATGAGGTAGAACTAGCAATTAAAGAACAAAAGAATTATAAGGCATGTGGTGAAGACTTAGTCTTTGCAGAAATCTGGAAAAACGCAGGGAAACCAGCAATCATAAATCTACATCAGCATCTAGTCAAAATGTGGATCACAGAGAAAATCCCAGAATATTGGACCTCGGGTGTAATTCATCCATTATACAAAAAAGGAGATAAAACTAATCCAGACAATTACAGAGGAATAACCCTTCTGGACTTCACTTACAAAATTTTCTCCCGCATAATTTACAACAGGATAAAAACATTCTGGAACCACAACTTGGAGAATACCAAGCAGGATTTTGCCCATACAGAAGTTGCCCAGACCAAATTCTCAGCCTGAAACTAATAATGGAATATTACAAATACAGAAATAAACAACTGTTTATTTCATTCATAGATTTCAAATAGGCTTATACACAGAGCTACTCTTTTAGAAATTCTCAGATCATATGGCCTTCATCCTAAATTAACAAAAATGATTGAACTACTGATATCGCGTCAGGAGATGGCAGTTGGGTTTGAACTGCCGAGGTCTTCCCGCTCACTGCGTATCGCGCATTCCAAAAACATTCAGTTTGTCACTACTTGCTTCACTCACTCAGTACATTCCTTCTTTCACTGGCTGCGTGTCGTCTGCTGCAATAATAACCATTGGCATGCGGGTAGCCGATGTATTTAAGTTTGGAATAGGTGGACCGCGCATGCGTACTGCAAGACCCCCCGCACCCCGTCGCAGCGTGTTCAACTGCCATCTCCTGCCGCGATGACAGTAACTTTAACCAACACAATTTCAAAGGTCAAGTTCAGGGGAGAAATGTCAAGTGCTTTTCCAATAAAAACAGGCCTTAGACAAGGTGACGGATTATCCCCACTACTTTTCAATGTGGTTCACGATTACATCGTGAAAATTTGGCAAAAAGAAAACCCACCTAAAATCAAAATTGGAGCAAAACCCTCAATAATAACAGACTGCCTAGGGTTTGCAGATGATTTAGCTCTCTTAGCCCTTGACATGGAAGAAGTTAGTGCTCAGATCACCAGTCTCCAGAAAATTGCATTAAAAATAGGATTGCAAATATCTTCAGAGAAAACTGAGATTATGCCAATGAAACCTCTTGACATAAAGGAAGTCTTCATAAATGATAAAAAAATTAACATAGTTCTACAATTTAAATACCTTGGAGAAATCTTTATGCATAACTTAAGCGAAAAAGCAACATGGATAAATAGAACCAACAAAATGAAAATAGCACAATTTCTAACCTGGTCAACTTATAACAAAAAATGCTTGTCAATAGGCACTAAGATCCAACACTACAAAACTGTAACTTTGCCCGAAGCCACTTATGCTTGCGAAACCTTGTTCCAAATAAAAAATGAAAGAAGAACTGATCAGCTCCTCAAAACTGAAAGAAGAATATCAGAACCTGCATAAATAAAAAGTAGCAGGTTGAAGGAGTCTGGAGAATCCTCTCCAATTAAACAGTCTATCGAGAGATTGACCCAGTTACCAGCACGATGAAGAAGAAAAGAATCTCTTATTTCTTTCGTATCCTACGATTACCAGAAAACAGGATTTTACGACAACTAGTGATGAAAAATCTGGGAAAGAAGAAATTCAAGAGGATCTCAAAACAGTTGGACTCGAAATTGCAGATGCCGAGAACAAGAATAAAATTACCACCCTTCTTAAGAATCACAAATTTCAGCAGAAATGATGCACAGACAGCCTGTAGAGATTTCAGACGAATTAAGAACACTGCGATCGGAACGAATAAAGAAGTACTGGGCAGATAAGAAGAATCAACCAATATAACCTGCAAAGAAGAAGTGTACATGGAAGACTCAGGTGGTCCAATGCGGCCAAAGAAGTTAATAATAATAAATAAGGTAATTTCTCAGAAAAAGGTAAATATTAATTTGAAAATTAGCATGGTCAATTATAATACAAGCCTCGGATCGAAGAAAAACGGAATTGACATGACTCTGACTACAGTTGCAGCGTATGATGGTAATGCTGATGTTTGTGCAAGTGTTAGATCAGAGAACAAAACCCGATTTGGAACAATAAATATTTTAACACTGAATGACAAGGAAAATGAATTGATTGACCTAATGGAGACACGAAAACTCGACATCCTGGGATTAAGTGAAGTGAAACGGAAGGGAAAAGGAATGAAGAAACTAAGTAAGGGGTGCACCTTGTACTGGATGGGTAACCGTAAAGAGAAAAGAAATGGAGTGGGCTTTATAGTGAATCAAAATGTTGGACCAATAGCTGAAGTTGAGTATGTAAATGAAAAAATTATAATAATGCAAATACACGTAAATAAGGAACTACTGAAGATAATACAGGTGTATGCTTGGAAGTAAAAGAAGATTTCCTCAGTGAACTGGAATCACATATTGTTGGAGATGGGATCATGATAATGGGAGATCTAAATGCTCATGTAGGAACTGATAGAATGGGATATGAGAATGTTTTGGGTCCACATGGGTATGGCGATCGAAATGAAGATGGAGAGAAACTGTTGGATTTTTGTGTCAGAAATAACCTGATAATAAAGAACACGTGGTTCAAGAAGAGGAATAGCCATAAGATCAGCCGGTATAGTTGGGATGGACAGTATGGTACTCTCATCGATTTTGTGATAACAGACCGAGAATGGGGAAGATACGTCATGGATGCGAAGATAATCCCCAGTGAAAGTATGGGAGGTGATCACAGGTTATTAATAGTGGATTTAAAACGAGTAAAAATCCCTAAAATTGTACTTAAGAAAAAAACCAAAGATCAGGATTTGGGAATTGGAGGAGGAGGACAAAAGGATAGCATTCCAAGATAGGATAAAAATGAAGCTGCCTAACACAGAAACACAAAGTGGAGAAGAAGAGTGGAACAATTTCAGACAGACATTTGTTGAAGCAGCAGTTGAGGTATGTGGGAAAACAAAAGCAAAGGTTAAGGAAAAGGAGACCTGGTGGTGGACAGACAAAATAAAGCAAGAAATAAAAGAAAGGAACAAGGTGAAGAAAGAAATGGATAAGGAAAAGCAAAAAACGTATCAGAAAGATGAGGATAGGATAGAAAGGTTACATGTGGAATACAAAAGATTAAAACTACAAGTAAAAAGGAGTATCAGGAAAGAAAAAGAGAAATGCTGGGGAGAGTTCACCAACAAAATTGAGCAAGATAGTAGAGGAAATCAGAAACTACTGTGTAGAGTAATAAAATCGAAAAGAGCAGACCAAGAAAAAATCAAGGCATTAGAGAGAGAAGATGGTTCCATAGTACATGATGAAAAAGGTCTTCAGAAGGTGATGTCTAAGTATTTTGAAAAGCTTTATAATGGGGATGACTTCCCAGAGGAAGAACGAGATAAGAAAATGGAAATAGATGGAGAAAAAGAAGAGAACCCAATAACATGGTTGGAACTTGAAGGACAGTGAAAGCAATGAGCAAAGGTAAAGCAAGTGGAAAAGACGAATTCAATGCTGATATGATTAAGGCAGCAGGAAGCATTGGACTACAGTGGCTATACCGAACCCTCAATGCCATATGGAAGGATGAAAGGATACCTGAAGATTGGCAACAAGGAAGCATTGTACCACTGTTCAAGAAAGGAAATAGGAAGAAATGTGAAAATTATAGAGGTATAACATTGTTTTCACATGGGCTAAAAATAATGGAGAAAGTCATAGGCAAGAGACTGAGGGATATAATAGAACCTCAGTTAGAGGAAGAACAGTATGGCTTTAGACCGAATAGATCAACAATAGACTTGATATTTGCAGTGCGAATGATAATGGAAAAGCATCTAGAAATGAACAAGGAAATCATCTTTATATTTTTGGATGTGGAAAAAGCCTATGATACAGTTAAAAGAAAATATGTATGGGAATGCCTACTGAAAAGGAATGTACCAAAATCACTAATTAACAAGATAAAAATGTTGTATTATGAGAGTAAGAGCAGTGTACAAGTGGGTAGTGGTGATTCTGAAACATTCTATACAAAAAAAGGCCTCAAGCAAGGAAGTGCACTGTCACCATTATTATTTGTTATATTGATGGATGAAATCATAAAACGTGTAAAACAGAGTATCAGTAGTGATGAAGAGAAGACCTTGGTATTTGCAGATGATGTGGTGATTTGGGGAGAGGGAGAAAAGGAAGTACAAAGGAGATTGGACATTTGGAATGAAAAGCTGAAGGAGTTTGGAATGGTAATTAGTAAAAAGAAAACTGTAGTCCTGCACTGTGGAAAAGAGGAAAAGAGAAGCCAAGTGAACATAGATGGAGAATGGTTGGAGAATGTGGAACAGTTCCCATATCTGGGTAGCATTGTTAACGGAGGTAATGAAATCAATCCTGAAATTAACAACAGACTAAGTAAAAGCACAACATTCTATCATCAAGTCAGAGAGCTTTTATGGGATGACAAAGTGCCCAGGAGAACGAAATTAACACTAAATAAACAGTACTTCATACCAATTGTAACATACGGACTGGAAACACTGGTAACTAACAAGAGACAAGATAGTAAGATCCAAGCAGCAGAAGTGAAATTTTTAAGAACATCTGTAAAAAAGACAAGAAGAGATAGAATTCAAAATGTTAAAATCAGAGAGGAGCTAAATGTGGAACCGTTAGTACAGAAGATACGGAAAGAGAGACTGAGATGGTTCGGACATGTTAAGAGAATGGGAAAGGAACGAGCGGCAAGAAGGGAGTTGGAAAGAGAAGTTAAGGGTAAGCGATCAGTTGGAAGACCAAGAAGAAGATGGATGGATCAGATTCGGAAGGACATCGGAGAAGCTGGATTGGATGTGGAGGAAGTAATGGAGCAGGAAAAGTGGAAGGACAGAAACGAGTGGAAGAGGCTTGTTAACCACACCCGGGCGACTGGAGTGGGACATTGATGATGATGATGAATATAGGAGTCCCATAAGACATGCAAACAACATGGTGTTTATCTGTTCTAGCTCCATGGAAACTACAGCGAGGATGAACCCTCCCTATCGAACGGAGACTCGTGGTGGCCGGGGCACTATGGCTAGCCGTGTGTCGAGCAAGACACTGGCGCTAGTAGCAGCGTAGCGCCCAACTAGTTGAACAAATTTTCACTTTTCAACGTATTTAATAATCATAATTACTTATATAAATTTCAGAGAAGTTGCTGGAAATGCTGTCCTTCAATTTCTAAACAAACGTTGCACCGGCATAGGACGTTTCGGAATACTCGCTGTAATTCATCCTCACTGATCATCATCATCATCTTGTACAGTTTCCAGCCCCAGGCTGGGTCTGTTTGGAACATAAGCCTTGCCACTTAGTCCTTTCTTACCACCACCTCTCCGCTGTCACTCTGGTCCAGTCCTCGCCTCTCTTCTAGACACATTCCTCCACTCCTTTCAGCCATCTATCTCTTGGTCTTCCCCTTGGTCGTTTCTTCTGCATCTGCATCTCATGTATCCTCTTGGGAATCTTCTTCTCATCCATTCTCCTTAAGTGTCCACACCACCTCAGTCTTGATGTCTCAATCCTACCTTGCAAGGGCTCCTCTTTCACTATTTCCCTGACCTTTTCATTCCTCACCCTGTCTCTTCTTGTTACTCCGATCCTACTTCGCAGGAACTTCATTTTACCTGCCTGTATTCTGCTTATTTCTCTTTTCTTCATTGTCCACGTTTCTGAAGCATAGGTCAGTATCGGGATATAGTAGCTTCTGTATAACACTTCCTTGCTTTTTTGTGGGACATCTTTATTCCACACTAAGCTCCTAATGCTTCTCAGAAATGATTCTGCCTGTCTGCCACGTTCCGTAATCTCTTTGTCAATTCTCCCATTTTCCTCCACTATACTTCCCAAGTACTTGAGACTTTCCACCTTCTTCAGCTGTCCACCTCCAAGTGTTATCCCACTCATTGGTCTGTCCTTTTTCCGGGTCGTTAACAGGATCTCACATTTACTGATGTTGAACTTACATCCGTACTCTCCCACTGTTTCTTCCCAAGCCTTCAGTTGCTCCTGAATTTCCTCCTCCTTGTTTCCCCAGACCATGAGATCATCTGCAAACGCCATTGCTTTCATCTTATCTTCTCCTATCTTTCCTGCTATCCGTGTCATTACCTCGTCCATAACCACAATAAAGAGAAGGGGTGACAGCGCACTATCCTGCTTGAGGCCACTCATTTGTCTGAACCAGTCTGTTCTTTCCTCACCAACTTTCACACAACTCACACTTCCACAATACATCTCCTTCACCCTGCCTACAGTCCCTTTTTCCACTCCCATGTTTTCCATTGCTTCCCAAACCTTCTCCCTACACACACTATCATAGGCCTTTTCGATGTCCAGGAAGGCCATCAACAGATCCTCTCCAAATTCGTAGTGGTGTTCCTGGAGCTGTCTCACTGAAAATATGAGATCCACTGTTGATCTCCCAGGTCTGAATCCATACTGCTCCTCTCTCAATTTTCTCTCCACTTTGGCTCGTATTCTACTTTCTAATATCTTTTCATATATCTTGGCACAGTGTGGTAGGAGTGTGACTCCCCTGTAATTTCTGCACTCCTTTCTGCTTCCTTTCTTAAATATTGGGACAATTAATCCTTTCTTCCAATCTTCTGGGGTCTTTTTCTCCTCCCATATCACCCTCATCACACGGTACAGCCACTGTTTCTCAACCTCACTGATATTTATCACAATTATTTATTTCTCGCGAGCCTGGAGAGTATGAGGATTGCTTATGTACACCCTTTGCTTGAGATTCCCCCACAAATAAAAATCGCACAGCGCTGAAAATTACGAACAAATTTACTGCAAACTTCTTCTAGAGAAGATAAGTTTCCATGAGGAAAATTCAATGTTTTTTTCTATACCCAACCACATTCACGGGATACGAGGAAGGCTACAATAGGCCTACTTCACAGCAAGTCTTCATTATCACAACTGAGGTATCTTACCAGCTACGTAATAGCCTAAATACTATGACAACATACGGGGTTTATCGGCGCACTGTTGTAATCGGCACATGCTATAAATGTGACGTTGAGTCATTGAGATCTGTCCACGGCACGATCTTCGGAAATCTCCGTTCTATAGGGAGGGCCCTCACTGCAGACTACTGTGTTTCCCCTATTAGGCAGCTTACCTGTCTGCACTACGAGCTCCTAGCTTTAAATAAATGTTAATGGTTCATTGACATTCTCAACTATTATAGGCAAATCTCTATATTGATCGCCAGGCTCTATAGAGAGGTCCGTCTATTGAACTCTTGCTTAGGCCTTGGCTAATTGTGAATATGGTAAACTAGTAATTCCTTATAAGAAACACGACAGCAAGAAGTTATGTTTATTTGGACTATTGAGTATAGTTGAGAAGAAGGAATAGGGGAAATAGCATAAAAGGAAAATGTCATTTGCGTTTATCGCAACCTACCAACATCTAGACTGGGCGGTGTAATGGAGTCCATGTCCTGATTATGAGACTGATCATTGGATTATTTAGAGATGACCACGGGACAATCTTATTTAGACATGGATTTGTTTCTTGGGTGAAGGGCAGATGTCCTCGCTATTCCGCCCGTAAAATCAATTTAAAAACTTCATTATTAGAATTCTAATAACTTTGATCTTAAGATGATTCTTATATCTTTCCTTTCATAGACACTATTGTTTGAATGTAACCTTGGATACGATATTTCACTCTTACATAATCTGAAAACTTTTCAAGAGATACATGCTCTTATAAAAGCTATACAAATTCAAAGAACTCAGATTATCATTTATAAAAGATTTTACTAAAGCCTACACCAAAAGTGGTTGTCTGAGCACAACTTCAGATCTTTGAACACATTAGCAGACAACCAATATGTTATGTTGTAGTTATAGCTTTTAATGGTCACAACAGAGTATTGCTCGGCAAGTTCAACTGAAGTCCTTAGTGAGGGCATTGCCAGCGTGGCGAGGGAGGGAGGAGGGGGAGCACGTGGTCGGTGGGCGGAGAGAGAGAGAGCGATAAGAAAGTGGAGATGCCAAATCAACAATTAACTACATCGACTGCCTGCGATAAAGCCACAATGCTCGCCTTATGAAGTTCACCATGCTGTAGCTAGCGACGGAATGACAACGATGAATGAACTCTCTCTCTATTGGTTTCTGATGACGTAACTGTGTAAGTCACGCCTTTCTCGGCAGCAAATAGTAGTAGATCCTGTAGCATGATGACTACAGAGGCAAGGGGAAGCCTCGTAGTTTGCATATTTTCTAGGGCTTGAGATGAACTTGTCGCGCTGTACTTGTAGTTCAATTCCGCACATTAGTTTAGGGTGGGAGTTGGAATACACCCTCGGTATTCCCTGCCTGTTGAAGAGGTCATCAGAGCATACATTTCATCCTTAGCATGGAAGTATGGGATATAGATAACATTCATCAGAATCACATTCTAATTTGAAATGAACAAAATTAATGAAATACGGTATAATCCCTCAACTAGCGACACACACAAATGCAATTATACCTCATTATTGGGAACACAACTATGACCACATTATAAGATGCTTCTCTAATTCTTGTCAAATAAATCACTAGTCATTTGTTTCTATGCAGGGCCAACACAATCGACACTGAAGTCAATTGATAGTAATGGCATTTATGAGCCTCCTCGTGTTTACTATTGTTATCGCGCCAGGAGATGGCAGCAGCACGCAGTGATGGGGTGCGGGGTTTCTTGCATTACGCATGCACGGTCCGCCTATTCCAAACCTAAATATATCGGCCTCCCGAATGCCAATGGTTCCTATAGCAGAAGACGACATGCAGGCAGTGAAAGAAGAAAATTGCTGAGTGAAGTAAGTAGTGACCAACTTAATGTTTTTGGAATGCGCGATACGCAGTTGCATCTCAAACCCAACTGCCATCTCGTGGCACGATATCAATACTATCCTTTCAATTGTTTTGCTGATGGCAATTGGCTGTCGGGGGGTGAAACTACTATATATCCTGACACCTTCGCTGCACGAGTTCACGGAGCGCTTGTTTTCCGACTCGACTGCTATTGGTTGAAATTCATGCAGGGTGGATAACCCGGTCACATTTAAACATGTCGCTGGCAACTATCTTACTCATGATTGTGTGTGTTTGTGTTTATTATCAGCCTTTGAAGCTTCCATCAAGATCATCCTTTGCAGGATATTGCTGTAATACGGTAGGTATTTATATCAGTAGTTCTTTTGCAGTGTTGCTGCCAGGATATGATTTATATATCTCCATATTATGGTTGTGTTACTGTTTACGAATTGTGGGCTTTATTGTTTGATAATATGGTGCAGTATTCTCAATTCAAGATGATTTTAGCTAGATTACATATTAGAATGATCTTGTGAAATATTTTTGAGTGTCCGACTATATGAATGGCTTTACATAACCCTATCGTACTTTATTGAAACGGACCTAAATGAAAAATGGTTGTGAACTGTTTACCTCATTGGTTCTTTTCTTTTCTCAGGACTTGAGGCACTTCAAAGAAGGCAGCAGATTAAAAACTACAGTTGTCCAGTAGTGGGATCAGATAGCCTAATTCTATTGTCCGAACAGTGTTGTATACTAATTCTATTTTGGCAAAGGTACTGTCCCCGTCCGTCGACAGTGGATCGGATGGCCCGGCAGAAGACACCGCGATACACGCCAATAAACCGGGATCATAGCATACATAAAAACCTGATTGGGATCTAGGTGCAATTTGGTCACCAAAAAAAAAAAAAAAATGCCGTGGGAATGAGACCTCCAGTGATCTCGGTGTGGTTAAAAGGAGAGGCGTACCTGGGAAAATCAATTTCCCCCTAGATCCAAATCAATCCTTACACTGAAAAGAAAATACAGATTAGTAAAAATCAGAAGTGCAAATAGTTCATAAAATCAAAAAGGTTCCATTTATTTTCAGCCCACAAACCAACAAGTAACAAGCAAAATAAAATATCCTGTCCTATCCTGCCTCAGTGATTCAATCTAATTTATTACTTGCTGTGGTCTGAAAAAAATTAAAACTCATGTCGAGAGTAAAAGAAAATTTAATTGAATTGGGCCAATGAATCTCCTCGGTCCTAACCTTAGATATAATGAAATTAGGAGATTTGATAAAGTGACTTCTGACTGAAAATACAAATTTAAATCGAGTCCAACTTGACTGTGAGGAACTATCGTACAGCCAGAATGTCCATCATATGGTGCTTCAATTAATGAAATGTGAAATTACGTGCCCAGATTACATCATATTTAGGCTGGACAAATTAATGTAAGAAAATTAACTCGCCTGGAAATAAGTAATGTAGATCTCCATTCTAACTAAAAGAATGACCTTAAATTGCACAAACCTAAGTGCCAATCACAATCAAAAATAATTAAATTTTGATATTTAGACAAAAGCGTCAGTCTAAACTCAACTTCATAATATTAATAAATTTACATTTAGTTAATTCATCTATCTTTTTAACTATGTTTTTCTGATATCTACAACATTCTCATTTAATCTTATTTGTGGTAAATTCATTTCATCTGTGCAGAATATTTCTCAGATAATTTGTGAGTTAATTGCAATCACCAATGATCATCCATAATCTGTGGAATGATCAATCATTAATGCTTAATTCGCATGTGTTCCAACAATGAACTATTCGTCTGCAAAAAAAGAAACAGTTTACAAGTTTCCATGCTTTAAATTATTTATGGATAAATTGTTAATGACATAATTGTCCAATACTAATCATCTACATATCCATCAATTCATATTTTAACTATTTACAAACTCTTTCCTTTTTACAAATTCATTCTTTATCTTTTTTTTTGAGTCGTTTCGGCCATCAATGGACCATGATGTTCTTCACTCAAATGATCACTGTAATGCTTGTTTTCTTGTCTGCCAGTAGATCTTCATTCTTGACGAATGTTCAGCTCTCCTTTCTTCCGTCCACTTGCAGTGAGGGCGAGGCATCACAGATGTTAAAGGGTGTAGATTACTGGTTGATTTAACCGCCTTTCTGAACAGGTTCCTATCCCAAACCAGAGCTTGATTGATTTGAGCTTCTGTTAGGTCCTTTTTAACTTGCATCGACCATTTTCTTTAGGATATTTTTTCAGAGATTCCATCCGTTCCAAATGTCCAGAGAAAGACATTCTCCTTTTTCTCATCACACTCACCAAATCTTCTATATGTTCAAATAATTCATTGTTACGTCTTCTTCTGTAAGTAACATTATCATTAACATGTCCTAATATTTTCCTTAGAATTTTCCGATCCTTAAGTTCTAATTTTCTCAATGGGCCTTTGTTTGTCATCTGTAAGCATTCTGCGGCATACAGTGCTGACGGCCTAATTACGGTGTTATAATGACAAAGTTTGACATTCTGGGACAAGCTTTTACTTTTGTAAATGTTTTTGCAGATTTGAAAGGCGCCTTCCAATTTGTTACATCTGCTCTGAATTATTAGGGGTAATCCATTCCCCTAGGTATTTAAATTTTTGGACTTATTTGATTTTTTGCAGACCAATCGTGATGAATTTTGAGGCATCTTTGACATTTGTGATAAAATTAGTTTTATGGAAGGCCACTTTAAGTCCAGTTTTAGCAGCTATGATTTGTAGTTTATTTAGTTGGTCAGTGGTCTCTTCCATTGAATTAGTGAACAAAGCAATGTCATCTGCAAAAGCGAGACAGTTTATATTCAGGTCTTCTTTTTTATAACCAATTCGAATACCATAATTATTTGGTAAGATTGTTAACCATTCTCTTATAATTTTTTCCAAGACAGAGTTGAACAGCATCGGTGATCCCAGATCACCTTGTCTACAGTCAGTCTTGATTGCAAAGGCTTCGGACAATTCACCACGAAATCTGACCTTAGAAATGGTGTTTTCTAAGCTTGCTTTGAACAAATTAATTGATTTATTGTCTAGGCCAAACTCATGTAAGGTGTTAATTATTGTGTCTCTATGGATGCAATCATAAGCCTTTTGAAAGTCCACAATAATCACAACATAAGGTTTTGATCGTACCGTACAGTAGGAAATTATGGTCTTAATGTTATGAATTTGTTCAGGACAGGATCTTGATTTCCTGAAACCAGCTTGATATTCCCTTAACTGACGGTCTAATATCGGTTCTGCTCTGTTCAGAAGAGCCCTTGCAAATATTTTGTACGTTACCGATACCAGTGAAATACCACTATAATTATTTGGGTCGTATTTATCCCCTTTCTTATGAATAGGATGAATGATGGCGGAAGTCCAATCCTCCGGCAACTTTTCACTATGCCACATTTCTTCAATGGTTTTCTGGAGACAAATGATGGAGTCATTATCTGCTTATTTCCATAATTCAGCCACAATACTATCCTCCCCAGAGGCCTTATTATTTTTAGCGCCTTGATGATTTATGTTATTTCTTCGAAGGAGGGTGGTGAACTGTCGTGGTAAGCAACGCTAGGATAGAAAGCAAGTTGTTCAGTAGGTATGTCCGTGTTCAAAAGGGATTCAAAATATTCTCCAAAAGCTTTAGCACAGTCTTTATTATTGAGATTAAGTTTACCATCAGATCCTCGGATGTGAAGAGTAGGGGCGACGTATTTGGACAGTTGGTGCTTAAAAGTTTGATAGAAATCCCTTGTTTTATGCCTTTGAAAATCGTCTTCAATTTGAATAATTTGTGATTGGTGGAAATTTCTTTTTACCAATTTTACAAGTTTCTTTCCTGATGCCGAGAAAGTTCTCAAGGTTCACATCATCTTTCTTGCTATTCCACTTGATCCAAGCTTTTCTTCTTTCCTCTATTGCGTGATCACATTGACCGTTCCACCAAGGATGCTTGCACGTTCTATCAAGAGGAATGGATTCCGAAGCCGCAGTAACAATGGCGTTCCTTCAAGTAGACCATGTTCCATCTTTTGGTTTGTTGTGGAGTGTTTCCGCAAAAGTGTTGTTATTTGACCTCAGACCACCGATATTGTACTTTTGCGTTTTAATTTCCTTTTCAACATTCACTCTATTGTTCCTAAACGGAATACTTTTCATTTTAATAACGGACAGATCTGAGTCTATATTCGCATTACGCACGACCTTCACATTTTGGATTTCACGATCTGATTTTTTTTTTATATTGCCACATGATCCAGTTGAAATTCACCCATAAGTGAATTTGGATGTCTCCATGTCTTTGCTTTCCAAGGAAGATGTTTAAACGCAGTAGATTTCAAAACTAGGTTGTTATTTTTGCAGGTGTCAATCAGCCGTTCGCCATTTTTGTTTGTTGGTTTATGTGCAGGATAGTTTCCAACTATATTCCTAAACTTTTTCTATTTAATTATTTATCATTTAATTGTTTCATAAATTCATCAATTCATCCACCTAAATATCCATCAGACCTTTCTATAATTATCACGATGTAGACAAAATTCATTTATAGGTTCAATAAAAACAATATTACTTCAGGCAATGAGTATATCTGGCCTGCCATCATTCATTATTCATTTAGGAAAATAATTACGTGTTCTTATTCGATAGAAAATCCTTCTAGTAAGAAGCCTATTCTACTATCGCAATTAATGCATATTGATTTTTTTTTCATCACCACGATTCTATACACTGACTAGTTATCACAAAAAATTCAAATAGTAGGTCCTCATTTCAACTACTTATGCCTGTATTCAGTTTATCATCTTAATCCATTTTTTTATATTGCAATATTACATATTTTTTTTTTTTTTAACTGGCTACCACCTAATAATTCTTCAGAGAATATGTGAATATATTTCTTATGCTTCACTTTTTTTATAGTTGTGACCACTTCTGGTATACCTGACTACATTTTTATATCATTGCCTATCATTAGCCTAGATCACAACAATTTCCTTTTTGTGTTTGAATAACAAAGTCAAGCGGACGAAGCGTGTTAAAAATAAAAATTGAAAGTCAGACGGAAATAATGAACGATCCCAGAAAAATAATTGGGACGCTATCTCCGTTAATTAGAAATGTGTAATCTAATATCGAAAATAGGGTAGCATGGCTCAGATCTATACCGTAGAAGAAAATCATTACAAGAAGAACATTCTGGCCTTCCATAATCAATCAGATTTCAAAGCCGAAAAGCCACCAATGCATCTGTCCAAATGCAGAAATATTCGAAGAATTTTTCAAAATACTATCATTGAGAATATCGAAGGCCTTTACGATGTTAATCAGTCGTAATTATCATCATAATTATCAAACGATAATGATCATCCACTTATAGCTTATGGAAATATGTTGTAAGTGGATTGGACCTGAATACGTTGAAGTCCAATAACAGCATCATGATCACTAATTATACCACTGAAATTCACCTAAGTGCTGTAAGCATCTGATAATGATAATCAGATTAAAAATTCTGCTTCCAAAAAAGCATAATTATTATTCTCGAAAGGTATAACTTATCCATTAACTACTTAATTAAGTAACTATTCAAATGATCACATGACTGGTATAATAGCTAACTAAAATGAGTAGATAGCCTACTCATTCTACTTAAATAAGGAGAAGTGTGGCTCACCGTCTGCAGAAAATGGTAATAAAATTGTGGAACAAGCCTGGTATAAATCTGGATCTCGAAGAAGAGTACCACGTTGTTTTCCATCGTCCTTCCAATCTTCTCTCTTCTCTTTCCATTTTCCAGTAAGATGATCTTTCTCTCCTCGAACCCGGGACCGGAATTTCCATGCTAGTTTCGAATGCAGCTTTCCACGATGTCTTCATCTTCCCCTTGGTAGTTAAATCAACCCATCGAGTCTCCTCATGACGTTCTAGTTACCCATGTTAATTGAGAAACAGTTTGGGTTGGAATAATACGGCAACAAAGTTGCGCAGGTTAGGAAAAGTCCTGGCTCCACGACGGATTTCACAAGTTCTTATGTGGTACACTGTTCTTATTTTATTCCAACAGAAATAGTGATATTCCACCCCGTGTAATGCCATGAGTCCTCCACGACGATAATGTTCTGTACTCGTCAAGGATTAGTATAATTACAACCAACTTAGCACACAGATTGTAAGCGCCTAAACGCAGCCGCTGAATTTTGCTATCTTAAATGCTTGCTTCGACCTTCGAGTACACGAGTTCATTTCAAGCCTCTGCCAAGCGACTTGAGCAGTAAGTTCCCATTATGCCAGATAGAAAAGTACGAGCTAATATAGCCAGTCATACACGGCCATGGGGCCCTTTTGCATAACTTCAAAATAAAAATAAAAATGTCAGTGCACTTGATATTCACAGGTTTCAAGATTCGGATTCTAGCGCTCCCGGTTGTACACAAAACCGTGCCATGCTCTCCGCCACCTGCAAGGCTTCCCGCACATGATAGATACAGGGTGGCGCACGAAATGTCATACACTGGAAATTGTTTATATAATATTTAATATACAACATATTTAATAAAGAATGGCATTACAACATTCACTGAAATGTGCATGATTAGTCAGTGTGCAGGACATGTTCAATATGCCCACCTTCTCGGCATACAACAGCTTCGAGACGAACCTGCATGTTTATGACCACTCTACGATACATGTCCTCACTCAACCCTCGGAAGAAAGTCACAATGGCCGCTTGTAATTGCAGTACATTTTCTGGTTTCGCGGTAGATTGTCTCCTTCAAATATCCCCACAGGAAGAAGTGGCAGGGATTAATATCGGGGCTATGTGGTGGCCAGATTGAGCAGCTCTGAAAACGTTCGGGATATCGATGGGACATCACACGGGGCCCGAAATGTTCTTGCAGGAAGTACCGAACAACATTTGCTGTGTGCAGACGAGCTCCATCTTGCATGAACCATTGTGTCTCTATTGGTAGTCGTGATGCAAAGAGTTGTGGAAGGAAACTGATTTGCAACATGCCATGTAACCCGCACTGTTGACTGTGTCATTGATAAAGATTGGCCCAATAATTCCATGACTGGAAATTGCGGCCCACACACACACCTTCACACCATGACTTTCACCCTCGTGCACAATAGCAGGCCGTTCTTTCGCCCAAAACCAGAGATTTTTGTTCACAGCACCGTTGAGATAAACACTGAACCATGTGTTGTGCATCACCTTCTGCAATAGACCACCCAACAATCTGTACTCGCCGTTGCTTGTCAAGTGCCGTTAGTTTCTGACCTGTTGTCATTTTGTTTGGGAATTGGTCAAGCTCAGACTGCAGTATTCACTGAATTGACCGACGAGAGATGTCCAGATGAACACAGGCAGTTCTGGTGGATTTGGAGGGGCTCCGAGCCACAGCCGCTTGCACAGCAGCAAGATTGTCCGGGGAGCGGACTTGCATGAGACGGATTCGTTTTCTCTCCAGTATATTGCCTTCTGTTTCAAATTAGCTGGCCAATCTATACACAGTCTGCTGGCAGGGAGCCCACCGGGTACGGAAATGAACAAGAAACTTTTCCTAAGTCCGAGTTACACACTCTTTGTTTCCGCATAAAATAACACTGTTTTCACCTTCTGTTCGCGCGTCAGCCTCCCTTTGTCCGCCATGCTGTATAACTGGAAGCCGGTACGCATGCGCGACATGTGCTGCTGTATGTCGAATCACGCATGAAATAAGGTTTTTGTTCACGATAGGACATGATTGTGAGCCCAGATTTGCACATTTTATAAACCATTTTCGATGTATGACATTTCGTGCGCCACCCTGTATATCCACTTTACGCGCGACTGTGATACTTTTCTCACGAACACAAAATTCTGTCTGGCCACATGTGAGCTACGGCAGATCAACCCCTGCTCTCAGGCAGTCACGTGGATTTCCGCGCAGCGCTCTGGCGTTAATCAGTCACCTGCCGCGTGACATAATACTCGCCTGCTTGGGTGCATGCAATGTTGCCAAATATCCTTACGTGCGTCAATCAAAATAATATAACCTGGACTACTGTGTTGGGCACAGTACGTTACTGTATTGATAAATTGATATTAATTTTACACCAGTTTTATGTATATGGCTAGGCCAGGAAGCTGTTCAAAAGGGATGTTATTATACCAGTCTTTGAGATATATTGGGCACTATGTAGGTTTTGATTAGCAATACACTTAGTTAATCCCCCCCCTCTGATAAATTCACATATTGCACCCTGGCATACTGTTAGATGTGTGAGAAAAGGTCTCGGGGCACTGGAATGTGCCCGACTTCTTTTGATAGAGTATGCCACATGTTCTCATCTGTGCATTGCACGCAGTAAACCTAACAGGCATTATGACACTAAGAATAAACAGGTGACCTCATTAGGAATAGTGTCAGCCTTTGCTTCTTTTAGGGCTTTTAGACATAGCGGACATCAGCCTCTTATACTGCTTGACTGTGTGTAATCTGACTGATTATATGTATAATTATGATAAGATAAAGGCTGGGTTAGAAATGAAATGCTAGATGTAGCTGTTCGAATGAGCAGACTCTGATGGTGGGGCCATGTGTTGAGAATGGGGGAGCGGAGATTACCTATCAGCTCAGATGTAGAGGGTACGAGAAGCAGAGATAGACCTAGGAAGCAATTGGTTAGTTTCAGTGTTTAATGAAGGTGTAGAAGCAGGGGATCATTGAGTTGACTTGTTTGCAAACAGAGGCTTGCAGACTACACTGGACGATGAAAGGCAAAACATACGTACAATCAACATCACAGTGAATATAATAACTGCCTTTTAAGACAATCACATAATTAAATTTAGGGGCAGATGACCTCGCAGTCCCGCCCCTTAAAACAACAATAACTAACTACTAAAATTAAATTCAATACTTGTTGCATCAAGAAATGCCACTATCGGTTTACTAATTGAGTGGCTATTTGTGCAACAAATAAATTAATGCACAAATTAATATTATGTTCATTTGAGTTTTCGTCTTGTTTTCTCTTTCTTCTAAGGATGTGTTTAGATATTAGTTAAAAGTGGGCTATATAATATCGCAGCAAGAGGGGCGATGCACATGGATCTTTCTGCATATTGTGAACTCCTGAGATGGTGGATTGGTTACTGGCTAGTGGCATTCTCCACTTTAAGTAGCAACCAATATGAGTTCCTGACATTCATTAACCCTCAGAGGGTGGAATTTAATATATTATATAGTCAGAGATCCACTGATACTGGCGCAAGTGTATGCTAAAAACTCAACAGATGGCAGTAAACTACACTCTTAGGTCTGGCCTAACAGGGAATCCCCGAATTGAGTGGTGTTATCTCCCTGCTAGCTTCTCACAAGCAGTGAGAGATTATCGTGTTCAGTCGAGCTTGTGTCGCGAGTTCTAAGAATGGCTTTTTGTGACTTATTGAGTTACTAGCAGAAGTGCCCGCTCTTCGGTGTTAATAACCAGATGTTATCAATTGAGCTACTGTTGCAATGGTTAGGGGCTTGTCATTCCTTCATTAGTTTATCATAGTGAAGTAAGTTTTCTGGGAATATCACAGATACTGCTAATTTAAGGGCCTTCAAATGAGGTTTTTGGAGACCCTTTATATGCCCCCAAACTTTGTGTGGGGCAGATGACCTCATAGTTATGCCCCTTAAAACAAAAATAAATAACTACTAACTAAACTTTGTGTCTTACATTGAGGGGCTGAAAATAAGCTTTGGTCGTTCTTCTAGGATACATTTTATATTTCGCATATTTTAGCATGTATTTTGAAAAGTTTTCCCTTATAGCTATCCCTTTTGATGAGAAGTTCGTTGAAGATTTATATAAATGATTGGTGTATTGCCTCTAATGGATACCACACCTAATTTTGTGTTGCCTCAACCAGCCAAACACGAGTTATAGGTGTACCGAAAGATACTCAGTAAGACAGGCAAAACCACGCTTTGCTTGCATCCGACAAAAGACAGTCCACAACGTGTAAAAGAAATAAAAATTTAATAATAAACATGGTATAGTATATTTTTATAGAAGAGCTAAGGCACCTAGTGGCCATGAGGCAAATTAACTCTATTGACTACATCATATCACCCAGATGGCCTAATATACATCTATCAAATAACAACTTCCTTATGACGAAACCGTTTGACGATAAAAATAAAAAGTATTTCCATACTCAATTTACCTAACATGTACTTCTTAACGAAACAATGAAATTGAAAACCTCGTAGAAGAAACGCAATATACGTCATATAAAAACTGACTTCACCGTTGCGTAAAGTTCCCATTCCCATGAAGACCCCTTTAATAAATTTAAAAGGCATGTGGGGCTTGAAAATTCAGGATTTTTAGACTTCATTGCCCACAATTCCTAAAATCCGCAAAAAATAGAATTTCAATTCCTTAAATTTTGAAAACAATGTTGCTGTACGAAGTATCGCACGTGTAAATCACATGAAAAATAATCTAGGGTACCCCTTCATCCCCTTAAGGCTGTGCGATCACCACCGCCGTCAATCGCAAGGCAAGAGATGGCAGCACTATCACCGTTGGACAGTCGCTGCATTTGTGTTAGTGATCTGTCTACCTATCACTTACCACCTACTTCCTCTCCTACCCCTCCTCGTCACTCAATGTCTTCTCTCTCTCACTGATAGCGTTAGACTGTAAGTGGATGTGTTGCACGGAGAGTGATGTTTTAAAAGAAAATACAATTTTAGGCTAGTTAAAACTCATTTTATTACATTTCTAGTTTCTAAACAAACCTCAACAAATAGGATAGGCCTTAGCATAAAATTGGATACAGGAAGCACCTGATTAGATTAAAGCAACAAGCTATATCAATGGAAACCTGATATAATGAGCTAACACAGGTGATTTTTTTTTGCATAAATAATATATTATGGAAAACGAAGCATGTGCTTGATGTAATTTCTTACCCAAACGCACATCATTAATAATAATACGCAACCACGTTTACATATTTCAACATTTCTTCGGCTATACAGTTTGTCATAAACGAAACTACTAAAAGTGCTATAAGTCTACTTCCACCGATAAATATCAGCTGAAGGCTCCTTTGTTCGAGAAATAACATGGTTTACAAGGAAGGCTTTCATTTTTTATTTAAAAAATCTGTTTTATGTTTAGTATTTAGAGCTTTTTATTTATGTAAAAGGCGCTTTGCGGGCCTTTGCTAGGGTAAAAGTGCTCATTAAATCGCTCATTTCTAATTTTTTGGCCGTTTCACATTCAATTGACAGAGTAGCCAAACCGTTCAGACGCTCCTGCGCCATCGTTGATCGCAAGTAGTTTTTAGCCTATTTTCATTTATGGAAAAAAAGGCTTATGAGATCACCTTTTGTCCGTGTGTCTGTCTGTGTGTGCGTGTGTGTGTGATTCGTGTGTGTGTCCCTAATATAATCTTAACGGCTGGAGCGATTTCAATGGAACTTGGTAAGTTCATAGCACTATTCTGGACGACCCCGACCGAGCCCTTCAAATTTTGTTACGTCTCATCAATCCAACATGGCGGCTGTGCGAAATATTTCATCAGCATTCATTCTCTTCGATATTATTACCGAGAATACCTTGGAATTTTGTACGGTGATAAAGGGAACTACTAGAAGTTCACCTATATTACTTTTGTAAACCTGGTAACTACAAAACCAACAAGGCAGCCAAGCGAAATTGCGACTTTTAAATAGACGTTTCTCGCGATTTAACCAACCAAACACAATGAAACTTGGTACAGTATATGTTTATACACATTGTAATGCACTGACATCTAACTTCGTTCAATTGTTTACATAATCGCAATATGGCGGCTGTGCAAAATATTCCACCGGCATTCTATATCTCTGAAACAATTACCGTTATCACCCTGAAATTTTGTACGGAGTTAAAGAGCACTACTGGAAGTTCATTTATGAGACTTTCAAAAATCGGTTAACTACAAAACGAACATGGCGGCCACGCGAAGTTGAAAGTTTTAAATAGACTTTTCTCGCGATATAATGATCCAAATGCAATGAAACTTGGCACAGCAAATGTTTATACACATTGTAATGTACTGGTATTTAATTCAGTTCATTTGTTTACATAACCTCAAGATGGCGGCTGTGCTAATTTTAAAATTAAGTTTTTATTTCTTGTGACGTAATCATGCGATCGAAGTGAAAGTTTGAATAATGAACCTACGCAATAATTTTCCTTTAATGGTACATGACTCTATGGCCTATACATATATCAATCCAACATGGGGATCTTCCGATATATTTAGCCGGTTCTCAATATCTACGAATCTATTATAGCAATCAAACTGATTTTTAATGATCATAGGCGTTATGAACATAAGTTCACCTATAGGGCTTTCAATAACCTGGCGATCCCAAATCCAACATGGCGGTGACGCGAAGTAAAAATATTCACATGGACATTTCTCACAATATAGCCATCCGAGTGCAGTGAAACTTGGTACAGTAAATCCTTATACAAATGTTTCCATAACCACAAGATGGCAGCTGTGTGAAATTTTAAAATCTCGTTTTTACTTCTTGTGTGCTAATCATGCGATTGATGTTTGAATGCTACACGTACACAATAATCTTCATGTAACAGTACATAACTCTATGACCTACATATATAAAAATCCAACAAGGCGACCATCCGAAATATTTAGTCGTTTCTCAATATCTACGAATCTATTACAGCAATCAAACTGAAATTTTGTATGTTGATAGTGGCAATTAACATAAGTAGGATATATGAAAATAGGCTTTAGTTCTTCAGGGAACTACTTGTTTTGATTAGTTTCAAAATGGAAAAATACCTTTCCCCCGACGCAACCGTTATAGGAATTGTAAGCATAATTCGATATGCCGTCGTTAAATTAGGATAGGACTCCTTTATCGGGGCTAAGTACTCTAGTGCACCGCAAGCACTTTTTACAGATTGCGGAACAGCGTACCTAAATAATTGTTGCTCCAGAAAAAGATCCTCTGCATCCAAATCTTCAAGCTCCCCGTCTTTTAGAAAATTAGAGAGTGTTTGACAATGGTCTTTCAATTGACTTTCCTCCAAATTGGAAAGCTTGGATGGATCGAAGAGAAATCCAAAGTATTCCCAAAAAAAATTAACTTCGTTAAATCTATTTTCTACGCAGCTCAGTGCAGTATCTACGACAGACAAAAAGTAAATTACCCGAAATTTATTTTCAGCTTCTTTTTCAAGTTCCTCTTCAGTTTTTTCCACTTGCTGATCATTTTGCTGTTTTATTTCATCAAGGAACCTTTTGCGATTGTCTTGACGGCGAATAGAAAATTTATTTGCATAGCCCAAATTTTCCATTATTTCTCTAGCGGTGGACATAGTACTGTCAAAGCCAGTGTTGCGATAATTTTGAAAAAATGACTTTAGGCCCTGAAGTTCGGTTAAAGCCGTATCTAACGAAGTCTTCTCAGATTGGAGAGTTTTACTTGTTGAGTTTACAGAAAATTAAATATCGTACCAGATAACGAGGCTTAAAACAAATTCATACGAACTTGTATGAAGCAACAAAGATTGGGCCTCTGACCGGGTAACAGGATCTTTGGTAGTTTATGCCTATTTTTCTAGAGCTTCGTTTACTTTGCCTAACTGGTACCTGATGGGTTTGGCACTGCCAATTCAACATTCCCATCTCGTGCTAGCTAAAGATTTTAGTGTGAGGAGGCCAGGACATAGTTCGCACAAAATGTCCCACCTTTCCGTGGAAGCTACAAAGTGTTCAGGCGCTGAACTATACCAAAAAATGCCATAGCGTTCTTATTGCATTAACCATGTCACCCAAAAGTAAGTTAGCGGTGGTGGCCGAGAGCGCAAACGCGCTATCTCGTGTCTCGCTGGCATCGGGAGAACATGGGTTCGATTCCCACCTCGGCCGTCCTGAAAATGGTTTTCGTGGTTTCCCATTTTCACCACCAGGCAAATGCCGGGACGGTTCCTTTCAATAGGTCCACGGCCGATTTCCTTCCAATATCCCTTCCCTGACCCATCCTCAAAAGAAAAATACATGACCATTGGCTGCATTAATAAAATTATTATTATGTGCAACACAAGCCGTGAACATTGCTCGTTTATTAGTATTTTTCACTCGCATCTGCACTCCCTTATACTTAGCCTTCATATTCCCCAACAGTCCATGATAACAAGATCATTATCCTCCAATACTCCTTCTAAAACCTCAGCTAACCCCTTTCCCGTAGTGTCTTGTACATCCAAAAACTCGATGAACGATTCGACGATCCTTGGAGTTTCTGCTATCATATCAACATAGCGGAGGACAAATTTTAATTTGGGCTGGACTGAATCAAACACACTATCTTTATGTATTTATTAATTAATTTATTTTCATTTATGAAAAAAAAAATGGCCTGAAGCTCGGGGCCTTTCTGAGCGCGGGGCCTGATGTCTCGCGACGGCCCTGCGTATTACCAATTTGTGGACTAGGCACTCTCCCTCCGTCCAGCCCAATAAAAAAGATTATATTATATGATATAGTATGATATGATTGACGGAGAGAGCTGGCCGTGCGGTTAGGGTTGTGCAGCTGTGAGCTTTCATTCCGGAAATAGTGGGACCAAACCCCCCCTGTCGGTAGCCCTGGAGATGGTTTTCCCTGCTTTCTCATTTTCACACCAGGCAAATGGGCGCTATACCTTAATTAAGGCCACAGCCACTTCCTTCCCACTCCTAGTCTTTCCTATCCCATCGTCGCCATAAGACCTACAGTATCTGTTTTGGTGGGACGTAAGACAAATTGTAATATAAATATATATATAAACTAGTAGTAGTGCCCGGCTTCGCCAGGTGGATTTATTTGTTTTATGGATGATAATGAATACTACTACAGAACTGGCATATGATACTTAAGCTACCCGAAAGAAAAAAATACAACTTTTTGTGGTGGAGGTGGTGGTGTTGGCGGTGGTGGATGTAGTGAGGGTGATAAGCAGTACAGTATAATGGACGTAACATTTAGATCATTTTCCCCTAATGATAATAATGATAATAATGAATAGGGAAACGGCTATTTACTAACTACAGCACTGACACATGTAATTTACAAACAAATTTCTAAAAATGATTAGAAAGAGGAATAAGCGAAATAAAAGACACTGCCTAAGGCCTATGTCTCATTGTCTGTTAGAGATGTAGAGACCAACAGTGTCGTCTTTTGTCGCATAGCGCCGTAGGAAAAGATTGGCAAACTTCGGCTTTCCCGAGCTCCTGAGGTAGCAATAGTATCATTTATGGCCACATAGCTCTCAACGATAAGTTTCGGAATAAATTACGGTAAATTTGAAAGCACCAACGCTTATTGCAGCTGATAACCTCAATGCATTGCACCAACACCATTGCACTTATACAGATGCATAATATGTTCATGATGACTGTTTTAAGGGGCAAAAGAAGTCTTTTTGCACTAATTACTCCCCGTGACTGCAATTTATAAGCAGCGCAAGATTCAACTATTTTCGCAATTCTGCCCCAGAACACTGGTAGGGGCAACGTGATGCAGCCCGAATTGCCAGTCAACATTAGACTTATTAAAATACTCTTACATTTACACTACTGTGGACATGAATGATTCAGTATTAAAACGAATTAATAAATAAATACATGGTTTTCCAAGTTTAGTTTGTTTGTTATTCTAAATGTAGGGAATGGAGAGCATTGTCCAAAATATCAAGTGGACAGTGTTACCAGCAGGTTTTCAAAGTGTAGGTATAATTTGGTGCAATTAGGAGGAACGGTGTAGATATGTGATAAAGGGCCAACTGCAGGAAATGGAGTGGTCTGTCCGAAATTTAAAATGGACAGTGTCACCCGCAGGGTTCCAAAGGGTAAGTGTTCAAAATGTGATTCAGATCAATGAAACGGTGTAGATTTATGCCAATGGACCTAATGCAGGGAATGGAGTGGTCTGTCCGAAATTTCAAGCATACGGTGTTACTCGTCGGGTTCCAAAGTGTAGACTAAGTATGTGAAATTTGGTCCAGATCGGTGAAACGGTGTAGATTTGTGCCAAAGGGCCTAAATGCAGGGAATGGAGTGGTCTGTCCGAAATTTCATGCAGACAGTGTTCCTCGTAGGGTTCCAAAGGGTAAGTATACACATTTTGGTTCAGCTTGGTGAAATGGTGTAGATTTGTGCCGAAGGTCATAAATGCAGGGAATGGAGTGGTCTGTCTGGAATTTCATGTAAACAGTGTTACCCGCAGTGTTCCAAAGGGTGTGTATACAAATGTTGGTTCAGATCGGTGAAACGGTGTAGATTTGTGCCAAAGGGCATAAATGCAGGGAATGGACTGGTCTGTCTGAAATTTCATGTAAACAGTGTTACTCGTAGGGTTCCGAAGGCTATGTATACACATTTTAGTTCAGATCGGTGAAAAGGTGTAGATTTGTGCCAAAGGGCCTAAATGCAGGGAATGGACCGGTCTGTCATAAATTTCATGCAGACAGTGTTACTCGCAGGGTTCCAAAGGGTATGTATACAAATTTTGGTTCAGATCAGTGAAACGGTGTAGATTTGTGCCAAAGGGCCTAAATGCAGGGAACGGAGTGGTCTGTCCGCAATTTAACATAGCATAAACTATTCCTCTTGAATCTGGCTATCATATAAAAAAAGAATTTTTCGATTCCGACTGGTAGTTCCAGAGATTAACGTGTTTAAACACACAAACAAACACACAAACTCTTCAGCTTTATTATATTAGTATATATTTTGATATATTTTGAAGATTGGTTGGTTCTTAAGTTTAGGGGCTGCGACAACGCGGTCATGTAGCCACGTAATTCTGAAGATTACAACTCACATAAAGTTCTATTGATCATAAACATGTTTTATTCTGCTAATATAACTTACAGAATTCTATAAAGTAACTGATAAATAATTTTTAACATTCTGTAAGGAGTAATGGGTGAGATAATAACACTTCTACGATTTCCTCTAAACTGTGGTCGTGTAGCCTGGCAGGATGAATCAGGGAGGGTGGGAGGGAGGGGGGGGGGGGGGGGGGGTGGGATCTGCGATTGCAAAGGTGTTGAAGGAGAGGAGAAGGCAGGTGCCCGAGCGCACTCTTGCCCAAGACCTTGTCTTGTCGCTGTGTGTGTGCGTGCGTGTGTGTATGTGTGTGTGACTGATTCAGCCAGCGTTTTTTAGAGTCTGAAAGGTACATGCACCACCGGTATATCGCTGAACCAATTTTCTTTATCAAACTTTTCTACTGCTCAGAATAAGATCCACTTCAAATTAATATAACTTTGAAGTTAATATAAAAAAAATTCTCACTAAAAATGGTATTCAAATCTGAAGAGGTTAATACAAAATTTGAATTTCGTAATAAGAATTGTTCCTATTGCTGGTACTACTACAGGGGTTGTTGTAGAGAAATTTCGGTGTTTTCCGATAATTAGTTTCGTCGTGGTGATCATACCTTTTACCCACAAAATAGCCACTTTGAAGCCATGTCCTCAGCAAACGAGCTGTCGTTATTTTCTGCAAAACACATATAATGTCTCACAAAGACCTACATTAGAGATTAAGAATAAAAATAAAAATAAAATGTTAATTTTTGACCGCACAGCCTTAAGCGCATTATACATATTGATGAATTTTACAGCCAAAGTTGATCCTGTGATGACCTTATAGCCATTTGCAAACTTTAACAGAATTTTAATAAATGGAGGGCATTGCCTTTTACAAAAATACTTGAAATACAGTTGCCATGGTAACGGGCTTGCATTTCTTCGTTAGTTTATTACATGAAATTAGTTTTCTGTTAATATCTCAGAAATTATTGATTTTAGGACCTTAAAATGTGGTTTTCAGGGACCTCTTCGGGCCCCCGAGTTTTATTTTTCATATTGAGGGGCTGAAAATAAACTTCGTATCGTCCTTCTATGTCTATTTCAGCATGTATTTTAAGGGGGTAGGCCCCTTTTTATGAGAGGTACGGATAAGAGTTACATCAATGATTGGTGTTGTGCTCCTGATGGATATCTGTACCAAAGTTTACGTTGATCCACCCAGCCGTTCTAGAGTTATAAGGACACAAAGTTATACGCAGACAAACAAATATTTTATTTTTGTGCGCATCCATCATAAAACAGTCTGAAGCGTGCAAAGAACTCAATTTCTATGGAAATTCAAGAGATTTTTTCAATTTTGGAGTCGACGGATGTAGAAGAAAGTGGATTTTCATTTGAAGAGTCCAAGATGAATATTCAATTAGTGCCTCTTATGCCCTTTATACACTAAAATATTTCGATAAAATCCTACGCACTTCTGAGACGGAGTACTTACTTCCAATAATCAAGGTAAGCCATTAATATTAAGTACAGTACATATGAATGTTTATAGCTAGTGTTCGATAATTCTGGAAGAGTTTTAATTTGCCGTATTTTCGGTCTGCGCTCAGACATAAAACGCATCAGCCCGCGTAGGGTTAAAGCAGCATTATCCAAATATCCAAGCTACAGTAGCATTCAACCAGGTGGCCACATCCAGGCCAATTAGGGAAGTAATACTATTATATAAACAATTCATGCTTTTGGGCTAATGCCGTGTGTAATTTTAATTAAAACCATACGTTTCGGAGAAACCTTGCCTCCTTTTTCAATGGAAATAAACAATGTGGCCAAAGAAAGTATATCAATGAGATTACAAAAAATATAGATAAATTCCTCTGTTCGTCACCAGAGAGCAGCTGCCAGAAATTACTGTATGGACCATGGTGGAACGGCGGACAAAGTAGTAAGTAACCAGAAGGTAAAGGGGTCGGTGTGAAAATATAGAAACTCCTCGAAGAATGAGGAGGGGGGGAGGGGGGGGGGGGGGTTAGAAGGATATAAGGAAACATAAACAAAAGGGAAGTGTATCTGAACAATACCTAACGTCATACAGTCAACGGCGAAAAAACAGATGGAAACTCCTCCAGTGACGAACAAAGGAGATCAAATCCAGGCTCTGAGCCCGCCGTTCCACCTTGGTCCATACAGTAATTTCTGGCAGCTGCTCTCTGGTGACGAACAGAGGAATTTATCTATATTTTTTGTAATCTCATTGATATACTTTCTTTGGCCACATTGTTTATTTCCATTGAAAAAGGAGGCAAGGTTTCTCCGAAACGTATGGTTTTAATTAAAATTACACACGGCATTAGCCCAAAAGCATGAATTGTTTATATAATAATCCGGGCCGTGAAAGCCTTAATATGCAAAGTAATACTATTGTTTTCTTCTTCTTTCTCCGTTAGGGTCTTCTGAGGATCATGAACGAATGACCTTTGTTGTTTTATTATTATTAATAATAATATAGTGAGAGCCTTCCCGATAGCACTGAGCCATTCTTGGGCCGGTGATGCGCGGAGAGCATTCGGACAGCACCACTTGACTAGCATCTACCGTTACACAACAGCGGGACGGGAATCACCGCATGTGGTCATAGCATTGATTACATTCCCAGCTGGTAAGATACCTTTCTTCACAGAGTTAAGTCTTGTGGTGAAGTACTGTAGCCTGACTCGTATCCCATGAACAGGTTTAGGTGTTGGACAAAGCATCGAATATTCCTAGTGAAAACTTATCTTCTCAAGGAGAAGTCACTGTGTGATTTTACTTGTGGGGGGGGAACCTCAAACAAAAGGTGTACAGAAACAATCCGCATACTCTGGAAGCTCTCGAGAACAGTGAGGATGAATTCCAGCAACTGTAGCAAAACTTCCCATGTAGGTGCAATGTGTGCTTAGAAAATGAATTTCCAGCAACTACAGTGAAATTCATGATATAAATATGATTATTGAAGACGTTAAAAAAGGTAAATGTGTTAAACTAGTTGGGCGCTACGCTGCTGCTAGCGGCAGTGCCTTGCTGGGCACGCTGCTACATACTGTGGCCCGTCCGTCACGCGGCGACTGCAAAGCCCCGTTCTATAGGGAGGGCTCTCGCAGTACAATGAAACTGACAGCGTAAGGTTAGTTTATCCACACTGCACTTGTCGCCTCCTTCCATGAGCAGCAAAAGTTCTGTATGTGCACACTTAACATTTCTACCCACAGAGCAGCTGTTTAATGTCCTTGTCGCAAGTTGTCGCTCCAACATCTTTATTATAATGGTACAATTATGTGTGACGACTATTTAGGTACACAATGTCAATTGTTGAAAGGACTTCACCTTCTGAGGTCAGGGGTGCATATTGATACTCCACATCCAGGGGTTCTGGCTCTGACAAGACGTTTAATATTGGTCTGAGGGTTGAAACTGGTTGCACTCAGCCTCGTGAGGGTTTGAGTCTCGTCTCAGCCATCCTAGAAATAGTTTTCTATGGTTTCCCTCTTCTACCCCAGAAAAATGCCACGATATTTCCTAAATTAAGGTCACAGCTGCCTCCATAACAAATATATCGCCATCACAATGACACGGATAATCCGACATATCCCAGTACCAGGGGGGGCCACGTGATCACGATGTCGCAAAATTCCCATACAACATTATTAGGATTTTAAGAGCTATTTTCTCTTACATGTTTGCAATATGCATGGCTCTACCGTGTGATGACAATTCTCTACTGAAATTAATAATTGCTCTTTTTGTGAAAATTTTCTGTGGATTTTCTGGAAAAACTAAGAAAAAAGAATATATTTACATACATACATACTTATGTTTGTCCTCATTTCTTCCTTCAGGATTCTGCTTCTTTTCAGTATCATATTTCATTCAACAGGGGTTAATAATTTTATACGTTATTTGGTATGCGTGATTTGTATTGCTTTATTACATTCTTGCTGTGCTCCCACAACTGCTAACACTGGTGGCAACCCAACCACTCTTCTGCCTGTCTGATATTACTTATAAGACTGTGCAGAAGATGATTGACTTTCTAGTGTTACAAGGCCATAGGTTAGAAGCTCGTTCTCAGTCGAGACTTGTGAAAGGAAATCCCGAAGAAACCAGTTCATTTTGCAGGACATCCTGTGCAAAAGTTATCTTTAAGTATTGGCCAAATCCAACTTCCATAAAAAAAAGATTATAAATTATAAAATTATAACATTTAATGTTAATGACAAAATAAAAACTGTCATGAATAAAACTTATAATACTAGAAAAATCAAGGGAGGGGATATGGGGAGGAAGAGGGGGTGTTAAAACGGGACTACCGCAGTACAGGTTTCAAATAATGATAATAATTAAAATGGATTTCCTGCTTCTGACCCTGTAATCCTCTCTTTGTAGCTACAGTAAGGCCCTTCCCTATCGAATGGAGAATCGCGGTGGCCGCGTGTCCAGCAAGGCACTGGGGCCAGCAGGAGCGTAGTGCCCAACTACAGTCTGGCTCTGACATTTGGTGATGGTGGGAGACGCAGGGAAAAGGGAACAATATAGCCAACTTACAACAGTGAGAAGCTGTTAATAGGAAACTTGCCATAATTGTAATTTTTCTCTAATATCTTCACTATGTAACGTGGAAGTCCCACAACCCATTTGCAATTTTATGCATTATTCTGTTATTCCGACATTTTGCGGTACAAAACCTACATTCTTCGATTGCAGTGGAATTCCACCTATGGTGACGTCTCTTTCTACCATGAAGAATCTTGTCTTACCAAGAGCAGTGGCTACGCTCGCTAAAGCGCAGCGTTATGTCATGGGGCCAAGCTCTCTGCTGACTCGGTAGACATGTGGGTTCGAGTCCCACTGTTGGCCGTCCTTGAAATGGTTTTCCATGGTTTCCCATTTTCAACACCAGGCAAATGCTTGGACGGTACCTTCTGACAGGCCACGGCCGCTTCCCTCCACATCCTTGCACAGTTTCATTCATGTACATAAATTCCATCACTCATCCCGGCGCGCAGGTCGCCCACGGGCATTCACTAGAAAGACCTGCACTCAGTCTCTCAGGAAGCCACACGGAGAAAAAAAACACTGTACCAATCAGGGGCTTTCCGGGTAAGCCAGTCTTTAAATTTAGCTCGATGTTGCCAAGGCTCTCTTCTGTAGTCCAGTTGCTCTGTGGTTGGTGCAGGTTTGTCGCTTTATTGTCTTGTGTATGCACAATTACCGGTTAACTGTGTGTAAGTATATTACTTAAGTAATAGCCTCTGGTCAGCGGTTCATCTGAATTCATTTTAAAACATGTGAAATATTTTATGTAATCCACGTTGTTTTACTTTTCGCGCTACAGAACAGGCAACGCTGTCTCCCTCTCTCATGAGAAATGTCAGAGCAGGACATTTGGCGGCTGGACTGAAGTTTTAACACACTTACACTTTTTAACTTAATAATCAAATGGAAAAAGAGACAGGCTCCAGTACTTCGCTACAAGTCTTAACTCTCTGAACTAAGGTATCTTGCCAGCTGGGAATGTAATCATTGCCGTGACCACATGCGGTGATTCCTGTCCTGCAGTTGTGCAACGGTAGATGCTAGTCAAGTGGTGTTGACTCAATACTCTCCGTGCATCACGCAGCCCAACAATGGCTCGGTGCTCTAGGGAAGGGCCGTACTCTACATGCGGTAATATGGTTCATTTCGAAACATTTATTTCCTGTTCCTTTTGTTCTGATTTACGCAAAAGCTGATATCAAAACCAAGAGGTTTCAGGCTGGTATTTTCATTCGATAATAATAATACTCCATAACTATGAGCCTTTGGTTTGATATCTGTTCAATAGAACAGAACAAAAGGAACAGGAAGATTAATTCTGAATGAGAGTGGAACCCAGTTTATACACTTGCAGCAGACATGAATGTGACTTACATACCTTGTGTCCGTGTTTCACGATATGGTCGATATTACGTATTGAAATTAGGAACTCTGGTCACTACAGAACCTCATATATGTGTTAAATCTGTAAATATGTGCTTTTATTTATTGCTCTTTTAAAAACGACTGCCATGTTCTGACAGCGCTTGCATCTTGTTCAACAATCAACAAGGCGCTCTCTAGCAGCACGCACCGAGGTGCACACATGGTTGCCAACATGTGAGATACAAAATCACTGTTGATAAAAAGAAGTGGGATACGAAATCACTGTTGATAAAAAAGAAACATTCATCGGTACATGTTAGGCTGTAACCAATTGTCAAAAACCATTGAATTGGACAAAACGAAGGTTAGAATGGGCAGGTGTAGGTGCGGCCTTAGCCGTGCGCACCTAACCATTGATCTGGGCGCGTTAGGCTGTAACCATTGTCAAAAACCATTGGATTGGACAAAAAGAAGATTAGAATGGTCTTGTGTAGGTGCAGTCTTGGCCACGCCCAGCTAGTGGCGCAAGGTTGACACAAAACCATTGCTCTGGGGTGTGTTAGGCTGTTACCATTGTCAAAAATCATTGGATTGGACAAAACGAAGGTTAGAATGGTTGGTTGTGGGTACGGCCTTGACGTCCAGGTATCCTCTTGTTACAGGTTACAGATAGGTTATGTTATATCCACCTAACTTCCACTTCACGATGGCATTTTGCGCACGGTAGTGTTTTTGGTACTAAAATGTGATGTTGCAATAGCTTCAGCAACTTCTTAGGTTGATCATAGAACCGCCGATTGAAGTTACTGGTTGTTACCACGCAACTTCGACAATCCATAGTCAATAAATGATTCAATTTGGCACACTATCAAATGAACTGAGTGCTGCATACGTATGATGCACACTAGAGAATGAACTGAGCGCTTCTTTGTTTTATATAGTACCGTAGGGGCGAGGTTGGCAGTACTGTTTTGATGATGATACTAGCACTTAGACCAGCGGGGCTAACGAAGTGACCCGAATACTCACGAATGCAACCGATGATGATTGATTTGGACAATGGCACCCACAGCTGTAATTTTCGCTACCGGTATATAAGTCATGATCTTATTTGGGATGGCAGGGTGGGTCACAGACACCAGAGGAGGAAACATCTATTAAAACATCATTCCCTGATTTATTTCTCATCGTTTCATAAGGTATTTTGGCTAATTCATGTATTATAGAGGATGCTAATGCGCGTTCTACGTTCATTTAGCGCTACGATGGGAAGATATAAACTACACAGACATAAATCATATTACTACATGTAGCTGCAAAGGGAGTGGTACAGGGTCAGGGGTGGCTACATACAGTTCAAATCGCCCGCACTTAAAATTTAGTTCCGTACGCTGCATGGCTAGGCTGGTGGATGATGTCATCGTGACGGTTGTAATCAGAATTAAATTTAAAACCAGAGTAACCAATCCCCACTCTTTTCCTTGTACAGAAGCATTTGAGCAATCAATTTCAACGTAATCAACAGAAGAATATCTTGACTTCGAGCTGTGTCATGCAGATATATTTCACCTAAACCTTCAGCCACCTAATACAGGGTCTTTTTTTTAGGTCGCTCCGCAGCACTACGAGCACGGCACGGCTGGTGCAATGACACTCCGTCCCTAGCCATATACTGCACCCTTGATTATCGCTATAGTAATGCATTAGGTCATCTTAGCCGTCATGACGGGATATGTCTCTCGGCAAATGAGTCACCCGGCCGGGCTATCGCCTTCCGTGCATGTTCCCCTGATACTCGGAGCGACCTAAAAAAAAGACCCTGTACATCGATCCAATATTCAATTTGATGTCAAATCTCGCCAAACAACGAAATTTTTATTTTTGCATCCATTACTTGAATGTCGTGGTACACAACATTGTCGCGACATTTAGTTTTTCATGCCAAACTTGTTACGTCACATGGACCCTACGGATGCATTACGGTATATTGTTACCATATTTAAATAGCGATAGGATGAGAAATAACAATCCATTTCTGCGAAATATAACATGCGATATTCTCAATTTTCTACTAAATATACAAATTGTCATAAAATGTTGGTCCACATCTTCGCAAGAACAGTGAATGTCATGGAAATAGGCTACCGTATTTATTAGTTAGCCAAAATTATCTTTCTTTAGGGTAGAAGGCGATCAGAAATTTTAATCAACAGAAGGGAACTCTTTCATGGTAAACGATCAGAACAGGAGCGCCCGCATGGGCGGTCAAGTTGCCCCCCCCCCCCGGATTTCCGAGAATGTTGATATTCGATTGTTCATATTGACACCAGTTTATTTCATAAATGGAAGTAACTGATAGACAACTGACAACAGTTTTAACAGAAAATTTCTTTAATATTGCAGACATAATATAGATTTTTTTTTAAAATGGTTCTGATGATGTCATACACATAGACCACCAATGGAAACATAGCTCCAATTTGCCATATGGTTATGCTTACAGTAATGTTAAATACCGTAACTTTCCCCATCAGTAATACGAGTGCCTACTACTTTTGCCATCCCACTTCGGCAGTGGCGATATGAATGCACGTTCTGGAGATACTTTTGGACATTGCAACACCGCTAGTGGATCATAACCCCTAAAATAGGTTTTCTTTGCTGATCAGTAAAACACTGGCCATGTAAGGTCATGCTTACAATATTGGATCATGTACTGTAATCAGGCCAATATTTACGGGGGACAAACCGGGCAACTGCCCAGGGCGGCATGTTTTAGGGTCAGCTAAATATCTGGAAAACCGTCCAAAACCGCTTGGGCATTCAACGTCAAGTTATTACCCTCAACATTTTTATTTTTAAGGTGTGCAATAATACAGTGGCTCATTTCTTGAGAACAAAGCGATTATTGCTACGAATGAACATCAATTTATCATTGTTGTAGTTTCTTACCCTGTAAGTTAATGTGACATTTTCTTCAATGTAAGCAATTTATTATACAGTAGGGTAGTTAAATTGTTACTTCCGCCCCCCTTGGAAAAAGTTTTGCGGGCGCCCATGGATCAGAATGCCAAAAGTTTACTAAATGATGGCAATTTTGTATTTTTTGCTTCTGTGATATTCTGACGGTAAATTGAAATGCTGAATATAAAAATGACAGCTGCTACAAAACTCTGTATTCGGAATTCTGAAAGCGAAATTTTGGATTTGTAAATATTAAAACTACAAGCTCTGTAGTCACGGTACCCCCTGAATAGAAACCAGTGCAGAAACCAACACAAAGAAGAATTCAATTTTAAAAAAAGACTAATTAATATGTTTAAGGTTGGTTGGTTGGTTCCTCACTTTAGGGACTGCGACAACGCGGTCATGTAGCCCCGTGTACTTAGTGTGTGTGTACCATCTGTCTGATAACCGATGTTAATTGTGATGGCTGTATTAGTGCATGTTATCTGTTTTTAACTCAAGTAAGGACTGGCGACATTTAATTTTCAAGTACGGTACGGTAGTTCCTACTTTTGCCGCCAATGACTACTAGTTCAGACCTGGGTTACTAGACGCCACCGCAATCGACTCGTGGCAACGCACGTCGGAACCTAAGAGCGTTATTCAATTTTTTAACCTATAATTTAGCTTCACACAGGTGTAATTAGTGGAAGGTTCTTTAACATGACATAAATCTATGACATGGGGCCGCCGGCTTTACTTCCCCTCCGAAGGAAGGCATACTGAGGGATTTTTAACGCTCTTAAAAAGTCCGCCGACTTCGTCCGGGTTGGAACCCGCGATCAAAATGTGTTTAATATTACGCAACATTGTAAAATTGAAAAATTGTTTGCCCTCCTAATACGGCAAGTATCGATTAGTGTATTTATTTAAAAATTAATTGTTCTATTAAAGGTGCCCTTTTAAAAAATTTAAATCTGATCATGTTGCCATTTTTCTAATAAAAGTTGGGGGGGGGGGGGGGATGTTAAATTGTTGTAGAACATAATCATAGGTTAGTCACACTGCCTGGAAATGTACAATGCACTGTCATTTCAATCATACCTTCAATATTGTACGAATGCGGTGTTTCACTCGGACAGAGCGTAGAGTCAGTAGTTTCCAGAACACAAAGCAAGCCGACCCTCAGCGCCGAACACGAGACAGGACGACAGCGATGAGCTAAGAAGTAGAGAATGTGCTGACGCATTGGGACTGTGGCGCGATTACGAGCAGGGTCCTGCCCCGACTATGAACACAAGACAGCAAAATGTTAATAGGTAATTAATTATAAATACATGGTTTTTACGTGAATAGTAGGATCTGTACCAGTGAGGAAGTTTCTGATATTTTCTTTTTAACATTTTTATAATTTTATATCTACTCGTGCCATGTTGCCATACAAGGTGTAACTGATATTTACATTTGCATCACTGTTGTCAACCAGTTCAATACCAAAAATACATTACAGATTAAAGATGTTTTAACAATAAAACGCATCGTTATTTATAATAACTTATTTGTTCTTCGTTTCGTATCGAACAGTGACACAAGCGTAAGGATCACACGTCGAATGTTTGGCAACATTGCATGAGTAGAAAGGAAGGAGTCCTTTGCGACTTGAGATAGGCCATGTAGGACAGTCTAACGACAGCTGTTCTCACAGCAACACCTCTAAAGCTTGCAGCTTGCTTTTGTGTGTGATCTGTGGGAGTGTTCTTTTCAGTGTGTGTATCGTTAGTGGTTTGTACTGGTGTGCAGCGCCATACTATTATCGGCTGTTCATAAATATTATATAATAGTTGGGTGCGGTCGAGATGGCGGCCCAGAGTGATGGGACGCTGATGGGACTACCCCCAAACATTACCGGCAATGTTATAGTGGATGGTATAGTCCCTATGGAGGGAATATCACTCGTTAATGATCAACAGACTACTTCCCATCAGGAACCAACGACCCCGATAGCGGGATCCTCTCAGGAAAACTCACGAACTCCGGCCACGGAATATCGGTATCCCCACCTTCATACTGGACCATATATCGTATTTGTACAGGGAGAGGGGGCTCAGGCCGTTGGAAATTTACACCCAATGGCCTTGGGTCGGCTATTCTATGACCGCAAAATACCAGGTATACGCGAAATTCAGAAGAAGGGTCGCAATAGAATCCAAATACAATTCGCAACCTATCGTGAAGCTAATGCTTTTTTGGAAAATGAGATCCTCCGGGAGAGGAATTTGACTGCTTTTATACCATCTTCCAATGTCCAACGGGTAGGACTAGTGCGCGGGGTCGACACCTCACTTACAAATGAGGAATTAATTAAGTATCTGGAGGCTCCTGTTCCCATTTTACGGGTACAGCGCTTCTTTCGTAATAGAACGATAGATGGACAGACGGAGCGGATAGCTACTGGAACGGTGAAAATATTTTTTGAAACACAGAACCTTCCGCCATATGTCAGTATATTCAATGTAATGCTGGAAGTTCAATTGTATATTTTTTCGCCCCTACGTTGCACTAAGTGTCAACGCTACGGGCACGTACAGTTACATTGTCGGGCGCGAGCCCCACGCTGTGGCAATTGTGCCGCGGAGCACGTTACGAAGGAATGCAAGGAAGTATTAGCCAAATGTGCTAATTGTGCAGAGAACCACCCAGCGGGTGCAATTCGCTGCGAAATCCACCAACAGCAAGTTGAGATAAAAAGAAGAATGTGTGTGGAAAATAAATCATATAATGAAATAATGAAAGGTCAACAGGGGCCTGCATTTAATCCATTAACCGTACCCCAACAATTCCCTCCTTTAAGTTCCGCTCCAAGTGTCAGACAGCATGAGCCGGCACGTAAGCGCAAGTTTACAGAAATAGTTCACGCGGCCCCTAAAGTGGTCCAGCCGTTGGGTTATGATCGGAACGCTTATTGTCAGATTCTTCAACAACCGCGATTGGAAAAGTCTCCTCCGGTCTTCGAAGCCAAGACGATGGAGACCAGTTCTCTATACAATACAGGGGCAGGTTCAGGGTAGCCTGAATCGGAGACTACCAAAACTATTTTGGCAGAATTCACGAAACTTATGGAATTGTTAGGGCATAATGCGCAATGGGCGCATTGTGTCAAAAATTTGTTAGATAGGGTATTACCTTTGTTACCCCCGTTAGAAAAATCAGTACGGACAGACAACATGACCTTGGGTCATTAATTTCACTGGGTTGCC
Organism: Meconema thalassinum; assembly: GCA_946902985.2. Lineage (NCBI taxonomy): Eukaryota > Metazoa > Arthropoda > Insecta > Orthoptera > Tettigoniidae > Meconema > Meconema thalassinum. The sequence continues at coordinate 126,622,159 of OX336397.1, forward strand.
TTTCCGTTTCTTATTAAGGAACAGTGTGGATACTTCAGTGGAATTGCAGGAGTATCGTCAACAAGAGACATGAATTACTGAAATTAATTGCTGACTATAACCCAGATGTTATTTTTTTACAAGAAACTTGGTTATCACCACCCTATAGATTTACGATACCACTATATACTATTGTGAGAGAGGATGGGCCTGGTTATGGCGGCATAAGTACGCTCATTCGAAATGATATTCCCTTTACCGAGATCCCGATTTCTTACCTATTACCAAGAAGTTTTCATCAGTGTTTTCAAATCGATAATACTATTTTTAGTAATTTATATTGCCCTCCCCAAGTGCAGGGATCGCAACGTCAATGGTCAATGTATTTTAACTATATTGTACAATATCCGAAACATATCGTTCTTGGGGATTTTAATGCCCATCATGGTCTTTGGGGCAGTGAGCGAGTCAATCCAAAAGGTAGACACATTGTGCAAGCACTTCAAACCTATGCATTGAATATTCTCAATGATGGATCGCCTACGCGTATAACTCCACCGGGGCGTCCAAAGAGTGCGGTAGATTTGACCATTACCACAGCAGATATTGCTCATCGTTTGGAATGGCGCACATTGGGGGATACACATCAAAGTGATCATTTTCCAATTCTAATATACTATGCGAAATCTGGCGAGAATCTTGAGAGACCATGTCATTTTACCGTAAAACGGAATCTTAGGCACCTCGATTATGAACTATTTCACCACTTTATAAATGATGGTTTGGGGACTTCTCGAACATCTACATATCATCAGTATAATGCCTTATTACAGATCATACAAAACTTTCTTGATCGATATCACCCACAGCGAATGTTAACATTGTCTGCGCCACAGCATCCGGGCACGGTCCATTGGTGGGATACAGAGTGTGCTTTGCTAGTGCGTAGGAGGAAGGCACTTTTAAAACGATATCGAATACATGGGACGGTTGATAATTATCTAAGTTACAAACGTCTCACTGCGCAACTGCAAAAGACATTTAATGAAAAACGACGTTTGGCGTGGCAAAAACATATCAGTACATTTAATTCCCATACTTCTTTAACCACCTTATGGTCATTGGTCAAACAATTATCAAATACGCGTAGCTCTCGTCCATGTACGGGTCTCACGCCTACGGGTTTTCAAATTTTTTATCATTCACTAACGCCCGATTCAGTTTCTGGTCATGTATCGGTACCATCGTTATTGACTTCGAAGAAGTTTCAGTGTTTACAAAACCCAATCACACGTCATGATGTCGTGACGGTGTTACGTCATACGACATCCACGAGTCCGGGTCTGGATTACATAACGTATGGGATGCTTGCCCATCTCCCGGACCGCGCTCTGACGGTCTTGCTTGAGTTATACAATAAGGTACTGACAAATGGGACATATCCTGTAGAATGGAATACCTTTGAAGTTCTACCGATATTAAAACCTTTGAAAGATGCCAGAGACCCCCTCAGCTATCGTGGAATTAATCTCGGTTCGTGTTTAAGAAAATTATTTCAAAAGATTCTATTACGTAGATTGCAATGGAGTATGGAGTATTATAATTTGTTTTCAAGATCACAATTTGCATTTCGTAAACGGTTAGGAACAATCGATGCTCTTACGATTTTCTTGACGGATATATTATTAGCGAAAGCTCGCAAACAACACACGATTGCTGTGTGTTTGGATATTCAGGGGGCTTATGATGCAGTGGATCCGGTCATATTACAACAACGTCTAGGGGAACTGCTTTTCCCATTACCTTTCATATGTTTAATACGGAATTTTTTACATCATCGTCGACTAGTTTTACACACCCCCTCTGGTGTCTTGGACAATCGTCAGACGTCTCGTGGATTGCCTCAAGGAGATACATTAAGTGGTATGCTTTTTTCACTGTATACTCAGACACTGGAATCTGTTGTTCTTCCACATGCACGAATTATACAATATGCAGATGATTTTCTTATCTATTGTTCGCGTGATAATATTCAGCATTGTCGACAGGATATATATGATGCATTAACTGCAGCACATATTTGGTTCCATAATCACGGCTTTGTAACGTCGGCGAGTAAGAATGCTGCTATCATTGTCACCCCACGAAGGCAAGTTGATCGCTCTCCAATTTTATTTGAACAAGGCGCCATTGAGGTAGTTCGTAGCATCAAATATTTGGGATTACATGTTGATGACCAATTACAATGGTCGCGCCAGGTTCAGATCCTCGCGGTGAAAATTGAAAAACGACTCCAAGTTCTTCGAGCGCTAGCTCGGCGTAGGTGGGGGGCGGATCCTCAATTATTACTCACGGTATACACGAATATTATTCGTTCCCAGATGGATTATGGGTGCTTTTTCTATGACATAATGGCGAATAGTAGGTTGGTCACTTTTGATAGGTTACAGTATCGGGCTTTACGTATCATTTTAGGGGCGCTATCGTCCAGCCCAACCTGTGCATTATTAGTTGAATCTGGTGAGTTACCTTTGAACTTACGACGGAGATTTTTAGCAAGTAAGTATCTGACAGCTAAAATGTCCTTGTCTGCGTCACCCATTCTCAATAAAGTACAGCTGCTTGTGGAGTATTATGAGCAACAGCGTTTTACACGTCTGAAGAAGCCGGCTTTGGTACAGGCGTATGAAGGATTGAAAGATTTTCGGGCAGATATACTGCAGACACTTAAACCCTTACCATACACGATTTCATATAAGGTCATACAATCCAAGCCAAACATATTGTACACTTCCTTACCGGTGCTATTCCGGAGTTATCAGCGTTTGCCGCAAGTACTTTTACGATGCTTTCGGGAAATTGTCCATGAATATTCCCAGTATACCTTTTTTTATACAGACGGCTACAGAATGTTGTCACCAGCAGGCGTGGGAGCCGCTTTTTATGCTCCTGATAGACAGATTATACGAACATATAGTTTGCCGAAATATCTAACGATCTTTACAGCGGAGGTATTTGCCATTCGTCAAACTTGTCAGTATATACGTCAAAACAGCATTTCACCAGCAATGATTTGCACGGATTCCATGAGTGTCCTTCAGGCAATATCGAATCCGAGTAGCTCCGACAATTGGTATGTGTATCAAGTTGCTCAAATGTTATATGAATTTCAGACTAGGGAGCAGAAAGTTATGCTAACTTGGATCCCGGGGCATTCGGGGATATCAGGAAACGAGGATGTCGATCGCATGGCCAAGTGGGCAGCACAGGGGTTTGGGGTAGTTTATAATGTAGCAGTACCTCATACAGACTTTCAGCCCATTATCTATGAACAGATAATTCATGAATGGCAAATGATTTGGGATAGTATCGGTCCAGTCAAAGCGCGTCATTATTTTCCGATACAACCTACGATTAGAACAATACCTTGGTTTCGGGTTGGCAAATATACTAGACGGCACATTATAACCATAATACGGTTACGTTTCCAGCATGCCATGACACCTGCTCGAATGGCACGCATGGGACTACGCGAGAATGCGAATTGCGTGTGTGGACAAACGCGAGGCACACTGAGTCATCTGATGTTCCAGTGTGATGATTTCAATGAACCGAGGATGGTGATGCTACACAAGTTACGATCCTTAGGATATATCTTACCATTAAATATGTCCAATTTGTTGCATAGTCCTGTAGTTCCATTGATCGAGGCCATAATTGATTATTTAGATCATCTACCTTTTATGCTATAAGTTCAGTTTTCCTCCCCCTTTTTTTTTCTCGCAATGTTTTATAATACGTCATGACGTATGTAAGTACTGATTTTTCTGACCCCTTTCCAAAGTTACGTGCGTATCAGTGTGCTCTGGAACGTATCTACATCATTATTTTATAAGGTGAATGAAAGGTTAGTTATATTTCGTCGGTGTTCAAACATGGCGTGTGAATGTGATGTGCAACGTTGGTGAATTCTATACAGAAGATATTGGGCGAAGAGTTCAACAGTGTCCATCAACCTTACCACAACAACAACAAATAGGCCATGTGCGTGTTTGCGTCTGCGGTATGAACGGAGATTATATAGCAATTTGATTGATATAATAAAAGGAAAATATCTGAAGCTTTTTCAATGGTACGATCCTTGTGTTGGGAAATATTCCATGCAATTTTATGAACATTTTTACGTCTGGTGTTGCTAGTCGGGGAAGTACCGTTCTCGTAATTGCGATTTCGGCCCGGGCTTGAATCAGTGGGGGCTTTCCCAAATGTATTGCGCACTTCTTCTCCCCTCATCTTGTCTCGTCTTCATCACTGATGGTCGGCTGGCTGTGTGCTCTGGAATCGACTGGCTCAACGCTCTGGCCGAGTGGAACACCGCATTCTACAATATTGAAGGTACCGTATCGTATTATTGAATAGATAATTTGTGGATTGTACATTTTTAGGTTGTGTGGTTAATTCATGTTTTTGGCACGGTACCGGTATGCAATATTGCGCAATATTACTACATTACCAAACCTAATTGTTTTCAAACTGAAGATCGCGGGTTTAAACACGCCGAAGTCATCGTATTTGTAAGAGCGTTAAAAATCCCTCAGGATGCCTTCCTTCGGAGGAGAAGTAAAGCCACCGGGCCTATGTCATAGATTTATGGCATGAAGAAGAACCTTCCACAAACTACAATTGTGTGAAGCTAAATTTCTAGGTTCGATTTCATTAACGCTCTATAAGTTCCAACGTTCGTCGCAAGGTGCTGGTTGTGGTGGCATCTGGTAGACGAGTTTGCAGCTATGTGTCATTGACGGTAGCAAAAGTAGGAACAACTTGAAATTGATCGTCTGCATTTCTTACCTGAATTACAGATAACACACACTAATACAGCCATCACAATCAACACTGGTTATCAGACATGTTCTGGTTGGTTGGTTCCTCAGTTTAGGGGCTGTGACAACATGGTGATGTAGCCCCGTGTACTTTGGGTGTGTGTAGAATCTGATAACCAGTGTTAATTGTGATGGCTGTATTGGTGTGTTTTGTTTGTTTTTAATTCTAGTAAGGACTGCATACATTCGACTTTCAAGTAGTTCCAACTTTTGCTACCAAACGCCACCATCAATGACAAACTCGTTCTGAACTTTGTTACTAGATGCCACTGCAGTCGGCTTCTGGGAACGAAAGTTGCAACCTAAGAGCGTTAGTCAAATAAAACCTATAAGTTAGCTTCACACAAGTGTAATTAGTGGAAGGTTCTTTATCATGCCATAAATCTATGACATGGGACTGCCGGTTTTACTTCCCCTCTGAAGGAAGGCAAACTGAGGGATTTTTAACGCTCTTAAAAATTCCGAAGGATTCGGCCGCGTTTGAAACAGCGACCTTGGGCATAGAAACTCAGCATGCTACCAACTACGCCACCGAAGCCGCTTCAGACAGATTCTACACTTACCCAAAGTACACGGGGCTACATGACCATGTTGTCGCAGCCCCTAAACTGAGGTACCAACTATAAACTGGCTGATCTTCGTGAGTTGAGCCTTTGTTTCCATGCATGCGGTAGAACAAGGACCATGGAACGATTAGATTGGTCACTCTTGTATAATATAACTGAGCAAGGATATACGGTCGCCACAGGCTATCATGTTGCGTTCTGGCAACTGCCAGTGCACATGTAACATCCGAGTGGGAAATCCCCCAACATTTAAATAAAGCCCTGTATATCGGACACAAACCAACCATATTAGGCCTACTTGCAAAAATGGAAATTGTTGTAAAAACTGTATGCGTCTCCAATGAAATACTTTGCGCATGGACTAGGCAGTAGAAATTCGGAACTGGTACTTTTCGTTGCAAAATTCTTAAGTACTGAAATTAACCAAAATACCTGAATTAATAGTCGGGGAAATATCTGGAGATGATGTAGTAATAGATGTTTACTCCTCCGCTGTCTGTGACCCGCCCAGCCTTCACAAATATGAACACGACTTATATAGGTGAAATTCCAGCTGACTCAGCCATTTCGCATCATGTACCGTATTGCCAACCCCACGCTCTCGGTACTATATCGCATCCGGCAGACCAATGGTTAACATGACGTATAACATAAATTTCTCGCCAAATCAATACTTTTTACTTACTTAAAAATTCTATAGGTACATGTTTCGAAAACACACAATGTTTTCTTCCTCAGCCCACTTATTGGTGTTAAACATCATAAAACATCGATAACCTCACTAAATAACAAAAACACAGTTCACATTTCTTCTCTTGTTCTTCCTTTGTTAGGCCTGTGTCATTCGACAAATTAATGTCACTCACGGAATAAACACTTTTAGTTGAAGTAATGAATATTGACACATTGACACATTTACTCATTGCTAGTTTCAACGTGGGTTGCTGAAATGCACACAAGTGTCGTATAACCTTGCCAAAAGCGGAGAAAACAACTAACCAACACCCAGGAAGGTAATTGGGTGTGGCGTCATGAAAATAAATCGAGTCAGGAATGTATGTTGGAATTAAACTATTGCGGTGGGGGTTGAGGTGGTGGTTTGCGTTTTTTATTATTATTTAAATAATTGCTAATAAATCTAACAATTCATTCGTTTCAAAATTAACCTCGTTTAGATTATTGCATTCCTTTGACCTCTGATAAGTAATGATATGAATATTTTCCAAAATATTCATATAGCTGCCCTTCGATGCGTAATGCAAAATTTTGACGTCATTATTTATGTCCGTGAACTTATGTCCTGTTTCTTCCATGTGTACCGCCATGGCTGAAAACTTCCTGTGTTTTGTGGCCGAAACATGCTCAGCATAACGAGTACGTATGCTCCTACCCGTCTGTCCCGCGTAATTTGAATTGCAAAAATTACATCTGAGCTCATAAACTCCCGATTTTAAATGTTTATCACTACTGTTGACTTTATTGAAGTTGAAAAATTTGTTGAAATTAGAATTATTGGTTTTAAAGGCGACGTTCATATTGTGTTTCTTTAGGATGTTGGTTACTGTGTAAATGCTTCGATTTACGTAGGTGAAGGTGGCAAGTGCTTTCTTTGTTGTGTCCTCTCTAACTAATTTTGTTAAGGGTCTGTTTTTCAACTTGTAAATTAATCTCCTGACATAATTGTGGTTGTAACCATTGAGTTTAGCTATTTGATATATAATGTCAATTTCTTGCTTCCGGTCATGATCAGAGGAAGGGATTCTTAACGCTCTATTAATGAGGCTTATGAACGTTGCATTCTTGTGTCCGCCCGGATGGTTAGAATCCTGCCGTATAACTGTACTCGTTTGAGATGGTTTTCTGTAAACTTTATAATGCAGACGATTGTCTTTTTTAATCACAGTTATATCCAGATAATTGATTTTATTATCGACTTCTGAATCTAAAGTAAATTAAGACCAATAGTTTTCGCCTGGACAAATAATTGTTAGGTAGCGCGGCACTTAGATAATATAAACACCCCTGGTTTTTGTCACGCCCAGTGGGGGTAGTCGCGCATCATTAATCTGTATCCAGGCCAATGGTATTGCCTAGACCAATATTTTCATCCAGACCACTGGTTTTCGTCTAGACGTGTCGTGTGGTGTATTTTGTATCGGACATGTTGGCAACGGGTACGACGTAGTGTAGGCCGTCAATGTGTAATGGCTGCCGTCGTCGAATGAGCAAGAAGTACAAACATTTGTTTACGTAATAAAACAAATACTTCCGGTGGAGCAGTGACAATTCAAATTGAAATCAACTTCTAATGACTCCCAGAAAGGTATCTAAATAATAATTAATACATTTCCAATAATCTGCCTTGTAAAAGTTGTGAAAAGGGAAAAGTAGGCGACCTCTTCCGAACAATTAATGACTTGGCTACGTGGTGGCTTAAAAAGAAGCTTTCGGATACATTACTTTATTGTCTGCACCGTAACAGATTTCATCTACGAAAACTTAACATTTATTAGAAAAATTGCAACAAGATCAGATTTAAATTTACAAAATAGTGTATCACCTTTAAAATAACAATTAATTTTAAATAAATACACTCATCGATATTTACCGCATTAGAAGGGCAAACAATTGAAGTCATTTGAACAATTTTAACAATTTTACAATGTTTCGTAATCATCATCATCATCATCATCATTTCCCCTTATCCAGCTCCTGCCGGGTCGGGGTATTTATGGCACTTCTCCACTTTCCTCTTTCCTTCCACAATTCTTCTTCCATGATCTTGTCCCAGTCCAGATTCCTTTTTCTCACGCTGTTCTTCACTGAATCGATCCACCTTGTTCTAGGTCTTCCCCTTGCTCTCTTACCCTTGCACTTGGCCTCCAGCATCTGTCTTGGTATTCTATTTTCCTCCATCCTCTTTACATGTCCAAACTACCTTAGTTTATTCTTCTCAATTCTCTCATTTAGTTTTCCCATCCCAACTTCCTTCCTAACATCTTCATTCCTCACTCTGTCTTTCCTTGTCTTACCTATCATATTTCTTAGGAATTTCATTTCACTGGCTTGGATTCTACTCTCTTGCCTGCTCGTCAGGGTCCAAGTCTCAGCTGCATAAGTTAATATGGGTACATAGTACATTTTATACATTACCTCCTTGCTTTTCCTTGGTACTTCCTTATCCCAAACAAGTTTTCTTACACTTTGATAGAATGCATTGCTCTGCTGTACCCTCCTGCCAATCTCCATGCCAGTAAACTGAGAGCGATCAAGGAAACTACTCGCGTGTGGCGGAGCTCCTTCCGGGCCCGGAGAGAGTCCGTCATTTTGTGTAGGCTAAGGATAGGTCATACAAGATCCACCCACTCGTACCTAATGAGAAGGGAAGACCCCCCACTTTGTACCTGTGGAGCCGTATTCACCGTGGCCCACATTTTTACCGAGTGTGTGGATCTTCCTGACTTACGAAGAAACCTTGGTTTGCAGACGACACTCAAACTTATATTAGCCGATGACGCGGTGGCTGCTGATCGCGTTATCCGCTTTATAAGTGAGAGTGGGTTAGGGCCAGCAATCTAAATTTTCCAGTGAACATTGACTCAACGACTTGTTCGTTTTTGAATGATAATGTTTTTGTTTTTTCCGTAATTTTTGTTTATTTTTATGATTTTGTTTTTTATTTAATTTCTTTTTGTTTTTGTTTTATTAATTTTTGGTCTTTTTAAATTTAGATGTCCACCTCAAAATTATAAATTCAATTCATAATTTGTATTCTTTAATCTGTGTTAAGAGGGGCAGATGACCTCGTAGTTCCGCCCCTTAAAACAACAATAACTAACTAACTAACTAATCTCCATGTCCAACCTACCAGTTTGCATCAATTCACTTCCTAGGTATTTGAACGTGTCCACAATTTCCAAACTCTGACTTCCAATTTTCACAGTGCCCTTTCCTTGTCTTTCCCCTCTTGTCATCACCATGGTCTTGCTTTTCTCTATACTGATTTTCAGGCCATACTTCTGAATATTTTCGTTCAGTGCATCTAGTTGTTTTTGCACTTCTTCGGTGTTCCTTCCCCAGACCACAATATCGTCTGCAAATAATAGTAACTTCATTTCTTTATGTCCATATGCTTCCTTTGTTTCCTTTACAATTTCATCCATTACCATTATGAACAAGAGAGGTGACAGCACACTCCCCTGTCTTAGTCCAGTCTTGTTCCTAAACCAATCTGTCTTTCCAACTGGGGTCAGTACCCTGCTAACACAGTTGTTGTACATTGCTTGCACCATTTCCAACATTTCTTTTCCCAGTCTCTTCTTAACCAAAGTTTCCCATACCTTCTCTCTGGGGACACTATCATATGCCTTTTCTAGATCTATGAAAGTCATGATCAAATCCTCTCCATATTCCCAGTTCTTTTCCATCACCTGCTCAAGCTAAAGATTGGGTCCACTGTGGATCTTCCACTCCTGAAGCCATACTGTTCCTCTTGCAACTCTCCTTCCACCTTTCTTCTCATTCTTCTTTCTAATATCCTTTCCAGTATTTTTACTATCTGTGATATGAGGGTGATCCCTCTATAGTTATCACACACTTTCTTGTCCCCTTTCTTAAACACTGGTATTATTAGCCCTTTCTCCCAGTCTTCTGGTACACATTTCCGTTTCCACATTAATTAGTCTTTTTAAAAACTGAATTCTCGTTTGTGTTGATTTCTGCCCTCGTTTCTATTCAGGGGAAACAGTGACTACAGAGCTTGTAGTTTTAATGTTTCCAAATCCAAAATTTCGCTTTCAGAATTCCGAATACGGAGTTTTGTAGCATCTGTGATTTTTAGATAGGCCTATAGCATTTTAATTTACCGTACAGAATATAATAGAAGCAAAAAAATACCAAATTGCACCATCATTTAGTAAAACTTTGGCATTCTGATCCATGGGCGCCCGCAGCACTTTTCCAAGGGGGGCGGAAGTAACAATTTAACTACCCTACTGTATTATAAATGGCTCAGATTGAAGAAAATGTAACATTAACTTACAGGATAATAATCTACAACAGCAATGGTAGATTGCTGTTCATGCGCAGCAATAAACGATTCGTTCTCAAGAAATGAGCCACTGTACTATTGCATACCTTAAAAATAAAAATGTTGAGGATAATAACTTGACATTTAATGCCCAAGCGGTTTTGGACAGTTTTCCAGAAATTTTTCCGTCCCTAAAACATGCCGCCCTGGGCAGTTGCCCAGTTTGTCCCCTGTAAATATTGACCTGAACACAGTAAATGATCCAATATTGTAAGCATGACCTTACATGGCCAGTGCTTTACTAGTCAGCAAAGAAAGCAGTATTTTAGGGGATATGATCCGCTAGCAGTGTTGCAATATCTAAAAATATCTCCAGAACGTGCTTTCATATCGCCACTGCCGATGTGGGGTGGCAAAAGTAGTAGGCACTCATGTTACTGATGGGGAAAGATATGGTATTTAACACTAAGCATAACCATATGGAAAATTGGAGCTATGTTTCCATTGGTGGTCTGAGTACATGACATCATTACGACCATTTAAAAGAAATGTAAATACATATTATGTGAGCAATATTATAGAAATTTTCTGTTAAAACAGTTGTCAGTTGACTATCAGTAACTTCCATTTATGAAATAAACTGGTGTGAATATGAACAATCGAATATCAACATTCTCGGAAATCTAGGGGGGGGCACCATTCCCACTCTTGCGCCCCCTATTCTGATCGTTTACCATAAAGGAGGTCCCATCTATTGATTAAAATTTCTGAGCACCTTCTACCCTAAAGAAAGCTATGTTTGGCTAACTAATAAATACGGTAGCCTATTTCCATGACGGTCACTATTCTTCCGAACATTTAATTTAAAATTTGTGTATTCATAGAGAATTGAGAATATCGCATAGTACCGTATATTTTGCAGAAACAGATAGTAGTTATTTCTCATTCTATCGCAATTTAAATACGGTAACAATATACCGTAATGCATCCGTAGGGTCAATGTAAATGCAATGGGTATTCTGCCCCAAGGCAGGTCCGAGCCTCCAAAGAGGTTACCCTCAGTGGGAGTTTATGTGCGGTAGGGTGGCCAGGTCCTTTCCGCTCCTCCTTTTGTTGGCCAACAGCGTGCAGTACCTAGAACCAGCATACCATCCAAGTTCCAACCATGCCCAATGCTACTTAACTGCGGAGTTCTCATGGGATCCGGTGTTTCAGCATGGCCAGGCTGTTGGCAGGGTCCATGTGATGTAACAAGTTTGGCATGGCGCACTAAATGTCGCGAATATGTTGTGTACCACGTTATTCAAGTAAGGTAAATGCACCAATGGTCGTCATGTTAAGACAGATTTAGTCCAGAAAATATATATAACTTACCTTATACATTTTGGTAACTTTCCTCAAACTCTAATCAAACACTACGAAATTCTAAATATCAAAGATATTCGTTTAAGAAAAAATTACGTACTTAAAAAAAAAGAAGTGTTTTTGCGCTAGTCGTCGGCATGATGTCTTTGGATTTTTCCTATATTCGTCACCTGTTTGCAGCAATTGCCGTCACATTGTTAGTTTTCCTTGTCTGCTGTTTATAATGCATTTCTGTCAATTGTTGCGTAAGACACCGATTTATCGACTTGGAGGCTAACATTTACGAATAAAACAGTACCAGTAATTATGTCTTTTTAAATAAAAAATGAAATATTAAATAAAATAATAAAAAAAAAGACGGCATCGGGAAGTGGAAATGGTGGGTAGAAAACATACGGGCATGTAAATATCGTAATTCTGCTCTAAAGAAGTGAGACCACGGCATAACAGCCCGGAAAATGACCATTCGCCGAGGCCTAACACCAATTGTTGTTGCCAAAAGTTTCGAAAAATCCTTCTTCTTCAGTGCAGTAGGCCCTATCTTCGCTATTAGCAACCCTCTGAATTTGCCACTCTTGTTCACTTTTCTTCCAGGCAGTCTTTAGTGGCTTAAAAACCCCTAATCCATGGGTTGAAGTACGTGTGTGACATTAGGTAGTAAAGCGACCAAAACAATTCCATGATCCTCACAAAATTTACTAGTATGTATGGTCAAGTGTGAGAAGTGCCCGTCTATGAATAGAATGACAGGGAGAGGAATCTCTTTCTCAACCAACCAAGGATGAAATATGTTACTGAGAAATTCGTAAAACACTTCCCCCGTCATCCACCCGTTTGGCGATTTGCCAATGCCCCAGTGTGCTGGCATTGGGGTAATGATGTCTTGCGGCAGATGTTCATACTTGAACACTACAAGGGAAGGAGAAATATCGCCGTGGGCATTGCCTGTTACAAGTACCGTTAAGCATTCTTTCTCACCTGAATTCACTTGGAGATATGGTGTCTTGTCACCCCTGTTCGCCAGCACTTTGTTACCTTTCGGATTGAGAAAGAAAGCCATCTCGTCAGCGTTGAACAGTCGCCGAGGGTCTGACAAAATAGACTGGAAGTCGTTTTCCACCAAATAGCTGTAGACTTCTGAAAACCAGGTTTTAATTTGATGTTCTGTAATTGCAGCACGGCTTACTGTCAAATTTTGGGGGGTTCGTAAAAGATAGACCTGGATTTCTTTTTAGGAAAGATTCACACCATTTCCTTCCTGGCCGCCCATCTTTGAAAGGAAAGTCCCTCTTCAATTCTTATGTGAGGCACTGGACGCTATTTTGCAAATCGTCCTTTGTTACCGGGAACCCCGCTTTTCCTAGTGAGATTACCCATTGAACTAGCATAGCCTCTTTTTCCTTTGTTAAAAAGGAGATTTTCCTTTAATTTTGTCCGAGAGGGTTTTTCTCGGAACACCATTCCTCTCAGCGGCCTTTTTAATACTCATGCCATCCTCCACAACGGCCTTAATAGCAGCTTCCATTTGCTGAATATCATAATTCAGAACTGTGCATTTCAACATATTGCCTGAAAGCAAAGATTTGGTCTTAGAATAATATAATATTTTTCATCTCAATTAAAAATATAAAAATCCTCTATAGCACGCCTAGCCAAAAAAAAAAACAGGCCTACTGAGGTGCGGCTGTCAAGAAGAGAGACCTACATAATAATAACAATACACTGTAAATGTTTATTGGTTGCGAAACGTTAATACAAACTTTAACATTATCGTGCACTAGTGTTCGTCACAAATGTGCTCTAAAGATGGTCAGCTATGATGACTACTGGACACGGTGATCAAATGATAATTTAATTAATACAGGGTGCTTTAGAGCTACATTATAAGTATATTGCCGCTGTTAGTTACGTCTTATAAGGAGAAATGACAATGTGCCAGTTTTCGTCACAAATGAAGAGCATTGGTAAAGTGCGTTTTTTTAATCAAGTGTTCGTCACCGGCATTTCTAACAAAACTAGGCATGTGAGCATGAAATAACAAATCACATATGTTACAGAAACAATTACCAACTATATCACGTACTTGTAACATTTTAAAATGTCGGAACATAACACATATGCACATAATTAACTCGCGTGCCTTCTTAGCACATGCGAGAAGCTTAATGGGGCGTCAAGACAGCCATATCACAGGAGATGTTGGACGCTGGGTTTCACCTATTACATCGCACGTACGTTTTCGCAAAGTTGCTCCTTATCGGCAACGAAGGCATGACGCATCTCGTAAGACTTCGTGTGTTGAGAAAGACCCATTGACATGTTTATTTTTTGTACTTATATACGAGAGTGACGACGACTGGCTCAGTGACGAAAACCAGTACAGTTACCTTAATGGATGCGGAAATAAAATTTAGAACAAAATATGTAGGCCTTCTTTCGTTGTTTGGCAAGATATGACATATATTTGAAGATTGGGTCAATGTATTAGATGGCTGAAGATTTGGGTGAAATATATCTGCATGACACGGCCCGATGTCAAGATATTCTGTTGATTACGTTGAAATTGATTGCTCAAACACTTCTGTTCAAGTAATATAGGGTAGAACGGTTACTCTGGCTTTAAATTTAATTCCAATTACAACCGTAATGTTTACATCATCCACCAGCCTAGCCATGCAGCGTACACCACGAAATTTTAAGCGTGGGCATTTCGAACTGTATGTAGCCACCCCTGACCCTGTACCAATCTCTTTGCAGCTACATGTAGTAATATGATTTATGTCTGTGTAGTTTATATCTTCCTGTGCTAACGTAGAACGTGTGATAACATTCTCTATGATACATGAATTAGCCAAAATACCTTATGAAACGATGAGAAATAAATCGAGGAACGATGTTTTAATAGATGTTTTCTCCTCCGCCGTCTGTGACCCGCCTAGCCATCCCAAATACGATCACAACTTATATAGCATAAATTACAGCTGTGGGCGCCATTGTCCAAATCAATCATCATCGGTTGCGTTCGTGAGTATTCGGGTCGCTTCGTTAGCCTAAGCGCTAGTATTATTATCAAAACAGTACTGCCAACCTTCCTCTTTCGGTACTATATAAAACAAAGAAGCACTCAGTTCATTACCTAGTGCACATGATACGTGTGCATCACGCTGTTCATTTGATATTGCGCCGAATTGAATCATTTATTCACTATGGATTGTCGAAGTTGCCTGATAACAACCAGTAACTTCAATCGGTGGTTCTATGATCAACCTAAGAAGTTGCTGAAGCTATTGCAATAATACATTTTATTACCTAAAACACTACTATGCACGAAATGCCATGGTAAAGTGGAAGTTAGGTGGATATAACATAACCTATGTGTAACCTGCAACAAGAGGATACCCGGACATCGAGGCCGAACCTACACCCGACCATTCTAACCTTCCTTTTGTCCAATCCAATGATTTTTGACAATGGTTGCTGCCTTACGCACCCATATCAATGGTTTTGTGTCAACCTAGCCCCAATAGCTGTGTGCGGCCAAGGCTGCTCCTACAGCTGACCATGCTAACCTTTGTTTGGTCCAATCCAACGATTTTTGACAATGGTTACAGCCTTACGCGCCCATATCAATGGTTTTGTGTCAACCATGTCCCGCTAGCTGAGCACGGCCAAGGCTGCATCTACACCCGACCATTCTAACCTTCGTTTTGTCCAATCTAATGTTTTTTGACAATGGTTACGCGCCCAGATCAATGATTTTTGACAATGGTTACAGCCTAACATGTCCCGATGAATGTCTTTTTTTTTAATCAACAGTGATTTAGTATCCCACTCCTTTTTATCGAGAGTGATTTTGTATCTCACATGTTGGCAACAATGTGTGCGTCTCAGTGCATGTCGCTAGAGTACACCTTGTTGACAGTTGAAAGAGATGCAAGCGCTGTCAGAACACTGCAGCCGTTTCTGAAAGAGCAATTAATAAAAACACATATTTACATACTTTAGCACATATGAGTGAAAGGCGTGACCAGGGTTCCTAATTTCAATACGTACTATCGCTCAGAAGATGAAACAAAGTCACAAGTTATGTAAAAGTCACATTCATGTCTGCTGCAAGTGTATAAATTACGTTCCACTCTCATTCCGAATTAATCTTTCTGTTCCTTTTGTTTTGTTTTATTGAGCAGATATCAAACCATAGGCTCATAATAATGGATTATTATTATTATAGTAGAAAATACCTTTAGGTTTTGATATCAGCTCTTGCGTAAATCAGAACAAAAGGAACAGGAAATTAATATGTTTCGACATGAATCATATTACTACATGTAGTGCGGCTCTTCCCAACAGCACCGAGCCATTGTTGGGCCGCGTGATGCGCAGAGAGAGTTGGGTCAGCACCGCTTGATTAGCATCTACCGTTACACAACTGCGGGACAGGAATCACCGCATATGGTCATAGCATTGATTACATTCCCAGCTGGCAAGATACCTTAGTTCAGAGAGTTAAGACTTGTAGTGAAGTACTGTAGCCTGTCCCTTATCCCATATAATTATTAAGTTAAAAAATCGAAATGTGTTAAAACTACAGTCCAGCCGCCGAGTGTCCGGCTCTGACATTTATCATGAGGGAGGGAGACAGCGTTGCCGGTTCTGTACCGCGAAATATAAAACCACGTGGATTACATAAAATATTTCACATGTTTTAAAATGAATTCTGACGAACCACTGACCATATTACTAAAGTAAGAGTCTATACTTACCCACAGTTAAGCAGTAATTGTGCACACACAAGACAATTAAGCAACAAACCTGCACTAACACACAGAGCAACTGGACTACAGAAGAGAGCCTTGGCAACATCGAGCTAAATTTAAAGACCGGCTTACACTCACGAGGCTGAGTGTATCCAGTTTCAACCCTCAGACCAAAATTAAACGTCTTGGCAGAGCTGGGACCTCTGGATGTGCAGTATCAATATGTAACCCGGACCACAGAAGGTGAAGTCCTTTCAACAAATGACATAGTTGTCACACATAACTGTACCATTATAATAAAGATGTTGGAGTGACAACTTGCGACAATGACAGTAAACAGCTACTCTGTGGGTAGAAATGTTAAGCGTGCACATACAGAAATTTTGCTGCTCATGGAAGGAGGCGACAAGTGCAGTGTGGATAAACTAAGTTTACGCTATATTCTACTGTGTGGGCCGTCCCTATTGAATGGGGCTTTGAAGCCGCCGTGTGACGGACGGGTCACTGTGTGTAGCAGCATGTCCAGCAAGGCTCTGCCGCTAGCAGCAGCATAGCACCAAACTAGTTTAACACATTTACATTTCTTAACGTATTCAATAATCATATTTACATACATGAATTTCAATCACAGTAGTTGCTGGAAATGCTGTCCTTCATTTTCTAAACACACATTGCACCAACGTAGGAGGTTTTGCTACACTTGATGTAATTCATCCTCACGGTTCTCGAGAGCCTCTAGAATATGAGGATTGTTTCTGTATACCTTTTGTTTGAGGTTGCCCCCACCACAAGTAAAAATCACATGGCGTCTTCTTCTTGAGAAGATAAGTTTTCACTGGGAAAATTCGATGTTTTGTTTAACTCCTAACCATGTTCATGGGATACGAGACAGACTACAGTACTTCACCACAAGACTTGACTCTCTAAACTAAGGTATCTCACCAGCTGGGAATGTAATCAATTGTATGACCACATGCAGTGATTCCCTTCTCACTGTTGTGTAACGGTAGATGCTAGTCAAGTGGTGCTGACTGAACGCTCTCCGCACGTCAGCTGGCCCAAGAAGGCTCAGTGCTATCGGGAATGCTCTAACTGCTTATTATTAATTATCATCAACTAGCAATTCGTTATCTTGCAGCTGAAGGTGACATACTTCATGTTTTCGTAAGTCATATATCTCTTGAGTTATATTCACTAAGGAAATGTACCAAACCAATAATCGCTCTAACAGCACACCTACAACTCACTGACAGAATGTGACATCTTTGGGCGTGCTGGGGCTAGCAGTCCCATGTGATACAACAGCAAACTCGTGTGGAGTTATTTTTAGACTCCATTTCACAACTCCAGGAAAATGCTTACTAAGGTATGCTGTAAGATGTCCCAAGACAATAAGATCATAACTTGAGCTGTTGGCTTGATATTAAAACACAAACGAACCATGGGGCTGTCAGACCCATGTGCGACTAACGGAGGATTAAGAGACTACGATCAACAATGCAAGGTGTTGTGTAGACTAAACTCTATAAGCCAGGGGTATGTGATTGACTTTCCTCATCTTGCCATATGGTCTGAGAACAAGGTTGTCAAACTCCTCATTCTTACTGCGCTGGTAAATGAGTTAGTTCATTCAACTCACTATAATATCTTTATTAATTATTTCAGTGATAACTGCAGAATTATTTAGTAACTAGAGTAAGTTAGTTGGCTACAGATGTAGAATATGCCCTTTTGTGATAATATTAAGGGCTTCAAGAAGAATGTTACATATTTTCTATAGCAATCTCCTGCTTCAGGTTTAAAAGAGGAATACTCCTGAGAGTGGTGTAAGTAGTAACCTCACCAAGAAAGACGTCTTTTGCAAATCATCTCTATCAGAGATTTAAGCTCCTTGTATTATGGATATGAATTTCAGTATTAACGCTAATCAGATGTTGTTTATACCTGAACTTATGAAGCCTCGGAGTATTTAAGCTGGCTTTGTAATGGCAATATGTTTGTCTCCTGAAATTGCTCTACACAATATAATTTTAATTGCTCTTTTATGGAGTATTTCTAGCTCATTTATTGAATCCTGTGTACATTTACCCCATTCATATTTAGGTGTATCCCTGATGATGTGACAAACTTTCAGGGATGATGGAACCATAGTACGGAAACGATCGAGTCACAAGTTATAGGCAAAATGCTACTCATTTAATACTGTTTACCTGCACACGTTGGTGGTGTTTACAAGTGCCAACCATATGTTGTTGGCTTCGGGCACATTAGAGAATGCCTGCAGGACAAAAATCCGCCACCCCGATGTCTGTTACGTACTAGAAATGAGGGGGGACGTTAAACAACTGTGATTATTAATAACCATATTGGTATTTTATATTTTGGTACAAGAAGAAAATCCAGGAATATCATTGAAGAAACCTTGCCTTAAGACGCCAATGCTAAATTCCCATTGTTACTTATAACGTAGGGGCCGGATTTTTAGTTTTTTCAAATTGTCATTTTAGCTTTTCAAAAACATAAAATGGTTTTCTTTTTAGGTTGTATGTTTAAAGTGCAGCAAAAGTTGTCATGAACTGTGCAAAGCTTAAAATTAATGCCATATTGCTGGTCGAAAATCTGATTGCAACGAGAGTGTAAATATTTTACATAATGATACGTCATCAAATTATCACCGAGAACTTCACACTTTTAACCAATATTGGCTCTCCTTACCAATTCAATAAAACCAAGGATGTCAGAGGTGATTGTCACTCCGTAGGCCGTTTAATTGCCTTTGTTTATTTAGAATATTGGGAACTCGGAAATAATCTCTCTAGTTGTCATCTGTAAAGCTTGCTGGCAGCAGTTCTCCATTCTTCTCGCTTCCCTGCTTTCCTTTTCAGTTGGTGGTAGGAAGTACACCTTATGTCTTCTATTATCTGCGTCATGTATTCTTGTCGTGGTCTTTCTCTGTAATTTCTCCCCTCTATGGAACCTTCTATAATTGTCTTTAATAACCCATCATGCTGCAGTATATGTCCAATGAGATGGTCTAATAAGAGATTTATTCCCATTTTCCTGACAGTAAATAACCAAACAATAAGATCATCATCATCATCATTTCCCCTTATCCAGCTCCTGCCGGGTCGGAGTATTTATGGCAGTTCTCCACTTTCCTTCCACCATTCTTCTTCCACGATCTTGTCCCAGTCCAGATTTCTTTTTCTTACGCTGTTCTTCACTGAATCAATCCACCTTGTTCTAGGTCTTCCTCTTGCTCTCTTACCCTTGCACTTTGCCTCCAGCATCTGTCTTGGTATTCTATTTTCCTCCATCCTCTTTACATGTCCAAACCACCTTTGTTTATTCTTCTCAATTCTCTCATTTAGTTTTGCCATCCCAACTTCCTTCCTAACATCTTCATTCCTCACTCTGCCTTTCCTTGTCTTTCCTATCATACTTCTTAGGAATTTCATTTCACTGGCTTGGATTCTACTCTCTTGCCTGCTTGTCAGGGTCCAAGTCTCAGCTGCAAAAGTTAATATGGGAACATAGTACACTTTATACATTACCTCCTTGCTTTTCCTTGGTACTTCCTTATCCCAAACAAGTTTTCTTACACTTTGATAGAATGCATTGCTCTGCTGTACCCTCCTGCCAATCTCCATGTCCAACCTACCAGTTTGCATCAATTCACTTCCTAGGTATTTGAACGTGTCCACAATTTCCAAACTCTGACTTCCAATTTTCACAGTGCCCTTTCTTTGTCTCTCCCCTCTTGTCATCACCATGGTCTTGCTTTTCTCTATACTGATTTTCAGGCTGTACTTCTGAATATTTTCGTTCAGTGCATCTAGTTGTTTTTGCACTTCTTCGGTGTTCCTTCCCCAGACCACAATATCATCTGCAAATAATAGTAACTTCATTTCTTTATGTCCATATGCTTCCTTTGTTTCCTTTACAATTTCATCCATCACCATTATGAACAAGAGAGGTGACAGCACACTCCCCTGTCTTAGTCCAGTCTTGTTCCTAAACCAATCTGTCTTTCCAACTGGGGTCAGTATCCTGCTAACACAGTTGTTGCACATTGCTTGCACCATTTCCAACATTTCTCTTCCCAGTCTCTTCTTAACCATGGTTTCCCATACCTTCTCTCTGGGGACACTATCATATGCCTTTTCTAGATCTATGAAAGTCATGATCAAATCCTCTCCATATTCCCAGTTCTTTTCCATCATCTGCCTGAAGCTAAAGATTGGGTCCACTGTGGATCATCCACTCCTGAAGCCATACTGTTCCTCTTGCAACTCTCCTTCCACCTTTTTTCTCATTCTTCTTTCTAATATCCTTTCCAGTATTTTTACTATCTGTGATAAGAGGGTGATCCCTCTATAGTTATCACACACCTTCTTGTCCCCCTTCTTAAACACTGGTATTATTATCCCTTTCTCCCAGTCTTCTGGTACACATTTCCGTATCCACACACACTTTAGCAGTCGATACAACCATTGCATACCAACAGGTCCAGCAGCCTTTATCATTTCTACACTGATTTCATTCACCCCTGTTGCTTTTCCCATCTTCATTTTCTGTACTACTAATTCCACCTCCAGCATTGTTATATCATCTTCTGTTATAGAGTCGTCAGGTTGTGTCACTTCCATCTCACCAGTACAATTGCTCACATTCAATAGCTTATCGAAATACTCCTTCCATCGTCCCTTTATCTCTTCTGGGTGTGTTAATAACCCTCCATCTTCCTTTTATACCAAACAATAAGATATAAGCTGAAAAGTGCTAAAAATATTCGAGCATTCCGGCAGGTAGGATTTCTTATCAATAAATGATAAAAATGGTCCGGTTAGCTCAAACAATGCCAGCGTTTCACCCCAGTGTGCCGTTGGGCTCGTCAGTTGGTACAGACACACCTACCAATACGCGTGGCTAGCACATACTGAGAAGGCCATGCAAGACACAAAATACAAGCAGTATTGACGTCACGAGCATGCCAATGTGCTACAGGAGTCAAACTCCCTTTCATAAAAACAAAAGCCTTACCTTGGCAATCCAATATAAGGTTTTGAATATTCCCAAAGGGAATATTCAAAACCTTATATAGGTAGGATTTCTCTCAATCAACTAGAGCTAGGAATAAACACTGTCTTCAGGATTACTTTTGAACAATTATGGACTAAAAATTCAAGTACAGTAGAGTCCCGCTCTCCCAACCTTAGCTTATCCAACATTCCGTGCTATCCGACATTGTTCCCTTACTGAATTGCAATCCTGGCTGTGAGGATGCTACGATTCAAGATGTGAGTAAGTGGAAGGCACAAGATTAGCTGTTTGAACTAACTAACCCTGGTATTATTGATTTCGTGAATGCTACCGAAAATGATGATGGTGAAGAAGAAGAAGAAGAAGGAGGTATTGCAGAACAAAAGAATAAAACGATGTCTCACATTGAAGGATTAGGTGCATTGGATATGGGGACGAGGGATGTTCAATTACAAGTGACACTAATGCTCATTCAGCCATTGTCATGATTTACTCATACAGACTTTTGTCCCCTTCAATGCGATTCATTTGTCCCACCTCCTTTGCCATTCCTGGAAGACTTGCAGGAAGCCATTCTCTGACATCCTCTTCAGAATCGCCTCTAATGCTTTAACTGCCTGGGTCTCGTTGTAATCGACGTCCCATAAGGTCGTTTTTGGTCACAGGGTTGAGAAAGAAGTTACACGGGGCCAAGTCAGGACTGTAAGGAGGATGGGGTACCGTAGAGATGCCTTTTTGTGCCAGGAACCCTTTAACAGCTTGGGCGACATGTGGCCTGGCGTTGTTACGGTAAAGCTTCCATTGTCAATTCAGGTTCCTTCGTTTTTTGGGGATGTGATCCTTTACCAATTGCTCCCAAATGATATTCCAAGCAAGTGTGCAAGCTGCCTGACAGTCAGATGCGAGTCTTCACGAATAATGGCACCTGCCGTGTTGATCGATGTCTCTGTAATGGCAGTAACAGGTGAACCTTTTCCTCCCAGCAATTCAGTTCTTTCCCGGCCCTCTTTGTAAGCCTTATGCCAACGAAACTGGCACGACAAGACATTACAGACTCTCCATAGGCTCTCCTCAAATCGTCGTAGCTTGCAGATGCGTTTTTGTTTAACAGAACACAAAACTGTACTGCATAACGCTGCGCGCAAAAACTTCCATGGCAATGTTTGGAGGCAACACGAAACACGTATCTCTCCCTCAGGCTACCAGTGGCGTATACTAGTCTGAAGATCTGGGCTACCACTGAGCTTAATATTACACAAAACATGCTTTTGAACTGCCCTGCGAAAAGAGTTCATATTTGAAAACCCTTCCTTTCACGACTAAATAACAAACACGGCCAGCAATACAATTTAGACAGTTTAGAACTGCCAGATAACCTATTCCACCTAGCATGTAGATGATGTGAAATGACGTGTATACATTGGTACACAATTGTAGTTCAGGTGCAGGCCTTGTCATATGTTTAATATGAACTTCCTCACTGTATAGACGACGGCTGAAAGGAACTTCTAACAAACTCTCTACTATACAGTCATTGGCATTTAAAGCCCCCGCATGTGTTTGTTCCATAATTTTCTTACAAAATCACAACTGGCACAGTTAAAACAAAACACTACTTAAAGATTCTTCAGCATACCCACATTTAAATAAATCACACATCGAAAATACTACAACTTCTAAAACATATTCACATATATGCGGGCGATAATGTATATTTATTGTAGGCTATTTGTTCCTTTAAACGCTTTTAACTTCAAAGAAACCGCTGGTACTCAATTAAATTAGCCTCTGGCTGCGCTAGCCAGCGGCGTGTGGGCCAGATATGCGGTGCGACTATAAGCGCTCCTTATTAGCCTGGGGTTTAACTTGAATCGGGGTTAAAATTGGCGGTTTCTTGCGTGGTTACAAGTTGTTAAGCGAATAATTTTTATTTGATGTTGTGTATGCAATCATTTAAATATTTTGTAGTTTGATGTTATTTTGCGTGGTATAAATGTGTTAGTACCTATTTACCTCCGTGTTACTCAGACCATCGCCGCTCCAAGCTGTGTTTATTCTTGTTAGGCGCTGTCCAGTATGATAAGAAACCGCTGGCCGTAGCGGCAACTCACTCGCTATGAGCCCTGGGCCTGCACGGAACAAGGGTGGGTGCGGAGAGATGGGGGTAGCGGCGTAAGGCTGCCGCATTCTCGGTCGGTTTCTGCTGCGTTGCCGCGTTGACTACTCACTAACCATTATTTCTTTCGATAAAGAAGGATGTGCATGAAAGCCACGATTGTTTGAATGCTTTGTTGAACCTGTAATAAAGTGTTATTTATTTTTAATGTAATTTTCTTGGGCTACCGCCGGTAGCCCCGGTAGCCCCGGTAGCCCCGGTAGCCCTAAGAATACGCCCCTGCAGGCTACCAAACCTCGACTGATGCATGTATCGCGGTGAATTTGTCAGTGATACTCAACTATAGTATGCAGTTCCTCCACATGCAGACAGATGTCACTTGTGGTCTCTTTCAAGGGTGGAAAAAAATCAGTGTCACTTTCAATTGAACACCCTCCGTACTTTGGACATCAAACATTATTTGTGACAGGTCTTACATTATGAATTGTACAAATCGTACAAGCTATTAAGATGGAAGTTGGAGGTTTGGAATATCAGATCCATGCGGAACTAGAGCCCGCTGACATAAATATTGACTCGTCTCTCATATGTTGCCTTGCCAAATGAGAAGCAAAATGTCTATCCCATCAGCTCAGTGGTAGAGAAACGGTAAACAAAGCCGGAGTCTGTGGGTTCGGTCCCATATGAGTCCAACCTTCTTTCTACCTTCCATTTACTGTAAATGTATACAATACGCGATCGCTGTTGGGAGAAAACAATTATTGAAATTAATCATTTCTCATTGTTCTATTTTCAGGACTCAATAACCAAGCTGCTCGTCTTCAGGTAGTTACTTCCAAGTACTGAAGAATTGTCAGAGTCAACCGTGTTTCATATTTTAGTCAAATGGGCGACCAGAAGATATCTCCAGGGAATTTACCAAGAAAATTAGCTGTTGTACCCAATGATTTTCCAAGGATTTTCTTGTCACCAGGTCAAGCAAATCAATTCAAGAATCTCATCTCTAGCAATATTGTCAATGGCTTTAAACCAGAATATTATCCACGAGTCGATTCTTGTTCGTTCAGTCTAGAAGGAGCTTTAATTGTAGCTTGTTCTGACGAACATACTGCAACTTGGTTAACGTTGCTTCTTAGAGAGAAAACGATAAACTTTGCGCCATTTTCTGATTTCAAGGTCATTAATATGGAGGATATACCCCAGTTCATCAGGTATCGTGTGATCCTCCCTAAAGGAACTGACATGAATTTGAAGGTATTTGAGCGCCAAAACCGAGGCGTGAACACCGCGTACTGGAGAATTGGCACTAGACAAGGCACTAAGTATCCATTGATGATTGACGATCCCTCCATGGAGGTGTTGAAGGCAAATAACAACAGTTTGTACTACTTACTTTCCAAAGTTACATTTCGAAATAATGGCAGGATAATGCGAAATCCTTCCACAGGATGTCTGGTTGATCCCTTAGCTTGGGGTTTTTGACTCCCGTAGTTTTAGCAGTAGCAGTAAGTGTCAATTATGTACACTCAATCCAAGAAATGGTATTTAAAAGGAAGCTTGCAGTTTTACATGTCAGTTAATTTGCAACCTTGAGCCACAAGACCTCATTTTTACTTGGAATCCGAACCACAGGACGTGATATTTTACTTGGTAAATCTTGCATGCATTGACCGGGAATTGAACCCGGTCTGACTTTGTGAGGGAAATTTGTCTCTCTGTTAATATAGGGTAAATACCAGAAAATTTCGAAAAGGTGTAGAAAAAATCACGGAAATTTGCAGAAACTTTTAAAAAATATGAATAAATCTAAAATACATCGAATTTTGCGTTGAGCGAGTGAGAATAATTTTGCAGCCGTAACCTGGCGCGGCGAAAACGTTACGCGATCCCCCTCGCTGACTAAATCATCTCAAAATGAATCGCTAGGCAAGAGGGGAGGTACCATGTAAGCAAGATTATATACTAATTAATACATTATCTGCTAAATTAATATCAGGGAATTGTGTGGCAACATCAGGGAAATTTGTCAGGCAAAGTAAGTCGCCACCATGTTAACAATGTAGCCTACTGTGTTGTATTTGGATTCTTTTTTGAAAACTTATGATTAAGTTTCGTGCTATGATCTGTTGATCCCTATGCCACATACTCAGCTGTTCTCTCCTGACATTTGGCAATGCGAGCAAACTGCACTCGTGTAAGAGAAACTACAGCATATTTCTGTGCTTGGCTCTGCGCAGTTATTGTTGTGTGTTCCCCATTCTAGCGGCCGATGTGAACACTTGCGTAGGAACTTTGATCCCCTCACTTAGACACTTCCTGCATACAAAATTAATTATGTGCACAGCTGAGGATTGTGCCATCAGAACGTTATGTTCCACTACTGGGGTTCTGCGGTATTCATCGGGTTTATTCTCGGTCAGTGCATGTGTGTTAAGTGAAATATCACATATTAGTTTGGATTGCACATAGAAATGTCCTGCTGCTCATGATAGATGGAGGCATGAAAATGAACTGAGATAAGTTATTTATTCTTAAAATGTGTATAAAAACGTTCATAAAAAAAAGAATGGATTTAACCTCATTTATGGTATTTCAAACACAACGCCTCACTATCGTGTAACAAGTCACAGAACTGTGGATAAAGCTTGAATGGGTGTGGGGACGCAATGACATGTGTATTCCGTGTGATAGACCAGGCTTGTCACCCAGCACTGCATGACAGGGGAAGAATAATACAGCCTGCATTACCAGCCTAAAGGACACTCATTCAAATATTATTACAGTTCCACTCTCAAATCCCAGCATTTTTGGGCCTCCACTACAGCACACAGTAAGAAGTCGACAATAACATGAGGCTTTTTATATTACAATTTAAAATGGTAAATACTACAATCAACTCCTACTTACCAAATAACCCATTACTGGTCTCTGTTTCATACACTTGAATTATTTTGTTGCTGCTAAAACGTTCAATTAAATGGTATCTCACAGTTAAGCAACATTGGGCGTGGTCACCGTGAAATGGGTAACCATGTCAAAATCATTCAATCATTGATTTAAATTTACTATTAGTAACAACGTTCATGGAGGATATTGCTGTTTCAAACCAATAGTGTGTCTTTTTTTCATCTAAAAAAATTAAAAATTGTCAAGTCATTAACATGAAACCACCAGCCGATCGCCGACATATAAAACTTTGTATGAGCACCGCCGTGGTCTCGGAGCAGTGTTCTTCTAGCTCCTTGCCCAGGCGGCCTGGGTTATATTCCCAGTACTGGCCAGGAGGTCTGGAACGATGTCGTAATGACAATTGGGGAGCTTCAGTGCGTTGCAGCATGGGTCAGGAAACCACGAAATAAGGCTGAGGGAAGTGTTGTGCTGACCACATGCCCTCTCTTCCTCTGTACACTAGGAGCGGGGAAGAAGCCCACGCAGTGTAGGTAAAGAGACTTTATATGAAATACAAAACACATATTACTATATAGTGTCGGACTACCAACTCCAAGATTGCAGGTTCGCTCTTGGCCATGGTAAGTGATTTTTGAAAGGCGACAAAAATCACGATACTCATGTCATACGTTGTTGGCATGTTATAGAACCCATTTGAATTCAGTAGGCCGAGTTCATAATGGCAAAATTAATCTCGGGAGTTTCCGCCAACACAAAGTTCCTCATTTCTCTACTAGAAAACGGTATAGCGCCAAGGAGTTTAGATAGGCTATCTAACCTCCTTGACATTCATAGCGCTCCAAGGAGCATTAAATTCGACATGCAAGCTGCCCTCTGGGTGTCAATTAACAAAGCTTGCACCCGGCACCCGAGGCCACACGATATTATTATTATTATACTGTTAATCAGTTGAATTGTCACCGATTGCCACTGCCCATGATTGTGAGATTAACAGTCGGGTAAAACTAAAAGTAT
Source organism: Meconema thalassinum (assembly GCA_946902985.2). Classification (NCBI taxonomy): domain Eukaryota; kingdom Metazoa; phylum Arthropoda; class Insecta; order Orthoptera; family Tettigoniidae; genus Meconema; species Meconema thalassinum. The sequence goes on from OX336397.1 coordinate 126,649,821, forward strand.
CCTTTGGTTTGACTGTATTCAGTTTAGAAATGTTACCATGGACTGGACCTGATTGATCATTGTACAGAGTTTTATCAAAATTCTATGGAGTGCTTCAAAAAATAAATTGGAAATACCTTGAGACTGGCACAAGAAGATATTTACTTAAGCGCGAACATCTTTAAGAACACTGTAATTATATTTACACGCAAAACATTTTAAGATTGTTAACTTGAGTTATACCGAACACGGTGCGGGTTGTTCAATGTATCCTATCTCTCATATGCTCTGAGGTTCAGTGAGCTCCTGGAGTGATGCATGGTGTGAGTTGTTCAATGTATCCTATCTCTCATATACTCTTAAGGTTCAGTGAACTCATGGAGTGATGCACGGTGCGAGTTGTTCAATGAATCCTAACTCTCATATGCTCTAAGGTTCAGTGAACTCGTGGAGTGATACACGGTGAGAGTTGTTCAATGTATCCTATCTCTTATATACTGTAAGGTTCAGTGAACTCGTGGAGTGATGCACGGTGCGAGTTGTTCAAAGTATCCTATCTCTGTATTCTCTGAGGTTCAGTGAACTCGTAGAATGGTGCACGGTGCGAGTTGTTCAATGTATCCAATCTCTTATATACTCTAAGGTTCAGTGAACTCATGGAGTGATGCACGTTGCGAGTTGTTCAATGTATCCCATCTCTTATATCGTCACCTTTCTTTAAAAACCTCATAAGCCTGAATTTTCTCAACATTGAATATTACCTCTTTCCTAATCAGAATTCAAAGCAGAATCGGAATTTAAAAATCTCTTAAGGCTATATTCGACAGTCTTTCCTCTGGATATGAATTTAAATACCTCTTATGTCTAATGGTCGGTGAGTTCTTATTTAAAAACCACGTATTAGAGACATACGACATTTATTTTGCTTTTAGGACATACGTGGTTTCTAAAGAAAGGTGACGATATGCTCTAAGGTTCAGTGAACTCGTGGAGTGATGCACGATGCGAGTTGTTCAAAGTATCCTATCTCTGTATTCTCTGAGGTTCAGTGAACTCGTGGAGTGATGCACGGTGCGAGTTGTTCAATGTATCCTATCTCTTATATACTCTAAGGTTCAGTGAACTCGTGGAGTGATGCACGTTGCGAGTTGTTCAATGTATCCCATCTCTTATATACTCTAAGGTTCAGTGAACTCGTGGAGTGATGCACGTTGCGAGTTGTTCAATGTATCCCATCTCTTATATGCTCTAAGGTTCAGTGAACTCGTGGAGTGATGCACGGTGCGAGTTGTTCAAAGGATCCCATCTCTGTATTCTCTGAGGTTCAGTGAACTCGTGGAGTAATGCATGTTGCGAGTTGTTCAATGTATCCTATCTTTCATATGCTCTAAGGTTCAGTGAACTCGTGGAGTGATACACAGTGCAAGCTGTTCAATGTATCCTATCTCTCATGTACTCTAAGGTTCAGTGAACTCGTGGAGTGATGCATGGTGCGAGCTGTTCAATGTATCCTATCTCCCATATGTGCTAAGGTTCAGTGAATGCGTGGAGTAATGCATGGTGCGAGCTGTTCAATGTATCCTATCTCTCATATACTCTAAGGTTCAGTGAACTCGTGGAGTGATGCACGGTGCGAGCTGATCAATATATTCTATCTCTCATATACTTTAAGTTTCAGTGAACTCGTGGAGTGATGCATGGTGCGAGTTGTTCAATGTATCCTATCTCTTATATGCTCTAAGATTCAGTGAACTCTTGGAGTAATGCACGGTGCGAGTTGTTCAATATATCCTATCTCTCATATGCTCTGAGGTTCAGTGAACTCGTGGAGTGATGCATGGTGCGAGTTGTTCAATGTATCCTATCTCCCATATGCTCTAAGGTTCAGTGAACTCGTGGAGCGATGCACGGTGGGAGTTGTTCAATGTATCCTATCTCTTATATACTGTAAGGTTCAGTGTGCTCGTAGAGTGATGCACGGTGCGAGTTGTTCAATGTATCCCATCTCTTATATGCTCTGGGGATCAGTGAACTCATAGAAAAAGCTATTTGGGCAATTCTGAGTAAATTTGTACAAACTTCAGGATAAAAATCTGTAAATTCCAGCAGTTCTGAATCTTACATATTTCTTTCTTGCATCCTGTAAGCAAGGAGAGGTTTACATTAATTATGATTGCCATGAAATGCCTATGACTGAGTTTGATATGTGTCAAACCAGAAGAAATCAAAGCGATGTATAAATGTGGATGTGGAGTCTCCAGATCAAAAACAAAAGATGAAAGTTGGTTCACTATAAAGCAAGTCTTCTGCCAATTAGATTCACTATTTCCTGTAGATTATAGAGGAGATACATTTAATTAATAAATATATTCAATTGTTATATATAATTCTATAACTACTAATATCAGAGCTGTTACCATCAAATATATATTTTTCTATTGCTGGTAATATTTTTGTTTTCTTCCAAAACCTTTATGCTCCTTATCCTACAAGCACCTGATGTTGTATAAGATCATTATTCATATGAGAGTGTTTTGTCTTTCAGCATCCGATCTAGTCTGCAAGCCTTTGTTTCCGAATGATTTTCCTCCATGATCTCCTATTAGCAGTTAGCACTGTGGCCTCCTCTGCTTCTACACATCTCAATTTGAAATTGTTGAACACTACATCTAACCATCACCGTTGTACGAGTGGTTTTGTAGTGATTAATAAATGTTCTTTCAGTTTTTAACATCAGTATTAGCCCTACTTTATAACTAGCAAGCTAACGGGGCTCGCAGCAACCTGTCCGAGGTGAGCAGTGAGCGAGAAGTGCTCCAAACCAAATGAGCAATAACATCTTTAAATAAGATTGACATGTTACACGATTTATTTTTAAAGAAACTTTTTTCCTGTCTTCAGAGATCCTAGGTGAAACCCACCAGTTTTGTGACTACAGTATATCCTGAGGTGGTTTGGTATGTATAGAGCCAGTAGCCTTTATAAAATATGGTAAAGAAGTTTTCTCAATAGTGATTTTTAAAGGCCTGACATTGCCACTGAGTAGCAAATTTAACTTCCTAAATAACATTAATTTGGTCTGAACATGAAAGCGATTTAATAATTATATAACTGCAAGACATTTGGCTACCTACTAAGAAAAGTAGTGTGCAATTTTTGAGTGGAGCTACCTAGGCAAATCTGTGCACCAAAATCAACATATTGTTCTTCGCTACCTTCTAGCTGAGAAACTGAATTTGTGTCGGTTAACTTGCAGCACCTGTGAAGTGATAACTATATTTTGTGTTACTGTGATGTGAGAGGTCTGAAGCAGCTCATTTGTATGTCTTGAAGTACTGTGGATTATTTCTGTATTTCCAAAACGGACTCTCGGCTGGATATCCAGCCCATGACAAATTCAGGATGGAAGGATTTGTTTACTGCATTACAACACGGGAGTAACATTAAGTGGGTTTGGAAGTAACCTCATAACTTCTAAATCAAAATAAGTTAAAACCGTTAGAATAGCCAAAGGACTTAAACAAAATTCTCTGTGGTTTTACACAGATGCAATATTCCATTGGTTATGGGTTGTCCCATCATTTTAGAAAATGGAAGGAATAGGGTTCGAGACCTAAAGATGTTCTACAAAATTAACTGGAAATCACATCACCAGGTTAGCTCAACACACTGAAGGCCTGGTTAGTGAAATAAAAGGGTTCATGTCCCTTCAAGTTAATTTTCCTTGTTTCTCTTCTCAAAATGCTGAGATGGTGGTTTTCCCATAGACCACAGTCACTTCCTTAGCCTCTTCTACTCGGAGGCTGCTTGGGTGATCCTTTTCTTTAGAATCACAAGGCTCCATGACACTGCAAATTAGGATGATAAAGAGTTTGGGAGTGAGGTAAGGGGATACGAGAAATATTAATATCTAAGAAATATAAATAGCCAACACATAAGCCCATTGTTTCCACAGCTACTGCCATGGTCTAGAAGTAAGTATAGTTGCTTCCTAACTGGTTGGTCCAGGTTTGAATCTTGGGTTTGCCAAGGAGCACCATGAGGATTTGAATAAGGTATACTGAAGTTCATAACTGTTGACTTATTTAGGGTCTTTGTGACATCGTGGTCATGTAGTCCTGTGTACTTGGATGTGTTATTGTGATGGCTGTATTGGTGTGTGTATTTGTAATTTTAGGTGGGAATTGGGAAGGAGGTGTCTCCCATAAGTCCAACCCCTCGTCCACGTCGTGGGAGACGGGCAACGGCACAAAGTAGGGGATTGCCTGTAGGGGCGAAGTACAGTGGGGACTTCGTGTGCCCCGGGACCGTTACGGTAGCTGTGAAGGTCCTACAGGAACCCTGAAAAGTGACGGCTAACGGGGCTCTGGTGAAGCTACGATAGGCCCAGCAAGCCAGTAGTGGATTAAACCAAATGCTTTCAAAAATGGAACGAGCCTCGGACAGGATGGATTTAATAGACGACGACACGGCTGTACACACGGACTAAGATTTGGAACTTTAAACCTAAGAACGCTGACGGGGAAGGTGGAGGAGATAGTGGATATGATGGAAAGAAGGAAGTTGGATTTATTGGGATTGGCAGAAACAAAGTGGAAAGGGGAAGGAAGGAGAGTACTGAGAAAAGGCTATAGACTGTACTGGAGTGGGAACGAAGAGGGAAAGAGGAATGGAGTGGGAGTAGTAGTACGAGATGGTTTGAAAGAAGAAGTGAGGAGAATAAGTGATAGGATGATGAAAGTGAAAGTAGCACTGAGGGGAGAGACCGTAGAAATAGTGCAAGTATATGCTCCACAAGTAGGCTGCGCTTCTGAAGAGAAGGAGGAGTTTGAAGAGGAATTGCAGAAGCAGCTGGTAGGAAGAAATATGATTGTTATGGGGGACCTCAATGCCCATGTAGGAAGAGAAAGACAAGGTTATGAGAGTGTTCTAGGACCAGAGGGTTGGGGTGGAAGAAATGAGGAAGGAAAGAGACTGTTGGACTTCTGCCAGAGGAACAGCCTGCTAGTTGGGAACTCCTGGTTTAAGAAAAGAGAGAGCCACACAATCACATGGTACAGTGATGACTTGACCAGGAAGTCGGTGGTCGACTATATACTGTATGAGAAAGAACTAAATAAGAACATCACGGACATCAAGGTTATACCATCGGAGAACCTGGATAGCGACCATCGATTACTGGTAATGAACCTGAGAGGGAGTAAGGAGAAGAAAGGGACTGAGAACCAGGAAAGACGTATAAGGATATGGAAACTGAAAGAAGGGGATAGAAGGGTCGAGTACCTCAAAATGGTAAAGGAAGGAATTCCAACAGATGAAGAAAGAGGGGTGGAAGAGGAATGGGCTAGATTTAAGAAGACACTAGTGGGTGCAGCAGAAGCAGTATGTGGGAGGACAAGTAGTAAGAAGAGGTGGAAGGAAACACCATGGTGGAATGAGAAGACAAAAGATATAGTAAGGGAAAAGAATAGAGCCTTTAGGAGGTGGTATCAAAATAGGACGGTAGAGACAAGGGAAGAGTACCAGGAAAGAAAGAAGGAGGCGAAGAGAGTGGTGGCTGAGGAGAGAAGGAAGTGGATGGAAGAGTGGACAAAGATGATGGAGGAGGATAGTGAAGGTACAAAAAAGGTCCTGTATGGGATGGTGAAAGATAAGAGGCGGAAGGATCCTACGGATTATGTTAGAATGGTGAACAAAAGGGGACAAGAGATAGAAAATAGGGAAGAACTGAAGAAAATGTGGAAAGAATATTTTGAAGAACTTCTGAACCCAAATGGAAAAGATGGTGAGGAGGAAGAAATCGGGGAAGAGGAAGATGAACTGCAAACAGAAAAGGACTTAACATGGAAAGAAGTGGAAGATGCAGTGAACAAGATGAAAGGAGGGAAGGCACCGGGTGTGGATGAGTTGAGTGTGGAGATGGTGAGAGCAGCAGGAGAGGTGGGGATACAGTGGCTGTACCGAGTGATGAGGACAGCATGGAAGGAAAGGAAGACCCCAGAGGACTGGAAAAAAGGAATCATTGTCCCGATCTTCAAGAAAGGTAGTAGAACAGATTGCAGAAACTATCGGGGAATAACACTGATGAGTCATTGTGCAAAGATCTTCGAGAAAGTTTTGGAAAAGAGAATTAGGACAAGGATAGAAGGAGGGATGAGGGAAGAACAACATGGCTTCAGAGCAGGAAGGTCCACAGTGGATTTGATTTTTGCTGTAAGGCAGTTACAAGAACAGCACTATGAATATGGAACAGATCTACTGATGGCCTTCCTGGACATTGAGAAAGCATATGACAGTGTATGCAGAAACAAAGTATGGAAGTCCCTGGAGGATAGAGGAGTAGAGAAATGGACTATAAAGAGGATAAAGGAGATGTACAAGGGAAGCGTGAGCTGTGTGAAAGTGGGAGGAGAGAGATCTGACTGGTTGGAACAAAGAAACGGCCTGAAACAAGGAAGTGCACTGTCACCGTTACTTTTCATTGTGGTGATGGATGACATAATGACCCGAGTGGCACAAGTAATTGGGGACGGAAAGATGAAAGCAATGGTGTTTGCAGATGATTTGATGATTTGGGGAAACAAGGAGGAGGAGGTACAGGAACAGTTGGACGTGTGGGAAGGAGTAATACAAGGATATGGGATGAAATTTAGCATAAATAAGAGTGAGATGGTGATCACAACAAGGAAGAAGGAAAGAACCACAACGGGAATAACAATTGGTGGGGAACAGCTGAAGAAAGTGGAGAGTTTTAAGTATCTGGGAAGCCTGATACAAGATAATGGAAGAAACGATAGAGAAATAAATGAGCGGGGGAGGCAGGCAGAAGCATTTCGGAGGAGTGTGAGAAGCATGTTATGGAGCAAGGATGTCCCTCAGAACAGCAAAAAGATCATATATCGGACGTACTATGTCCCTATCCTGACGTATGCCTCGGAGACCTGGGTTATGAAAGGAAGGGAGAGGAGCAAAATACAGGCCAGTGAGATGAGGTTCTTGAGAAGCAGTATTGGAGCTACAAAGATGGACAGAATAAGAAATGAGAGGACCAGAGAATTAATGAAGGAGGAACCATTACAGGATGGTATAGAGAAATCTAGACTTAGATGGTATGGACATGTAAAACGAATGGAGGAGAAGAGGATACCCAGGAGAGTACATGAGACGAAGTGGGAAGGAAAGAGACCGAGGGGAAGACCGAGAGACAGGTGGCTGAAGGGGGTGGAAGAAAGCGTGAAGAAGAGAGGAGAAGACTGGACAAGGGTGGAGGCTGAGAGATGGTGGGAAGACAGAAGACGTTGGAGAGGCTTGTGTTCCAAACAGACCCGGCCAGTGGCTGGAAACTGTGCAAGATGATGATGATGAATTGGGAAGGAGGTGGCCATGCCCTTAAGTTAGCTACTATCCCGGCATTTGCTTGCAGCAGAAGTGGGAAACCATGTAAAACCACTTCCAAAATGATCGAGATTGGAATCGTCTGACCTCTTCCCAGTTTTGCCTCATGAGGCTGAGTGTACCCAGGCAAAAACTAAGCGAGCTAGCCACTACACCATGAGGTGATCTGAGAATAGGGATGGATCCGTGGATTTCTGATTCCCAGGATTTTTGAAACCACACCAGGCAATGCCAGCTTTATGCTCCATGCATCAAACATTCCATCACCAAATTATTTTACATCCCCAGTTAAATGGAGTAATGGTAGCTCGGGACTACCATTTCAAAAGTTCTAATCATTCATTTTATTCTAACCACGATGTGTCGATACCTGCACGAGTCTCTGGAGGACACACATTATCACTATTATGTAAACATCTTGAATAATAATCCTGACCCCACTCATCGTATCTTGGTGAGAAAGATAGACCTTCTAGATGTGTATTTACTCAAAGAACATGTTCTTTTTTTAAATTTTTGATTTCTATAAACTTTTGTTAATTGTTACATTTATTAGTTTATTTTTAATTTATTAATGTTAATAAAAACACCAGGTAGATGGACAATGGAGATTGTTCCCTAATGCAGATGTCTACCGGGAAAGTGATTCAATAAAAGACACGATAAGAAAAAGGAGAATAGTATGCTTCTGTCATTTATCGAGATTACATGACAATGAACTATTAAAAAAACTAAGCTATTTAACTACTTTTGGAAAAATAAAACAAAAAAATAATTGGTTCAAAGAAGTTCGAAATTATTTAGATAAGTTGAATATTACAATGAAACAAATTGCAAATAGGATAAAAAGGATTCTGAAGAACAAACATCTGAGACTTATTAATCCACGATAACAATATGTCGTATCTGATGCGGAAAGGGCAGCTAGAATGAGGAGGAAGATGACAGCTAAATTCCCTGTCAATCCGTAGAGGACTTATAAGTATTTGATTTGATTTAAGTGCTCCAATGTGGGCATAAATAAATAAATGTTAGGTTTCCACCTATAAATTTTAACTTGACTAATTTGTATTATTCTATCTCTGTTAAGAGGGGCTGATGACCTCTCTGTTCCGCCCCTTAAAGCAGTCACTAACCATACTGTGTGTGTTGGTAATGGGCAATATTTCCATAGGATCCAGACTGCAGTTATGAACCACCTCGTGGCTTAGCTACTAGCATTAATGGCTGTCACCACAGAGGTCTTGATTCGATTCCGGCTCTGCCAAGTAATTTAATTCTGGCCTGAGGACTGGAATGGGGTACACTCAACCTAGTGAGGCACAACTGAATAGAGGCAGGTTCATCCCCACTTCGGCCATCTTGGTGGTGGTTTTCCGTGGTTTCCCCACTTCTCCTTCAGGAAAATGCTGGGATGGTTCCTAAGTTAAGCCCATGGCCACGTTCTTCCTAATCCTCACACTAATACAGGTTATCAGGCAACATTCCACACTCACCAAAGTACACGGGGCTATATGACCATGAAGTCCAAGCCCCTCGATTGCAGTCGATGTACAGAGCTTGTCTGACGTGGTGGCCAGATTGCTCCCTAGTGCCTCTTGGTCTGTTTGAACAGTGCATTTAGCCATGGACTGTTCCTCTATTGGAGCACGTTGCAGTCACTGCCTCATCAAGCCGTAGGGGGGTTGGACATCATGGTCATCATCGCTGTATACTCGGCTGTGAGAAGAAAGCAAGTAACTACACCACGAGGGGGATCAGATGGATATGTACTTGCACATTAGACTCGTGCAAACACTCCCTCTTCTACTTTCTGCATCTTGTCCTGCTAAGGGACGGGTCACCAAGTGATACAACCACTTTGTGCACATGCACAGTATAATTTTAAGACATACAGACCAATCTCTGCATTATCAGTACAATGCTGTGTTTTCATTACATCAGATACTTGCTAACAAGGAGCACTATAATATGCAAATGTATGATTCAACAAATGGAATGCAGTGACTTAACAGTGTAGAAACAACAAATATTTTACAAGACTCCAGATTTCTTTAACTTTTTTTACAACCACACCTTAGACTCCCTCAGGGTAAGAGGGTGGATGAAGATGACAAGTAGTTTATGATTTTGATGATGAGACACTGTCCTCCAATGATGAAGGCTGAACCAACAATTCTGGAATCTTGTAACTTTTTGTGTGTGTGTGTTTCTACAGTGGCCTTAACTTGGCAAGTCAATATTGTACCGCTTTTATGGTGGTCATACCTGTTCAAAGCACACTGCAAAAATGAAAGAACTCTTTTTCGAATTCTTATTAAACATCTGTGTTAAAAGTCCACGAGTCGGTTCGGAGCGAGTTCAACGTTGCAAAAGAATGGCAACAGGAGTGGAACAACGCAGCTCCGAAGGAATGGCAGTCACTACTTTGTACCCAACATCCACCAGCAGGTTTTGATCTGCCACGTAAAGCGTGGGTTGTCCTTAACAGGGTGCGAACCAACCATGGCTCGTTGTTGTATAAGTGGGCCATGAAAACATCACCCAACTGTGACTGTGGTGCGCCGAGATGGACCATCCGCCATATTGTTAGAGAGTACTTGGAACCACTGGAAGACTTTGTGCAAGCTTCTACAAAGGCTATCAAGTGGCTAGACAACTTAGAATTAGAACTTTAAATCTATCAGGTACCCAGTTGATTGTTTGTAATATGTTATATATTTTGTGTACGTTGCCATAAGCTTCATTAATAACAATTAAAGATCTACTCTGCAGTATATTTCATCCATTGCATTTACAGTAAGTGCCATAAGTTGATGGAAGTCATTAATTTCATTAACATGAAGTTATATGACCATTAACATACCAGTATTTTTGAAAGTTGAACTTTTGCTATTATGCTCACCAGTGTTTAGCCTCATTGTAATAGGAAGAGGTACCTTAAGTCAATAAATTCCAATATTTGGGTACACTGTTATATTATACCCTTCTTCAGCAGATAGGATATGTATGAAGTTGCAAGATTGCATTAAATTTTGATAAAAAGTATGGAGTTCAAAAATATTTCCAAAATCCTTAACCATCTAAATGCTTAAAAATACTCAAAAAATTTTGGAAATCAGATCTGTTTCAAGTTTCTTTAAGTTAATAATGAAAGAACAAATTCTTCAAAAAGCGACAGCCCACAGTGGATATGTCAAAGATATGGAACTACAGTTGATCGTTGATAATTCGAACTTCTATAATTCAAAATCTTCTTTAATTCGTATTTTTCTCTTGGTCCCCAGCATTTTGTATACAATCAATGCTAATAAATCGTGGTTATTTCGAATTATATTTTGGATAATTCGACGTTTTTAGTGTAAAAAAGCCTATCGGAAGCCAAACAGTTGGGTCCGAAAAACACGATGGTGACGACGCATCTGGCCATAAACTCGTGGAGGAAGTTCCCGAAAAAACTGTTCCGAGTGCAGCCTAAGCAACAAACCACATTAGAGAACTTAATTGTTTTTTTGAAAGTCGAAATGATGTAAGTGATTCTGTTTTCCGTTCCTTAAATTTGTTACATTCTTTTGTGGTGGCCGAGAGACTTGATTGTAGGAAACAGGTAAATATCTCAAACTTCTTTGAAAAACAGTAGATTTCTCTAAGACTTAACTAGATTGCTAGGTTACCACTGTCGTTAAATAGGCGAATAGTACATTTTGGTTTTATTTTATCATTTGAAACTTTTGATGTTATTCACGATACAGTTATTATACTGTTTAATTAAGGTTCTTGGATGAAAACTTACAAGTTTGAATATTTTCTCTACCCTTTTCAAAGAACCAAACTTTCTTAATTCGAATTTTTGGATAATTCGAATTTTTTACTGGTCCCTTGAGGTTCGAATTATCCAAGTTCCACTGTATTTATTTATTTATGTATTTATCGTATGGCTTTTAGTGTCGGGAGTGTCCGAGGACATGTTTGGCTCGCCTGAGTCTGTAGCTGCTTCCAGCGGACACCCTTAGGGTGAGCTACATGTTCTGTTCAATTTCAAGTAGTTCCAACTTTCGCTACCAGATATCAATGATACCTAGTGGTGAACGTTGGAACTTTGATAGAGCGATCCGACGAAATCTAACCTAACAATTTAGCTCCACACAAATTTAGTCGGTGGAAGGTTCATTAACTTGACATGGGCCCGCCGGCTTTACTTCCCTCCGAAGGGAGGCATACTGAAGGATTTTTAACGCTCTCAGCCGGGTTTGAATCCGCTATCTTGGGCACAGCAGCTCAGCATGCTGGGATTCATTGTGGAGTTATGCGTACATGGTAATGAAAGGTTTTTGATACATAATAGTGATAAGATTTAGTTCAAAAGCAAGAGAAGCTTCCAAATATCGGATTTTATTGACTTGAAGTATCTTTTCCTGTTACAATTAAACTCTGTCAATAAGGATTTGGGCAGACAGTGTCCTTTTCGTGTCATTTCTTACCAGCGTTTATAAATATTCTTTTAAACCTGGTTAGTTGTCGCCATTCTTTTCAACAGAAGAAAAATATATATCTCAAGTAGTATTAATCTGTAATGAAAGAACTTGAGTAGTATTGTTGTTCTTATTGATTTATTCAAGAGACATTGCATTTCTGAGTTTAAAGGACATGTGAAAATATAGATTTATGGTAGATAATTGCTACCATTGCCAAAGGAAAATCTAAGATCCAAGTCCCTAGTTCTACAATCGTGGTCTCTCTGTGATAGACCTGGTCCTTGACCTACAGTTACTGAATAAGTTGCAAGACTCTTAGTTACATGCACATCCAGAAATGTTTGTATTATGAGATTAGGTAGCCCGTGATTAATTTATATGCATAACACACAAGATAGGGGCCGGGATGCCATGCATTTCACGTAGAACCACAAAAATGTGAATAGGAAAGCAACTCCAGCATCAGTTATGACTGAGAACAACGGGTTGGAAGAGTTTTTCATGCTCCATGTGGAATGTGTTCAAATATATCAGCTCAAAATGTATATAATAAGAGAGGAATGTGATGTGTACCTGGCAACAGGCAATATTAGCCAAGTGATCACACTTCCCCATCCATTCATTATGATATAATTGTTAACATAGCAGCATAGCCGAGCATGTGAAGTCACACAGCATGAAAGCACTGGAGGGATGCAAGTTGAGAAATTTGAAAGTGGCCATACTGCCTGCAGTTTTACTCATATTTTTCCCACTCCAGGTAAATCCTACAATGGCACTGTTTACTCCATGGATTTCTGCCAGTGTCCGTGAGAGCTTGAGTATTGAAGCCAGTCTGGTAGTCTAGTAACAGCCGACTGGAGGTGCTATTGGCCAACAGCGCACGATTGTGACCCGGTCAACTTCTCTGGGCAACTGACAATTTACATATCAATGTGCCCCAGAATTTGAGGCTCGCAGACTGTATGATACATGTGTATTCAGAGCCCATCGGCTCATTATTTCAAGTCCCAGGGCACCTGCCTCAGATCCTTCACCCCTAATACAAACACTGATAGTCACCATAATAACACATTATCAAATGCCATGCACACACAAGTACACGGGCCGGTGACCAAAGTGATCCGCCCCAAATTGAAACTACAATAATAATAAATACAGTATGTCAACAAATATGGTCATAGAAATGACTCCAGATTATAGATTTCCATGAGGAATACATACTTGAAATGTTGAAAATGAGACTGATGTTGCAACTTGAAACTGAATCCCAGCACTCTGGGCAGTATGTGAACTGATTACACCACGATAGCCCTTGTTAACTCTTGATGTAGGCCTCGTAACTGAAGCTATGGAATACCATTAGGCCTACTAATGACCAGTATTAATTCCACTATGATGTGCAGGCCACCTACAGGTGCCAACTGGAAAGACCTGCACCAAGCCTCTCCAAAAGCCACGCACCACTTTTAATATTTCTCTCATCCAGATGTAAAAAGCATCCATCGCATGGAAAACTCATTTTACGTTATCCCCAATCCTGCAGAATGGGAAGAATAGGGAGTAGTCTTGCCACTGACCAGTAAAAGGTGAGGTGCGGTGAGACGGCAACTTATTGGGTCGTGACAAGGTTAACGTTAGATCTGATTGGTGTTAAGCAACAGTAAGAGTGAGTTAGGTGTGTGTGTTTTACTCGATAGAATGGCGATGCCATTGTATATGGTGTTATTCATTAGTTATATTAGCACATTCACTACACTGGAAGCAAATCAAACTTGTAGCTTCACGTGGCTCTAGTGATCACATGCCACATAACCTTTCTTTCTTATTCTTGGAATTTGAACCACTGGATGTGACTCAGAAATTCTAACATGCAATAACCAAGAATCGAACCCAGTCCACAAATGCATGATGATTTTAGGCTCTCCCAGTGGAGGAGATTATTTGGGTCTGACCTTGGCTTCTAGGATTAAAGAAGCAGGTCTCTGTAGGAAGGTTGGTTGGCCAGTTAAGTGTACTTAAGCCCTGAGCCTGTATTTCAGCTTTACTTTTCCTGAATTTATGTTTAGGCTGTCTGTAAACAAAACAATCAATAAATGTATCTGTTGAATCATAAGCTCCAAGAACTTACCCACATATAATTCGTTGTGGCGATATCTTAGTTATAATCCCTCAATCATACTCTCCTTTTCAGCCCTCCATAATACCATACATTCTTAACATTACTGTATTTAAATAAAATGATACGAGCCTTACAATAGTGGCATATGATGTGTAACATCTGACATGTTATCCTAGTCGTATACTACACAGCTTGGACATTCTTAAAATGTTAATTTATGCTCCGTTTTCATACTGGTACTATGATGAATGTATAGATTGAATTGGAGATATGCTACTGTCACACTTGTTTGAACAAACTTCACATATTATATCGTAAATTAAGAGGAGGAATGAAACCATAGTCTCTATCCTATCTATAGACTACTAGAAATAATGTTCAATAAAATCAAATTTCCCAACTCCTGCTTGGTGCAAACTATTGTATGGTAATTAATAATAGATAAATCGTAATTTCTCGTAGATTCTGTTAAAATGACACATAATGTTATGATTGATATCGTTAAATCGATAATCCGGTAGCAAAAATAATTGCCGGGACTGGGGTTCCAACCTGAGACTCGTGATTCGCAGACCAAGACGCTATCCACGCAGCCATTACAACCACAGAAATTTAGAGTACAAGACAGGTACTAATTTTCACGTATTGGTAATAATATGGAAGTATTTTTTAATGCTCCATTAATATTTTGCTTTTTTTCGATAATGTTCCTGCGTGGAATTGAGTTTTAAATTAGTTATGAATATGCCTACTTGACAGTAAAGGGAATTCCTATAGTGGTCTATGAAAGGCTAGCTCAGTTACCGTATAAAAACATCGATATATATTACATTGATCACTGCTTTACCGTAATGTGGGTTAATATCTGAATAGCCATTGTGCAGAAACATAATACCGGCTTTGCCGACTAGTTACAATGCTTCAAATTAAAGCAAATCATCATTTAAATACTGATACGAAGACTTTTAACATGTGGTTTGTGTTTCAATCAGTTGACACCACAGTTCGCATGAGCGTTTACCGTTCAGTATGAAAGTGTTGAGCAAAGTTACTCGGGGAGTGGATGCCCATCACTTTTATCCAGAGATTGAAAAACAGTCTCTTAAAAAATCATAATTTTTTTCAGCAAATATGATATCATAACGAGTAGAATAAGAAGTGATATCACTGGCCTAGTACGCCTGGTCCGCTGCAGCACAGCGCTGGTTCCGATCTGTGATGTAAGTTAGCATTGGCGCTTACGAGACTTTTAAAACCTTGCGACCTGTTTTACATGTTAAAACACCGCAAGATATCCCCATAGGCGCTAATAAGTTCGACATCTCCACTTACTTTACTGTGCCCAATTATAATTTAATAAGTCGTCTCCTGTAATAGTCCAGTTTCAACAATAAGCGAAGACAGAGAGCAAGTTCAAAATGCAATTAGTTTTGCCAGCTATCGATAAATAAAATAAAAAAACGGAAAAATTAACCTCGTTATCAGAAAGGATTTCTTCACATTGTTACACATTTTACATTCCCTTAACAGACTTGCAACACAGCAAAAAAAAAAAAAAAGAAAGCCGTATGAACGCAACTTTCAACTTTACCGTAGATTACTATAAAATTCAATAATAACCGTAAATTTCACTCCACAAACACCAAAATCAGTAAACTGCCGTCATTTCAGAAGAACTTAACATTAAACAGACATAGAAGGCATAGTCATGACTAGTGATGTAAAATACCCAGGTATTTACAAACCGGGGTAAATACCCAGGGTATATACCCGGGTAAATGCCCAATTTGGGTAAATACCCGGGTATTTTAGATTTTTCATTAAAAATCCTGTGTCGTGGTAAGTTGAACCTTAAACTATGCAAACTATTCTACATTAACTTTTTAGAAATGTAACAACATTAGATAGTTAATAAAATTAAATTTAATTAGAATTGGGAATTAGATCAGGAGATAAGATTCAATAGTTATAACCTTAAAAACTCAGGGTTAGAATTGAACTAGGCTTTTTTTTTGCAAACATTGAGATAAAAGTTGGGGGAAATTTATTCAGAGCATTGGCCAAGTTCTACAAAAGGTGTAATGTACAGTTTTTCAGAACAGTTTGTTTTATACTAAGTACAGATGATTTTACAAAGTCCCCGATTCTTAGATGTCACGGGTAATCTCGAGAACCTCTGGACATATTTTGATGCGGGTTTCACAATTCTGTAAAGAATATCTCGAGGATGATTTCTGTAGAAAATAATTTATTTATGATCAAAGGAAGCAGAGCAGTAACGATTTCAGTGAAAAAATAAACAAAAAAACCTGGCGTCCGAGCACTTTTTAAGTTTATTTTGGGCAAACCGTTAAACATATCTAAATACTAGAGTGTAAGTATTGTTCAGCATGAAAAGTTCTACATAAAATCCAGGAGAGCATATCTCTATCTTCAATACATGCCCACGATGAGTATTTTTACGTTTTCATTTCTTCCAACCATGTCCATTCTAATATTGAGGCAACAGTTTACGAGCTAGCTAAGGGCGAGTCTTATCACCCCTGTTACAGCCTAACTAGCGGGCGAACCTATTACCCCAGATACAGCCAGCAGCAAACCGTCGAGTCGTGTTGAGTTAAGACTTCAGAGAAGACTGGTTTTGTTTGGAGTTTCCCTGGAAGTTCAACTCAGTTTTTCTTCATTTCGCCTGTGAACTTTCCGTTCCGCAAAATACACAGTCAGTTTAAGATTGGACGGAAGGGGGATTTGTGTTTCATGCACCTCACCATTCTTAAATTATGTCTGACAAGAATTCGTTATAATTAATAGTCCAGTCAGTGATGTTAAGCCATCATGCCGAGATGTATAACAGATATAGGTCATAGTTCATTGACATCGCAAAATAAACAAGTGCTTATCACGTAACAATGAAACAGAGCAACAAATAATTTCTAGATTGCCACAAGAGAAAGAAAGACTTCGTTCTCGGCACCTTGATACCATTGCTCAAGAAGAACACCGTCTGAACCACGATCAGAAACAAGCTTATAACACTAAGAAGGAAGGTAAGATATTTTTTCTCGATGCCCCTGTAGGCACAGGCAAAACGTTCTTGATTTATGTGTTGCTCGCCAAAGTGAGATCTGGTGGTAATATTGCTCTTGCCGTCGCATCATCTGGAATTGCAGCCACTCTTTTGGAAGGAGGGAGAACAGCACATGCAACATTTAAACTTCCTTTGAATGTCAGCAGTAATGATGGAAATGTATGTAATATTTCAAAACAAAGTAACACTGCCAGTTTAATCCAAAATTGTTCTTTAGTTGTATGGGATGAGGCTACAATGTCGCACAAAACTTCCGTTGAAGCTGTAGACAGGACCTTGCATGTTCTAAGGAATCTGAACACACCTATGGGTGGCTGCACAGTTTTGTTCGCCGGAGATATTCGTCAAATCTTACCAGTTGTTACCAGAGGAACGAGAGCCAACGAAGTGAACGCTTCATTAAAAATATCTTACATCTGGCCAGACATAAAAAATTGGCACTCAAAACATGAGAGTAGGCTACTCTTATCCAGAAGATAATAGTTTGTTTGCTAATTTGTTTCTTGGAGTCGGAAATGGAGATTTACCGGTCATTGACGGGAAAATTACCCTTAGTGACGATTTCTGTGCTTAAGTAAGCAGTATTCAAGAACTGATTGACAGCGTTTATCCTCAAATTCATGGCCTATCTAACAAGTCTCATTCATGGTTTAAAGAAAGAGCAATATTATCGCCGACAAACAAACAAGTTGTGGAAACTAACGACTTGGTGTTCTCCAAATTCACTGCCCAGGCTCTAGTATATTACTCAGTAGGCTAGACGCAGTAGTCGATAGTGAAGAAGCTGTTCATTACCCTACAGAATTCCTAAATTCTTAATCTCCTTCTGGCTTGCCACCACACATGCTTATATTAAAAGTAGGAGTGCCTATTATATTGCTACATAATTTACAACCACCAACGTTATGCAATGGGACACGATTGGTAGTGAAAACTTTGAAAAACTGTTTCATTGAATCAACTATCTTAACTAGCTGTGGTACAGGAGAAACGGTCTTGGTACACAGAATCCCTATGATTCCTTCAGATTTGCCTTATCGTTTCAAACGAGTACAATTTCCAGTAAGAGTGTGCTTTGGCATGACTATAAAAAAAGCACAGGATCAGACACTTAGCGTGACTGGAGTTGATCTTAATGGAGAATGCTTTTCTCATGGACAGCTTTACGTGGCTCTATCGCTTGTTACATCAAACCGAAATCTCTTCGTGTTCACTGCTGGAGTGAAAACGACTAATGTCGTATACAAGGATATCTTATAAGACCTCCATTAGAAGTAGCCTATCACCTTGCATTCATAACTGTTCCCGGGCGAAGCCGGGGTGGGTTGCTAGTTCATATATATAAAATAAATAATCAAATAACCAAAAAGGATAGTAAATAGAAAATCAAACAAAGAATAGAAAATGAGAGGGAAGTACAGTGTCAGTTTGAATTCTGGGTAGGATGAGCTAAGCAGTGTTGCCAACCCATATGCTTGCTGGCATACAGTATATCTTCACCCATTATAGAGCCCACATACTACAAAAACTTCCTGACATGCATTTGTGTTATTTAGAGTATGATTTAAAAATTTAATATTTCTTTAATATTTAAAATTGAATGAAAGATAACTTAAGCACTTTTACTAAGCATTTTTTTTTTCAAATGTCCTTTCTAATGAATATATTTTATTACCTTTTGAGTTTTGGCTTACACTTTCAATTAATATGCAAATAGCTTACTCTTATTACTACAAAAGTAGCTTTTCCCCTCCCACATCTTTGTTGCTCATTTCCAGTATCGCAATAAAAATCGACCTTCTCAATATCTTGGTATTTATTAAAAATTTAAAGCACAAAACAACCAAAAGGTTTTAATCAATATTTTACTTTAGTTTAAGGAAAAACAAAACTAATTAAAGACAAGTTTTACAGTGTCAAAACATAACATATAAATACCAAAAATACCTGGACATCCAAGAAGGATCAATATTGTTCCTTATTTCAATTTAAGGCATCAAATACCTGTGTTTCAGTCCTTGTTTGTCCAACACTTCATCAACACATCAAAAAGTGTTGTACAAAGCTCAAAAACTGAAAATACCCTCATTTTGGGTATTTAAAAGACCACTGGGTAAATACCCAATTTATATTTACCTTCCCACTGGGTATTTACCCGTCCCACATCACTAGTCATGACCCCTTCATAGAGTAGGCTATTGCCTATACCCGATCACGGCTCCTTCAACTTTATTTAGAATATTACAAAAATCAATTATACCCATAAATTTCACTCCACAAACACCAAACTCAATAAACTACCATTATTTCAGAAGCACTTAATATTTAACAGACATAGAAGGCACAGTCATGAGTAGGCTATTGCCTAAAACTGATCACGCCTCCTTCAGCATTACGGTACATATATGTTTTTTAACTCATTGTCTTTTTATTCTCATCCCTTGTCTTTAATGGAATCAAGAGCATTTTTATTTACACCATACTGGACAAATACTTCGGCAAATTAGGAAATATATGTGGAACAGAATAGTCTTTCAATCGCCAGTTGGTTCTTGGGAGAAGTACTACTTCCTTCCCTTCTATCACAAATTTGTAAAATTTAACAATTAAATCTTCTGGAAAGTGAGCATCACAGATTTAGGACTTTTCAGTAAGTTCCCTGTCCTTCCCTGGTATGGCCCCTTTGCACTTGATAAAACGTTCCTTATCTTTAGGAGGTTTGAAAAACCGTCTGACCTCTTTACAGTCCCCATAGCTAGATCTGCATCCTGGTACAAAAGAGCAAGGCATCTTCACTATTCACATTAAGCACTCATGAAAATGAAAGGGCTAAACTGCTGTTTACTTACATTAAATAACAATAAAATTAACACACGAATATAACGTCAACACACGACAAGAAATTAAATTCCATTTCAGTTAATGCTTCCTACAATAGCATTTCAGGTTTTAATGCTATAAAGTAATAGTGTAAGCACTTGTATATCAATAAACGTTTGCACAGAACACCACCAAAATTCTCCGACCGATTAAATACTTAATATATCGCACATAAACACATAAACATATGTGGAAATCAACAATCTCAAGTCGACTGTAGCGCTGCATAGCGGCGAGTGCCAACCCGATCCGTATTCATTACATGCTATTGAGGGAGAAGAGATCACACTTTATATTCTATTCGTTATGATGATATAATGAATATTTTTTCACCAAAGAACGGCAACTTGAAGATGATTTATTGCAGAAATATCTGTAATCGCGCCTCCAAACCTTGAAGTAATCCGTAAGTTATATACATTCCACATGGTACCACTGCAAGCTGGATCGCATCCCTCCTGGCTGCATCTTACACACTTCCGTCCATGGAGGAAAGAATAAGAGGAGATGCCCTGAGCTCATATGAGTGAAGCCAAGCGCTGCAACCAAAGTGGGCGTAACCTTAACTCGTATTCGGTGTTCTGTGACTTGCATGAGGCATTGTGCATGGCTAAACCTTATTTTGGCCCTGGTTTTTATCGAGCTCCGGTTATGCAACTTTGGAAACGTAATAACAGTAGTGATAAGTTATTAAAAAAAAACTCTTCAATTCTAATCTCAGCATGTGTAGGCCTACCTTATATACCAAAAAAATAAAAATCATTCCTCTGGAAATCCCAAATTATCAAACGGCTGTCGGTCAATAATTACGGTAGGCCTACGTAATTAATTAATTCGAGGCTAATCGTCAGGTTTCTACCCCCCACAAAGAAAATACCGTACAGTACCGAAACATATAGGCTATACCGTATTTTTGTGCAAATAAGCGTCCTTTTTTAATTGTTCTGTTTATTAATTTTGAGGCTCGTATTCTTGAATATCAAAATGTATACGACCAATGAGTGAAAGTGGCTGTGCTCGAAATTAGGCCTAAAAACTGATGAATGCCTCAACACCAATAAGAACATAAAAACTCAATTTGGTGTAAATATCGTAATTAGTTCGGCATCATTAATTCCCAAGATGTTCCTTCTCGCATCTTCAGACACCTGTATTACATTTAATCAGTGTTTCAGCGTATTATTACGTTTTGCCGCGTCTTCCTTACAAAACTAGCCTCGCAAAGGTGCTCTCATATTTATATTTACATTGGCTTTTAAAATGATAACGAATCTTATTTGTGCCAAGTACTGTGATGTACAGAGTGTATTCTGCCTATTCTAGAAAAAATCTTGACTTGTCATTGCATTTTTATGTCACTAAAATCCATTACTAGTTGGAGTGGTTTACGGCTTTAAGCATAGGGACAGCCATTTTCTTGCAACCAAAGTGGGCGAGCCGTTTGGCTTCAATGGCTTGCGCTACGCAGCGCAGCGAAGGCATCTCCTTCCTTTCTTTCCTCCATGCTTCCGTCCCATTTTTCCAAATCACTCCCACAAAAATATCCAGCAACTGTGTGGAAAGATATTACACATAAAAAAATCAAGTTGTCTATATTTTGTTTTGTGCTCGTAGCACTTGGCAAATGAGGTTCATTAAGAGAGATGCACTAATTAGTTATTAACATAAAATGAAGTAGGCTACTTGTTGCTGCCATAATAGCCATACAAAGATGTGGAACTAATGAAGCTAAAGGAAAGAAAGAGCACATATGAGGCGTTCCGTAAGAGAAGGGCGAGCCAGCCACATGTGCATTTGGAGATAATCAGTGTGCAAGGTTTGTGCTCGTGAATTGGGTGAGAATGAGGCCACAATATAATGTTCACTTTCCGTACGATAAGGGCGAGGCCACAATATAATGTTCACTTTCCGTACAATAAGGGCGAGGCCACAATATAATGTTCACTTTCCGTACGATAAGGGCGAGGCCACAATATAATGTTCACTTTCCGTACAATAAGGGCGAGCTCGCCAGCATGGGGCACCCTTGCATTATAGAGCATAAAGGCAACTACCCGATGCGTAAATAAATAAAAACGGACTGACGGCGGGTTTGCCCTTCTCTTACAGAATGAATCATGCGTGAATATTAAAGCCTTCTTGGAACACAAGACCATGAACAGAAGTATATAATAACAACCACTGGCACTGCAGGCCATGAAGGGCCTAGGCCTACCAAGCCACCGCTGCCCTGCCATTTGGCCTGCAGATATTAGGATGACGCATGGTCAGCGCATCGGGTCCCATCAGCCGTAAATCTTGGTTTTCGTGACCAGGGCGCTGTCTCACGTCACACACCTTCTCAATTGTCCTCACGAGGCTGAGTGTACCCCGTTCCAGCCCTAACGTCATTTTCGAAAATCCCTGATGGAGCCAGGAATCAAACCTAGAGCCTCCGGATGAGAGGCAGGCACGCTACCCCAACACCACGGGGCCGGCTCATGAACAGAAGTATGATTAGGCTAAGTAATGACGAGTAGAAAGTTCATTTTATCATGAAATGTGAAAATACCCTTGCGATTGCGAGGGAAGTGCTGTTTCTGTGTGTACTGCATCATCTGTGGGGAAAGAGTTTCATATTATATTTTTATACTCTTTGGAGCGTTTCTCTTTGCCGCTTGATGCTGGCGAGTGAGCATTATTGATTGTGATTGCATTCTTTCAACACATGTTAAATTAAACCTCGGCTAAACACGATTTTCTACAATGCCAAAGGGGTAGCGTAAATTTAACGACTTTTTTGCAACTAAGCTCAGTGTCTAATTTATCCCGCAGAACAAATCAGTTCCTCTTTGAAATATGAATGATGTTTCACAATAGAAATATATAACCAGAATAATATGCATTAAATATTTATTAATTTATATTTACTTTTTAGTGTTATATTTTGTGATGTTCCAGAAATGTCCTACATTCCGCATAAAGCATCTGGTAACCCTAATTCTGACCGCAAAAGTTAACGAAACAAAAGCCACATTTCCCACACACTTTTCAATACACCGTGTGTTAATTTAATAATTTAAAACATTTCTTCGCTGCAATGCAATTACAATGTGACACCACAGAACTGGAGGAATGTGGTGTTATTTACACTTCTTCAAATTACAACTCAGTAATTTTAACTCTTTTGAATTTCTTGTTATTTATTTTCTTAAAGTATCCGATTACAAAGAGAGCTAGTGTGTTGAAATAGAGTTAAATAAATAAAATAAATACTCAGAACCCAGCTGTTAATCATGTGTGCATCCTTAAGTGCAGCTTCAGTGACTTAGTTGGTAGCATGCTATGCCCAAGATTACGGGTTCAAACCCGGCGAAGTCGTCAGATTTTTAAGAGCGTTAAAATCCTTCAGTATGCCTTCCTTCGGAGGAGAATTAAAGCCGGCGGGCCCATGTCATAGATTTATGGCATGTAAAAGAGCCTACCACTGCCTACTGTCTATCCTCAAAATTTAGTCTTAGAAATGTCATTCTTAATTATACTACTTTGACACAGACAACACTTAATTGCAAAACCAACACTCCGGACCTTCACTAGAATTGGTAAAAAGAAAAAAATTGCAATTGGTAGTGTGTAGCAAAAATTTGTCGGTTATATTTGGCTAGTTAGAAACGCTCTATCAAGTTCCAACGTTCGCCGCTAGGTGTTAGTGACAGTAGCATCTGGTAGCCAACGTTGGAACTATTTGGAATTAAACTTGTTGGGAGGCCTCGAGCGTTCAATCAAAAATAGGCATTGGCTGCAATTCATATATAGTATAATAAGTGGTGCTTCCAAGTGGCTTACAGGTGAAGTGGTGCTGCTAACCGGAGACGGGGCCCTATTAATTATTTCTCTAAGATCTGTTCTTCCTGTTTTGCTTAAATAACCATGTTGCGGTCCCAGATAACGAGTGTTCTGGTTGGTAGAGGAGGACAATTTGTTCATAGCTTCAAGCTTTGTAAATTTGGCACTCACCCTACTCGCCAGAGAGCAGTAAGGGATAACAGCTGAATATCGAAATTAGTAAGTGATAACCATTGATCTTGTGGGAGCTGTGTTCCATGACCGAGCCGCTAAAAGCGTCAGGCGGGTAGTGTTTGAAGAAACCAAGAGTTGGCAGGAGACTTCGGTGGCGTAGTCGGTAGCATGCTGAGCTTCTATGTCCAAGATAGCGGGTTCAAACCCGGCCGAATCCGTCAGATTTTTTAAGAGCGTTAAAAATTCCTCAGTATGCCTTCCTTCGGAGGGGAAGTAAAGCCGGCGGTCCCATGTCATAGATTTATGGCATGTTAGAGAACCTTCCACTAATTGCACCTGTGTGAAGCCAAATTGGATAGGTTAAGAATGTAAACAATGGTTGCGTTCACGGCAGCAAGCAGTTGATCAACTGCTCCAAAGCTGATGCATCTGGTGCGGGAACAGGTTTTACGTGTACCTGTGAACGGTTTGCTCCATCTGATCTGTAGCAGCGCGCGTTGTCGAAAGTGGACAAGGGCGATGTTATCGTCGAGCCTGCGATGTTGAAATGATCAGATAATCTTGTGAGAGTGAATGCTGATATTAGATCAGTATCTAATTTACCTTTAGTTTTGCAACTCGGAACGAGATTGGTCTGAAACTACGTACCGAAGGCTGTGAACATGTATCAAACCATACCTTGCTCCCGATAATATTAGGCCTACGTACGTACATTTCTTGCCTTTCTGATACGGCATTTATTGTGTTATGCTAGTTCGGCTACGGTAAAAAACTTAACAGTTTAACGTATATTAAGGTTAACGGTATATTAAGGTCGTATATCCCAAGACTTATGATAATTGAAGTAATTTTAATCCCTTCAAATTGAACAAGGTAGGTTAGGCCTATGTCTCAATAGACCGAATATTTATTCAAGAATATCAATATAGCTTTGATTTTATTAATGTAGGGTTATAACTAGAGCCATGCGCGGATAAACAAAATGTTATCCGCATCCGCCCCGCATCCGCACGACTGTTATCCGCATCTGCCCCGCATCCGCACGCCTGTTATCCGAATCCGCCCCGCATCCGCGTGACTTTTATTCGCATCCGCCCCACATCCGCATGACTTTTATCCCAATCCGCTGATATTTCAATATTATGTTTAATTTATTAGATCAAGCATAACGTGTTAAACCAACACATTTAGACATTTGAGGAGAGAGTCGTTCCTGACAATTTGCTTAATTGCAAGGAACTTCAAGTTGGCATTCCAAGGGACTTCAAGTTGGTTGACACTTCTGGTTCCTTGACTTCCGCTTTAGAAAAAAAAAATGGCTATACTTTTTTGGCTACTTTCGCACTTGTGCCTCAGTAAGTTAGTTGTGTCCGATTTGTATCCTGAGTAGGCTATGAATACACTTTTTGTAGGTAAAACATATCGTTCACCTTTTCGTTTCCATTGAAAACTTAACCAAATGTCTGCCTTATCGTTGACTTAGCTTTGTTTCACGCGCTATTGAATATTCACCTTGTTTTATTTTAATAGATAGTTTATCCATGTTGGAGAAATGATGTTCATACTCACGGTCGCGGTAACATTCACTACGTGAACTTCTCTTTACGCTTGAAGAAAGGGATTGACATTTGGCCGGAAATTCCAAGTCAGTCATCCTTCTGCTTCTGGATCCATCCATGTTCGCATAGTTGATTTCATAGTTGATGTTGCAATATCACAGCGAACGTGCTTCAGTGACAAGTTGGAAATAAATCTACAGATAAACTTGGATCCCGATCTTCCAGGATAGCTTAGATGGCGAAGTAGCTGACATGAGGAATGTTAATGATGTCACCACGATGAACTAACAAGCTTATTGACAGCATTATATCTCGTACGTATAGTAATAATGGCAGTGAGAATTGATGATGAGATGTCAAGACCATCTACTACAAACATACGGTACTTAATAAAATGTAGTTGAAAACATAGAGTAAAATAATCTTCTCGTGTACATACGTGCCTGAATATTTCGTACGCAATAGGCTATTAAGCATGAAGCAGTAGATTGGCATATCAAATATGTAATATTATTCTAAAGACTATCCGCAAATTAACTCGAAACGTTATCTGCAGCGTATCCGCTATCCGCACAGCAATGCAAACTATATCCGCGGGTTTATCCGCGGATATCCGCATCCGAGCAGGGCTTTTGTTATAACCTATGAGAAGGGTCAAGAATCTGTAAGTCTAGCAGTAAACCTCTTACCAGTCATCCACACATGATGACTTCATTATTTGTTAGCATTGCTTCATCTATTTAATTT
This sequence comes from Meconema thalassinum, assembly GCA_946902985.2. NCBI lineage: Eukaryota > Metazoa > Arthropoda > Insecta > Orthoptera > Tettigoniidae > Meconema > Meconema thalassinum. The sequence goes on from OX336397.1 coordinate 126,676,065, forward strand.
GTTCCTAGGTATCCTTCATGCTGATACTTTCCTGCTTCTTATATCTTTTCTTTTTCACTCTAGTTTTCTTCTCAAGGATTTGAAGCTTTTGGATTTATTCATCAGCTTAACTGTGCTATACAGATTTTAGTTACTGTACTATAAAAATTAATTGTATTTACAAAAAAATCAGGTTAGATAGCAAAATTAATTTGAAACATTACAAGAATATAAATCACGTTGTCCCTACCTGTCAACTAGAGGTATTTATCTGGACCATTACCCTTCCCCTATCTAATAAGGTCAGATGACTTCAAGGTTCCACACTTTAAAATTATAACCAGCATCTAGAAGTAACATTTCTGGGTCCCTCATTTAAAGCAAAGGAAATCATGGTATGAGCCTGTATTATCCTTGTTATGCCTTACTTAGTTACACCCCAATATTAGTACTTAAAGAGAAAGACACAACATGAACTGTTGATGGATTAACTTAGTCTCTTACTTGGCAGTCCATTCTCCTCCTATCAATACACAACTGGTTTCCATACCATATTCCCTATATCCTACTGTTCATCTACCGGTAATGAAAATGAAAAATGTTAGGCTACAGATTTTTGGTTGAAAACAGTTGTCTAAAAGATGCTTTCACCATTTATTTTTTAATAGATCATGTCATCAAATGGTCCACTAACATAGAAAGAATTAAAAAATAGGACATTTTAAAATTATTGCTACCTAAGTCTGGACAGTACAGAATAAGGTAGAGGAAACTACACTGCAAAAATATAAACTGAAAAAATAAGATATAAAAATCAGGAAAGTACCAGGATGAATGACACCTAGGAACGAAGATAAATGCAGCAGTGCTAAGGAATACATCTTTTCTGTGATAATTTGCCTATACAGATTGTCTTTGCTGCTTCTCAGTCGGTCAACATGGGGTACAAAATTATTATGTAAACCCACTCCTGGAAACAGTTACATGTATTAGTTGCCCATTGCCCATTTAAGTGTGATAACTAACTAATACATGTAATTTTTTCCAGGAGTGTGTTTATATATTTATAATTTTGTACCCGAAAAGCAGCAATGACTATATTTTATCTTGAATTTCAGTACATAATCATTACCAGCTGCTTGATGTACGATACTGGTACTTCATTGGGGCTTGGCTAGTGGGCTCATACAATTACATACCATTACCAAAAGTAACATTCATGACTCATCACTCTCTTAAAGGCATTGATACTTGGTTACTAACAATTCCCTTTGTTGCTCAATATGTGCCAGGTAGAGAGATGGTTGGCACGAATCAGCAAACTAAATGTTAAAAGAAGTAATATCTTCCACCTAGGCTCATTACCAGATTGAATAAAAATGAAACTACAGTACAGCAAAACTATAGGTGTAGTTTTGTAACGAACATAGTTCATTCAGTCACCGTACAAGAATATCAGGTCTTCTGTGGTCAGCAGCAAATACTGCTGTGTGATAGAATATGCAGATTATAAAGTGAAGCATCACTGTAATGAGGTGTTAAAATTCAGGCAAGCTGCGATAAGGTAAGAAAATATTGGACAAACTGGGTAAGTGCTGTGTTGAACAGTGCTCAATCTTCTCTGCTTGTGTAAGAAGGGAAATCTATTATATTTCTTGAGTTGCAGTACATAGGCCTAGCCATTACCAGCTTCTTGGTAGCCTACTGCAGTGAACCTAGGCTAGTGAGCTTGCCTAATTGTAGCCTATACTGTACAGTACTAGTAGGCAATATTCATGAAACCTCACTCCCTTTAATTTATCATTTTACTAACAATTTCCTTTACTGGTTACTAAGCTTGTAACTTAAAGCCTCCTTCCCAATCCTAGCCTCAGTTAAAAATACATGCACTACTACTGACACCACATTATTTTGAAATGTATCCTGTAGCCTAGGCTACTGTTAAAATATAGATCAATATGTAGCATACACACAAGAGAGTGAGTAAAATAAATTAGCCTTATGTCACAATTTCTAAATCCATTCTCGTAATGCATTTTACTTAATAGTCAGTTCCTATTTGAGTACAGAGACCTAACCTGTCCCCTGAGAGAAAATCATCGCTCGTTTGACAAAAGGAAGTCAAGGATGGAAATTTTGGTGTTGGATTAGTTGAAGCATGGACAAAATACAGTATGTGCATACAATAATTGTCACAAAATGTTAATACTCAGGCATGTTGAGATACCGTAAGTGAAGGAAATAAAGGACAAACTGGGTAAGTGCTACTGTATGTTGAAGAGTGCTTAATTTTCTCTCCTTGTGTAAGAAAAGAAATTTATATTCAGTATATATATATTATATCTTGAGTTTCAGTGCATAATCATTCCCAGCTTCTTGATGTATGGTACTGGTAGCCTACTGCAGTGAACATTGGCTATTGAGCATGCCCAATTATAGCCAATGGTACCAGTACGGTAGGTAATATTCATTACATTGAAAGGCATGTGGATGTTTAATCTAGACCTGAACAGCAACCGAGAAGCAAGATAACTGTTAAGATAAGACTGCTAATGCCATGAAAAGAAAAGTAGCCTAATGGTTAGGCCTACTGGTACTTGAAATGCTTACCAAGGGAAGCTGGTTTCTTTCAAACATAGAAACATATTTATAGGGTAGGGCCTATACATGACCAAATTAACTTCATTCAGTCCAAGCTGAAAGCCAGGGGGGGGGGGGAGACTAATCTAGACCTAAACAGCATGCAAGAAGCAAGAGAACTGTTAAGATAAGTCTGAAAATACCATGAAAAGAAAAATACTGATAGGCTACTAGTATTTCCCAGTCATTAAATTCTGATCAGCCAAACACTCAGTTTTCTATTGGAAGAATCACCTAATAATGCAGGCACAGACAGACCTACGGTAATTCTTATATCCTATTGCATACTAATCCTTAACCCAACAAGTACCGGTATCCTACGGTATTGAAATAATTCAGAATTTGGGGTAGGCCCAGTACAATGCAGGTATTTTTATATAGTACCGGTAGCCTATTCTTGCTCCAAATGAAAGGTATTTTTATACAGTATCGGTAGCCTAGAAGTTTGATTCTCTCTATTCTGCCTACACTACAATATATTCGTCGAGGAACAGTATTTAGCCCTAAGCATAGGTTAAAATCGTATTTTCAGACCAAATTACCCCAGACAAATGATGGAAAAACGCTGAAACATTGATTTAAAAACTTTAAAAATGCACATTGCCACTAAAAAGGAAACCACACACCTGAATTCATATAATTTGTAATACTTGGAACAAAAGAAAGGCTGTAACATCCGATATGTCAGATTATGTTGTTTCACACATAGATTAAAATTTGTCGCAACTACGGTCCGTAAATCGGAATAAAGATATATCACGAATTTAACACAATGCAGGTCATTTTATAGGCTGTAGAGGGACCGTGATGTTGTGTTCTTCATTATTATTTCAGTATTCATCAGTTCAGGAACTATTTTGAGCGATTTCCACAATGTTTACATTTGTTTTCAAATCTACTACATGCTATACGCCATGTTGGTTTTAAACATGTTCCGTGGATGGAGCGAAGTTTTTCTACGCTCCATAAAATGGCGTCCGCTCCATGGAACAAGTTTAGGGAGCGCTCCATCACACCGCGTTCACATCACAGCGTACTTTCTTCAACAGTTCATCAACTGTTTGCTACCGTGAACGCAACCATTGATACGGGAGACACCCCCGGTTACATTTAAGCATGTGGCTGGAAACTGACTATCCTCCTCGTAGTTATGTGTGTTTGAGTTCATCCTTCACAGGATTGTGCTCTAATACAGTACCGTATGGTAGGTATTTATTTACTTCAATAGTTCTTGTGTCGTGAAGCATCTACGTATTATGGTTGTGATTCTGTTTCTGAGTTGTGTGCTTTATTGTTTAATAATATGGTTTTGATAAGATTACTCCGTCCGGTGGAAAATTCTCCACTTCAAGTAGCATTCGAGTTCCTAACATTCATTAAAGCAGAGTGTCCTAATATATAGCTTGCCACGGAGGATGACTGGTTATCGTGTCTGATTATCAACCCCAAGCTCCTGGCCGTGGTAAATGATTTTTGAAAGGTGGCAAAAATTACGACATGCATGTCATACGATATTGGCATGTTAAAGAACCCATTTGAATTCAGTAGGCCATGTTCATATTGGCAAAATTAATCTCGGGATTTTTCGCCAACACGAAGTTCCTCATTTCTCTACTAGAAAGCGCTATAGTGTCAAGGAGCTTGTATATCTAACCTCCTTGACTTCCATAGTGCTTCATGGAACAACAAAATTCGACATGCAAGCTGCCTTCTGGGTGTCATATAATAAAGCTTGCACCCGGCACCCGAGGCCATACGATATTATTTTTATTAGCCTACTTTTCACATTTTGCAAAAATGAGGAAAAAATAGACTTATGAGATCGATCCGGGAAAATGTCTGTCTGTCTGTGTGTCCCCCACTATCAATTCCTAAACGGCTGCAGCAATCGAAACCAAATTTGGTATGAATAAAGACTTATACCTGAACATCTCAATGTCTCACTTGAAAATGATGTCAGTGGTACCAACTGCTGAAAAATCGCAATTGAAATTTGAGCTCCATGTTGGATATCTTGGAATGTATACATGGGGACTATTCCAAAATTGGCACACAAAGAGATAATAATACTTCAATTTAATTTTCAGGAGGCAATACATGACAGTGTTGCCAAAATGATTCTATGCCTACTGATAAGTCCCATTTTTAAATTCATATAACTTCTACACTATCAATTGGATTTCAACCAAATTTCGTTTGTACTATGTGTACATAAACAGATATGACTGAGCGTATTATTAAGAGCCACCAGGGCTGCCAACTGTCAATAAATGCTTTCTCTATTTTTTATCCAAATACCAATATATCAGAAATTATGCGAGCCAACAGCTTTAAACCTTGTACACGTATAGTGCCTGACATTCTACATTAATTTGGAGCAACTAATGTATGTCAGCGCTACCAACATGATTCTAAGCCTGCTGATAGGACCAATTTTTAAATACATGTAACTTCTATACTATGAATTGGATTTCAACCAAATTTCGTATGTGCTATGTGTATCATAACAGATATGACTATGCGTATTCTTAAGAGCAATCAGGGCTGCCAACTGTTAAGAAATGCCGATTATATTTTTTACCCTAATATCAATATATCAGAAAGTATGCAAGCCAACAGCTCTAAACTTTGCGCACGTATAGTACCTGACATTCTAGATTAATTTGGAGTAACTAATATACGTCAGTGCTGTCAACATGATTCTAGCCTGCTGATAGGTCCAATTTTAAAATACCAGTAACTTCTATACTAACAAATGGATTTCATCCAAAATTGGCACAACAATGGATCATAATATTTCAGATTATTTCTGACCAACACATGCATGACATTGCTGCCAACATGATTCTACGCGCGCTGATAGATCCAATGTCTAACTGCATGTAACGCCTATGCTATCCATTGGACTTCAACCAAATTTTGTATTCTGTACCTTAAGGGATGGAACTAAGAATATATTCTGTCAGCAGGGCTGCCAACTGTAATGCTCTATTAGGCTACATTATGCCAGGTATATTTCGAACTAATTGGAAATTTCGATATTACCAATTTAATTTCGCCATTATTATAGTTAGGTCCATATAGATTAATTATTGGCATGAATCTTAAATTTAAGAAAAGGAGGCTCTTAGATCGTCACGGAACTTCTTTTTATTATCCAAATGTATCCTAATACCAAGGCTACAGTGGCATTCAGCCAGGTGGTGAGGCCTGTTACACATATCCAGACCAACATTATTGTTTATAATTATTATTATTATTCACTGTTAATGAGTCCTCGCCATCTATTTCTGTCCATGAATAGTTGGTCTTCATGAGTCCTTCTTCAGTCTAGTCCTTTGTCTTCAAGATCATCCGTGATTTGGTCCATCCATTTCTTCTTTAGTCTTCCTCATCATCATCATCAAGCAGACTGATACAGTTTCCCAGGTGTTGGTGGCGAGCCTCTACCACCTTCCTTATACAGCTTCTCCTCTTGGATTCTATCCCACTTAAGACCACTTACGGCGATGTCCTTCTTAACCACATCGATCCATCTCCTCGTTGGTCTTCCAACAGTTCTTTTCCCAATCACAACCATTTCGGTGCGCTTTTTTAGCAATTCTTGTTCCTTCCATCCGCTGTACATGACCTTACCAACTTAGCCTACTGGTCTTTTTCCTGGGATAATCTTGTTGAAGTAAGTTTTTGGTGTCCTCTTGTCTCCCATTCTTTGAAGATGCCCATGCAGTACCATCTTAGCACTGATATCTATGCCAACCTCTGTCCTGTTCGTCTCATTTCTTACTTTGTATCTCCTTGTCCTTGGAAGCATTGTTCGTATAAACTTCATTTCGGATGCCTGAATCCTCTTTTCTTCTCTTCTAGACAGGGTGCATGTTTCTACGCCGTAAGTTGGAATTGGGATGTAGGATGTCTTAAACAGTATATGTTTACACTTCCTGGGCACTTTATTATCCCACAGTAGTGTTCTAACTTGTGCATTGAAGGTGGCTACATTACTAGTTCACTGTTGCTGTTGTTATCCCTACTCAGTGTGCTACCAAGGTATTTAACTTGCTCAACAATTTGTAGAGGCTGATTCTTCAAATAAATGGTTGCATTAGACAGTCCCGTTGTCATCACCACTGTCTTACTTTGACTTAGCGGCTTCAGTGGCGTAGTTGGTAGCATGCTGAACTGCTGTGCCCAAGTTATCGGGTTCAAACCCGACCGAAGTCATCGGATTTTTTAAGAGCATTTAAATCCTTCAGTATTCCTTTCTTCGGAGGGGAAGTAAAGCCAGCGGTCCCATGTCATAGATTTATGGCATGTAAAAGATCCTTCCACAGCCTAAACTTGTGTGGAACTAAATTTCTAGGTTAGATTTTATTGTAACGCTCTATCAAAGTTCCAACGTTCACCACTAGGTACCATTGACATCTGGTAGCGAAAGTTGGAACTACTTGAAATTGAACAGAAATAGTAGCTCACCCTAGGGGTGTCTGCTTGAAGCAGCTACAGCCTCTGGCGAGCCGAACATGTCCTCAGACACTCCCGGCACTAAAAGCCATACGATAAATAAATAGATAAATAAATAAGATACTTTGACTTAATTTCTACCCATATTCCTTTCACAGCTTGTCCCATGCATCCAGTTTATTATTTAAATAAGCATAACATAATACGAATACAGACTAGAAATCATCTGGGAGAAACTGACCCTGACAGACCTGAGAACACTAGAAGCAGCCAAGTCACGCTTCCTGAAAGCTACGATGGAAGTATCGAAATACGCAAAATCTAGACTAGCGTATGAACTAGCCAAGGAGACCTTCTTCATTGAGGGTTACCATTCAAAAAACTAATGCAGTACAGAGTGGAGAAGAGGGAAGAAATCGGGCTCGAGTTTTACACAACGGAGGCCATGATGAACAGACACTAACTTGACCTGCGGTACATGGGTACCACCATAAACTGTGCAACACCGAGTACTTCCATGACCCAGACGACTCCTGTGTATGTAAATGGTGCGGTGTGCAATGCTGCCGGTACCACATAATCACATGTAAAAATTTGGGATCATCCATTGTGTTCTTTTGTGAAAGTGAGAGGTGACAGTACGTGTGATAATTCAATTTTGTAATAAACATTATAAACAATTTGTGCACTGTAATTCAATAATTAGTATTATTAACTATGGGGGACAAAGACTGTTCCCGTCCGTAGCATTCCTTAAGCTACAAGTGTCCCCTGGGTGGTGCTAAAGAACAGTCACTCTGTGGGAAACATCTACACCAAAGAGTTTAGGCAGCCAGACAATCCCAGTGATCTCCTGGCTCAAAATATTGCTTGATGTCACAAAACGTGAATACAAATAGCCCTTCTCAGGGTTTTCCAGCTAAGAACCATAGAAGGCATAAGTAGAACGAAATGTCAAGTACTACAAAATGAAATAGAATATTTGTATATATATTTATGTAGATAGTTGTACTTTAATAGCTGGAATTTGTTTCAAATTTCGTGTATGTGATAATTTAATGTTTTAATGTGCCATACACTAAATAATAATAATTATTATTATTTACTATACCCTGTATATTGTATTGTTGTAAATCACCAGATTTGAATACACAGGGCTACACTTCGGACGTAATATTGGCACAATTACATGTAATGTATTTTATAAATCGATCTTGAGTCAATGCCGAGTACATTCACATAGTGAAATACAAAATTAACTTGCACGCCGAAGCCATGCTACCTGTGTATGTTTATCAGCGTTATTTCATTTGATATATACAACTCAGAGAGAAAACACTCTACAGCTATACCCTGAATTACTAATAATGGTCGCTGACAGCTGTCAAAGCTAGCACGTGGGGAAATGCTGTGTTGCCACTGAGGCAGATCATGACTCATAACATTCCAAGAGGCTTGCAGGAAGACACAAATACTGGGGAAGTTAGCCCCCCTGCCTGGCGGTCTAATGACCGTGACAAGTGAAGGCACAGTAGAACACTGAGTCAAACCATGTGCTCAGTGCTGTGTCGGCATGCATTGCAACATTGCTGGCTGTTGCTATAGAGACCGTTTCCCCTCTCATCTCCACTCCTCACCTCACCGTTCAAGCGGATGACAGCTTTCACCGACCATCTTTTGTAAATCAGAGTATAATACAAATTTATCTGCTGTGCAATAGACCTATTATTGATGATTATCTTTCAAGATGGAAGAAGTATGAGTGAAAGTTGTTGACACAGAAACACCTGCACACTCACTGTATTGCGACTCTTGACTGGTGACAATATACAAGTGATGTGGCAATATTGTTGCCGTGGTTTTGCATTGTCAAATTGTACTCGCTTCCTCCTGATACTGGGTGCAACTGTTACATCCCTCGAGCCTGACTACTGTTCCAAGGTGGTGGTGTATCCCAATGGTGATGAGTCAGTTATGTCCGCAATATCCTAAAGAATTACAGTTCAAAAACCTGGTAAAGGTAGGTGGAAGTATTGAAAATTATGTAAGGAACAAACCCACAAACATTCTGCTTTATATAGTACAGGGTCATCAATTTAAATCCCCCTGTACGTGCCGCTAGGTAGGTAAAAAAGTGACTTCGGCAGGCACAGTCTTGTCTCCCCGATCAACACGCTGATGTCGGCAATGTTGGAATAAGCTGTCAATATCACCGGTGTCGTAAGTTTGTGAAATGCTAGTTCAATTGAACTAACATACAGGGCAGTCTCGGGGCAATTTTATATTTTATATATTGCCTTAAAGTGATGTTTTCTATACAACATCATGCATTCATTGTGCTTTGTTATGCAAAATGATGTTTTCTATACAACAACATGCATTCATTGTGCTCTGTGATGCGAAGTACTCTTCTGTACAGAGTGCCATCCATATTCGATTAATTCAGAAATCTCCAGATAGGCACACGATACGCGATACACGACTCTTTGTCTGGTTGTCTTAGGATGAAATTAATGATTTTAATGTGCATAGCGCAAGCGAGAAACAGGACGTAGGATATGTCCTTGGCGTCGACTTAGTTTATCCCCCCGATCTTAGACAGCGACATGGTGATTTACCCTTTTGCATAGAGAAAATGGTGCCGCCCGATAGTAAGGGCAATCATAAATAATTGATGGGCACCTTATATGACAAAAATCACTATGTGTTGCATATTGACATGCTGGTAGAATGTTCAGCCCAGGGCTTAACCCTAAAAAAATCCATAGAGGTATCTCTTTCTGTCAGAAACGGTGGTTGAAACCGTCCATGGATTTGAATACCAGTTATAGACAAAGTGCCACTCAGCCATTTCAAATATTTTTTTAAACTGATGAATAATTGTATTTATGGCAAGAGTTTGGAAAATGTACGGTAGTATCGGGAGAGTAAATTCGTCAACACATGGCATGGCGGATGGGGAGCTCAAAAATATATTGCAAAACCAAATTTCAAATCTTTGAACATTATTGATCATGATCTACTGACTATTGAACTTGCCAAAACTAAAGTGGTCATGAATAAACCTATCTACTTAGGGCAAGTAATTTTAGATTTTTCAAAATTGCACATGTATAAATTTCATTATGATTTTGTAATGCAGCGATTTGGTAGCATTTCCTTGTTATATACAGACACGGATAGTTTCATTTACCATATCCGTGACTGTAACCCGTACGTCGTTATCAAACAAAATCCAAAATGGTTTGACACGTCCTCGTTTAGTGATAAGAACGTGTTCGATATCCCCCGTCTGAACAAAAAAGAAATTGGTTTAAAGGAAGATGAATGTTCAGACCCATGGTGACTGAGTTTGTTGGGCTTGCTCCGAAAATATATAGTTTTCGGCAGGGGGATCGATGTGAATCCACGCGAGCCAAAGGGATTAGCCAGCATGTGGTTAAACGCCTCTGGGATGATTATTTACATGTCCTTCTGACCGACACAGCCATGACACATAGCCAGTTTAGGATTCTTTCAAAAGGTCATAATTTATTTTTAATGAAACAGCGAAAACAAGCACTCGCTTTGTTGGACGACAAAAGACAGTGGTGTCAGGATATGATGACAAGCGTCCCATTTGGTTACAACCAGTAATGGTTGTTGCTATTGTTGTTATACAACACGGTGTGTGTTTGGTTTGGTTGCTATAACGTGTGTGATGCCATAAAAAATAAAAAAATGTAGTGTTAGTCCGGTCAGGATACTCAAACCCGTGCGATTTTTGGGGGAACCTTTTTTATTATTGCAATTCATTTCTGACATGCTAAGGATGAAATTTAGCTTGGGAGCCATTTTTGTAATTTTGGCGTTTGGCCACCATATTGGAAAATGGCGACCAGTCTTCATGAAATGAGAAAATAGAAAAATCTTCCAAACTACTTGGACAATTTTCATGGTTAAAATACCTCTCGATAGGTGTTTAATCGTTCTATATATTTTACAATGTGACTGGTTCCAATCTGAAAGGGAATAGGAAACAATTTTGCATTTTTGTTATGTTTTTCTTTAAGGATGTATACTTTTGGTGTAATATTACTGATTATCAAGTACAGATAATGTCATTAGTATAATGCATTCATAGGACAGACGTATCTGTATAGTGTCAATTGGAATGTTTTGAAATTTGTGTGCATCATTAATTTTATGTCGGTTGATCATGTGAAAGCCACAACAAATATCCTTATGTCAATCACTGAACTCCTCCCCTGTGTCGCTGTATTCTATGGATGAATCATGAACAGGTGAATTGACATCTTCTTATATTTGTTCGACAAATTCCTCTGCAAAGGTTTGTTTGGTTTGAGAAAATTGGACTCCACTTGGAAGTGAGGGTATTGTGTGCGTGATGGGTCGCAATCCATCTTGGAGCTGTTCCCATCCAAAGTTAGTCGGGAGCAGCCGTTTTGCAAGCCTTGGATTCTTATATTCATAAGCTTGCAAGTGACTTCGAAGACAGTGTTGTCTAAATGAGTCTTCGTCGGGAGGCAATCTGGCAGAATCTTAACATCGCAACTGCCGCCATTTACATGCTCGGGCTTTGCACAATCTTTTGCTCACTGGGTCATTGTAGATGATCCTAATTGTGAACAACTGCAGTTGAAGGAACAGCTCATCGGATAGTTCGTCATTAAATCAAAGTTGCTGTATTATCTGTAGGTGTGTCATATTAATTGGCTTAAGAATGCGCTTCATTGCTTTGACCTTCTCCAAGCCGAAGAAACCTTCTACTGTGTCACAACCGATGAATGTGTAGACTCCAAGAGCAGCACAGGCTTTGTCTTGTTCTGAGAACAGTGAGTGACAGTTGTAGAATTCTGTACCATTTCCGGATTAATTCTTGTACATATATATATACAGTATATATATATATATATCCTGTTCAGTTAGGTGACTGATGTAAGAAGCAATAACCCATACATCTGTGTCCTCGAAATCAAAAACAATTGAATCAGAACCGCCTAACCGTGCAGCTTGGAAAAAACGCCCTGGTATCGGCTTCAGATGATCATGGTGCTTTGAATCGAGGGTCGCATTCGCCAGATGTGAGATCATAGCAGGAAAGATCCATGGTATAATACCAGTCAGCATTATGCTCGTAGGATTGCCACACATTCAGAAGGAAATGTTGCAGCCTCTGTTTGTTTCCAGGCTTCGACAGAAATGAATGCCAAGCATTCCCTGTAGGCATTTGCTGGTCAGCAACTGGTTAAACGTTTGGGACGAACCCATACGACTGCATACGACGTTTTTGCTCATATTTCGTACTTTCAATCATTGTTTCTTCATTGTAAATATCATTGATTAGGTGAAAAGCTACTGCTTGAGAATGGCGATTTAGTATGTATTTGTAGAGGTTGAAGGCATAATCATTCCAAGTCTTGCACGCAGGTACCTTGTTCCATGCCATTCCGACATCTATGATGGCATGGTAATGTGGTGGCGGCATTACAGGTTGAAGAGTCAACAATGTCCTGAATTTTGACTTGACTGGTTTATGGAACAAACTGTCAGCTGTAAAAAGAGATAGGCTCACTGTTGTTATTCTGTATTGCATGATATCCAGTAGAGTCATGGTAGGAGTTTCTCCACTCGTTAAGAGATTGATAACTTGCTTCGTTGCAGTGTGTTCTACAATATCCTTACATCTTGCTTGCTCTTTGCAATGCACACTGTCTGTGTGGCAAATGTTTTTCTTTTTCTTTTGCTGATAGAATCGTGCAGAGATCTAGTTTCAGAAGAAAGTCTGTCCAATATCGCTACTGTGTGCAGGCTCATGACTACTTCCTCCGTCGCTGGCTGTCCAGTGCACAGTGAGCAAAGATTTGGTTGGCTTATGTTCCATGAGTCCGCATCCCACTAGTCCAGGGCAAGTTTTACTTCATGAATTACTTGCAAGTCTTTCTTAATCCTTGATGGACCCACTTCTGGGTGGTGGTAGAGAGGATTCTTTAAATTTATGATTTGTTGTAATTGCTCCCTTAAGTACAACACAGCAGGTCTGCTTAGTATGTTAACAGCAATCATGGGAAGATTCTTGGAGAATTCAACCCAGCCACCACTTCTTCGTTTCTTAGACTGTTTGTTCATGGTCATTTCAATAACCTGATCGGGAGACTATTTGCTGTAACTGTTGCCTGTCATCGACAATGAGTATATTGAGGACATATGTATCCTTTCTTCCTATGTCATGGTGGACATTTGCCAGTAGTAGAGAGAGAGGTAGCGTAGATAATTTATGTTACCATATCACCATATGCTGCTAGAAGGGGAAGCATTCTGCGACAACCATCTAAGTATTCATCAAAACTTACTCCACTCCACAGACAATGGTAATGCTGAAACATGACTTCCACGTCGATGATGTAAGAGAGCCAAAATTTTGCCATATCTGAGTCGGACTCGAAGATATCTCGAAACGTCCCATGCGCAAATTTGTTAAATGAATCTGATGCAACGAAGATTTTACTTTCTTGTTCTGTTGTGATGTCCACTACATATTCCAAACCGTTAAGTAGATCTGGGTGATTCTCAACACATCTTTGAATCAGCATGCGTAGTAAAGCTTCTGCTATCAATTTGTGCAGACGCATTGCCCTGTTGAAGTGTTTTCCAGATAATGCTTGCTTTTCACTGTCTGCAGCTACAACACCTGTAGCAACTGCTAGCTCCTCAATACCACTTCCTGCGAATCTTTTCCCTAGAGCATTAAGACATGACATCTATGTGTGAAATCCACCTAATACGCCCTTTACGAGAGACCACCTATTCTCTTCCTCACACAGATATCCTTCAATATATTAATAAACTGCTTGATCACCAACAAGTTGAATTACTGGCATTTTCTTGTGTTCCGCAACTCTTTGACACCAATCCAACACATCTTTGACAACCTCTTTGCTTGTTGGCTGTGATTAAGATTTGACATTATATGTTTCCCACTTTTCAATATGGTTTTGAAGGTTACAATGATAACCAGTATATGACGGTACATTTTCTCCCAGTTGAATCACACGCACAAATGAGTGAGCAATTAATCGATGCACTACAGGTGCTTCTTCGCTGGATTCCAAACTTTTTGGCTGTGAATTATTGCGTACATCATTGTGGCTAAACGTTTTGGGGACTACAGGATAGGATAGAGCTCTTTTGACTTCAGGCGTTGGTATAGCTAACGCTGTTCCATCCCTAACTGCCAAATTTCTTCACAGAGCTGGGAATCGAACCCGGCCCTCTGCGTTGACAGCCAAGAATGCTATTCACTACGCATCGAGGTGGACCATCTGAAATACATACCAGTTATAAGGCTAAACATGAAAATTGTCTGAGTAGTTTGGGAGATTTTTGTATTTTCTAATATCGCCATTTTTCCAAATGGCGGCCAAACGCCAAAATTACAAAAATGACTCCCTCCCTAAATTTCATCCTTAGGATGTCAAGAATAAATTGCAATCATAAAAAAGGCCCCCCCCCCCCAAAGAGCACGTGTTTGAGTATCCTGACCGGACTACGTATCTTATAATTTTTGTTTTTTAACCCGTGTACATGGATGTAAGCAAGGATGTGCGAATGTGTGTAAATAGTTGTATATAAACTGTATGACTTGTGCTATTTGCCTGTCAACGCATAAAGAGAGCCATGGATCAACGTTTGCATGGCTCACTGTGCACAGGCTAGATTAAAAACATGTTGGCTTTTTTGGTTAGGTTAGGAAAAAACAAACAAGTAGCCAGTATCACTATTCATGTTGCTTAATAAGCCTCACTAGGTGTTGGCTTAATACGCCTCACTAGGTGGCGGCTTAATAGATCTCATGTTTCAGCAAAGTGACCATCCACCCTCAATAGGCATGCGGGTTAATAGGCCCCACTAGGTTGTGGCTTAATAGGCCTCAAGTTTCAGGAAAGTGACCACCCACCCTCGGTAGGCATGCGGCTTAATAGGCCTCACTAGGTTGTGGCTTAATAGGCCTCATGTTTCAGCAAAGTGACCACCCACTCTCATTAGGCATGCGGCTTAATAGGCCTCACTAGGTTGTGGCTTAATAGACCTCATGCAAGAACAAAAATAATCTACTGCTTTTACTGTGGACAATATCAATTTATGGCAAGTGTTGAGAGTGGTGGTGTATTTTAAAAACAACACCAATCGAATATCTGAAGAGAAATTGTTTTTTTTAAAGCCTGATGCATGTTATCCTTGTGGCCTACAGGTAAAGAAGCCATCAGGCAGATGGTTATTTATTTGTGTTTTGCTTATTTTTTATTTTATTTTTGATATTTACTTAGGGGACAGACAGTGTATAGATTGATAGTATTTTTTTAATTTTCTTAGTAAAACGTTAACTACTACTTTACAGATTCAATGATGAGCCATGATGAAGATGCGCTTATTGTGACCATACACACTGCGATTAATGAATATGCAACGGTGGTAAATTATAATCCGCAACGTGTGGCCTATCATTGGGAATATAGAAACACTAAAGTACGCATTGATACCTCCTTTTATGACAGCATCATTGATAATGATCAGATGATGACTTGTTTCATGATCCAGACCATCACTATTGCAAATCCTGTATGCTAAATTTTGGCTTTCAAATTAATGTATCAACGCAAGTGTTTCATAAATCATGGTATGGTTTAACGATGAAACAAATCATTGTTAAATTAGCTGAAGAGAATTGTTTTCCAGACTTTTGGTGTACGTTATGTATAAAGCCTCTGTTTAATGTTTATTTTCCAGTAACTTCAAATATGTTTGTTTTCACTTCTATAAATTCCCTGCTGAGGAACGAACCACTTCATATCACCAACAAGCATTCCATCAACTTTATTTTACTTTACCTATGAATCAATATTCACCACATAGAATAAGGTCTGTTAGAAACTAACAACAACACGAACATGACATGCTTATGTTTTTTTTGTTTGATTCGGCTTTTAGGAGCATACTTTACATTGAAAAGACATTTGGCTATTTTTTTTAGTTTATGGTGTAGTCATGTTTATGGAAACACGCACACCCTGGTTTAAATTTGTGTTTTTTCTTTTGTTTCTTGGATATAGATGTGGTTAATAAATGCATGGTATTATACTTTGCCTTTATAGGCTTCCATTAGCATTCAGCTGTTTGTTTATCGTAACCGTTGCTACCTTCTTTAAAATTTATTTACCAGTATGCAGTGTGAATTTGCACGTCAGCAGGGGAATCGTATACAGGTCATTGAACAAGGGGATTATATGCTAATACCTATTAACAACAGAGGCATACATTTACCTCCAAGGGATCTTGAAAATGATTCGCACTTAATCTTCATAAAACATTTCCTATTAAATAATTATCAAATTCATGTTTTGGCTGAAAAAGATGAACTAGGCTACACAGTGTGGGACAATCATTTGTTTGTTTTACATACGTTTTACCGAAAGGTGATGCAGTGGTCATGTGAACATTGTCCACAGGCCTACGTTTTTGTTAATCTGTCATGGAAACTGTTGCCACAAATTATTGAACCCCCCATATAACAAATAATATGAATCATAACATGTTAATAATAATAATAATAATAATAATAATAATAATAATAATAACTCTGCAATTTGTTATTTATCATTTTAGAAAAATAAATGTATGAAGCCATTTGCTCAGAAGTTGAAGATCAGTTACTGATGATACAACATAAACAACTGTTAGATGTACCCATACAAAAAACAGGCTCAGCTGGTAATCAACCTTTAAACCAAGGTCTTATTTTAGATTTTATAGATGTGAGAGCCCCACTATTTTTAATTAAAATGATGGTGATTTGATACCATTTAGATATTTGCCAAAATTTGAAAATACGTTTCGTCAGTGGCAGTGGTTACTGTTTTGCACCATTTCATTAGCAGATGGGCAAGTGATTCAACCCTATCCCTATAAACACGTTTTAATTTATTTGCCTAATGATGCTCTAGCACGTTTTTGATGTGATTCAACTACCCCCTCTACTCTGTGGTAAGAATCAAATATTCTTTTTTTAAATAAAAAAAAATTAAAACAAGGTCTTGGTTTATTTATACCTTTAAAAAAGTAGTTTAAAATGTTCGCTTGGTTTATTTTTCTCTTTCTTTTAGAAAACATGTGCATGTATCATGATATGAATCATCATATCGCAGACAACCTAGTTATAATTCAGAAAAAAAAAGTTGTTGATTCTTCCAGTGTTAAAAACTACTTGTTTTCACGGCCGTGGTCCGTGGCAAGAAATTCATCAAGCCCTATTAATGGACATCATACGCACAAAAACACAATTTTTTCTTATCGATAATGATTGTCATTTACAACAGTATACCTAATTACGTCATGTGGACCATGAAACACAAACAAATCGGCTGTTGATGTTGGTTCAACAGTTATCGCATACCTCCTACAAACATTACTATATTTTTGTCAATTTATCCAATACTATCTACAACTTTAGGCATAAAACGCTCAGGCTTAGAAAAAACACGCTTTAATGTATTGACAATGATATTGTTGTTGTTATTGTTGTTATATATGGATGAGAGTGTTAAATAATAACACTCTTTTCTTTCCTTATAGCCAAGCATGGACGCCTTGAACGCAATTGGTCAAGCCTGTGGCCGTATACGCAAGAAAATGAGTGTATTGCCAACGCAAACACCCCTTCGCGTACATAAAATACAAAAATTAAAAATTAATTTGGTGAACGAGCCGTTTGCATTTTCGAAGACTTTGAATCATTTCTTCCTACGCGTTTTAATAATCTACCTGATGATGTTATGGATGACGTCAATTCAAGTATTCACCCTATCTATTTAATCTATGAGGGTGAAAAAATAATCGTTGCATCATTCGTTTTGAATATTGCTATAAATGGTATATGTACTACAACTATTTTTTAAAATTATAAACAATATAAAAGGACGATAGTGCATTATTATTGACTAATAGTTTGATTTCAAGCCATTTGCGGTTGGGACACACAATTTTATCTTACAGCCAATACGATTACTCATCGCTGTCGTATTTTCTCTACGTTTAACATTGACTTTGAAACACGAATTCATTCTAATGGCCCTTTACTAGGATTTAAACCAAGAGTGTTGGCATCTCACCAACCCTATGATTACGATTATCCAGTGAAATTCATCGAGGAGCATCCCATTTCTGTGACTTGTAATATTATTAGAGACGTATTTACGAATCAAGAACAAAGCCATTCCCTGTATGATTTTATTGTCACCTCCCCTTGTGGCTATATTATTTGTGAACACCCTTCAGTGATTCTGTATCATCCTGTGTGTGTCAGCGATATTAGTAATGATCATAATCAAACTATTAGTCAATAATAATGCACTATCGTCCTTTTTTATTGTTTATAATTTAAAAATTAGTTGTAATAAAAATACCATTTATAGCAATATTTATAATGATCATAATCAAACTATTAGTCAATAATGATGCACTGTCGTCCCTTTTCATTGTTTATAATTTAAAAAAATAGTTGTATTACGAATACCATTTATACAATATTTATAATGATCATAATCAAATTATTAGTCAATAATGTTGCACTGTCGTCCTTTTTTATTGTTTATTATTTAAAAAAATATTTGTAGTACAAATACCATTAATACAATATTAATAATGATCATAATCAAACTATTAGCCAATAATAATGAAAGAAACAAACACAACAGGGTATCCTGTCTTTTTGTTTATTTTTGAAAATCATAACAGTGATACTATACATTTTTTAAAAATAAATTGATCATGTTAAAGTCCATATTTAGTTAAAAGTAATTTGCTTTTCATAGCACCAATGACCATAAATGCTGCCATTCGTTCTGATAGACTGGCATCTGAAGCTGTTAATCGTTGCTTGACAATGCTTAACAAGACTTTGTCGGCGATGCGTCTTAGTGTGGGATATCTGTTTTGATAGGCTATATCATGATTACGACATGCATGATACAATGCAATAATCCCCATATCCCCTCTCCTCAAACGATCTTCAAGACGAGTACCAGGGCCGCAAAAGCTGTAAGCAGGTAGGTGAACTTCGAGTGGTAAGTACTTAATGATGTTATCAATAATTCCACGGCCAGTACCCTTCGGGAATGGAGGTTTCAATCGGTGAAAAACACTTTTGTTGTTGTTGATTGTCAGCGGCTGCTGACGAGCATGGTATGTGGTGGTTTTCCGCATGACAACCATGAAACAATGTCTTTACAGTGAGTTTTATGACCATGATATAATTTCATCAATTGGCATGAGGCACACTGTCGAATGGAGAGTATTTTTGCCATGGTTAATTGCTTGTGATAGGAAAAATGGCTGCATGGTTGTAGTTCACTCAATACAGGGTCAGTAGTCCACTCGGTAGGCGTCTTTTCCCAAATTTCTTTCATAGCGTTGGCAGCAACATAAAAAGGAAATGATTTAGGTAGTGCTAATAATTCATGTTGAGTAAAGTAAATAAGTTCTTTCTTGCCCACAAATAACTTTCCAATAGCCTTGTCGATTCTAGTGGCGTCCATATCTATAACGTTGATGTTATCACCTCACGTGTACAACTCTCACTGCTATAATTGGACGATAAACTTTCAGTTTTAATTTTGTTCAACTACTCGTAACATGCATTGGTGGTGAGCCAATTATACAATTAGCACGCATACGCTAAGGCTTTATTCTCAATAAATTCGCAAGGACAAGTATCCATGAGCGTTTTACAGGGATGGGCAACCCAAATCTAAAATATCAATACATTAACAGTGAGAGGGTAAAAATGGTTCGAGCCATTGGCGTTTTTCAGCTCCTTTAAGAAATAAGACATTGGCAGAGGACAAATAGGCTTTCATGAATATGTCAAGATACTTGTAAGAAATATAATCCTCTTTCCATACTAATTGCAAATGATTTTCAATCCATTGGCTCTGCTTTTTTATCTTTTTCACTAAGCAACTCGAAAGCATAGGGAGGTTTAAACACCAAATGGATGGGGTGAGACACCCAAAACGTACTACAATCGATAAAAGCCACTTCTTTAAATATATATTTGTTATCTGCAAATTTAAAGCCCTGACAACCCACGATGAGTGTACGCATGGTGTTTTTTTCTGTTTTTTTACTTGTTACCTCGTTGACGACTAATCAACAACTAACCCATATCATGGTTTAACGTTGCAAGCCAAGGACTTTCAGAAAAGGATCAAATTAATTGAACAACAGGTAAACATTTTTTACGTCAGTACATAGGTTTTTTCATAACACTTACAATTTTGTTACAAAGGTTTTTTAAAATCTGGAACAACATTCAAATGAATGGTTTGCATATACGGTCCACGGGTATCACATTGTTTTGTAGGGTTTGGTACAATGACAGCGTAATTCAAACTCCATGGAATATTGCCCACATCATAGCTATTCATGTAAGGACAGGATGGACTCCATCGCTGATGATCGCTAAATGGTCGATCCCCCATCTCCCAGATTCCGATTTCAATGTTGCAAAAAATACACTTGACCACATCTCGACGGTTTAAGTAATAAAAGCCAGCCGCTGCCAATTCTCCATAATCCATAAAGCGAACTGTCCATGTTTCAAAAGTTTTCAGACGATTAAATTCACATTTTAAATTCCATTGTTTTTCTCTCGCGTCATTTTTGTTGTTCTTGTTGATCATTGAGGGACACATGACGTTTGTCAATGCTATGACTATGTGCGTGCTCACTGCCAGAGTGCAAAAGACAGTGTGCATGCAGGCGCTTCTCATCAATCCTACGAATGATGATTTTTTTTCACATCACCACAGGCGGATTACATGCTGGTGACATAATTGGACAAAGAATGATATTTTACTTGTCTGGCATGAATAATCAAACAGTAGGCACTTGTATGGTCTGGTACATTTTCTTGTGTTTCTAAATCTACTCTTAAATCAATGGTGGTGATTTTCATAGATTCTTCTAAATACGAACAATCGAAACAAACCAGTGGTGCCTTTGCTTTAAACCCTTGTGGCGAAAACATAGGGCAATCCTGTTTTACATAATAAGACGATTGAAATTTAGCAAACACGTCATAAAGGGGGCCAAACGTATTTTTTGAAAAAATGAGTTCCAACCCCTCATAGGGGAAGCAAACATTATTTAACAAGAAGTTCCGTTAAGAACTATACAGCCTACTTTTCATGCCAATGATTATTCTACAGAATATGAACCTATCTAGAATAATGACGAAATTAAGTTGCTAATATCGAAATTTCCAATTAGTTCGAAATACTGTATACCTGGCATAATGTATCCTAATAGAGCACTACAGTTGCCAGCCCTGATGACTGAATATATTCTTAGTTCCATCTCTTAAGGTACAAAATACAAAATTTGGTTGAAGTCCAATGAATCGCATGGACGTTACATGCAGTTAAACATTGGATCTAACAGCGCGCGTAAAATCATGTTGGCAACAATGTCATGCATGTATTGGTCAGAAATAATCTGAAATAATATGATCTATTGTTGTGCCAATTTTGAATGAAATCCATTAGTTAGTATAGAAGTTACATGCATTTTAAAATTGGACCTATCAGCAGGCTTAGAATCATGTTGGCAGCACTGACGTATATTAATTACTCCAAATTCGTCTAGAATGCCAGGTACTATACGTGTGCAAATTTTAGAGCTATTGGCTTGCATACTTTCTGATATATTGATATTAGGGTAACAAAAATAGGGACAGCACATATTAACAGTTGGCAGCCCTGGTTGCTCCTTAGAATACGGATAGTCATATCTGTTATGGTACACATAACACATACGAAATTTGGTTGAAATCCAAATGATAGTATGGAAGTTGCATGTATTTAAAGTTGGACCTGTCAGCAGGCTTAGAATCATGTTGGTAGCACTGACGTATATAAGTTACTCCAAATTAATATAGAATGTCAGGTACTATACGTGTGCATAGTTTAAAGCTGTCGGCTTGCATACTTTCTGATATATTGGTATTTGGATAAAATAAATTAGGAGCATTTATTAACAGTTGGCAGCCTTGGTAGGTCTTAAGAATACGCTCAGTCATATCTGGTTATGTACACATACAACATACGAAATTTGGTTGAATTCCAATTGATAGTGTAGAAGTTATATGCATTTAAAAATTGGACCTATCAGGAGGCTTATAATCATTTTGGCAACACTGCCATGTTTGGCCTCCTGGAAATTAAACTGAAATATTATGGTCTGTACGTGTGCCAATATTGAAATAGCTCCCATTCATACTTTCCAAGATATCCAACATGGAGCTCAAATTTCAATAGCGATTTTTTAGCAGTTGGTAGCACTGACATCATTTTCAAATATGGCCGTGAGATATTCAGGTGTAGATCTTTACTCCTACCAAATTTTGTTTCGATTACTGCAGCCGTTTAGGAGTTGATAGGGGGGGACACACACACAGCCAGACAGACAGACAGAAGGACAGACAGACAGACAGACATACAGACAGACAGACACACATTTGCCCGATCTCATAAGTCTACTTTTTTCTCATTTTTGCAAAATGTGAAAAGTAGGCTAAAAATAGTCGTATATTTCTCAAGTGAATGTAATCAAACAGGGTGATATTTTTGCTTTGTTGGTATTTTCTATTGGTTTGAAAACCAATAATAACATACAGGGGTCGCTCGGCTGAACGAGCAGATTTCACACTCCAACTATGAGTGTCTGTGGCAGGTAGCAAAGGATATTCATGTAGACTCCAACTTCGAAAGGCTATAGGCAAGGCTTTATCTTTTTGCACTAAATTTAACATGCTTAGCTTTTTACGATCCGATAGCGTCACGTGGGGCACTTTCCATAGTAATCGAAGCAGTTGAATGTTTGAGTCAATCACTTTGTGAGAGGCTCCCTTTAGTGCATTATAATCACTGCGGTCTCTCACCAGATACAAACTTCGTCTTGCATTTAAAAGAAATACGCATGTGATCTTCGGCAAAGCCAAGGAGTAATTTTAAGGGTAGGAAGCCTGTAAAGGTGCCATCAGTATGAACTAACCACCCATTGCTACTGTTGGGGCACCATTCTATCATAGAGAGCATTTTACCTTCTTCCTCGCTATAGGAAGGATATAATTCCATAAGACTAGTCATGCCCACATTTCGACTCATATTCATGACAATATCATTAATCACATAGCGCACTTCAGAAAACAGAAAAGCCAAACCATGATTCGCCAACGTAGATGTCTTGGGGGTGCTGCCATCTGCTTTCATCAATTTATCCTCAATTTGAAGGACACTTTCATGAGGTTGGGTAAACATATCTTGATTGTTGATGATGAATTGAATCTCATCATTGTTATTTAGTCCTGATGCTTGAAGTTGATAGGAATGCATATCAATGCGCACGACGCCATCTTCCACTTGTATGGGATTTAACACTTGCAACAGCTCCTTGTTCATGATGGGGGTGTAACGTATAACCAAGGCGTTGTAAGCGTTGTTGGTTTACTCGTGTCAACCTTTTCATACACGGCGGGCAACTAACCGACCTCGTAGACGGTGTTGTTGCTTTATAGATAAATTTAATAGCGTCTTTGAAACCTACTTGTAGGTCACAGGCGTGTTGACATCCAAAGCAATCCGTTGTTGCTTTCTATTCACTAACCGTAAGGTAATATTACTAATATCGCTGACACACACAGGATGATACAGAATCACTGAAGGGTGTTCACAAATAATATAGCCACAAGGGGAGGTGACAATAAAATCATACAGTGAATGGCTTTGTTCTTGATTCGTAAATACGTCTCTAATAATATTACAAGTGACAGAAATGGGATGCTCCTCGATGAATTTCACTGGATAATCGTAATCATAGGGTTGGTGAGATGCCAACACTCTTGGTTTAAATCCTAGTAAAGGGCCATTAGAATGAACTCGTGTTTCAAAATCAATGTTAAACGTAGAGAAAATACGACAGCGATGAGTAATCGTATTGGCTGTAAGATAAAATTGTGTGTCCCAACCGCAAATGGCTTGACACCAAATTGTTTTATCATCGCCACGCTAATGGCCTCGTGCACATGGTCGATGGTATAACCTCCAGGGGTTAGCCTCAACATATAATCATCATAATAAAACTTATCATTAATATCCACTTGTAGATTGTAAATTCTGTTGTAACTTTCCAAATAAATTAATCCCAGCACATAGGATTGTTCAGGATGCAATTCAATGTGGGGAAAGAGATTCAGGGACATTTTATGGTCCGTGGCTGTGCGTTGACATTCATAACGATGAAACTGCTGGCTTAACGCGACCTCTTATATAAAAAAGTAAACACAAACGTCCGCACTCTTGACTGTCAAAGATTTGTTGACGATTCGCATTATAGAATATCGTCACCCAGTTTCCCAAATAACGCATCAAGTCGATCGGGGGTGGTAAATTTCCATAACAATCAAAGTACCATACCGTGGAACCTCGTTTCACATAGGCTACAAAATGGGTTCCTGGGCCTGCTTCATCATCTAAATTGATTATGGTTCGTTCTTCTTTCCACGGTGCTTTCGGTAATTCATTTCGCATAAATACACCTCGGAAATGAGAAATCTTTAATCGTTTGGCATAGCTTTATACTTATTCATGGGTCATGGCATGACGAGGCAGTTGCTTTAGGTGCTTATCAACGATGGACATGTTGATAAAAGACGGGGTTTAAAGGATTGAAGTTTTTAGCCACCATAGCAATGGCTTCTATGGTTTTATTGTGTCGCTCACTTTCCTTTAGTTGTTGCTTGCCTTGCTCAACGGCTTTAATAGTTTTTGCCACAGCACTGGCACCGCCCAAAAGCGAGCCCAAAGCAGCCAACCCCGCAAATAAAGCCGTCAAAAAACCACGCTTAGCAACAGGAATGACTCGCCCACGTTTTTTCTTTCTTTCTTTTTTTATCGTTGCATTATAGAGGGATTTCGGCTTCGTAAACAATCGCACTGCCTGTAATGCTTTTTCGATAGCCTTTCTATTTGTATTTTTTTAAATTTTTGTTTTTGTTTTAACATAGGGTGTGAGGCAGACCGACTCGGTTTCGAACCTGGCTTTTTTTTTTAAATATTCACGGCATATCGTTTTTTCACCATGGTGCTACTTGGTGAACCTTTCACAACAAACATTCGATATCAACTAACGTAGAGAGCCTTATTTCAAAGCGGTATATTCCAATTCTATATAAAGCGGATAATCATTCACCGTTTTCCCAGCTCCCTTTTCCTCAAACGTAAGCATGTGATGAAAGGATAATTTATCCCCAGCATTTACCGTTTGATGGTTATGGACCAAAAGCCTATCACGGTTTATTTCTATTTGTAAATGTTTCTCATGAGGTATCGCATATTTAATATGAATCGCATCATCATAGTGCAATCGATAATGTCTTAAACCAGAAGCAAGCATATAGGTAAGGCGATCATTCAGCAATGGTGGTGGTCGTGGGGAATGGTTTCTGTCATTGTCCAGTTTTTGATTTGACAGATACACTAAAATTACCGATGGGACAAATTTATAAATCCTTTTCATTTGATAGGTCACATATCGTTTCGTGCAGACGTCATCTTCGTCTCGAGGCTCTTGCACATCAATAATACGATGGTGATTGGCTGAATAGCCCTCAGCGGTTAGTCTCGGGACCATGTAGTATACACTTTGCTCTTTGCGATCGACATAGCTTTTTGTAGCCACCTCTCGAAACTGTTTTGACAAAGTGGCGGCCGTGGCTATGGTTACACGAGCTCGCCCAAACACGTCCATGGTGATAGACGTTAACTAACCTGACCTACTCACCGCTTGCCTATATATATAAACCTTATACACACATGAAAAACACTCAGTCGTCGTCACTATGGAATTAATGAAACAATCCCATGCTTTGCCCGTATCTGATTTGGTTTCAGAGCTATCGCTGGCTGTGTGTGAAACTAAACGTCATGGTACCCTATTTCCATCTACCGTTCGATGTATCATGGTTGGGCCTTCGGGGTGTGGAAAGACCAATGTTTTGATCAACAACATTACCGCGCCTCATGGTCTACGATTTCAAAATATTTATATTTTTGCCAAATCCTTGTACCAGCTTCTGTACGTACATCTGGAACAAATTATGTCTTCGTTAAATAAAGAAGCCATGGGCTATTTTACATTCACCTCACCTCAAAATGTCATTCAACCAGACCGCATTCAACCAGATTCCATTATAATTTTTGATGATATTGCCACACAACATCAGGCAATTATTCAAGAGTATGGGATGCCATAAACAAGTGGATTGTTTATATCTGGCTCAGACCTATTCTAAAATTCCCAAACAGTTGATTCGCGACAATGCCAATCTCATCGTTCTCTTTCGTCAAGACTCTAGAAAACTCTATCATATTTTTCAAGATCATGTGAATCCTGATATATCCTTTACCGCTTTCACACAATTGTGTGCCTCATGTTGGAACCATCATTCCCATGCCTATTTGGTCATTAATAAACAGAGTGAACGATGTGAGGGACGTTATCGCTTTGGTTTTGATCATTATATTTCTGTTTAAAAAGACCCGTGGTTTGACATTTCCTGTTAGTGTGCCTTTTCCTTCACCATGGCGAGTGCTATAAGGTACAAGAAACATGTTCAAATCATGTAGCGTATTATTGAGGCACGAAATACCATTCGACATAAATTTCGTGAATTACAACGTTTAAAAAGGTAAATCCTTTGCCCACGATAAAACATGCTACATCATTGGTTGATCCCATGAGGTTAAAACCAAATGCTTCTGCTAATGCTGCTACCTCTCAAATCAAACCCTTAACAAGTTCAAAATTTACTCCAACAGATTCAACACAGCAGGTAAAATCCTCCTCCTCCGATGTTAGTGAACAAGAACACGAAGAATAACAACAAGAAGAAGAACAACATGGACAAAGTGAAAGTGAAACCGTATTTAGTCCTGAAAGAAAAGAATCCTCACCCCTTCAACAGTTTCTAAACACAAAACAAAAATCATCCGTCATAGCGGGAACACCGTCTTCCTCCACATCGTCTCCGTTTTCACAAGTATTGGCCACCCCTCAAAATAAACCATTTTAATCAATCATTATGGGGCAACACTGCAACCGTATCTCACCCATCTATTTATTGGAAAGACAGACAGCACGTATGGTGTGCGCTATGAGGATGATAGTTTTAAAATTGGGGATTCATCCATTAAATTTGCTCGTACTAGTGCTGTCATTAAAAAGATCAACTATAAATTAACACCAGGACAGTTAAAGCTGCTATTCTCTCGGAACCCATCTCTACAAGATTTTACGCCCGAGGACCTTGCTAAATATAAATCCATTTTATTAGACACCAACGCACACAAAATAAACTATAAATCCTCTCAGCAGAGTTAGTGCAGCGCTTATATTTGTTTCATGCGTCAAAACAAGCTGGGCACACAGGACATGATGAAGAAATCGCCCACATTGAACAACAACTCTGGGATGCCCAAATGATCTTATAAGCCATTCCCCATCAAAGTGGGCATCGATCATGAATTATATAAACCAGCCCGTCGCATTTATGAACGCCGCCGTGTGATATCCAAAGGTGTGGATGAACTTTGGCAAGCAGATTTGGTTGAGATGATACCTTATTCTAGCGTTAACGACGGTGTACGCTATTTGTTGACCGTCATTGATGTCTATTCCAAAATTGCTTTTGTTGAACCAGTAAAAAATAAAACTGCTCCATTAGTCAAAAAGGCCATTCAACATATTATTCAACAATCCAAACGTCAACCTCACTTGTTACACACAGACCAGTGGAAGGAATTTTTCAACAAGGATTTCTCCAGTTTTCTCGAATCTAAGGATATTCACCATTACACCACGTATAGCAATCTCAAAGCTAGCGTGGTATAGCGGTTTGACCGAAAATTAAAAAGCCATATGTGGAAACAGTTTACGATACGTTTATCCTATCGATGGATAGGCTTGTTACCTCAACTTGTGTCACGATACAACAACACGATTCATTCCACCCTTGGCATGAAACCACGTATCGTCACCAAAAACCTACCCAGACTCAGTAGACTCTTTTGCCCTATAAAAAGGCCTGACGCTAGGCGACATCGCCTTAAAATTGGAGATTTTGTTCACATCAGTAAACATAGAAGTGGATTTTCAAAATCGTACACTCCACAGTGGTCGACAGAAATTTTTAAAATTCGTCAAGTCAAGCTAGGTCAACCAGTGACTTATCGTTTAGAAGATCAAAGCGGACAACCCATTGAAGGACAATTTCTATTATGAAGAAGTGCAAAAGACATTATATCCCAACGATTATCTCATTGAACGAGTAATTAAAGTCAAAGGTGCAAAATATTTTGTAAAGTGGAAAGGGTTTCCTTCCACGTTTAATTCATGGGTCAATAAACATCACTTTTCGTAGTAGTAAAACCCTTTTTATTTATTTATTTAGACTGAACCCCTTTTCCAAAAAGGTCTATAACTCCCCCTTCGACTAATCCCCTTTTATTTTTAACATGTCCAATAACCTCTTTGATCCACTCCCGTCGTTTCAAACTTAGCGCTTGCTTTAATCAATCCATCATGGCTGAAAAGGCTATGACGTAGTCATCATAACAGCGGATGTCTGCGAACAGAAGCTGTTATGTCGCACGGTCCAAACTAAGCACAGGTGCATAGTCAAGGTTTTCCCACGCAATCGGACCCACGGCATTCTCATCGTGATAAGAGAGAGAGAGAGAGACTAGCTCCCTGGAACTGTGGTCAGCCTCAAGACTTCAAATTCTCTTTTCGCTATGATTCAAAGCGAGCAAACGGCTTAACATAAAATAAATGACTTTTAACAACAAAACAGCGATTTTCCTACCCACCAAACCTAGTTTTCACTCCCTCCCCCCAAATATCTTGGGAAGAAAAATAATAATAAGGGAAACGCCTTTTTAGACCAAAAGACATGGTTTCACCTACATTACCGTAAAGAGGACAACAACACCTTTCATTTATGCCAAACGTTTTTGTCAACTTCACCGTTTCCAAAATAGTGAGCATTTTTCAAAATTAATTCTTTTGTCCTACAGACTTGAAACTTGGTTTCTGCCTAGAGGGGCTAGGGACATTTCATTTATGTCAAACAAATGTTTTCCTCATCTTCACCATTTCCAAAATAGTGACAATTTCAAAAACAAACATTTTCAAAACAAATTTTTAAAAATACCAACATGCATTCATAGCAAACAGGGCGTCGCCCCAATGCCAACAACACCTCATTCGTTAAAATCCGAACATGCGTTCGCGAATTATCGTCAATGTTCGCGAGGAAGTAGGCTATCATTTTGTTTTGTCCTACACACTTGAAACATGCTGTCTACCTAGAGGGAAAGGTCCTTTCATTGACGCCAAACAAACCTTTATCTAAAATTCACCGTTTCCAAAATAGCGCTAATTTCATAAACAACAATATTCAAAAACAATTTTTATAAATACCAACACACATTCTTAGCAAAGTGGACGTCACCCCAACGCCATCAACACCTCGTTCATTAAAATCCATTCATGCGTTCGGCAGATATCGGCAAAGTTCGTAGGAAAGTAGGCTGTGTAGCAGAACTATTCAATTTACACTACTGATGTGCACTAATAACGAAGCTGCTGTCCTCCGCCATTTTTCCCTAACAGACACCATTCGTAGCCGCCCACTTTGGGTCAGACGCTACACTGATACCCATCCTCGGAGTGAGGACAAAACCTTTTATTTCTTTCTAATCTCGAGTACTAGGATGCCACTTCCAGCAGCTGCACTGTTCCGAATTCCAGCTTGTCCACTGTAGCTACCGTTGTGGACTGCACTCATATCCCTCAGCTGGGGCCCTCCATTTCTATGACCCCTGGAGAGAGGGTGTCCCAGTATTATAAGCACACAGGGGTAGGGCTGGCTGTTGGTTCGTGGGTTCAATTCCGAGGCATTTCCACCAGCCTACATTGCTCAAGGCCCCCGAACATCCATCTGAGTACGCGCCCTGAAGGGAAGGCAGGCTCCCCGATCTAAGAGCTACAAATGACAGTTTGTGTAGGCTACATTCAAGAAATGGTGTCAAACTTTTATATCAAAATGAATTCATTGAAACGGGCAACTAAACACTAAGTAAGTAGCGATGTGATTTTCCACTTAAGTTACACAAATTAATTCGCATTATTTCACAATATGATAGCCATATTTCCTAGATGGATTATTCAGCGCACATCATTTTGTAAATATATATGGGTTATCATACTTCACTGCTGAAAACCTTACGGATAAATGGAGAGCACTATTTGTGGCAACATCGATTGTGTAGAGATATGTGATTTACCTGGACTTTAAAGCACATAGGGCTTATAGTGTGGTCTGTTATAATTTACAGAAGGTGGTAACCCTTTAAGAACCACACAACACAGAGCACTTATATCCTACTCTCAGCATACCACTACATGTCTCCCCTCTAGCGTCCCACATTTTAACAGGCACAATTATTTATTCTCAACGTTCACTTTTCTCACCAAAATTGCTTAATCCTCCTCCAACGAAGTAGTATTTAAAACTTCTTGACATGAACTCGCAATCCAATTAGATAACACTATTTGCACAGTATATGCAAAATAATTGCTGGTGCCGAAAATATGGATATACCAGTCTCGAGCTTCTATTGGCAATGGCTGTGTACAAATGCGAGATAATGAGTGGGTCACGATACGTCATTATTTATTTTCTTTAAGAAAGGACGTAGCCTCTACAGTTTTGCCTTTTATGCTTGTGCTGTGGAATGAAGAGATAGCTTAGTTGTTGTGATTTTGTTTCCAAGTGGATGCCAATGGTTGATGACTTGTCCTGGTATTTATGTTTTGTGGGGACGTGATCTACTGGAGTTGTTCATATCCCAATGCTTGGGTTTCAACGTCATCTAAACCTTTTGATTAAAGGGCTATGTTTTGGAATTTATCCCCCACGGTGGTAATGTATTTTACGTTTACTAACCTCTTACTGAATTAGCAAAATGGTAAACAGGTCAGTTAGCTACAGGAGAGTCAGTGAGGCGACCGCGGCATATTCCATACAATACACCACAGTAGTGTATTTGCAGGGGTTCTAGCACCACCGCCACCGCTCCACCGCTGGAATACTAAAATGGCAATATCTCGCGAACCAATCAGGCTAGAGACTTGTACGAGGTGTCATTGAACTCGGGCTAATACCCCCTTTCAAATGGACAAAATATTTCCACCCCAAAATAAAATCTACCCCTACTAGGGGATGAAATTGTATTTTTTTTAGAGAATCTCTCTTTTCAATTGCAACATGTGAGAGTTTGAATGCCAATATGGAATGAAACGTTGTGTTCGGTGGGTAGCCACTATGAATTAACATGATTGTTTTTTGTTTTTACACATGCCCACTCATAGCTTTTGAAGGAGAGCAGGCTTTTTTAAAGATGGCGGCTGTAGTGTAACCTAACCTAACCCAATCTAATGGGTTATTGTTGACGGGACATTGTTGACGGATTATTGTTGGCAGGTCCATGTTGACGAGTCCCTGTGTACGGGTCATTGTTGACGAGTCATGGCTGACGGGTCCTTGTTGACGAGTCCCCGTGGACGGGTCATTGTTGACGAGTCATTGTTGACGAGTCATTGTTGACGGGTCCTTGTTGACGAGTCCCTGTGGACGGGTCATTGTTGACGAGTCCTTGTGGGCAGGTCCTTGTGGACGAGTCCTTGTGGATGAGCCCCTTTGGACTGGTCCCTACGGACTAGCCCATGCATTTATTTAAATTATGTCAAAGGGCCTAACTACATTTTGCGTGTAAAGCAATGTGTTGAACTGACGTTGTTCACTAATCCCCGACTACTATAATGGGATAACGATATGAAAGGAAAGTGACGAAATACATGTGAGCATACAAGGGATCTAACTTGGTGGATGGATGTGTTCTAACGAGTCATTTGTAGTTGAAAGAGAATAATACATGTTCTTAAGATGTTAAAACTGAGGAGATGGTATGTGCAGTAAGACGTCTTGTTATATTTCCTGTGTCATATTACAGACATGGCAGAGAGCGCACAGATCTGTTGCTATTACTAACGCTGCAGTAATTTGAAACCGCAAGTGTTCATTAAGACACTGGGTGATGATCATGCAAAGTTAGCAGTTATTGGATATTACACAGGTGTTCCTTCCGGTGTCATGTTGCTGACATGGCAGAGAGCGCACACTGCTGTTGCTATGACTGACGCTGCAGTAATTTGAAACCTCAGGTGTTGATCAAGACAATGGGTGATGATCATGCAAAGTCAGCTGTCATTGGATACCACACAGGTGTTCCTAATGTACTTTGGACTCTCAGCTGTATTGGGAAAGGAATTGCAATGATCTGCAAAAAACTGCTGACACGAGCGATGAGAGTTTATATAAGAGGGGTGTCATATATCTCTCTACTGTCAGTCTTTATTACTCGCTTTGAGTGAACAGTGCTCTATTACTGCTCAAGAGTTGTAAAAAAAAAGTTTTGGTAGAAAATCATTAAATTATTTTGCAAGGTTAGTACTTATTATTAATGGATTGTAGTATTTTATTACTAATTGATGTTGAAGTTATTGATTGGAATGTATTTATTGATTGATTGATTGATTGATTAATTTGTTTACAGATAATTGGGTACCTGTAGGTTACCAGATTCCTACAATCTGTTCATTCAGTGGCAGCAGTTGATCAATTATAAAAAGGTAAGTGCCCCTCTAATAACTTTTAAACAGCTAGAGTGATATTTTCCAATGTTCACTACTACATGTCAGTGAAAATGGTATATTTAGCAGTCAAAAGTTGGAACTACTTGACCATGATGTGTAAAGCTAAATTTGTAGGTTAGATTTTGATTACCGCTCTATTAAGTCCGAATGTTCATTGCTAGGTGTCAGTGACAGAGGGAATATTTAAAGTCTTAACCTCAGTTCACCTAACTTTACCTAACTTAACCTTGTCACGTGACATGTTTTACAAGTTTAGACTTGCTTTATAACTGACTATGGCGTCACAGTTAGCTCACTTAACTGGTGGCTGCTGGTTTCTATCACGTGACATGTTCTACAAGTTTAGACTTGTTTTAAGACTGGCTATGACGTCACACTTAGCTCACGTAACTGGCGATCGCTAGTTTCTATCACGTGACATGTTCTACAAGTTTAGACTTGCTTTAAGACTGGCTATGACGTCACACTTTGCTCACTTAACTGGTGATGACTGGTTTCTACCACTCTATCAAGTTCCAGTGTTCACCGCTAGGTGTCAGTGACAGTGGTATGTAGTAACCCTCAGTTAGAACTACATGAAGTTAGACTTGCTAGGAGTTCACAGATGATCGATTTAAATACCCTGCTATAACCATTGACTGGAATATAATTAAACTATTTAAATTGTACTTTTGTTTATCATTTATTAACATTTATGATTTCTTTCTTTTATTGGTAATTTCGAAAGGGATCATTATGTTCAAGTGTGGTGACTGTAAGAAACAGTTCTCAAGACCTGACAGCCTTCAACGGCACGCAAATGTTAAACATGACATTAAAATGTTTGTGTGCAGTCATTGTGCTACCACATTTAACAGACAGGATAGTCTT
Source organism: Meconema thalassinum (assembly GCA_946902985.2). Taxonomy (NCBI): domain Eukaryota; kingdom Metazoa; phylum Arthropoda; class Insecta; order Orthoptera; family Tettigoniidae; genus Meconema; species Meconema thalassinum. The sequence continues at coordinate 126,709,905 of OX336397.1, forward strand.
GGACGGCATGTAAATCTAAAGCATGTCAGTTCAGCACCATTTTCGTGTTCAGTTTGCGATCTTGGATTTTCTGCTGTAAAGCGATATAAATCCCACATGGTTGAAGTGCATGGAGAACAACAAGAATTAAAAACTGTAAAACCATCAACTAGCACGGAACCTTTAAACGAATGTAATGCTCAAAAGCGTAAACGTTCTCAAGATTGTGAAGATAGTTGTGCATCAAAAAGAAAGAAGAATGGTGAACCTTTGATAACACATTGTAATGTATGTAATATTGATATACCTTCTTCAATCATTCATGGACATTTACGCAGTATTCAACATAAAAACAAGATGTTCAGCAAAGAACATATAGCCTACTTTCTCCTAAATGTATGGGTATCTTTATGACTCTTTGTCCTCATCCCTCAAACAATCACCCCAACCACAATGTATTGTTTGTTTTCTTTTATATTGATAAGAAGCCAGTAAGTGTCAAGATCAATATTATATACTTTATGATGATTGAATAACAAAACTACTAACTTATTGTAATGCATTCACGTCCGTTAATCTCTATATTAAGCCAGCCTGCAAAATTAAGAATCTTCCGCCCCAATCACAGTAGGTGGTGCTGCGACCTATCAGTGAATTAATCTTTATCTTGTACGCCTATGCACTGCCATCGTAATGTACTACGATGGCAGTGTTCTATGGGTGTTGAATGAGTAGGCAGTTTAAAGTAGCCAAGAGGGAGGCGATCCAGCTGGCAGTGTTTAAAGGTATTCGGAGCGCGATCGTGGCTAATAGTTGAACTACCAGTATTACAAAATTGCCATACTTCAGGAGGCCAGCTCAGGCATTTACACAGCGTTATGTTTGGAACAATATTACCCACATAACCCACAAGAGGACAGCACCGTACAGAGGCATTAAGAAGGCTGTGGTTAATGACAACGTGTATCTAGTTCTTCTATTCTCCTTTTTCTAATGTCTTCTGTTTATGTTCGATGCTGGGACTGTGATTTTATTAATATACGAGTGTATACTTTATCCTCTCCTTTGAGCTAAATGACATTTTATTCAGTATCTGTGGAAAAAGCTCGTGCACATCATTTGTAAAAGAATTCAAGAAAAAAAAAAACCTAACTGTAGCAGTACTCGATCCCCAGTCAACTGCGTGTCAGACTAACATGCTAGCCCAGAGCTAACCGTATCCATGACGTCAGGTGTTCTTAACTGACATATTAGATACAAACTGTTGGCAAATAATGACTTTAAATAAACGATTTCTTCACTGCAGTACATCTTCATTAAAGATCATTTCATACAAAGTTTATATTATTGTATCAGTACGGTATATCACATACAACATACTAAAACTACTGAAATATAAGACAGGCACATGAGGACAGCTGCCATCTTGTGTGTGACACAAACGGCTCAGCTCTTTTAAGCCACTCATACTGTATAATATTAAATTATAATAAATAACGGACACGACCTTCAGGATAGCTTAAGCCCCCCTAGGCTCGATAATCGGAATTGGTGGGTCTTAAGCTATTTATTAAAATGGTTGCATAATTCACACGGCCGCCATCCTGAAATGGCATGGCCGATGACCTTGAATTTTGGGTGAAAGACGCGTCCTATATAAAGGTATGTTGTCACCAAATTTGGTAGAGTTCGAATGATTAGTTTAGCCGTAATTTGATTTTACGTTTTGAACATTTGAGTGGCCGCCATTCTGTTTTGGTAAAGATGGCGGCAATATAAAGTATGACACTGAGGTGTCCTTTACTAGTGCTACCTCTGTACCAAATTTCGTTCAATTCGGTTTCACCGTGTTCGAATTGATAGGGGGGACAGACATTCAGAGTACACACACTCACACACACACAGACACACACACACACACACACACAGACTCACACACACACATACACACACACACACAGACTCACACACATACACACACACAGACAGACACACTTTTTCGCCCTGTGTTGATCTCATAAGTCTACTTTCATTTTTTGCAAAAATCGAAAGTAGGCTAATAACGCTTGTCATGAAAGAAATTCTGGGAATATTCAACAAATTGGTAGTGCGTTTAAAAGTCGAATTGCTAGTTATAGACTTTATAGTAAAGAAAAAACTCAAAGTATTGAATCATTTAAAAAAATGTTCAACCTACTGTGTTTGGCCTGGTAGGTAATGTTTTATTAGAGCATAAAACAATTAAAATGAATTTTGAACTTTTTGGACTCTATGTAAAAACTGGGAGTGAAGGTGAAATTACAGATATCAAATCTTTTAATACAAAAAACATAATTGTTAGCGAATCAACTAATATTAGTGATATATACCAACATTTTTCAAGTGCCATCATTGTGAAGAGTGAAGTGTTCCAGGAAAGGGAGTCGGGCTGGGCGTTGGTTGAAGTACTTTATTTAGAAACCAACATTAATAAATACAACCCCCTTCGAGCATCATCATACATTGATTTGCCAGGATGGATCAAACGAAAGAAAGCTGTTGTGAACGTTATGAATAATGATGACGCATGCTTTGCGTGGGCTGTAACCTCAGCTCTCCATCCAGTTGAAAAGGCTGTGGAGAGAACGTCATCTTATCCTGACTATTCTTCTGTGTTAGATTTAAAAGAAATAGAATTTCCTATGGCGATAAAAGACATTCAACGTTTTGAAGAGCTGAACAATGTAAGTATTAATGTTTATGGAATTGAAAATAAGAGAATAGTAGGTCCTCTATATTATACTCAGGAAAAAAAGGATGCTCATGTAAATTTACTATACATAACCGAAGATGAAAATGCTCACTATTGTTGGATAAAACATTTCAGTAGACTTGTTGGTAGTCAGCTATCAAAATATAAGACTAAAAAGTGGTTGTGTGATGGTTGTTTACTATATTTCAGAAAAGAGGAACAACTAACTCAACACCAAAAATGGGGATGTAATCATGTGTGTACGGTATTACCGACTCCTAAAAATAACATTCTAAAATTTAAGGATTATGAGAAACAGCTTCGAGTACCATTTGTTATATATGCTGACTTCGAGGCTTTGCTAAAACCATTTAATACATGTTCATCGAATCCAGCCCAACCTTTCACCAACACTACTCACATTCATGAACCTTTTAGCTTTGCATATTATATTAAATGTAGTTATGATGACTCTTTAAATAAGTTTGAGCTCTATAGAGGACCTGATGCACCTAAAGTTTTTATGGAAAGACTTGAAAAAGATGCCATCCGTATATCCTCTATTTTAAATACGATCATTCCAATGGAGCCACTAACTTCATCAGAGCAAATTAATTTTGAAACTGAAACTAATTGTTTTATATGTGGTGAATGTTTATATACAGACAGGGTTCGCGATCATGACCATTTAACAGGAAAATATCGTGGTGCTGCTCACCAAGAATGTAATTTAAATTATAGAGTAAGTAAATTCATTCCGGTCATTCTACATAACGGTAGCAAATACGATAACCACTTTATCGTTAAAGAATTTGGAGCTTAAGATGTGAAAATTGATGTGATTGCAAATAATAAGGAACAATACATATCGTTCACAAAATACATCAAAACTAGCAATAAAAAAACCATTGAACTGCGATTTTTAGATTCATTCCGCTTTATGTCGAGTAGTCTTGATAAGCTGGCTAGTAATTTGAAATCAGATCAGTTTCATGAAATTCAACGTGTCTTTCCTAAAGAAGATGATTTTAATTTGATTCGTCAAAAGGGTATATTCCCTTATGAATATATTAACTGTGTGGAACGTCTTGAGGAGTGTTCTTTATCACCGAAAGATGCATTTTACAGTTCCTTAAATACAAGTCATATCAGTGATCAGGAATATTTACATGCACAACGTGTATGGGCACAGATTGACATTCAAACGTTAGGAGAATTTTCAGACATGTATTTGAAGACAGATGTGTTGTTATTAGCAGATGTTTTTGAAAATTTTCGGAATGTTTGTATGAAAACTTATGACCTTGATCCTTGTCAGTATTTCACAGCTCCTGGGTTAAGTTTCAGTTCAATGTAAAAAAAACGAAAGTAAATTTAGAATTAATGACTGATATAGACATGATCAATTTTATAAAATCATCAATTCGAGGTGGATTAAGCCAATGTAGTGGACGGTACTCTAAAGCGAATAATAAATACATTCCTAGCTACAACCCTTGTGAAGAGTCAAAGTATATTGTCTACCTCGATGCAAATAACCAATATGGTTGGGCTATGAGTCAATATCTACCACTGAAAGATTTTCGCTGGCTTACACAACCTGAAATTGATGTCTTACATGTTGACACTCTTAATGATAACGATGATAAAGGATATATTTTAGAGGTAACTCTTGAGTACCCTAAAGAGTTAAATGATGATCATAATGATTTACCATTTTGTCCTGAGAATATGAAATCTCCATACATCACATCACGAACAAAAATGTTAATTGCTAATGTAAATGATAAATGTAAATATGTAATACATTATCAAAACTTGAAACAGTGTCTACAGCATGGATTAAAATTAACTAAAATTCATCGCGTATTGCAGTTTCATCAGTCAGCATGGCTCAAACCGTATATTGATCTAAACAATAATTTAAGAACACAGTCAACAAACGCGTTTGAAAAAGATTTTTATAAACTCATGAATAATAGTGTTTTTGGAAAGACTATGGAGAATGTTGATAAACGAGTTGATGTAAAGCTGATAACAAAGTGGGAGAATGATGGTAAAAGGTATGGTGCGAGCAACTTAATAAACAAGCCTAACTTTCATAGCTGTTCAATTATTCATGAGGATTTAGTTGTAATACAAATGAATCGTCTTAAAGTAACTTACAACAAACCCATATATGTGGGTTACACCATTCTGGAATTGTCAAAAACACTTATGTATGAATTTCACTATGATTATGTAAAGAAAAACTATCTTGATAATGCTAAATTACTCTACACAGACACAGATTCTTTTATTTATGAGTTTAAAACTGATGATTTTTATGAGGATATCAAAACTGAGCTAAATAGGTTTGATACAAGTGGCTATCCCGAGGATAATATTTACCATTCACCTCTAGTAAACAAAAAGGTTCTTGGGAAATTTAAGGATGAATGTGCTGGTGTTATTATAGACACCTTTGTAGGCACAAAATCTAAATCATACAGCTATACGACAATTGATGATGTAGTAGTAAAAAAATTAAAAGGAGTGAAAAAGAATGTTGTTAGTAAAGAGTTAGATATAAGTGATTATAAAAGCTGTATAGTTAGTAACCCACCTGTATTATATAAGAAAATGTATGTATTTAGAAGTAAAAATCATCAACTACATACCAATTTGCTGAACAAAGTTGCTTTAAGTAATGAAGACAACAAACGATTCATTATACCCAACACATTTGATACTCTTGTTTGGGGAAACAGTCGCATTGACGACTATTACTTTACTTAAGTCTAATGTAGTGTGTTTTATATTGTAATAATTTTTGTAAAAACTGTAAGTAGAATGTATAATGTTAGGCTACTGTAGTTTAGCAAAAATTAGATAAGTAATACATTTTAGTGTAAAATGTTTTGCTTTTGTATATTACGAAAAAGATTTTAAAAAATGTACAGAATGTGTGAACTAAACAAGGGAAATGTAAAAAATGTAAAATGGAAATTGTAAATATCCATGTATGAAAAAGTGAAATGGCTATCACCATTTTAAAATTAAAAGACATTGTGATCTGGTAAACCTTGTTTTTATTTCACAACAACAAGAATGTACAGAATGTGTAAACTAAACAAGGGGAATGTAAAAAAATGTAAAGTGGAAATTGTAAATATTCATGTGTGAAAAAAATGAAATGGCTATCACCATTTTTAAAAATAAAAGACATTGTGATCTGGTAAACCTTGTTTTCATTTCACAACAAATAGGGCTTTACAAAATAGAATACAAAGAAATGCCAATTCCTCAATCCTTTTCATTGTTCATGTCCACTCATCATTAACTTTCCTTTTATAGCCAACCTCACCCCCACTGAGACATCACAGGATGTCAAACGTTGTTTAGCTCTTTTCAACAATACTTTATCCACTACACGTCTTAAAGCAGAATGACTATGACGATAAGAAAGGTCGTGTTCTTTACATGCTTGATCCAAAGAATTAATAGATATTCACTTAGCATAGGGTCTTGCGTCCATGATTTTGGTACATGTTGCCTGATTTCTTTCACGGTATTGTCTGTCACATAATAAATGAACAACTTGGAGAATACTAATAATTCTTCTTTGGTAAAACTATCTGCATATCGAGGGCAGATAACCTTGTAGTTCCACCCTGAAAAAACAACAACACTACCTCTTGCATAGTATGTGATGTTGATGGCTGCTGAGACGTGGAGGATGGATTAAACATAACTTTTACAACTAGTTGCTCAATAAACAATGCTCAATCTTGAGTCACAGTATTTTTTTCCCATAAAACGTGATAGCAAAACACTATTGATTATCATTCAGCATTAGAGTTCTATATGAAATAGATAAGAAAAGGGCCATACTATACTTTAATATAGGTAATAAACGGATCATACTATACTCTCAACTACCCTAGTTACAACTACGTTTCAAGGTCACTCTCTTGAACATTGTCGGAGACTATCGATAAACACTTATGTTCACACGGCACACTCTTGCGGCGCGCGCGGGCATGAATAATTCAGGATGATGTTAATGGCTTATGTGGATGGCTTAGGTTTGTGGCTTATGGCGGCGTTTATTGTGGCTTTTGTTGGTGGCTTACGGTGGCTTACGGTGGTGGCTTATGGTGGCTTATGTTGGTGGCTTACGGTGGTGGCTTATGGTGGCTTACGGTGGTGGCTTATGTTGGTGGCTTACGATGGTGGCTCATGGTGGTGGTTTATGGTGGCTTTTGTTGGTGGCTTATAGTGGCTTATGTTGATGGCTTTTGTTGGTGGCTTACGGTGGTGGCTTAGGTTGGTGGCTTACGGTGGTGACTTATGGGGGACGGGTCCTTGTTGACGGGTCCCTGTGGGCGGGTCCCTTCGACATAATTTGGATAAAATGCATGGGCCAGTCCATAGGGATCATTCCAAAGGACCCGCCCACAATGAACCTGTCAACAAGGACCCGTCCCCCATAAGTCACCACCGTAAGCCACCATAAGCCACCACCGTAAGCCACCAACAAAAGCCATCAACATAAGCCACTATAAGCCACCAACAAAAGCCACCATAAACCACCACCATGAGCCACCATAAACGCCGCAAGAGGTAGTGTTGTTGTTTTTTCAGGGTGGAACTACAAGGTTATCTGCCCTCGATATGCAGATAGTTTTACCAAAGAAGAATTATTAGTATTCTCCAAGTTGTTCATTTATTATGTGACAGACAATACCGTGAAAGAAATCAGGCAACATGTACCAAAATCATGGTCGCAAGACCCTATGCTAAGTGAATATCTATTAATTATTTGGATCAAGCATGTAAAGAACACGACCTTTCTTATCGTCATAGTCATTCTGCTTTAAGACGTGTAGTGGATAAAGTATTGTTGAAAAGAGCTAAACAACGTTTGACATCCTGTGATGTCTCAGTGGGGGTGAGGTTGGCTATAAAAGGAAAGTTAATGATGAGTGGACATGAACAATGAAAAGGATTGAGGAATTGGCATTTCTTTGTATTCTATTTTGTAAAGCCCTATTTGTTGTGAAATGAAAACAAGGTTTACCAGATCACAATGTCTTTTATTTTTAAAAATGGTGATAGCCATTTCATTTTTTTCACACATGAATATTTACAATTTCCACTTTACATTTTTTTACATTCCCCTTGTTTAGTTTACACATTCTGTGCATTCTTGTTGTTGTGAAATAAAAACAAGGTTTACCAGATCACAATGTCTTTTAATTTTAAAATGGTGATAGCCATTTCACTTTTTCATACATGGATATTTACAATTTCCATTTTACATTTTTTACATTTCCCTTGTTTAGTTCACACATTCTGTACATTTTTTAAAATCTTGTTCGTAATATACAAAAGCAAAACATTTTACACTAAAATGTATTACTTATCTTATTTTTACTAAACTACAGTAGCCTAACATTATACATTCTACTTACAGTTTTTACAAAAATTATTACAATATAAAACACACTACTAATATTACAATATAGTGATCATTAGACTTAAGTAAAGTAATAGTCGTCAATGCGACTGTTTCCCCAAGCAAGAATATCAAATGTGTTGGGTATAATGAATCGTTTGTTGTCTTCATTACTTAAAGCAACTTTGTTCAGCAAATTGGTATGTAGTTGATGATTTTTACTTCTAAATACATACATTTTCTTATATAACACAGGTGGGTTACTAACTATACAGTTTTTATAATCACTTATATCTAACTCTTTACTAACAACATTCTTTTTCACTCCTTTTAATTTTTTTACTACTACATCATCAATTGTCATATAGCTGTATGATTTAGATTTTGTGCCTACAAAGGTGTCTATAATAACACCAGCACATTCATCCTTAAATTTCCCAAGAACCTTTTTGTTTACTAGAGGTAAATGGTAAATATTATCCTCGGGATAGCCACTTGTATCAAACCTATTTAGCTCAGTTTTGATATCCTCATAAAAATCATCAGTTTTAAACTCATAAATAAAAGAATCTGTGACTGTGTAGAGTAATTTAGCATTATCAAGATAGTTTTTCTTTACATAATCATAGTGAAATTCATACATAAGTGTTTTTGACAATTCCAGAATGGTGTAACCCACATATATGGGTTTGTTGTAAGTTACTTTAAGACGATTCATTTGTATTACAACTAAATCCTCATGAATAATTGAACAGCTATGAAAGTTAGGCTTGTTTATTAAGTTGCTCGCACCATACCTTTTACCATCATTCTCCCACTTTGTTATCAGCTTTACATCAACTCGTTTATCAACATTCTCCATAGTCTTTCCAAAAACACTATTATTCATGAGTTTATAAAAATCTTTTTCAAACGCGTTTGTTGACTGTGTTCTTAAATTATTGTTTAGATCAATATACGGTTTGAGCCATGCTGACTGATGAAACTGCAATACGCGATGAATTTTAGTTAATTTTAATCCATGCTGTAGACACTGTTTCAAGTTTTGATAATGTATTACATATTTACATTTATCATTTACATTAGCAATTAAAATTTTTGTTCGTGATGTGATGTATGGAGATTTCATATTCTCAGGACAAAATGGTAAATTATTATGATCATCATGTAACTCTTTAGGGTACTCAAGATTTACCTCTAAAATATATCCTTTATCATCGTTATCATTAAGAGTGTCAACATGTAAGACATCAATTTCAGGTTGTGTCAGCCAGCGAAAATCTTTCAGTGGTAGATATTGACTCATAGCCCAACCATATTGGTTATTTGCATCGAGATAGACAATATACTTTGACTCTTCACAAGGGTTGTAGCTAGGCATGTATTTATTATTCGCTTTAGAGTACCGTCCACTACATTGGCTTAATCCACCTCGAATTGATGATTTTATAAAATTGATCATGTCTATATCAGTCATTAATTCTAAATTTACTTTCGTTTTTTTCAACATTGAACTGAAACTTAACCTAGGAGCTGTGAAATACTGACAAGGATCAAGGTCATAAGTTTTCATACAAACATTCCGAAAATTTTCAAAAACATCTGCTAATAACAACACATCTGTCTTCAAATATATGTCTGAAAATTCTCCTAACGTTTGAATGTCAAACTGTGCCCATACACGTTGTGCATGTAATTATTCCTGATCACTGATATGACTTGTGTTTAAGGAACTGTAAAATGCATCTTTCGGTGGTAAAGAACACTCCTCAAGACGTTCCACACAGTTAATATATTCATAAGGGAATATACCCATTTGACGAATCAAATTAAAATCATCTTCTTTAGGAAAGACACGTTGAATTTCATGAAACTTATCTGATTTCAAAATTACTAGCCAGCTTATCAAGACTACTCGACATAAAGCGGAATGAATCTAAAAATCGCAGTTTAATGGTTTTTTTATTGCTAGTTTTGATGTATTTTGTGAACGATATGTATTGTTCCTTATTATTTGCAATCACATCAATTTTCACATCTGAAGCTCCAAATTCTTTAACGATAAGGTGGTTATCGTATTTGCTACCGTTATGTAGAATGACCGGAATGAATTTACTTACTCTATAATTTAAATTACATTCTTGGTGAGCAGCACCACGATATTTTCCTGTTAAATGGTCATGATCGCGAACCCTGTCTGTATATAAACATTCACCACATATAAAACAATTAGTTTCAGTTTCAAAATTAATTTGCTCTGATGACGTTAGTGGGTCCATTGGAATGATCGTATTTAAAATAGAGGATATACGGATGGCATCTTTTTCAAGTCTTTCCATAAAAAGTTTAGGTGCATCAGGTCCTCTATAGAGCTCAAACTTATTTAAAGAGTCATCATAACTACATTTAATATAATATGCAAAGCTAAAAGGTTCATGAATGTGAGTAGTGTTGGTGAAAGGTTGAGCTGGATTCGATGAACATTTATTAATGGTTTTAGCAAAGCCTCGAAGTCAGCATATATAACAAATGGTACTCGAAGCTGTTTCTCATAATCCTTAAATTTTAGAATGTTATTTTTAGGAGTCGGTAATACCGTACACACATGATTACATCCCCATTTTTGGTGTTGAGTTAGTTGGTCCTCTTTTCTGAAATATAGTAAACAACCATCACACAACCACTTTTTAGTCTTATATTTTGATAGCTGACTACCAACAAGTCTACTGAAATGTTTTATCCAACAATAGTGAGCATTTTCATCTTCGGTTATGTATAGTAAATTTACATGAGCATCCTTTTTTCCTGAGTATAATATAGAGGACCTACTATTCTCATATTTTTAATTCCATAAACATTAATACTTACATTGTTCAGCTCTTCAAAACGTTGAATGTCTTTTATCGCCATAGAAAATTCTATTTCTTTTAAATCTAACACAGAAGAATAGTGAGGATAAGATGACGTTCTCTCCACAGCCTTTTCTGCTGGATGGAGAGCTGAGGTTACAGCCCACGCAAAGCATGCGTCATCATTATTCATAACGTTCACAACAGCTTTCTTTCGTTTGATCCATCCTGGCAAATCAATGTATGATGATGCTCGAAGGGGGTTGTGAGTTTTTTCTTTACTATAAAGTCTATAACTAGCAATTCGACTTTTAAACGCACTACCAATTTGTTGAATATTCCCAGAATTTCTTTCATGACAAGCGTTATTTTTATGTTGAATACTGCGCAAATGTCCATGAATGATTGAAGAAGGTATATTAATATTACATACATTACAATTTGTTATCAAAGGTTCACCATTCTTCTTTCTTTTTGATGCACAACTATTTTCACAATCTTGAGAACGTTTACGCTTTTGAGCATTACATTCGTTTAAAGGTTCCGTGCTAGTTGATGGTTTTACAGTTTTTAATTCTTGTTGTTCTCCATGCACTTCAACCATGTGGGATTTATATCGCTTTACAGCAGAAAATCCATGATCGCAAACTGAACACGAAAATGGTGCTGAACTGACATGCTTTAGATTTACATGCCGTCCAAGACTATCCTGTCTGTTAAATGTGGTAGCACAATGACTGCACACAAACATTTTAATGTCATGTTTAACATTTGCGTGCCGTTGAAGGCTGTCAGGTCTTGAGAACTGTTTCTTACAGTCACCACACTTGAACATAATGATCCCTTTCGAAATTACCAATAAAAGAAATAAATCATAAATGTTAATAAATGATAAACAAAAGTACGATTTAAATAGTTTAATTATATTCCAGTCAATGGTTATAGCAGGGTATTTAAATCGATCATCTGTGAACTCATAGCAAGTCTAACTTCATGTAGTTCTAACTGAGGGTTACTACATACCACTGTCACTGACACCTAGCGGTGAACATTGGAACTTGATAGAGTGGTAGAAACCAGTCATCACTAGTTAAGTGAGCAAAGTGTGACGTCATAGCCAGTCTTAAAGCAAGTCTTAACTTGTAGAACATGTCACGTGATAGAAACTAGCGATCGCCAGTTACGTGAGCTAAGTGTGACGTCATAGCCAGTCTTAAAACAAGTCTAAACTTGTAGAACATGTCACGTGATAGAAACCAGCAGCTACCAGTTAAGTGAGCTAACTGTGACGCCATAGTCAGTTATAAATCAAGTCTAAACTTGTAAAACATGTCACGTGACAAGATTAAGTTAGGTAAAGTTAGGTGAACTGAGGTTAAGACTTTAAATATTGCCTCTGTCACTGACACCTAGCAATGAACATTCGGACTTAATAGAGCGGTAATCAAAATCTAACCTACAAATTTAGCTTTACACATCATGGTCAAGTAGTTCCAACTTTTGACTGCTAAATATACCATTTTCACTGACATGTAGTAGTGAACATTGGAAAATATCACTCTAGCTGTTTAAAAGTTATTAGAGGGGCACTTACCTTTTTATAATTGATCAACTGCTGCCACTGAATGAACAGATTGTAGGAATCTGGTAACCTACAGGTACCCAATTATCTGTAAACAAATTAATCAATCAATCAATCAATCAATAAATACATTCCAATCAATAACTTCAACATCAATTAGTAATAAAATACTACAATCCATTAATAATAAGTACTAACCTTGCAAAATAATTTAATGATTTTCTACCAAAACTTTTTTTTTACAACTCTTGAGCAGTAGTAGAGCACTGTTCACTCAAAGCGAGTAATAAAGACTGACAGTAGAGAGATATATGACACCCCTCTTATATAAACTCTCATCGCTCGTGTCAGCAGTTTTTTGCAGATCATTGCAATTCCTTTCCCAATACAGCTGAGAGTCCAAAGTACATTAGGAACACCTGTGTGGTATCCAATGACAGCTGACTTTGCATGATCATCACCCATTGTCTTGATCAACACCTGAGGTTTCAAATTACTGCAGCGTCAGTCATAGCAACAGCAGTGTGCGCTCTCTGCCATGTCAGCAACATGACACCGGAAGGAACACCTGTGTAATATCCAATAACTGCTAACTTTGCATGATCATCACCCAGTGTCTTAATGAACACTTGCGGTTTCAAATTACTGCAGCGTTAGTAATAGCAAGAGATCTGTGCGCTCTCTGCCATGTCTGTAATATGACACAGGAAATATAACAAGACGTCTTACTGCACATACCATCTCCTCAGTTTTAACATCTTAAGAACATGTATTATTCTCTTTCAACTACAAATGACTCGTTAGAACACATCCATCCACCAAGTTAGATCCCTTGTATGCTCACATGTATTTCGTCACTTTCCTTTCATATCGTTATCCCATTATAGTAGTCGGGGATTAGTGAACAACGTCAGTTCAACACATTGCTTTACACGCAAAATGTAGTTAGGCCCTTTGACATAATTTAAATAAATGCATGGGCTAGTCCGTAGGGACCAGTCCAAAGGGGCTCATCCACAAGGACCTGCCCACAAGGACTCGTCAACAATGACCCGTCCACAGGGACTCGTCAACAAGGACCCGTCAACAATGACTCGTCAACAATGACCCGTCCACAGGGACTCGTCAACAAGGACCCGTCAGCCATGACTCGTCAACAATGACCCGTCCACAGGGACTTGTCAACATGGACCTGCCAACAATAATCCGTCAACAATGACCCGTCAACAATAACCCATTAGATTGGGTTAGGTTAGGTTACATTACAGCCGCCATCTTTAAAAACGCCTGCTCTCTTACAAAAGCTATGAGTGGGCATATGTAAAAACAAAAAACAAGCATGTTAATTCATAGTGGCTACCCACCGAACGCATGCACTTTAAGTAGAACAACGTTTCATTCCATATTGGCATTCAAACTCTCACATGTTGCAAGTGAAAAGAGAGATTCTCTAAAAAAATACAATTTCACCCCCTAGTAGGGGTAGGTTTTATTTTGGGGTGGAAATATGTTGTCCATTTCAAAGGGGGTGTTAGCCCGAGTTCAATGACACCTCGTACAAGTCTCTAGCCTGATTGGATCGCGAGATATTGCCAGTTTAGTATTCCAGCGGTGGAGCGGTGGCGGTGGTGCTAGAACCCCTGCAAATACACTACTCACCACTAGTCAGTTGCTATTTTTCTACTATTTACGTGTGAGTGAAAGTACAGAAGTGCCATTCTATAAAATGAAATATGGTTGAAATACTGTTCTAGGTGTTATTTATGATTCTGCTTTTGGCTACAAAATGAAACTCACTCAAAGGTCTAAACATTACTATAAACATGGGGAAAAAATAGGTAAACGGTAAAGATCGGCACAAAGCAAAAGACAAAATTTGAAAAAAGGATAAACATTTCAAGATTTAAACATTGCTTCTAACAGAAAGATGTATGCGATTCATGGAAATATATAATTGTTGTGTACGGTTATAATTGTAAAATCATTCTTGTTTTGCCTCCTTATGCTGTATGTTCATCTTTAATCAAAGGTTTAGAAGGGAGCGAAAAACTTCATACATTAGCAATATACGTATAACATAATTTATATCTCTATGATACTGAGCCTGATTGGTCCGAAGAGCCACGTGTCAGAAAACCGTATCAACCACTGTGGGACTCTCTCCCAAACAAAATCACACAGTAAGAGGTTCGGATTTGGATTCAGACTTGACCAGCACGAGAAACTGCATATCAGGCCGTTTCCAAGGTGTTATTAAAGGCGCTAATCGAAACTTAGCCCAAACTACACATCCACGAGGAAAGGACACAACTACTAAATAATCCAGGCTTATATAAAATATTTTCTCTTATTTATTCATGAATTCAGATACCTAGCCTACACTACGGGGATCCCTGGCTATTCCAATAATTAATCTAACAATAAATATGCCCCCAAACTGATCTCAAAATATCGCCTGTAGAAGTCCTACTTACAAGAGAAAAATCAACAATCAAACTAATACATGACACGTAAATAAATCGCTTATCATATAAAATTCCCTTTAAGCATAGTAATAATCACACCTGATCCTACTGGCAATTGAAAATCACCACTTTCAATGCTTAATTTTACATTTAACAATCAGCTCAAATATGAATAACTAAATTATATTGGTGTCACACACAACATTCAACGTTACGTTATGGTTCATAGCTAATCCTAAATTGACGTTAAAATAGTAAATTACAATTAAAATTCCATAAAGGAAAAAAAAGGAAAAACAAAGCTAAAATTGAGACATTTAAAAACAAGTAGTTCTGTGAAGAACTAAATAGCCTATTTTCATACATCCTACTAATATTAATTGCCTCTATCAACATACAAATTGTAAGTTTGATTGCGGTAATAGATGTTGGATTTTTATATTATAGGCCATAGATTCATGTACTATTACATGAAGATTATTGTGTAGGTGTCTTATTGAAATTTCAATCACATGATTAGGAGACAAGAAATAAAAGAGGGATTTTAAAATTTCGCTCAGCCACCATCTTGTGGTTATGAAAACAGATGAAGGAATTAGTTGCCGGTCGATTAAAATGCGCTCGGATGGTTAAAACGCAAGAAACGTCCATTTGAATATTTAAATTTCGCGTCGCCGCCATGTTGGATTTGTGCTCGCCAGTTTATTGAACGTCCCATAGGTGAACTTATGCGTATAGCATCTATACACTTACAAAATTTCAGTTTGATTGCTGTAGTAGATTAATAGATATTGAGAACCGTCTAAATATTTCGGATGATCACCATGTTGGATTTTAATATATGTAGGCCATAGAGTTATCTACTGTTAGGTGATGATTATTGTGTACGTTTATTGTGCAAATGTTGATTTCGATCACATGATTAGAACACAAGAAATAAAAACTTAATTTTCGAAATTCGCACAGTCGCCATGTTGAGGTTATAAAAATAATTGAACTAAATTAGATACCAGTGCATTACAATGTGTATAAACATTTGCTGAACGAAGTTTCATTGCGTTTGGATCATTAAATCTTGAGAAAAGTCTATTTAAAACTTTCAACTTAGCTTGGCCGCCATGTTCGTTTTGTAGTTAACCGGTTTCTGAAAGACTCATATATGAACTTCCAGTAGTACCCTTTATCTCCGTACAAAATTTCATGGTGATACCGGTAATGGTTTAAGAGATATAGAATGCCGGTGAAATATTTCGCACAGCCGGCATCTTGAGGTTATGTAAACAATCGAACGTAGTAGGATGTCGGTGCATTACAATGTGAATAAACATATATTGTACCAAGTTTTACTGCGTTTGGTTGGTTGAATCGCGAGAAATGTCTATTTTAAAGTCGCAAATTCGTTGGCCGCCATGTTGGTTTTTTAGCTAACAGGTTTTCAAAAGTCACATAGGTGAACTTCTAGTAGTTCCCTTTATCACCGTACAGATATCCAGGGTGATATCGGTAATAGTTTCGTAGATATTGAATGCTGGTGACATATTTCGCACAGCCGCCATGTTGTATTGGTGAGACGTAACAAAGCATGAAGGGCACGGTCGAGGTCGCGCGGAATAGTACTATGTACTTACCGAGTTTCAGTGAAATCGCTCCAGCAGTTTAGATTTTATTAGGGTGGGGGGCATACAAAAATCCTCACACACACGCATACACAGACAGACACACGGACAAAGGGTGATCTCATAAGCCTTTTTTTTTTTTTTCAAAAATGAAAATAGGCTAAAAATATCGAACAGACCATTATACACTCATACACAGTATCCCCAAAAATTACCACTTAAAATGTGCACTCCTATTTTAGCTGCGTTAGAGCTCTACCTACTCAGGATTATCTACTCTTTGTAGTACTTTGTCATCTAAGGTAGGTGGGACTTGCAGTGATAGCTGCGGTAATAATACTGACTCATGCTATGAAATCCGGCATGTCCATGAGATCCACTGCCTCGTATCACGACATGGGATTTGTCTCAAAAATGAAATAAGGTTCAAGTCTAAAGTCTCACATACCACTTAATACACCTCGGGAAATAAAAAAAAGTCAAATTTTATTATCAACAAGCAGTTAAGATCAGTGATTATTTAGTAAGTTTCAGAATAAATTTTTATGTTACCTTGAAATTCAAAAAAATTACATGTTCATTATTAAGATAGCAATTATTTAGATCGGTTTATTCCTTCATCAAAAATAAATTGTGGATTATTAAATTCTTACTATAACCATCGTAGCATAATCATACCAGTGGTACTTCGCTCACCGTCATACACACATTTCCCCATTAGTGTGTCCAATACCACATTCATCAGCTCCAGCATGAGCCTACCCAAAAGTGCCGATTGAGATCCTGGTCTTCAATCGCCTTAACAAGCCCACTGTGGCTACTGCAACTTCGCACTGACCTCTGTCATGCTTAAATTCTAATGTATTTGTAGTTTTTATTATACAACATCTTTCACAATAAGCATTTCAAACTCATGCCTCTCTTAAGTCATCCACAATAATACAGATTAAGATTCCTGTTCACAAAATAAACTTTAATAACCTTCTCTGTTTACATGCGTAATCTTAGAATTACCAAAGAGACATAATTAACCTTTCAATGATTTTAGGAAGTAATCTAATGCTACGCACGTAAAATAATAAGTTGTTTGTCTTACTGTTCAAGCTCTTTGCATGTTTCAACTCCCAGGCTCTAATACGGATTCGATTTAAATTCACCAAATCACTGTAGCATTGGCACATTTATCGTTGCTGGAACTAGGCCAAAAAACCGGTTCTCTGCTGCTGAATGCTTATCGTTATCTTATACATTAATTCATCTACACCAGTATTAACCAAACATAATACGCGAGTTCCATGCCCAGCTCGGCTCAATCTTACATTTTCAACTGCACGCATTCTTGCTATGGCAACTAGAATGAAATTAACCAGACGTTATGAGTTTGAAGAGAGCAAACAGGGGCCCTCAACATGCATTATCTCCTCTCTTTCATAATTCCTGTCGACATATTTTCTTCAAGATTATACCTTCTAACCACTACAATATTGGAGAATTTGAGGCATTCTCCTGCCTTGTCCTTTCTAGCCTGATACCATAGACATCACCTATTCTCTTTTCACGGTATCTCCTGCCCACTGTAAAGCGATAATAATACATAATTCGAGCGTAGGTTTAGCATACCCTCAGTCTACTAACACCTGATTCATAAATATCCTGCGTTCTAGAAAACCTTTCTCGATTTATATTAGGGGAATTTGCTTGAGTCCGCAAAAACAAATTATTTAAATTAGAAATTAATTTTCCAATAAACTTTGCTCAAATGTACTACAATAATATGGTTCTGTTATAATAAGTAAAAGTGCGTGATCAAAGATATCATTAAAGTGATGTTTTCTCCGTATGTACAATGATGATACGGTTTTTAGCCACTATGAAATCTGACGTGTCCCAAGGGTATACTTCTTGCATGGAATGTTGTACATCAACAGTACTTCGTGCCACAATCTATTTAAATGTGTGAATCGAAATCTCTCTTCGTTCTTTTGACCGGAAGTACCTCTTAAATATTTATATTCCCATAATGAACGAATAGGTGATTATTCAAACCCCAAACTCAGCAAATTTTGCTCCTTACTTACTGTATATTGATAGCGTTTGACCTGTTTGAGTTAAATGTAACTTCAAAAACCAATTTGACATGAAATCTGCTCCGCATGTATTACTTAAATATGCCTTCTGGCGATTTTTTTTTTACCGTGCGACTCACAAAAGATACTATTTGTGTATATGTAGCTGCGCATGTATCACGTGAGATAGGCGCTAGATCAATGAGAATTAGCGTGTGTGTGTGTAATGATCATTCATTACCTTAGTTTACTGCGTATGATGAAAATGCATGCGGCAATAAGCCATGACGGACCATCCTGTGCATCTTAAATTTTACTACGAATGTAATGTTTCAGTGTCCAAGGCGAGTAAGGTCTTGGTGTCCATTCAGAGAATCCCCCCCCCCCCCCCTCCAAAAAAAAAGCTCTATATGTATCAAATGACAAGGCCACTACCGAGGAACATTTGTTAATTTAAACTAGTTTTCATAGGAAAGTATGCCCCGCATTTAAGACAGAAATGAGGCTTCTGACCACTAAGGATCACCATGTGTCTCTTAAAATTACATTTGAGGTTAATGATGCTCTGCATGTACCACATGAATGTGGCTAATGACCAATATGGATCATTATATGAGTCTTCAGATTGTTTTTCCACGGGAATGTTGGTACTGACCACTGTGGATCCGCGTATGTTTCTCCAACTTGCCCTTGTCAGTAAATTTTGCTCCGCATGTAAAACAGGAGTGTGGTTTTAGACTTTTATGGGTCATCATGTGTGTAATCAAATTGGATTTTTGAGAAAAGTTTTTACCGCATGTAACACAGGAATGTGGCCTTAATCCGCTATGAGTCAACATGTGTGTCTTCAATTTTTTTTTCTGAGTAAAGTTTCTTTCGCATATTAAACACGAATATGGCTGTACACCCTTATGTATCAACACGTGGTGGTTCAAATTACCTCTATCGACAAATTTCGCTCCGCATATATCACAGGAATGTGGCTTTAACACACTATGGGTCAACATGTGCTTCTGCAAATTACCGGTCGGAGTAAAGTTTCTTCCGCATATATTACAGGAATAAGGCTGCAGACCACTATGGATCAACAAGTGGTTCTTTACACTATCCTTCAGAGTAAAGTTTGCGACACATGTTTCACAGGTATATGGCTGTTCACTACTATGACTCAACATGTGTTTCCTTAAATAAACTTCTTGTGTAAAGTATTTTCCTCATGTTCCACATGAATATTGCTTTTGAGGACCGTGGATCGACATATGTCTCTTCAAATTACCTTTAAGGGTAATTTTTTCCCCGCAAATTGTACAGTAATGAACCCTAAGACCACTATGAATCAACATGTGTGTCTTCAAGCTGCCTTTTATACCAAACCTTGCTCCGCAGGTACTACATGAATGTGGCTTTTGGCCATTATGGATCAGCATGTGAATCCTCAGATCTCCCTTCCGTTTCATGGTTGCTCCGCATGTATTGCATGTATATAACATTTCTGCACTATGGGTTAACAATTGTAAGTTGATGTTACCATACTGACTGAGGGAGGCTCCACATGTCTTCCTTCTTAGTGTGTTCTCCGTTCTGTGGAAGATAGTTTGTTTCTGTGCAGAATTTCTAATGCTAGTACTAGGTTACAGACAGTTAATAGCCACTATAATTTAAATATCAAGAACAACATAGAACTTAGAATTCTTGAAAAGTATACCATAATCTTCTGTATCTAAAACATTCTACAAATATATAGTTTTATAACATATTTATTCGTAGATGTAGATTTAAATGCCTAAAAGTAATGCATCGGACGATGATCGAAACAAGTCATCCTAGAGAAATTTTTAACCTAATATAATTAGCTTCATGTTTAAAATTCTGGTACAATCGTGTTGACCGACTGAAAAGCATTTAATATCGCTATGGTAGATAATCAAGGGAAATCGAATAATACCTAACCATATCTAACTAGTCAAATGTTAACTATCGCAATTTCACCACATTTATTACTATGTAAGTTTTCCTCAAATACGAGGAATGAGGTCGTATCTACTCTTCAATGATGTGGTGTTCGTGCAGTCAATATATATATATATATATATATATATATATATACAGACAATACTCCTTTATGTGTCGGAGATTTGGGATTAACAGTTCTTCCGGATGAACTTGTTCATCTTCTACAGCACGATAAAACGATTGTGCATTGGGAAAGGTTATAACATCCACCTACGGCTGTTACATTCTAAAAGTCAACATGGTCCTTCATCGTCCCGATTAAGAGAATAAGTAAATAATGAGTGCTGATTTATATTTCTAAGTACGAGCATTTAAATTTCATTTCTCTCACATATTGCAATGGAATGTTGTCATTCATATGCTTTTCCTTAAACAACATGCACTAACGATTAACCGTTGAAATGAATGGGCTCTTCGAGGACATCACAATTAACTGTCATTTGTAAAATAATGTGAGTATACTCCTGTAAAAGATACAGGTACCAATTCATTAACACAAGTAAATAGGGCAATTTAGGATAATCATTTAATTAATAATACACGTATATTTTTCCTGGAGTGTATTCATATAGTTATTCACTTGGGAAAATTCATGTTGTCGACTTCTTTTTCTTCTTCAAGTACCGTGACCTCTAAGGACGTTGGCGATCAGTAGCATGATCTGTCCATAGATCTTCTGAACAGTTCGAGTCTGTCACCCTAAACCACTGGCTTAAGTTGTCGAGCCATGATATCTTTCTTCGTACCAGATCACATCCTCCATTAATTTTCCCTTGGAGTATTATTTGAAAGAGTTTTTATTTACAGTTTCCCATCATAAGGCCCAAGAATTCTAGCTTTCTTCTCTTGATGGTATTGAGAATTTCAGGTTTTCCGTTCATACGCTGAAAAATTTCTACATTGGTTATATTGGCTGTCGAAGGCATCCTTCGGTACCTCCATATTTCTAAAGCTTGAAGCTTATGCACATGGTTTCAGTTAATGTCCAAACGTTGACGCCGTAGAGTAGAATGTTGAAGACCTAAAATCTGAGGAGTCGTGTCCGTAGTGCAATGGACAGGTCTCGGCTTACTAAAACTTTCCTGACTTTTTGAAAAGAAGTTCTAGCTTGCTCAATTCTCCATCGGATCTCTCTACCAAAGTCCCGGTTAACATGATAGTGGCATTCTAGGTATTTAAATGATATCGCCTTGTCAATCCAGTCATTTCCAACCTTGAGACTGTCATGAATACCATCTTCTTTCCTACGTATAGCCATCCACTTGGACTTCTTCACATTCAGCCTTAGTCCCATGGAGTTACTGGCCTCATATACAGCATCGAGCAGTTCTTGTACATCTTTTTTAATAATTTTATTAATGCAGCCAATGGCCATGTACTTTTCTTTTCAGGACGGGTCAGGTAAGGGATATTGGAAGGAAATCGACCGTGGGCCTATTGAAAGGAACCGTCCCAGCATTTGCCTGGTGGTGAAAATGGGAAACCACGAAAACCATTTTCAGGACGGCCGAGGTGGGATTCGAACCCACGCTCTCCCGATACCAGCGAGGCACGAGGTAACGCGTTAGCGCTCTCGGCCACCGCGGCCGGTTTAAGACTGATTGCAAGTATGACAGTACATACCTGATATTATTTCTTGTGACTCCATCAACTATCACTCCTGGAGTCTTTCCATAAAGAGCATCACGAAAAGTCCTTTCCGAATAGAGGTTGAAAAGCATAACTGACACTTCTTCTGAGATCTGACCATGTACTCTTATACTAGCACTCTGGTTACAGTAGAGATTACCAATAATACGGATGTCCCATCCGTCGAGCTCTAATTCTTGAAGTATGTTTATGAGCCTGTTATGCTGGACATTATCGAAAGCTTTCTCATGGTCAATAAAGCAGGCAAAAAACATCAACATGGACATCCCAATACCTCTGGATTAACACCTGCAGACTAAATAACTTCTCCCCATTACCGAAGCCTTTTCTGAAGCCAAATTGTGAGATTCCGACATTTTCCTCACACTTTTGGTAAATTATTGAATGCAATACTTTAAAGAAGACTTTCAGAACATGACTCATCAAACTAATGGTTCTATATTCATTGCAGTATTTTGCATTATCTTTCTTAGATAAAGTTAAAAAAGGTTGATTTGAGCCAGTCAGTGGGAATGATACCACACCGGTAGATACTGATGAACAAGTCCAACAATAATAAAAGGGTTTTTCTTCCACAAGTAGTTTCAGTAGCTTAGTGTAAATATCATCGGGGCTTGGAGCCCTTTCAGTCTTCGTTGTTCTAATGACATATTCCACTTCTGCACGTGTGATATCCACATGCACCGTGATCAGAATTTCTGCAGTCCATGAAGAGATTCTGAATAAATTCCTTCCATTCCTTCAATTTATATTCTGTACTAGGTAATATATCACCATTTCTGTTAAGAGGACAACACATGTCATAGTTTTGTATATATCTGTTGCCTGTCTCACTTCCTTGTACATGCTAAACGAGTCATGTTTTGAATTCATTAATTGTATTTCCACACATTCCTGAGAGGGTTGTTTTTCTTTTGTAAACCTTATTTTCTGCCTTATTAATTTCTGCAAAATTTTGTAATTCGTGGGATCTTGATTCTTAAGTGCTCTTCGCTGATCCATCAGCTGCAGAATTTTATCTGTCATCCAGGGTTTGTTCCTTTTTCTCCCGGCATCTTTTAATTTAGCTTGACTTATTTCATTCATTGTAGACTTAATATGATTCCAAGTCCCTTCGATATGATTTACATTCATACTGTTCTGAATGTCCATACGTTTTACACACAGTTCTGTCTGCACTTCATTCTTCAGATCAATGTATTGAAGTTTCTGAACCAAAATCCAATTAGTTCTTCCTTTTTAATTGCATTTCTTAAGTCTGATATTCATAAATACAAACAGGAGGCTATGATTTGAGGTGATATCAGCTTCAGGATAGGTTTTCACACATTGGATGGAGATTCTGAAGCATTTAATGATTGTGATGTTATCAATCTGGTTCCTAATGCTGCTATCAACTTTTGAGATCCACGTATAGAGATGACGTGGAGGCAGCTGAAAATGAGTGTTTGCTATAGTAAGATCATACTCCTGACTAAACTAAACCAATCGATCACCTCGAAGATTGCTTGCAGCTAAACCAAAATCACCGACAATATCAGCTCGTCTACCATGGCCCACCTTAGCATTGAAATCACCCACTACAATGTTGATATCATATCTTTCAGTGAAAAACATGGCTGTTTCTATTTTGGTATAAAAATCTTCCATTTCAATGTCTGACGAATCACATGTTGGAGCATATACTTAGATGATATTCACCGAAATTGGCCGTGCATCAAGTTGTAGTAAACATACTCTGTAAAATACGGGAAAAACTGATTTTACAGACTTACTGATATCATGATGCATAACGAAATCAACACCATTAAAGTGATGAGGATCATCATTACCAGAATAGTGCACTTGATAATCATTGACTACACATTTTCCAGAAAGTGGCCAGAGCATTTCACCGATTCCAAGCACATCAATACCGAGTCTTTCCATCTCTCTGATAGCATTATGAGCCTTTCCACCATGAAACAAGCTACGGATATACCAAGCAGCTACCCTTCTCATGAATGGCCCGGATTTTCTTAGCACCCCCTGTCCACCAAAGGGCTTCCGGAGACTGGGGGCCTTGGCTTTTGGTTTTCCAGTCATGCTAAAAATTTTCCTGGCACGCACTTTCGAGACTACTTACACCACGATGGTTACGCTCTCAAATGTGCGCTACATCGCCGGATCAGCCAAAACCTAGGCTGGCGCGGATGTGCACTAATAACGAAGCTGCTGTCAGCCGTCCCTAGCAAACACCATTCGTAGCCGCCCGCATTGGGTCAGACGCTACACTGATACACTTCTTCGGAGTGAAGACAATACCTTTTACTCTTAATAATCCCGAGTACTAGGATGCAACTTCCAAGAGCTGCAATGTTCCGAATTCCAGCTCCTCCACTGTAGCTACCGTTGAGGACTGCACTCATAACCCTGAGCTGGAGAGAGGGTGCTCCGGTATTATAAAGCCCCCAGAGTAGGGCTGCCTGTTGGTCCGTGGGTTCATTTCCGAGGCATTTCCACCAGCCCACATTGCTCTAGGCCCCCTAACAGCCATATGAGGACGCGCTCTGTAGGGTTGACAGTCCCCCCCCCCCCCCCGACTGAAGAGCTACAAATGACAGTTTGTGTAGGCAACATTCAAGAAATGGCGTCAAACTTTTACATCAAAATGAATTCATTGAAACGGGCAACTAAACACCAAGCAAGTAGCGATGTGATTTTTCGCTTAAGTGACACAAATTAATTCGCATTATTTCACAATATGATAGCCATATTTCCTATTTGGTTTATACAGCGCACAGAATTTTGTAAACATATCGGTTATCATACTTCACTGTTGAAAACCTTACGGATAAATGGAGAGCACTATTTGTGACTACATCGATTGTGTAGAGATGTTTGATTTACCTGGACTTTAAAGCACATAGTGCATATAGTGTGGTCTGTTATAATTTACAGGAGGTGGTAACCTTTTAAGAATCACACAACACAGAGCACTTTTATCCTACTCTCAGCATACCACTACATGCCTCCCCACTATTGTCCCACAGTTTGACAGGCCACAACTTATTCTGAACGTTCATTTTTCTCACTACAATAGCTTTAATCCTCCTCCCGCTAAGTAGTATTTAAAACTTCTTGATATGTACTTGCAATCCAATTAGATCACACCATTTACAGAGTATTTGCAAAATAATTGCTGGTGCCGAAAATATGGATATACCATTCTCGAGCCTATATTGAAAATTGCTGTGTATAAATGCAAGTTAAAGTGTGCGTCACGATACTTCACTATTTATTTTCTAAAAGAAAGGACGTAGCCTCTATAGTCTTGCTTTTTATCCTTGTGCCATGGAATGAAGTGGCAGCTTAGTTGTTGTGATTTTGTGTCTAAGTGGATGCCAACGGTTGATGACTTGACATGGTATACATGTTTTGTGGGGGAAGTGATCGACTGGAGTTGTTCATATCCCAATGCTTGTGTTTAACCGTCATCTAAATCTTTCATTTATAGGGTACTAGCAGAAGTACTCGTTCTTCGAACGGTGTTCGATATTAACACCAGACATTATCAATTGAGCTACTGTTGCAATGGTTAGCGGTTTGTCATTCCTTCATAACTTTATCAGAACGAAGTTAGTTTTCTGGGAATATCACACACACTGTTAATTTAAGGGCCTTAAAATGTGGTTTTCGGAGACCCTTTATAGACTCTCGAATTTTGTGTCTCACATTGAAAAGCGCAACATATGCTTTGGTCGTCCTTCTAGGATAATTTTTATATATCGCCTATTTTAACAGGAATTTGGAGAAGTTTTTCCCTATATCCACCCTTCTACTGTATGAAAAGTACGGTGAAGAGTTTTATAAATGATTGGTGTATTGATTCTCATGGTTACCATATCTAATTTTACAATGCACCGAGCATCCGAACACGAGTTATAGGCGTACATGAAGATACACAGAAAGACAGACAGACAATTCTATTGTCTACAACATATCACCCAGATATCCAAATATAGGTATATCTATCACACAGTATCAAACAAAATCATCCTTACGATGAACCCGTATGTCGAAAAAAAAAAAAAAAAAGATTAAAAAAAAAAGATTAGTTAAAATGTGCTCTCAAACTAAATTCACCTAACGTGTACTTCTTGACGTGAAATAGAATTGAAAGCCTTGTAGACGAAACGCAATACACGTCACATAAAAACTGACCCTGTATGTTGTGTTAGGTCCCCATACACAGGAAGAACTCTTTCATAAATTATAAAGGCTCGAGGTGCATGAAAATTCAGGTTCTTTAGGCTCAAATGGCCCAAATTCCTAAAAGCCAAAAAAAAAAAAAAAAAAAAAAAAAAAAAAAAAAAAAATGCTGATTCAATTAAGGAATTTTTGAAAATAATGTTGCTGTTTGGAGATATAATAGACCTTCTGTACTATATGTCGCACGTGAATATTGCATGGAAAAATTCTATGTTACCCCTTGACCCCCTTAATTGTATTGATGAATTATACAACTACGTTGGTTCCGTGATAACCTTATAGCCATTTGCAAACTGTCACACAAATGTAATAAATGGAGTGACATTGCTTCTTACAGAAATAGATGGAAAGTTGGATGCCACCCCTTGAGATAGTATTGTCATGGTTACCGATTTGCATTCCTTCATTAGTTTGTTAAGTTAAATTAAATTAGTTTTCTGGGTATATTTCAGAAACTGTTGGTTTTAGAGCCTTAATATGTAGTTTTCGAGGACCCTTTAGGGCCCCC
Source organism: Meconema thalassinum (assembly GCA_946902985.2). Classification (NCBI taxonomy): domain Eukaryota; kingdom Metazoa; phylum Arthropoda; class Insecta; order Orthoptera; family Tettigoniidae; genus Meconema; species Meconema thalassinum. Next base: position 126,737,055 of record OX336397.1, read on the forward strand.
GATTTTGTTTCTGGCACCGAGGGGCTTTGTCTCGTCGTTGTACGCCATAGTATAATACTACTACTAATAATATAATATAGGGATAGGAATAAAATAGACCTGCCGTACCTCACACGCAGGTGTAAATCGCGTGAAAAAAAATCCAGAGCACCCCTGGACCTCCTTAAGCGCATTATACGTATTGATGCATTTTACAGCTTAAGTTGGTTACGTGATAACCTTATAGCCGTATGCAAACTTGCACACTAATGTAATTAATGAAATTGCGATAGATGGACCTCTGAGAATCTGTTGCCATGGTTACCGGCTTGCATTCATTCATTAGTTTATTAAATGAAATTAGTTTTCTGGGAATATCTCAAAAACGGTTGGTTTTAGGCCCTTAAAATGTGGCGAGTTTTGTCCCTCACATTGAGGGGGTGAAAATGAGCTTTGTCTCGTCCCCTTCTACGCCTATTTCAGAATGTATTTTAAGGGGGTAGGCCCCCTTTTATGAGAGGTAGCCATAGAACAGGATAATTACCAATTACAATAACAGAAGGAAATATTATTCATAGAACAATCTGCATTATCACGCAAAAGTACTGTATATCTGATTTGTAATATAAAAAAGACAGTTGGTAGACGTAGAAACTGTCAACAATAAAAGAATGTAGTATAAGGACATTATGATTAATAAAACATAAACGTTAACGTATCAGTAGTAAAACACACCTTAACGGTGAGTATAAGACTTCGATTCTAGTAGATATTACATACAATATTTTACGCATTATACCTTTCGTCATAAGGTAAAGATTCAAAATGTCCCGTAACAGCAGCGGCTTTAGAGTATAAGATTAGACCCAAAATGTCACATAGGTTTCTGTGTCCTAAAGACTGAAGGTTAAATAAAATTATACAGAAAATGTAAAAATCATTCAGACGACCACGTGTATTAGCGGCTAATATTTTCGACTTTCGTCTTGGAGGTCTGAGTTACACGAAGTTTTGTTTCAGTTTCAATTATTGTAAGTAGTCGGTATTGATATACTGAATTTCTACGTAGTTTGGAATGTTTGCTGATGAAATTGTAAAATGCTGGGGTAAATTATAAACTATGGTTTGAACGCCGCTGCTCAAATCCAGTATGTCATTCTGTTGTTTGTCATTTTGCACTTTAAATAGGGAGAACATAGGAGGTGTGCTTTCCTTTCCCGAGTTTACGTGAGACAGAGATCGGTGTGATGATTGCCTTAACGTGATTTCCCGCGATAAATTTGTATCGGACTCAAACTCTCCTTCGTATGTTGTGTATAGTCGTCATTTTGAGAGTCCCGCGCCGTAGTTGTGATCGTTTAATCGTGCACCACGACTGCGAGGGCAGCTGTAGCAAGTGCAGACATCGTAGGTTTGAAACCCAGCACCGATAAACTAACTTGAGTGTGGTTTTTCTACACTCTGTCCAGGAAAAATGCCGGGATAGTACTTGACCACTGCTAGTGACACACATGATAGGGACTTCTTAGTCTCTTGAGACCTACGCTGATATCCAATTAACTACGGAATCAACCGTCCAGTGCATACCCATAAGTTATATTCTGAAAAATGGATATCATAAAGTTTACTTGCGATTCTGTTGAATAATTCTTCAGTACATCCCCCAGGGGCTCACGACTAATGGGATGTGGATTAGCAGACAACGGGACCCCAGCTGAGAGTGGTATTGCTTCCACTTACTTGTGCCGGGCTCCCTTCTGTCATCCATCCTGTCGACCACCCTTGGTCACCTCTCGTTCACATACGACATTACGACAGTCCCCCTCCTTCAGGGGCTAACAACTTGTGGAACGCTGGTTAGCGATCCGGGGGGCCCCAGCTGAGTTGGCGATTGCTTCCACTTAATTGTGCCGGGGTCCTCTCTGGCATATTTACTTTTGGCCTCCCTTGATCAACTCTTGTTCTCTTCCAACCCTGACGGTATTAGGATATCTGAGATCTAAGGAGTCTGTCAAATTCCCGCCTTAATTGGACCTTGTTTCATCTTTCCTGATACCCTCATTCTTCAAAGGGTCAGATCTCTTGTTTTTCTTTTCGTCATATTTCCTGCCTCCTGCACAGGGCCATAAAGAAGGCAGGGTGTGTGTAGCCCCACAACTGGAGGTGCTACGCCCTCAAGGGCTCACGGCTGTTGAGTTTGGGATGATACCTGAACTAGATCTGTTTATTTCCCTTTTTCCAGTGATTCTGGGGCGGACTCTCTCCTATTTCCCTTTCGTGGCACACCTTTCCAAATCCGTCAATTCACATTTTTTGAGGGTTGAGAGCATTTCTTTTACCTGCATTTTATTTCCCTTATTCCTTCCTTTTTGTCCTTTTGTTCTCCTAATCCGTAATTAGGTTGTAAGTTGTAGTTATTTTTAGTTCTAGTGTTCATTTTATCATCATTTATCATTTTCACCCCAAAGAATTAGAGGCCTATAACTTCCATGTTAGGCACTTTAACATCAACTATCATCATCAAATTACAATTTCAGCAATAGCTTTCCCGACAATGAATGAATGAAATGTTTATTAAAGCAAAATAGCCAGAGAAATTACATAGGCAAATAGGCCTACATCTGAAAATAATATGATTTGCCTATATCTAATCCCTGCACAGTTTCGTTAGTGATATTAGTCTTTTTTGTTGTTGCATATATTCGCATGATATCGGGAACATTGATTATGACATAATTCACACACACAGTCCTCATTTGGGCAATGAAATCTTTTGTTGGAGCACAGCTTGTGGTGAAACCAGTGTACTGCAAATCGAGTTTGATAAAAATCGAGTGAACCTAATGGAATTCTATTTTAATAAGGTGCGAAGGTATGTTTAGTTTCTGTCATTTAATATCACACTATTGTATTTTGTGATATAATTTGCATTTTGATATTGCGGACATTATATTGACAAATAGTGTCAAGTCTGTGTTATGCTATATTGGGTTGACAGTGCTGTGTGAGCAGTTGAGTAACTAACGGGGTTTCATGTAAAGAGCCTCATTTTCTATACTGGTAGTACAGAGCGCAACTCGCATCCAGTCGGTCGTGTCACGACTTGAGGTATGTTGCCATGGAAACGATCTGCCTTGCCATTCCTTCATGAGTTAATTTCATGACTTTATTAGCCTTTGCTGTAGTGCAAAAGGGCCGAAATCAGAAGAATGATAAAAACTCTCGAAAATTCATGTAGCCAGCCGTTCATTCTGGGTCCTAACTATGTGTATGCAAATTTGGTTGTGATCGGTGGAACGGTGTAGATTTGTATATGGGACAAATCCACCCACCCACATACCCACATACAGACTTTCACTTTTATATATAAGATGTTTTGGAATTTACCCCCATGGAGGTAATGTATTTTACGTTTACTAACCTCTTACTGAATGAGCAATATGGTAAACAGTTCCGTTAGCTACAGGAGAGTCAGTGAGACAACCGCAGCACATTCCATCCAATACACCACCAGTCAGTTACTATTTTGCTACTATTTGCGTGTGAGTGAAAGTAATTAAGTGCCATTCTATTAAATGAAATAAGGTTGTAATACTATGCCAGTTTTTTTTTAGGAATCTGCCTTTGGCTACAAAATGAAACTCACTCAAAAGCGTAAACATTACTATAAACATGGGGAACAAGATGTTCAGTAAAGAACATATAGCCTACTTTCTGCTAAATGCATGGGTATAGTTATAATCCTTTGACCTTTCCAAGGAGTATAATTGAACGTCGGTTGTAGTAGCTTGTTGAAATACAACGTGCTATACGGATATTAAACATGAATATGAGGTGCCCTTTGCTAGTGCTACCTCTGTACAAAATTTCATTCAATTCGGTTTCACCGTGTTTGAATTGATACGGTGAATCGATTTGCACACATACATGGCCACTATCTGCAAACGATAGGGATGATGACCTTGTAGTTCAGTCAAGAGATGCTTCCCACAAAAAGGTATGTTGTTGCAAAATTTGGTAGAGATCAAATGATAAGGGTGGTCGTAATTTGATGTAAGCTTTTAACATTTGGGTGGCCGCCATTCCGTTCCCTTCAACATGGCGGCGATATAAAACATTACACTGAGGTGCCCTTTGCTAGTGCTACCTCTGCTCCGATTTCGTTCAATTCGGTTTTACCATGTTTGAATTGATAGGGGGAATCCATTTGCACACATACATGGTCGCCATCCGCAAATTATTAGGCTGATGACCTTGTAGTTTGGTCAAAAGATTCTTCGTACATAACGGAACGGTATATTGTACCTTGTAGCTTGGTGAAAGAACGCTTCTCACATAAAGATATGTTGTTGCAAAATTTGGTAGAGATCAGATAATTAGGTTAGTCGTAATTTGATTAAGCTTTGAATATTTGGGTGGGCGCCATTACGTTTTCGTCAAGGTGGCGGTGATATAAAACATGAAACTGAGGTGCCCTTTGCTAGTGCTACCTCTGTACCACATTTCGTTCAATTCGGTTTCACCGTGTTTGAATTGATAGGGGGAATCCATTTGCACACGTACATGGCAGCGATATGCAAGCTATTGGGCTGATGGTCTTGTAGTTTGGTCAAAATATGTTTCCCACATAAATGTATGTTGTTGCATAATTTGGTTGAGATCAGATGATTAGGTTGGTCGTAATTTGATTTAAGCTTTGGACATTTGGGTGGCGGCCATTACGTTTCCGTCAAGAAGGCGGTGATATAAAACATGACACTGGGGTGCCTTTTGCTAGTGCTACCTCTGTACCAAATTTACATCAATTCGGTTTCACCGTGTTCGAATTGAGAGGGGGGGGGGCAGACATTAAGAGTACACACACTCACACACACACAGACACACACACATTTTTTTATCACTTGAATTTTGAGGATTTAAACATTGCTTCTAATAGAAAGATGTATGTGATTCATGGACATACGTATATAATTGTTGTGTACGAACAATGACAGGCACAGTTATAATAATACAATCGTTTTGTTTTGACTCCTTAAGCTGTATGTTCACCTTTAAATGAAAGGTTTATAACAGAGCGAAAGAACTTCCTACGTTAGCAATATGCGTATAACATGATTTATATATCTATGATACTGAGCCCGATTGGTCCGAAGAGCCAGGTAACAGAGAACCTTATCAACCACCGTGAGACTCTCTCCTACACAAAATCACACAGTACGAGGTTCAGATGTGCATTCAGACTAGACCAGCACGAGAAACTGCATCTCAGGCCGTTTCCGGGGTGTTATTAACGGCGCTAAACGAAACCTAGCCCAAACTACACATCCACGACGAAAACACAAAACTACTATATAATCCAGGCTTATACAAAATATTTTCTCTAATTTATTCATAAATTCAGATACCTAGCCTACTCTACGGGGATCCCTGGCTATTTCAATAATTAATCTAACAATAAATATGCCCCCAAACTAATCTAAAACATCGCCTGTAGAAGTCTTACTTACAAGAGTAGAATCAACAAACTAGTACGTGACACGTAAATAAATCGCTAATCATATACAATTCCCTTTAAGAATAGTAATAATCACACCTGATCCTATTGGCAATTGAAAATCACCGCTTTCAATGCTTGAATTTTACATTTAACAATCAGCTGAAATATGAATAACTAAATTATATTGGTGTCACACACAACATTCAACGTTATGTTATGGTTCATAACTAATCCTAAATTGACGTTAAAATAGTAAATTACAATTAAAATTCCATAAAAAACAATTAATGAAAAAGAAAGCTACAATTCAGTAACATTTCAAAAAATACCAAACACACCATTATACACTCATACACAGTACCCCCAAAAATACCAAACAGACCATTAATCACTCAAACACAGTATCCCCAAAAATACCAAACAGACCATTATACACTCAAACACAGTATCCCCAAAAATACCAAACAGACCATTATACACTCAAACACAGTATCCCCAAAAATACCAAATCATTATACACTCATACACAGTATCCCCAAAAATTTCCACATAAAATGTGCACTCCTATTTTAGCTGCGTTAGAGCTCTACCTACTCAGGATATACTACTCTTTGCAGTACTTTGTCATCTAAGGTAGGTGGGACATGCAGTGATAGCTGCGGTACTAATACTGATTCATGCTATGAAATCCGGCATGTCCATGAGATCCACTGCCTCGTATCTCGACATGGGATTTGTCTCAAAAATGGAACAAAGTTCAAGTCTAAAGTCTCACATACCGCGTTTTACACCTCGCGATAAAAAATATTCAAATCAAATTAAATTATCAACAAGCAGTTAAGCTAAGTGATTGTTTAATAAGGTTCAGGATAAATTTGTATGTTATCTTTAAATTCAACATAATTCGCATGTTCATTATTAATATAGCATTTATTTAGCTAGGTTTATTCCCACATCAAAAATAAATTGTGGATTATTAAATTCTTATAACCATCGTAGCATAATCATACCAGTGGCCCTTGGCTCACCGTCATACACACATTTCCCCAATAGTGTGTCCATTACCACATTCATCAGCTCCAGCATGAGCCTACCCAAAAGAGCTGATTGAGATCCTGGTCTTCAATCACCTTAACAAGCCCACTGTCTACAGCAACTTCGAAACTCATGCTTAAATTCTATTATGTCTGCAGCTTTTATTATACAACATCTTTCACAACAAGTTTTTTAAACTCATGCCTCTCTTAAGTCACGAGAATAATACAGGTTAAGATTCCTGTTCAAAAAAAAACCTTTAATAACCTTGTCTGTTTACATGCGTACTCTTAGAATTACCAAAGAGACATAATTAACCTATCTATGATTTTATGAAGTAATCGAATGCTACGCTCGTAAAATAATAAGTTGTTTGGCTTACTGTCCAAGCCCTTTGCCTGTTTCAACTTCGATTTGAATTCACCAAATCACAGTAGCATTGACACTTTTATCGTTGCTGGAACTCGGCTAACAAACCGGTTCTCTGCTGCTGAATGATTATCTTATACATTCATTTATTCACGCCTGTTTTAACCAAACATATTATGCGAACTCCCTGCCCAGCTCGGCTCAATTTTATATTTTAAACTGCACACTTCGTTGCTATGCCAACTAGAATGAAATTAACCAGAAAACCTTTGTTTGATATAAAATCTAAACCAAGGCTACCTGCATATAACGAATACCAAGATTAACGGCCGAGGGGACCCGACGCGCTGATCACGCGTCACCCCAATATCTGCAGGCCAAATGGCTGGGCAGCGGTCACTTGGTCGGCCTTAGCCCGTGATGGGCTGTATAGTGCCAGGGGTTGCTTACCTGCCTATAAATGTCACGGAAAAATACGGTTCCTTACTGCTAACTCCGAACATGACCAAGAGAACATAAATAAATATTACTGGAGATACATTGGTGGTTGTAACTCATGTATTCATTGTTGTGTCAGTCCGGAGTTCGTGATCGTCCACGCCATTTAGCATTCCATCTCAATCTTCCGCTTCGTCATCGCTCCTCACGATTGATCCTCTACTTGATTATATTCCTATCATGTACGATCATATAATCGGCCACTCCGTGATTCCAAAAACATGTGACAAAATTATTAACAGTCATTCAAATGAAAATGATACGTTGAAATGAGCTCACTGTCTCAAATCGTGGCAGTTTAAACAAAAGAGACCATAATTCACTCTGTCCACAGCTTCTAGAATGTGGCAAAATTACGTGCGACCGTGCGCAACTGAAAAACACACGTAAACGAAATGTTAGTTCAGTATGCATACATGTATCCAAAATTAATGATATGACTACTCACAAGTTAAAACAAAGATTTATATGGTTCGAACCACCTTACACAGGTAAGTGACCATTTACGGAAATTCCAAAATTTGTCCTAATAAGGATTGGTCCTTAACAACTCACACTGCAAGAAATGCAAGGCAATTTTATTGACATCCGGCGTTGCATACACCTCCGATGATTCAATACACTGCTGATATACTCTCTATTCACGCATTACATAGCGCTGTCGAGAAAATGTGTTACGTATCACGCAGCTAAGTCAATAGAACTCTCCCATTATTTTTAATGTCTCTTCTGGGGTACTAAATTTCTTTATCAAAAGTCCTATTATAATTTGAGGTCATTTTTCGATATCAAAGTGCGTTATAACAAACGCCCATTCCATGTTTTTCTCATTTCGTCGCAATTCGTAATTTACCGATATGTTTCCGCACGGTCTTCTCTCCTGCGTTCGACTCTCAATCGGTACTCTCGATCTGAAGGATATGTCGACAATGTCACTATACATAGTTAATATATTGTGTATTCAATTTAACATTCAATGAACCAAGCCTACGTATTACCCATGTTTCCTAGATACTGGCTATTGAAATATTTCTTTCCTTAAATACATTTTCCTTAAATAAATTACAATTTAATAAATAAATAAATAAATACGTGAATTTAAATCGAATGAAAAGTGAGCACGACAGTGTGCAGAAAGTGATAGAATAGAGAGTATATCACCAGTGTATTGAATCATCGGAGGTGTATGCAACGCCGGATGTCAATAACATAGCCTTGCTCTACACATTGATATGCTCAAATAGCTTACAACGCATAAAATGCCATCAAAATCAAACAAGAAAAACAGTAGATACCAGGTCACTAACTCTCGTTAACGTAGTATTGCATTTATTGGTTATGACTCATTGTGCTCGTATCCTCACCCTTAATGTAATTTTGATTCCAGTGTGAAGGAAATCCTAGTTCCGCCCCTGAGTACATTTGAAGAGATGGTAAAATACGCATGCCGGGTACTACTGGTGGGAAATAAATTCTTGAACCCATGGAAATTAAATCTCCTCTGTTACTGTCATGAGCATGATTTTCGCCAACGGGCATACTCAGAAGTTCTGCAGCTTCTTGTGTACAGGAGTACTATTATAGTTACTATCAGACTGCTGATTGTGCATTGTTCCTTCTATAATTATCCTACGATAACAGCATCACAGCAACTTACGCGAAATATAGATTTTAGTCACAGATTGGGTAGAATTAAAGTGGTGCAAATATCTTCAGACGTGAATAAAAAGTAGCTTAAATGAAATTCACAACATTCTTAATAGCCGAGGTAAAAGTGAGTAACTCTGGATTCAAAACGGTTCAAGTTTAAATGGGTAACATCATTGACTAGGTGATTGAAAGGTGTAGTAGTATTGACCAGGAGGTTTAAATGTTTAATGGCATTGTCTAGGAGGTTTGAATGGCTAATAGTATTGATGATGATGATGATAATTGTTGTTATAAGGGGCCTAACATCTAGATCATCGGGCCCTAATAGTATTGACTAGGCGGTATAAATGTGTAATAGTATTGACTAGGAGGTTTAAATTGGTAATAGTATCGACTGGGAGGTTAAAATGTGTAATAGTATTGACTAGGAGGTTTAAATTGGTAATAGCATCGACTGGGAGGTTAAAATGTGTAATAGTATTGACTAGGTGGTTTAAATTGGTAATAGCATTGACTAGGTGGTTTAAATTGGTAATAGCATCGACTGGGAGGTTAAAATGTGTAATAGTATTGACTAGGAGGTTTAAATTGGTAATAGCATCGACTGGGAGGTTAAAATGTGTAATAGTATTGACTAGGAGGTTTAAATTGGTAATAGCATCGACTGGGAGGTATAAATGTGTAATAGTATTGACTAGGAGGTTTAAATTGGTAATAGCATCGACTGGGAGGTTAAAATGTGTAATAGTATTGACTAGGAGGTTTAAATTGGTAATAGCATCGACTGGGAGGTTAAAATGTGTAATAGTATTGACTAGGAGGTTTAAATTGGTAATAGCATCGACTGGGAGGTATAAATGTGTAATAGTATTGACTAGGCGGTTTAAATTGGTAATAACATCGACTGGGAGGTATAAATGTGTAATAGTATTGACTAGGTGGTTTAAATTGGTAATAGCATCGACTGGGAGGTTAAAATGTGTAATAGTATTGACTAGGAGGTTTAAATTGGTGATAGCATCGACTGGGAGGTTAAAATGTGTAATAGTATTGACTAGGAGGTTTAAATTGGTAATAGCATCGACTGGGAGGTATAAATGTGTAATAGTATTGACTAGGCGGTTTAAATTGGTAATAGCATCGACTGGGAGGTATAAATGTGTAATAGTATTGACTAGGTGGTTTAAATTGGTAATAGCATCGACTGGGAGGTTAAAATGTGTAATAGTATTGACTAGGCGGTTTAAATTGGTAACAGCATCGACTGGGAGGTTAAAATGTGTAATAGTATTGACTAGGCGGTTTAAATTGGTGATAGCATCGACTGGGAGGTATAAATGTGTAATAGTATTGACTAGGAGATTTAAATTGGTAATAGCATTGACTGGGAGGTTAAAATGTGTAATAGTATTGACTAGGTGGTTTAAATTGGTAATAGCATCGACTGGAAGGTATAAATGTGTAATAGTATTGACTAAGAGGTTTAAATTGGTAATAGCATCGACTGGGAGGTTAAAATGTGTAATAGTATTGTCTAGGTGGTTTAAATGTGTAATAGTATTGACTAGCAGGTTTAAATTGGTAATAGCATCGACTGGGAGGTTAAAATGTGTAATAGTATTGACTAGGTGGTTTAAATTGGTAATAGTATTGACTAGGTGGTTTAAATTGGTAATAGCATAGACTGGGAGGTTACAATGTGTAATAGTATTGACTAGGTGGTTTAAATTGGTAATAGTATTGACTAGGTGGTTTAAATTGGTAATAGTATTGACTAGGTGGTTTAAATTGGTAATAGCATCGACTGGGAGGTTAAAATGTGTAATAGTATTGACTAGGAGGTTTAAATGTGTAATAGTATTGACTGATAGGTTTAAATTGGTAATAGTATTGTACCCTTTTATAAAAAATAGTAGCTCTTAAGCCCGGCGTTGCTCTGGTTCACAATTGGATATTAGGATATCGTACCTTCGATCGATGTGTCGTATTGTGTGCAACCCGGAGGAAGGTGGTCGTTTTAATTAGCAATATTAATGTCACTCAAAGTCCTTGTGCCTGTTCTTTTCTGCTCATAAATTGTGTTGAAATTGTTAAGTAGGAGACTAATCCTGAAATTTCGCTAATATAACTGAATATTTAAGGAGCCTATTTTAATGTTAGTATGCATTATTAACCTAACCATTACATTTTTAGGGCCAATGAATTTCTTTTTCTTCATTGTAATAGCCTTGCGTGCTTTGTCGAACAGCAACATTTCAAGAGGATAATGGAGATAAATTCCTAGAATCCCAACTGCTTGGTCCTGTTCGTGTATATTTCTACCCCTGTAGATATTAGATTTTATTATACGTATGTTATCTGTTTTTCGTTATTAGATCTAATATTATTATTATTATTATTATTGTTATTATTATATTATAATATTATTATGATTGGTAAAACTTAATGATAAACTGTATACATTTTTATTAATTAATTAATGCATGTGAATGAACCGTATTTTTCACTATTCCATTCGCTATGGGGGAAAATGACCTGGACCTAACGTCCATTCTACTACATATCACCACAACAGGAAGTCTTCCTCGACTGTTATTTTAAAAATATTTTTCTATTAATTTGTGTTAGTTTAGTAGCAGTATTAATTATCATTAATAAAATAAATGAACAAATCCACCGGGCAAAGCTGGGTGCTACTACTATAATAGTAATAGTTTTATTTATACATATTTATATTAATAGTAACATTTAGCGTAACGCTAATGGATACACAATATTTTTGGTTTTCTGATTCGGTGTATAGATATACAGAGTTTTTGGAGTTCCTACTCTGGAGCAAGCAACATATAGTTGACCATGTGAAAAACATGGATTTTCTAAATTTAATCCGGCGACGCGCAGTGACTACCCTTGAGCTTTGTTGATTGTCCTCGCGAAGGCAAGACGCACAGGAAACTGTAGTCGTTTGAATGTGACAGGCAAATCACTGGGAATCATTGGGATGCGCGGAATTAGCACATCTCCTTTACATTTGCCGTTAAGTATTGTTGCTTCAATCACATTCGGCATAAGATTTTTCACGGAAAGCCTTCCGTTACACAACTTTGGTGTGATGAGATATCGAAGGAGCAGTATTGGTGAGCCAACTTTCAACGTCAATATATGCGGTGGCATTCCAGCAGGTTCCAATGAATTGAGAAATTCCATTGGATAATTGACAGCTTGATCCTCTTCTGTAACTGTGTCAAATGATTTGTATTTTGTATTCTCACCAGGAATTTTCAACTGTATTTTAGTATTGATTTTATTGACGTCATTATTCTTTGGAGCTAAGAAAGCTCGCTCCCATAGCCAATCGTTATTCCTGAAGTTGTTAGCGATGTTCGGAAAACGTTATTTTCCAGATCAGCAATTGATGCTTGAATTTGACAGAAATTCATTGGGAACGATATCTCCTGCGCTTCAGGAAGAATTGGAAGTTTGCCGTCACCAATATCCAAAAGTTGTTTGGCAAATATTTGTGCAGAAACATCTCCAAGTAAATGCACACGCATATTGGTCAACAGTGTAATTTTCTTTACATGTCTCCCGAGAGCTGAATTCTTCAGGCATGCGTTTAGATCATCTGCAGGTGTTGATCTTGGGATGACAGACAACATTTGACGGAAATCACCGGCGAGCAATAACAGAGCTCCGCCCATTGGACGTTGATTGCTTCGAAAATCATGCAGAGTACGTTCAAGTGCTTCAAGTCCTTCCTTATGGGCCATGCTACATTCATCCCAAATAATTATTTGGCATGTTTTCAATACAGTTGCCATTCCAGATGTTTTTCTTATGTTGCAAATTGGATCTGCAGTGATATTTAAATTCAGTGGCAGTTTGAGAGCCGAATGCGCTGTGCGCCCTCACAGCCAGAGCAATCTCAATCTTCATTCGAATTTCGGGGAGTATCAAATTGAGTAGAAATGATTTTCCTGTGCCTCCTGGTGCATGAAGAAAAATTAGTCCACCATTTTCGCTTCGTACATGCTCCATAACTGTGTCGTACGCGAGTCGTTGATCGTTTGCTAAAAGTCTTTTGTGAGCCTCAACATAAACTTGCAGCGCATTGACATCATATTGCTTTTCTCGCAGTACGTCTCTATCGATAACATTGTTTCTGTCACGTTCCGGAGAAAATAGCCCAAGCTGTTGGAGGATTTTGTGACACACACATATCCTCAAGTGATATCAGTGCCTCATTAAAAATGTATCCAGAATACTGTATATCCATGTCTGGATTGTTTCTGCGTGCTCGGAGAAGTGCAGTACCTTGCCACATTATTATAATCACTCCTCGATTTCTTTTATTCGTAAGATAATGAAGTTGTAGGTGCTTTGGCCACAAATTTATTTTTGAGGGAAGTTCATATACTGTCTTCTATGTGTGTTGGCAACAGTGTTATGCATTTGTAGTGACTCATTTGTTCGTGGTGATTGTTAATAAAGGCGGGTAGCAGTTTCGACTAGGCTGTGACTGTTGTGGCTATTCTTGCTACGGGTGATATTTTGGAGAACAGTGAATTAGTGTTTGTTTATTGTTGCAGACCATTCAATCAATACCTTCTCGGTTATTTCTGACATAGAACTATACTGATTACTTTATAACCGTAGTGGGGAAAATAAATGATCTTACACCCAGGAAAATGGCTGCCATTTCAGCGTTACTTGAGCATAGTGATTGCTCACAGCGTGAAATGTCGCGAAAAGTGGGTATATCTCAAGCGTCTGTGAGTCTAGTAAAGAACAATTAGAAAGTAGGAAAGGTTTAGGAAACTGCGGTGCACATAGGAAGACATCACAACGTGAAGACAAGAAAATAGTGAAGGTCTGTAAGGAAAATCGGAAAAAGTCTATTAGTCACGTAACTAGTGAGCTCAATACAAGTGGTGTGATGGTATATGAAAGAACTGTGCGTAGAAAATTGTATGAACAGGACTAAAAGTGCCATCGTCCATCTAAAAAGCCCTTACTCACTGCTGCCATGACGGTGAAGCGACTCCTGTGGGCAAGACAGCACAAATCATTCACGGTGAAAGACTGAAAAAGAGTAAGTATTACGCATTAACATCCAAAAATGTTCAAAATGGTGTGCTTTATATCGTCTTGTTGAAATACATGCCTTTACAATATCAGACACTTTCTATCTCAGGTGTGCTTTTCTGATGAATCAACTTTCCAATGTCTGATGGACAATGTAAAATTCATACGACGAAAGACAGACGAGAAACTGGACTCCTCATGCATTGTTAGAACTGTAAAGCATCCGACATCTATTATAGTGTGGTCAGTGATATCAGTGTGCTGGAGAAAAGGCTCATTCCTCAGTTGAGAGGATGGTTCCCAAACGGTGAAGACTGCATATTTATGCAAGATGGGGCACCTAGCCACACAGCAAAAGTAGTAAAAGCCTTCATACTACAGACAAACATCGAACTTCTGCCATGGCCAGGTAACTCTTCTGGCTTAAACCCCAGCGAGAATGCATGGGAACTTGTGAAAAGGGAGATTGCCAAAGAACTCATATAACAACCAAAATCAGATTAATTGAGAAACTTGTCCAAGTGTGGTATCACCACCCCAGATCCACGAAGTTGTCCAGTCCTGCATTGAATGTATGCCGCAGAGAATTGAGGCCGTAATCAAAGCAAAAGGAGGACTTACAAAATACTAGCAGATGACAGTAAGCAGCATACAACTGAATTGTATGCTATTTTCCTAACTAAAAGATTGTTAAAACTGTTAAAAGTACTCACAGTATATGTGGTTATCTGCATGTAGATACTTTGGTCGATGTTCTTCAGGTTTCATTGAGAAATAGCATAAATAATAGCAAAATTTACAAAACCTTCAAGTGATTATATTAATGTGGCCAGGTACTGTATGTCTTCGTTCATATTCTCTTTGTGCTTTCCCCATAGCTCTTTCGGATTGGAAGGCGCACAGGTTGGCAAAATTATAGCGAACAGAGTTCGTATTTGATGAGCATGACGTGTTTCAGAAGCTTCTTTCAATGCGTTGTCCCAATGCAGATCATTTTCAAGCAAACCAAGTTTGAGACATGCTTCTCTGTAGGTCTGACACAGTTGACCATCGATGGTTTTGATTGCTTGAAATGATGTTGGTCCTTTGACCACGTGAAGCAGCATTCGCAAATAGTAGCTTTCACCATTATTCGAATGAACAGTGTATACACGTCCCAATGTGTCAGTAGAAAATATGCCAGCTATCGAAGAATGCCCGGCGCCTCGATTTCTTCTGCAAAATGTCTTCATTGATTGATTCCAGTGTAATAGTGCGGGACTTCGTGATATAGCAAAGTTTTTGCGAATTCGTCAGTTGCACACAATTGGAAAAAAGCTGTCAACGTTGAGTTTGGTGGATTTTCAGCTCTCTGGGGTGCAGTCTCTGCGTGAAGTAAACTCGTTGGCCGTTTTCTAAATGAACACTGAGATGCATGACAGCAGGAAACCGTCCATGGATGTCGAAACCAAGAATTCACCATACAGCTTCATTACTGCTAATATAACGTCCCATTTGAAATTGCTCTACTTCATTGACTGACACATTGGGATTTGCAAGTCCAAAAACGGCCATATCGCTGCCTTTATTCACATATGTATTTTATTGATTGAACAGAATTGCAGGCCTCCACATTGATATGCGCATTGAAAGATTTGGAAAGAATAGGAGAATAGGGCAGAATCCACTGGTTATCAATTTGAAAATCAACGTTATTGATTTTGATAGTTGTTGTGTGTCCTTCATCTTCTGGTTTTCGACGTCTGTACAGTGGATAACCATCGCCACCAGTTTGTGTTTCACGGAGCATATCACGTGGATACTTTTTGGCGCATTTTCCGTCTTTCATGCATGGCGATTGTAAGTTGTGTAGTCCTCATGGTCCGTGAATCATGTGGTTTTTGACGATTGTAAATAATTCTGGATCTTCTTTCTGATCTGGCAGTTCAGCAGTAATAATATCATCAATTTGTATTGGAACAATTTTCTCAACCAACCAAATTAAGATATGGGCATGTGGAAGACCTCTTTTCTGCCATTCAATGGAATACATCCAGCAGCGAGTTTCTCCGTATATATGGCTCTTAGTGATAAGATCCATAAAACGTATCAATTTTTGTTTGAAAACTCTCGCTGTGAGATCATGGCGACGGGATGATTGCTGGCCAGGCAGAAGTAAATCTATGACTTCAGTCCAAGATGGATTGCAAGTGAAAGTGATGAAAAGTTCTGGACGCCGTATTTGCGAACATATGTCAGAGCATCCTGACCATATTCTTGCATGTGTCTTGGACTTCCAGTATACGAAGCCGGAAGTATAACTGTTTGTCCAATATTTGCAACTGTTCCATTTTTCGCAATTGCATCTCTCAAATTAATATACTATTCGACTCGAAGTTTTGATTGATAGTAACGAACGTAATTGAGTCGTTCGCTTTCGACTTTAGCGTACACATCAACTATGAATTGTTGGAAAAGTTGACGACACTTCAGAATGTGGTTAGATTGTTGGTCTCGAATCATGATACGATATGCATAAAAATCCATACAACGGACACTTTTCGTTGTCGCAGCACCTGTGATGGGATTAGTTTGATACAATTCGAGATGATATCCGTCTTCTCCTAATGGAAACAGTATTGGATATTGAAGTGCATCGTACGATCGGTGTGTTTAAGCAACACGTTGCTTGGTTTGATCCCGTCTTTTGATAACAATATCTCGCTGGGTTATCTCTGTGCCGACAATTACAGCTGCGACTTCAGATGCCGTTGGAGCATTGAATCGTCTTTCATGCTCATTCCATGGCGTTCTGTCTGCCCTGATAATGATTTTCAGGTCATCTTACCTTATATTCTGTAATGCGGATTTGAAATCGCTGACCAAACAGTTGTATTCGTGGAATAATGCTTGTAATTCAGCAAGAATTTCCCGATCTGTTGCTACACTAAATGCGCATCGTCGATCAATCTCTTTCTCCACATTGTCCAAAAAATAAATTTGCAAAAACTGTGGGTCTTCTTCTGATATTGGAAAAAGTGAACCAATCTGATGGTACACTTGTCCTTGTACTTGAATGTGTGCATGAAATTGCCGTATCTCACAATATTCGTCGCTCAAAAACGATGTCATTGCAAAGCATGAGTTGTATTTTCGAATATGTTGTAGAAAGTGTTTCGACTTATGAGTAGCTCCAGTTACATAAGATAAAAGTGGTTCTGGTGGCTCTGGCAGTGGTGGCAAATTGACTTTGCCATTGGAGCAACACATGCCAGGAGTTTACTTTTCAAACTTTAAAGCGCGACAATGAAAGCACAAAGTAGTCATTGGATCGTGATGCATTCTGTAATCGTAATCTGTATTGTAATTGAACGCTGCTTTATGGAGATCGAAGTTTGTTATTGATTGTCTCTGCTGTGTGCTTGCAGCTTCACGTTGTGTTTCTCTGTCTTCGGGTGTATTTCTGGAAATAGAAGCTCGCATTCGCAAGTTTTCAACTCGCGCGTCTCGTTTTTCAGTTGTTTCATCAAATCTTGATGTAGTGGCTCTTATTCTGTCAGTTTCTCGGCGTGCGTCTCACTCTTCGGATGTTTCAGCAGCTCTTGAAGTAGATGCTCTGTTCTGGTCAGTCACTTGACATGCTTCTCGCTCTTCAGGTGTTTCAGCAGCTTTACTGGCTGGCCATTGTCGTGCTTTTCTGGTGGATCTTCCAATGTTTGATTTTTTTGGTGGCATTTGATATGATTTCCTGGTGGAAGATGAGGTGTTGGAAGTTGTGTGTGACACAAATTTTATTCTCCCTATAAAGAAAGAAGAATGGTGAAATGGTGTTGATAGGTGCCAAAGGGCCTAAATGAAGAGAATGGGCTGTTTGAAATTTCAAGCAGACAGTGTTACTCCTCGGGTTATTAGTGTTATTAGTATTAGTAGTTATTAGTATTATTAGTGTTGTACACATGGCAATTTGTAGGAATATTAGTTCTAACTTAATATGTTCGAGCGTTAGTGATCGAGTCTCCATAGAAACTAAGAATGTTATATCAGGAGGCATGAGTCCCCATATAAATCATTGAAGATAGTGCTCTACACAAGGTAATTTGTAGGAATGTTAGTTGTCGTCAAAACAGAAAAATTAAATAAAGTATGCATAGAAGCAAGGAAAATAACATTTTTAAATTATGATATAGATATATCTTGAAAGAGGGATGACCATTTAGATTTGTAATGCTCTTGTCGTGTTTAGATATATCTAGAGAAAGGGATGACCGTTTAGATTTCTAATGTTCTTATCGTGATTTAATAAATATGTTATTGAATTTACGTTCCTTTTAATTACTCTGGCTTTTAGAAACGCCGGGAGCTAAAATTGTGCCCCGAAGGGGATCCTTAACGTGCCAGTAAATTTACTGACCCGGCTCCCTTGCATTTGCGTACCCTCAAATGCTACCTGACTACGCCATGATACGGACCTGCAACCATGGGCCCAGCAAGAGAGACGTAACTGCTGAGCCACGCAGCCAGTCTATCGTGTTTTAGATAATAAATGGATTGGCATTGGCTCTTACAGGGATAGATGCAAAATTGGATGCCATGTCTTGAGCTACTGTTGCCATGTATACGGACTTGCATTTCGTTCATCAGTTTATCAGAACGTACTGTAGCCATGGATACGGACTTGCGATTAGTTGATCATCAATCAGAGCGAAGATAGTTTTCTGGGAATATCTCTGAAACTGTTGGTTTTAGGGCCTTAAAATATGGTTTTCGGTGTCCCGAAGGGACCTACCAAGTATTGTTTCTCGCATCGAGGGGCGTAAAATGAGCTATGTCCGGTTTTTATGCGACAACTTCGATATTTTGTCCCAGTTGAGTATTTTTTGTGACTTTTCGGTGTAGATTTGAGCCAAAGGGCCTAAATGAAAGGAATGGTAAGAGCTATCTAAAATTATTGTTGCCATAAACCTTCCTTGGGATGTGCACTACAACCCTACAAAATTTCAATGCAATCGGTTAAGCGGTGTCGGAGTCCATTAACCTCGGACAGATATACATTTCCATTTTTTAGCCTATTTTCAATTTTGAAAAAATAGGCTTATGAGATCACCTTTTGTCCGTGTGTGTGTGTGTGTGAGGTGTGTGTGTGTGTGTGTTCCTAATAAATTCTAAACGGCAGGAGCGATTTCAATGAAACTAGGTAAGTTCATAGCACTATTCCGGGCGACCTCGACCGTGCCCTTCAAATTTTGTTACGTCTCACCAATCCAACATGGCGGCTGTGCGAAATATTTCACCAGCATTCAATATCTCCGAAACTATTCCCGATATCACCCTGGAATTTATTACGGTGATAAACGGGAACTACTAGAAGTTCACCTATGTGACTTTTGAAAAACTGGTAACTACAAAACCAACATGGCGGCCACGCAAATTTGCGACTTTTAAATAGACGTTTCTCGCGATTTAACCAACCAAACGCAATAAAACTTGGTACAGTATATGTTTATACACATTGTAATGCACCGACATCAAACTTCGTTCAATTGTTTAAATAACCACAAGATGGCGGCCGTGCAAGATATTTCACTGGCATTCTATATCTCTGAAACTATTAGCGGCATCACCCTGAAATTTTGTTCGGAGATAAAGGGCACTACTGGAAGTTCGTCTATAAGACTTTCAAGACCGGATAACTACAAAACGAACATGGCGGCCAAGCGAATATGAAATTTAAAATAGACCTTTCTCGCGATTTAATGTTCCAAACGCAATGAAACTTGGTACAGGAAATGTTTATACACATTGTAATGCACTGGTATCTAATTTATTTCAATTGTTTACATAACCTCAATATGGCGGCTGGGCGAATTTTTAAATTAAGTTTCTATTTCTTGTGTCGTAATCATGCGATCGAAGGGAAAGTTTGAATAATGAACCTACGCAATAATTTTCCTTTAATGGTACATGACTCTATGACCTCTACATTTAACAATCCAACAAGGCGACCATCCGAAATATTTAGACGGCTCTGAATATCTACGAATCTATTATAGCAATCAAACTGAATTTTTTGTTGTTCATAGGGTCCATGAACTAAAGTTCACCTATAGGACTTTAAATAACCTGGTGATCACAAATCCAACATGGCGGCGACGCGAAGTATGCAGTATATATTCACATGGAAGTTTCTCGCAATTTAACCATCCGAGTGCAGAGAAACTTGGTGCAGTAAATCCTTATACGAATGTTAATCCACTGGCATCTAATTTATTTCAATTGTTTCCATAACCACAAGATGGCAGCTGTGCGAAATTTTAAAATCTCCTTGTTACTTCTTGTGTCCTAATCATGCGATTGAAGTTTGAATGCTACACGTACACAATAATCTTCATGTAACAGTACATAACTCTAGGACCTACATATATAAAATCCAACATGGCGACCATCCGAAATATTTAGTCGGTTCTCAATATCTACGACTCTATTACAGCACTCAAACTGCAATTTTGTATGTTGATAGAGGCAGTTAACATAAGTAGGATATATGAAAATAGGCTGTATAGTTCTTCACGGAACTAATTGTTATATATAAGATTCGCCAGTATCCAGATGGGCGGATCGCAGCTTCTTCATGGTCCCCAGCTAGACAAACCACTGAATGAAATGCTTGACAAATAGGACAAAAGGGATCAAGTCTATAACTGCACTATGATACTATACTACGGGGTCAAGATACTAAATACTAAAGGAGAGAGAGAAACATGCCCTTCTAGGAGTGTATAAGGTGGAAACAGGTGTTGGGCGCCTATCGTTACTTCCATAGTACAGTTTCAATCTAATTATTAAAAATTATTATTGCTTGTTTTCTATATCAATGGACAGACGAACCCCTCGTGTCCAAAATGTATTGCTCAAGACGATACAATAAAATAATAATGAAATTATGACCTTCTTGAAAATCAACGAAATCGACGAATAAAAAATACTTCTAGTTGAAAATCGTAACGATATTATCAAACTGAAACACACTATCATGCTGCTTCTCGCATTGTGTAGCTAGTAACCTTGACTTTTACAACTTACTGGAGTTAATAAATAAATTAAAAAACCTAGACTTCAAAAATTCGTAACCGTCGATGCGGTTAACCTATTCTAAACATTTTAATAATTTTCATTTATGCATCTGCAACTCCATTGTTATCTTGCTCAAATTATTAGTTTTTAAAAACTATGGGAAATAGCCAGCCGTCACTACTCCCTTAACATTTCTGGCTGTCCTTGAAAGATGCGCTTTCAAAATCAAAATCATGTACAGTAAGTATGTTAAGTACGCAAACAATAACATTTGAACGTAACTTTCAAAACCTACATCTAATGAGAACATAATAGCCTAATATAAACTCTAATCAGGTTGAGAATTATTCCTTGAAGTTCTCTTTCGGAAGGGGGCCAAGCTCTTGACACTTCTCGCAAAGTTCCCTCTCGTTGTTTTCACTGTGACAATTGGAATCTCGCCAAATTTTCCAGGATGAACTTTGAATTACTCGACCTCGTAACCACTTTATAGGTGGTATCCCTTCTTCAATGAGCAGAACTAGCGTGTTCAACTTGATGCTCTGATTAGAGAGACACCATTAATTTATTTTATTAATTTTTCTGCAATTCTTGTAAATATTCTTGTTGCCATTTTGCCAACTCAACTGTGGCAGTTTCTTCAAATGTTGACAACGAGACAGTCAATTGTCTGATTGTTTAATATTATTGGACAGTATTGGTTGGACCAGTTAGCCGCCAATAAGGAAATGAGCGGGAGTGAGAATAACCAGATCGTTTGGGTCTCTTGTGAGTGGCTAAGTGGCCGCGAATTCAGGGCTGCCTCAAAATCACAAAGCAGAGTATGTGCTCTTCCTTGAGATGATGAGTATAAATGTCTCCTTGCTATTTTAACGGCCGCTTCTCATAATCCTCCAAAAGATGGTGATCGAGGAGGTATAAATTGACATGTAATTTGCTTTTCTCCCAAGAGAGGGATGATGTTTGGTGATTCTTTTGTCAGAAGTGAGTGAAAAGCCTTCAGCGCAGTTGCATCACCGACAAAAGATCTTCCATTATCTGAGATCATTTGATGACAAATGCATTTTCACTTCAAAAAACGATCTTGAATTTCAGTTTCGTATGTATGTTTTGTGGTGTACAAATGTATAGTTGTGTAAATTAGGACTTATTTTAAGTAATAAATTCAAATGTTCTGTCAGATAAAATTCAAGAGCCGTACCTTATTAGCGAGCGACAAACCAAAACCACAACACCGATGCATGAGACTATTAGATCATGTCTCTCTGTGTCCATTGACACAAGCCAGTACATTACTAAAAGTCAACATTAATGTTAGGCCTATCTATAATATACAATTCACTGCACCACACAACAATATATTAGCAAGAATAGCATAGGCCCCAATTGTTACACATATCAATACCAGTTAGAATATACACAAGTCTTCACAGTGTTTAAATTTGATATTGTGTCTTATAATTTTTTTTATTTCCTTTAAAACTTCTCACCATGATTTTGGATTTGGCTATACTATAATACTTGACTTAAAGCACAAATATGAGTGATGTTTGCTTTAGGCTTTACTGTAATTGCCGGCCCCGTTGTATTGGGATAGCACGCCTGCCTCTCACCCAGAGGTCCCGGGTTCAATTCCCGGCTCTGTCATTGATTTTAAAACCTGACGTGTGGACTGGAACGGGGTGCACTCAGCCTCGTGAGGACAATTGAGTAGCTGTCTGACAGCGCACCGGTCACGAAAGCCAAGATTAATGGCCGGGGGGACCCGATGCGCTGAACCCGCGTCACCCCAATATCTGCAGGCTAATTGGCTGGGAAGCGGTCACTTGGTAGGCATGGGCTGTAGTGCCTGGGGGATATTGTAATTAAATCATATGTACCCAAGTAGATGAATTAGGCTATACTTTAATACCGTAATTATAATTAAAGCACATGTATCAAGTGATGGTGGTATTGGGCTATACAGGACCTGTCTACCTTTGTGTACCTCTATACAAGACATGTTTACCGAATATGTCCTTCTCTACCTAAACAAAAAACTGGCATTATTTTGCGGTATTATGTCTATACCTTGCAAATATCCAAAATCCTCCTATGATTAGTTGTATTAGATCTTGGTTATTGAGTGATTTCGATTAAAGAGAAAGCTTTTCGATTTTGGTTACAGAGGAAATATATTGTTTGAGGACACAGTGGGAAAGTTTGAAAAAATGGATATTCCTTACAAAACACATTCACATTCTTATCTCTGCGACATGTGAATTTCTTCGAAGCATATTTCCACAAGACAAAAAATAGCTCCCATCAACAGACTGACAGCGGTTTCCTAAATATTTCCAGACAGTGAGAACACTGAACGAGAAAGGACAATTTGTGAGCTGCTAAGAAGAAAGTTAATATCAATATCTACTTCAATGTGCATTACAATGCGTATAAACATTTGCTGGACCAAGTTTCTTTGCGTTTGGATTATTACATCTCGAGAAAAGTCTATCTAAAGCTTTCAACTTGGTTTGGCCGTCATGTTCGTTTTGTAGTTAACCGGTTTTTGAAAGTCTCATAGATGAACTTCCAGCAGTACCCTTTATCTCCGCACAAAATTTCAGGGTGATACCGGTAATAGTTTCAGAGATAGGGAATGCCGGTGAAATATTTCGCACAGCCGCCATCTTGAGGTTATGTAAACAATTGAACGAAGTTAGATGACGGAACTACGAGGTCATCTTCCCCATAATAATAATAATAATAATATATCAGAAAATAATTGCTTACTTTTAAATCGCGATTTGTGGTTGTCACGGAATAGCTCATAAATTAACATAACTAATAGTTCCGGTTGATCTTTTTATTTGAGAGCTTAATGGCATCGTGGACATCTACCCAATGCACTTGAGTGTGAGTGGAATTTGTCTGATAACCTGTATTATTGTGATGATTGTATTAGTGTATTTGTAATTCAGATGAGGTTTGGGAAGGAGACGGGCGTGGCCTTACGTTAGGAACCATCCCGGCATTTGCCTGGGGTAGATGTGCGGCAAACCACGGAAAACTAGTTCAAGATGTTTTTCCTCACGAGGCTTGGTGTACCCCGTTCAAGAATTAATTTTAGTTTATAGTTTAATTTATAGTTTAGTTTATTGTTTAGTTTAGTTTATTGTTTAGTTAAGTATATAGTTCAGTTTGTAGTTTAGTTTGTAGTTTATAGTTCAGTTTGTAGTTTATAGATTAGTTTGTTGTTTACTTTATAGCTTAGTTCAGTTTATAGTTTATTTTATAGCTTAATTTATAGTTTAGTTCATAGTTTGATTAATAGCTCAGTTTAGTTTATAGTTTAATTTACAGTTTAGTTCAGTTTATAGTTTTTGAAAATTAATAAATGTAAAACAAAAATACTGGAATGCAGCCGAAATAAATCAGAAACCTCTATGGACATCAAATTGGCAGGTGGAAAGCTGAAGGAAGTAGGGGACTTCTGTTACTTAGGAAGCAAAATAACCAGTGATGGACGAAACAAAGAGGATATAAAATGTCGGTTGGCTCAGGCAAGGAAAGCATTACTAAAAAAATAAAATAAAAAATAAATAAATAAAAGGGAATCTGTTGACATCGAATATAGATTTAGGTATTAGGGAGTTATTTTTAAAAGCCTTTGTCTGGAGCGTGGCGCTCTATGGAAGTGAAACTTGGACTATTGGTGCAGCAGAAAAGAGAAGAATTGAAGCATTTGAAATGTGGTGTTACAGGAGAATGATGAAGATCTTATGGGTAGATAGGGATACAAACGAAGAGGTATTAAGACGAGTGGGAGAGGAGAGATGTTTCTGGCGACTGTTAATGAAGAGAAGAGATAGGTTAGTAGGACACATACTAAGACACCCAGGAATAACACGCTGAGTTAAGGAAGGAAGGGTTGAGGACAAGAACTGTAGGGGTAGACCAAGGTTAGAATATGTTAAACAGATTGCCTCGGTTGTAGGGTGTGGTAGCTATGTAAAGATGGAACGATTAGCACAGGACAGGGAGGCACGGAGAGCTGCATCAAACCAGTCAAAAGACTGAAGACTCAAACAACAACACTTCAATGATAAGACAAAAACAATGAGAGATATATCTTACTTTGCAAACCAATCTTATTCAAATCCAAAACTTACAGCTATGCACACGTCAAGCGAAAGATCACGTATTTTGTACGTTGAACACTTACTCATTTAAGTGATTTTCACTTCCAACACTTTCTCGTTCTTGGAGATCCTTTTCCACATCCTAGGGAAAAGAAGGAATAATTTATTTCTGTGCTTATACTTTTACACAAATAACAAACCAAGCAATTGTACAGCACTGGTCAGCTGAAGTGAAGATAATATTTTCTGAATGACGTTTGTACTGTCCATCCCATACCAGTTCCAGAGAGGAACAATATACAGTTAATGGTTATAATCTACAATTCAGTAACTTCAAACAAAGGAAAATTCTCAGACGGTTACTCCCAAGAGGCAATAATTGACTACTAACTCTTGACTATATTTCAGGGCTCATTAACACCACCTATGGGCCAGACAAAAGGGTATACGGCTGCAAAAAGTTTCTTCAGTATGTACTTGCAAATAAAAGTATTAGCAATGACATTCTCCATAAAGTTCTAGAACATTATTTTACATTTAACTCATATCTTCAATTATCTTCTTGCCTAAGGTCAACTACAGGTTCTTGCAATGCTCCACTGCCATAAGTTAGAAACAACCCAAAAATTGCCTGGAGTTCAAAAAGCACAGTAGACCAGTCATAAGGGCAAATGCAGCTCCTAACTGTAGCATATGACCAGAATACAGATATCCTAATTCTCCTGGACTTAACGTCCACAGTTGGCAACTGAAACAATGCGACTGTTCCAAACATATGCTAGCTTCACATAATATACCTGTTGTCAATGGCATTATACTGCATCCCCAGAAGCTCAGTGATCAGAACAACATCGCACAAAGCCGGCGGTCGTGGGTGGAAGTATTGCATGGAACAGACAATTTATTTCACCATCCTTCCACCAATATTGAATGTGCTTGCTGTACAATACACAACCTAACAGCCAAACGCTTCGGTCTGTCACCAACACAATTGTAAAAAAAACAACTCTTAATCCCAAAATGCTATTAAGGAGATGTTTTGTAAAGTGAAATGAAGATACTTACCTCTCTCAGATCTGAAGAAGATGTTTCTGATTTCTTGCATGGAAGAATCTCCAGAATAGAAGATTCCTCGATTTTAATATCTGTGTCTGTATCGTCCTGCAAAGATATGAGTTAGTTCACAAATATGTGTAAACATGCAGAGTGGTGTGGAATTAACCTACAATAGGAACCAGGATGCCAACAGAGTAAACCTGCATTATCAATAAATTAGCTACTGTTGAAACAGCATGTAGTGTGTAATTGACCTACAATAGGGTCCAGAGTGCCAACAGAGTAAACCTGCATTATCAATAAATTAGCTATTGTTAGCACAGCGTGTTATGTATACTTCTCCTACAATAAGGTCCAGGGTGCCAACACAGTGAATATGCTTTGCCAATAAATTAGCTACTGTTAGGACAGTGAGTAATATCGACTTCACATACAAAAGGGTCAAGGGTGCCAACAGATATACTTGCAATGCCAATAAATTAGCTACTGTTAGTACAGCGTATGATGTAGACTTCACCTACTAGAGAGCCCAGGCTGCCAACAGTGGACACTGGCATTACGAATAAATTAGCTACTGTTAGCACAGCGTGTACGGTAGTGTAGACTTCTCCTGCAATTAGGCCCAGAGCAGATTGATACCTAGAATGTATTATAAAGTATAAGCCATCGTTAAACCTGCAGACATAATAACTGTACTAAGTTACGTACGCGTAACAGTAAAATATTAAACATCCTAGTTAGCCTACTATTTGGTAGCAGGTATTAAGTCCCTAAACCTTGCTTGTCAAGCACATCACTAAGATTGCTTGTTATACGATATACGTTAAAAAAACAACTTACAGTATTGGGGAATTCATCAGTATCGGACTGCCATTCTGGCTCACACTTAATGAGTGGTTGTTGCTCCATATTTTTCAGCAAACTAAAACACACAAAGTGCACATCAGAATTATAAGAGGCCGTACTAATACCATTACGCCAACTCATTATCATATACAACACATCAAATGAGGTAATTTCAGAACTCAGATTTCAAGTAAGGCTTCTGGTAATGAGCATATAACTCCCAAGGTGCACAGTGAGAAGAAGAGTTTAACGGTAAAACTTGTTCGACCATGGCGCTAACTATATAAGATACTAGCATAACCCGTCGCGGCTTCGCCCGCGAAAACTGTAGTTGTAAAGAGTACTGTACACTTAGCAACGTCTCAATCATGAATGCTATGTTTGATTTATAGTTTAATTTTGAATAATAATGGTAATAAATTGGTAAAGACCGTAAACAATCAGACAATAAAGATAATATAGCACAACAATGGCACATAAATATTAACATCTCCCCAATGTCAAGTCGCATCCCATGTATAAAATTCGACTCAAAATCACATCATGGTTTCCGACCTCAAACGTAAATAGGAAATAAAGTGAGATACAGTATATTAAACACACTGACTAAACAGAAAATCAATTTACAGTACCTAAAATCCTATGAAAGAAGTACACATCATAAAATTACACTATTAAAAAACCACTACGCCCACATTTTCCCCCTTTCACCTCATAATATATATACACCACATCGAAAAACCCTTAGACACATGTCTGCTTATTTTTAATGATTAGTTTATATGCCGAGTATCACATCCCCAAATGAAACAACTCGTTGAGATATTTTTATTCAATGAAATGCAGGTTTAACCCCCTTAACACCCCTTTAGAGCATGAATATCCAAAAATCCATCCTTTGTTTTCGACATACAACGAACATACCCCCAAAATGTCATGATTCTAACTGAAATAGGTTTGGCTAGGAGATGATGAGTGAATATCCAAAAATCCTTCCTTAGTGGATGTTTTCTCCCCAGAATTTCACCCTCCCCATGGGCTCCTTAAATTGGATTTATGAAAAAACGGTCTCGAACACCTATTTACTTATTTTTCAAGCTGATTCCCCACCCCCGAGAGTTTCAAACTCCTCGTCTATGTCGTTTAAGAGATACACGCTCCGTTAGGAATCCTTCAACCCCCACTTTTCACCCCATAATATACACCACATTGAAAAACCTTCAGACATGTGTCTTCTTATTTTTAAAAATGAGTTTATATGCCGAGTATCACATCCCCCAATGAAACCAATTGGGAGATATTGTTATTCAATGAAATGCAGGTTTAACCCCCTAACACCTCTTTAGAACCTGAATATCCAAAAATCCTTCCTTCGTGGGCGTTTTTAACTTACAAAGAATATATCCCCAAAATTTCATGTTTCTGACTTTAATAGCTTTGGCCGGGCGATGTTCAATCAGTCGGAACACTTTGTTTTATATAATAGATTTCAGAATTTTACCCTACCCATGAACCCCTTAAATTGGATTTGTGGAAAAAAAAAACGGTGAAACACCTACACCTATTTATTTATTTTTAAGTTTGTTTTTTCCCCCTGAGTTTGATAAGTGAGTGAGTCAGTCAATCAGTTAGGACACTTTCTTTCCTGTTTTCCCCCTCAGAATTTCACCCCTCCCCACGGGCCCCTTAAATTGGATTTATGAAGGAACGGTCGAACACCCATTTACTTATTTTTCAAGCTGATTTTCCCCCCGAGTTTCTAACTCCTCGGCTATGTCGTTTAAGAGATACACGCTCCGTTAGGAACCCTTCAACCCCCACTTTTCACCCCTTTCGCCTCATAATATTCACCACATCGAAAACCCCTCAGACATATGTCTTGTTAATTTTAATGATGAGCTTATATACCGAGTATCACATCCCCCAATAAAACCAATCGGGACTTATTGTTATTCAATGAAATGCAGGTGTAACCCCCTTAACACCCCTTTAGAACCAGAATACCCAAAAATCCTTCCTTAGTGGGCGTCTTTGTCTTACAACGAATATATCCCCAAAACTTCATGTTTCTAACTTTAATAGCTTTGCCTGGGCGATGATGAGTCAGTCAGTCAGTCACTTTGTTTTATGTAATAGCACAAACCTGAGCACAATATGATGGGGCGGGTAGAATATATTACGCTAAAATACTTCACAAACTCAAGTTACTCCACACGTACTAAGAAATTGGCAGTAACTGGATACAAAAGAGTTCCAGAAAGTGCAAGACAATACTTCCACCTCGTGTTGCAAGAAACCCAGTTCAAACCAAACACTACAGATCTCCCTGATAGATCCAGCTGTAAACGGAAGAGACTGGAAGATGTACTTATTCTTAGGAACATATAAATACTATCGACGGGTAACTTGTATAATTACCGTCATATAGAAGTTTCTAATTACACATTTAAATCTGTGTATCCTCGACAGTGAAACAATATTAAAATAATCTGCACAGAGCACGACCATGTCCAAGCTGAACTCAGGTTGTAGGAATGATCTCTATCATTAAATTTATTTATATCTTTAAATATTACCGTACCGTACTACATATCCCTACATTGAACTCAAAATTCTCCGATCTTAATATCTTGCCGCGAGTTAGCCTACATGGAAGACACTAATAACTCGGTGACGATATTGCTAGCTTATAAATAGGCACGGTTTAAAGCAACTTTCAAGACTACGCACGTTTTTCTAACACAAATTATTATATATTCTTATGCGCTGGTTGCAAATTACAAAACTTATTGGAATAAATACATATTCAATCAATAACCTCAAGAAAGCCTACACTTATCAACTCTCCGTCACACACTCCCTCCTTGCCACTGTCTGACGATGTTGGTTATCATGTTGGAAGTTTGGATGGTCATGGACAAGCTGTTACACTCAGTTTAACCGTGTCTCGCTTCGCCACTGTGTATTCATCTAATTTGTGTGAATGACAGAATAATACACACATCAAAAAAAGTTTTGCATCACCTCGGTTCCCAGATCTCCGGCATATAGACGTTGACTGTGTATATTGTATCAAAGATACAGTCCCTTTGACTGTTCATAGATGTCACTAAAACTGCTCAAAGATGTAAACAACCATGCATGAGCAGGGCCTATTAGACGGAGGGGGTACGACAGCCGATCAGTTCCAGTCATTCCACCAGGACGAAGGTACGCTGCTCATGTTGTCTGTAGTTCTACCATGCCTAGAAGGTCAATACCGCAGTTCGATCGCGTCCGCATTGTTACTTTGTGTCAAGAAGGGCTCTCAACAAGGGAAGTTTCCAGGCGTCTCAGAGTGAACCAAAGCGATGTTGTTCGGACATGGAGGAGGTACAGAGATACAGGAACTGTCGATGACAGGCCTCGCTCAGGCCGCCCAAGGGCTACTACTGTAGTGGATGACCGCTACTTACGGATTGCCGCTCGGAGGAACCCTGACAGCAATGCCACCATGTTGAATAATGCGTTTCGTTCAGCCACAGGACGTCGTGTTTCAACTCAAACTGTGCGCAATAGGCTGCATGATGCGCAACTTCACTCCCGACGTCCATGGCGAGGTCCAGCTTTGCAACCCCGACACCACGCAGCGCGGTACAGATGGGCCCAACAACATGCTGAATGGACCCCACAGAATTGGCATCACGTTCTCTTCACCGATGAGTGTCGCATATGCCTTCAACCAGACAATCGTCGGAGACGTGTTTGGAGGCACCCTGGTCAGGCTGAACGTCTTAGACACACTGTCCAGCGAGTGCAGCAAGGTGGTGGTTCCCTGATGTTTTGGGGTGGCATTATGTGGGGCCGACGTACGCCACTGGTGGTCATGGAAGGCTCCGAAACGGCTTTACGATACCTGAATGACATCCTCCGACCCATAGTGCAACCATATCGGCAGAATATTGGAGAGGCATTTGTCTTCATGGACGACAATTCTCGACCTCATCGTGCACATCTTGTGAATGCGTTCCTTCAAGATAACGACATCGCTCGACTACAGTGGCCAGCATGTTCGCCAGACATGAACCCTATCGAACATGCCTGGGATATGTTGAAAAGGGCTGTTTATGGACGTCTTGACCCACCAACCACTCTGAGAGATTTACGCCGAATTGTCGTTGAGGAGTGGGACAATTTGGACCAACAGTGTCTTGATGAACTTGTGGATAGTATGCCACGGCGAATACAGGCATGCATCAATGCAAGAGGACGTGCTACTGGGTATTAGAGGTAGTGGTGTGTACTGCAATCTGGACCACAAATGCTGCAAGTCTAGCTGTATGCTGGTACAACATGCAATGTGTGGGTCTCATGAGCAATAAAACGAGCTGAAATGTTGTTTGTGTTGATCTCTATTCCCTTTGTATTTAAAGGTTCCGGAACTCTTGGAACCGAGGTGATGCAAAACTTTTTTTGATGTGTGTAATTACTGCCTTCATTTCATAGAAAAGCCGCCTCGTCCACCATCGCATGTATTTTATCCCACGTGGCAAGTGATTCTGCAGCCAAGTCGAATAAAACCCCTCTGTGCGTTTTGAGGCATATATCCTCACTGAACAGCTATGGAAATGCCGTTAACTTTTGATTTTCATTGCAACTTACTGCCGTCTTAGTGCCAGCGAAATACCACATTAAAACTTTATTCCTTAATTAGCATCTTCTTTTCCGGAAACTGCCTGCCCCAATTACCTAACCCTTTTCTTTACTTTCCCTCAAGGTCAGCGATTTGGAACATGGAATATAAGATGCCCAGAATATAAGATGCCCAGTCATACCGGTACCTGGAAGATTAGATACTTTACCCGTAAATTCATCATCAAACTAGAAAGTATTCTGCCGCCTCGTTGCGTAGTGGCTAGCTTTTTGACTGTCAACGCGAAGGCCCGGGTTCGATTCCCAGCTCAGCCACAAGATATTAGGCTACATCGTGGTCTGAGGGATATTGAGGATGAACTTAGCCATCCTGGAAGTGGTTTCCCACTCCTAATCAATACCAATGCTGAGGTAGTACCTAACCAAAAGCCACGGCCGCTTCCTGCTCTTATCCTACCTCAATTACAAATACACACACTAGTGAAGACTTCACAATGTTGGGAAAAATACTACCAATATATATTTTAGATACAAAATACCGGTAGGCTACACTTTAAAATATCCGAAAAAAACAAAACAGTAGGCATATTTTAAAATACAATTCAAAATACGAAATGCTTTCTTACATTGAGACTGTTCAACATAGCAATAATACATTACTATTTGAAATATTACTGTCATTATTACCAGAACGGTTATGTGCGTTAACGTCCAAGGCCAATGGTTCAAATCCCACCGTCAGTTCCCTTGAAATGTTTCTCCTCACCTTGTCTCCGATCCCGTAAAATAGGAAATAATATGTAGGGATTATTTGTATTAGCCTACTTTCGAATTCTCAAAAAATGGGATAAACACGGGTCAATAGTTGTCAGTCTGTCAGTGTGTGAGTTTGTTGATCTGTCACCCCAGTATCAATTTAAACACAACGAAACCTAATTGAACGAAATTTAGTACAAAGGTAGCACTAGCAAAGAACACCTCAGTGTCATGTTCGATATCGCCGGGATCTTTACGAAAATTTAATGGTGGCCTCCCCAATGTTCAAAACTTAATATTAAATTACGACTAAATTAATCATCGGATCTCTACCAAATTTGGTAAACCTCTACCTTCATAGGGGGTGCGCCTTACCCTCAAACTACAAGGTCATCAGACATACCATTTTAGGATGGCGGCCTAGTAAATTATGCAATCATTACAATCCACAACTTAGGACCCACCAATTCCGATTATAGAACCAAGGGTGGTTTAAGCTATGCTAAATGACGTGACCCGCTGAATATTAGAATTTTATATTATAATATTATACTGTGTGAGTGATTTGGAAGAGTTGAGCCGTGTCGGTAACAAGACAAGATGGCAGCTGATCTCTCTTGTCTGACTTATATTTCAATAGTTTGCTGCATGCAGTATAGCCTACTGATCGAAATAATATAATCTTTGTATGAAATGGTTTGAAATGAAAATATACTCCACTGAAGAAATAGTTTAGTCCAAATCATTATATGCTAGAACGTTGTATGTAAGTTGAATGATAACTATAACCATCAGTGTACATTTTTGACTGTGTGGTAAAGTGTTCTTTTCTTACCCGGTTGATCGGAGTTCAAAACCTATCAGAGTTTTTTTTTTTGCTTGAATTTTTTTAATGTTTAGGCCCTATTGATTTTTAATTACTCAGACGTTATAAAATAAAGCGTTAAATTGTGCATTTTTCAATGGAATATTTATTTAAAATGACGTTCGCCACCGAATCTGCACGACAGATATCTACCAGCAACCAGACGAAATATCTTTAAAAGTATGTTGTGTTGGGGTGACATAGAGATTTAAATAACTCAACTGCGTGTGCAACCACCGCCGTCTCGATTCTCTTATACTGCCTGTTCTATGGAAACATTTTCGCGAATAGGCTGAGACAAAAATTCTCCACTAGGTGGCAGATATAGACGCACAATATTTTCAATGCATTATTAATGGCAACGCAAAAAACAACACGCAATTCAAATAGATATTCACTGATTTAGATTTAATATATACTCATTATTGCAGCCTGTAGCCATATCGAATGTGTGTGCATTTTAGCAGAAACCCTAATCAACCAATCCTTGCTATATGCCACTATTGGCATGATTCCGCTTGGGCATGTGATACATTTCACACTGTCTGTCTGTCTGTTAGGTAGTCACCCCGAAGGCTGGTTGGATCCTCAAGAAGCACCGCCGTTAGGTTACGTGGGTAGATACCAAGACAAGAAGAGAAGTGAGGTAGTTTGTCATCGCTTTCCTCAGAGTCAGAACAGCAGTACAAACCCACATAGTTCGCATATGCCGTTTTCATTCGGATCATGGAATTCTCTCCCGGAGCAGAACTTATAATGAAATCCATGGAACACTAGCCCGGTCACGACGTTGGTTTAGATTTAAATGAAGCTCATAAATGACATCAACGGTACGGTATTACATATCTATATATATAAAGATCAAAGTTTGTCTGTTTGTCTGTTATGTATACAAATCTACACCGTTTCACCGATCTGAACTAAAATTTGTATACTTACCCTTTGGAACCCTGCGGGTAACCCTCTCCACTTTAAATTTCGGACAGACCACTCCATTCCTTGCATTTAGGCCCTTTGGCACAAATCTACACCGTTTCACCGATCTGAACCAAAATTTGTATAGTTACCATTTGGAACCCAGCGGGTAACACTGTGCACATTAAATTTCAGACAGACCACTCCATTCCCTGCGTTTAGGTCCTTTGACACAAATCTACACCGTCTAACCGATCTGAACCAAAATTCGTATAGTTCCCCTTTGGAACCGTGCGGGTAAGACTGTCAACTTTAAATTTCAGGCAGACCACTCCATTCCCTTTGGGACAAATCTACACAGTTTCAAGATCTGAACCAAAATGTGTATACTGACCTTTTGGAGCCCTGCGTTTAACACTGTCCTCTTTAAATTTCGGACAGACCACTCTATTCCCCGTCTTTAGGCCCTTGGGCACAAAACTACACCGTTTCACCGATCTGAACCAAAATATGTACACTTACCCTTTGGAACCCGACGAGTACTACCGTCTACATGAAATTCCGGACAGACCAATCCATTCCCTGCATTTAGGCCCTTTGGCACAAATCTACATAGTTTCACCGACCTGAACCAAAATGTGCATACTTCAACTTTGGAACACTGCAGGTAACACTGTCCACTTTAAATTTCCCTGCATTTATGTCATTTGGCACAAATCTAAACCGTTTCACCGATCTGAACCAAATTTTACTTACTTACCATATGAAACCCGACGAGTACCACTGTCTACATGGAATTTCGGACAGACCACTCCATTCCCCGTAATTAGGCCCTTTGGCTCAAATCTACATCGTTTCACCGATCTGAACCAAATTTTACATACTTACCCTTTGGAACCCGACGAGTAACACTGTCCAATTTAATTTTCAGACAGACCATTCCCTGTATTTAGGCCCTTTGGCACAAATCTACACCGTTTCCCCGATCTGAACAAAATTTTACATACTTACCCTTTGGAACCCGACGAATTACACTGTTTATATGATATTTCGGACAGACCATTCCATTCATTTAGGCCCTTAGGCACAAATCTGCATCGTTTCACAGATCTAAACCAAACTTTATGCACTTACACTTTGGAGCTCTACTAGTAACACTGTCTACTTGAAATTTCGGACAGACCACGCCATTCCCTGCATTTAGGCCCTTAGGGACAAATCTACACCGTTTCACCGATCTGAACCACATTTTATATACTTAGGCATACCGTTTGAAACCCTGCTGGTAACACTGCCCACTTGATGTTTTGGAGAACCTTATCCATTCCCTACATTTAGAATAATAGACATGAGGAACCTGAAAACCACGTTTTAAGGCCCTAGAACCATTCATGTCCGTAGTAGTGTAACTGTAAGAATATTTTAATAAGTCTATTGTTGACTGGCAATGTGGGCTTCTTCACGCCACCCCTACCCGTGTTCGGGTGCAGAATTGCAAAAATAGTTATTTTTTGCGCTGCTTATAAATTGCAGTCACGGTGAGAAATTAGAGCAAAAAGATTTCTTAGGCTCCTTAAAACAGTTATCATAATGAAAATATTATGCCTTTGTATAAGTGCGAGGGTGTTGCTGCAGTACATTCAGGTTATCAAATGCAATAAGCGTTGGTGTTTTCAAATTTACTTTTATTTATTCCGATCATCCTTGAGCGCTATGTGGCGATAAATAACACTATTGCTTCCTCAGGAGCTCGGGTCAGCCGAACTTTTCCAAAGTGCTCTGATATTTTTCTTTGGTGCTATGCGACAAATGACGACACTATTGGTCTCTACTTTTCTAACAGCCAATTAGTTATAGGCCCTAGGCAGTGTCTTTTATTTCACACACTCCTCTTTCTAATCATATTTTGAATTAGTTTTTAAATTACATGTGTCAGTTCTGTAGGTTGTAAATAGCCTGTTCATTATTATCATTATGATTACGGGAAAAAGACCTGGATGTTACGTCCATTATACGGTACTGTAGGCCTACTACTTATCATACGCACCAGCACCACCGCAAAAAGTTTTCTTTTGGTGTTAGTTTAAGTATCATGTGCCAGTTCTGTAGCAGTATTCATTATCATCCATAAAACAAATAAATCCACCGGGCGAAGCCGGGCACTATTGCTAGTCGATAATATAAACAAGTTGGCGAACGTGAATGTTGATGACATGGAACAAGAACTCTAGTAAGTGAAGCTTCGACCTATTTTCCGTTCCTCTACAGACGGCAGCACATGTATTCGACTAGGGCGATATCTATTATAATTAGGCAACGGTTGTGTTTTGACAGCAGTTGATCATACCATTGCTGCCAACACTTGTAGATTGACACTAATGGTCCACTCTTGGAAAATATTACGATGTTTTGTGTAACAATGATAATACAGGTTTGCTCACGAATTAAAAATGAAATGTTGTTAAACTTGTAGGCTACAGCAGCTCATATCAGTGCATCTTCAACTAATTGTCAGTTAAGTAGACTACGGTACTATTCCATGATAGTTAGTTATCGTTTATGAAATGACGCTTTCAAAGTGATATTTCTCTTGCGATATATGTTACTTTTTCGTTTTTGCTGTGAAATGGCAGAAGTCAACTAGGCCTAGGTCGCTGTAGTATGCTAAAATTGAAGGTCATTAAAAATAATTATTCTCTTAAGGAGATTTGCAAATCAAAGTATTGGCCGAACATAATGTACGGTAATGTACTGGGATTTCGTTTCGAGTATACGGATTGTAAAGTTTTGAAGCCATTTTTTCAGCGATGCCTGTCAGTCGTAACTCTTCAGTCGGTCTACAGGAATTTGTCCAATGAATGGGCAGGGTACAATGTATGTCAAAATATTATAGGCCTACTCCTCGATAAGGACAAAGAGTTATAATTATACCAAAAATAGGCTGAATGTCTTATTATTATCATCGTATGGCCGACGCACCTGGTGTAGATCTTTGGAGCTAGGCGAACTACTCTCCAATTTCTACGCAGCGAAAGCGGAACTGTGTTGTGTAGTCTGGCTGAGATTTAACCAATCTTGTCTTGTAATCTTCAGGTGTGATACGAGAGATCTTTTACGAGAGCCGCTGGGAATCGAACTAGCACCGAGCTGTATCAGTATGTACTGTTTACTCTGAGTGTAACTCTTAACAGAACGCTATCATCTAAGAAAGACTGCTGCCAAGCTCAAGACACGTCTGAAATACATTACTTGAATTATTTGTACCCTCGATAAAGCACTTCTCACACAAAATGGGGGCTCAATTGGATGACTAGTTTCCTTCGTCAAGCGAACTTCATCAAATGCTGCTCACTCAGTGGATATTTATACACACATCAAAAAAAGTTTTGCATCACCTCGGTTCCCAGATCTCCGGCATATAGACGTTGACTGTGTATATTGTATCCAAGATACAGTCCCTTTGACTGTTCATAGATGTCACTAAAACTGCTCAAAGATGTAAACAACCATGCATGAGCAGGGCCTATTAGACGGAGGGGGTACGACAGCCGATCAGTTCCAGTCATTCCACCAGGACGAAGGTACGCTGCTCATGTTGTCTGTAGTTCTACCATGCCTAGAAGGTCAATACCGCAGTTCGATCGCGTCCGCATTGTTACTTTGTGTCAAGAAGGGCTCTCAACAAGGGAAGTTTCCAGGCGTCTCAGAGTGAACCAAAGCGATGTTGTTCGGACATGGAGGAGGTACAGAGATACAGGAACTGTCGATGACAGGCCTCGCTCAGGCCGCCCAAGGGCTACTACTGTAGTGGATGACCGCTACTTACGGATTGCCGCTCGGAGGAACCCTGACAGCAATGCCACCATGTTGAATAATGCGTTTCGTTCAGCCACAGGACGTCGTGTTTCAACTCAAACTGTGCGCAATAGGCTGCATGATGCGCAACTTCACTCCCGACGTCCATGGCGAGGTCCAGCTTTGCAACCCCGACACCATGCAGCGCGGTACAGATGGGCCCAACAACATGCTGAATGGACCCCACGGAATTGGCATCACGTTCTCTTCACCGATGAGTGTCGCATATGCCTTCAACCAGACAATCGTCGGAGACGTGTTTGGAGGCACCCTGGTCAGGCTGAACGTCTTAGACACACTGTCCAGCGAGTGCAGCAAGGTGGTGGTTCCCTGATGTTTTGGGGTGGCATTATGTGGGGCCGACGTACGCCACTGGTGGTCATGGAAGGCTCCGAAACGGCTTTACGATACCTGAATGACATCCTCCAACCCATAGTGCAACCATGTCGGCAGAATATTGGAGAGGCATTTGTCTTCATGGACGACAATTCTCGACCTCATCGTGCACATCTTGTGAATGCGTTCCTTCAAGATAACGACATCGCTCGACTACAGTGGCCAGCATGTTCGCCAGACATGAACCCTATCGAACATGCCTGGGATATGTTGAAAAGGGCTGTTTATGGACGTCTTGACCCACCAACCACTCTGAGAGATTTACGCCGAATTGTCGTTGAGGAGTGGGACAATTTGGACCAACAGTGTCTTGATGAACTTGTGGATAGTATGCCACGGCGAATACAGGCATGCATCAATGCAAGAGGACGTGCTACTGGGTGTTAGAGGTAGTGGTGTGTACTGCAATCTGGACCACAAATGCTGAAAGTCTAGCTGTATGATGGTACAACATGCAATGTGTGGGTCTCATGAGCAATAAAACGAGCTGAAATGTTGTTTGTGTTGATCTCTATTCCCTTTGTATTTAACGGTTCCGGAACTCTTGGAACCGAGGTGATGCAAAACTTTTTTTGATGTGTGTATAACACTTATGTTTCACAGTATTTACAATTATTAAGCCACGAGGGTTTTTAATTAAACTTGGTAAGAAGTCAGATATTTAACCAATCCTTTTTTTATTCCGTTAATCTACTGCACTTCTAAAGCGCTGCGACTATTGTTAGTACTTTCTATGTGTGTAAGTGCGTAAGAAAAGGAAGGAAGCTTGCCATCAGGAGCAAAGGGACCTTATTTTCTGTGGAATTCGAACTACAGGAAGTGATATTTCACATGCATTGACCGGGAATCGAACCCAGCCTACCTTGGTGGGAGGCAAGCAGCTTGACCACTGCACCACCACGTCCCCTTCTACAAGTATCAAACCTTTTTGAATCGTCAACCTCTGTCGTTCTGAGGTACTGAAGTGATTGCGTTCTACAACTGTTTTCTTATTAACCGATACTTTTCAAATTTCTTTTACTTTGTGAGCTTTATTAATTGGTTACATAAGTTAATCAGTGAAATATAACTGAGTTAACACTGCGGTTTTGTTAGCTGATTTAGGGCTGCTCATATAATGGTGTTCATTCCTGAGACATAGTCCGATGAATGGAAACTGAGTGTTGTGAAATGCCAAGCATCAAAGGAAGGCCATCTAGAGGGATCGGGTGCATGTGAGATCTTCCCTACAAACTTCTTACTGCGAGTGTAGCGTTTATTAGCAAAAAGTTAGCCATATCATTCAGGATTGCCTTCTGAGATCCTACAGTGCTGATGAAAGAAATCAGGAACCAAGGAACTCCACAGTCCAATTGACTACACATTAAAAAGTAAATTCTTCTTAAAATGAATTAATAAACGATGGCAGGAAGGAGGGAAGGAATCGATAAATAAATAAGTAAATAAATGTTGGCCCAATTATTATTATTATTATATTATTATCGCTGGGGCCCAGTTTTTTCGGACTTTGAGAGACGTTGGCTCGATCCGCACCGCCTTTGAAATGGTTCTCCGTGGTTTCGCCAGCAAATGCCAGGACGGTACTTTTTAACCCTCCAGCAGGCGCGCGCTGTAATCAAGTGCAATATCAACACTAGTTTGGTAGTTCCTTTGTTGACTTTCAGCGGGAAGACGCGCGCATCATAATATGTACAGCTTGAGAGATTGCGCTCCATATGGCCACAGTTTCATCATCTTCTATTGTTTCAATCAGTGCCAGCAGAGCAGTCTTCTGAACAGGTGCTTCTACCGTTGCACCCTGTTCACGCGCGCCCGCTCACGTAAGTTTTTCTTTTTGCTGTTTTATGCTCTTTTAATGTATTTTAATGTATTTTATCCTTTCGAAACTCTAGTTATTATCATTAACTGTTAATCTAGTGCATTTGTTTATTATAGGTGATTGTTGTGGTCCTTATTTATTGATGACTCATTGTTATTGCGTGCAGTTACAAGAGATGCGTTGTTTCCAACAGGTCCGATCCAAGACGTAGCATATCGCCGGGTCGAATTGAGTGACTTCTTCTGGAAGATTCAGATACAGATGACCAACTGGCCCAGTGTATAGAGGATGATTACGACGATTCGTGTGAAGATGAGATTATCGAGTCAGTTGAACATAATAGTGAATTTGAGTAGTATGTCTTCAAGTGCTGATGATAGCGAAGTAACAGATGACCCAGTCAGTCTGAATAGTTATTTTCTCGCCAATAAAGGCCAGTGCAAGTGAGAAAGACGCCCATATCAAATAGTCTGAAAACCAGCAGTAAGAACATTATAGAAGTGTTACCAGGTGCGAAATTATGTGCAAAGGAAGCGATATCAGAAATCTTAGCTTTCCAGAAGTTCATAGATTTTGACATTATTGATAATATTGTTCTTTGTACACATAAATACATCGATACAATGAGATAGGGCGTGGGTTACTCAAGATAAAGAGACTGCCAGGATACAACACGAGCTGAAGTGTTAGGTTTATTTGGTGTATTTTACCAAATTGGAACAAAGAAAGGTCATCATACAAATGTTCTGGAGTTGTGGGCCCAAGATGGAAGTGGAATTCAGTTATTGCGCGCAACATTTAGCTACAAAAGGTTCTTGTTTCTCTTACGCTCACTGATATTTGACGACAAAGCCACCAGAAATAAGAGAGAACCAATGAATAAACTAGCAGCTATTCGTGAAACAATGGACGCCTTCATTGAAAACTGTAAAAAGAATTATACCGTTAGTGAGTTTGCCGTCGTAGATGAAATGCTACAGTCATTTAGAGGCCGGTGTGGGTTTGTTCAGTACATGCCGAACAAACCCGCTAAGTACGGACTGAAGCTGAATGCTCTTTGTTGTTCCAAAACATTTTACACTTGCAATTTTGAGGTATATTGCGGTCAGCAAAGAGGACAGTACATTAGATCCAATACCCCTAGTGAGATTATGAAGAGACTTAGTCATTCTAGTAGAGAACACGAACAGGAATATCACAACTGACAATTATTATACCAGTGTTGCACTAGTACAATACTTGCTGCAGAAAAAGCTGACTACAATTGGAACTCGAAGGAAAAATAAGAAAGAGAATCCACAAGAATTCTTGCCTACTATGAAACGACCAGAATGATCATCAGTGTTCGGATTTCAGAAAGATATGGCACCAGTTTCTTTTGTGCCAAAGAAGATCAAGGCAGTCATTCTACTTTCCACAATGCATGATGCTCCTGATATTGACAATGATACCGATAAACCTTCATAATACTAGATTACAACGCCACGAAAGGTGGAGCGGACAATGTGGACCAAATGTGCGGCTCCTATACAGTGGCAAGAGTAACTAAGCGTTGGCCACTTGCTTTGCTTTTTCGATTTCTGGATATTGCAGGAATTAATGCCCAGGTGTTGCTGTTAGCCAATAAACCAGAAACAGCTACAAGGAGGAGAACATTTCTGCATACGTTAGCTATGAGTCTGCTCCAGAATTACCTGAGAATACGAGCTAACAGACCGTCCCTTCCAGCCGACGTATCTGTCTTCCTGAATGTGTATAGCAGCGAACAACCAGTCAACCAATTGGGAGGAGTGGGAAAGAAGAGAGGAAAGTGTGTTCCATGTGGTCAAGCAAAGAATACGACCACAACCTTCAAGTGCGATACTTGTGGGCTTTTCACATGCAAAAACCATTCTAAATGTGTTGTAAGTTGCGTCAACTGTGTGTAATACAATCATAACTATCAAATGCAGTACTCGTGAGCTTTTCACGTACAAAAAGTATACAAAATATATTGTAACATTCGTTAACTGTTTGTAAAACTGTTGGTGAGATATTAAATGTATATTTGAGATAAAATAAAAATTACATTTTCATTTTGCGCACCATAAATTTAAAAGAACGAACTGTTGCACTCAGTGCAACGCGCGCCCGCTAGCGTAACACAATGAGGCGCGCCCGCCGGAGGGTTAATAGGTTACGGCCGCTTCCTTCGAATGCCTTGCCTATTTTCATACTCCTTCACTCATTTGATCTCTTATTAACTCATAATCGTGAGGTACTCGTCAGTATGGGCATCCGCCCGTAAAATCACCCTCCACAGGGAAGAAAAAAATTATTGAAACCCGTCTCCGACCCCGTTAAAACGGGAATAATAAGAGGTAAACACACAAATGATGATTATTATTTTTATCGTTTCTTAGATTAGAATACTATCCCAGAGATTCAAGTTTCGAATTCTGGCATTGACAGCGGCCATCCGCGTTGTGATGTTTGGTAGGCAAATGCCGGAATGGTTACATACTGTATATCCGCTCATTTCTGGACCACAATAACTAGAGCCATGCAAAAAACTACTGACACTACACAAACACAGGCTATGAGACAAATTAACACACACAAATACAATATGGTCAAGATTTACTGCCAGACTTATTTTTCGGCAGATCGTGGCCCAGTGGCTAGCAGTCATGGCTGTCATTTCTGAGGTTCTGCAATGGCTCTATGCTTTTCTGCGACAGAGTAAGCCTGTGCCGTTTGATATAATTCAACACATGCCAAACAGGTGGATGTAGCTCTCAACGACTCCAGAAGAATTGTAACAGGTTCCTTGAAATCCACTCCAGTTGAATGGCTTTACCACCTCGCAGGAATAGCACCACCTTCTGTTTGAGAGAATAGCTGCGAACAAGGAATGAAAGACAGTGGAGCAGGAAAGAACCCATCCTCTGTATGGGCATGAACCGCACCGGACGAGTTTCCTTGGAACATCGAAGGAACATAGAACCACTGATGTAAAAGCTAGGTTGCAACTGTGGAGGGCTACGAACTACCTTCCCCCCGGTTGGAAAGATTCTATGAAACCTTTCATCCTGGTTATGAATAAGAATGGACGAATGATTTTATATAAAATGTTTGTAGGAAGGAAGGTCTTAACAATTTTGGCTCCTTTAGGGTACTAGTTACATGGATGTGTTTGATGACTTTATGGAGTTAAATGATGAAAATTGGACACGCCAAATGTGGTGGTCATATTGGAATTTAATAACATATTTAAGGTGGCTATGACTAAGCGAAGTATACAGTTGTGAGAGAAAGAGATCACAAATAAAACGGAGCATGCGCAGTTCTTTTCGCCAGGCCAGGATGTGTTTTCCCTTCTGTACAACAATTATCATCATCATCATCATCTATTAGACTGTGGCGTGTGAGTGTGTCTGGTGGCAGTTGCATGTTTATTAGATATAGTTCATTGTTTCATTAGTCTGTGATGTGTGAAGGTGCATGTGAGTGTGCCTGGTGACGGACTGTTTTAGTGGTAGTACTTGTTGTTTAGTGGAAATTTAGTAATTTTTCGTTAGTAGAATTTTGGTATTTAATTGTTAGTAGAAGGTTAGTATTTTTGTTAGTAGAATTGCTCTTTACTTATTCTGAAAGGGAGTAGCAGCCTTTCCGAATAAATCAGCTTTACTTGTCTTATAGACGGTTAAGATATTGATAATATTAACCAACTAATGGCTACACTGCGTTCTGCTGCACAGCTGAAAGCAACGGGAATCTACAGCCGTAATGCTATTCCCGAGGATATGCACCTCTCTATGCATAATTACATGTGATGATGGCCTCCTCCCTTGTAAAATTTCAATCCGGAGGTAAACTAGTCCCCCGTTCGGATCTCCGGGTGGGGACTACTCGAGAGGGGGTTAACATCACAGAAGTGACAAAGAGGAAATCTGACATTCTACGGATCGGAGCGTGGAATGTTAGAAGTCTGCTAGGAGATGGAAGGTTAGAAAACTTAGAAAGGGAAATGGATAGGTTGAGGTCGGATTTGGTTGGGATTAGTGAAATGCGCTGGCAGGAAGAACAGGACTTTTGGTCAGGTGACTATAGGGTCATAAGCAC
Organism: Meconema thalassinum; assembly: GCA_946902985.2. NCBI lineage: Eukaryota > Metazoa > Arthropoda > Insecta > Orthoptera > Tettigoniidae > Meconema > Meconema thalassinum. The sequence continues at coordinate 126,781,583 of OX336397.1, forward strand.
TAAATCAAACAATGGCCAAGCAGGGGTTGGTCTCATATTGAGTAGGAAACTTGGACAGTGGGTGGAATATTATGAGCAATATAGTGAACGGATTATTGTAGCAAAAATCAATACTAAACCTACGTGCACCACAGTGGTACAAGTCTATATGCCTACCAGTCAAGCTGATGATGAAGATGTTGAAAAGGTCTACGAAGAAATAGATGAAATTCTGAGGTATATCAAGGGTGATGAAAATGTTATAGTAATGGGAGATTTGAATGCTGTGGTAGGAAAAGGCAGAGAAGGGAAGATAGTAGGAGATTTCGGATTAGGTGAAATGAATGATCGAGGAAGCAGGCTGATAGAATTCTGCACCGAGCATGAGTTGGTCATTGCTAACACCTTATTCAATAACCACAATAGAAGAATATACACATGGGTGAGACCAGGAGATACAGGGCGTTACCAAATCGACTTCATTATGGTCAAGCAGAGGTATCGAAACCAGATTTTGGATTGCAAAACATATCCTGGTGCTGACATAAACTCTGACCACAATCTGGTTGTTATGAAATGCAGATTAAAGTTGAAGAAAAGTCAAAAGCCAAAAAGGTGGGCAATAGACAGACTGAAAGTGAAGCATGTAAACGAAAGATTCAAGAAGAGTATAAAGGAAGGACTAATGAAAAACCCTAAACCAACTTCAATTGCAGTCGAATGGGCACTTTTGAAGAATGAAATAACAAAATCCGCAGAAGAAAACATTGGTAGGAAAGAAAGAATAGGTAAAAAACCGTGGATCACTCAGGATATACCGGAATTGATGGATGAAAGGCGGAAACACAAGAATGTAAGAGATGAAAAGGGGAAAGCAGAATACAGACGTCTGAGAAATGAGGTTAACAAGAAGTGCAAGGAAGCGAAAGAAGAATGGTTGAAAGAGAAATGTGCATATATAGAAAATTATCTGAAATTAGGAAAAGTAGACACAGCTTATCGAAGGATTAAGAATACTTTTGGGGAAAAGAAGACCAAGTGCTGCAATATTAAGGACACAAATGGAAAGCCTCTAACAGATAGGGAAGAAAAGTTTGAGAGATGGAAAGCTTACATAGAGTGTTTGTATAAGGGAAAGGAGATTGAGAATCATGTAATGGAAAGGGAGGAGGAAATCGATGAGGATGCAAAAGGAGATTTAATATTGAGATCAGAATTTGACAGAGCATTGGAGGACTTAAGCAGGAACAAAGCACCAGGCATAGATAATATACCGATTGAGTTGCTACGCTGCATAGGAGATGAAGGTTTGTTCAGGTTATTTCACTTGGTTTGTAGGATTTATGAGACAGGTGAGGTACCCCCTGATTTCAAGAAGAATGTTATTATCCCTATACCAAAGAAAGTGGGAGCTGACAGATGTGAAGATTACCGTACAATCAGCTTGATTACTCATGCTTCAAAAATCCTGTCTAGAATAATTTACAAGAGGATGGAAAGCCAGAAAGGAACGGAGTTGGGTGAAGACCACTTTGGCTTCCGGAGAAATGTAGGAACAAGGGAAGCTGTACTAAGTCTTAGGCTGATTTTGGAAAGTCGAATAAGGAAAGATAAGAGAACGTTCGTGGCATTTGTAGACCTAGAAAAGGCTTTTGATAACGTTGATTAGACTAAATTGTTTGACATTTTGAAATCTATTGGAATAAAGTACAGGGATAGGAGGGTGATCTACAATCTATACAGAAACCAGACTGCAGTCATTCGAGCTGAAGGACATGAGAGAGAAGCTGGTATTCAGAAAGATGTATGGCAAGGCTGTAACTTATCACCCATACTTTTCAATCTTTACATTGAACAAGCAATGAAGGAAATTGGAGAAAAATTTAAAGTGGGAGTGAAGATTCAAGGAGAAATAATTTCAACTCTGAGATTTGCTGATGACATCGTCATTTTGGCCGACACGCCTGAGGATTTGAATGAGTTTCTGAATGGTATGGACTCCGTCTTACGGAATGAATTCATGATGAAAATTAATAAATGTAAAACAAAAATTCTGGAATGCAGCCGAAATAAAACAGAAACCTCTATGGACATCACATTGGCAGGTGAAAACTGAAGGAAGTAGGAGACTTCTGTTACTTAGGAAGCAAAATAACCAGTGATGGACGAAGCAAAGAGGATATAAAAAGTAGGTTGGCTCAGGCAAGGAAAGCCTTTATACAAAAAAGGAATCTGTTGACATCGAATATAGATTTAGGTGTTAGGAAGTCATTTTTGAAAGCCTTTGTCTAGATCGTAGCGCTCTATGGAAGTGAAACTTGGACTATTGGTGCAGCAGAAAAGAGGAGAATTGAAGTATTTGAAATGTGGTGTTACAGGAGAATGATGAAGATCTTATGGGTAGATAGGGTGACAAACGAAGAGGTATTAGGACGAGTGGGAGAGGAGAGATGTTTCTGGCGACTGCTAATAAAGAGAAGAGATAGGTTAATAGGACACATACTAAGACACCCAGGAATAGCAAGCTTAGTTATGGAAGGAAGGGTTGAGGACAAGAACTGTAGGGGTAGACCAAGGTTAGAATATGTTAAACAGATTGCTTCGGATGTAGGGTGTGGTAGCTATGTAGATATGAAACGATTAGCTCAAGACAGGGAGGCATGGAGAGCTGCATCAAACCAGTAAAAAGACTGAAGACTCAAACAACAACAACAAACATGGTTAAATCACAACCCTTCTTTACCCGCTACATCCGTGTAGTTGAAACTCTGGCTAGAAAGTTGCATCTGGCGAACGGTGATCTCTGGACAATTCCCGAGCCAACACAAGTAGCGAGGGGCAACAAACGCGGTATATTTAATGTCACAGGGCTAATAAATAACATTTTCAGGCCATCTTTAGTCCAAGGGCACACACGACTCAAACTATACAACATCCTGGCCAAACCTATCCTTATATATTGCAGCGAAGCTTGGACCCTTCGCAAAGGGAATGGACGGAGACTAACGAGTGCCGAGATGCGGTTCATGAGGAGAACAGCTGGATACACAGCATTGGATAGGAAAAATCTGAAGATATCCTTAAAGAACTAAGAATAAAACCAATTATGAATACAGTGTAGAATTGCAGATCAGCTTGGAAGGACCATGCACTACGCATGAAGACCGGCCGGATCACAAGACGAGTCCTCAAATACCAACCTAGAGGCAGAAGAGACGTAGGTCGATCTACTGAGAGATGGAACGAGACAGTAACAGGTCACCTGGCCTAACTCTTGATAGGAAGAAGAAGAACAGAGAAAATGCGGTGTACAGGGAATTTGTGGACGTCTTTTAATACCATAAATAATGTTTTATTTTTAGTTAACCTAAGATTAAAATTTAAACGTATATAAGTTAGTGTAAGAATGGTGGTGCAATGGCCACGAGCGAATATGCAGATTAATTGTCTGGCAGTGGACGTTGTCCAGGTGGCACACGGAGATCACTGGAGTTATGGCACTGATGAGCTATTAATTGAAGTCTGGTTGTCCACCATGTTAGTGATTGCAATTTGTGCGTATTTTGGTTTGTGTTAGTAATCTTTGTGATAATGATACCATTCTGGTAGTTCAAGCAGCACTGCGTGGTTTGTGCTTTCTCATTTGTGTGTAATTTTTCTTTGTGACATTGATTCAATTCTCCTCTCTTTCCCTTGTTAAAGACTTGTTCCCATCAGACCCCGATGGTTTTGGGGTATTCGGGGCTTCCATTTTACTTCTTCTTTATTAGCCTGATATCATCATATCTCCCCATATCTCTTTTCACGGTATCTCCTGCATACTGTAAAGCGTTCTGGATGAAGCTACATCCTTACGGCTAGCAAGATCGGAGGATTACGGGTTATTTTTCCCTTCCTCCTCTTCCAAATCACTTTCGGGCAGACTCCCCTCCCTCCCCTTTTCCCCTATCAGATTTGATTTTTTTGGCAGAGTCTGGAATCGAATCCGGACCTCTGGTGTGAGAGCCAAGAACAACATTTAATTTTGTATTAAGTTCCGCGTCGTCCTAAAAGAGACCCTTTCAAGACGGAGAAGAAGAAATGCTTAGAAATTGTTAATCATTAGCTTACATGATATCCTACCTATATAAATATGAAATAAGAAACTCCAACATACTTATAAATTATAATCAACCTTTTTTGAATATTCATACAAATTGAAGGAATACGGATATCCTTATGAATATTACTATAGAATAATATAGTTTAAATATGTATTATAAACTCAGCGAAAAACTTATCAAAAGAAGATTGCTTCCAAAATATAATAAAGGTCGAATTTACAAATGCAAATGGGAAACTGGCTTATAGTTATCAAGATACCGGTAAGGCTGATATTTTAGCTAATTACTTCAAAGATTAGCTCAATAGTTAAGAACCAACACAATACCAACAGTATGACTTTCATGATAAAAATAAAACACCTTCAGAAAATGTTATACCACCAAATTACAGTACAATGAAGTGCTAACAACATTTGATTCGCTTAAAAATTACAAGGCAGCATGAGAGAATCAAATAGCTGCGGAAATATGGAAGAATGCAAATCAACAAACCATTTTGAATTGACATAAATACCTCATAGACATTTGGAATACTGAAACAATGCCCGAAGAATGGAACGTGGCGATAATACACCCATTACATTAAAAGGTGATAAGGTCATAGCCCAACAATTATTAACAGGGGATATTTTCTGTTGAATATCACTTACAAGATTTCCTCTAAGATTCTATATAGGCGTAGGCTACTGCGAACTTGCACAATATCAAGGAGGATTTTCTCCAGGAAGAAGTTGTCCAGATCAAATTACCTGTTTACAGTGGATTATGAAACATCACAGAGTTAGAAAGAAACATTTAGTCGTCATTTTTGTTGATTTTTAAAACGCTTATGATAGTATCCATCGTGAGTCATTATTGAATATCTGTAAGGAATTTGGTTTACATCATAAACTTTTTAGTCTTTTTGGAATCACCCTTAAAAATGCTAAATCTCAAGTTAGATTCAGAAATGGATTCTCTGAATCATTTGAAATTAAAACTGGACTTCGACAAAGAGATGGACTCACCACTATTGCTTTATTGTGTGTTGGAAAAAATCGAGGGACAATGGATTAAAATATGTCAACCACACGTAAAGATTGGCAAAGATAAGAAACAAAATTGCTTAGCATTCGCAGATGATCTTGCACTACTTGCAAATGATATAAAAGAAGCTAAGTTTCAACTTGAAATAGCAAAGAAGTTGGATTACAAATTTCATATGAGAAAACTGAAATAATGTCAACCTTCAAAGTTCCAGCACCAGCTATTAAACAATAACAAACTAAAATTGTAATTAAATTTAAATATCTTGGTGAAATTCTTACTTAGAACTCCAATGAAAAACCGCCAATAGAATGTAGAACATTGAAATTTAAAAAAGCACAACAAATTACTTGGCCAACATACAAGAAGAAATCTCTTTCGATAAATGATAAAATTCACCATTACTGTTGCATCGTTAAACCTGAAGCGACTTTACGCTTGTGAAACACTATTTAAATAAAGCACTAAATCAACGTCAACGCAGAAGGTTGACAGAAGAATTATCAGAACAATCATTAATATAAAACCCAACCAGGCGGTTGCACAATGGGGATTGTTGTTTAATGGAGTTGTCTATAGCGATATTGATTCAGTTAGGTGGGCAGATGACCTCGTAGTCCATCCCTCAAAACAACAATAACTAAGTAAAGTGATTAAATAATAGACAAAATGGGAAACATTTTTCGAGATTGCATGACAATAGACTAGTAAAAGATCTATTTAACTACTTTAGGAAAAGTAAAACAAACGATAATTGGATCAAAGGAGTTTAAAATGATTTAGATGAGTCGAATATTACAATGCAACAAATCGAAAATAGAGAAGAAAGAAGGATTCTGAAAAACAAACATACAAAGCTTACACTAAAAATGAATCCCCATCAGTACGTAGAGGATTTGAAAGTACGGTATTGGGTTTGATTTAAGTGCTTCAATGTGGGGGTAAACTAGGGAACTAAATAAAGGTTGTATCTTTATAATTATTCAGTTGACTGCGATATCAGTTCACAAAAAATTAGACAGCAAAAATATCCGTGTTTGCTTATGTATTTATATTTGTAATTTATAAAAAACCGGGCCGATAACCTAGATGTTAGGCCCCTTAAAACAACAATTATCATCATTATATATAAAAAAAATATTTTCATAGGTTCAAAATACACATCTTCGTGATTTTTGCAAGGATATTCGTGTAGGCCTACTAAACATGTTCTTGCATATTCAACTATATTTATTAGTCGTTAAAGGCCCAGGCAACTTATTTTCGAGTTTTAGTTTCCTAACTCACTAATTCCATTATTAAATTTTAATCAACGTACTGAAAACCCTACCGCGATATTTTATTTTGTTCAGGTGCTATAAGCGGAAAACGGCGACAATGCTTGAGCGTGTGACGTCACTGGAGCCGAGTCGCCTTCCGCGCGCCAACAGTAGGCTTAGCAGAATCAGACAGTGCAGCTGTTGTTTCAGCGTATTTAAGTACTGTAAATGATACAAGGTTTACTGCGTTGTGTATGGTAGCAAGCACGCAACCACTTCGAAAACATATAAGGAAAAAGATGTAGGTTTCACAGATTCCCCAGTCGAGAGAAATATCCAGAGAGATACCGATCTTGGCTATCTAGAATCAGTCGCGCTGATTTCTCACCAACCCGAAATAATCGCGTATGCTCTACACATTTCAGAGAGCAGGACTATGAACTATCGAGCAGATACAAAGCAGAACTCCTGAAGCAAAAAAGGAAACTTGTGTTAAGAAAAGGTGCTGTGCCCGCGTTAAATTTGAAAGGAATGAAACTTGTTCCGGTGACAAGTCATACATCTACATATATATGTTTTTTTTTTTTAACCGAAGCGATTGAATGTACCTCTGCAAGTGTTTCAAGTGTTGTCCAGAATGTTTGCAGTGAAAAGGAGAGTGTTTGCAGTGAAAATGAGAGTGTTATCCATGATGAATCCAGCATGTCTGAAAATCCCAATACAGTTGGAGTAAAGTGCGAATTAGGAGGAGAAACATTTAGAAACGCAAAGTGTTATGATAGTGACAGTGAGCCTGGTGTTCGTAATGCAATATATGAAGCAGATGAAGAGAGTGATACTACCTCGGATGATGATGATGATGATGACGATGACAGGGAAGGAGATTAAACAGTTCAGTCGGGGGTGGTGAATAGAAAAAATAAAACATGGCATTTCAGTGAGACTACGTTGCTGTTCGTAATGTGGCAGAACCTGCTACTTCTCTTTGATAGGTGCCTTACCTGCGGCAAGAAAGTCATTCAAACTATTCCTTCTACTAAAGGACCTGCTGTGAGTGTCCAAATGACCTGTCTAGCAGGCCATACTGTCGTATGGAGAGCTCATAAGAATGTTAACAAATTCTCCATGTTATCAGTTACCTTGGCTACTGATATGTACATAACGGGAGTGGGTTTTGCGTTACTGAAATCGTTGACAGACTGTATTGATTTATGTTTCATGAGCCATACAACATTTTACAAAATTGTGAAACGAATCGTTACCCCCAGCTATTAGGCATACATGGGCTCTGCATCGTGGTAACACCGTCAAGAATCTCATGTCATCCGGTAGGAGGGTGTGGATTGCAGGTGATGGTCAATTTGACAGTCCAGGTTTTTGTGCAATATATGTAACATATTCTGTAATGGACATCAGCTCAGAGGAAATTATTGACTTTGTTGTTTTGCGACGAGGCCAAGTTTTCGGCGAGTTGGAAAAGCACGCGTTTGATAAAGTGCTATCAAAACTATCATCAGAAGGACTAAATATAGAACTATACTTTTCCGACCGGCATCAGGGCGTTCGAAAGTTCTTACGAACCAAGTGCCCTGGAATCATTCATGAGTTTGATGTGTGGCACCTTGCCAAAAGCTTAGGTAAAAAGCTGAAAGCAGTAGCGACCAAGGCACCCGCAATATTAGAATGGAAACACAGCATTATTAATCATCTTTGGTGGTCAGCTATGACATGTGAGAACAATGAGGAGCTACTTGTTGAGAAATTTTTGTCCGCTCTGAATCATATTTGTGACACACATTCATGGTTAGGAAACACTCACGTTCACCAATGTAAGCACGAAAAAATAATCGAAAATCCAACGCAAAAAACAAAATGGCTCAATAGAAATTCTGTAGACTGTGGTATCATAGCCAGCGTTCTAAAAGACAAGCGCTTTATAAAGGACTTGCAAAGCATAAAACATTACTGTCACACTGGGTCCCTTGAATCTTACCTTAACGTCCGACTGAAATGCAAGCCTAAAAGATCCAGTTTCTCATTTCACGGAATGGTAAATCGATCTATGTTAGCAATTATGGATTACAATAACAATGTAAAACTTGATCAATCGGGTGAAACACTTAGATACTCAACATCATCATACAAGTGGATTAACAGTAAGGTCTATAATGAGAAAGAATATGGATGGAGGACAGATATACTTCTCGAAGTAATTGGTATGGCAAATGGACAAAAGTACATCACTCCCTTAGAAGAAGATCCATACTATGAGCCGGAACTACCAAGAAACATTGCTTCTGACCCCAGGCCCTTGGATGGAGTGTTCTCGCATTTCACCCGCTTTCATCAGCTATAAACTGAATCTAATACTCCCACTTGTTAAAATAACTGTGTGTAAAATATATAATTTAATATAGGTATTTATTTCATACTTACAAGTATTCAATTGTTAAAGGACTGTTTCATCACATCTTCAGAAAAGACTGCCATAAAATATTCTAAATATAGTTCCAAATTTATTAACCAAAGTATTCTGATTCTTTCCCCTCAGCCGCCTGGAATTCTACGTATGTACCTCCTTCATCGGGATGTTGTTGTCGGATTGCATTCACGACACAAGACGGTATAATTTTCATCTTCTTTCTTCCTAAAGGAGTCCATGAGTTGACCCAGTACACCAACTGGCGATAGGCCACAGACCGCCAGGTAGCGTTGGTTTTCATAGCCAGTCTGTCCCTCACGTAGGGAATATTAGTTTTGTCCATATGAAGACAACGTGCAGTATTTAACACATTGTAATGTAATACAACATTAGAAAAGTCCTCGTGCCAAACAATACACGTCACACTTCCACGCATTTCATTCATTGTTTCACTGTTTGTACAGCAGAAACTTTCAGCAGCAGTGGACATCGCCTCACAGTGTTCACACTTACACCAGTCGGTGTTCCCCAGTCTATCCGTTATAACAGATGCTGATGGTTCCAGATGTTGGGCACTTTGGTTCAAACTGATAAGGCTTCACTTTTCGTGACATGACTGCTTATTCCAAACAACATGTTCACTCTGCACTCTGACAATCACTAGTAGACAGACGGAAGTGGCGCGCAATACCGTGTCGTAAGGCTCCAGGGACGTCACGCTGTCCCCTACCTAAAACTTCGAATCTTCGTATCGCGCAAGCTAATCGGGATTTTTAATTTCCGATTTCGACTTTCCAATCTTCAGCTCGAAATCTAACTGAATTCATTAAAACAGAAAATCGATTTTCATGAGTTTACTGGGCCTTTAAGGTTTTCTTATTTTCTTAGAGTTATGTACTGTTATATGAAGATTATTGTGTACGTGTAGTATTCAATCGCATGATTAGGTCACAAGAAGTAAAAACGAGATTTTAAAATTTCGCACAGCTGCCATCTTGTGGTTCTGGAAACAATTGAAATAAATTAGATGCCAGTGGATTAACATTTGTATAAGGATTTACTGTACCAAGTTACATTACAATCGGATGGATAAATTGCGAGAAACGTCCATGTGAATATGAATACTTCGCGTCACCGCCATGTTGGATTTGTGAGCACCAGGTTATTGAAAGTACTATAGATGAACATATGTTCATAACCCCCTATGAACATAACAAATCAGTTTGATTGCTGTAATAGATTCGTAGATATTGAGAACCATCTAAATATTTCGGATAGTCGCCATGTTAGATTGTTATATGTATAGGCCATAGAGTCATGTACCATTAAAGGAGAATTATTGCGTAGGATCATTATTAAAAATTTCACTTCGATCGCATGATTACGATACAAGAAATAAAAACTTAATTTTAAAATTCGCACAGTCGCCATCTTGAGGTTATGTAAACAATTGAACTAAATTAGATACCAGTGCATTACAATGTGTATAAACATTTGCTGTACCAAGTGTCGTTGTGTTAGGTTCTTTAAATCGCGAGAGAAATCTCTTTAAAACTTTCAACTTCGCTTGGCCGCCATGTTCGTTTTGTAGTATACCGGTTTTTGAAAGTCTCATAGATGAATTTCCAGTAGTTTATCTCCGTACTAAATTTCAGGGTGATACCGGTAATAGTTTCAGAGATATAGAATGCCGGTGAAATATTTCGCACAGCCACCATCTTGAGATTATGTAAACAATTGAACGAAGTTAGATGTCGGTGCATTACAATACAAATATACTGTACCAAGTTTCATTGCTTTCGGTTGGTTAAATCGCGAAAAACCTCTATTTAAAAGTTGCAACTTCGCTTGGCCGCCATGTAGGTTTTGTAGATACCAGGTTTTCAAAAGTCACATAGGTGAACTTCTAGTAGTTCCCTTTATCACCGTACAAAATTCCAGAGTGATATCGGTAATAGTTTCGGATATATTGAATGCAGGTGAAATATTTCGCGCAGCCGCCATGCTGGATTGGTGAGTTAAAACAAAATTTGAAAGGCACGGTCGGGGTCGTCCGGAATAGTGCTATGAACTTACCGAGTTTCATTGAAATCGCTCCAGCCGTTTTGATTTTATTATGGGGGACTCACACACACGAATCACACATATACGCACACACGCATAGACAGACACATGGACAAAAGGTGATTTCATAAGCCTACCTTTTTTTCATAAATGAAAATAGGCTTAAAAAGGTGGGCAATAGACAGACTCAAAGAGAAGGATGTAAAGTAAAGATTCAAGAAAAGTATAAAGGAAGGACTAATGAAAAACCGTAAACAAACTTCAATTGCAGACAAATGGGCACTTTTGAAGAATGAAATAACAAAATCCGCATAAGAAAATATTGGTGGGGAAGAAAGAATAGGTAGAATACCGTGGATCACTCAGGATATAATAGAATTAATGGGGAAAGAAGACTAAGTGCTGTAATACTAAGGACACAGATGGAAAGCCTCTAACATATAGGGAAGAAAAAGTTGAGAGATGGAAAGCATACCTAGAGGGTTTCTATTATGGTAAGGAGATTCAGAATCATGCAATTGAAAGGTAAGAGGAAATTTATCAGGATGCGAAAGGAGATTTAATATTGAGATCAGAATTTGACAGAGCATTGGAAGACTTAAGCAGGAACAAAGCACCTGCCATAGATGATAAACCGATTGAGTTGCAACGCTGCATAGGTGATGATGGTCTCATCAGGTTATTTCACTTGGTGTGTAGGATTTATGAGACAGGAGAGATACCTTCAGATTTCAAGAAGAACGTTATCATCCCTATTTCGAAGAAAGTAGAAGCGAACAGATGTGATTATTACCGTACAATCAGCTTGATTACTCATGCTTCAAAGATCCTGTCTAGAATGGAAAGCCAGATAGAAACGGAGTTGGGTGAAGATCCGTTTGGTTTCAGGAGAAATGTAGGAACAAGGGAAGCAGTATTTGGCTGATTTAGGAAGGTAGAATAAGGGAGGATATGAGAACGTTCATGGCATTTGTAGACTTAAAAAAGGCTTTTGATAACGTTGATTGGGCTAAATTGTTCGGCATTTTGAAAACGATTGGAATAAAGTACAGGGTTAGGAGGGTGATCTACAACCTATACAGAAACCACACAGCAGTCATTCGAGCTGAAGGACATGAGAGAAAAGCTGGTATTCAGAAAGGTGTAAGGCAAGGCTGCACCTTATCCCCTTATAGTTTTCAATCTTTACATTGAAAAATCAATGAAGGAAATTGGAGAAAAATTTAAAGTGGGCGTGAAGATTCAAACAGAAATAATTTCAACTCTGTGAAAGGCTGATGACATCGTCATTTTGGCCGACACGCCTGAGGATTTGAATGAGTTTTTGAATGGTATGGACTCCGTTTTGAGTAAAGAATTCATGATGAAAATTAATAATTAGAAAACAAAATATTGTAATGCAGCCGAAATAAATCAGGAACCTCTATGGTCATCAAATCGGCAGGTGAAAGGCTAAAGGAAGTAGTAATCTTCTGTTACTTAGGAAGCAAAATAACCAGTGATGGACGAAGCAAAGAGGATATAAAAAGTAGGTTGGCTCAGGCAAGGAAAGCATTTATACAAAGAAGGTATCTGTTGGCATCGAATATACTGTAGATTTAGGTATTAGGAAGTCATTTTTGAAAGCCTTTGTCTAGAGTGTGGCACTCTATGGATGCGAAACTTGGACTATTGGTGCAACAGAAAATATGAGAATTGAAGCGTTTGAAATATGATGACGATCAGATGTGTAGAGAGGGTAACAAACGAAGAGGTATTAAGCCGAGTGGGAGAGAAGAGATGATTCTGGTGACTGGTAATGAAGAGAAGACTTAGGTTAGTAGGGCACTTAGTAAGACACCCAGGAATTGCAAGCTTAGTTATGGAAGGAAGGGTCGAGGACAAGAACTGTAGGGCCAGACCAAGGTTAGAATATGTTAAACAGATTGCCTTGGATGTAGGGTGTGGTAGCTATGTAGAGATGAAACGATTAACTCAGGGCAGGGAGGCATGGATAACTCTATCAAACCAGTCAAAAGACTGAAGACTCAAACAACAACTACAACAACAATACTTATCAAGTCAAATCGGCCCCTATAATACAAAGTATAAAGAATGTATTTTCATAATTAATGTATTTTGTTCAGATGGCAGGTTTCATTGTGTAGCCTCCGTATTTGCCCTTATTCCTACATACGTTTTGGCATATTGCTGCACATTGGAAAACTGACCAATTGTGAATCAAGGATTGTATTGGACTGTAGCATTCTCTATGCTATCGCATGCACAGTTAATCAGCATATTAGCGAAATGTAATGTAATGCTACCCTGACAGAGAACACATTCCAACATTCTCTTATCACCGTTTTGCAGTTTTCATGAGTAGACAGTTGTTATTCCATTTGTGGGGCTTGAACATCGCGGTCATGTTGCCCCGTGTAGATAGGTATGTATGTGTTTGTAGAATTTCTGTGATAACCTGTGTTATTGTGATTACCTGCACTAAGATGCGTAAATTTGGGATAGGATTGGGAATGTGGCAGACATGGCCTTCAGTTAGGGACCATCGTGGTATTTGACTGGAGTAGAAGTGGTAAACCATGGAAAACCACCTCCAGGATAGCTGAGACAGGAATCGAACCCAGCCCTTCACAGATTTGCCCTAAGTGGCTGAGTGTACCACGTTGAAAAATGAAAATCCACAGCCTGCTTCCAGTCTCCGACTGGGTCAGGAATGGAATGAATGAAGCCCCCATCTAGCGGCGAGGATATGAACTGTGCTGGCTGCCGAAGCCTGTCGCACTCCTCTGGGGCAATGATTACATGAATGACAGATGAAATGAAATGATAGTGGAGAGTGTTGCTGGAATGAAATTTTGACAGGAAAAACCGGAGTACCCGGAGAAAAACCTGTCTGCCTCCGTTTTGTCCAGCACAGATCTCACATGGAGTGACCGGGATTTGAACCACGGACCCAGCAGTGAGAGGCCGGCGTGCTGCCGCCTAAGCCACGGAGGCTCGAGTGTACCTCGTTCCAGTTTTCAATTATATTTCTAGGCAAAGCCGGGAATTTCTGTAGTATGAATCCCAGCACATTACGATGAATATTATGCAGTGAATACACCCGCCTGGGTGACTTCCTTCTGGATGTCTTTGAAATTGCGAAATGCACTACTGCACTCTTTTGTTTTCCACAATTCATTCGTTGCTTATGAAACATACAAGGCATGTCCAAAATGTAGTTTCATGAACTTCAACTAATGTACCTCTGCGTGTTAAACGACAATAATATACGTTGAAATCCTGATATTACAAATACTGGACGACATTCCCAGTTTACTTCGTAAATAAATCATTTTTCGGTGTTGCCTTAGTGATCGAAATGTAAAGTTCTTCAGTCAGTCAACACGATTGAACCCATTTGTAATCGAAAAACATTATTGCATGAGATTAATAAATACACTTGGATGATCGACATTTGATCTCACAAGTCAACTTCATCATTTTTCCAAAAGCAACGCTACCGTAACTGTCTGTTCAGGTCACTAGCGCGAAGACATGCGAACAGCAAATGTCATAATATGGAAAGAAGTGCCATAAGATTGTCTATTCTATTAATTTGAACACCTCTATATGTTACCCAAGAATTAAATCCCTAAATTCAAAGCAAAGACACCCATATTTTTCTTTAAATTTATACCATTGGTATCATACGTAGACAGAACACCCAATTGTACCGCTGTAGCCTTAAATTATGTGGATATCTCTATATACTTAGCATAAAACGAGGTCCCCGATTCTTGGATGTAACGGGTAATCTCGAGAACAACATGATGGATTTTGATGGGGTTTTCGCCTTTCAGTAAAGGATTTCTCGAGGAAGGATTCGGAAGAAAACATTTATTTATGACCAAAGGAAGCCGAGCAGTAACGACTTCAGTGAATCGAGTCGGAAGAAAAACCTTCCGTCCACGTGTCTTTTAAGCTTACGCTGGGTAAAATGTTATAAAATATCTATATACTCTGACAATTGATCAGCAGGAAAAGTTCTGCAAAAAATGTCCTCGACAGCTCCCATATAGCCCACTATAAGTGTTTTACGTCTTCATTTCTTCCAGCAATCTTCATTCAGTGGAAATTTGAATTACTAGCCTCGGAGCGAGTTAACAATCTTGCGAACTACCCTATCACCCCAGCTTCGGCCCGCATCAAACTGTCGAGTCGTGTCGAGTTACGTGTTTGGAGTTTCGCTGTTCACCTCGGCTTTTCAGAATTGTGTCTGCGACCTGCCGTCCGTGTTCCTTTTAAGCTTACGCTGGGTGAACCGTTAAAGATACGGACATGCGAACAGCAAATGTCACATGGAAGGAAGTGCTGCAGGATTGTTGCAATGAAGGCTGCGGAGCAGCACGGGTCTTCTAGTATTGTCAAAAAAATATATAGACAGTTTTGTCCGATGGGATTAGTGTAATTGTTTGTTTTATTATATCCTCAACTACGGAATATACACAATACCTTCCGATGGAGAACCACTAGTTGTAACAAAAATTCAGAACTCTTAGGTACCCTCACAAACTGTATGCAGATTGTTCCTCTAAAGGGCACTGAGACATTCAGAACGTCACTAAGCAAATATAATTCAGTTTAAAACTCCTAGGTTTACGCCCAGACTGAGAGTAGATGGTTTTTAAGGATACTGATACAGCTGGAGTGTCCTTAAGCTAATATCATTCAGTTTAGGGCTCCTACATACCCACCCAGACAGTGAGCAGATGATTACTCATAGAGGTTTTGGCACAATTGAGTATCTTAAAGCTTCAGTTTAGAAATCCTAGGCACCCACCCAGACTGAGAGTATATGGTTCTTAGGAATACTGACACACAGGAGTATCAAGCTAATATCATTCAGTTTCGGGGTCCTACGTACCCACCTAGACTGTGAGAAGATGGTTACTCATAGAGGTTATTAACACATGGAGTATCTTAAAGCCAATATTATTCTGAATAAAGTTCCTAGGTACCCATCCTGACAGTCAGTATCTGTTCACCTTAACGGTGTTGACACGCCTGCTGCGTCATCACGCTAAAATCTTGCAGTGAAGAATACCTAGGTACCAAGTCACGCTGTGAGTGGATCGTTCTTCTTAGAGGTACACCTGGCTAATATCCTTCAGTATAGAGCTACTAGACATCCAATCAAACTGTGATTAGATGGTTCCTCTTAGAGGTAATTCCACATTGTGTTCCTCTTGGCGCGTAACTAAGCTAATATGAGACTGTTAAGAGGTCATAGATACCCAGGCAGACGGTGAGCAGATGGTTCTTCTGAGAGGTTTTGACACACGTTATCTAATATCATTCAGGTTAGTGCTCCAACAGACCCAGGTGGTTAGTAGATTGTACTTTTTAGAGGTATTGACACAATAGTGTGTCTTTTAGCTAATATTATTCAGTTTGGAGCTCCTATGTACCCATACAGACTGCAAGAGGATGGCCCCCTCTTGGAATGACATCAAGCTATCATAACTCAGTCTATAGCTCATTCACATTTCAGATATCCTCTCCATTTATTGATTAGCGGGAGAGATTAAAACATTAAGATAGAGAGATATTAATATACATTAGTGTAGATTTAAGGACTTGTTTCTCAGGAAATAATCATATTAAATTATTTTCAAAGATGTTTTGGTCTACTGAATGTAAACTCTTCACAATAAATAAAGATATGGCCCTTTATTGAATTTCCAAGTGTCACTTCTGTTATTACATCCCTTATAATTTCTTATCCCGCTCTTTGTAATTGAACATGAAAAATCAATTGTTAAATTCTCTGTCAATAAAAGTAATTTTTTTCATTTTCAGCCGTAGGGAAAATATATGTCATTATTCCTTTACCATAGAACATTATTGAGTCTAACGATTGTTATTCTTGCAACTCTAAACGTTCGATCGACGTTAACCTCAAGCTCAAGTGGTGGGATTTCTAAAGCAGAAAACGCCGTTGCATGTCGTCTTGATGTCCTTCCGCCACACCTATCCTGTAGTGCTACGCAGAGCCGGTGATTGGACGACGGGTTGGTGGCATAAGGTGGTAGTTTTTCTCACTTTGCATGACATGCAGGTGGTAAAACTTAATTCTTCGTTACTTACAAATAAAATACTTTTGAAAATCATTCCTCAGTTGAGTTTACTGCACATGGTAAACATGGTTGCGGTTGCTAGTCACGATGGACCATCCTGTGGGTCTTTAATCTTTCTTTCGTAGTAAAGTTCTCCCCGCATGTGTTTTTCAAACAATTCCATTTTAAATCACACACATCAAAAAACGTTTTGCATATTGCCATGGAGTAAAATGAGGACGTACTTATTTATAAAGCAGTATGCACGCCTGCTCTACACAATTAAGATCGGGAGCATATGAAGGCCAATCCATTATGTGGATACCATTCTCCTGAAGAAAGGCACTAACAATGCCAATTCTGTGCAGCCGAACGATATCGTCAACGAAAATGAATTTTAGACCGAAAATCTCAACATACCCTTTCACTACCGGTTCGAGGATAGTATTTCTGTCATACGCCGATGGCTGTACACAAGAGGGGTTTGACGACAATACGTTGCACCACCTCCTCCCAGTTTGTCTCAGATGTATTGGTTTTGCATACGTTCACCGGGTCGTATCCACATTCATACAGATCTATTCACATTGACACAGGCAAGTTTTCACAGCCGATATACACACATCAAAAAAAGTTTTGCATCACCTCGGTTCCAAGAGTTCCGGAACCGTTAAATACAAAGGGAATAGAGATCAACACAAACAACATTTCAGCTCGTTTTATTGCTCATGAGACCCACACATTGCATGTTGTACCATCATACAGCTAGACTTTCAGCATTTGTGGTCCAGATTGCAGTACACACCACTACCTCTAATACCCAGTAGCACGTCCTCTTGCATTGATGCATGCCTGTATTCGCCGTGGCATACTATCCACAAGTTCATCAAGACACTGTTGGTCCAAATTGTCCCACTCCTCAACGACAATTCGGCGTAAATCTCTCAGAGTGGTTGGTGGGTCAAGACGTCCATAAACAGCCCTTTTCAACATATCCCAGGCATGTTCGATAGGGTTCATGTCTGGCGAACATGCTGGCCACTGTAGTCGAGCGATGTCGTTATCTTGAAGGAACGCATTCCCAAGATGTGCACGATGAGGTCGAGAATTGTCGTCCATGAAGACAAATGCCTCTCCAATATTCTGCCGATATGGTTGCACTAAGGGTCGGAGGATGTCATTCAGGTATCGTAAAGCCGTTTCGGAGCCTTCCATGACCACCAGTGGCGTACGTCGGCCCCACATAATGCCACCCCAAAACATCAGGGAACCACCACCTTGCTGCACTCGCTGGACAGTGTGTCTAAGACGTTCAGCCTGACCAGGGTGCCTCCAAACACGTCTCCGACGATTGTCTGGTTGAAGGCATATGCGACACTCATCGGTGAAGAGAACGTGATGCCAAATCCGTGGGGTCCATTCAGCATGTTGTTGGGCCCATCTGTACCGCGCTGCATGGTGTCGGGGTTGCAAAGCTGGACCTCGCCATGGACGTCGGGAGTGAAGTTGCGCATCATGCAGCCTATTGCGCACAGTTTGAGTTGAAACACGACGTCCTGTGGCTGAACGAAACGCATTATTCAACATGGTGGCATTGCTGTCAGGGTTCCTCCGAGCGGCAATCCGTAAGTAGCGGTCATCCACTACAGTAGTAGCCCTTGGGCGGCCTGAGCGAGGCCTGTCATCGACAGTTCCTGTATCTCTGTACCTCCTCCATGTCCGAACAACATCGCTTTGGTTCACTCTGAGACGCCTGGAAACTTCCCTTGTTGAGAGCCCTTCTTGACACAAAGTAACAATGCGGTCGCGATCGAACTGCGGTATTGACCTTCTAGGCATGGTAGAACTACAGACAACATGAGCAGCGTACCTTCGTCCTGGTGGAATGACTGGAACTGATCGGCTGTCGTACCCCCTCCGTCTAATAGGCCCTGCTCATGCATGGTTGTTTACATCTTTGAGCAGTTTTAGTGACATCTATGAACAGTCAAAGGGACTGTATCTTGGATACAATATACACAGTCAACGTCTATATGCCGGAGATCTGGGAACCGAGGTGATGCAAAACTTTTTTTGATGTGTGTACATGCACGCAGGAACGAACAATTGATTAAAGACCTCTACGACACTCGATCAGCAATATGCGAAACTTTTCTTGATGTATGTAGATTCTGCGTGTCCTATATGAATGTGGATAGATGGCTTTTGACTACTATGCATTACGAGGTCTCTCTTAAAAGAAACATTCACAGAGAAAGTTGCTCCACCCCAAGACCGCCTTCATGAGCTAAGTATCACATGAATGTGGCTTGAGACCACTATGGATTAGCATGTGACGTTTCAAATCACTTTTCCTAGTGAACTTGGCACTGCATGTATTACATGAATGTGGCCTATGACCGCTATGGATCCGGGTGTGTGCGTTCAAATCGCCTTTCTTAATGAAGTTTGCACCGCATGTACCACAGGAATGGGGCTTGAGACCACTATGGATCAACATATGCGTTTTCAAACTGCCTTTTCTTGTAAACATTCTTCCACAGGAAGTCCAGGAATAGGGTCTTAGGCCACTATGGATCGACATGTGGTTCTTTAATGTGATTTTATGAGTAAATTTCATTCCACATGTACCACAGCAATGAGACTTTATACCACTATGAGTCAACATATGCGTTTTCAAACTGCCTTTCCAAGTAAACATTGCTCCGCATGATGCACACGAATAGGGTTTTAAGTCACTATGGATCGACATGTGGTTCTTTAAAGTACTAATATTAGTAAATTCCTTTCCGCATATACGACAGCAATAAGGCATTATACCAGTATGGGTCAACATGTGCCTTTTCAAACTACCTTTCTGAATATAGTTTGCTCCACATAACCTACATGAATATGGCTTTAAGCCACTATGGATAGACACGTGTTTCATCATAATACTTTCTTGTTTAAAGTTACCACCGCGTGTTTTGCATATATATGGTGTTTCTATCTTCATGATACAATCTTGATTGGGTGAGTCTCCGACTGAATCTCTTGTGAGTGTTTTCTCCGATCTGTGGAAGATAGGTTGATTCTGTGGTGGATTTCTAATGCTACCACTACGTAAATAACCACTATCAGTATAATATCAAAAATTACAAAGCACTATCAATATTGGATTATAGAATAACCTTCCGTATCTAAGATATTCTGTAAATGAAAATGAAAATCCACAGCCTGCTTCCAGTCTCCGACCAGGTCAGGAATGGAATGAATGAAGCCCCCATCTAGAGGCGAAGCCTGTCGCACTCCTCTAGGGCAATGATTAAATGAATGACAGATGAAATGAAATGATCGTGGTGAGTGTTGTTGGAATTAAATTTTGACACGGAAAACCGGAGTACCCGGAGAAAAACATGTCATTCTATAAATATGCTGTGAATTTTATAACACACTTATTGTGGGATTTGAAGCCATTTTTTAGTGTTGCTTTTGTATAACACACCTATTCGTAGACATAGATTTAAAAGCTTAAATGTAATGCATCTTATGATGATCGAAACGATCATTTTTAACCGCATGTAATTTGCCTCAGTCTTAGGGAATATCACTTCAAGTTGGGAAAAATAGTGTTTACCGACTAAAAATTCACTATATGAGATGATCATGAGAAAATAAGTAATACCTTTGCGTTCAGGATATCTAACTAGTGAAAAGTCAACTAGTGGATTCTTAGCACCTGCATTACTATACAAGTTTTTCTCAAATAAGAGGAACTGAGCTCGTTTCTACTTTTAATGATGTGGTTTTTGTGCAGTCAATATAATATTGTACAGACAAATAAATCCTGCTTTATATCCTAAGTACGAGCATTCAAGATTTATTTCTCTCACTTATTGCATTGGAAAGTTGTCATTCACATGCTTTTACTGTAACGAGTTTCAAAGACGGATTACTTTTGAAGAGAAAGGACTGTTTGAAAACAGTTTGAAAACTTATTAATTGAAATGGGCAACTGAACACCAAGTAACTAGCGATGGGTTTGTTCATTTATAGCAAGGACCAATGAATTACTGTATCTATGGTAGCTGCATTTAACGTCGGGCGATTGGATGCAACATTTTGTGGTCATCAGTGAGCGCGATGTATGTATTCTTGCCACTCCTGCAGATAACTTCAATATTCCTCCCATAATACAACAGTTGGTTTCTCCAGCGAGTGAATGAGTTTATTTATACGTGTTCGTATCTAGTTGAATGAGGGATTCTGAATCTCTACAAACTAGCTCCACATTCTAATTGTGATGGAGAAACGCATTTGTCACCTCCATCTGTTTTCCTTACTGAAAGATAATTTCAGTAGCTTAATATTACTACTTATATTCTTACTGCCCCAAGTAGCTTATGCAACATGTAGTCTATTAATGCTTCTGTTTGGAAATGGAGTGTTAGCTTACATTGGTGTTTCTCTGAATCAGGGATGCCTAAAGCTACCGACCGTGACATTACATTCGGTTTATGAACAGCATACCCTTGATGTCAAATCTACCCAGTGTATATCATCACTAGAAATCCGGAGTATTTTAAGTAAACAATTTGGTGGCAATTCATATTAACGTTACCAGACACCATTATTCTTGGAGGTAAAATGTTGCAGGATTAATTGGCAAGCGATTACTATTCGTGTTAATTGTTAACAGAATATCGTGTAATCAATTTGTTGATCATGATGCACTCTACTTTCTGGCTATCAGAATTCAATACAATCATTGGGGACATGGCTTGGATCATACCAAGCGGACAGATTGTGTCACAGGCAACTCGGGAGTTGGCATGTATCATTCTGTGATCTATTTCTGTACACCAGTGACTTGTATCCCTAAACAAATAAGTAGAGATGTTATGTCGATGATATTCGCAGGTCGTACGATAGGTCCACTACGGCTGCACTAGCAATTGTTGAATGTCTCTTCTAAACACTCCGCACTACCGTATAAGAACCCAGTGTGTTGGATGTTCAGTAGTCCAGCTTGTAATTACGGAAGTACAAACTCCTGCGACACATACAACACATTGTGCATGCTGTCCCATTGTGGCCATTAGGTTTATCGTGAATGCTAACACTGCCAATCAGCTGAAGTATGGAAACTTATATCCATCCCACTCAAGTTGCAACAAGATGCTGAGAGCGCATCAAATTTGAAAGAAAATGAATACTCTGAAAACTGCAGAGAATTATATACTTTGGCATCGTGGGCCTAATGGTTTACTTCTGACAATGATACACTCCCTACCACCTTGTGGATGCGCCGCTAATGGACAGAGATTAGGTGACTGTTATTCAATATTAGGGAAATATACGTTTGTGAACATTTATTCCGACTATTGATTTTATTCTCGATTGAATCGCCTTGTACCTAGGTATAACTAGTCTCATCTGAAGCCTGGTACATCCGTAGATGCCATGATTATCATTAGAAGTGCTTGCAATATGGTGTAACTTCTTTATGCTTGGCTTGTGCGTTCCCTATTCTCTTCACCTTGGTGCGTACAGTATTAGTTTATAAAAGGGAGATACCAGGTGATACATAAGAAAAAACTTCCCCTGTATCCTGTACTCAGTAGAACCTCTGCCATACTGTTCCACATATAATCATGTGTAATCCGCACAGGCTTTTTACCTTGCGAATGCATAATTTAACTTGTTATATTAGAGTATGTAACTGTTTGTTATCCATAATTTTGAATTGCTTTTAATCACCTAATTTGGCTAATCTCTGTATTTACATTGGCAGATGAGGAGTGCAATATAGAATTTGTCTAGGAAGCATATAATAAGCCCCATTAAATTCTCAACTCCCTGACAACATACGTTCTCTGCCCTCCATCCAGCAACCCTGTCGATGTCACCTGCCTCCATGACAGGATCTACACCAAGACTGAAGAAATGGGAGATCTCCCTTTCAGAATTGACGAAATATACATAAAAATAAATCAAAAATGTGTAATATGAAAAGTCAAAGGGTGTACCTTAGAGAAATACAATTTAATTTCAAAATCATATCTGTACAGTTTATATTAATCTAATGTGTTTCAACCTTTTATTCCTGAAAGTATTTATAAACTGTACAGATTGCAACATTATAGACTTAACTACATGTGGTACATCACAATATTGCATAATAGGCCTGCCTGTTTTTATACAACAGGATGTGGAAGATATTGCTCCAGTGTTGCTGCCTGATTTAAGCATGTGGCGCAGCGGTAACGTTTTTGCCTGCTGTACACAAAGTTGCAGGATCGAATCCTGACTCAGTAAGTTGGTATTTGAGGGCGCATAAATGAGAGGAAGTCGTATCACAGATTTACTGGCATGTTAAAGATACCCTTTTGGGTGGATATTCTGGCACCCTGGCGTCTCTAAAAACTGCAGTAGTTAAAAGGGACGTAAAACCAATAACATTATTAATATTTGATTAAGGATGTTCCAAGAATGAAACATAACTATCCCGCTATACTACAGTAGAGCTCATCTTTCTTAAACAAAACACTAGAATAGTTTTCAGTGCTGAAGAGTGGAAGTATCTATTGTTAGAAGCTACCTAATGATGGATGTAAGTTACTCTATGTCTTTTGAAAAAATACTTTTTCTAAACCTGGATTATATTGATTTTCTAGGGCAACGGCGATAACAGAAAAGCACTCCTGTGCCTATACGAGTCAGTGTCTCAATGCATCTCTCATCCTAAGTGCTGTATTTCATATGCACTGATTTGTCATCCTTGGTACTGGGAACTAGTCAAAATGCAGTTAATCTGAACTGAGGAAAAATAAGCAAATATGCTAGAAGTGGATGCATGCCGATCGATTTGAAATTGGATCTCAAACATGTTTTTTATAGGGTGAATTTACAGCTAGCTTGGCACTTGGACAACACACCAGAGTTGTGACTTAGTAGCCTTTGTGAGTATATGTTTTTCATGACTAATAATTAAGTTATTTACTAGATATGAATATACTC
Source organism: Meconema thalassinum (assembly GCA_946902985.2). Taxonomy (NCBI): domain Eukaryota; kingdom Metazoa; phylum Arthropoda; class Insecta; order Orthoptera; family Tettigoniidae; genus Meconema; species Meconema thalassinum. The sequence continues at coordinate 126,805,533 of OX336397.1, forward strand.
TCTATATAAAGCAGGCTGAACGATGGCACAGTGTTCACTGGTTCACTGAACCTCTTAGAAAAATAGCAGAAAGAAGGAAAAATATACAATATAAGTACTCATTTTATATGTTATTTATGACGAGCTGGTCCTTTTATTTTTTTTGCCATTACTTGTGTGCTCAACGGAATTCATAGATTCTGTAGTAGACTACTACACTTCGCGCAGTCAACAAGAAGCATGCGTTACATCACACGTCCTATTTACCTTGTATCGACGACCTGGGAAACAATTTTTATCGCAAGCTAGGATACAGGATCTTGCAACTATGAAGTGTGTGGAATTGCCCGCAAGTTGTTATCGCTGGCTTCTTAAATTGATTATTAAACTAAGAGGAACACATTCGATATGCTGTTGGTTTTGTAAGCTGCACCAGAAAATAGCAGTAAGTAATAATTTTTAAGCTAGTAGTTTTAACGTGGCCTTAAACGTTGTGATTGATCAGGTATGTAGTGCAGTCTATAGGGCCCCATGTCTACTACATGCAAGTTGCGAGATTTGATCCAGCCATGTAGGAGGCCTGTGTCAGTATATTTACTGACATTTTGCAGAACCACAACAGGGGATAATTCTGGCACCCTAGGATCTCAAACCATTGCAATTATAGAAGACGTTAAGCCAATGCTATCAAATTTCACATTTTTCAGCCACAGGATCTCCTTTTTAAGTCGACCATGCATTAATAGTTCTTAATACGAATTGTACACCCGGGTCTAGAATATCAATACGGAACCACCATGAGTCATTTAAATAATGTGACCATGCATTAATCAGGAATTAAAGCTGGTTTGTCTCGGGAAGTAACAAGCAGCTAGAACACTAGCCAATCATACAGCTCCCCTCCCACTAAAATTAGACATCTTATCGATTATAATAAAATATGTAACAGATTCTAGGCAGGTGGCTAAAATAGTTTATTACAGCTATTTTTCAGTGAGCATTAAAGCGCTTCAAGGGATTTGCTTTATAAAACCAGAGGTAATTTCATTCCTCTAGTACGTTTGATGATCTGTTGTCTTTGGTGCCGTTTCAGAAGATTAAAAATTTCGGTAACATTAGCCTTCCTTACTTTCAAAAGAGAAAGCAGGAATTCTCTCGAAAGCTTAGGTGAATCATTTTATCGTAAAGAACAAAGGAGGTCAGGTTGCAGAATGTTGATATTAAAGTCAAGGTTACCTATGACTAAGTTATTTATGTACTGGCCAGTGTGGTGGTGAGGTGTGCCATAGCAATTGATAAGCCCAATGGGGCACTACGGTGAAATACTGGCAGCTTAATGAGAAGTCACAGTATTTCTTGGGGGTTATTTAAAATATTATTGATCACACCCAGATGCAGGGAAGGTTACACTAGACCATCTGTTGTGTAGGCGTATGCTATAGCAAGATGCCTTACATCAAACGGGAAGTAGCCTATGTTTCCAACTAACAAGCTATTGAGCAGCGAGAGCTAAAAGAATTAAGACGCATGGGAAATACGAGCTCCATACATTTTGTGCGCAAATCCTTTGTTGAATTACAGGAGTACACCCCAGTATTACTTTGTATACCCTGTTTTTGGTTTAGGAAGCCTAGAAAATAGTGAACTCTTTACGTTAGTAGAAACTGGCCATTGGTCACTAAACAATGCAAGCTGATACAGTAGTAGCTGTCAATTGGAATGTCATTGCTGTGCATTAATGTATCGAATGCCTTACACAATCGGATGTTCTTGAAGCGCTGTTAGATAATGAAAATAATCACAAAACTTTAAATAACACCAAACGTTGGGAATATTTTCAGCTTTGAATGCATATAACTTAGCTGAAAGATTAATTAAAGTTTGTCCTGCGATGACATTTGCAAATCATCTTCTATGATCTTGGATCGGTTATGTAGAACTGGTGGGCAAGTTTTAAATAACCTTTATGCTGCATGCGTAGCGGAAGAGCACACGTATGTCTACCAATCTAGCAAAGCCCCCACCAATACAATATACGGAATTTTTAGGTGGGCAGTCACAGGAGATGCAAAGGGGACCATTCTCCGAGACAGAAAAAAAACCGGTCTTATTAATCAAATATAAAATTTTACGCCACTCTCAATCTCATTGGACTAAATGCCAGTAAAATGCTAAAGAAAAAATGTAGGATTTATTCTTAAACAATACACTGCAATAGCAGGTATCAGGGTAGAAATGCTACAAATTATATTATCCTTCATCAGACATGGAAGCCTTTGCATCCCACGGCTACTCATTAGCTTACTTTTCTCCCATACTTAAGTTGCCAGAGCCAAATACACGATGCACCCCTTCTTACTGGCGATAATCAGATCGCAGCTAATGTAAACATGAGACGGTCAGCTGTTCGCGCCGCCACTAATCATACTTTGCGCGCCAAACCCAGGAAGAGCGAGTGCAGATACGTTCCAAAACAGCGAGTGTACGAGACCGAGTGTCGGTAGAGTGATCAAGTGTAAGTGTACATGCGAGTGTGGAGTGCCAGTGCTGAGTGTTCATCATATGGCAAACAGCCCTAGTCGTTCGAAAAAAAAATCGAAACACAGTCTTAATGAGAGAGCAAATTTCTAATATACAGTATATCATACTTTAAATATTTTATTGCTCTCTTGACCGTAGAAACTTCATAGTATATTATTTGCTTCAAAAATAAAATGCCATGGCCGAGACAAATATTAGTTGACCATTCAATTCGTGCCTGTATTGTGTGTATCTTAATTATACCGACAAAAAAACCAGAGACACTCTGCGAGTTATCTAAAAGTCGATGTCGCAATCGAATTGGCGGAGAAAAGTTTTCTCTTCGAGAAAATGAGGTTACTTTGTTACTTCCGGGAGCGCGAATCAAATACGAACTCGTCGTATTTGCTGAGCCAGAGCGCAAGCCACTGGCCACAGTTGTGCTTCAGGCAAGGAAAGGGAGTGTGATAGAAGGAGACAGAGATATGCTGGCGGGAATGCATAAGTTTCCTCGTTCGCCTCGCGCAGAATTATCCTTGTCCCTTTCCGGCAATATTCGCATTTGTTTCCTATGCCCCCCAGGGACTCACATCCAGTGGAACGTGGGTTAGCGACCACGGGACACCAGCTGAGTCCGGCATTACTTCCACATACTTGTGCCAGGCTACGCTCTGTTATCATTTCCTTCAGCCTCCCTTGGTCAACTCTTGTTCTCTTCCGAACCCGACGGTATTAGGGTATCCGAGGGCTAGGGAGTCTCTCCCTTTCCCGGATACCTCATGCTTCGAGAGTTCCGCCATCTTCTCCTTTTACATTTTGTACGTCTTTTCACTTACAATTACATTTTGTACGTCTTTTCAATCTGAATTTCATTTTGTGACTTTTTTCAATCTAAATTGCATTTTGTAAGCATTTTGATTTTTACTTGCATTTTGTGAGTATTTTGAATTTCAATTGCATACTGTATGTATTTTCAATCCCAATTTCATTTTGCCGGCATTTTTAATCTAAATAGCATTTTTGCTAGTATTTTGAATCTAAATTGCACTTCGTGGGTATTTTGAATTTCAATTGCATTTTGTAAGTATGTTCAAGCTAAATTGCATTTTGTAAGTACTTTGAATCTAAATTGCATTTTGTGAGTATTTTGAATCTAACTTGCCTTTATGTGAGTATTTTGAATGTAAATTCCATATTTTGCGTATTTTTACTCTAAATTCCATGTTGTAAGTCTTTTTTCATCTAAATTTACGTGTGAGTATTTTCAATCTAAATTGCATTTTGTAAGCATTTTCGATCTCCATTGTAATTTGTAAGTATTTTGCCTCGCGGGTACCGACATTTAGTGAGTGTTTTGAATTTTAATTGTATTTTGTAAGTATTTCTAATTTCAATCGCATTTTACAAGTATTTTCAATCTTGAGTGGCATTTTGAAACTAGATTGCATTTTAAGATTATTTTAAATTTCAATTGCATTTTGTAAATATGGTCAATCATCATTGTATTTTGTAAGTCTTTTGTATCTGCATTGCATTTTGTAGGTATTTCGAATCTAATTTGCATTTTATAAGTATTTTGAATCTAAACTCCATTTTGTGCGTCTTTTCCTTCCAAATTCCACTTTGTCAGTCTTTTCCCTTTAACTTGCCTTTTGCGAGTACTTTCAGTCTAAGTTACATTTCGTACGTATTTTCAGTCTACCTTGGTTTCCGTTATGGTTTCCAGTTCATTGTCATTTTCGCTATACCCAGACCATTAGGGGCCGATAACTTCGATGTTAGGCCTCTTTAAACAAAAATTATCATCATCATCTGTTTACTAAGCAGCCGTAATCGCACACACAGTGCAAGGACACACATTAACAAAGACAAACTTGTCCGTCATGAAATGTACCAGATAGTTTCTCTTCTCGTCTGTCGTCTCAATAACTTTCTTTATTATTTAAGAAAGATGCCGTTGTAGGATCGTGCATTAATTTATTCACAACATTGTAAACGAAATGAAATACAGAACGAAAGAAACAATACACCCAATGGTTTGATTACAGTTAATGTTCAATATGCCCTCATCCACCTTCGATGCACAGTTCGCAACGGTAATATTTGGACTCTGTTCAGGATGTGTGGTGTGTTAAAAATGACCTGGAAAGCTGCCTTGATTCTTGTTATAAGTTCATCTAGTCTTTCTACGGGGTTCACATACACTAAAAGCTTCACGTAACCTCACAAGAAAATGTCCATGGGGGTTAAATCAGTCGAGCGTGGACGCTATTTAACTGGTCCACCACGCCCTACCCATTTCCCTGGATAATTAGCATTTAAGTGTCGTGTGACACGGTGAGTAAAATGCGGTTGAGCACCATCACGACACAGCCACATTCGCTGCCGAATACCCAGGGAAACATCTTGCAATAAATCAGACAGTGATTCTGCCAAGAAACGGTAGTATTCCTAACCATCCAGGTGAGGGGAAGGACATACGGCCAAATTAAATAGTCACCAACAATGCGGCCCAAATATTAACACTAAACCAATTCTGGAATGAGCGAACCACTGTCCCATGAGGGTTTTCATCCACCCAAAGATGCCGATTTCTAGAGTTTGCCACGCCTTCTCTCTCGTAAATGAAGCTTCACCCATGAAAAGGAGCGATGACAAGAAGTGTGGAGTATTTCCATGGCTGTTTAAGACCCACCTTGCAAGTTTTAGGCGTTGTGGATAATCCACGGTGTTAGTTCTTGCACCGATTGATAGCGATAAGGGTACAATTGCTGGTCCTTCCAAACCCTCCACACCGTCATAAGAGAAGCGCCAACATTCCTCGCGACAGACCTCGTACTGGTTGAAGGATTATAATTTATTTCTTCTAACGCAGCCTCTTCAAACTTTGAGGTCCGTACCGACGACGTCCTGCCAGCGATGTGCATCTGAGGCATTAAGCTCCCTCCTTCACTCTGTCGCCTGTCAATTGACACGAAGATTGAATGAGGTTGGCGGCAATTAGGGTGCCGGACGCTATAAATCCATGCGGCTTCTCTACCATTGCCATTTGCCACACCTTAATCTAGGTGCATATCAGCCATTTCTTCGTTAGTGTAACGAAACAAAGCCATTTTTAACAGATTTTTGCCGCAAAAGTAGTAGCCAATGTGTGTAGAACAAACAAACAAACTGTACACTGGCCACTGGGGCCGAGTAGCGAGTGCGTCTGACCGTGGTGACGGTCTCTCTGTCTCATCCCTTCCCTTGCCTGAAGTACAGCAGTGACCAGCGGCTTGCACTCTGGCTCAGCTCATACGGCGAGCTTGTCAATTTGAATCGCGCGCCCGGAAGTAAAACAGTAACCTCATTTTCTCGAAGGTAAAAATTTTCTCAGCCAATCCGATAGCGGCATTATCTTTTCCATAACACGCAGAGCGTTCTCTTCTTCTCAGATCTCAGCCGCAATGTTATCTGCATCTTCATCTGTGTCGAGAGTAGGTGTCGCTTGTTCGCTAATCCTAGTATTATTACTTTGCTCTTCTCGATGTATGTCCTGTCTGTCTCGGCAGCCTCTCCCTGGATTCTTGTTTCGGCTACATCCCACTTAGTGGAGCGATACGTCCTGTTTGGTGTATAGGTTTTCGTGACTGCTGTTGGTCTCATTTCCTGCGTTCTTCTCCGCAGTGTTGCGACTTACGTTTTTATGCCAATGTCTTGTATTCTCTTGCTTTCACGGTTTAACGCTTCTTCATACTTTATCCATGGCCTCTGACATGCTGATGGTTGTTGCGCTGCGCATTTTATTTCTTTTTTTTATCATGATTTCAGCGGTCTTCAAGAAATTTTTCCTTGTTAAAATCATCTCCCGTTGACTTTATTTATGATCCTCTCCTCCAATCCCTTGTCAGTGCCTAGTTTAGGACCAATATATGGCGTCTGGTCGTTGTTCTGATCTGGCCCACTAAATGTCAGCATTCTCTAACTGTAACTTGCTACAGTATGGTAAGGTTCAACCGAAGACAACTTGTCTTTATTTCCTCCTGGTTTCTGTAGTCAGCATTCTCTGATTGTATGGTAAGGGTCAACAGAAGGCAACTTGTCTTTACTCTCTTCTGGCCCACTACACGACAGCATTCTCTGATTGTAACTTGCTACAGTATGGTTAGGGTCAACAGAAGACAACTTGTCTCTATTCTCTTCTGGCCCACTACTCGTCAGCATTTTCTGATTGTCACTTGCTACAGTATGGTTAGGGTCAACAGAAGACAACATGTCTATATTCTCTTCTGGACCACTAGATGTCAGCATTTTCTGACTGTCAGTTGCTACAGTATGGTAAGGATCAACAGAAGACAACTTGTCTATATTCTCTTCTGGTCCACGAGACGTCCGCATTCTCTGGTTTCTGCAGCCTCTTTGCTCGACAGGTTCAAGATCATTGTTTCCCTCCACTCCTATCCCGGTGATGGGTTTTCTTGATTGCCATTTCGTTTGCACTTCCATACGTGTGACGTTCTCCATTATGTTTCTCTCTGACCGTTGTAGTTATGGATATACCCGTTGGTATTGTTGTATGTCTTGTCGACATTCTGCGTTGTATCTATTTTGGTCGTCATATTTCGAACTAAACTTTGGTTAACTATCTCTTCTACTTGTACACTTATTTTTTAAAATGAAAAGTCCATTAAATGTTGCATTTTCGCTATGTTGGCTCATTAAATCGTTTTGTAAATGGTATGTTTGTGTTGCGTATGCAACGTCAACTACATTGAGTCAGTTGGCTTTTGCAGCAGAGTCATTTGACCACCAGATGTAGGTGGATGTTCATTGTCGCCAACCAACTATAAAGTTCCTGCTTTCACTTGTATGTTCCTGCGTGGATTTGACAGATGGCCTCGCTTGTCCTGTAGCAGAGCCGTCTGCTCCTTGCATGTCCTCTGTTTGGTTTTCCCTAACTTCGTTTAGATGACTTACAGTTTTAGTACGCTTATCGTAGAATACGGTTTTCCTGTCTACAAAACAGCTTCTGACAATACTTACAGCATGCTGGATGTCGTCTTTAATCTCCTTCTTGAGAAAACCTCCTACGTCAGCGATAAACTCTTAACTTTTCAGAGCACAATCGAGTCTCACATTGATCTCCTCCACCATCTTGTCTCATTATAATATAATTTATATCTCTAGGATACATAGTCAATTAATATATTCAATTTAACAACATGCAATGCACCAGTCTTTGTATGACCCATGTTTCCTAGATGATGAACATTGATAGGTTCCTGTGCTTTAACAAATTTGCCCATTTTCGAGCTTTACACATTGATATGCTCATATAGCCTACAACGCATAAAATGCTATCGAAATGAAACAAGACAAAAAAAACATTAGACACCGGCTTTCCAAGTTTCATTAAAGTAGTTTTGCTCGAGTCTTCGCCCCGTTGTAGTTTTGATTGCGGTGAGAAGCAAATCCTAGTTACGCCACTGAGTACATTCGAAGACAAGGTTAAATACTCGTAGTGTCGATATTACTGTACAGAACTTGTATTATAACATTACTAAAGAATGTAATTATCAAGAAAGTACAACAAGCAGTTCCAACTCTGCCGCCCTGGGATTCAAAAATTGCATTATCACTATTCTACATTAATTGACATCACATTATCTGACGTCGTTACTTAAGAATAGTTATTGATTTACTGCATAATTAAATGTTGTGGGGTTTGAAGCCATTTTTGAGTGTTGCCTTAGTAAACAAAAGTTTGGTGCTTTTCAGTCGGTCAACACGAATGTGCCCAAAAGAGCTGGGTTATGCCCTAATCCTAAAAAAAAGAATACATGAGATTAATAAATAATAATCCTGTACAGCCTTAGGTTTGGGTGTCCAAAACGTGCGGTAAAACTCAATCCGAAACGTTTCATGTTGAATAATACTAGTTCCAGCTTGCTCTTTCTTTATCTGTGAAAATTATCCAAAGAAATGGGCAGGTTTTGTTAGTAATGGGACCGCCTCTCCGGTCCTGGAATCCGCCGATCACCACTGCCGTATGCGCTATGTAATATTATGTTATTTGAAATGCAGACAAATGTCCATAACGAGGTATATAATTATTGAACGCCCGTAGGCTACCCTTCAAGTTCAATTTCAAGTAGTTCCAACATTAGACACCAGAGATGCGACTGCCACTGACACCTAACGACGATCGTTGGAACTTGATAGAGCGTTTCATACGATGTAACCTACAAATTTTGCTACAAATTACCAATTGTTGAGGTAGGATCCCGTATTTATGTATTTACGTAACGTTTTATTTAGTCTTGTATGGTTTGGTGAGACTAATCCTTTTACTTCAGGTGAAGATAGATTAAAGTTTTTCAATTTAGTCACGTTGTTTCTCTTTGGGTTCTTATTAATTTGAAACTTGATTTGGTCAGTTTTCTTCAAATGTTGCTCGCTTACCATTAATGTAAATTCCCAACAATAACTTTTTAATTTGCTTTACCTTAAGGAAACATTAGTTTGTTTCTCATCATCACCATTTGCAGATTTTGAACTTCTATATATAAATATTAATGATTCCAAATAGGTTATTTTATCTCGCGTACGTTCGTATATCATTCAGCCGATTATGATGAATATTTTGTGAGTTGTTGTGCACACTCACGCGATAATTTCTGAGTTATTGTATCCATTTTACAGTAGGTGGCACACGGGGGGGGGTATAAACAATTGGGTGATGGGGCGTGAATCATTTCAAGATGAATCCGTATGCGTTCATTCCATTGCGATGAAACTTTGGTGAGTTAAACACTCTCGTGCGAAGGTTTCTGAATTAGTAAATCCTTTTTACAACACGTTGCGCGTGACTCGTTTCAACAATTGTGACCAGCTTACGCATTGGAAAAACTTGTGATTGCTTCATCCACGCATCAGACGGAAAATAATTGTGTAACCATATGCACTTACAGAGACAAAATTACGAAACAAAAAATCTATATCTTTGATAGGCATCGCAACGCACGGAAAACAAATCTCTTCGGTAATTCTCATAAGACCGATTACCTGAAACGATCGTTCTAGAACGTTCCATAGATTCTTGTGAGCAGAAAAGATTTTATGGTTTCTATCAGACTGATGATTGTGCAATAATAATAAGTTTAGTTAGTTAGTTAGTTAGTTATTGTTGTTTTAAGGGGCGGAACTACGAGGTCATCTGCCCCTAAAATAATAAGTTTCTTGAACGCAATGTGTACATATGTTAATACAATGGTAATCGTTAGTTACGATCGTCAAAGAGTGAGTCCTTGACTGGCAAGTGAGTATGTGATATTGTCCACAAAACTGCCCACAGAGAATGCAAGTACATAATTCCGACGCCAGGTGGTGTCCTCATTGCCCACTAATCTTGTGATGGAATCCATGTGCCGCTGCTCTCGTGTAGGCTATACATGTCGTAACTCAAAGTTTGGCTTCTTCCATTCTCCGGTGTTCATTGCAGGAGTCAGAAAGAAATTCACGTCTATGTTTGCTGCTTTTTCTTCCCTGACTCTGATATGTTCTTCAAAAGCCGGTGTGACTTGAAGGCCATGGCTCTGACTTATATCTTTCACAATGAAGTCTGCGTCCGCCACTTAATATATAATCCTCCATCTGGTTGATTTGGATACTTGGAGGGCTCTCTTGAGGAAGAATCGTTTTACTGCCACAAGTCTCCTCAAGTTCGCAGCTGTTAGGGGCACCCATACTTTGCTGATCGCATAGCACGCAATTGGAGCTATTTTGATGTGGAATAGTCGCAGCGCTGTGCCTAAAGAGAGTTTCTGTAGTTGCTTTAATAACTTTCTTACGATACAGCATCACGGCACCTTACACGGATACCAACGTGAAATATAGATTTCTGTCTTAGGTTGGGAACAATAACCGTAAGTAGAGATAGGAACATAATCATATCTGGTACTGTCCTTATTGATCATGAAATTTAAGTTAATACCAAATCGTATTAAATTTTTCCACCTTGATCAATAATTATGATAAATATGAAATTAATTAAATAATTAGTACTGGTTTAGACCACATTGTGACCTTTTTCAGCTTTCTGTAGATCTTAACACCATAAACCCAAATGCGAGCAGGTAATACAGTTTGATCGAAATGGTCTAGAATATATTGGAAACATGGAGTAATATTGTCTAATTTAAAAAAATCTAAGCTCAAACATAAAATTCTGTTGTCATAAATAATTTACTAACACTATTTATGATGTTACAATAACCTAGGTAAATGTCTCATCAACTAAAATAAAATCTATAAAATCAGATCAGTTACAAATAGTGAAGTGAATTTGAACTATGTAATAATAATTATAATCATTGGAAATTACAGAAAAGGAATGTTCCATGAGTAAATTTCGAATATGTTAAAGTAATGTAGGTATAGGTAATTGGCAGTATGGAGATCGTTAGAAAATAATCGAATATTGTAATTGCTCTTAACCTTAAATAACTTCTGTTGGGCGCCACTCATTACTATAATGAGAAAATGTAGAATACACAAGACAGTATTCCCGGGTAGCAGGACAGTACGTTTGTTTTACAGCAATTCACTCGACCCCCCCCCCATTTCCTATAATCAGATGTCTTAAAAATATAACGGTAAAATAATAATCTCAGCACAATGTGATTGCAATATAACTTTATAATGCTTAATAAATTGAACTACGTTTAAAACTCAGCAATTCTTCTAGGTTTGTGCCGTGTCTTGTGTGGGGTTTCGCCTAGGACACCAAGCTAGGCTCATCGGCGGGCTCTTGGTGTCCCCGCCAGGACCCCCACAGGAGTGACGAACTGCGCGCCACCGCCCTTTATATAAGGTGCAACTGCACCACTTGACTACGAGAACTAAAAGTTCAAGCAGCCTTAACCTCCCTATGAAGGCTTCCAAAAAGATGGTATATTGGCTTTCACGGCCGGTGAATTAAAACTCAGCAATTCTTCTAGGTTTGTGCCGTGTCTTGTGTGGGGTTTCGGCTAGGACACCAAGCTAGGCTCATCGGCGGGCTCTTGGTGTCCCCGCCCGGACCCCCACAGGAGTGACGAACTGCGCGCCACCTCCCTTTATATAAGGTGCAACTGCATCACTTGACTACGAGAACTAAAAGTTCAAGCAGCCTTAACCTCCCTATGAAGGCTTCCAAAAAGATGGTATATTGGCTTTCACGGCCGGTGAATTAAAACTCAGCAATTCTTCTAGGTTTGTGCCGTGTCTTGTGTGGGGTTTCGCCTAGGACACCAAGCTAGGCTCATCGGCGGGCTCTTGGTGTCCCCGCCCGGACCCCCACAGGAGTGACGAACTGCGCGCCACCTCCCTTTATATAAGGTGCAACTGCACCACTTGACTACGAGAACTAAAAGTTCAAGCAGCCTTAACTTATCGGAAAACGCCGTACATTACTATCATAGTGAACCTTGTCTTACTTGTACTTTGGGCATAATATTCCTATATGTGCTCTTTATTTTCATCCACATACGTATTTTTGCGGGTGCCTTTATATATGAATCCAAGTTTACGAGAACTTTTCCGTAATCTTACAGAATGTAAATCCTTCCTGGGGTTTAATTCTATTCACGAATACTTGAAGCAGCTGGTTGTATTTATATCAATGTGCCTCAATTCAATGCCGAACAATCAACTAATAAACTTTTCTCAAAGCATCCATCTCCCATCTCACTGCCACCTAGATCCGTATTGGTTTCAAATCCATTACAAGTTCTGCAATCTGCCGTGTTGCTTCTATTCCATTTTATAACATATGACACAAGGCCATTAGACAACAGACTAAGTACTACATCCGCTATACATCTGGGCACTTTCCGATTATAAAAACATAAACTATAACTATAGCCTATACAACAATAAATAGTGATGAGGAGTGTCTGTGCATATCTATGTTCTGTCACAGAACGCCCCCATATGTTTGAACGATATACTAATAAGAGAAAACATACAATACGGAAATTAACACTAAAACACTCCTCATCCAAATCATAACAGCATATTTACACAAAAAAAAAAAAAACATAATCACTATCACTTTCTTCATATAAGTCATTATACTCCTTTATTTGACTTCATTGAGGTTGTGTAGCTTTCGCTGGTATCAGTTGTGATGTCACTGAAGCGACAGTTTAGTTTGAGAACAAGTCTCATGCTTATCCCAAGGCATCGGACTCCATCATCTAAATCTTCTCTTAATCATCCTCTCCAGAAGTCACCTTATTCTTCATATTCATTACATATAGTCTCGTAACACCCAATAATATCTCATTACCTCCTAGAAGGAATCTGGCATAGTCATAACACCCATTCAAATAATACGTAGCTATATCATTGATATCCATTACGAATTTCAGGCACAAGATTCAATACGCCCAAATTATAACTTTTCCGTCTATCAGCATAATGTATACATTGTATAATAGTTTATCCTGACCAAGTATGCTCGGCAAAGTACCATTATAGAACACGTAATGCAACGGTGCTACGATATATATCTCTTCAAATTAAAAATACTATGTGTACCCAATAAGGTGCCATCTGATTTCATTAAAGAATATGCACATTTACCAACACGTCTCTCAATTGAGAACGGACCATAAATAAGCAAGAACAATTTAGATACCTGTTTATCTTCAGCGGAAGACGGAAATGGAATCTTGAGCAAAACTTTATCACCCACGCTAAATTCATCAGGAATACCTTCCTTTTGTTGTCGAAGTTTCCTGATCTAAATACGTTCTAGCCGACTGGAGTACTAACTCGTGAGATATACCCTCTCCTTCATCTAATCCCAGCATATTAGCTATTTCATCTGAAGTTTTTCTGCCGTAACAAATCTCATACGGTGAAAATCCCGTGGATTCGTGAACAGTTGTATTTAACCATCTTTCAACATAAGCTAATCTAGCATACCATGAATTATGCTTGTCATGAACGTAAGCTCTAAAAATCCTCCCTATCTCCTTCATCACTCTCTCCACTAAACTTCCCTGTGGATACTTAATAGATGAATAAATAGGTTTAATATCCAGTGCTATCAGTTTTGTTGTCCCAATTTCAGCTGTAAATTGACTGCCGTGGTCGGAAAGTATACTACTTGGAATACCAAATCCCGGAATATATTTTTCTATAATTTTCTGGACACAACCCTTCCCCGTAGCCTCACGCAAAGGTTACAGCTTGACATATTTGCTGAAAGCATCCATAACCACTAGTATAAATTGATACCTGTATCGGGTTCTTACTAAAGGACCAAATAGATCCACACAAACAAGTTCTCTTGGCTTATTTACCAGAATAGTTTGTGTAGGTCCTTTTATCTATTAGGATGTTTACTACACTGACAGAAGCCTCCGTGGCTTAGGCGGCAGCACGCCGGCCTCTCACCGCTGGGTCCGTGGTTCAAATCCCGGTCACTCCATGTGAGATCTGTGCTGGACAAAACGGAGGCAGACAGGTTTTTCTCCGGGTACTCCGGTTTTCCCTGTCAAAATTTCATTCCAGCAACACTCTCCACTATCATTTCATTTCATCTGTCATTCATTTATCATTGCCCCAGAGGAGTGCGTCAGGCCTCGGCAGCCGGCACAGTTCATATCCTCGCCGCTAGATAGGGGCTCCATTCATTCCATTCCTGACCCGGTCGGAGACTGGAAGCAGGCTGTGGATTTTCACTACACTGACAAAGATCACATGTAGCTAAAGTTTTCCTAATTATCTTACCCATTTGCCTCCAAATGAAATATGACTGAATAGCATAATAAACCTTACTGGCTCCAAAATGACCCAACTCTTTATGATAAAACCATATCATATCTACTTGCAATGACTTAGGCACACATATCTTCCATTCTCCTGCTCGGCACATTCTGGCTACAAATCCATTTATAAGTTTATATGTATATTTTCCAACAATCACAGTATCATTTACTTCCATCATCCGTAGTTGGATAATAACCCCCGATAATTCACTATCACTTTCCTACTCTTCCAATAAACGCCGTAACCTTGAACGTTCATCAGTGTACACTTCGACAGTACCATTACATATCAGAATACCATCTTTCAAAACAATAGGATTACCGTTATCATTCGCAACAGTAGACCGGCTCAATAATCAGCTAATACATTTTCTTTACCTTTCACATGACATATAGTATAGTCATATTCACTTAAAGCTAAGATCCACCTCGTCATACGATTACTTGTAAGCTTACATGATTTCACGAAAGTAAGGGCTTGGTGATCCGTTCGCTCTAGCTTACTACTCACTACATACATTCGAAATTTACTAAGTGAATAAATAATATTGCAAAGAACTCTATTTCAGTAATAGTATATCGTTTTACTGCTACGCTAAGTCCACGACTAGCAAACGACACAATACCTAAATCACCATATTCATCTTCTTGACAAAGACATCCAGCCAAACCAATTTCAGATGCATCCGTAAACAAAATAAACTTGCGATCAAATTTAGGATACTGAAGCATAACTGCTTCATTGAAACCCTGTTTCATCTTCTCAAATGCCTCATCGTGTTCAGTAGTCCACCTCCATTTAGACTTGATTTTCAGAAGCTCCCTAAACGATTCAGTCAACGCTGAACAACGCAGGACAAACGTCGGAAATAATTACAAATTCCCAAAAATGACCGTAATTGTTTCACATTACGAGGTCTAGGAGTGTTAAAAATCTTGGTAAACCTAGACTGTTCACGCCGAACTCCATGCATAGATACCGTATGTCCCAAAAACGTAATTTGTTGTGTACAAAATGTCGATTTACTCATTTTTAATGTGAAACCCCCTCCCCTTAACTTATCAAAAACAACCCTCAAGTGCAAAATATGTTCTTCATATGTACAGGATGCCACCACTAAATCATCGATATAACTAGTGACAAAATCCCCTGTATCTCTTCCCATAACAATGCTCATTGCCCTTATCAATGCTGCTGATGAGGTTTTAATTCCAAACGGGACCATAGAAAACTGTAGTAGTCTATTCTTGTAGGCAAAATCGGTCAAAGTTCTATCCTCAATCCTAAGCGGAATTTGTCAAAATGAAGCCGATAAATCAACAATCGAAAACCACTTCCTCCCCTCAAAACGCTGTATCAACTCCTCTACCGTTTCAGTACGTTGTTGATCTGACTGAATTCTAAGATTTAATAATCGTGCCTCGATACATAATCTTACTGAATTATCCTTTTTCGGAATCACTACCAAAGGATTTAAGTACTTACTACAAGAAGGTTCGATAATCCCATGATCCAACATAATATTAATTTGAACTTCTACTGCTTTAGCATATTTATGCGCTATAGGATAACGGGGTCCTACAAATGTAGATTCATCATGAAGTACCTGTTCATGCTCATATAAATGCGTTCTACCAGGCTTATCATTAAACACCTCTTCATGTTCAATCAATAATGTTCTTAATTTCTCACCTCTTTCATCATTTAACCCACATTTCACTACAATTTGATTAACTTCTGCCCAATATTCCGTTTCTTTCGACATAAGACCACATAAAACATATGATGTATCACCAAAATAGTCATCATACAATACTTCATCTTCCCCTTTTCTCTGAATACAACATAAAGTATTGGACCGATCTTTATCTGCGATACTATATTCTAAAATAATTTCTTTATTCTCTTGACCCCAAGAAAAACAAACATTGCCCAAATGAAAATTCATCTTCACCTTGTGACTAGTCAGCCAATCCATCCCCAATATAATTGCATATACCAAGTTAGGTACAATTAAACACGGCTGAAATACACACTCCTCGATGATAATAATAATAGGAACAGCCACCTGCCTACATACCTTGTGGGATTTGCTACCCACAGCAGTCACAATAAGAGTATTACGTATAGGTATTTCTTCAATATATCTATCTTCTTCCTTTATCAATTCGTAAAGCCTCATAATTATGCTACCCGAATCTACCAACGCATTTATCTTCCTACCCCCATACATCTATTTCAATAATAGGTATTACCACCTCACTATCCACTTCAAGATTACTTTGTTTTAGGTCATACATCAGTTCATCTCTTATGTCTAAATCAAGAATATTATTACCTGATCTAACTATACAATTGTGAACCAAATTATTATCGGACTGACTCATTGACCCTGCTGAGTGGCCCGTTGGGAGTTTAAATCATTTCCATTATCCGATTGTTGCAGTTGAGTTTGTCTACTCTCTCTCATTTCTTCTCCAGTCGTCCTTCACATTAACATATTGTTGATTATCTTGTCTTCTAATTGTCTGATTATTGTGTGAATTATTACCACACCCCCCATCTCTTGAATCATTTCCTTGCCTATTATCATAGTTTCTTTGGCTTCCATTATATCGCTGATTCCTATCAGTCTGTTGACCATGCCCAGTTTCATGATAATTCTGATTACCTCTTCCGAATGTCGTAATTCCATTACCAGTAATATCACTATTTTGACTTAGATCATCAAAATTCTCTAATAGAGTCTCTAAACCTTTTATAGTACAAACTTGTTGTACATAAGCCGCTTCCTTAATTCTATCTGGGAAGTGACGTAATATCAGCCTAATAATATCAGTATCTGATCCTAACCCATCTAAATCCTGCCATATCAATACATGTGACAGGAAATATTCTGTTAATGAAATCCCCGTCTGTGCCCTGTATTACCCAAAAATAATCTTTTCCCTCTCTCTAACTTGTATAGTTTCATTCAAAATATTAGCTGTAAGTAGTGTGTTTTGGATGGTTCAGATCCCACCACCACCGCTCCACCGCTGGAATACTAAAATCGTAATATCTCGCGAACCAATCAGGCTAGAGACTTGTACGAGGTGTCATTGAACTCGGGCTAACACTCCCTTTCCAATGGACAATATATTTCCACCCCAAAAGTAAAACCTACCCCTACTAGGGGGTGAAATTGTAATTTTTTAGAGAATCTCTCTTTCCAATTGCAACATGTGAGAGTTTGAATGCCGATATGGAATGAAACGTTGTTCTACATAAAGTGCATATGTGCGGTGGATAGCCACTATGAATTAACATGCTTGTTTTCTGTTTTTACGCATGCCCACTCATGGCTTTTGTAAGAGGGTGGGGGAGCGGATCCCTATGGATGGGTTATTGTTGACGAGTCATTGTTGGCGGGGGTCATTGTTGTCGGGTCATTGTGGACGAGTCCTTGTGGACTAGTCCTTGTGGACAAGTCCTTGTGGACAAGTCCTTGTGGACGAGTCCTTGTCCCTTTGGACTGATCCCTTTGGACGGGTCCCTTTTGGACCGGTTCCTACGGACTGGCTCATGAAATTATTTAAATTATGTCAAAGGGCCTAACTACATTTCGCGTGTGTGTTGAACTGACGTTGTTCACCACTACTATAATGGGATAACGATATGAAAGGAAAGTGGTGAAATACATGTGAACATACAAGGGATCTAACTTAGTGAATGAATGTGTTCTAACGAGTCATTTGTAGTTGAAACAGAATAATACATGTTCTTAACATGTTAAAACTGAGGAGATGACATGTACAGTAAGACGTCTTGTTACTTCCTGTGTCATATTACAGACATGACAGAGAGCGCACAGATCTGTTGCTATGACTAACAATGCAGTAATTTGAAACCGCAAGTGTTCATTAAGACAATGGGTGATGATCATGTAAAGTTAGCAGTTATTGGATATTACGCAGGTGTTCCTTCCTGTGTCATGTTGCTGACATTGCAGGGAGCGCACACTGCTATTGCTATGACTCACGATGCAGTAATTTGAAACCTCAGGTGTTGATTAAGACAATGGGTGATGATCATGCAAAGCCAGCAGTCATTGGATACCACACAGGTGTTCCTAGTGTACTTTGGACTCTCAGCTGTATTGGGAATGGAATTGCAATGATCTGCAAAAAACTGCTGACACGAGCGATGAGAGTTTATATAAGAGGGGTGTCATATATTTCCCTACTGTCAGTCTTTATTACTCGCTTTGAGTGAACAGTGCTCTATTACTGCTCAAGAGTTGTAAAAAAAAAGTCTTTTTGGTAGGAAATCATTAAATTATTTTGCAAGGTAAGTACTTATTATTATTATTAATGGATTGTAGTCTTTTATTACTAATTGATGTTGAAGTTATTGATTGGAATGTATTTATTGATTGATTGATTGATTTGTTTACAGATAATTGGGTACCTGTAGGTTAGCAGATTCCTACAATCTGTTCATTCAGCGGCAGCAGTTGCTAAATTATAAAAAGGTAAGTGCCCCTCTAATAACTTTTAAACAGTTAGAGTGATATTTTCCTATGTTCACCACTACATGTCAGTGAAAATGGTATATTTGACAGTCAAAAGTTGGATCTACTTGACCATGGTGTGTAAAGCTAATTTTGTAGGTTAGATTTTGATTACCGCTCTATTAAGTCTGAATGTTCATTGCTAGGTGTCAGTGACAGAGGGAATATTTAAAGACTTAACCTCAGTTAACCTAACATAACCTAACTTTACCTAACTTAACCCTGTCACGTGACATGTTTTACAAGTTTAAACTTGTTTTAAGACTGGCTATGACGTCACACTTAGCTCACTTAACTGGCGATCGCTGGTTTCTATCACGTGACATGTTCTACAAGTTTAGACTTGTTTTATGACTGGCTATGACGCCACACTTAGCTCACTTAACTGGCGATCGCTGGTTTCTATCACGTGACATGTTCTACAAGTTTAGACTTGTTTTAAGACTGGCTGTGACGTCACACTTAGCTCACTTAACTGGTGATCGCTGGTTTCTATCACGTGACATGTTCTACAAGTTTAGACTTATTTTAAGACTGGCTATGACGTCACACTCAGCTCACTTAACTGGTGAACGCTGGTTTCTATCACGTGACATGTTCTACAAGTTTAGACTTGTTTTAAGACTGGCTATGACGTCACACTTAGCTCACTTAACTGGTGAACGCCAGTTTCTATTACGTGACATGTTTCTACAAGTTTAGACTTGTTTCAAGACTGGCTATGACGTCATACTTAGCTCACTTAAATGGCGACTGCTGGTTTCTACCACTCTATCAAGTTCCAATGTTCATCGCTAGGTGTCAGTGACAGTGGTATATAGTAACCTCAGTTAGAACTACATGAAGTTAGACTTGCTAGGAGTTCACAGATCGATTTAAATACCCTGCTATAACCATTAACTGGAATATAATTAAACTATTTATAGTGTACTTTTGTTTATCATTTATTAACATTTATGATTTCTTTCTTTTATAGATAACTTGGAAAGTAATCATCATGTTCAAGTGTGGTGACTGTAAGAAACAGTTCTCAAGACCTGACAGCCTTCAACGACACGCAAATGCTAAACATAACATTAAAATGTTTGTGTGCAGTCATTGTGCTACAACATTTAACAGACAGGATAGTCTTGGACGGCATGTAAATCTAAAGCATGTCAGTTCAGCACTATTTTCGTGTTCAGTTTGCGATCTTGGATTTTCTGCTGTAAAGCGATATCAATCCCACATGGTTGAAGTGCATGGAGAACAACAGGAATTGAAATCTGTAAAACCATTAACTAGCACGGAACCTTTAAATGAATGTGATGCTCAAAAGCGTAAACGTTCTCAAGATTATGAAAATAGTTATGCATCAAAAAGAAAGAAGAATGGTGAACCTTCAATAACACATTGTGATGTATGTAATATTGATATACCTTCTTCAATCATTCATGGACATTTACGCAGTATTCAACATAAAAATAACGCTTGCCATGAAAGAAATTCTGGAAATGTTCAACAAATTGGTAGTGCATTTAAAAGTCGAATTGCTAGTTATAGACTTCATAGTAAAGAAAAAACTCAAAGTATTGAATCTTTTTTAAAAAATGTTCAACCTACTGTGTTTGGCTTGGTAGGTAATGTTTTATTAGAGCATAAAACAATTAAAATGAATTTTGAACTTTTTGGACTCTACGTAAAAACTGGGAGCGAAGGTGAAATTACGGATATCAAATCTTTTAATACAAAAAACGTAATTGTTAGTGAATCAACTAATATTAGTGATATATATCAAAATATTTCAAGTGCTATCATTGTGAAGAGTGAAGAGTTCCAGGAAAGGGAGTCAGGCTGGGCGTTAGTTGAAGTACTTTATTTAGAAACCAACATGAATAAATATAATCCCCTTCGAGCATCATCATCATCATACGTTGATTTGCCAGGATGGATCAAACGTAAGCATGCTTGTGTAAACGTTATGAATAATGATGACGCATGTTTTGCATGGGCTGTAACCTCAGCTCTCCATCCCGCAGTGGGACATGTGGAGAGAACATCATCTTATCCTCACTATTCTTCAGTGTTAGATTTAAAAGAAATAGAATTTCCTATGGCGATAAAAGACATTCAACGTTTTGAAGAGCTGAACAATGTAAGTATTAATGTTTATGAAATTGAAAATAAGAGTATAGTTGGTCCTCTATATTATACTCAGGAAAAAAAGGATGCTCATGTAAATTTACTATACATAACCGAAGGTGAAAATGCTCACTATTGTTGGATGAAACATTTAAGTAGACTTGTTGGTAGTCAGCTATCAAAAAGAGAAAATAAGAAGTGGTTGTGTGAAGGCTGTTTGCTACATTTCAGAAAAGAGGACCAACTAACTCAACATCAAAAATGGGGATGTAATCATGTGTGTACGGTATTATCAACTCCTAAAAATAACATTCTAAAATTCAAGGATTATGAGAAACAGCTTCGAGTACCATTTGTTATATATGCTGACTTCGAGGCTTTGCTAAAACCATTTAATACATGTTCATCAAATCCAGCCCAAACTTTCACCAACACAACTCACATTCATGAACCTTTTAGCTTTGCATATTATATTAAATGTAGTTATGATGACTCTTTAAATAAGTTTGAGCTCTATAGAGGACCTGACGCACCTAAAGTTTTTATGGAAAGGCTTGAGAAAGATGCCGTCCGTATATCCTGTATTTTAAATACGATCATTCCAATGGAACCACTAACTTCATTAGAGCAAATGAATTTTGAAACTGAAACTAATTGTTTTATATGTGGTGAATGTTTATATTCAGACAGGGTTCGCGATCATGACCATTTAACAGGAAAATATCGTGGTGCTGCTCACCAAGAATGTAATTTAAATTATAGAGTAAGTAAATTCATTCCGGTCATTCTACACAACGGTAGCAAATACGATAACCACTTTATTGTTAAAGAATTTGGAGCTTCAGATGTGAAAATTGATGTGATTGCAAATAATAAGGAACAATACATATCGTTCACAAAATACATCAAAACTAGCAATAAAAAAACCATTAAACTGCGATTTTTAGATTCATTCCGCTTTATGCCGAGTAGTCTTGATAAGCTGGCTAGTAATTTAAAATCAGATCAGTTTCATGAAATTCAACGTGTTTTTCCTAAAGATGATGATTTTAATTTGATTCGTCAAAAGGGTATATTCCCTTATGAATATATTAACTGTGTGGAACGTCTTGAGGAGTGTTGTTTACCACCGAAAGATGCATTTTACAGTTCCTTAAACACAAGTCATATCAGTGATCAGGAATATTTACATGCACAACGTGTATGGACACAGTTCCACATTCAAACTTTAGGAGAATTTTCAGGCATATATTTGAAGACAGATGTGTTGTTATTAGCAGATGTTTTTGAAAATTTTCGAAATGTTTGTATGAAAACTTATGACCTTGATCCTTGTCAGTATTTCACTGCTCCTGGGTTAAGTTTCAGTTCAATGTTGAAAAAACCAAAGTAAATTTAGAATTAATGACTGATATAGACATGATCAATTTTATAAAATCATCAATTCGAGGTGGATTAAGCCAGTGTAGTGGACGGTACTCTAAAGCGAATAATAAATACATGTCTAGCTACAACCCATGTGAAGAGTCAAAGTATATTGTCTACCTCGATGCAAATAACCAATATGGTTGGGCTATGAGTCAATATCTACCACTGAAAGATTTTCGCTGGCTGACAGAACCTGAAATTGATGTCTTACATGTTGACACTCTTAATGATAACGATGATAAAGGATATATTTTAGAGGTAAATCTCGAGTACCCTAAAGAGTTACATGATGATCATAATGATTTACCATTTTGTCCTGAGAATATGAAATCTCCATATATCACATCACGAACAAAAATGTTAATTGCTAATGTAAATGATAAATGTAAATATGTAATACATTATCAAAACTAGAAACAGTGTCTACAGCATGGATTGAAATTAACTAAAATTCATCGCGTATTGCAATTTCATCAGTCAGCATGGCTCAAACCGTATATTGATCTAAACAATAATTTAAGAACGCAGTCAACAAACGCGTTTGAAAAAGATTTTTATAAACTCATGAATAATAGTGTTTTTGGAAAGACTATGGAGAATGTTGATAAACGAGTTGATGTAAAACTGATAACAAAGTGGGAGAATGATGGTAAAAGGTATGGTGCGAGCAACTTAATAAGCAAGCCTAACTTTCATAGCTGTTCAATTATTCATGAGGATTTAGTTGTAATACAATTGAATCGTCTTAAAGTAACTTACAACAAACCCATATATGTGGGTTACACCATTCTGGAATTGTCAAAAACACTTATGTATGAATTTCACTATGATTATGTAAAGAAAAACTATCTTGATAATGCTAAATTACTCTACACAGACACAGATTCTTTTATTTATGAGTTTAAAACTGATGATTTTTATGAGGATATCAAAACTGAGCTAAATAGGTTTGATACAAGTGACTATCCCGAGGATAATATTTACCATTTGCCTCTAGTAAACAAAAAGGTTCTTGGGAAATTTAAGGACGAATGTGCTGGTGTTATTATAGGCACCTTTGTAGGTACAAAATCTAAATCATACAGCTATATGACAATTGATAATGTAGTAGTAAAGAAATTAAAAGGAGTGAAAAAGAATGTTGTTAGTAAAGAGTTAGATATAAGTGATTATAAAAACTGTATAGTTAGTAACCCACCTGTATTATATAAGAAAATGTGTGTATTTAGAAGTAAAAATCATCAACTACATACCAATTTGATGAACAAAGTTGCTTTAAGTAATGAAGACAACAAACGATTCATTATACCCAACACGTTTGATACTCTTGCTTGGGGGAACAGTCGCATTGACGACTATTACTTTACTTGAGTCTAATGATCACTATATTGTAATATTTGTAGTATGTTTTATATTGTAATATTTTTTTTTGTAAAAACTGTAAGTAGAATGTATAATGTTAGGCTACTGTAGATTAGTAAAAATAAGATAAGTAATACATTATAGTGTAAAATGTTTGCTTTTGTATATTACGAAAAATATTTTTTTTTAAATGTACAGAATGTGTGAACTAAACAAGGGAATGTAAAAAATGTAAAGTGGAAATTGTAAATATCCATGTGTGAAAAAGTGAAATGGCTATCACCATTTTAAAATTAAAAAGACATTGTAATCTGGTAAACCTTGTTTTTTATTTCACAACAACTAAAATGTATAGAATGTGTAAACCAAACGAGGGAATGTAAAAAAATATGAAAAGTGGAAATTGTAAATATTCATGTGTGAAAAATGAAGTGGCTATCACCATTTTTTTTAAATTAAAAGATATAGTGATTTAGTGAACCTTATTTATATTTCACAAAAAAATGTACAGAATGTGTGAACTAAACAAGGGGAATGTAAAAAAATGTAAAGTGGAAATTGTAAATATTCATGTGTGAAAAAATGAAAATGAAGAAATGACTATCACCATTTTTAGAATTAAAAGACATTGTGATCTGGTAAACCTTGTTTTTTATTTCACAACAACAAAAATGTACAGAATGTTTAAACTAAACAAGGGGAATGTAAAAAAATGTAAAGTGGAAATTGTAAATATTCATGTGTGAAAAAAATGAAATGGCTATCACCATTTTTTAAAATAAAAGACATTGTGATCTTGTAAACCTTGTTTTTATTTCACAACAAATAGAGCTTTACAAAAATAGAATACAAAGAAATACCAATTCCTCAATCCTTTTCAATGTCCATGTCCACTCATTATCAACTTTCCTTTTATAACACTAATCACAATGACGACTGCCAACCTCTCTCCCACTGAGACATCACAGAATGTCAAAAGTTGTTTAGCTTTTCAACGATACTTTATCCGCTACACGTCTTAATGCAGAATGACTGTGGTGATATGAAAGGTGCATGCTTGATCCAAAGGATTAATAGGTATATCACTATGCTGCAAAGGTTCTTCAAGACAATTTCCAGGACTACACAAATAATAACCAGGTAGGTAGATTTCGAAAGTCAAGTATTGAATTACTTTGTTAATGACGCCATTGCCAGTACAGGTCTGGCATATCCTTTTCCATCGATGGTAAAAAAGTTTGATCTTCCTCCTCCTCTGTGGATGATGTTTGTTGTTGTTGCTTTTTTTCTTCATTACTCCCATGGTATGAGGAAACAAAGTCTTTACACTGACTTTTATGACCATGATACAGTTTGACTAGCTGACAAGTAGCACACTGTCGCATAGAGGGTATTTTTGCCATAGCCACTTGCTTATGGTGATCATAATCTGTACATGGTTGCAATTCACTTAACACAGGGTCTTGAGTCCATGATTTTGGTACATGTTGCCAGATTTCTTTCACTGCATTTGCTGCGACATAATAAATGAATGATTTTGGAAGAGCCAATAATTCTTCTTTAGTAAAACTGTCTTTTTACACACAAAGAACTTTCCAATCGCTTTATCGGTAGCATCCCCTTTCTCCATGGTATTACGTTGATGTTTACACGTCGCTTGTAGAAATCTCACTGGTGTCATCCACAGGTAAACCTTTAGTTTTAATTTTATTTAACAACTCCCAGCAGGCATTGGTGGATAGCCAATGAAACAATTGCCACACCTGTGCCAAGGCTTTATGGGTAATATTGTCACAGGGGCAGCGATCCATGAGTGTTTGCAGCGATGGACAGCCCATGTCCATTAAATCGATACATTGACAGTAAGACGCTAAAAATGGTTGTAGCCATTGACGTTTTTCACTACCTTTCACAAATATTACATGGGCAGAAGACAAGTGGGCTTTCATGACCATGTCCAGGTGCTTATATGAAATGGTTCCCTGCTTCCAGTCTAGTTACATATGAGTTTCAATCCACTGGGTTTGTTTACGGTCTTTATCACACAACAAATCAAACGCATAAGGTGGTTTAAACACCAAATGAGTAGATTGTGATATCCAAAAAGTGGAACAATCGATGATGGCCACTTCTTTAAATATAAATTTGTTATCTCCAATTTTAAACCCTTGACAGTCGACAATCAGTGTACGCAACATGTTCACTCTTGTCTGGATCAAGTCCAACTGACCACAGACTGACAATTGTTCAGTAAGGTGTACCCATGTCATTTACTTACATTCCATTCTAGTAAAAGAAAAGAAAAACATCGAGTAGTCACTATAGAGGTTAGGATATGACAGGGGGCATAAGAAATAATAATATAACAACAACAACCAATTTTTTTTATTTCATTATTTTATTAGCATAACAAGTTTTACATTCTTTTTTCATTCTAGGATAGAGGCGGTACCATCTCATACAACAAAAAAGTCTTTTGTGTTTATAGTGTCCATAACATCGATGATATCCCAATGTCTCTAAACTGGATGTTTTTGACTGTGAGCTGCTCACTGAAGCACTGCCGGCACCATAAAGTCCACACGTATCATAACTTTTTTCATCACTCAGAGGCATGAGTGAGGGGTAACCTGAATGACAGGGTATATTACCCACCTCCATTCTGCACAGGTAGGGGCAGGCAGGTGACCAGCGCTGATGTTCCTGCATGAGTTCATCGCTCTCTTGCCATTGGTCTAAGATGATGGGACAAAACACACATTTCACTTCATCTCTTCTTTTTAAATAGTAGAATCCAGCGGCTGCTAAGGCTTGAGGGTTTATAAAAGGCACCGGCCACGTCGCAAAGGTCTTGAAACGTTGTTCCTCAGATTGTAAATTCATGGATGTAACTTCTCTTGAGGCTTGAAAGCAAGACATGACTGAGTGGTTTGATGTGTGTTGACCTGCTATTTATACACTTGTCACTTGGTTGGACAGTGGATAATAGTTGACTTGTTTGTGATGAATAATCAAACAGTAGGCCGTGGTATTGGCTGGAACATTGTCATGCGTTTCAAAATCTAGTCGAATGTCAATATTGGATGGTTTGACAGACTCTTCCAAGTAGGAACAGTCAAAGACAATCAGTGGCGCCCTTGTCTTAAAAGCTTGGGGTGACAACATTGGACAATTCTCTTTTTGATAATACGACCATCTAAATTTAGAAAACAAGTCGTACAGGGGGGCAAACTTATTTTTTGAAAAATCTAAATCCAACCCTTCATAGGGAAACACAGCACCGTTGATGAAAAGACGTGCATTTCTCAATTGCAGGTGATCAAATTGCGTGACATCTTTGGTTTGTTGATACTTGCGATTCGTTTGAAAACCCACAATCATGTAGAGAGGTCTCTCTGTATAGCGGGCTGTTTTTATAGACCAACTGTGTGTGTTGGTGGTGGGCAATAACGGGTACTCATGGAGTGCCCAGCTTCTAAATTCCATGGGTAGAGGTATATCTCTCTTTACCATTTTGAGTATGTCCAGATTTTTGCTATCGTTAAGGGTCACATGAGGCACTTTCCATAGCAGGCGCTGTAGTTGAATTTTTGAATCAATGGGGGCATTGTCGACTCCCTTGAGTGCATTATTATCACTCCTGTCTCTCACCAGATAAAGCACTTGCCTTGCGTTGACCACAATGCGCTGGTGATCTTCAACAAAGCCTAAAATCAGTTTAAGAGGTAAATATCCAGTAAAGGTGCCATCGGTGTGTACCATCCAGTCATTGGTCGAGTCAGGGCACCAACCCGCCATGCAAAGTGTTTTAGCTTCTTCCTCACTATAAGAGGGATATAGTTTCATGACACTGGAAATACCCACATTTCGAGTGCTATCCACCACGATATCGTTAATGACATAACGTACTTCAGAAAACAGGAAGGCGAAAGCATGGTTGGCTAACTTGGATGTAGTGGGTGTAGAACCATCGGTTTTGGTGAGCCGACCTTCAATCTGAATAACACTTTCATGCGGTAGAGTGTAAATATCTTGGTTGTTGATAACAAATTGAATTTCATCATTGTTATTGAGTCCAGGTGTTTGAGCTTGATAAGAATGCAGATCAATTCTTACCACTCCTGATTGCTCCTCGATGTGGTTCGCTACCTCTAGAATAGAATTCATCGCGGGGGTTAATGTGGTAACCCAAATGCTGTAAAATCTGCTTGTTCTGAGATGTTAACGTGTATTCACGTGGTAAACAACTAACACCATTCCTAGACGGTGCTGTTGCTTTATATACAAACTTCATAGTGGTTTTAACACCAACTTGTAAGTCACTGGTGTGGTAGAATCTAGATCAATGAGTTGTTGCTCTCTATTGATCAGTCTTAATGTTATATTACTAATACCATCGACAGCCACAGAATGAAAAAGCACCACTGGAGGGTTTTCACGAATAATATAGCCATTGGGCGATGTTACAATAAAGTCATAAAGCGAATGCGACGGTTCTTGATTGGTGTACACTTGACTAATAATATTACACGTCACCGACACATGATGGTCCTCAATGAATTTCACTTCATGGTCTGATTCATGTTTTTTGTTGGACTCTAACACACGTGGTTTAAATCCTAGTAATGGACCAATGGAATCGGGGTGAGTTTTAAAGTCAATTTTGAATGTAGAAAAAAATACTGCAGCGATGAGTGTTGGTATTTCCTACAAGTTCAAACTTGCGCGTTCCATCGAGAAATGACCTTAAACCATATTCATTGATCAACACCACATAAATGTGTTCATAAATGTCATCTATCGTGTATCCACCAGAGTTCAGGGTGAGCACAGAATCATCATAGTAAAACTTGTTGTTCACATTTTCACGTATGTTGTATATTCGATTGTACGTTTCAAGAGAAACAAGTCCTAAACCATAAGGTTTTTCACTCAATTCGATAGGTGGGTAAAAGTCTAGACTCACTTCAGGTCCACGTCCATGCAGTGTAAACGTCTTACTTTCCGCCGACATACTGTTGACGTTTTTGCTTATGTTGCGTCTTATATAAAAAAAAATAAACATAAACGTCCACACTGTTGGCTGTTAAACGTTTGCTCACGTTTCACATTATAATATATCTTGATCCTGTTTCCAAAATAGGCCACTAGTTCCATGGGCGGGGCAAATTCCCAAAACTGTCAAAGTACCATACAGTAGATCCCTCTTTGACATAAGCTACATAATGTGGTCCTGGTCCTCGGTGATCATCCAAATTGACAACAGCACATTCATGTTTCCAGGGTCGTGAGGGTAATTGGTTTCGCATAAACACACCTCGAAAATGAGAAAGCTTCAGTTGTTTAGCATAGCTTTCCACTTGCTGATGCGTTAGGGCATGTCTTGCTATGGCTGAGGTTAAAGATGTTTTATTTTATTTCGAAAAGGTGAAATTCCAAATCCTTGTTGATAAAAGGCTGGCTTCAAATTGACATTTCTAGCCCCCATAGCAATGGCCTCCATTGTTTCATTGTGTCGCTGACTTTCTTTGAGTTGTTGCTTGCCCTGTTGCGCGGCTTTAATAGTTTTTGCCACTGCACTGGCGCCGCCTAAAAGTGAACCTAGAGCAGCCAGACCAGCGAATAAAGCAGGTAAAAACCCCGCTCGTTTGGGGACGGGGATCACTCGCCCTTGTTTTGAACCCTGTCGCTGACGTTTTGGAATAACATGTCTCTGTGCTACTCGAAGAGCTTTCCTTATGGTCAACACATTATTTTTTCTTTTTTTCTTTCGCAAGGGCTTGTCCACGAATGTCATAAGCCTAGGCTTTGCCAAGGACAGGCTCATATTTTTTGTCTTTCTCACCACATATCTTTGTTTCACCATGATGATGACCAACAACCTTCACAAGAAAGTTTAAGTCACAACTAACATTAGATTGTCATTTCATGGCTGTATATTCCAATTCTACATAAAGTGGGAAATCATTTATGGTTTTTCCAGCTTGCTTTTCATTCCATGTCAACAGGAGATGAAAGGATAATTCGTCTCCTGCATTGACCATTTCATGGTTATGGACCATCATCCTATGACCATTTATCTCTATTTGTAAATGGTTCTCATCAGGTATGGCATATTTGATGTGAATGGTTCCATTATAGTGTAGTCGATAGTGGCTTAAACCCGAAGCAAGCACATAGGTCAAGTGCTGGTCATGAACTAGCGGTATATGGTTTCTCTCATTCGCAGGTTTTACATTTGTCAGATGCACTAAAAATACAGATGGGATAAATGTATAAAGCCTTTTCATTTCATAGGTCACGTATCGCTTGGTACAGACATCATCATCTTCTTGTGGGTCTTCCACGTGAATAATGCGGTGATGATTAGCGCTATAGCTATCCACCGTAAGCTGAGGCACTTTATTATAAAACTCATACACCTTGCTATCCACATACTTTTTTGTAGTAACGTCTGTAGGCACTTGAGGATGTTTTACATGAGTTAACCGCTTTCCTTTAAAGTCATAATCTCCTTGTTTTGTGCGTGGCACTACTGACCTATCCACATAGTGTTTATTAGCAGGATCTGTTTCTTGTTTAGGATCATGTATGGGAACAGACCTAGCTTTGACCATCAACGCACGTCCAAAGACATCCATCGTCAACCTGTAGTACGAGTCTACTGTTTCTATGACAAGGCTCGGTGCGATGTATATAGACAGCCTGCTAGCCTCTCTAAGCCTTAGTTGAAATGAAGCTAATTAAGCAGCAAGAGTCATTCCCCGTGAGGGACATGGTTTCCCATCTCTACCCCACATCACGTGAACAACGCCATGGTTCACTGTTTCCATCTTCCATTCGCTGCATCATTGTGGGACCTTCCGGCTGTGGAAAGACCAATCTTTTGCTGACACTTATTACAGCGCCCAATGGTCTGTGTTTTCAAAATATTTATATTTTCGCAAAATCTCTCTACCAACCCCTCTACGTGTTTCTGGATCAAGTCATGTCTGGATTAAAAAATGAGAATATGGGGTATTTTACATTTTCCACGCAAGAAAATGTTATTTCACCGGATGAGGTAAAGCCTGATTCACTCATGATTTTCGATGATGTATCCACTGAACGACAAGGTATCATTCAAAGCTATTTCAGCATGGGTCAACACAAACATATCGATTGCTTCTATCTTGGACAAACGTATTCTAAAATGTCCAAACAGTTGATTCGTGACAATGCCAATGTCATTGTTTTATTTCGCCAGGACGAGAGGAACAGTCGTTACATTTATAATGAACATGTGAATCCGGATATGACCTATCAAATGTTTACAGAATTGTGTGGCAAGTGCTGGAACACACAACGTCATGCATGTTTAGTGATTGACAAACAAAGTGAACTCAACCAAGGGCGGTATCGCTTAGGGTTTGATCATTTTATTGCTATTTAAGGCACTGTATCATTCCCTCTCAAGTCATTTGTCACGACATCATGACGTTAGCAGAGAGTCAATTGAAAAAGCATATTATTAGAGCAAAAAATACTATTCGCCAAAAGTTTCGTCAATTGAAACGATCGCGTGCGGATCATGCTTTGTTTATTCAACAACATTTAGCACCTCCGCTAAAAGCAATGTTGAAACCCTCTTTCAAGCCATCTGAAACGCTACCTACCGTTTCACAAGCCAGTCAGACGCATCACGAGGACTCTGAGGAAGAGAAAGAGGAAAATGAAGAGGAACAGGAAGATTTAACTAGTGTTAGCGAAGTTGAGGATAATGAGGAACAAGTGTTTACGCCTCAAAAAAAGGCATCACCCCTTGCAGAGTTTTTAAGAAAAAGGAAATCCTTAGCCATGGTCGAAACCCCTTGCCCTTCCAGATCGTCTCCATTTTCACAACTCTTGGCCACCCCTCAACATAAAGCTCAACTGAAAAACATTTTAATAAAATATTATGGATCAACACTGGAACCCTATTTCACTAATCTATTTGTTGGAAACACAGATACCACATATGGCGTTCGCTATGAGAATGATAGTTTTAAAATTGGTGATTCATCGATTAAATTTAGTCGTACTAAAGCTGTCA
The DNA here is from genome assembly GCA_946902985.2 of Meconema thalassinum. Classification (NCBI taxonomy): domain Eukaryota; kingdom Metazoa; phylum Arthropoda; class Insecta; order Orthoptera; family Tettigoniidae; genus Meconema; species Meconema thalassinum. Next base: position 126,837,365 of record OX336397.1, read on the forward strand.
TTAAAAAGATCAACTATAAATTAACATCAGGACTGTTAAAGCTACTATTCTCTCGGACTCCCTCATCTCAAGATTATACGTCAGAGGACCTTAGTAAATATAAATCCATTTTATTGGACACCCATGCACACAAAAGACAGTATGATCCCACTCAACAAGTGAATGCCAATATATCTCAAAAATATAAAACCATCATTGCAAAAATGTTCCCCACTAGTCAAAGTGGTCGTCGTAAAGTGTCCGCTTCAGGGGTGACATTTAAACCATTAAAACCCCTTGTGGATGTTACCTACTGGCACAATCCAAATAAACTCGTCCAGCGACTACAGCTGTTGCATGCTTCACGTCAAGCCGGTCATACTGGTCACGATTGGGAAATTCAAGAAATTGAGGAAGAACTTCGAAATGCCAAAATTATTGTTTAAGCCCTCACCCATTAAAATGGGTATTGCTCACGAGTTGCATCGTCCAGCTAGACGTCACTATCAGTGACTCAAGGTGATTTCACAAGGTGTGGATGAACTTTGGCAAGCAGACTTGGTTGAAATGATTCCCTATGCTAACGTTAACGATGGTGTACGCTATATGTTGACGGTCATTGATGTTTATTCCAAAATGGCGTTTGTTGAACCTGTGCGTCGCAAGTCTAGTCCACTAGTCACCAAAGCCTTTCAACATATTATTCAAAAATCTAAACGTCAACCTCAGCTGCTACAAACCGACCAGGGAAAAGAATTTTTCAACAAGGATTTCTCCAGTTTTCTCAAATCTAAGGATATTCACCATTACACCACGTACAGCAATCTCAAAGCCAGCGTGGTCGAGCGGTTCAACCGAACATTGAAAACCCATATGTGGAAAGCGTTTACCGCTCAGGGCACTTATCGCTGGTTGGACTTGTTACCTGAGTTAGTGTCACGTTATAATGACACCAAACACAGAACCATTGGGACCAAGCCACGACTTGTGACCAAAAATATTCCACAACTGGATAAACTGTTTAACCCCATAAAAACAGCAGACCCTAAACGTCATCGCCTTAACATTGGGGACCATGTTCGTGTGAGCAAATTCAAGTCCGTCTTCGACAAGGGCTACACACCAAATTGGGGGACTGAACTATTTCGAATTCGTCAAGTCAACCTGAACAGTCCAGTCACCTATTTACTCGAGGACCTCAACCATCAACCCATAAAAGGCAGGTTTTATCTTCAAGAACTCCAAAAGACAGCGTTTCCTAAACATTACCTTGTGGAAAAAGTGTTGAAACAAAAAGGAAATAAACTATATGTAAAATGGTTGGGATTTAGCTCAGCCTTTAATTCTTGGATTAATAAATTACATGTTGTGTGAACCTGTGTGTCTTGTATTTATTTATTCACTCATGTTGTACTTAACCTACAGTCCTATGTACAGTCCTCAGCTCCACATGTATTATGAGCAATACATATTTTCTTTCTCTCTTCACCTGTGTTCTCTCTTACACTGACTCTTCCCCCTTAACCTCTCACCACTGTCAAAACAGGTTGTGACTTGTTAGCTCTTATCGTGCACGTGCACAGGTGAACACCTGTGTTTTTAGGTCATATTACACATGAACTTGCATTTTCTCACGTATGAACCAAAACAGAATGTGACTTGTTTCACAAGGAGAATGCTAATAATGACATCTCACACGTGTTCACATGTATTTCACCACTTTCCTTTCATATCATTATCCCATTATAGTAGTGGTGAACAACGTCAGTTCAACACACACGCGAAATGTAGTTAGGCCCTTTGACATAATTTAAATAATTTCATGAGCCAGTCCGTAGGAACCGGTCCAAAAGGGACCCGTCCAAAGGGATCAGTCCAAAGGGACAAGGACTCGTCCACAAGGACTTGTCCACAAGGACTAGCCCACAAGGACCTGTCAACAAGGACTTGTCCACAAGGACTCGTCCACAATGACCCGACAACAATGACCCCCGCCAACAATGACTCGTCAACAATGTAAAAACAGAAAACAAGCATGTTAATTCATAGTGGCTATCCACCGCACATATGCACTTTATGTAGAACAACGTTTCATTCCATATCGGCATTCAAACTCTCACATGTTGCAATTGGAAAGAGAGATTCTCTAAAAAATTACAATTTCACCCCCTAGTAGGGGTAGGTTTTACTTTTGGGGTGGAAATATATTGTCCATTGGAAAGGGAGTGTTAGCCCGAGTTCAATGACACCTCGTACAAGTCTCTAGCCTGATTGGTTCGCGAGATATTACGATTTTAGTATTCCAGCGGTGGAGCGGTGGTGGTGGGATCTGAACCATCCAAAACACACTACTGCTGTAAACTTTTCTTTAAAATGCTCTTAACTCGTCATACTATTTACTGTATATACACCTGAAACCAATATCTAGATTCACCTACAAAAGCTACTGATAACATTTCTAGTACACTATTCCAATCAATAATTTCCTCTTCCAATTGACGCTTGAATTTCTCTTCCACCAGTTTCATAAATTCCATAGGATTATTCTGTTTTCCTGTAAACTTAGGTAATTCAACTTCTCTACCAAGTATACCTAATCTATTCATATCTATATCCATATATACACCTCTATTCTCCCGAATTTCCTTCCGGAGTATACTCTGACTATCCGACACTTTCTCTTCTACTATTACTTCCATTTTCTTCTCTATCCTCCCGAATTCTTCGTTTATTTCTTTCTTATTTTCGTCCATTTTCTGTAATACAGTATCTTGTTTCTTCTTGAGTTCTGTTACTTGATTAAATCTTCTTCCTTTCCCTCCATTCTACTAATACATTCCTTAGTATTCTCCTCTACCACGCTATCCACCCTATCCATCCTCTCCTTTAACGTACCTTATATCGCTTCACATTTTGTACCTATCCTTCTTTCCAACAGCTCAATCTTATAATTATTATCACCATTTTCTTTCTGAATCTCATCTATCTGTGTTTGTAATGTAGACTTGTTTACTTCCATTTCCGCTCTTATCTTCTCAAACTCTGAATCTAATTACTCCTCCAACTTCCCTAGTATATCATTCATTTCATCTACCTTATCTTCCACTTTCTTAATACTGTGATCTATTCCGTCAATCCTACCGTTAATCTTCATATCCATTTCCTCAATTCTAATGTTAATACTATTATTCATTTCCTCAATTCTAGTGTTATTATCATTACTCATTTCTTCCAATTTAGTATTAGTATTCTTACTCAATTCCTCCATTTTATTCATTAACAATTGGAGCCAGCCAAGGTTAACTCCCTCTACACTCTCACATGAAACAACATTCTCTTTACTACTTAACCTTTCCGTCATCTCCCCCTCATCCCTTACGATCATTAGTTTTTCTCCAGATTCCATTTTAACCTTACGCTGAATAGTACGTGTTCTTAGTATAATCTCTGACATTCCCCCAAAATTCACTCGTAATATTACTATATATCTTAATCACTTTACCTATCATGTGCATTTTCAAGATTATATTTTGTTGAATTGCCATAAATCGCGCCCCACGTAATGAGGCGTCACTTTGTAATTGCTCTTAAACTTAAATAACTTCTGTTGGGCGCCATTCATTACTATAATGAGAAAATGTAGAATACACAAGACAGTATTTCCGGGTAGCAGGACAGTAAGCTTGTTTTACAGCAATTCACTCGACCCCCCTTTCCTATAATCAGATGTCTTACAAATATAACGGTAAAATAATAATCTCAGCACAATGTGATTGCAATATAACTTTATAATGCTTAATAAATTGAACTACGTTTACTTATCGGACAGCGCCGTACATTACTGTCTATTATAGTGAACCTTGTCTTACTTGTACATTGGGCATAATATTCCTATATGTGCTCTTTATTTTCGTCCACATACGTATTCTTGCGGGTGCCTTTATATATGAATCCAAGTTTACGAAAACTTTTCCGTAATCTTACAGAATGTAAATCCTTCTTGGGGTTTAATTCTATTCACGAATACTTGAAGCAGCTGGTTGTATTTATATCAATGTACATCAATTCAATGCCGAACAATCAACTAATAAACTTTTCTCAGAGCATCCATTTCCCATCTCACTGCCACCTAGATCCGTATTGGTTTCAAATCCATTAAAAGTTCTGCATTCTGCCGTGTCGCTTCTATTCCATTTTATAACATATGACACAAGGCCATTAGACAACAGACTAAGTACTACATCCGATATACATCTGGGCACTTTCCGATTATAAAAACATAAACTATAACTATAGCCTATACAACAATAAATAGTGATGAGGAGTGTCTGTGCATATCTATGTTCTGTCACAATATATATACATAAATGCCTTGAATGCGTAACTATTCCTTGAGATGAATGAAAGTATGTTTAGATGAACAATCTGGCTGTAGGTTGACAGGTAAGTATGTCTTCATCAAGGCATGAGGTACAAAAAAAGCATGTTCTCCTACGTAATGTAATCTCCCTTTGACTTAATATCTTGAATTAAATAGGCTGTTGTGCTTGTCGAATGAATCAAGATTTATTTTAGAAAGAGAGAAAATGAAAACTTAATTCCATCATTGTTGATTAACAAGGAGAAAGAAATGAAAAGACGTAAGGAAATTGTAACTTACATCAGTCGAGCGGTAAATGTTTCTTGAGATGTTCCTAAAAATGCCTTTTCATGTGAAATTGTATGGCTATAACCTATAATGTACCAACTGTGGAGGCTTTGTACCAAGATTATATACATTGGATGGTATCACCTGTTATGTTTGTTCTTCGATCGAAAAATATGTATAATTAATATGTACTGAAATTAAGATATAATAGTGAATTTACATTGGGTATTAATAAAGATTTCTTGGTTCAAAGAATATTTGTTGCTATGATACAGTGAGTGAAGCCAGGATCCATATAAATCTAATTGATTCTAGGAGGCCAAGTAATAACGCGTATTCTTCTCCATCTCTCCTAGTCAACGGACAAGCATGCTGCATTAAAAAGGAACCGCCAAGTAACATCCTCGGCAACATTGGACCATCGAGTGGGCACTCGTCCACGGTTCTCTCTTCTGGGATATTTTCAAGGATAATCAGTTTCCCTAAACTGTCCTTCCCACGACGCACTACGTGTCCAAAGAATCTGGTAACTCTTTGCTTACATACTGATGATAACATGCATCTCAAGTGGAGCTCTTTAATAATGGACTCTTTGGTGCAAAGTGACATCCAAGGTATGTGCAACATCCTTCGCCAGCAAAATATTTCAAAAGAATCATCCTTTTACGGTCGAGTACCTTTGAGTGTTCATGTCTCAGTTCCATACAGAAATACTAAACTGGGTACTAGCTAGCCATAACGGGATAAAGCGATCTTTCCATAAATGGGACAATATATTGTCATTATATTCTTGGTCAAGGCAGTTCTCTTTATAAATCCGGTAGCACAGCTGATTGAAACAGAAATAACTGAATCAATTTGCAGTATTCCTGAAACAACAAGAATATCTTGAAGGTATTTCGTTTGGTTCATTTCCCAGCCCTATCAATGTCAATTATGATTTTATTGATATTAATCTGCGGACCCATAGCCGAATTCACGATTTTTACACGAGTAAGGATATCGGTCATGCCCATCTCTTAATAGCTATGAGTGCAGAAATCAGCTGCATAACGAAGGTTGGATATTTTCTTACCACCAACAGGAAAACCACCATCCCATCCGTCTCTTATGATCTATTCTCTATAGATATTAAAGAGCACCAGAGACAGTATACAACTTCTACGGACATATTTCTGATCGTAAGATGTTCGGACAGTTTACCATTTAATCTAACTATTGTCACAAAGAATTCGTATTAGCAAAGCCACATGTTCAGGAATTCCCATTTCCAACAGTACTTTCACCATCTTCTCGTATTGAACACTGACAAAGACATTGCTATAATGTAGAAAGCGGATAATGACAGGAAGCTGAAATTCTCTGCTTTCTTCAATCAGCTGACGGATGTTTATCTGCTTCCAGGTACTTTTACCTCGGACTAATATAGCTTGTCCATGGGGATCAGAAATGCAAGGAAAGCTCGGAGAATCTGTTTCTATAAGTACAGAATGATCTTACTTGCATGTGAAATGAGCGCCTCGGTCCTGTTTTATCACATTACAGTACATTGTGGAGCCCAAAGGAACAAACAATCATACAGTCCAACTAAATGGCCATAGTGCAGTTCTCCAGATTTTGTTGCCTGTCTGTTTCAGATGCTCGGCTGTAATGCCATCTGGTGCTCGTGCCCTATGGTCTATGCAACCATAACGATGTAATTGGCCTTTCCGTATCTGGAGGTAGAATGTTTAGTTCCATTTCAAATTCATGCCGCAGGAATGCCCTTGCATGTAGTGTTTCATCTTCGTAGAGATCTTTACAGTTTTCTTTTTATGTATTTAATACATTGGTCAAGTCGTGAATTTTACCATCATCAGCATCTTCATTTGTCCATGCTCTGGGTTTAAATTTGTTTGCTAACAATCTTACTTTGTGGTAAAGATCACGCGTTTCATTGAAATGGCTCTGAGCGTCGATTACTGCATAAATATTAGTTTAGTATTTATGTTTATGATGTTGATGATGTTGATGATGATGATGATGATCATCATCATCATCATCATCATCATCATCATAATTGTTGTTTTAAGGGACCTAACATCTGGGTTATCGGCCCCTAATGGTCTGGGTGATAGCGAAAATTACAATGAAGTGGAAACCAGAACGAAAATTAAGTGAGACGGAAAATACTTACAAAAAGGAACTCATTGAAACTATTCACAAAATGGAGAGCGGTAATACTTACAAAAGGGAATTTAGAACGAAAATACTCGCAAAAGGAATAGATTGAAAAATACGCACAAAAAGTAGGTTAGGTTCAAAATACGTACAAAGTGCAATGTAGAGTCGAAATACTTACAAAATGCAATTGATATTCAAAATACTTACAAAATGAAAATGAGATTGAAAATACGCACAAAATACAATTGAGGTTCTAAATACTTACAAAATGCAATTGAAAGTGAAAATACACAATGCAATTCAGATTGAAAAACGCCCATTTCAGATCCAAGATACTCATAAAGTGTAATAGAAATTCAAAATGCTTACAAATTGCAATTGAAATGAAAGTGCTTACAAAATGTACGGTAGATACAATTTACTAATTTGAAGGGACAATACTTACAAAATACAATTTAAATTGAAAATACTTAAAAATGTAATTTAGATTCAAAATACCCACAAAATACAATTAAGAATCCAAATTCTTGCAAAATGCCCACCATACAAAATACTTGCAAAAAGCGGTTTACTTTGAAAATACTTACAAAATGCAATTGAAATTAAAAATACTCACTAAAGTCCCATCCCCTATGTTGAAAGACTTACTAAAAAGCAATTTAGATTGTCAATCCTTATAAAATGCAATTGAGGATGAAATCACTCGCAAAATGCAATTTAGATCGAAAAGTCTTACAAAATGCAACGTAGATTGAAAATACCTACAAAATGGAGTATAGATGCAAAAAAAATCGCTAAAGGGAATACACAGGGAGCCAAATAACAAAAACAGTGCGGAAATCTTAAAGAGAAAAGGATATATAATGAAAAGAAAACAAGAGGTCTGAGCCCTCGAAGAAGGAGGGATCAGGAAAGACGAGACAAGGGCCAATAAAGACGGGAAAGTGAAAGACTCCCTGGGCCTTGGATACCCTAATACCGTCGGGGTCGGAAAAGAACAAGAGTTGACCAAGGGAGGTCGACAGGAAAGAAGACGGAGAGGAGCCCGGCACAAGTAAGTGGAAGCAATGCCGGACTCAGCTGGGGTCCCGTGGTCGCCAACCCACATCCCAAGAGATGTGAGCCACGGGGGGGGGGGGGGGTTAGTTATGTTTATCTCGACAGCAATTCTGCAGAATTTCACGGCTGATCCCCCAATCTGTATCCACTGTTTTATTGGCTGCCATGGGTGAACACTGATTCAGGATATATGACGAATCAATGCTGTGGAAGAAAAGTTATTCTCGATTGCTGTTATATTGTTCTTGAGTGCTTTCCACGAGGGCTCTACATTAGTAGGAAGATCTTTCCTACAACACATACTTTAAATCCTTTCTTGTGGTGGGGAATCACTACGTCTTCGAAATTGCACTCACTAGATCACCGATGACGCAAGTTTAATTTTCAAGAATTTAAGTAACCAAATTAAAATAATTTGCAAGAACATGGATAAATACTTGACGATAGCGACTTACACGTATTCTATAATCAGTACTCCGACAAATATTTGATCACAATACATGAATGTGAGTTCAGCCCACAATAGTTAGCAATTCAGAAAGACTTAAAATATACCAAGAAACATCGAAAAGTAAGAGACTTTAATTCAATTTGAAAAAGGTGTGATACGAACTGAAAAATGAACTGCAGAACGGAAGTATAAATTTTGGGTGTTTTCAGCTCAAGATTTAAATTTCTCGATACCCTTCTAATATCATGACATCTTTTTCACTACACCTTGATCAATGAACTCCATTTTAAGAACAGCACACGACTAATGAGAATTCTTCATTCTGACAGTGGCATTGGCCACACACGAATCTTTTCACTGTTCAAGAGCGACGTGAGTAGAGCGGTTACGGAACACAGAGGCCAGGAGCTAATGCGGACATTACTCATTCAGTTTACCCCGTTCCCTATTTTCGCTCGAGTTTCTACCCTGGGTTCTCGAGTTCGGGGAGGTTTCTCTTTGTACAGGGCTAATTAGCCGGCCCCGTTGTGTTAGAGTAGCACGCCTGCCTGTCAACCGGAGGACCCGGGTTCGATTCCCGGCTCCGTCAGGGATTTTATAACTGACGTGAGGGTTGGAACGGGGTGCACTCAGCCTCGCGAGGACATTTGAGTATCTGTCTGATAGTGAGGCAGCGCCACGATCACGAAAACCACGATTAACGGCCGAGGGGACCCGATGCGCTGATCACGCGTCACCCCAATATCTGCAGGCCAAATGGCTGAACAGCGGTCGCTTGGTCGGCCTAGGCCCTTCATGGACTGTATAGTACCAGGGGTTGATTTCTTTGACAGGGCAAATTGCTAACAATCCATGCAAATACGAAGTTAAAAAACCATTGAGTTTACCAGATATTCCATTCGATGTTACTGGGAGGCAAGGTCCGTACGACTGAAATTAATGAATTCACACTGGCTTTAAACCCGCGATACACCGCAAACTCCGTTAAAAAACACGCTAGTTCAAGTCGCGAATTGATTCTCAGTATTTGGAACGAGCATCGAGTTATAGCACACCTGAATGCGGGCACAGTATTTGGGAATGGGGCGATATGTGATGATACCACGATCTCCAGCACTCTATAAAGAGGTTAGAATGTTGAAGAAACCCTACAAGACGCATCTAATAACGACGAACCCTGTTTCGAGAAATGTCTTAGCTCCAATATTTACTAGGAAATGAAAATTCACGGGAGTGGAGGGCATCACCATTCCCAATCAGATGGCAGTCAGCGAATAAGTACCTGTGAACCAAGCTAACACAGGAGATGATTTTACCAAAGAAGTGACCCAACGCGCCAAAGAAGCGAATACCTATCTCTCAAAGCTCTGGCCTCTACTGAGGACTCGGAGCTACCCCGATGTCTTCAACAAGCTCCTCGCATACAGCACCATTGTGCGACCTATCATGGAATATGCCTGCCCTGTGCGGGGGAACAAATTGCAGGCTGTTGAGAACCATACGCAACGCACAATGTCAGGCTCACAATGGTGCTTAAGAAACGTTCAGCTATATACTGATCATCAGCTCCGCACTATTATTTATGGAAGCCTATATAGCAAAAGTTCTATGAACACCAACCCCTTCATTAAAGAGTTGGGTGATTATAGAACCGCAGAATGTCCATGCAAAAGACCCCGAATACTTATAGAACCACGCTCTTTCACTTAATGGTCCTCTCTACTTTTCCAAACACGATTCTCTTAAGAAGTTAACGTTTCACTTTCCACCTTCTGTTATTCTTCAGGGCCTTGAGGACCAGGCCACATTCTAGCCAACTATATAATTCAAGATAATCACCCAAAACCCTAAACTCAATGCTGTCAGGTCCAAACCGCTTCAGAGATACAGCAATTAAGGCCTTCGGGCTGACAGGCTGTAATAGTTTCGCACGGAAATACAGCTCCACTGCACGGGTTAGATTATTCCTGCTCCCCATCTGGCCACTTCCTCCTCAGTCTCGCGACCCAGATGTAGTAAGAGTTGTTAAAAGTTAAAAGCTTGCTAAGATAATATTTTTCATGGAACACTCTTCAAATATGCCAGTATGAGAAGGTGATTAAGAAATATGAATCTCAATTGTTTTACAGAGCGATTCTCGTATCAAACAAGAAGTTCCGTGACAAACTAAAGAGCCTACTTTTCTTAAAATTTAAGATTCATGCCAATGATTAATCTATATGGACCAATCAAGAATAATGACGAAATTAAGTTGGTAATATCGACATTTCTAATTAATTCGAAACATACCTGACATAATGTACCCTAATAGAGCACTACAGTTGGCAGCCCTGGTGACTGCATATATATTCTTAGTTCCATCTCTTAAGGTACATAATACAAAATTTTGTTGAAGTCCAATGGCTATTATGGACGTTACATGCAGTGAGACATAGGATCTATGATCGCGCGCAAAATCATATTGGCAACAATGTCGTGCATGTGTTGGTCAGAAATAATCTGTAATAACATGATCTAGTGTTGTGCCAAGTTTGGATGAAATCCATTTGTTAATATAGAAGTAACATTAATTTTAAAATTGGACTTATCAGCAGGCTTAGAATCAAGTTGGCAGCACTGACATATATAAGTTACTTCAAATTAGTCTAGAATGTCAGTTACTATACGTGTGCACAGTTTAGAGCTGTTGGCTTGCATACTCTCTGATATATTGATATTACGAAAATCAAATAAGAGGCAGCATTTATTAACAGTTGGCAGCCCTGGTTGCTCTTAAGAATACGCATAGTCATATCGGTTATGGTACACATTGTACATACGAAATTTGGTTGAAATTCAATTGATATAATGGAAGTTACATGTATTTAAAAGTTGATGCTATCATCATGAATATGCAGTAATCATGTTGGTAGCACTGACGTATATTAGTTACACCAAATTAATCTAGAATGTCAGGTACTATACGTGTGCATAGTTTAAAGCTTTCGCCTTTCATACTTTTTTTAATATTGCTATTGGGATGACAAAATAGAGAGTGCATTTATTAAAAGTTGGCAGTCCTGATGGCTCTTACGAATATGCTCAGTCATATCTGTTTATGTACACATATTACACACGTAATTTGGTTGAAATCCAGTTGATAGTGTAGAAGTTATATGCATTTGAAAACTGGACCTATCATCAGGCTTAGAATTATTTTGGCAACACTGTCATGTATGGCCACCTGGAAATTAAACTTAAATATTATTAGATATATGTGTGCGAATTTTGGAATAGCTCCCATGCATACCTTCTATGATATCCAACATGGAGTTCAAATTTCAATGTCGGTTTCTCCGCAGTTGGTAGCACTGATATCATTATCAAATATGGCGTTGAGATATTCAGGTATAGATCTTTACACATACCAAATTTGGTTTCGATTGTTGCAGCCGTTTAGGAGTTGATAGGGGGGGGGGGGGCTCACACACACAGTCAGCCAGCCAGACAGAAGGACAGACATACATTTGCCCGGATGGAATTCATAAGTCTACTTTTTCCTCATTTTTGCAAAGTGTGAAAAGTAGGCTAAAAACTCTTTACTCTGATTTGATTGCAGAAACCTCTTTTACTTTTGGCATAGGGCTTAATTTTTATGAGTTCAGCCTGCCAACGATCATTGACTCCACGCGAAATGAAGTTGCGTCACTTAAAGTTACACCGTGTATGACTGTGCAGTTTGTGGGCAATATGCATTTTGATCGAAGGGGGCTTCGACAATGATGCCGGCAAAGCGATGCCCCACGTCTATTTCTGAAATCTAGCGTCCATGGCCCGTATGGACTGCTTTCTGAGACACATTAAATGTTACAAACGTTAATCAGTTATTAGGGGTTATTGAAGCAAAACATATCGACCAGAGATATTTATGCCTTAAACGGCTTAAAAATGACTTCAATGGCTGAAGCCTTGAGCGCAGGCCTCAGGAATAATTGGGATATCATTGTTCTAGACTCATCAGTCTTGTTTGCGTTGATGTTCCCAAGCGCCTATAAATTATACGATAAGCGTTAGGGATTCAGTTGCACCAAATATTATGTAAAGTGTCCCATGAAACCCTTTCCAACCGGGAAAAAATCACCTTCCTCAAGACCGTGGAGAAGGATACGCCATTACCCATGAATTTGACAATATGGGATCTTCACGAACACTATGTTTTGCCACTCTCTGATAACTAGAGTCGTTCTGTAAAGCTGTCGCGATTAACACAAAGGCCGCTTTACGTTATCGGTATACAGGCCGATCGTAAGTATCAGCACACCAAAGATGCCTCCCATTCGATCACATTTAGCTAGGAAACATGCGTCTTTACCTGTTATCCTACGAAACCCTGGATATAATTTACATAAAACAAATTTAGAGCCCTGTACGATATGTATGTGAAATTCAATTTCTTTAACGCGCCTGTGACTGTGCTGAGCTGTTCGCACCTCGTGTGATCTATGAAATAAGCCCCCTGTAGATATCTGGTTAAAGTTTGAAACGACTGAGAATATTCCAGCAGACACACACAACTTACAAAATGTTAGTGTTCTATCGCCCATTCTCCAATATTATAAACAAAGCTTAGGAAAAACTCCCGGGTTTTTAATTATAAAACTTCCATGAAATAGGGAGCTGGGAAACCGTGCGATTGCAAACTGAGGGGTTTATGGCATAGACCAGTAGAAACATGAATTTTATCACTGAAACCAGTACATTTTCCAAGGAAAAAACATTTTTATTGTTCATGAATATGGGGGTGAATGATATACGTTTGTTCATCAATCAGACAAGTTCGAATTCTAAAATATTTGGCATCGTATTTTTTCATTTTATTTTTCATAAGGAGCGTGTAGTCGCATTTCCATATGAAACACTGTATTTGTAACGACTGATGAAGAGATATGAACATTGAATTCGTCTTCCAGTGTTAAATTGATTTGATCATGTCGCTTGTTCTCAATGTGAATACCTGATGATGAAAGATGAATTCAAATTACTACACCAATTAATTTTACGATGACATTTACACAAGACAACCTATACTGTTAAATATTTACTAATTAAAAATTATAAGGACGTCAATTTCAGAGTTAAAGTTATATTAAACTAGCTAATGTACCTGGCGTTGCCCGAGAGATGTCTTTATATGTTATAGAAAGATACATGCTTATATATTTCGCAGTGTGTATTCATTTTTTCCTAAGTGAGTTTAGAACACGGTTCTCCTCGATTCTGATGTTACTCAAGTTCAATATTAACTCACTGTAAATAGTCGAAAGGTACAGTACTGTGGAGTACAATAACGTAGCGGAGAACGCAACAATAGTAAAAAGGGATTTACTATATACACAATTCCTCGAGAACTCAGTCTCACAATTACTTTCCTGATAGTGTTTATTTCTGATTTAATGAAGTCAGCTATTCTTATGGCAAAGCATCATTACTTACAGTTTGGTTCTTGTGGAAAATTATCAAATAATAATATATATTCGTAGATTAATTACCGTATGTTATTGACATGTTATGGACTAAATTCATAATTTAACATCCTATTCCATTACAAATTAGCAGAATCATAGAGCAGGATAATTACTAATTACAATATAACCCGATTGACAGAAGGAAATATTATTCATAGAACAATCTGCATTATCATGCAAAATTTACTGTATTAATGATTTGTAATGCAAAAGACAGCTGGTAGACGTAGAAACTGTCAACATTTAAAAAATGCAGTATAAGGACATTATGATTAATAAAACATAAACGTCAACATATCAGCAGTAAAACACACCTTAACGGAGAGTATAAAACTTCGATTCTAGTAGATATTACATACAATATATTACGCGTTATACCTTTCGTCATAAGGTAAAGATTCAAATTCTCCCTTAACAGCAGCGGCATTAGAGTATAAAATTAGACCCAAAATGTCACATAAGTTTCTGTGACCTAAAGACTGAAGGTTAAATACAATTATTATACATAAAATGCAAAAGTAATTCAGATGACCACGTGTATTAGCGGCTAACATTTTCGGCTTTCGCCTTGGAAGTCTAAGTTTGAATCCCGGATTTGTCAAGAAAGTTTAATTCTGGTGTGATAGTCGGAATGGGCTGCACTGCACCTCCCGAGGCAAAACTTGGAAATTGTTTTCCGTGGTTTCCCACTTCTACTCGAAGCAAATACCGTGATATATCCTAACTGAAGGCCACAGCAACCTCCTTTCCAATCCTCATTTGAATTACTAATACACTCACTACTACAGCCATCACAGTAGCACATGTTATCAGAAATATTCCATACACACTGAAGTACATGGGGCTATATGATTATGATGTAGCAAAGTCTCTAAATGAATTAACACCAGCATCATTTATGCTCATTTAATCTTAATAGTAAGTTTCGTGATGGTATCTCCAGATGTTGTAAACGTTACGCCACATGTAGGGTTAGCCAATGTATTTCTTTTTTTAAAATTTAAGTTCCCTACTATGAACCCTGTTAATAATATTTAAAATAATACGTATTCAGATTTTTATGTCGTTCAGATTTTTAATAGAAAATGGAGTATCATGGCCCCTTACAGAGATAGATGGAAACCTGGTAGTCATAGCTTGAACTACTGTTTCTGTGGAGTGCCATGGCCTCTTACAGAGATAGATGGAAACAACCTGGTGGTCATTTCTTGAGGTACTGTCTCCATGGAGCAAATAGAGTGACATGGCCTCTTAGAAGGATAGATGGAAACCTGGTGGTCATAGCTTGAAATACTGTCGCCGTGGAGAATATGGAATGTCTTGGCCACTTACAGAGGTAGATGGATACTGGGTGGTCTCGTCCACGGCCTACTAGATGCGAGCTGTGCTCTGGCCTTGCCATTCCCTCCCAGTTAGAACCCATGCATAACGTGTATTTGAAAAATTTCCGCTAGTTGCCGATAGAATGCACTCCCACCCAAGAATAGGAGGGATTAGTAAACAGCTGCTCAATAGGTTTATTAAAAATGTGTTTCTCACGGTAGTACGTTTAGAACAACGAAGTTTTGTTTCAGTTTCAATTATTGTAAGTAGTCGGTATTAATATACTGAATTCCTACGTTGCTTGGGGTGTTTGGTGATGAAATTGTAAAATGCTGGGGAAAATTATAAACTATGGTTTGAATGCCGTTGCTCAAATCCAGTATGTCATACCGTTGTTTGTCATTTTACACTTTAAATAGAAGGAGCATAGGAGTTGTGCTTTCATTTCCCGAGTTCACGTAAGACAGAGATAGGTGTGATGATTGTCTTAACGTGATTTCCCGCGATAACTTTGTTCCGGACAAAAACTCTCCTTCGTCTGCTTAACTCAGCACCGATAAACTATCCTGAGTGTGGTTTTTCTACACTCTGTCCAGGCAAATGCCGGGATAGTACTTGACCACTGCTAGTAACGCACATGATACGGACATCTTTGCCTCTGAGACCTACGATGATATCCAATTAACTACGGAATCAACCGTCCAGTGCATACCCGTAAGTTATCTTCTAGAAAATGGGTATCATAATGTTTTCTTGCGATTCTGTAGAATCATTCTTCAGTACATCCTCCAAGGGCTCACGACTAATGGGATGTGGGTTTGGTGACCACGGGACCCCAGCTGAGTGCGGTATTGCTTCCACTTACTTGTACCGGGCTCCCTTTTGTCATCTTTCCTGTCGACCACCCTTGGCCACCTCTCGTTCACTTACGACATTACGATACTCCCCCTCCTTCAGGGGCTTACAACTTGTGGGACGATGGTTAGCGATGAGGGGACTCCAGCTGAATTCACGATTGCTTCCACTAATTTTGCCGGGGTCCTCTCTGGCATATTTACTGTCGGCCTCCCTTGATCAACTCTTGTTCTCTTCCGACCCTGAAGGTATTAGGATCTCCGCGGTCTAAGGAGTATTTCAAATTCCAGCCTTAATTTGACCTTGTTTCATCTTTCCTGATACCATCATTCTTCTCTTGTTTATCTTTTCATCATATCTCCTGCCTTCTGCACAAGGTCATAAAGGAGGCAGGGCGTGTGTAGTCTCACCCCTGCAGGTGCTACACCCTCAAGGGCTCACGGCTGTTGATTTTGGCAGTATACCTGAGCTGGATCTGTTGTTTCCCTTTTTCCAGTGATTCTGGGGCGGACTCTCTCCTATCTCCCTTCTTATCTGCCTTTCATGACACACGTTTCCAAATCCGTCAATTCTCATTATTTGGGGGTTGAGGGCATTTCTTTTACCTGCATTTTATTTCCCTTATTCCTTCCTTTTTGTCCTTTTGTTCTCCTAATCCATAATTTGGCTGTAAGTTGTAGTTATTAGCCTACTTTCGATTTTTGCAAAAAATGAAAGTAGACTTATGAGATCACTACAGGGCCAAAAATTGTGTGTCTGTCTGTGTGTGTGTATGTGTGTGTGAGTCTGTGTGTGTGTGTGAGAGTGTGTGCACTCTGAATGTGTGTCCCCTCCTATCAATTCGAACACGGTGAAACCGAATTGAACGACATTTGGTACAGAGGTCGCACTGGCAAAGGGCACCTCAGTGTCATGTTTTATATTGCCGCCATCTTTACCAAAACTTAATGGCGGCCACTCAAATGGTCAAAACGTAATAATGCATTACGACCAAACTAATAATCGGATCTTTACCAAATTTGGTAACAACGTTCCTTCATATGAGGCGCGTCTTGTGCCCAAACTACGAGGTCATTAACCGTACCATTTCAGGATGGCGGCCGTGTGAATTAAGCAAACTTTTTAATCCATAACATGGGACCCACCAGTTCCGACTATCGAACCAAGAATCGTTTAATCTGTTTGAAACGACGTGGCCCGTTTGAAATTAAAAGTTTATATTTTAATATTATAGTCTAGAAGTGATTTTAAAAAGCTGAGTCGTCTCGGTTATTTGACAAGATGCGCAGCTGATCTCTCGTTCTGACCTATATTTTATTAATTTCAGTATGTTGCATGCAATATAGCCTAGTGGTAACAAATATATGAACTTTCTATGAAAAGAACTCGGTTTAAAATATACTCCAGTGAAGAAAACGTTTAGTCCAA
The DNA here is from genome assembly GCA_946902985.2 of Meconema thalassinum. Taxonomy (NCBI): domain Eukaryota; kingdom Metazoa; phylum Arthropoda; class Insecta; order Orthoptera; family Tettigoniidae; genus Meconema; species Meconema thalassinum. The sequence goes on from OX336397.1 coordinate 126,854,775, forward strand.
GTCATGATTTGCTATAACGTGGTATATATATTGGTTCCTAACGATCTATTAGAGTGTGCACGATTGGCTGAGTGGTCAGCGCGATGGTCTTTCATCAGGCTGGCCGTGGTTCAAATCCTATCAGAGTTGGACTTTTTTGCTTGATTTTTTTACATTTATTATTTCTTGAGTACTGAGACGATATAAAATAAAGCATTATATGGTGCATTTTGAAATGGAAAATATATATTTAATTAAAACAACATTCACCACCGGAGTGACATCTAAGAGTAATTACTTGAACTATGTTATTGGTAACCACAGCCTTCTAGATGCTCTCTACTGGCCAGTTAGTGAACCCATGTCTACAGGATAATTGAGAAGGTTATTATTTTTGCCGATAGAGGGTACACATCCCCAAGATAAGGCGCGATTATCACGGCCAACTAGAATGACTGGCTCTGGTGAGTTTTCGTGACGTCAGCAATGTAGTTCTGTTGCACCACTGCCTGGTCTTCGTTTTACTGCCGGTGTGGTACCTAGTCATCTTGTCAACATCATTGAACCTGTATAAACGTTGGTATTCATTTATCACTTGTCTTCATAGAAGGTATTGATACAAGTCGTTAGTCGGTGGGTAGTGTATTCCGCAGATCTCTTCTATAAACGAATTAATTTATGTTCCTCCCCTTGAAACAACAATAAGTTAATGATATCTATACTGTGCTGCAAGATTCTTTGATCTAATTATACTAATGTGCGCATAATTTAACTCACATCGAAGGTCACAGAATCTACAACTCGACTTACTGTTGCCTGTTCGTTGCAGCTATTAAAGACACAACGAACCCTTGAATCCTAGTTAAGCAGTACCGGTACATTGCCTACGTCACAGAAGGGTTTAGTTTACGCGCCATGGCCTGTCTTTCTCGTTAGCCGTGCGCGATTACAAATTAGCTGTGTAATAGTTATATTAAATATGTTTCTCCCAGTGATACGTTTAGAGCAACGAAGTTTAAGTTATTGTAAGTAGTCGGTGTTAATATACTGAATACCTACGTTGTTTGGAGTGTTTGCTGATGAAATTGCAAAATTCTGGGGTAAATTATTTGAACGCCACTCCTCAAATCCAGTGTGCCAATTTGCACTTCGAATTGGAAGAAATTAGGAGGTGATAAAGACAAAGAGTTATAAATACACCCATACATTTAGGAGAAAGTAGGCTATATGTTCTTTCCTGAACATCTTGTTTTTAGTTCTAGTGTTCATTTTATCATAACTTTTCATTTTCAGCCCAAAGAATTAGAGGCATTTAACCTCCATGTTAGACACTTTAACATCATCTATCATCATCAAATTACAATCTCAGCAATATCTTTTCCGACAATGAATGAATGAATGAATGAATGGATGAATGAAATGTTTATTGCAGCAAAATAGCCAGAGAAAATACATAATACATCTGAAAATAATATTATTTGCCTATATCTAATCACTGCACAGTTTCGTCAGTGATATTAGTCTTTTTTGCACATATTCGCATGATATCGGGAACATTGGTTATGACATAATTCACCCACAAAGTCCTCATTTGGGTAATGAAATCTTTTGTTGGTTCATAGCTTGTGGTGAAACCCGGGTACTAAAAATCGTGTGATGGCGTGTCTCTGTTTATAGTTGGATTGTCCCCAGTTTTGTGTCAGTATGACGTCTGTCCAAATGTTGCTCCCTTTTCCAAGTAATATTCGAAAGGTTTTCTCATATGCCTATGTGTTTGGAAGATGCAACTGCAACCTCGTATCTTCTTTGAAGAAGTTCTCACTAATCATAATATGAGTCGTCTTGATGATGCTGTTATTCCTATTCCCAGCACTCTTTTCATGTAGCGGGCCTTGATTTTTTCAAGTGTTTTCTGTGACAGTATGAGTATCCCATATAATGTTGAATCCGTAGGTTGCTATTGGCATTATTACAGTTTGGAAGAGAATCATTCCAGCAATACCACCGCAATATTGCACCAATCACTTTTCCGACAATGAAAACTGAAAGTTTGTTTTAAGTTGTATTCACAGAGGAAAGAATTTCTTGTATGAAATGTTTGGATTGCATTTCACAGAACTGTAATCCTCTCTACTCATGACCTCACCGCAGCATCGGTCTTGCCAGCATCATTCTAGAGAAATTGGTATCACCGATTACGAATATTATTGCGGAAGCCGAAATACCGGTCGCTTCCAAATAACTTCTGTACTTACCACTCAGCAGGAAAGTTCATGAAGTTTTATAAAAATCAAGTGTACCTAATGGAATTCTATTTTCATAAGGTGCAAAGAGGCCTGTGCCATCTCGAATGCAGTACATTTGCATTTGTCTGTAGGCACAGGCTATAGTAAAATGTGTCTTTTCACCGCTGTCTCAGTCTTACTCATAGCTGTGATTATATGGAAGCTACTGAGGTATGGGTGGTGCTTAGTATTGGCATTCAGGGCACACTAAGTGCCTGTGGATGCTGTGAGGGGTTCTACTCGTAGGGTTAGAACTGCTGTTCTGACTCAGTGAGGAAAGCAATGGCAAACCACCTCACTCCTCACCTTGCCTAGTACGCCTCACTATAGTGCTGCCTCATAACCTAACGGCGGTACTTTTTGAGGATCCAACCAGCCTTCGGGCTGACTACCTAACAGAAGGTGCAAAGGTATGTTTAGTTTCTGTCATTTAATATCACGCTATTGTATTTTGTGATATAATTTGCATTTTGATATTGCGGAAATTATATTGACAAATAGTGTCTAGTCTTTTTATGCTAACTGGGTTGACAGTGCTGTGTGAGCAGTTGAGTAACTAACGGGATTTCAAGTAAAGAACCTCATTTTCTATACCGGTAGTGGCGAGCGCAACTCGCATCCAGTCGCCCGTGTCTCGACTTGAGCTATGTTGCCATGGAAACGTCCTGCCTTGCCATTCCTTCATGGGTTAATTTTATGATTTGATTAGCCTGTGCTTGAGTGCAAAAGGGCCGAAATCAGAAGAATGAGAAAGACTGTCGAAAATTCATGTAGCCAGCGGTTCCTTCTGGGTCCTAAACTATGTGTATGCAAAATTTGGTTGAGATTTGTGGAACGGTGTAGATTTGTATACGGAACCAATATACCCACATAGCCACATACATACATACAGTATATACAGACTTTCGCTTTTATATATAAGATATTTAGGTTTTACTCGCTAACCGTTGGAGATACACGAAAATTGATAAGGACCTCGCGGATAGAAAATTAAATTATAAAGCTTGTACTGCCATCAAAAGTTTGCTATTTCTTAGCGTTCTCCTTTTATTTGAAATGGAAATATTACAATAGTCGCCATTTTTAAATAGTGCAAAATATCGAAATCAAAAGTAGCCTATATGTAAGCGTGGTAGATCAGCTACGTCCATGCAAAATTTCATTTAAATCGAACCAGTGGTTTCTTGTGTTATTGAGTAACACACAGACAGACACACACCATCTCATTTTTAGCCTACTTTTCACATTTTGCAAAAATGAGGAAAAAGTAGACTTATGAGATCGGGCAAATGTGTGTCTGTCTGTCTGTCTGTCCTTCTGTCTGTCCTTCTGTCTGTCTGGCTGTGTGTGTGTCCCCCCCTATCAACTCCTAAACGGCTGCAGCAATCGAAACAAAATTTGGTAGGAGTAAAGATCTATACCTGAATATCTCACGGCCATATTTGAAAATGATGTCAGTGCTACCAACTGCTAAAAAATCGCAATTGAAATTTGAGCTCCATGTTGGATATCTTGGAAAGTATGAATGGGAGCTATTTCAAAATTGGCACACATACAGATCATAATATTTCAGTTTAACTTCCAGGAGGCCAAACATGGCAGTGTTGCCAAAATGATTATAAGCCTCCTGATAGGTCCAATTTTTAAATGCATATAACTTCTACACTATCAATTGGAATTCAACCAAATTTCGTATGTTGTATGTGAACATAACCAGATATGACTGAGCGTATTCTTAAGACCTACCAGGGCTGCCAACTGTTAATAAATGCTCCTAATTTATTTTATCCAAATACCAATATATCAGAAAGTATGCAAGCCGACAGCTTTAAACTATGCACACGTATAGTACCTGACATTCTTTATTAATTTGGAGTAACTTATATACGTCAGTGCTACCAACATGATTCTAAGCCTGCCGACAGGTCCAACTTTAAATACATGTAACTTCCATACTATCATTTGGATTTCAACCAAATTTACTATGTGCTATGTGTACCATAACAGATATGACTATGCGTATTCTAAGGAGCATCCAGGGCTGCCAACTGTTAATATGTGCTGTCCCTATTTTTGTTACCCTAATATCAATATATCAGAAAGTATGCAAGCCAATAGCTCTAAACTTTGCACACGTATAGTACCTGGCATTCTAGACTAATTTGGAGTAACTAATATACGTCAGTGCTGCCAACATGAGTCTAAGCCTGCTGATAGGTCCAATTTTAAAATGCATGTAACTTCTATACTAACTAATGGATTTCATTCAAAATTGGCACAACAATAGATCATATTATTTCAGATTATTTCTGATCAATACATGCATGACATTGTTGTCAACATGATTTTACGCGCGCTGATAGATCCAATGTTTAACTGCATGTAACGTCCATGCTATTCATTGGACTTCAACCAAATTTTGTATTTTGTACCTTAAGAGATGAAACTAAGAATATATTCAGTCATCAGGGCTGCCAACTGTAGTGCTCTATTAGGATACATTATGCCAGGTATACAGTATTTCGAACTAATTGGAAATTTCGATATTAGCAACTTAATTTCGTCATTATTCTAGATAGGTTCATATTCTGTAGAATAATCATTGGCATGAAAAGTAGGCTGTATAGTTCTTCACGGAACTTCTTGTTATATATTAGTACGATTATAATATAATTCTGTTCATCAAACACCTAATGTAGAGCTAAGCCAAGTAACCAAGCTGACGAAGACCACACTGGAGGGCCGAAAACATGTTTCAACAGTACAGAAGAAAACAATTTAATTATTAACAGGTGTTCCAGGATATTTAATTAGTTATCGAAGTTAATACGTAGAATCAACGCTTTTGTAACAGAGTTAATGTTTTTGCCTCGTAAAATGTGCACTTCTCTACAAGTCCAGTCTACCCAATGTGTACTTCCCTAGAAGTTCTGCCTACCCAATATTGTGTACTTCCCTACAAGAGCTGTCTACCCAATGTGTACTTCTCTATAGACCTCGTGCGCACCTACTGTGCTGCGCTCTGGTGACAAATCTATAGCTGGTGGGGATGACGCAGCTCTCTACTGTAATTAGGTTGCTGTAAGGTATCGCTTGATGGAAATGAATGTTCAGTTTGTCGCGATGGAAGCGAGAATTACAGAGAGTCGAAGAAACAGTTGTGTGGTTGGTTGCAATTACAAGTGCAGAAACAGTCCTCCCGGTACTAGATTTTTTAGTTTTCCTAATGATAAACAGCATATAATCAGAAGGAAAGCTTGAATTACATCAGTGAGGCGAGAGACTGTTTACAGGAAACCATGGGCTCCCAGTAAAAATGCACGTATTTGTAGTCGTCATTTTGTTAACGGAACATCTACAAGGAATCCCGACAGTCCTGGTTACACGCCCAAACAGTGGCGGATCCAGGCCTTGCGGGGCCCTGGGCGATATTATAAGGTGGGGCCCACAATAATAGGAAATAAAAAAAATATCAAATCAAATGGAAAATACTTTGGTAATATTAATAAAATATAGAATAGTTACAATATTTTGAATACACTACAGTACATTTTTTAAATAATATGAAAGAAACGTTTAAGTCCCCTTGAAGAAGATTATGTAGCCTAAACTATGAAATATTAAAATATTAAGTTACTTTGTGACTTTTTTCCCCGGCTGAAGTCTTCTATTATTTCTATGAAATCTAAACTTGCTAAATGGTCACGGGAGGTCATAGCTCCACTGAAAAAAGGAATATGAATTATAAATTAGTTTGAAAAGTATAATTAATTAATTAATTAATTAATTAATTAATTAAATTTTAAAAATCCATGGCGCGGGGCCCCCCAGACCGCGGGGCCCTGGGCGGTCGCCCTCCTCGCCCTCCCCTAGATCCGCCCCTGCGCCCAGACTCTACTTGAAACCTACTTCATCCGACCAGCACGAACAAAAAGGGGAAATTGTAGAGGCAACGAGATTCAAGAGACGGAAACTCAGACATGGAAAGGAATTAGTTGATAACAATCTCGTGAAACAATGCAGTCATGCTAGCACACAAACTGATAAAATGGACGTAAGTACAGCCAACATTGATGCCAATATGATGTTTTCTTCACTAAGAAATAGCCTAATGGTGAAGCTGAAGTTCAAACAAATCTACCGGCACCTCGTGAGAATAAACCAACAATGACAGATACGTGTTATAAAACAGACTGTGGTGCATATGTGGATAGTTTAAGCATAAATAATCTGTTCTGTGACTGCAAATCCGTGCAAGAAACGGACTCGTATCTCCTTGAAATAGCGGGTGTAAAATTAGGAGTGTTAAATGTTCTGTTATCCTTGGTACCCGCTATAAATCGGAATTGTTCTCTAAGCAGAGAAAACATGCTACCGGTACTTCTCTTCCTGATGAAGCTGAAGCTAGGAATTAGTTTTTCTGCTTTTGGTATATTTTTTTTATTGACACAGGACTACAGCATCAGCCACCTTTAAATTTATTTTGCAGAATATGTTTCAGAATACCAAAGATTGGATTTTCTGGCCACAGCAGTCAAATATAAAGAATACCATGCCTAATGCATTTAAAAGACATTTTAAAATTTGCATAAGTAGGGGGGTAGTGGGTGTTCCAAGCCACTCTAGAACCCTCCTCTTACCACTACTAAGCCTCAGCCATGTTAAATATTTCTCGAACGCGTGGTCCGATTTTGACAAATGAGGTGTGTTTGGACTCGGGCTGACGTTCTCTTTGCTATGGACTATTTGTTATATTTTTGAATTTTTTTTTGAAAATGTTTGTTTTCGAAAGTTGGTGATAGTTTGAAAACCAAACATGGTAGAACGTTGTTCCATGGCTTAAACGAATGGTCTTTATGACCTTTATTTTTTGTAATAAAACTTTTTTATTTTTATATTTTTTTGAAAAACACTCGAATTTTGAAAATCCTATATTTTGGAAACTAGGAACTCTACAAAAAAGTTTGTTTGACATAAATTAATGATCCCTACCCCCTCTACCCCCAAAATAAATTTCAAGTCTCTAGGATGAAAACCTGTAGTAGTGGGATGATGACAGAGCTGCTTCCAAAAGCAAGTGGTGAGCCCCTGCGACCTTGGAATGGAAGGAGCCATGCTAGGAGGGCGTGCTTGGATTCGTTTTTTTCGTCTCGTCGTGCTCTTTACGGGAATGTCGGTGTCGAAAATGTGAAAATCTGGAAACACAGTCTTTTTGGGGTAAAAACGTGATTTTAGACTTTTTGCTATATCTCACGAACCAATAACGCTAGAGGCGTGTTCGACAGGTCCAAGGACTCGGGGTAACGTCCTCTCTGCTATGGACTACTCGTTATAATTTTTAATAAAATTGGAAACTCGGTTTTGGGGTAAACACGTGTTTTTTGTGATTTTGTTGATATCTCACGAAGCAATAACGCTAGAGGCATGTACGATGGGTCCAAGGATTCGGACAGACGTCCTCTTTGCTATGAACTACTCGTTGTAATTTTAAAAAAATTGGGAAACGCGATTTTGGGGTAAACACGTGTTTTTTGTGATTTTTGCCGATATCTCACGAACCAATAACGCTAGAGACGTGTACGAGGTGTCCTAGGACTCGGGCTAACGCCCCCTTTCAAATGTGGTAGATATTTTTTTCAAAAAATAATTCACAAAGGGCCTAACGCCATACATGTTGAGAAAAAAATTCTTTACCGTTACCTGTTTATAATGTTTATGAAGCGTGGTGGTTGAGAGAGACGATACGGCTGGGTGTGTGTGTTTCAACGAACTTGTCGCTGACCACGGTGGCTGTGTTCAATAGATCAATTGCTATTTCGACGAGTCGGTGTATGACAGAGCGAGCGTGCGTTTTCTGATATTCTACCTTTAACGTGTAAACGGTGATGAGAACTTGGTTCTATGTTGATCGAAGCGAGTACAGAAAACACACTTGCAAACGAGCAGGAGGTGAATGTCATTTGAGCTTATTGGAAGGCTCCGATCTGACTTGACAACAGGTGCAATGGAAAAAATGACCAAGACGCTTAAAGGTGAAATAATCTGACCATTGTGCTGGCAGGGAAGTGCGAAAGGCGTGCACACATGTGTGAAACCACAGGCACGCTAAACCAGTGACATCCTGTCTTGCTTCGTACGTGACAAAATGCAAGTTGACGTGAAATTTGATCTACCGCAGGTGTTCACCTTGGACGTTATCTGTCCACGTGCATGATAACTGTTAACAAGTCACATCCTGTTTTGCTTCGTACGTGACAAAATGCAAGTTCAGGTGAAATTTGATCCGGCACAGGTGTTCGCCTGGGACGTTAGCTGTCCACGTGCACGATAAGAGAATGTTCAAAGCGTGGGAAAAAAAGATTATACATGCAATGTGATATATAAAGACACGTCGCTGACATTTCCACTCGCACTTATGTGACTACTTTTGAACACGCTACAGCGTTGTGTGAAACACTTGGCCTTGTTTAACAGTTTTGGTGTTGGTGGAAAATACTTATTCTTGTTGTGAGGTAGGTATATATTTATTCATTTATACATTTATTGATTTATATATAAATACATGCAATTATTTATTGATTAGGTAATTAATGATTTTATTTATTTATTTGTTTGCAGATAACCGGCATACCTTACATGTCTGAGGGAGAAGAAACCATTGCACTTTTGAGCCCACTAGAAGGGAAGAACAACAAGTCACTGCAAGTAAAGGTGAGATGATTTTTTTTAAACTAACTTGTTTCATTTTTTTTGTTTTATGTTTTATTTTATGAAATGTATGTATTAACTTGAATTTAGGTATTTATAGCGGTTTATTTTATTTATTTTTAGAAACTTGGAAAGAATAGTCTTACCGACGTAGTAGTCGCTGAAAAAAAAACGAAACGCACTAAAGCGAAACCACTGCCAAAGAGTGAACTGTTTAAAACTCAGGTAAGTCCAACTTAAAAATGCTATTCCATTTTACCACTACTGAAAACTCGTAGACAAAAAAAATTCATTACCTGTACATGACTGGGACAATGATTGCTTTCTTGATTAATGGCTATGTTGTTGTTGTTGACTGGGAAAAGTACAAGGCCATGTTGGATTTTCTAAAAATAAAAATAATAAATTTAATTTATGGGTGGTTCCCTATGGACTCAACGAATATCCACAGGTTTGTCATGATAATGTGAACAAAATGACATGATATTCATTTTTGTTTATATATTGGTTAAAGGGAGGGTGGGGGAATGTAAATGACTGTAGCTTTATAAAAAAAGAAAATAAGTACATGGGTTACTGTTAGTGCCAACATACAGTTTATTTTTAATGGTGTTTTGATATATTAATGCCAATTAACGTTAACGTTTTATTTACAAGTATTGATTGATTGATTGATTGATTGATTGAGTGATGGGTTATTTTGTTTGCTTTTAGGTGTCGTCATGTGCCATTAACGTAATGAACAGACAGTGAACAAGCATGCATTATGCTTTAAAGTACTCTGTGCTCTTGTGCAATGTTAATAACTTACAATAAGAAAAAGTTTTATTATAACACATGGCGTTAGTACCAAATACAACAAGTGAGCAAGTTGGTTTACCACGTGGGATAAATTTAAAATCAGAACATGATCGATGGTTAACATTTGAATCCTGGCCTGTAGGCTTTTTGTCGACGCATGAACTTGCAAAAGCCGTTTTTTTTTACTTGAACCGAGAAGATGTGGTGCGCTGTGTGTTTTGTCGTATTGAACTTTCACACTGGGAAGAAGGGGATGATCCCTTTAGAGACCATTTGCGATGGTCTCCTCACTGTCCTTACATGCTTGGAAAGCAAGTGGGTAACCTACCCGTGCATTCATTTTACCGAACCACAAGGCCTTTGGCTGCTACTTACGTTGCTGAATCACAAATAAATAATAATAATGATGTATTACCAGTCAACGGTAGTGTCGATATATGTGGTCCATATGCCATAGACAGTGTTGAATTGGCGTGTGCTTTTGAAAAATTGGGAGTTTGCAAGACTAAAGCACTAGCACACCCAGAGTACAGCTCTGTTGAAAAACGTTTCGAATCTTATAAAAATGTTTGGCCATTAATATTAAAACACCTTACCAAACAGCTAAGTGAAGCTGGATTTTTTTATACTGGTGAAGGGGATAAAACAATATGTTATTATTGCGGATTTGCTTTAAAGGATTGGCAAATGACTGATGACCCTTTAGTGCAACATGCTCGTTGGTTACCAAACTGTAAATACATGGTGTTGCTTAAAGGTCAGGAATTTGTGAACACTATTCGTAAAGAAAAAGTGATTGCAGCACAAGACATAAAAGTGCCTTTAGAGTTAGAGCACGCGGAGCAAATACATAAGGCTGAAAGAAAAAACTTGTCTCACGAACAGATACAAAAGTGTGAGCAACAATTATGTAAAATTTGTTATCAAGATGAACTAGGTGTTGTATTTTTACCCTGTGGACACATGATAGCCTGTGTCAAATGTGCATTAAAACTTAACACTTGTGCTATATGCAGAAAAGTAGTATCTGCTACAGTTAGGGCATTTCTTGCATAACTCGTATAATTTATTCGCCATGCATAGTGCAAAATCCCTAATTGCACAATATTATTAAAGCTGTTTTAGAGTGTAATAGATATGCTTTTCATTTGTTTATAGACTACTACAATGAATGTTTTGAATGCTGTGGGACAATCATGTGGCTTAGAGACAAAGAAGCTCAGCGAATTGCCAACGCATATTCCATTCCGCATTATCAAGATTCGGAAATTGAAAACAGCATATGGTGATCGTGTACTTTGTGTATGTGAAAACTTTGAGACATTTCTGCCTATACGGTTTAATGATATGTCGGAAAGTGTTTTTGATGAAGTCAATAATGCTGTGCAACCTGTACACTTAATTTATGAAGGTTTTAAAAACAATAGGTGCATGATTCGTTTTAATTAAATAAAAAAAGTCAAATAATAATGGAAGATATAAGTCATGACAATGGACTGAAAGAAAAAATATGTGTATAGAATAATAATGTCTTAGTGTTTAGTATTGTCTTAAAAATATTATCATGAAACCAAAAAATGTATATAAAGTTTGTAAATAAATGAAAATAATGGTACAATGTTGTTTTATTTTCTATAGAAGTCAGAATATTTAACATTGCAGAGTATACATGATTATGACAATAAAAAGCACACTTAATACAAGTCTTTGCCTTTACGATAGTGTGTTATAGTTTTAAAAACAAAGCTTGTTGTAGATCTTTTTTCTTCCACGGTAAACAATAGGCATGAAAACGTTATTGTCCTGTTTTGGATCATTATCACTATCATAATCATAAGCTGCATGATCTATATCACTATTATTATAATCACTATAATTATCCTCAACATTATCCTCAACATTACTAAAACCAGTTAAATATTCCTGGTCCTCTTCCTGTTCCTCTTCCTCTTCCTCTACAGTGTCCTCGTGTAGAGTCTGCGTGGCTTTTGATAATGTTAAGGGTTTTTTGAACATTGAATTATTTTCAATAGTAGTATTGTTTTGTAGCACTTGCTTTTTAACATTTTCATGATTTTCTGTTGACAGCAACAGTGTTTCATGCAGTACACTACATTGATGATCACTGACACTTAAAACCACACTATTTTTGCTTTTTAGCTCACTGCGACATTGTTTTGAACGTTGGTTTGTACAACGCCAAATAACAGTTCCATTTTTATTGGTTCGTTTCACAATATATGAATATCCTTTATAGAATGCATGAGGCTTACCATACCTAGTCACAGATACTTTCATATCAACTGTCAAGCTTAGACTAAGCTCTAGTAAAGACAACTTGGTAATAAGAACAATAGATTAATGTGCGAGCATATATGGGTGCAAATGTGGGAGCAAAAAAAAGTGGGAGCAAAAAGTGGGAGCAAGAATTGGGAGCAAAAAAGTGGGAGCAAAAAGTGGGAGCAAAAATTGGGAGCAAAAAGTGGGAGCAAAAATTGGGAGCAAAAAGTGGGAGCAAAAGTGGGAGCAAAAGTGAGTGTAAAAGTGAGTGCAAACGTGGGTTCAAAAGTGAGTGCAAAAGTGAATGTAAAAGTGGGTGCAAAAGTGGGTGCAAGAGTGGGTGCAAAAGTGGATGCAAAAGTGGGTGCAAAAGTGGGTGAAAAAGTGGGTGCAAAAGTGGGTGCAAGAGTGAGTGCAAAAGTGGGTGAAAAAGTGGGTGCGAAAGTGGGTGCAAAAGTGAGTGCAAAAGTGGGTGCAAAAGTGGGTGCAAAAGTGGGAGCAAAAAGTGGGAGCAAAAAGTGGGAGCAAAAATTGGGAGCAAAAAGTGGGAGCAAAAGTGGGAGCAAAAGTGAGTGTAAAAGTGAGTGCAAACGTGGGTTCAAAAGTGAGTGCAAAAGTGAATGTAAAAGTGGGTGCAAAAGTGGGTGCAAGAGTGGGTGCAAAAGTGGGTGCAAATGAGGGTGCAAAAGTGGGCGAAAAAGTGGGTGCAAAAGTGGGTGCACGAGTGGGTGCAAAAGTGGGTGCGAAAGTGGGTGCAAAAGTGAGTGCAAAAGTGGGTGCAAAAGTGAATGCAAAAGTGGGTGCAAAAGTGGGAGCAAAAACTGGGAGCAAAAAAGTGGGAGCAAAAAGTGGGATCTGAAGAAAGTAGGAGCAATTATGAGAGTAAATGTGAAAGGAAAAGTGGGAGCAAGTATGGGAGCAAATGTGAAAGCAAAAGTGGGAGCAAAAAGTGAGAGAAAAAAGTGAGAGCAAAAAGTGGGAGCAAATATGAGAGCAAAAAAAAAGTAGGAGCAAGTATGGGAGCAAATGTGAAAGCAAAAGGGGGAGAAAAAAGTGAGAGAAAAAAGTGGGACCAAAAAGTGTAAGCAAAAGTGGGAGCAAATATGAGAGCAAAAAAATGTGGGAGCAAAAAGTGGGAGCAAAACGTGTAAGCAGAAGTGGGAGCAAACAAGTGTGAGCAAATATGGGAGCAAATGTGAAAGCAAAAGTGGGAGCAAAAAGAGCGAGCAAAAGTGAGTGCACAAAGGGGGAGCAAAATGTGTGAGTAAAAAGTGGGGTCAAATGTGGTGTTTTACTAAAACAATCCCCCCTAACCTAACCTAACCTAACTTTACTCAACCTAATTTCACCTAACCTAACTTCACCTAACCTAACCTTCCAACTCTCAGATCAAAAATTAAATTCTGGCTATAGTCGCGTTGGAATCCAAAACCTCTGGGATAACACCCAAGTATACTAGCCACTACACCGCGAAATGGGCAAATTATCATGCAACACAACACAAAAATAAAAAGTTTTCTGTAGTGTAACTCATTGGCTGACAATCATAGTTGAGAATTCAAACCCAAGACCTCAGGACTTTAGTTTTGAACATTATCAGAAATATTATTCCATTTACATTTTGCTGTTGCTTATAGTTATAAGAGTTGGCATTAATATGGGAGCAAAAGTGAAAGCAAAAAGTGGGTGCAAGCATGGCTGGTTGTAGAGACTTTCATATCAACTAATACACATAAATTAAATTTTAGTAAAGTGACTTGGCTAATAATAATAATAATATTAACAGTTTTAAAAAAATTCAAGGGGATTGATATTTTTCAGGGTGTAATTTCCAAAGTACTGTCAAGAATAATAATTACATGAACAGATTCCAAGAACTCTAGAGTGCTTTTAAGGTTAATGATTGGCTAGGAGTGAGATAGAGCTAGCTAACCTAAGTTAACCTCAGCTCAGTAAACCTAACCTTGTCACATGGCATGTTCTACAAGTATAGACTTGCTTTGAGACTGGCTATGACGTCACAGATGAATGGCGGTGGGAGGCTGGCAAAAAGGACAATGTTTTTGGGTAATAAAAAGTCGTGTCCAGCCTCCCACCGCCATTCATCTGTGACGTCATAGCCAGTCTCAAAGCAAGTCTATACTTGTAGAACATGCCATGTGACAAGGTTAGGTTTACTGAGCTGAGGTTAACTTAGGTTAGCTAGCTCTATCTCACTCCTAGCCAATCATTAACCTTAAAAGCACTCTAGAGTTCTTGGAATCTGTTCATGTAATTATTATTCTTGACAGTACTTTGGAAATTACACCCTGAAAAATATCAATCCCCTTGAATTTTTTTAAAACTGTTAATATTATTATTATTATTAGCCAAGTCACTTTACTAAAATTTAATTTATGTGTATTAGTTGATATGAAAGTCTCTACAACCAGCCATGCTTGCACCCACTTTTTGCTTTCACTTTTGCTCCCATATTAATGCCAACTCTTATAACTATAAGCAACAGCAAAATGTAAATGGAATAATATTTCTGATAATGTTCAAAACTAAAGTCCTGAGGTCTTGGGTTTGAATTCTCAACTATGATTGTCAGCCAATGAGTTACACTACAGAAAACTTTTTATTTTTGTGTTGTGTTGCATGATAATTTGCCCATTTCGCGGTGTAGTGGCTAGTATACTTGGGTGTTATCCCAGAGGTTTTGGATTCCAACGCGACTATAGCCAGAATTTAATTTTTGATCTGAGAGTTGGAAGGTTAGGTTAGGTGAAGTTAGGTTAGGTGAAATTAGGTTGAGTAAAGTTAGGTTAGGTTAGGTTAGGGGGGATTGTTTTAGTAAAACACCACATTTGACCCCACTTTTTACTCACACATTTTGCTCCCCCTTTGTGCACTCACTTTTGCTCGCTCTTTTTGCTCCCACTTTTGCTTTCACATTTGCTCCCACTTTCTGCTCCCATATTTGCTCACACTTGTTTGCTCCCACTTCTGCTTACACGTTTTGCTCCCACTTTTTGCTCCCACATTTTTTTGCTCTCATATTTGCTCCCACTTTTGCTTACACTTTTTGGTCCCACTTTTTTCTCTTACTTTTTTCTCCCCCTTTTGCTTTCACATTTGCTCCCATACTTGCTCCTACTTTTTTTTTGCTCTCATATTTGCTCCCACTTTTTGCTCTCACTTTTTTCTCTCACTTTTTGCTCCCACTTTTGCTTTCACATTTGCTCCCATACTTGCTCCCACTTTTCCTTTCACATTTACTCTCATAATTGCTCCTACTTTCTTCAGATCCCACTTTTTGCTCCCACTTTTTGCTCCCAGTTTTTGCTCCCACTTTTGCACCCACTTTTGCATTCACTTTTGCACCCACTTTTGCACTCACTTTTGCACCCACTTTCGCACCCACTTTTTCACCCACTTTTGCACCCACTTTTTCGCCCACTTTTGCACCCACTTTTGCACCCACTCTTGCACCCACTTTTGCACCCACTTTTACATTCACTTTTGCACTCACTTTTGAACCCACGTTTGCACTCACTTTTACACTCACTTTTGCTCCCACTTTTGCTCCCACTTTTTGCTCCCACTTTTTGCTCCCACTTTTTGCTCCCACTTTTGCACCCACTTTTGCATTCACTTTTGCACCCACTTTTGCACTCACTTTTGCACCCACTTTCGCACCCACTTTTTCACCCACTTTTGCACTCACTCTTGCACCCACTTTTTCACCCACTTTTGCACCCACTTTTGCATCCACTTTTGCACCCACTCTTGCACCCACTTTTGCACCCACTTTTACATTCACTTTTGAACCCACGTTTGCACTCACTTTTACACTCACTTTTGCTCCCACTTTTGCTCCCATTTTTTGCTCCCAATTTTTGCTCCCACTTTTTGCTCCCACTTTTTGCTCCCAATTTTTGCTCCCACTTTTTGCTCCCACTTTTTTGCTCCCAATTCTTGCTCCCACTTTTTGCTCCCACTTTTTTTTGCTCCCACATTTGCACCCATATATGCTCGCACATTAATCTATTGTTCTTATTACCAAGTTGTCTTTACTAGAGCTTAGTCTAAGCTTGACAGTTGATATGAAAGTATCTGTGACTAGGTATGGTAAGCCTCATGCATTCTATAAAGGATATTCATATATTGTGAAACGAACCAATAAAAATGGAACTGTTATTTGGCGTTGTACAAAACAACGTTCAAAACAATGTCGCAGTGAGCTAAAAAGCAAAAATAGTGTGGTTTTAAGTGTCAGTGATCATCAATGTAGTGTACTGCATGAAACACTGTTGCTGTCAACAGAAAATCATGAAAATGTTAAAAAGCAAGTGCTACAAAACAATACTACTATTGAAAATAATTCAATGTTCAAAAAACCCTTAACATTATCAAAAGCCACGCAGACTCTACACGAGGACACTGTAGAGGAAGAGGAAGAGGAACAGGAAGAGGACCAGGAATATTTAACTGGTTTTAGTAATGTTGAGGATAATGTTGAGGATAATTATAGTGATTATAATAATAGTGATATAGATCATGCAGCTTATGATTATGATAGTGATAATGATCCAAAACAGGACAATAACGTTTTCATGCCTATTGTTTACCGTGGAAGAAAAAAGATCTACAACAAGCTTTGTTTTTAAAACTATAACACACTATCGTAAAGGCAAAGACTTGTATTAAGTGTGCTTTTTATTGTCATAATCATGTATACTCTGCAATGTTAAATATTCTGACTTCTATAGAAAATAAAACAACATTGTACCATTATTTTCATTTATTTACAAACTTTATATACATTTTTTGGTTTCATGATAATATTTTTAAGACAATACTAAACACTAAGACATTATTATTCTATGCACATATTTTTTCTTTCAGTCCATTGTCATGACTTATATCTTCCATTATTATTTGACTTTTTTTATTTAATTAAAACGAATCATGCACCTATTGTTTTTAAAACCTTCATAAATTAAGTGTACAGGTTGCACAGCATTATTGACTTCATCAAAAACACTTTCCGACATATCATTAAACCGTATAGGCAGAAATGTCTCAAAGTTTTCACATACACAAAGTACACGATCACCATATGCTGTTTTCAATTTCCGAATCTTGATAATGCGGAATGGAATATGCGTTGGCAATTCGCTGAGCTTCTTTGTCTCTAAGCCACATGATTGTCCCACAGCATTCAAAACATTCATTGTAGTAGTCTATAAACAAATGAAAAGCATATCTATTACACTCTAAAACAGCTTTAATAATATTGTGCAATTAGGGATTTTGCACTATGCATGGCGAATAAATTATACGAGTTATGCAAGAAATGCCCTAACTGTAGCAGATACTACTTTTCTGCATATAGCACAAGTGTTAAGTTTTAATGCACATTTGACACAGGCTATCATGTGTCCACAGGGTAAAAATACAACACCTAGTTCATCTTGATAACAAATTTTACATAATTGTTGCTCACACTTTTGTATCTGTTCGTGAGACAAGTTTTTTCTTTCAGCCTTATGTATTTGCTCCGCGTGCTCTAACTCTAAAGGCACTTTTATGTCTTGTGCTGCAATCACTTTTTCTTTACGAATAGTGTTCACAAATTCCTGACCTTTAAGCAACACCATGTATTTACAGTTTGGTAACCAACGAGCATGTTGCACTAAAGGGTCATCAGTCATTTGCCAATCCTTTAAAGCAAATCCGCAATAATAACATATTGTTTTATCCCCTTCACCAGTATAAAAAAATCCAGCTTCACTTAGCTGTTTGGTAAGGTGTTTTAATATTAATGGCCAAACATTTTTATAAGATTCGAAACGTTTTTCAACAGAGCTGTACTCTGGGTGTGCTAGTGCTTTAGTCTTGCAAACTCCCAATTTTTCAAAAGCACACGCCAATTCAACACTGTCTATGGCATATGGACCACATATATCGACACTACCGTTGACTGGTAATACATCATTATTATTATTTATTTGTGATTCAGCAACGTAAGTAGCAGCCAAAGGCCTTGTGGTTCGGTAAAATGAATGCACGGGTAGGTTACCCACTTGCTTTCCAAGCATGTAAGGACAGTGAGGAGACCATCGCAAATGGTCTCTAAAGGGATCATCCCCTTCTTCCCAGTGTGAAAGTTCAATACGACAAAACACACAGCGCACCACATCTTCTCGGTTCAAGTAAAAAAAACCGGCTTTTGCAAGTTCATGCGTCGACAAAAAGCCTACAGGCCAGGATTCAAATGTTAACCATCGATCATGTTCTGATTTTAAATTTATCCCACGTGGTAAACCAACTTGCTCACTTGTTGTATTTGGTACTAACGCCATGTGTTATAATAAAACTTTTTCTTATTGTAAGTTATTAACATTGCACAAGAGCACAGAGTACTTTAAAGCATAATGCATGCTTGTTCACTGTCTGTTCATTACGTTAATGGCACATGACGACACCTAAAAGCAAACAAAATAACCCATCACTCAATCAATCAATCAATCAATCAATCAATACTTGTAAATAAAACGTTAACGTTAATTGGCATTAATATATCAAAACACCATTAAAAATAAACTGTATGTTGGCACTAACAGTAACCCATGTACTTATTTTCTTTTTTTATAAAGCTACAGTCATTTACATTCCCCCACCCTCCCTTTAACCAATATATAAACAAAAATGAATGTCATGTCATTTTGTTCACATTATCATGTTCAAACCTGTGGATATTCGTTGAGTCCATAGGGAACCACCCATAAATTAAATTTATTATTTTTATTTTTAGAAAATCCAACATGGCCTTGTACTTTTCCCAGTCAACAACAACAACATAGCCATTAATCAAGAAAGCAATCATTGTCCCAGTCATGTACAGGTAATGAATTTTTTTTGTCTACGAGTTTTCAGTAGTGGTAAAATGGAATAGCATTTTTAAGTTGGACTTACCTGAGTTTTAAACAGTTCACTCTTTGGCAGTGGTTTCGCTTTAGTGCGTTTCGTTTTTTTTTTCAGCGACTACTACGTCGGTAAGACTATTCTTTCCAAGTTTCTAAAAATAAATAAAATAAACCGCTATAAATACCTAAATTCAAGTTAATACATACATTTCATAAAATAAAACATAAAACAAAAAAAAATGAAACAAGTTAGTTTAAAAAAAATCATCTCACCTTTACTTGCAGTGACTTGTTGTTCTTCCCTTCTAGTGGGCTCAAAAGTGCAATGGTTTCTTCTCCCTCAGACATGTAAGGTATGCCGGTTATCTGCAAACAAATAAATAAATAAAATCATTAATTACCTAATCAATAAATAATTGCATGTATTTATATATAAATCAATAAATGTATAAATGAATAAATATATACCTACCTCACAACAAGAATAAGTATTTTCCACCAACACCAAAACTGTTAAACAAGGCCAAGTGTTTCACACAACGCAGTAGCGTGTTCAAAAGTAGTCACATAAGTGCGAGTGGAAATGTCAGCGACGTGTCTTTATATATCACATTGCATGTATAATCTTTTTTTTCCCACGCTTTGAACATTCTCTTATCGTGCACGTGGACAGCTAACGTCCCAGGCGAACACCTGTGCCGGATCAAATTTCACCTGAACTTGCATTTTGTCACGTACGAAGCAAAACAGGATGTGACTTGTTAACAGTTATCATGCACGTGGACAGATAACGTCCAAGGTGAACACCTGCGGTAGATCAAATTTCACGTCAACTTGCATTTTGTCACGTACGAAGCAAGACAGGATGTCACTGGTTTAGCGTGCCTGTGGTTTCACACATGTGTGCACGCCTTTCGCACTTCCCTGCCAGCACAATGGTCAGATTATTTCACCTTTAAGCGTCTTGGTCATTTTTTCCATTGCACCTGTTGTCAAGTCAGATCGGAGCCTTCCAATAAGCTCAAATGACATTCACCTCCTGCTCGTTTGCAAGTGTGTTTTCTGTACTCGCTTCGATCAACATAGAACCAAGTTCTCATCACCGTTTACACGTTAAAGGTAGAATATCAGAAAACGCACGCTCGCTCTGTCATACACCGACTCGTCGAAATAGCAATTGATCTATTGAACACAGCCACCGTGGTCAGCGACAAGTTCGTTGAAACACACACACCCAGCCGTATCGTCTCTCTCAACCACCACGCTTCATAAACATTATAAACAGGTAACGGTAAATAATTTTTTTCTCAACATGTATGGCGTTAGGCCCTTTGTGAATTATTTTTTGAAAAAAAAATATCTACCACATTTGAAAGGGGGCGTTAGCCCGAGTCCTAGGACACCTCGTACACGTCTCTAGCGTTATTGGTTCGTGAGATATCGGCAAAAATCACAAAAAACACGTGTTTACCCCAAAATCGCGTTTCCCAATTTTTTTAAAATTACAACGAGTAGTTCATAGCAAAGAGGACGTCTGTCCGAATCCTTGGACCCATCGTACATGCCTCTAGCGTTATTGCTTCGTGAGATATCAACAAAATCACAAAAAACACGTGTTTACCCCAAAACCGAGTTTCCAATTTTATTAAAAATTATAACGAGTAGTCCATAGCAGAGAGGACGTTACCCCGAGTCCTTGGACCTGTCGAACACGCCTCTAGCGTTATTGGTTCGTGAGATATAGCAAAAAGTCTAAAATCACGTTTTTACCCCAAAAAGACTGTGTTTCCAGATTTTCACATTTTCGACACCGACATTCCCGTAAAGAGCACGACGAGACGAAAAAAAGAATCCAAGCACGCCCTCCTAGCATGGCTCCTTCCATTCCAAGGTCGCAGGGGCTCACCACATGCTTTTGGAAGCAGCTCTGTCATCATCCCACTACTACAGGTTTTCATCCTAGAGACTTGAAATTTATTTTGGGGGTAGAGGGGGTAGGGATCATTAATTTATGTCAAACAAACTTTTTTGTAGAGTTCCTAGTTTCCAAAATATAGGATTTTCAAAATTCGAGTGTTTTTCAAAAAAATATAAAAATAAAAAAGTTTTATTACAAAAAATAAAGGTCATAAAGACCATTCGTTTAAGCCATGGAACAACGTTCTACCATGTTTGGTTTTCAAACTATCACCAACTTTCGAAAACAAAAATTTTCAAAAAAAATTCAAAAATATAACAAATAGTCCATAGCAAAGAGAACGTCAGCCCGAGTCCAAACACACCTCATTTGTCAAAATCGGACCACGCGTTCGAGAAATATTTAACATGGCTGAGGCTTAGTAGTGGTAAGAGGAGGGTTCTAGAGTGGCTTGGAACACCCACTACCCCCCTACTTGCATAATAGATTGCAGTGAAAGACCTCAAAGTGTCCGTCAGAGAATATTAATGTTCTCACATTATAAGAACACCTTTACTGTAAAATTTCTTGTTGCGATCACCCCATCCGGATATATTTATTTTCTTTCTAAATGTTACGGTGGTAAAGCGACTGGTAGCTACATTAGAGTTCATTCAGGCATTCTGAACTACATTCAGCCAGGTGACCTTGTGATGTGTGACAAAGGATTTCCACAGATTAAGATGTGCCTTGGAGATAAAAACGCTGTAATGGCGATGCCTCCTTATAATCCTCAATTTTCAGCTGAGGAAATTAAAACAACATATGACATAGCGTCAGTTAGAATCCATGTTGAAAGAAATATTCACAGATTGAAAGTTTTTAAAATACTGAGCTACAAAATAACTACGGATTTATTACCTCATGTAGATAAGATTCATCAAGTTATTGGAGTTTTGGTGAACTCCTCCTATCATCATGTCGTAAAGTAACCTGATACTTTCTATCAGCTGAGCGAGATCCTGAATGGAATGCCACCAACCCTCTTCCCCTAGTTTCCTACGGTCAAGGTCAGACAGTGAGAACTTAAAATAGAACCGGTACGGTACCTTACATACGTTATTCAATTTATTAATGATGCAATAGACATATAATGAGAAATCAATTCTATATTGTATTACACCATGCTTAGGCTACACTATTCATGATTATATTAATCATAATGCATTTATACTAATAGTTACCTTCACCACTTGTTACAAATATACGGTATGAATGGTAGAAAAGATCGACATGGACAAGATCACGCTGATATGCCCTTACTCCGTGTGAAAATGAATGGTAGATAGTGTTCAAAATAAAATTTCTGCTCTGTTGGAATAACACTTGAAAGGAATTTCTCATTTCTTAGAATTTTGACGTTCACATTGCCCTTGGGAGAGTATATAAACAGGTTACATACCGGTACATTTAAATTTGAAATGTACATTGATTCCTGTACCTGGGTGTAATATACATGGTTCTCCTTTAATTTTACTTCCCCATTATTATTAATGTACAAATATGAGATGTTGCAAAGTTTCCTTTCAATAACAGGTTTTTCCCGGCACGAATACAGACACTTGATCTCGAGAAGAGATGGAAACCCTTCATGATGTTCCCGTAGAGCAATCCCGTCTGGACTGCAGCAGAGCCATAGTTGTTCATGTTTTACAAGCAAGCCTACCTGCCTTACCGAACATTGGAACAATGCACATAATTCCATAATCGCATTCGTTTCATTATCGCTTCCATACCTAACGGCAGGAATATTTATGTATTTGGAGTTATGAATTACATACGCTAGTTTTTGGTAATCCCCACTTTGTAATGTTATGATCCTGAGCACATTGTGACAGGCTGAAATTCGAATCAATCTCAGCATGAAACCACAAGTGGCATCGAGACTGTGCCATTGTCTCAAATGCAATTTCATATTTTTGCAAAATATTGAGCCTTGCACCTTTCTTCAGGGTGGAAGGTCTGAAATAAGTCTGAGACCACTGTATCCTTTCAAAACCAACACAAACCTCAACAGAGCACGACATTGGAGCGGTAAATATAATTGCTTGCTTGCCTAGACTCAAAGGCAATTGCATCAGTCAGTCATCCTACATGTTGCACAAGCATCCGCTAGGGGCGCCAGCGATCAAAATCCAGCGAGGCGCACGAGGTCTATAGGACCTCTCTGGCCAATGTATACTTCTCTACAAGTCTTGTCTACCCAATGTGTACTTCTCTACAATTTCTGCCTACCCAATGTGTTTTAGTATTTGAATGGTTCATTATGGTTCCGTATTGGTGCAACAATTAGTATTATATTTTGAAAAAGTTCCGCCTAATCAATACCTTTATTGTACTAAATATAAATGATCACTTAGTGGTCATTGGTACATGTTTCGGGGCCTAATTGTTTTGGCCCCTTCATCAGCCTGTGTAGATAAAAAGTCAAGGCAAACAGGTGGTCGGATAGCTTAACACTCATAAAATATTCCCTTCAAAAACCCTATTATGGTGCACCATAATGAAAGGGGAAAGATGTTTATCCAAAGAAACATAAGGAAATAAAATACATAAATAAAAATAAAAAAGAAAGAAAGAAGGAAAGAAAGGAAGAAAGAAATAGTTAAAATTTGGAAAAAAAAAAAATTTAGTGAGAACACACTCTAAAATTTGACCCTTTCTTGTTGATCACAGAAATTGTGCATTCTTCAGGTGGTCCCAAATCTTCTGAAATACAGTATGTTAATATTTTGCAAAAGTTCCGCCTAATCAATACCTTTATTGTACTAAATATAAATGATCACTTAGTGGTATTTGGTACATGTTTCGGGGCCTAATTGTTTTGGCCCCTTCATCAGCCTGTGTATTTCAGAAGATTTGGGACCACCTGAAGAATGCACAATTTCTGTGATCAACAAGAAAGGGTCAAATTTTAGAGTGTGTTCTCACTATATTTTTTGTTTTTTCCAAATTTTAACTATTTCTTTCTTCCTTTCTTTCCTTCTTTCTTTCTTTTTTATTTTTATTTATGTATTTTATTTCCTTATGTTTCTTTGGATAAACATCTTTCCCCTTTCATTATGGTGCACCATAATAGGGTTTTTGAAGGGAATATTTTATGAGTGTTAAGCTATCCGACCACCTGTTTGCCTTGACTTTTTATCTACACAGGCTGATGAAGGGGCCAAAACAATTAGGCCTCGAAACATGTACCAATGACCACTAAGTGATCATTTATATTTAGTACAATAAAGGTATTGATTAGGCGGAACTTTTGCAAAATATTAATACCCAATGTGTACTACTCTACAAGTCCAGTCTACCCAATGTGTACTTCTCTACAATTTCTGTCTACCCAATGTGTACTTCTCTACAAGACCTGTCTACCCAATGTGTACTTCTCTACAAGACCTCCCTGGCCAATGTGTACTTCTCTACAAGTCCTGCCTACCCAATGTGTACTTCTCTACAATTTCTGCCTACCCAATGTGTACTACTCTACAAGACCTGTCTACCCAATGTGTACTTCTCTACAAGACCTCCCTGGCCAATGTGTACTTCTCTACAAGTCCTGCCTACCCAATGTGTACTTCTCTACAATTTCTGCCTACCCAATGTGTACTACTCTACAAGACCTGTCTACACAATGTGTACTTCCCTACAAGAACGAGGTGCCCAAGTTACGAAATATAATAGTGGATACAGTAGTAAACCCTGTCACATTTACGTGTTCAACAGGTATGAACATTTAACCCCAGAAAACACCATTAGTATGTGGTATTATGTTGATACCCAAAAATAACTAAAATCCTGCCAGTGTTTATGATTAATTGTAGTAGACGTTTATCGGCAACTGTGGGTGTGGAGGAAGCTATTAACTAGTTTAGTTTGGGTTTCAAAAGAATCATATGGGGCTAAGGACACAGCAGGAAGGTTTGAAAACTGAATTACTAAACTCATTCACATTCTTATCACTGCAGCAAATGTACTTCCTGCAAGCATAATTTCACAAGACGGAAATAGCTCCCATCAACAGACTGACGAACGTTTCTTAAATAGTTCATGACAGTGAGAACCCTGAATTCGGGCTGCTAAATACAAAGTTAGTATCAATTCCTACTTCAATAATGAGACACGTCTGAAGTTGCAAACAAAACTGATTCATATACAAAACTTAAGAGTTATGAGAGAGAACATGTTATTTGTATGTTTAACACTTACTCATTCAAGTGATTTCCACTTTCATCTGTTTCTTCATTCTGATTTTCTTCTTTTATATCCTGGGGATAAGAAGGAATAAATTATTTCTGTGTCACAACTTTATACTCTTACACAAATAACAAACCATGTAATTGTTCACCACTGCTCATCTGAAGATATATTTGCTGAACGGCTTTCGTACTGTCCATCACATCCTAGAGCTAGAAAGGAAAATGATGCAGGTAAGTGGTTATAATCCCCAGTCCTGAAACTTATAATACACTTTTAAATGCACCCGGTCATGTGATCTGTATCGGAAGACGAGTGGGATTCATCCCCACCATCCCTGAAGGATTCTCATACTTCACTCTTTACACCTCTTGGTAAATGCTGGGATGGTACCACCTAAGAGGCCAGGGGCAGAGTCTTCCAAGTCCTTACAATATTATAATCCTCATTAGCACCTCCTATGGGCTGGACAAAAGGGTATACGGCTGTAAAAACCACATACACACGCATTTCACCTCTCACTTCAAAAATTGGAACACTGATGGGAAAAGAATGCAACTTAATAATATAATAAGAAATATGGTAAGAAGGAAAGTTTCTTTAATACGAACTTACAAGTAAAATAAGTGGATTTACTTTCTTCGTAAGGTTCAAGTATTTATTACTCGTATGTTCAAGCTTAAGGACAAGTACATGTTCTAGTGATGTTTAGGATTGGGAAGGAGGTGCTCAATGTCATAAGTTAGAACCATCTCAGCTATTCCCTGAAGTTCGAGTGAAAAAGCACAGACCACCACCTCTCTGTATCAAACAAACACTACACTTCAAGTCCACAATTGGCAACTAATACAACATAATTATGCCAATCGTATGCTAGCTTCACATAATATACCTTCTGCCAATGGGAATTAAGATGCATCCCCCCAGTAGATCAGTGATCAGAACAACATCGCACAAAGCCGGCAATTACGGTGGAAGTATCGTATGGGACAGATAATTTATTTCGCCATCCTTCCAACAAAATCGATTGTGCTTGCTGTACAAAACACAACCTAACGGCCAAACGCTTCCGCTTGTCATCAATACAATTGTGAGTCTTCTTCCTTCAGTAAATCTGTCCGCAGACAGGTTTCAACTGGACATCCTACATTTCTCTCTGTCCTGAGCATCTTCTTTCATTTGCTGGTAACTTTTTCCACTCTTTACACCCGTTAACATTCCAAACCTTCTTCTTCCTCTAACTCTTATTCCTTCTACTATTCCATCCACGATTCTTTGCAGCAGAAAATTCCTACATAGTATGGGACCCATCCAAGATTCTTCCCTCTTCTGTATTATTCTCACGAAACTCCTCTTCGCTCCTACCCTTCTTAGCACCTCATCATTTCTCATTCAATCGGTCCATTTTACATTCTCCATTCTTCTCTATAACCACATTTCTAAAATTTCTAAATATTTTTGTTCTTTCTGTCCGACTGTTCGTGTTTCCGAACCATAAGCCACCACACTCTACACAAAACATTTGACAAACCTTTTCCTAATTGTGAGTATGCTACTCTTAATCCCAAAAATAAGGAGATGTCATGAAAAGAGGCATGAATATACTTTCCTCTCTCGGTTCTGAAGATGATATATCTGTTTTGATAACTGGAACGATCTCCGGAAAAAAAAGATTCCTCAATTTTAATATTCGTGTGATGATCTCTATCATCCTGCAAAGAAATTACTTGTCTCACAACTATGTTCCTTTGCATTTGCAGATAACTTGTAAACCTACACTGAAGTAAATAAGGAATAAAATATCATACTAAAGGGAATTAAGCCTCCGGTTCATAGGTTTTTTAGTCCATGGCTAATTGTCAAAACATCTAGCAGTTATTGTGCTGTTAATATAAAAAAACATTTCAGTTAGTATACACTCGAAACACTTAGGCCTAGCATATTGTCACTAGCATTGAGCATGTGTGTTGCGACTTTCCAGCGTAGATGCAGTTACCTGGAGTTATTGTACAACCTTAAAAAGAACACGTTGATACATTTTGTGTTAGAAATCACGTGCATACCATTGGCTATTTAAAACAATTTTTAATCTCAAGTATACCTAACGTAGGGAGTAACATAACGGCAACGATAAACAAGTAGGGGATTATATGTAAAAACAGTGGAAGCTACTAGAATTCTCGTTTCATATACATTCACTTGTAATACATAATACAAGAGCCATTATCATTATCAAAAAGATTATGGTAATCAATGTGTTAATAAATTGAGAACGGATTAATAATATTTTTGTAGACAACTGCTAAAGAGCTCTTCTGAACGAAATTGCAGACCGTGGTCCAATAAAAGGCTAAGACACACCGCCCTAGACCATCTCTACAGTGTTTTCCACGGTTACTTCGTGCCAGTCCAAAACAATTCACATCGCTCTTCCTCCGTTCAACGTTCCTAGAAAACCAAGAACCCATCACCTTAAAATATATGTGCAACATTGAAGATGAATGGTAAATCAACACCATACTGACAGTCACAACATGCAGTGGAGGCTGTCTTCAAGGGTGGACCATCAATATATTGGCAGGCCTGGCTACCTGCCGAGGGAGGCATCAAGATGGAAGGAGGAGCATTATGATATTGACAGTCACAGATAGAAGTGGAGTCTGTCTTCAAGGACCATTCATATATATTGAAAGGCATGGCTACCTGCGGAGGGAGGCATCAAGATGGAAGGAGGACCATTATGATATTGACAGTCACAGACAGAAGTGGAGTCTGTCTTCAAGGGTGGACCATCAATATATTGACAGGCATGGCTACATGCCGAGGGAGGCATCAAGATGGAAGGAGGACCATTATGATATTGACAGTCACAGATAGAAGTGGAGTCTGTCTTCAAGGGTGGACCATTCATATATATTGAAAGGCATGGCTACCTGCGGAGGGAGGCATCAAGATGGAAGGAGGACCATTATGGTATTGACAGTCACAGATAGAAGTGGAGTCTGTCTTCAAGGACCATTCATATATATTGAATGGCATGGCTACCTGCAGAGGGAGGCATCAAGATGGAAGGAGGACCATCATTATGATATTGACAGCCACAGACAGAAGTGGAGTCTGTCTTCAAGGACCATTCATATATATTGAAAGGCATGGCTACCGGCGGAGGGAGGCATCAAAGTGGAAAGAGGACCTTTATCATATTGACAGTCACAGCTAGCAGTGAAGGCTGTCGTCAAGGGAGGAGCAATATATTGACAGCCACGACTACCTGCGGAGGTAGGTACCAAGGGAGAAGGAGGATCTACATCATATTCACAGATAGGCCTAGAAGTTCAGGTTGCCCCAAGCCTCATGAGATGGGTCGGACACTCGTGATCTTATAATGAACATTCACAATTGAAATCCGACGCGCTATAGAATACACATGTCTCAAGAGCTAGTCTAGGTTTCAACATTTTCATACCAAAGGATCTCCTGGGCCTTCTACCTCAACATACAGAAATGTTTGTTTCGTCCTAAACTCTTCGGACAATTTGCAAGGTATTCTAAAAAAGGCAATCTTCCAACTTTCTCTCATTTAGTTTTGTAAAAATACACCTTAGATGTGAAACAGTTAAACATCCATTTTAACTGGTTAAGGTTAAAAGTGTTGGAGTTTTTATGTAAAACGTTATCACTAAAGCAGTGTTTCATCCTCTGACAAATATGCCAGCAGAGTGAACTTCCATTACCAATAAATTGGCTACTGTTAGCACAGCATGTGGTGTAGACTTCATCAACAATTGAGCCCAGAATGCCAGTACAGTATTTCTGCATTACCATTAGGTACTGTTTGCACAGGTGTAGACTTCACCTACATTAGGGCCCAGGGTGCCAACAGAGCGAACCTGCATTACCAATGAATTAGCTACTGTTGGCACAGGTGTAGACTTCGCATAGAATAGGACGAAAAGTTCCAGTACAGTGATCATGTATTCCCATTAGGTACTGTTTGCACAGGTGTAGACTTCACTGACAATAGGGCCCAGGTAGCCAACAGAGTGAACCTCCATTACCAATAAATTAGCTACTGTTAGCACAGCATGTGGTGTAGACTTCATAAACAATTGAGCCCAGAATGCCAGTCCAGTATTTCCGCATTACCATTAGGTACTGTTTGCACAGGTGTAGACTTCACCTACATTAGGGCCCAGGGTGCCAACAGAGCGAACCTGCATTACCAATACATTAGCTACTGTTGGCACAGGTGTAGACTTCACATAGAATAGGACGAAAAGTTCCAGTACAGTGATCCTGTATTACCATTAGGTACTGTTTGCACAGGTGTAGACTCACTGACAATAGGGCCCAGGTAGCCAACAGAGTGAACCTGCATTACAAATAAATTAGCTACTATTTGCCCAGGTGTAGACTTCACATAGAATAGGGCTCAGGGTGGCAACAAAGTGAACCTACATTACCAATAAATTACAATCTGTTTGCACAGGTGTAGACTTCACATACAATAGGGCCAAGAATTCCAATACAGTGAATCTGCATCACCAATAAATTAGCTACTGTTCGCACAGCATGTGGTGCAGATTTCACCAAGAATAGGGCTCAGAGAAACCACATTATGAATATAATAATGTCAGCAACTACTCGCTGCTAAATACAAAATACTTATAGGAGAGGAAATATAGAACCTATGATCACCTGTAGTGGATGTTCCGATTTGACCCTCCAGCTCTTATCTTCATACACATCAGAAGACTCATCCATCAGATTATAAGAGGGTAACAGTTCAATTGATTCCTAGAAAGTATTATACATGTATGAGCCAACGTAAAACATACAGACAGAACAACTGCACTAAGTTACATGTACGAAAGTTTGGTGTCTTTCAGTCGGTCAACACGATGGTACCCAAATGAGGTGGGTTATCCCCTAATCCTGAAAGAAACTACATGAGATTAATAAATACACTTGGCTGACCAGTTTCAATCGTCATGCGATCATCATCAGATCCATTACACTTCGGCTATAAAATCTAAGCCAGAAAATATGGTGAAGATATATTCCAACCATACACTAATTTAATTGCAGTATTAGTAATGCAACTCGTCAGTATTTGTTAGTTGCACACTTGCACCAGGAGCACACAGCATTTAGGAATGCGGGGAGGGGGAGCAGTCCTCACACACAGGGACTTTCAGTCAGTCAGTAAGTCAGTCGAGTGCAATAAGTGTCCAAGTGAACTGCTCTCAACAGGATCCTGCAAGACTCTAACCAGATAAGTAGCCTGTACAATACAGTACAATCAGAATTGCCAATTTACAACAACCACATATTCACTCTAAACAGGCAAATTCCGGAGGTCAATCACCACTTCCAGTATCTCAACAAAACATCTCATAGAATACAACTAACAAATACTGACGAGTTGCATTATTAATACTGCAACTAAATAAGTGTAGCCTACATATTGGATATATTTTCATCCATAGATTTTATAGCCAAAGTGTAATATATCTTATGATGATTGATTGACGATCGAAACTGGTCATTCAATTGTAGGCCTACTGGTATTTATTAATTTAATGTGTTTTTTTCTTCAGGATTCGGGAATAACCAATCTCATTAGGGTGCAATCGTGTTGATCGACAGAAAAGCACCAAACTTTTGTTTACTAAGCCAGCACTGAAAATTGGCTTCAAACACCATAATGTAAGTTACGTCTAGCATTAGAATATTAAATATCCTAGTTAGCCTACTATTTGGTAGCAGGTATTAACTTTAGTCACTATACCTTGCTTGTCATGCACATCACTATGATTGCTATGTCACACGATATACATAATAAATACAACTTACAATATTAGGCAATTCATCAGTTTGAGACAGCCAATCTGGCTCACTCTTAATGAATACCGGTAGCTGTTGATCCATAATGTTCAGCAAACTAGAATAAAAAAAAGGTACGCTTTAGAATCATAAGAGCCCGTACGCCAAATTATTATCATGTATAACACATGAGGTGATTTCAGAACTCAGAATTCCAATAAGGCTACCGGTAACGAGATGCACAGTGAGTGGAAGAGGTTGACGGTAAAACTTATATGACCATGGCGCTCGACTTGATAAGATATACGTTAGGGTAAAATAGGGATTTGTAGGCTATCATTGCGATAGAACGTGGAATTACTCGTGCAACACTTAAATGAAGCGTCCTATAATTGGTTTCACACAAATCTAAGTACAATATGTCGGGGCAGGCGGAATGTATTCCGCTCAATTTCTCTACAAACCTACCAACGTGAAAGTAACCTGAAGTCACATCACGAGTACCAAGAAATTGGCAGTAACAGGATACAATGAGTTTCAGAAAATACAAGACAATACTTCCGCCTAGTGTTACAATATACCCACTTCAAACCAAACTCTACATATCTACCTCAGAACCAAAATTGAACGGAAGGGACTCTATGATGTCCTTACCGACTTACAAATAGTATCACTGGTTAACTTTTTAATTTTCGTCATAAAGAAGTTCATAGATACACATTTAAACCTGTGCATCCTCAGCAGTCATATATTGTAAATTAGTGTGCACAGGGCACGAACATGTCCAAACAGGACTCAGGTTGTAAGAATCGTCTTCATTGTTAAATTAATAATAATAATGTTATTGGTTTTACGTCCCTTTTAACTACACTGGCTTTTAGAGACGCCGGGGTGCCGGAATTTTGCCCCGAAGGGGATCTTTAACGTGCCAGTAAATCTACGAACACGGCTCCCTCGCATTTGCGCACCCTCAAATGCCAGCTGACTGCGCCAGGATACGAACCTGCAACCTTGTTGGGCCCAGCAAGCGAGAACGTTACCCCTGAGCCACGCAGCCAGCCCATTGTTAAATTAAGCCACGTCTGTAAAGAGTACGGTACTTCAAATATCCCTACATGTTTGTTGTTTGAGTTCTCAGTCTTTGGACTGGTTTGATGCAGATTTCCATGCTTCCCTGTCCTGAGCTAATTGTTTCATCAGGTTATTTCACTAGGTGTGTACGATTTATGAGACAGGTGAGGGTGAGGGTAGGCCTACCCTTTAATTTCAAGAAGAACGTTATCATCCCTATAACGTACCGAAGAAAACAGGAGCTGAAAGGTGAAGATTGCCGTAAAATGAGCTTGATCACTCATGCTCAAAGATCCTGACTAAAATAATTTAGAAGAGGACGGAAAGACAGATAGAAAGAAATTGGTGATGACCAGTTTGGCTTCAGGTGAAACCATTGAACTGTAGGTACCAGTGGCGGATCTAGGGGGGAGCGAGGAGGGCGACCGCCCAGGGCCCCGCGGTCTGGGAGGCCCCGCGCCTTGGATTGTTTTAAACTTAATTGATTAATTAATTACTTCTCAAATTTTCGAACTAAATTATAATTCATACTCTTTTTTCAGTGCAGCTATGAGCTATGACCTCCCGTGATTGTTTAGCAAGTTTAGATTTCAGTGAAATGATAGAAGACTTCAGCCGGGAAAAAAGTCGCAAAGTAATATTTTAATATTTCATAGATTACATAATCTTCTTCAAGGAGACTTAAAGTTTTCTTTCGTATTATTAAAAAACTGTACTGTAGTGTATTCAAAATATTGTAACTATTCATTATTTTATTATTATTATTATTATTATTATTATTACAAAACTATTTTCCATTTGATTTAATTTTCTTATTTGCTATTGTTGTGGGCCCCGCATGGCCTGGATCCGCCACTGGTAGATACTACTGGAACTACTCCTTCCATGGTAACCCTCGCTGAAAACTGCTTCCTGGTCATCGCCTCCTTGACGTGCACTACTAGGCGTAACTAGTCGCAGCAAAAACTGTCATACCATTGAACTCTATGTTGCAAGTCAGCTGATATGTCGTGATTCTTTTCATATATTTGATCGTGCAACGTTATATGTACCAAGGTATTTTCCAATAATACGGTAGGTTTACGGTCTACCTTATTTTCGAATTGAGATTTATAATGAAGTAGCCTTTTCTGCGTTTATGGATACGTCTTACATCAAATTTTGACCTAAATATCATGACAAATACACGTAGGCCTATTATAGGTTATAACAAGAGTTTAGTGCTTTTCAGTCGGTCAACACGAATGTACCCAAAGGAGATGGGTTATGCCCTAATCCTGAAATAAATTACATGAGATTAATAAAACACTAGGATGACCAGTTTCGATCGTCAAGCGATCATCATCAGATCCATTACACTTAGGCTACAAAATCTATGTTTGAAATACAGGTGAAAATATTTACAATATGCACAATTATTTAGTTGCAGTATTGGTACTGCAATTGTCAGTGTATGCTAAATGCAGTATATATGTTAGGTGAAATGCTAAATGGTGATAGCTATCCGTAGATTGTACTTTAGAGAGATTATATGGTTGTAAACTATGGTTAAACTATAAAATTTTAGGCTAACTACTTATCTGATTGTCTTCCGTATAACAGCTACTCTCAGTTTTCGTGCTCACTGGAACTCACTATGCGGTAGACTGCGGTGGTTATCTTAACGACTGGTTTTTCCCTGCTTTCTCCCCCCTACTCCTACGTGCTGTGGGGAGTGATAACGATGTGTTTATGTGAGGTGTTGCCAACCTAGATAAGATGTATGTTATTGAATGAGGTGGGTCTACAATTATTAAAGACCGTGGATTAGCCCTCGCCACGCGTGGAGCATAACCCATTCGAACTAAGCGTTGACGGTCTTATGAGGACGTCCCGGCACCTTTAATACTGCCCCGAATATGGGCCTTGGTTTATTGCAGAAGAAAAGTACATCGTACACCTGATCCAGATAACATTTACCTATTAATAACCCCCTAATTCCCCCCCCCCCTTTTATATCTAGATGGCTGTGTCGCTAAATTGTGTTTTGTTTCCGACAGGGTGTGTTTTTTAGTAGCGTGAAGAGGGGTGAGCTCTCCATGAACGTGTATTCGTTTAGATTATTGGGATTGTTTCGTTTGGCTAGGTGTATCTCGATTGCTTCCTTTATGTCAAGAGCTCTGCCTTTCGATTCGTGATGGATTATTTTAAGGTCCGACTCTATGTTGGTAAAGCTGTGCCCTGCGTCACACATATGTTCGCACACGGCTGAATGTGTTCCGTATCTTATCGCATTCCTATGTTCATTATAACGTGTGTCTACTCGCCTTCCACTCTGCCCGATGTAATTAGCTTGACAATCGGTGTCTTGGCACGTTATAGAATATACCCCTGACCTTGAATATGGGTCACGTTTATTTAGATTACTATTTAGGAGGTGCCTAGCGGTTGTGTTTTTCGTCGTGAAAGCTATCTTTATGCCTTGCTTTTTGAATAGGTTAGTGATTTTATATGTATTCGCATTCACATAGTTGAAACGCGCAAATTTTTTCTCATTATTGTCCGGTTTGGGAATCGTTTTATCTTTATTTTTATGTTTGGCTATAATTTGATTTATTTTGCTTGGCGAGAAGTTGTTTTCCTTTGCTATTTGCATAATAGTTCTTATTTCCTTATTATAGTTGTCTTTTGACATGGGTATGTTTAAAGCTCTGTGCACCATTGAATTGAAACCCGCTAGTTTGTGCGTACTGGGGTGATTAGACTGATTGTCGATTGTATGCGAGGTTTGTGTTGCTTTCCGGAATATGGAATATGAAAGATCGTTGTCTTTACGTTCAATAGTTATATCGAGATAATTTATTTTCCGGTCTATTTCGGATTCCTTAGTGAATTTGATAGAGTGGTGAAGGCTATTAATGGATTGGAGAATTGTTTCTTCGCTTGTTAGTTCAGTATCGTAGATGCAAATTACATCATCTACGTATCTTTTCCATATTACTATTCCCTTTGTTGAAGTCTTTTCTAAGAACGCATTTTCTAGTGCATTGATGAAGATGTCAGCGATTAACCCACTTAGTGGCGATCCCATTGCTAGGCCTTCTCTCTGTGTGTATATTTTATTGTCGAATTGAAACACGTTTTGGGTGAGAACGACCCTCAGTAATCTCACAATCTCTTCAATTTCTTTTACCGAATTGTTGGATTTTAAGTTGTTTTCGATAGTGTTGATTGCTTCATTAATCGGAATATTGGTGTACATGTTAGTTACGTCGAAGGATACTAGCCTGAAGCTAGGTTTCATTTGTAGGGTGTTCAATGCTGTTACTAGTTCTGTTGTGTTCTTTACAGAGTTGTTTTTGTCGTTGGAAAGACGGCATTTTAAGATTTTTAGTAACTCTTTGCTGATTTTGTAATTAGGGGCATTCCTACTATTGACTATTGGTCTCATTGGGCATTCCTTTTTGTGTATTTTTGGTTGTCCCCTCAATGACGGTATTTTCGGGTTCATGTTTATTAGTTTTGATTTTTCGGCTTTGGTCAGTATGTATTCTGTTTCTTTTAGCGCACTTTTTATTTGTTTTTGGAATTTGTTGGTGGGGTCTTTTGTTAATTCCTTGATTTCGTTGTTGGTTAGGAATTCGACTGTTTTTTCAATGTATTCTGTTTTGTTCAAAATTACTGTAGTGTTTCCCTTATCTGCTTTTGTGATGATTAAGTCATGTTCTTTTATTTTTTGTTTCAACGACTTTATTTCTTTGAGTTGTTTGTTGTTTTGAATGTTATTGCTATCACCCTCTCGTTTGAGGATTTTTTTGCTTCGTTGGTGGCGAGATTTTTGGTTAATTCCCTGTCTTCTGCTGGGAGCTTGTGACTGGCTATCTCAATATCTGTGATTAACTGTTTTATATTGTGGTTCGTGTGTGCGTCTGTGCAGTTGTATTTCAAACCTTTGTCTAACATATTCATTTCACCTTGAGAAAAGGTTACGTTCGTTCTGTTGTTTACTCTGCTGTGGAAATTGAATTCATTGTTATTCGTGTGTTGTTCGTTAGATTGATGGTTCTGTGTTTCTCCTAGTTTTCTTAATTTATTTTCTAGCGTTTCATGCTTCCTCGTTGCTCTGATTTTGATGGTGTCATGTAGGTGCTCGGTGAAGCTGTCCCATTGGGCTGCGTGCCAGAAATTACTTAGTTGCAATTGAATGTCGTACAATTGTTGGTTAATTTTTTGCTTTCTTATGTATGCAAATCTTAATTCGTTTTTTATCCAAAGCGCTTTGGCTTGTTTGGTTGAAATGATCGAGGCTGGTGTGTTCGGTACGGTTTTAATTGGTACGTATTTAGGGGTGAGGTTTAGTTCTATACATTTTTTGTTGAACCAAATTGACTTGTCTAAATTCATGAGTTTAAGCCTGAGTGATTTGAATTTCTTGGCTTCACGATTTGCCTGACTAGCCGTGAACACTGTGGTGTTTGAAGCCATATTTTCAGTGTTGCCTTAGTAAACAAGAGTTTAGTGCTTTTCAGTCGGTCAACACGAATGTACCCAAAGGAGATGGGTTATGCCCTAATCCTGAAATAAATTACATGAGATTAATAAAACACTAGGATGACCAGTTTCGATCGTCAAGCGATCATCATCAGATCCATTACACTTAGGCTACAAAATCTATAATTGAAATACAGGTGAAAATATTTACAATATGCACAATTATTTAGTTGCAGTATTGGTACTGAAATTGACAGTGTATGCTAAATGCAGTATATATGTTAGGTGAAATGCTAAATGGTGATAGCTATCCGTAGATTGTACTTTAGAGAGATTATATGGTTGTAAACTATGGTTAAACTATAAAATTTTAGACTAACTACTTATCTGATTGTCTTCCGTATAACAGCTACTCGCAGTTTTCGTGCTCACTGGAACTCACTATGCGGTAGACTGCGG
This sequence comes from Meconema thalassinum, assembly GCA_946902985.2. Taxonomy (NCBI): domain Eukaryota; kingdom Metazoa; phylum Arthropoda; class Insecta; order Orthoptera; family Tettigoniidae; genus Meconema; species Meconema thalassinum. Next base: position 126,891,716 of record OX336397.1, read on the forward strand.
TGGTTATCTTAACGACTGGTTTTTCCCTGCTTTCTCCCCCCTGCTCCTACGTGCTGTGGGGAGTGATAGCGATGTGTTTATGTGAGGTGTTGCCAACCTAGATAAGATGTATGTTATTGAATGAGGTGGGTCTACAATTATTAAAGACCGTGGATTAGCCCTCGCCACGCGTGGAGCATAACCCATTCGAACTAAGCGTTGACGGTCTTATGAGGACGTCCCGGCACCTTTAATACTGCCCCGAATATGGGCCTTGGTTTATTGCAGAAGAAAAGTACATCGTACACCTGATCCAGATAACATTTACCTATTAATAACCCCCTAATTTCCCCCCCTTTTTTATCTAGCTTGGCTGTGTCGCTAAATTGTGTTTTGTTTCCGACAGGGTGTGTTTTTTAGTAGCGTGAAGAGGGGTGAGCTCTCCATGAACGTGTGTTCGTTTAGATTGTTGGGATTGTTTCGTTTGGCTAGGTGTATCTCGATTGCTTCCTTTATGTCAAGAGCTCTGCCTTTCGATTCGTGATGGATTATTTTAAGGTCCGACTCTATGTTGGTAAAGCTGTGCCCTGCGTCACACATATGTTCGCACACGGCTGAATGTGTTCCGTATCTTATCGCATTCCTATGTTCATTATAACGTGTGTCTACTCGCCTTCCACTCTGCCCGATGTAATTAGCTTGACAATCGGTGTCTTGGCACGTTATAGAATATACCCCTGACCTTGAATATGGGTCACGTTTATTTAGATTACTATTTAGGAGGTGCCTAGCGGTTGTGTTTTTCGTCGTGAAAGCTATCTTTATGCCTTGCTTTTTGAATAGGTTAGTGATTTTATATGTATTCGCATTCACATAGTTGAAACGCGCAAATTTTTTCTCATTATTGACCGGTTTGGGAATCGTTTTATCTTTATTTTTATGTTTGGCTATAATTTGATTTATTTTGCTTGGCGAGAAGTTGTTTTCCTTTGCTATTTGCATAATAGTTCTTATTTCCTTATTATAGTTGTCTTTTGACATGGGTATGTTTAAAGCTCTGTGCACCATTGAATTGAAACCCGCTAGTTTGTGCGTACTGGGGTGATCAGACTGATTGTCGATTGTATGCGAGGTTTGTGTTGCTTTCCGGAATATGGAATATGAAAGATCGTTGTCTTTACGTTCAATAGTTATATCGAGATAATTTATTTTCCGGTCTATTTCGGATTCCTTAGTGAATTTGATAGAGTGGTGAAGGCTATTAATGGATTGGAGAATTGTTTCTTCGCTTGTTAGTTCAGTATCGTAGATGCAAATTACATCATCTACGTATCTTTTCCATATTACTATTCCCTTTGTTGAAGTCTTTTCTAAGAACGCATTTTCTAGTGCATTGATGAAGATGTCAGCGATTAACCCACTTAGTGGCGATCCCATTGCTAGGCCTTCTCTCTGTGTGTATATTTTATTGTCGAATTGAAACACGTTTTGGGTGAGAACGACCCTCAGTAATCTCACAATCTCTTCAATTTCTTTTACCGAATTGTTGGATTTTAAGTTGTTTTCGATAGTGTTGATTGCTTCATTAATCGGAATATTGGTGTACATGTTAGTTACGTCGAAGGATACTAGCCTGAAGCTAGGTTTCATTTGTAGGGTGTTCAATGCTGTTACTAGTTCTGTTGTGTTCTTTACAGAGTTGTTTTTGTCGTTGGAAAGACGGCATTTTAAGATTTTTAGTAACTCTTTGCTGATTTTGTAATTAGGGGCATTCCTACAATTGACTATTGGTCTCATTGGGCATTCCTTTTTGTGTATTTTTGGTTGTCCCCTCAATGACGGTATTTTCGGGTTCATGTTTATTAGTTTTGATTTTTCGGCTTTGGTCAGTATGTATTCTGTTTCTTTTAGCGCACTTTTTATTTGTTTTTGGAATTTGTTGGTGGGGTCTTTTGTTAATTCCTTGATTTCGTTGTTGGTTAGGAATTCGACTGTTTTTTCAATGTATTCTGTTTTGTTCAAAATTACTGTAGTGTTTCCCTTATCTGCTTTTGTGATGATTAAGTCATGTTTTTTTATTTTTTGTTTCAACGACTTTATTTCTTTGAGTTGTTTGTTGTTTTGAATGTTATTGCTATCACCCTCTCGTTTGAGGATTTATTTTTGCTTCGTTGGTGGCGAGATTTTTGGTTAATTCCCTGTCTTCTGCTGGGAGCTTGTGACTGGCTATCTCAATATCTGTGATTAACTGTTTTATATTGTGGTTCGTGTGTGCGTCTGTGCAGTTGTATTTCAAACCTTTGTCTAACATATTCATTTCACCTTGAGAAAAGGTTACGTTCGTTCTGTTGTTTACTCTGCTGTGGAAATTGAATTCATTGTTATTCGTGTGTTGTTCGTTAGATTGATGGTTCTGTGTTTCTCCTAGTTTTCTTAATTTATTTTCTAGCGTTTCATGCTTCCTCGTTGCTCTGATTTTGATGGTGTCATGTAGGTGCTCGGTGAAGCTGTCCCATTGGGCTGCGTGCCAGAAATTACTTAGTTGCAATTGAATGTCGTACAATTGTTGGTTAATTTTTTGCTTTCTTATGTATGCAAATCTTAATTCGTTTTTTATCCAAAGCGCTTTGGCTTGTTTGGTTGAAATGATCGAGGCTGGTGTGTTCGGTACGGTTTTAATTGGTACGTATTTAGGGGTGAGGTTTAGTTCTATACATTTTTTGTTGAACCAAATTGACTTGTCTAAATTCATGAGTTTAAGCCTGAGTGATTTGAATTTCTTGGCTTCACGATTTGCCTGACTAGCCGTGAACATTGTGGTGTTTGAAGCCATATTTTCAGTGTTGCCTTAGTAAATAAGAGTTTAGTGCTTTTCAGTCGGTCAACACGAATGTACCCAAAGGAGATGGGTTATGCCCTAATCCTGAAATAAATTACATGATATTAATAAAACACTAGGATGACCAGTTTCGATCGTCAAGCGATCATCATCAGATCCATTACACTTAGGCTACAAAATCTATGTTTGAAATACAGGTGAAAATATTTACAATATGCACAATTATTTAGTTGCAGTATTGGTACTGCAATTGTCAGTGTATGCTAAATGCAGTATATATGTTAGGTGAAATGCTAAATGGTGATAGCTATCCGTAGATTGTACTTTAGAGAGATTATATGGTTGTAAACTATGGTTAAACTATAAAATTTTAGGCTAACTACTTATCTGATTGTCTTCCGTATAACAGCTACTCGCAGTTTTCGTGCTCACTGGAACTCACTATGCGGTAGACTGCGGTGGTTATCTTAACAACTGGTTTTTGTCTGCTTTCTCCCCCCTGCTCCTACGTGCTGTGGGGAGTGATAGCGATGTGTTTATGTGAGGTGTTGCCAACCTAGATAAGATGTATGTTATTGAATGAGGTGTGTCTACAATTATTAAAGACCGTGGATTAGCCCTCGCCACGCGTGGAGCATAACCCATTCGAACTAAGCGTTGACGGTCTTATGAGGACGTCCCGGCACCTTTAATACTGCCCCGAATATGGGCCTTGGTATATTGCAGAAGAATAGTACATCGTACACCTGATCCAGATAACATTTACCTATTAATAACCCCCTAATTTCCCCCCTTTTTTTATCTAGCTTGGCTGTGTCGCTAAATTGTGTTTTGTTTCCGACAGGGTGTGTTTTTAGTAGCGTGAAGAGGGGTGAGCTCTCCATGAACGTGTGTTCGTTTAGATTGTTGGGATGGTTTCGTTTGGCTAGGTGTATCTCGATTGCTTCCTTTATGTCAAGAGCTCTGCCTTTCGATTCGTGATGGATTATTTTAAGGTCCGACTCTATGTTGGTAAAGCTGTGCCCTGCGTCACACATATGTTCGCACACGGCTGAATGTGTTCCGTATCTTATCGCATTCCTATGTTCATTATAACGTGTGTCTACTCGCCTTCCACTCTGCCCGATGTAATTAGCTTGACAATCGGTGTCTTGGCACGTTATAGAATATACCCCTGACCTTGAATATGGGTCACGTTTATTTAGATTACTATTTAGGAGGTGCCTAGCGGTTGTGTTTTTCGTCGTGAAAGCTATCTTTATGCCTTGCTTTTTGAATAGGTTAGTGATTTTATATGTATTCGCATTCACATAGTTGAAACGCGCAATTTTTTTCTCATTATTGTCCGGTTTGGGAATCGTTTTATCTTTATTTTTATGTTTGGCTATAATTTGATTTATTTTGCTTGGCGAGAAGTTGTTTTCCTTTGCTATTTGCATAATAGTTCTTATTTCCTTATTATAGTTGTCTTTTGACATGGGTATGTTTAAAGCTCTGTGCACCATTGAATTGAAACCCGCTAGTTTGTGCGTACTGGGGTGATTAGACTGATTGTCGATTGTATGCGAGGTTTGTGTTGCTTTCCGGAATATGGAATATGAAAGATCGTTGTCTTTACGTTCAATAGTTATATCGAGATAATTTATTTTCCGGTCTATTTCGGATTCCTTAGTGAATTTGATAGAGTGGTGAAGGCTATTAATGGATTGGAGAATTGTTTCTTCGCTTGTTAGTTCAGTATCGTAGATGCAAATTACATCATCTACGTATCTTTTCCATATTACTATTCCCTTTGTTGAAGTCTTTTCTAAGAACGCATTTTCTAGTGCATTGATGAAGATGTCAGCGATTAACCCACTTAGTGGCGATCCCATTGCTAGGCCTTCTCTCTGTGTGTATATTTTATTGTCGAATTGAAACACGTTTTGGGTGAGAACGACCCTCAGTAATCTCACAATCTCTTCAATTTCTTTTACCGAATTGTTGGATTTTAAGTTGTTTTCGATAGTGTTGATTGCTTCATTAATCGGAATATTGGTGTACATGTTAGTTACGTCGAAGGATACTAGCCTGAAGCTAGGTTTCATTTGTAGGGTGTTCAATGCTGTTACTAGTTCTGTTGTGTTCTTTACAGAGTTGTTTTTGTCGTTGGAAAGACGGCATTTTAAGATTTTTAGTAACTCTTTGCTGATTTTGTAATTAGGGGCATTCCTACAATTGACTATTGGTCTCATTGGGCATTCCTTTTTGTGTATTTTTGGTTGTCCCCTCAATGACGGTATTTTCGGGTTCATGTTTATTAGTTTTGATTTTTCGGCTTTGGTCAGTATGTATTCTGTTTCTTTTAGCGCACTTTTTATTTGTTTTTGGAATTTGTTGGTGGGGTCTTTTGTTAATTCCTTGATTTCGTTGTTGGTTAGGAATTCGACTGTTTTTTCAATGTATTCTGTTTTGTTCAAAATTACTGTAGTGTTTCCCTTATCTGCTTTTGTGATGATTAAGTCATGTTCTTTTATTTTTTGTTTCAACGACTTTATTTCTTTGAGTTGTTTGTTGTTTTGAATGTTATTGCTATCACCCTCTCGTTTGAGGATTTTTTTTGCTTCGTTGGTGGCGAGATTTTTGGTTAATTCCCTGTCTTCTGCTGGGAGCTTGTGACTGGCTATCTCAATATCTGTGATTAACTGTTTTATATTGTGGTTCGTGTGTGCGTCTGTGCAGTTGTATTTCAAACCTTTGTCTAACATATTCATTTCACCTTGAGAAAAGGTTACGTTCGTTCTGTTGTTTACTCTGCTGTGGAAATTGAATTCATTGTTATTCGTGTGTTGTTCGTTAGATTGATGGTTCTGTGTTTCTCCTAGTTTTCTTAATTTATTTTCTAGCGTTTCATGCTTCCTCGTTGCTCTGATTTTGATGGTGTCATGTAGGTGCTCGGTGAAGCTGTCCCATTGGGCTGCGTGCCAGAAATTACTTAGTTGCAATTGAATGTCGTAGAATTGTTGGTTAATTTTTTGCTTTCTTATGTATGCAAATCTTAATTCGTTTTTTATCCAAAGCGCTTTGGCTTGTTTGGTTGAAATGATCGAGGCTGGTGTGTTCGGTACGGTTTTAATTGGTACGTATTTAGGGGTGAGGTTTAGTTCTATACATTTTTTGTTGAACCAAATTGACTTGTCTAAATTCATGAGTTTAAGCCTGAGTGATTTGAATTTCTTGGCTTCACGATTTGCCTGACTAGCCGTGAACATTGTGGTGTTTGAAGCCATATTTTGAGTGTTGCCTTAGTAAACAAGAGTTTAGTGCTTTTCAGTCGGTCAACACGAATGTACCCAAAGGAGATGGGTTATGCCCTAATCCTGAAATAAATTACATGAGATTAATAAAACACTAGGATGACCAGTTTCGATCGTCAAGCGATCATCATCAGATCCATTACACTTAGGCTACAAAATCTATGTTTGAAATACAGGTGAAAATATTTACAATATGCACAATTATTTAGTTGCAGTATTGGTACTGCAATTGTCAGTGTATGCTAAATGCAGTATATATGTTAGGTGAAATGCTAAATGGTGATAGCTATCCGTAGATTGTACTTTAGAGAGATTATATGGTTGTAAACTATGGTTAAACTATAAAATTTTAGGCTAACTACTTATCTGATTGTCTTCCGTATAACAGCTACTCGCAGTTTTCGTGCTCACTGGAACTCACTATGCGGTAGACTGCGGTGGTTATCTTAACGACTGGTTTTTCCCTGCTTTCTCCCCCCTGCTCCTACGTGCTGTGGGGAGTGATAGCGATGTGTTTATGTGAGGTGTTGCCAACCTAGATAAGATGTATGTTATTGAATGAGGTGGGTCTACAATTATTAAAGACCGTGGATTAGCCCTCGCCACGCGTGGAGCATAACCCATTCGAACTAAGCGTTGACGGTCTTATGAGGACGTCCCGGCACCTTTAATACTGCCCCGAATATGGGCCTTGGTTTATTGCAGAAGAAAAGTACATCGTACACCTGATCCAGATAACATTTACCTATTAATAACCCCCTAATTCCCCCCCCCTTTTTTATCTAGCTTGGCTGTGTCGCTAAATTGTGTTTTGTTTCCGACAGGGTGTGTTTTTTAGTAGCGTGAAGAGGGGTGAGCTCTCCATGAACGTGTGTTCGTTTAGATTGTTGGGATTGTTTCGTTTGGCTAGGTGTATCTCGATTGCTTCCTTTATGTCAAGAGCTCTGCCTTTCGATTCGTGATGGATTATTTTAAGGTCCGACTCTATGTTGGTAAAGCTGTGCCCTGCGTCACACATATGTTCGCACACGGCTGAATGTGTTCCGTATCTTATCGCATTCCTATGTTCATTATAACGTGTGTCTACTCGCCTTCCACTCTGCCCGATGTAATTAGCTTGACAATCGGTGTCTTGGCACGTTATAGAATATACCCCTGACCTTGAATATGGGTCACGTTTATTTAGATTACTATTTAGGAGGTGTCTAGCGGTTGTGTTTTTCGTCGTGAAAGCTATCTTTATGCCTTGCTTTTTGAATAGGTTAGTGATTTTATATGTATTCGCATTCACATAGTTGAAACGCGCAAATTTTTTCTCATTATTGTCCGGTTTGGGAATCGTTTTATCTTTATTTTTATGTTTGGCTATAATTTGATTTATTTTGCTTGGCGAGAAGTTGTTTTCCTTTGCTATTTTCATAATAGTTCTTATTTCCTTATTATAGTTGTCTTTTGACATGGGTATGTTTAAAGCTCTGTGCACCATTGAATTGAAACCCGCTAGTTTGTGCGTACTGGGGTGATTAGACTGATTGTCGATTGTATGCGAGGTTTGTGTTGCTTTCCGGAATATGGAATATGAAAGATCGTTGTCTTTACGTTCAATAGTTGTATCGAGATAATTTATTTTCCGGTCTATTTCGGATTCCTTAGTGAATTTGATAGAGTGGTGAAGGCTATTAATGGATTGGAGAATTGTTTCTTCGCTTGTTAGTTCAGTATCGTAGATGCAAATTACATCATCTACGTATCTTTTCCATATTACTATTCCCTTTGTTGAAGTCTTTTCTAAGAACGCATTTTCTAGTGCATTGATGAAGATGTCAGCGATTAACCCACTTAGTGGCGATCCCATTGCTAGGCCTTCTCTCTGTGTGTATATTTTATTGTCGAATTGAAACACGTTTTGGGTGAGAACGACCCTCAGTAATCTCACAATCTCTTCAATTTCTTTTACCGAATTGTTGGATTTTAAGTTGTTTTCGATAGTGTTGATTGCTTCATTAATCGGAATATTGGTGTACATGTTAGTTACGTCGAAGGATACTAGCCTGAAGCTAGGTTTCATTTGTAGGGTGTTCAATGCTGTTACTAGTTCTGTTGTGTTCTTTACAGAGTTGTTTTTGTCGTTGGAAAGACGGCATTTTAAGATTTTTAGTAACTCTTTGCTGATTTTGTAATTAGGGGCATTCCTACAATTGACTATTGGTCTCATTGGGCATTCCTTTTTGTGTATTTTTGGTTGTCCCCTCAATGACGGTATTTTCGGGTTCATGTTTATTAGTTTTGATTTTTCGGCTTTGGTCAGTATGTATTCTGTTTCTTTTAGCGCACTTTTTATTTGTTTTTGGAATTTGTTGGTGGGGTCTTTTGTTAATTCCTTGATTTCGTTGTTGGTTAGGAATTCGACTGTTTTTTCAATGTATTCTGTTTTGTTCAAAATTACTGTAGTGTTTCCCTTATCTGCTTTTGTGATGATTAAGTCATGTTCTTTTATTTTTTGTTTCAACGACTTTATTTCTTTGAGTTGTTTGTTGTTTTGAATGTTATTGCTATCACCCTCTCGTTTGAGGATTTTTTTTGCTTCGTTGGTGGCGAGATTTTTGGTTAATTCCCTGTCTTCTGCTGGGAGCTTGTGACTGGCTATCTCAATATCTGTGATTAACTGTTTTATATTGTGGTTCGTGTGTGCGTCTGTGCAGTTGTATTTCAAACCTTTGTCTAACATATTCATTTCACCTTGAGAAAAGGTTACGTTCGTTCTGTTGTTTACTCTGCTGTGGAAATTGAATTCATTGTTATTCGTGTGTTGTTCGTTAGATTGATGGTTCTGTGTTTCTCCTAGTTTTCTTAATTTATTTTCTAGCGTTTCATGCTTCCTCGTTGCTCTGATTTTGATGGTGTCATGTAGGTGCTCGGTGAAGCTGTCCCATTGGGCTGCGTGCCAGAAATTACTTAGTTGCAATTGAATGTCGTAGAATTGTTGGTTAATTTTTTGCTTTCTTATGTATGCAAATCTTAATTCGTTTTTTATCCAAAGCGCTTTGGCTTGTTTGGTTGAAATGATCGAGGCTGGTGTGTTCGGTACGGTTTTAATTGGTACGTATTTAGGGGTGAGGTTTAGTTCTATACATTTTTTGTTGAACCAAATTGACTTGTCTAAATTCATGAGTTTAAGCCTGAGTGATTTGAATTTCTTGGCTTCACGATTTGCCTGACTAGCCGTGAACATTGTGGTGTTTGAAGCCATATTTTGAGTGTTGCCTTAGTAAACAAGAGTTTAGTGCTTTTCAGTCGGTCAACACGAATGTACCCAAAGGAGATGGGTTATGCCCTAATCCTGAAATAAATTACATGAGATTAATAAAACACTAGGATGACCAGTTTCGATCGTCAAGCGATCATCATCAGATCCATTACACTTAGGCTACAAAATCTATGTTTGAAATACAGGTGAAAATATTTACAATATGCACAATTATTTAGTTGCAGTATTGGTACTGCAATTGTCAGTGTATGCTAAATGCAGTATATATGTTAGGTGAAATGCTAAATGGTGATAGCTATCCGTAGATTGTACTTTAGAGAGATTATATGGTTGTAAACTATGGTTAAACTATAAAATTTTAGGCTAACTACTTATCTGATTGTCTTCCGTATAACAGCTACTCGCAGTTTTCGTGCTCACTGGAACTCACTATGCGGTAGACTGCGGTGGTTATCTTAACGACTGGTTTTTCCCTGCTTTCTCCCCCCTGCTCCTACGTGCTGTGGGGAGTGATAGCGATGTGTTTATGTGAGGTGTTGCCAACCTAGATAAGATGTATGTTATTGAATGAGGTGGGTCTACAATTATTAAAGACCGTGGATTAGCCCTCGCCACGCGTGGAGCATAACCCATTCGAACTAAGCGTTGACGGTCTTATGAGGACGTCCCGGCACCTTTAATACTGCCCCGAATATGGGCCTTGGTTTATTGCAGAAGAAAAGTACATCGTACACCTGATCCAGATAACATTTACCTATTAATAACCCCCTAATTCCCCCCCCCCTTTTTTATCTAGCTTGGCTGTGTCGCTAAATTGTGTTTTGTTTCCGACAGGGTGTGTTTTTTAGTAGCGTGAAGAGGGGTGAGCTCTCCATGAACGTGTGTTCGTTTAGATTGTTGGGATTGTTTCGTTTGGCTAGGTGTATCTCGATTGCTTCCTTTATGTCAAGAGCTCTGCCTTTCGATTCGTGATGGATTATTTTAAGGTCCGACTCTATGTTGGTAAAGCTGTGCCCTGCGTCACACATATGTTCGCACACGGCTGAATGTGTTCCGTATCTTATCGCATTCCTATGTTCATTATAACGTGTGTCTACTCGCCTTCCACTCTGCCCGATGTAATTAGCTTGACAATCGGTGTCTTGGCACGTTATAGAATATACCCCTGACCTTGAATATGGGTCACGTTTATTTAGATTACTATTTAGGAGGTGTCTAGCGGTTGTGTTTTTCGTCGTGAAAGCTATCTTTATGCCTTGCTTTTTGAATAGGTTAGTGATTTTATATGTATTCGCATTCACATAGTTGAAACGCGCAAATTTTTTCTCATTATTGTCCGGTTTGGGAATCGTTTTATCTTTATTTTTATGTTTGGCTATAATTTGATTTATTTTGCTTGGCGAGAAGTTGTTTTCCTTTGCTATTTTCATAATAGTTCTTATTTCCTTATTATAGTTGTCTTTTGACATGGGTATGTTTAAAGCTCTGTGCACCATTGAATTGAAACCCGCTAGTTTGTGCGTACTGGGGTGATTAGACTGATTGTCGATTGTATGCGAGGTTTGTGTTGCTTTCCGGAATATGGAATATGAAAGATCGTTGTCTTTACGTTCAATAGTTGTATCGAGATAATTTATTTTCCGGTCTATTTCGGATTCCTTAGTGAATTTGATAGAGTGGTGAAGGCTATTAATGGATTGGAGAATTGTTTCTTCGCTTGTTAGTTCAGTATCGTAGATGCAAATTACATCATCTACGTATCTTTTCCATATTACTATTCCCTTTGTTGAAGTCTTTTCTAAGAACGCATTTTCTAGTGCATTGATGAAGATGTCAGCGATTAACCCACTTAGTGGCGATCCCATTGCTAGGCCTTCTCTCTGTGTGTATATTTTATTGTCGAATTGAAACACGTTTTGGGTGAGAACGACCCTCAGTAATCTCACAATCTCTTCAATTTCTTTTACCGAATTGTTGGATTTTAAGTTGTTTTCGATAGTGTTGATTGCTTCATTAATCGGAATATTGGTGTACATGTTAGTTACGTCGAAGGATACTAGCCTGAAGCTAGGTTTCATTTGTAGGGTGTTCAATGCTGTTACTAGTTCTGTTGTGTTCTTTACAGAGTTGTTTTTGTCGTTGGAAAGACGGCATTTTAAGATTTTTAGTAACTCTTTGCTGATTTTGTAATTAGGGGCATTCCTACAATTGACTATTGGTCTCATTGGGCATTCCTTTTTGTGTATTTTTGGTTGTCCCCTCAATGACGGTATTTTCGGGTTCATGTTTATTAGTTTTGATTTTTCGGCTTTGGTCAGTATGTATTCTGTTTCTTTTAGCGCACTTTTTATTTGTTTTTGGAATTTGTTGGTGGGGTCTTTTGTTAATTCCTTGATTTCGTTGTTGGTTAGGAATTCGACTGTTTTTTCAATGTATTCTGTTTTGTTCAAAATTACTGTAGTGTTTCCCTTATCTGCTTTTGTGATGATTAAGTCATGTTCTTTTATTTTTTGTTTCAACGACTTTATTTCTTTGAGTTGTTTGTTGTTTTGAATGTTATTGCTATCACCCTCTCGTTTGAGGATTTTTTTTGCTTCGTTGGTGGCGAGATTTTTGGTTAATTCCCTGTCTTCTGCTGGGAGCTTGTGACGGGCTATCTCAATATCTGTGATTAACTGTTTTATATTGTGGTTCGTGTGTGCGTCTGTGCAGTTGTATTTCAAACCTTTGTCTAACATATTCATTTCACCTTGAGAAAAGGTTACGTTCGTTCTGTTGTTTACTCTGCTGTGGAAATTGAATTCATTGTTATTCGTGTGTTGTTCGTTAGATTGATGGTTCTGTGTTTCTCCTAGTTTTCTTAATTTATTTTCTAGCGTTTCATGCTTCCTCGTTGCTCTGATTTTGATGGTGTCATGTAGGTGCTCGGTGAAGCTGTCCCATTGGGCTGCGTGCCAGAAATTACTTAGTTGCAATTGAATGTCGTACAATTGTTGGTTAATTTTTTGCTTTCTTATGTATGCAAATCTTAATTCGTTTTTTATCCAAAGCGCTTTGGCTTGTTTGGTTGAAATGATCGAGGCTGGTGTGTTCGGTACGGTTTTAATTAGTACGTATTTAGGGGTGAGGTTTAGTTCTATACATTTTTTGTTGAACCAAATTGACTTGTCTAAATTCATGAGTTTAAGCCTGAGTGATTTGAATTTCTTGGCTTCACGATTTGCCTGACTAGCCGTGAACATTGTGGTGTTTGAAGCCATATTTTCAGTGTTGCCTTAGTAAATAAGAGTTTAGTGCTTTTCAGTCGGTCAACACGAATGTACCCAAAGGAGATGGGTTATGCCCTAATCCTGAAATAAATTACATGAGATTAATAAAACACTAGGATGACCAGTTTCGATCGTCAAGCGATCATCATCAGATCCATTACACTTAGGCTACAAAATCTATGTTTGAAATACAGGTGAAAATATTTACAATATGCACAATTATTTAGTTGCAGTATTGGTACTGCAATTGTCAGTGTATGCTAAATGCAGTATATATGTTAGGTGAAATGCTAAATGGTGATAGCTATCCGTAGATTGTACTTTAGAGAGATTATATGGTTGTAAACTATGGTTAAACTATAAAATTTTAGGCTAACTACTTATCTGATTGTCTTCCGTATAACAGCTACTCGCAGTTTTCGTGCTCACTGGAACTCACTATGCGGTAGACTGCGGTGGTTATCTTAACGACTGGTTTTTGTCTGCTTTCTCCCCCCTGCTCCTACGTGCTGTGGGGAGTGATAGCGATGTGTTTATGTGAGGTGTTGCCAACCTAGATAAGATGTATGTTATTGAATGAGGTGGGTCTACAATTATTAAAGACCGTGGATTAGCCCTCGCCACGCGTGGAGCATAACCCATTCGAACTAAGCGTTGACGGTCTTATGAGGACGTCCCGGCACCTTTAATACTGCCCCGAATATGGGCCTTGGTATATTGCAGAAGAAAAGTACATCGTACACCTGATCCAGATAACATTTACCTATTAATAACCCCCTAATTTCCCCCCTTTTTTATCTAGCTTGGCTGTGTCGCTAAATTGTGTTTTGTTTCCGACAGGGTGTGTTTTTAGTAGCGTGAAGAGGGGTGAGCTCTCCATGAACGTGTGTTCGTTTAGATTGTTGGGATTGTTTCGTTTGGCTAGGTGTATCTCGATTGCTTCCTTTATGTCAAGAGCTCTGCCTTTCGATTCGTGATGGATTATTTTAAGGTCCGACTCTATGTTGGTAAAGCTGTGCCCTGCGTCACACATATGTTCGCACACGGCTGAATGTGTTCCGTATCTTATCGCATTCCTATGTTCATTATAACGTGTGTCTACTCGCCTTCCACTCTGCCCGATGTAATTAGCTTGACAATCGGTGTCTTGGCACGTTATAGAATATACCCCTGACCTTGAATATGGGTCACGTTTATTTAGATTACTATTTAGGAGGTGCCTAGCGGTTGTGTTTTTCGTCGTGAAAGCTATCTTTATGCCTTGCTTTTTGAATAGGTTAGTGATTTTATATGTATTCGCATTCACATAGTTGAAACGCGCAAATTTTTTCTCATTATTGTCCGGTTTGGGAATCGTTTTATCTTTATTTTTATGTTTGGCTATAATTTGATTTATTTTGCTTGGCGAGAAGTTGTTTTCCTTTGCTATTTGCATAATAGTTCTTATTTCCTTATTATAGTTGTCTTTTGACATGGGTATGTTTAAAGCTCTGTGCACCATTGAATTGAAACCCGCTAGTTTGTGCGTACTGGGGTGATTAGACTGATTGTCGATTGTATGCGAGGTTTGTGTTGCTTTCCGGAATATGGAATATGAAAGATCGTTGTCTTTACGTTCAATAGTTATATCGAGATAATTTATTTTCCGGTCTATTTCGGATTCCTTAGTGAATTTGATAGAGTGGTGAAGGCTATTAATGGATTGGAGAATTGTTTCTTCGCTTGTTAGTTCAGTATCGTAGATGCAAATTACATCATCTACGTATCTTTTCCATATTACTATTCCCTTTGTTGAAGTCTTTTCTAAGAACGCATTTTCTAGTGCATTGATGAAGATGTCAGCGATTAACCCACTTAGTGGCGATCCCATTGCTAGGCCTTCTCTCTGTGTGTATATTTTATTGTCGAATTGAAACACGTTTTGGGTGAGAACGACCCTCAGTAATCTCACAATCTCTTCAATTTCTTTTACCGAATTGTTGGATTTTAAGTTATTTTCGATAGTGTTGATTGCTTCATTAATCGGAATATTGGTGTACATGTTAGTTACGTCGAAGGATACTAGCCTGAAGCTAGGTTTCATTTGTAGGGTGTTCAATGCTGTTACTAGCTCTGTTGTGTTCTTTACAGAGTTGTTTTTGTCGTTGGAAAGACGGCATTTTAAGATTTTTAGTAACTCTTTGCTGATTTTGTAATTAGGGGCATTCCTACAATTGACTATTGGTCTCATTGGGCATTCCTTTTTGTGTATTTTTGGTTGTCCCCTCAATGACGGTATTTTCGGGTTCATGTTTATTAGTTTTGATTTTTCGGCTTTGGTCAGTATGTATTCTGTTTCTTTTAGCGCACTTTTTATTTGTTTTTGGAATTTGTTGGTGGGGTCTTTTGTTAATTCCTTGATTTCGTTGTTGGTTAGGAATTCGACTGTTTTTTCAATGTATTCTGTTTTGTTCAAAATTACTGTAGTGTTTCCCTTATCTGCTTTTGTGATGATTAAGTCATGTTCTTTTATTTTTTGTTTCAACGACTTTATTTCTTTGAGTTGTTTGTTGTTATGAATGTTATTGCTATCACCCTCTCGTTTGAGGATTTTCTTTGCTTCGTTGGTGGCGAGATTTTTGGTTAATTCCCTGTCTTCTGCTGGGAGCTTGTGACTGGCTATCTCAATATCTGTGATTAACTGTTTTATATTGTGGTTCGTGTGTGCGTCTGTGCAGTTGTATTTCAAACCTTTGTCTAACATATTCATTTCACCTTGAGAAAAGGTTACGTTCGTTCTGTTGTTTACTCTGCTGTGGAAATTGAATTCATTGTTATTCGTGTGTTGTTCGTTAGATTGATGGTTCTGTGTTTCTCCTAGTTTTCTTAATTTATTTTCTAGCGTTTCATGCTTCCTCGTTGCTCTGATTTTGATGGTGTCATGTAGGTGCTCGGTGAAGCTGTCCCATTGGGCTGCGTGCCAGAAATTACTTAGTTGCAATTGAATGTCGTACAATTGTTGGTTAATTTTTTGCTTTCTTATGTATGCAAATCTTAATTCGTTTTTTATCCAAAGCGCTTTGGCTTGTTTGGTTGAAATGATCGAGGCTGGTGTGTTCGGTACGGTTTTAATTGGTACGTATTTAGGGGTGAGGTTTAGTTCTATACATTTTTTGTTGAACCAAATTGACTTGTCTAAATTCGTGAGTTTAAGCCTGAGTGATTTGAATTTCTTGGCTTCACGACTTGCCTGACTAGAAGTGAACCTTGTGGTGTTTGAAGCCATATTTTCAGTGTTGCCATAGTAAATAAGAGTTTAGTGCTTTTCAGGCGGTCAACACGAATGTACCCAAAGGAGATGGGTTATGCCCTAATCCTGAAATAAATTACATGAGATTAATAAAACACTAGGATGACCAGTTTCGATCGTCAAGCGATCATCATCAGATCCATTACACTTAGGCTACAAAATCTATGTTTGAAATACAGGTGAAAATATTTACAATATGCACAATTATTTAGTTGCAGTATTGGTAATGCAATTGTCAGTGTATGCTAAATGCAGTATATATGTTAGGTGAAATGCTAAATGGTGATAGCTATCCGTAGATTGTACTTTAGAGAGATTATATGGTTGTAAACTATGGTTAAACTATAAAATTTTAGGCTAACTACTTATCTGATTGTCTTCCGTATAACAGCTACTCGCAGTTTTCGTGCTCACTGGAACTCACTATGCGGTAGACTGCGGTGGTTATCTTAACGACTGGTTTTTGTCTGCTTTCTCCCCCTGCTCCTACGTGCTGTGGGGAGTGATAGCGATGTGTTTATGTCAGGTGTTGCCAACCTAGATAAGATGTATGTTATTGAATGAGGTGGGTCTACAATTATTAAAGACCGTGGATTAGCCCTCGCCACGCGTGGAGCATAACCCATTCGAACTAAGCGTTGACGGTCTTATGAGGACGTCCCGGCACCTTTAATACTGCCCCGAATATGGGCCTTGGTTTATTGCAGAAGAAAAGTACATCGTACACCTGATCCAGATAACATTTACCTATTAATAACCCCCTAATTTCCCCCCCTTTTTTATCTAGCTTGGCTGTGTCGCTAAATTGTGTTTTGTTTCCGACAGGGTGTGTTTTTTAGTAGCGTGAAGAGGGGTGAGCTCTCCATGAACGTGTGTTCGTTTAGATTGTTGGGATTGTTTCGTTTGGCTAGGTGTATCTCGATTGCTTCCTTTATGTCAAGAGCTCTGCCTTTCGATTCGTGATGGATTATTTTAAGGTCCGACTCTATGTTGGTAAAGCTGTGCCCTGCGTCACACATATGTTCGCACACGGCTGAATGTGTTCCGTATCTTATCGCATTCCTATGTTCATTATAACGTGTGTCTACTCGCCTTCCACTCTGCCCGATGTAATTAGCTTGACAATCGGTGTCTTGGCACGTTATAGAATATACCCCTGACCTTGAATATGGGTCACGTTTATTTAGATTACTATTTAGGAGGTGCCTAGCGGTTGTGTTTTTCGTCGTGAAAGCTATCTTTATGCCTTGCTTTTTGAATAGGTTAGTGATTTTATATGTATTCGCATTCACATAGTTGAAACGCGCAAATATTTTCTCATTATTGTCCGGTTTGGGAATCGTTTTATCTTTATTTTTATGTTTGGCTATAATTTGATTTATTTTGCTCGGCGAGAAGTTGTTTTCCTTTGCTATTTGCATAATAGTTCTTATTTCCTTATTATAGTTGTCTTTTGACATGGGTATGTTTAAAGCTCTGTGCACCATTGAATTGAAACCCGCTAGTTTGTGCGTACTGGGGTGATTAGACTGATTGTCGATTGTATGCGAGGTTTGTGTTGCTTTCCGGAATATGGAATATGAAAGATCGTTGTCTTTACGTTCAATAGTTATATCGAGATAATTTATTTTCCGGTCTATTTCGGATTCCTTAGTGAATTTGATAGAGTGGTGAAGGCTATTAATGGATTGGAGAATTGTTTCTTCGCTTGTTAGTTCAGTATCGTAGATGCAAATTACATCATCTACGTATCTTTTCCATATTACTATTCCCTTTGTTGATGTCTTTTCTAAGAACGCATTTTCTAGTGCATTGATGAAGATGTCAGCGATTAACCCACTTAGTGGCGATCCCATTGCTAGGCCTTCTCTCTGTGTGTATATTTTATTGTCGAATTGAAACACGTTTTGGGTGAGAACGACCCTCAGTAATCTCACAATCTCTTCAATTTCTTTTACCGAATTGTTGGATTTTAAGTTGTTTTCGATAGTGTTGATTGCTTCATTAATCGGAATATTGGTGTACATGTTAGTTACGTCGAAGGATACTAGCCTGAAGCTAGGTTTCATTTGTAGGGTGTTCAATGCTGTTACTAGTTCTGTTGTGTTCTTTACAGAGTTGTTTTTGTCGTTGGAAAGACGGCATTTTAAGATTTTTAGTAACTCTTTGCTGATTTTGTATTTAGGGGCATTCCTACAATTGACTATTGGTCTCATTGGGCATTCCTTTTTGTGTATTTTTGGTTGTCCCCTCAATGACGGTATTTTCGGGTTCATGTTTATTAGTTTTGATTTTTCGGCTTTGGTCAGTATGTATTCTGTTTCTTTTAGCGCACTTTTTATTTGTTTTTGGAATTTGTTGGTGGGGTCTTTTGTTAATTCCTTGATTTCGTTGTTGGTTAGGAATTCGACTGTTTTTTCAATGTATTCTGTTTTGTTCAAAATTACTGTAGTGTTTCCCTTATCTGCTTTTGTGATGATTAAGTCATGTTCTTTTATTTTTTGTTTCAACGACTTTATTTCTTTGAGTTGTTTGTTGTTTTGAATGTTATTGCTATCACCCTCTCGTTTGAGGATTTTTTTTGCTTCGTTGGTGGCGAGATTTTTGGTTAATTCCCTGTCTTCTGCTGGGAGCTTGTGACTGGCTATCTCAATATCTGTGATTAACTGTTTTATATTGTGGTTCGTGTGTGCGTCTGTGCAGTTGTATTTCAAACCTTTGTCTAACATATTCATTTCACCTTGAGAAAAGGTTACGTTCGTTCTGTTGTTTACTCTGCTGTGGAAATTGAATTCATTGTTATTCGTGTGTTGTTCGTTAGATTGATGGTTCTGTGTTTCTCCTAGTTTTCTTAATTTATTTTCTAGCGTTTCATGCTTCCTCGTTGCTCTGATTTTGATGGTGTCATGTAGGTGCTCGGTGAAGCTGTCCCATTGGGCTGCGTGCCAGAAATTACTTAGTTGCAATTGAATGTCGTACAATTGTTGGTTAATCTTTTGCTTTCTTATGTATGCAAAACTTAATTCGTTTTTTATCCAAAGCGCTTTGGCTTGTTTGGTTGAAATGATCGAGGCTGGTGTGTTCGGTACGGTTTTAATTGGTACGTATTTAGGGGTGAGGTTTAGTTCTATACATTTTTTGTTGAACCAAATTGACTTGTCTAAATTCATGAGTTTAAGCCTGAGTGATTTGAATTTCTTGGCTTCACGATTTGCCTGACTAGCCGTGAACATTGTGGTGTTTGAAGCCATATTTTCAGTGTTGCCTTAATAAACAAGAGTTTAGTGCTTTTCAGTCGGTCAACATGAATGTACCCAAAGGAGATGGGTTATGCCCTAATCCTGAAATAAATTACATGAGATTAATAAAACACTAGGATGACCAGTTTCGATCGTCAAGCGATCATCATCAGATCCATTACACTTAGGCTACAAAATCTATGTTTGAAATACAGGTGAAAATATTTACAATATGCACAATTATTTAGTTGCAGTATTGGTACTGCAATTGTCAGTGTATGCTAAATGCAGTATATATGTTAGGTGAAATGCTAAATGGTGATAGCTATCCGTAGATTGTACTTTAGAGAGATTATATGGTTGTAAACTATGGTTAAACTATAAAATTTTAGGCTAACTACTTATCTGATTGTCTTCCGTATAACAGCTACTCGCAGTTTTCGTGCTCACTGGAACTCACTATGCGGTAGACTGCGGTGGTTATCTTAACGACTGGTTTTTGTCTGCTTTCTCCCCCCTGCTCCTACGTGCTGTGGGGAGTGATAGCGATGTGTTTATGTGAGGTGTTGCCAACCTAGATAAGATGTATGTTATTGAATGAGGTGGGTCTACAATTATTAAAGACCGTGGATTAGCCCTCGCCACGCGTGGAGCATAACCCATTCGAACTAAGCGTTGACGGTCTTATGAGGACGTCCCGGCACCTTTAATACTGCCCCGAATATGGGCCTTGGTATATTGCAGAAGAAAAGTACATCGTACACCTGATCCAGATAACATTTACCTATTAATAACCCCCTAATTTCCCCCCTTTTTTATCTAGCTTGGCTGTGTCGCTAAATTGTGTTTTGTTTCCGACAGGGTGTGTTTTTAGTAGCGTGAAGAGGGGTGAGCTCTCCATGAACGTGTGTTCGTTTAGATTGTTGGGATTGTTTCGTTTGGCTAGGTGTATCTCGATTGCTTCCTTTATGTCAAGAGCTCTGCCTTTCGATTCGTGATGGATTATTTTAAGGTCCGACTCTATGTTGGTAAAGCTGTGCCCTGCGTCACACATATGTTCGCACACGGCTGAATGTGTTCCGTATCTTATCGCATTCCTATGTTCATTATAACGTGTGTCTACTCGCCTTCCACTCTGCCCGATGTAATTAGCTTGACAATCGGTGTCTTGGCACGTTATAGAATATACCCCTGACCTTGAATATGGGTCACGTTTATTTAGATTACTATTTAGGAGGTGCCTAGCGGTTGTGTTTTTCGTCGTGAAAGCTATCTTTATGCCTTGCTTTTTGAATAGGTTAGTGATTTTATATGTATTCGCATTCACATAGTTGAAACGCGCAAATTTTTTCTCATTATTGTCCGGTTTGGGAATCGTTTTATCTTTATTTTTATGTTTGGCTATAATTTGATTTATTTTGCTTGGCGAGAAGTTGTTTTCCTTTGCTATTTGCATAATAGTTCTTATTTCCTTATTATAGTTGTCTTTTGACATGGGTATGTTTAAAGCTCTGTGCACCATTGAATTGAAACCCGCTAGTTTGTGCGTACTGGGGTGATTAGACTGATTGTCGATTGTATGCGAGGTTTGTGTTGCTTTCCGGAATATGGAATATGAAAGATCGTTGTCTTTACGTTCAATAGTTATATCGAGATAATTTATTTTCCGGTCTATTTCGGATTCCTTAGTGAATTTGATAGAGTGGTGAAGGCTATTAATGGATTGGAGAATTGTTTCTTCGCTTGTTAGTTCAGTATCGTAGATGCAAATTACATCATCTACGTATCTTTTCCATATTACTATTCCCTTTGTTGAAGTCTTTTCTAAGAACGCATTTTCTATTGCATTGATGAAGATGTCAGCGATTAACCCACTTAGTGGCGATCCCATTGCTAGGCCTTCTCTCTGTGTGTATATTTTATTGTCGAATTGAAACACGTTTTGGGTGAGAACGACCCTCAGTAATCTCACAATCTCTTCAATTTCTTTTACCAAATTGTTGGATTTTAAGTTATTTTCGATAGTGTTGATTGCTTCATTAATCGGAATATTGGTGTACATGTTAGTTACGTCGAAGGATACTAGCCTGAAGCTAGGTTCCATTTGTAGGGTGTTCAATGCTGTTACTAGTTCTGTTGTGTTCTTTACAGAGTTGTTTTTGTCGTTGGAAAGACGGCATTTTATGTTTTTTAGTAACTCTTTGCTGATTTTGTAATTAGGGGCATTCCTACAATTGACTATTGGTCTCATTGGGCATTCCTTTTTGTGTATTTTTGGTTGTCCCCTCAATGACGGTATTTTCGGGTTCATGTTTATTAGTTTTGATTTTTCGGCTTTGGTCAGTATGTATTCTGTTTCTTTTAGCGCACTTTTTATTTGTTTTTGGAATTTGTTGGTGGGGTCTTTTGTTAATTCCTTGATTTCGTTGTTGGTTAGGAATTCGACTGTTTTTTCAATGTATTCTGTTTTGTTCAAAATTACTGTAGTGTTTCCCTTATCTGCTTTTGTGATGATTAAGTCATGTTCTTTTATTTTTTGTTTCAACGACTTTATTTCTTTGAGTTGTTTGTTGTTTTGAATGTTATTGCTATCACCCTCTCGTTTGAGGATTTTTTTTGCTTCGTTGGTGGCGAGATTTTTGGTTAATTCCCTGTCTTCTGCTGGGAGCTTGTGACTGGCTATCTCAATATCTGTGATTAACTGTTTTATATTGTGGTTCGTGTGTGCGTCTGTGCAGTTGTATTTCAAACCTTTGTCTAACATATTCATTTCACCTTGAGAAAAGGTTACGTTCGTTCTGTTGTTTACTCTGCTGTGGAAATTGAATTCATTGTTATTCGTGTGTTGTTCGTTAGATTGATGGTTCTGTGTTTCTCCTAGTTTTCTTAATTTATTTTCTAGCGTTTCATGCTTCCTCGTTGCTCTGATTTTGATGGTGTCATGTAGGTGCTCGGTGAAGCTGTCCCATTGGGCTGCGTGCCAGAAATTACTTAGTTGCAATTGAATGTCGTACAATTGTTGGTTAATCTTTTGCTTTCTTATGTATGCAAAACTTAATTCGTTTTTTACCCAAAGCGCTTTGGCTTGTTTGGTTGAAATGATCGAGGCTGGTGTGTTCGGTACGGTTTTAATTGGTACGTATTTAGGGGTGAGGTTTAGTTCTATACATTTTTTGTTGAACCAAATTGACTTGTCTAAATTCATGAGTTTAAGCCTGAGTGATTTGAATTTCTTGGCTTCACGATTTGCCTGACTAGCCGTGAACATTGTGGTGTTTGAAGCCATATTTTCAGTGTTGCCTTAATAAACAAGAGTTTAGTGCTTTTCAGTCGGTCAACATGAATGTACCCAAAGGAGATGGGTTATGCCCTAATCCTGAAATAAATTACATGAGATTAATAAAACACTAGGATGACCAGTTTCGATCGTCAAGCGATCATCATCAGATCCATTACACTTAGGCTACAAAATCTATGTTTGAAATACAGGTGAAAATATTTACAATATGCACAATTATTTAGTTGCAGTATTGGTACTGCAATTGTCAGTGTATGCTAAATGCAGTATATATGTTAGGTGAAATGCTAAATGGTGATAGCTATCCGTAGATTGTACTTTAGAGAGATTATATGGTTGTAAACTATGGTTAAACTATAAAATTTTAGCCTAACTACTTATCTGATTGTCTTCCGTATAACAGCTACTCGCAGTTTTCGTGCTCACTGGAACTCACTATGCGGTAGACTGCGGTGGTTATCTTAACGACTGGTTTTTGTCTGCTTTCTCCCCCCTGCTCCTACGTGCTGTGGGGAGTGATAGCGATGTGTTTATGTGAGGTGTTGCCAACCTAGATAAGATGTATGTTATTGAATGAGGTGGGTCTACAATTATTAAAGACCGTGGATTAGCCCTCGCCACGCGTGGAGCATAACCCATTCGAACTAAGCGTTGACGGTCTTATGAGGACGTCCCGGCACCTTTAATACTGCCCCGAATATGGGCCTTGGTATATTGCAGAAGAAAAGTACATCGTACACCTGATCCAGATAACATTTACCTATTAATAACCCCCTAATTTCCCCCCTTTTTTATCTAGCTTGGCTGTGTCGCTAAATTGTGTTTTGTTTCCGACAGGGTGTGTTTTTAGTAGCGTGAAGAGGGGTGAGCTCTCCATGAACGTGTGTTCGTTTAGATTGTTGGGATTGTTTCGTTTGGCTAGGTGTATCTCGATTGCTTCCTTTATGTCAAGAGCTCTGCCTTTCGATTCGTGATGGATTATTTTAAGGTCCGACTCTATGTTGGTAAAGCTGTGCCCTGCGTCACACATATGTTCGCACACGGCTGAATGTGTTCCGTATCTTATCGCATTCCTATGTTCATTATAACGTGTGTCTACTCGCCTTCCACTCTGCCCGATGTAATTAGCTTGACAATCGGTGTCTTGGCACGTTATAGAATATACCCCTGACCTTGAATATGGGTCACGTTTATTTAGATTACTATTTAGGAGGTGCCTAGCGGTTGTGTTTTTCGTCGTGAAAGCTATCTTTATGCCTTGCTTTTTGAATAGGTTAGTGATTTTATATGTATTCGCATTCACATAGTTGAAACGCGCAAATTTTTTCTCATTATTGTCCGGTTTGGGAATCGTTTTATCTTTATTTTTATGTTTGGCTATAATTTGATTTATTTTGCTTGGCGAGAAGTTGTTTTCCTTTGCTATTTGCATAATAGTTCTTATTTCCTTATTATAGTTGTCTTTTGACATGGGTATGTTTAAAGCTCTGTGCACCATTGAATTGAAACCCGCTAGTTTGTGCGTACTGGGGTGATTAGACTGATTGTCGATTGTATGCGAGGTTTGTGTTGCTTTCCGGAATATGGAATATGAAAGATCGTTGTCTTTACGTTCAATAGTTATATCGAGATAATTTATTTTCCGGTCTATTTCGGATTCCTTAGTGAATTTGATAGAGTGGTGAAGGCTATTAATGGATTGGAGAATTGTTTCTTCGCTTGTTAGTTCAGTATCGTAGATGCAAATTACATCATCTACGTATCTTTTCCATATTACTATTCCCTTTGTTGAAGTCTTTTCTAAGAACGCATTTTCTAGTGCATTGATGAAGATGTCAGCGATTAACCCACTTAGTGGCGATCCCATTGCTAGGCCTTCTCTCTGTGTGTATATTTTATTGTCGAATTGAAACACGTTTTGGGTGAGAACGACCCTCAGTAATCTCACAATCTCTTCAATTTCTTTTACCGAATTGTTGGATTTTAAGTTATTTTCGATAGTGTTGATTGCTTCATTAATCGGAATATTGGTGTACATGTTAGTTACGTCGAAGGATACTAGCCTGAAGCTAGGTTCCATTTGTAGGGTGTTCAATGCTGTTACTAGTTCTGTTGTGTTCTTTACAGAGTTGTTTTTGTCGTTGGAAAGACGGCATTTTATGTTTTTTAGTAACTCTTTGCTGATTTTGTAATTAGGGGCATTCCTACAATTGACTATTGGTCTCATTGGGCATTCCTTTTTGTGTATTTTTGGTTGTCCCCTCAATGACGGTATTTTCGGGTTCATGTTTATTAGTTTTGATTTTTCGGCTTTGGTCAGTATGTATTCTGTTTCTTTTAGCGCACTTTTTATTTGTTTTTGGAATTTGTTGGTGGGGTCTTTTGTTAATTCCTTGATTTCGTTGTTGGTTAGGAATTCGACTGTTTTTTCAATGTATTCTGTTTTGTTCAAAATTACTGTAGTGTTTCCCTTATCTGCTTTTGTGATGATTAAGTCATGTTCTTTTATTTTTTGTTTCAACGACTTTATTTCTTTGAGTTGTTTGTTGTTTTGAATGTTATTGCTATCACCCTCTCGTTTGAGGATTTTTTTTGCTTCGTTGGTGGCGAGATTTTTGGTTAATTCCCTGTCTTCTGCTGGGAGCTTGTGACTGGCTATCTCAATATCTGTGATTAACTGTTTTATATTGTGGTTCGTGTGTGCGTCTGTGCAGTTGTATTTCAAACCTTTGTCTAACATATTCATTTCACCTTGAGAAAAGGTTACGTTCGTTCTGTTGTTTACTCTGCTGTGGAAATTGAATTCATTGTTATTCGTGTGTTGTTCGTTAGATTGATGGTTCTGTGTTTCTCCTAGTTTTCTTAATTTATTTTCTAGCGTTTCATGCTTCCTCGTTGCTCTGATTTTGATGGTGTCATGTAGGTGCTCGGTGAAGCTGTCCCATTGGGCTGCGTGCCAGAAATTACTTAGTTGCAATTGAATGTCGTACAATTGTTGGTTAATTTTTTGCTTTCTTATGTATGCAAATCTTAATTCGTTTTTTATCCAAAGCGCTTTGGCTTGTTTGGTTGAAATGATCGAGGCTGGTGTGTTCGGTACGGTTTTAATTGGTACGTATTTAGGGGTGAGGTTTAGTTCTATACATTTTTTGTTGAACCAAATTGACTTGTCTAAATTCGTGAGTTTAAGCCTGAGTGATTTGAATTTCTTGGCTTCACGATTTGCCTGACTAGAAGTGAACATTGTGGTGTTTGAAGCCATATTTTCAGTGTTGCCTTAGTAAATAAGAGTTTAGTGCTTTTCAGGCGGTCAACACGAATGTACCCAAAGGAGATGGGTTATGCCCTAATCCTGAAATAAATTACATGAGATTAATAAAACACTAGGATGACCAGTTTCGATCGTCAAGCGATCATCATCAGATCCATTACACGTAGGCTACAAAATCTATGTTTGAAATACAGGTGAAAATATTTACAATATGCACAATTATTTAGTTGCAGTATTGGTACTGCAATTGTCAGTGTATGCTAAATGCAGTATATATGTTAGGTGAAATGCTAAATGGTGATAGCTATCCGTAGATTGTACTTTAGAGAGATTATATGGTTGTAAACTATGGTTAAACTATAAAATTTTAGGCTAACTACTTATCTGATTGTCTTCCGTATAACAGCTACTCGCAGTTTTCGTGCTCACTGGAACTCACTATGCGGTAGACTGCGGTGGTTATCTTAACGACTGGTTTTTGTCTGCTTTCTCCCCCTGCTCCTACGTGCTGTGGGGAGTGATAGCGATGTGTTTATGTCAGGTGTTGCCAACCTAGATAAGATGTATGTTATTGAATGAGGTGGGTCTACAATTATTAAAGACCGTGGATTAGCCCTCGCCACGCGTGGAGCATAACCCATTCGAACTAAGCGTTGACGGTCTTATGAGGACGTCCCGTCACCTTTAATACTGCCCCGAATATGGGCCTTGGTATATTGCAGAAGAAAAGTACATCGTACACCTGATCCAGATAACATTTACCTATTAATAACCCCCTAATTTCCCCCCCTTTTTTATCTAGCTTGGCTGTGTCGCTAAATTGTGTTTTGTTTCCGACAGGGTGTGTTTTTTAGTAGCGTGAAGAGGGGTGAGCTCTCCATGAACGTGTGTTCTTTTAGATTGTTGGGATTGTTTCGTTTGGCTAGGTGTATCTCGATTGCTTCCTTTATGTCAAGAGCTCTGCCTTTCGATTCGTGATGGATTATTTTAAGGTCCGACTCTATGTTGGTAAAGCTGTGCCCTGCGTCACACATATGTTCGCACACGGCTGAATGTGTTCCGTATCTTATCGCATTCCTATGTTCATTATAACGTGTGTCTACTCGCCTTCCACTCTGCCCGATGTAATTAGCTTGACAATCGGTGTCTTGGCACGTTATAGAATATACCCCTGACCTTGAATATGGGTCACGTTTATTTAGATTACTATTTAGGAGGTGCCTAGCGGTTGTGTTTTTCGTCGTGAAAGCTATCTTTATGCCTTGCTTTTTGAATAGGTTAGTGATTTTATATGTATTCGCATTCACATAGTTGAAACGCGCAAATTTTTTCTCATTATTGTCCGGTTTGGGAATCGTTTTATCTTTATTTTTATGTTTGGCTATAATTTGATTTATTTTGCTTGGCGAGAAGTTGTTTTCCTTTGCTATTTGCATAATAGTTCTTATTTCCTTATTATAGTTGTCTTTTGACATGGGTATGTTTAAAGCTCTGTGCACCATTGAATTGAAACCCGCTAGTTTGTGCGTACTGGGGTGATTAGACTGATTGTCGATTGTATGCGAGGTTTGTGTTGCTTTCCGGAATATGGAATATGAAAGATCGTTGTCTTTACGTTCAATAGTTATATCGAGATAATTTATTTTCCGGTCTATTTCGGATTCCTTAGTGAATTTGATAGAGTGGTGAAGGCTATTAATGGATTGGAGAAATGTTTCTTCGCTTGTTAGTTCAGTATCGTAGATGCAAATTACATCATCTACGTATCTTTTCCATATTACTATTCCCTTTGTTGATGTCTTTTCTAAGAACGCATTTTCTAGTGCATTGATGAAGATGTCAGCGATTAACCCACTTAGTGGCGATCCCATTGCTAGGCCTTCTCTCTGTGTGTATATTTTATTGTCGAATTGAA
Source organism: Meconema thalassinum (assembly GCA_946902985.2). NCBI lineage: Eukaryota > Metazoa > Arthropoda > Insecta > Orthoptera > Tettigoniidae > Meconema > Meconema thalassinum. The sequence goes on from OX336397.1 coordinate 126,919,379, forward strand.
ACACGTTTTGGGTGAGAACGACCCTCAGTAATCTCACAATCTCTTCAATTTCTTTTACCGAATTGTTGGATTTTAAGTTATTTTCGATAGTGTTGATTGCTTCATTAATCGGAATATTGGTGTACATGTTAGTTACGTCGAAGGATACTAGCCTGAAGCTAGGTTCCATTTGTAGGGTGTTCAATGCTGTTACTAGTTCTGTTGTGTTCTTTACAGAGTTGTTTTTGTCGTTGGAAAGACGGCATTTTATGTTTTTTAGTAACTCTTTGCTGATTTTGTAATTAGGGGCATTCCTACAATTGACTATTGGTCTCATTGGGCATTCCTTTTTGTGTATTTTTGGTTGTCCCCTCAATGACGGTATTTTCGGGTTCATGTTTATTAGTTTTGATTTTTCGGCTTTGGTCAGTATGTATTCTGTTTCTTTTAGCGCACTTTTTATTTGTTTTTGGAATTTGTTGGTGGGGTCTTTTGTTAATTCCTTGATTTCGTTGTTGGTTAGGAATTCGACTGTTTTTTCAATGTATTCTGTTTTGTTCAAAATTACTGTAGTGTTTCCCTTATCTGCTTTTGTGATGATTAAGTCATGTTCTTTTATTTTTTGTTTCAACGACTTTATTTCTTTGAGTTGTTTGTTGTTTTGAATGTTATTGCTATCACCCTCTCGTTTGAGGATTTTTTTTGCTTCGTTGGTGGCGAGATTTTTGGTTAATTCCCTGTCTTCTGCTGGGAGCTTGTGACTGGCTATCTCAATATCTGTGATTAACTGTTTTATATTGTGGTTCGTGTGTGCGTCTGTGCAGTTGTATTTCAAACCTTTGTCTAACATATTCATTTCACCTTGAGAAAAGGTTACGTTCGTTCTGTTGTTTACTCTGCTGTGGAAATTGAATTCATTGTTATTCGTGTGTTGTTCGTTAGATTGATGGTTCTGTGTTTCTCCTAGTTTTCTTAATTTATTTTCTAGCGTTTCATGCTTCCTCGTTGCTCTGATTTTGATGGTGTCATGTAGGTGCTCGGTGAAGCTGTCCCATTGGGCTGCGTGCCAGAAATTACTTAGTTGCAATTTAATGTCGTACAATTGTTGGTTAATTTTTTGCTTTCTTATGTATGCAAATCTTAATTCGTTTTTTATCCAAAGCGCTTTGGCTTGTTTGGTTGAAATGATCGAGGCTGGTGTGTTCGGTACGGTTTTAATTGGTACGTATTTAGGGGTGAGGTTTAGTTCTATACATTTTTTGTTGAACCAAATTGACTTGTCTAAATTCGTGAGTTTAAGCCTGAGTGATTTGAATTTCTTGGCTTCACGATTTGCCTGACTAGAAGTGAACATTGTGGTGTTTGAAGCCATATTTTCAGTGTTGCCTTAGTAAATAAGAGTTTAGTGCTTTTCAGGCGGTCAACACGAATGTACCCAAAGGAGATGGGTTATGCCCTAATCCTGAAATAAATTACATGAGATTAATAAAACACTAGGATGACCAGTTTCGATCGTCAAGCGATCATCATCAGATCCATTACACGTAGGCTACAAAATCTATGTTTGAAATACAGGTGAAAATATTTACAATATGCACAATTATTTAGTTGCAGTATTGGTACTGCAATTGTCAGTGTATGCTAAATGCAGTATATATGTTAGGTGAAATGCTAAATGGTGATAGCTATCCGTAGATTGTACTTTAGAGAGATTATATGGTTGTAAACTATGGTTAAACTATAAAATTTTAGGCTAACTACTTATCTGATTGTCTTCCGTATAACAGCTACTCGCAGTTTTCGTGCTCACTGGAACTCACTATGCGGTAGACTGCGGTGGTTATCTTAACGACTGGTTTTTGTCTGCTTTCTCCCCCTGCTCCTACGTGCTGTGGGGAGTGATAGCGATGTGTTTATGTCAGGTGTTGCCAACCTAGATAAGATGTATGTTATTGAATGAGGTGGGTCTACAATTATTAAAGACCGTGGATTAGCCCTCGCCACGCGTGGAGCATAACCCATTCGAACTAAGCGTTGACGGTCTTATGAGGACGTCCCGTCACCTTTAATACTGCCCCGAATATGGGCCTTGGTATATTGCAGAAGAAAAGTACATCGTACACCTGATCCAGATAACATTTACCTATTAATAACCCCCTAATTTCCCCCCCTTTTTTATCTAGCTTGGCTGTGTCGCTAAATTGTGTTTTGTTTCCGACAGGGTGTGTTTTTTAGTAGCGTGAAGAGGGGTGAGCTCTCCATGAACGTGTGTTCTTTTAGATTGTTGGGATTGTTTCGTTTGGCTAGGTGTATCTCGATTGCTTCCTTTATGTCAAGAGCTCTGCCTTTCGATTCGTGATGGATTATTTTAAGGTCCGACTCTATGTTGGTAAAGCTGTGCCCTGCGTCACACATATGTTCGCACACGGCTGAATGTGTTCCGTATCTTATCGCATTCCTATGTTCATTATAACGTGTGTCTACTCGCCTTCCACTCTGCCCGATGTAATTAGCTTGACAATCGGTGTCTTGGCACGTTATAGAATATACCCCTGACCTTGAATATGGGTCACGTTTATTTAGATTACTATTTAGGAGGTGCCTAGCGGTTGTGTTTTTCGTCGTGAAAGCTATCTTTATGCCTTGCTTTTTGAATAGGTTAGTGATTTTATATGTATTCGCATTCACATAGTTGAAACGCGCAAATTTTTTCTCATTATTGTCCGGTTTGGGAATCGTTTTATCTTTATTTTTATGTTTGGCTATAATTTGATTTATTTTGCTTGGCGAGAAGTTGTTTTCCTTTGCTATTTGCATAATAGTTCTTATTTCCTTATTATAGTTGTCTTTTGACATGGGTATGTTTAAAGCTCTGTGCACCATTGAATTGAAACCCGCTAGTTTGTGCGTACTGGGGTGATTAGACTGATTGTCGATTGTATGCGAGGTTTGTGTTGCTTTCCGGAATATGGAATATGAAAGATCGTTGTCTTTACGTTCAATAGTTATATCGAGATAATTTATTTTCCGGTCTATTTCGGATTCCTTAGTGAATTTGATAGAGTGGTGAAGGCTATTAATGGATTGGAGAAATGTTTCTTCGCTTGTTAGTTCAGTATCGTAGATGCAAATTACATCATCTACGTATCTTTTCCATATTACTATTCCCTTTGTTGATGTCTTTTCTAAGAACGCATTTTCTAGTGCATTGATGAAGATGTCAGCGATTAACCCACTTAGTGGCGATCCCATTGCTAGGCCTTCTCTCTGTGTGTATATTTTATTGTCGAATTGAAACACGTTTTGGGTGAGAACGACCCTCAGTAATCTCACAATCTCTTCAATTTCTTTTACCGAATTGTTGGTTTTTAAGTTGTTTTCGATAGTGTTGATTGCTTCATTAATCGGAATATTGGTGTACATGTTAGTTACGTCGAAGGATACTAGCCTGAAGCTAGGTTTCATTTGTAGGGTGTTCAATGCTGTTACTAGTTCTGTTGTGTTCTTTACAGAGTTGTTTTTGTCGTTGGAAAGACGGCATTTTAAGATTTTTAGTAACTCTTTGCTGATTTTGTATTTAGGGGCATTCCTACAATTGACTATTGGTCTCATTGGGCATTCCTTTTTGTGTATTTTTGGTTGTCCCCTCAATGACGGTATTTTCGGGTTCATGTTTATTAGTTTTGATTTTTCGGCTTTGGTCAGTATGTATTCTGTTTCTTTTAGCGCACTTTTTATTTGTTTTTGGAATTTGTTGGTGGGGTCTTTTGTTAATTCCTTGATTTCGTTGTTGGTTAGGAATTCGACTGTTTTTTCAATGTATTCTGTTTTGTTCAAAATTACTGTAGTGTTTCCCTTATCTGCTTTTGTGATGATTAAGTCACGTTCTTTTATTTTTTGTTTCAACGACTTTATTTCTTTGAGTTGTTTGTTGTTTTGAATGTTATTGCTATCACCCTCTCGTTTGAGGATTTTTTTTGCTTCGTTGGTGGCGAGATTTTTGGTTAATTCCCTGTCTTCTGCTGGGAGCTTGTGACTGGCTATCTCAATATCTGTGATTAACTGTTTTATATTGTGGTTCGTGTGTGCGTCTGTGCAGTTGTATTTCAAACCTTTGTCTAACATATTCATTTCACCTTGAGAAAAGGTTACGTTCGTTCTGTTGTTTACTCTGCTGTGGAAATTGAATTCATTGTTATTCGTGTGTTGTTCGTTAGATTGATGGTTCTGTGTTTCTCCTAGTTTTCTTAATTTATTTTCTAGCGTTTCATGCTTCCTCGTTGCTCTGATTTTGATGGTGTCATGTAGGTGCTCGGTGAAGCTGTCCCATTGGGCTGCGTGCCAGAAATTACTTAGTTGCAATTGAATGTCGTACAATTGTTGGTTAATTTTTTGCTTTCTTATGTATGCAAAACTTAATTCGTTTTTTATCCAAAGCGCTTTGGCTTGTTTGGTTGAAATGATCGAGGCTGGTGTGTTCGGTACGGTTTTAATTGGTACGTATTTAGGGGTGAGGTTTAGTTCTATACATTTTTTGTTGAACCAAATTGACTTGTCTAAATTCATGAGTTTAAGCCTGAGTGATTTGAATTTCTTGGCTTCACGATTTGCCTGACTAGCCGTGAACATTGTGGTGTTTGAAGCCATATTTTCAGTGTTGCCTTAATAAACAAGAGTTTAGTGCTTTTCAGTCGGTCAACATGAATGTACCCAAAGGAGATGGGTTATGCCCTAATCCTGAAATAAATTACATGAGATTAATAAAACACTAGGATGACCAGTTTCGATCGTCAAGCGATCATCATCAGATCCATTACACTTAGGCTACAAAATCTATGTTTGAAATACAGGTGAAAATATTTACAATATGCACAATTATTTAGTTGCAGTATTGGTACTGCAAGTGTCAGTGTATGCTAAATGCAGTATATATGTTAGGTGAAATGCTAAATGGCGATAGCTATCCGTAGATTGTACTTTAGAGAGATTATATGGTTGTAAACTATGGTTAAACTATAAAATTTTAGACTAACTACTTATCTGATTGTCTTCCGTATAACAGCTACTCGCAGAAAAGACTTCAACAAAGGGAATAGTAATATGGAAAAGATACGTAGATGATGTAATTTGCATCTACGATACTGAACTAACAAGCGAAGAAACAATTCTCCAATCCATTAATAGCCTTCACCACTCTATCAAATTCACTAAGGAATCCGAAATAGACCGGAAAATAAATTATCTCGATATAACTATTGAACGTAAAGACAACGATCTTTCATATTCCATATTCCGGAAAGCAACACAAACCTCGCATACAATCGACAATCAGTCTAATCACCCCAGTACGCACAAACTAGCGTGTTTCAATTCAATGGTGCACAGAGCTTTAAACATACCCATGTCAAAAGACAACTATAATAAGGAAATAAGAACTATTATGCAAATAGCAAAGGAAAACAACTTCTCGCCAAGCAAAATAAATCAAATTATAGCCAAACATAAAAATAAAGATAAAACGATTCCCAAACCGGACAATAATGAGAAAAAATTTGCGCGTTTCAACTATGTGAATGCGAATACATATAAAATCACTAACCTATTCAAAAAGCAAGGCATAAAGATAGCTTTCACGACGAAAAACACAACCGCTAGGCACCTCCTAAATAGTAATCTAAATAAACGTGACCCATATTCAAGGTCAGGGGTATATTCTATAACGTGCCAAGACACCGATTGTCAAGCTAATTACATCGGGCAGAGTGGAAGGCGAGTAGACACACGTTATAATGAACATAGGAATGCGATAAGATACGGAACACATTCAGCCGTGTGCGAACATATGTGTGACGCAGGGCACAGCTTTACCAACATAGAGTCGGACCATAAAATAATCCATCACGAATCGAAAGGCAGAGCTCTTGACATAAAGGAAGCAATCGAGATACACCTAGCCAAACGAAACAATCCCAACAATCTAAACGAACACACGTTCATGGAGAGCTCACCCCTCTTCACGCTACTAAAAAACACACCCTGTCGGAAACAAAACACAATTTAGCGACACAGCCAAGCTAGATAAAAAAGGGGGGGAAATTAGGGGGTTATTAATAGGTAAATGTTATCTGGATCAGGTGTACGATGTACTTTTCTTCTGCAATAAACCAAGGCCCATATTCGGGGCAGTATTAAAGGTGCCGGGACGTCCTCATAAGACCGTCAACGCTTAGTTCGAATGGGTTATGCTCCACGCGTGGCGAGGGCTAATCCACGGTCTTTAATAATTGTAGACCCACCTCATTCAATAACATACATCTTATCTAGGTTGGCAACACCTCACATAAACACATCGCTATCACTCCCCACAGCACGTAGGAGCAGGGGGGAGAAAGCAGGGAAAAACCAGTCGTTAAGATAACCACCGCAGTCTACCGCATAGTGAGTTCCAGTGAGCACGAAAACTGCGAGTAGCTGTTATACGGAAGACAATCAGATAAGTAGTTAGCCTAAAATTTTATAGTTTAACCATAGTTTACAACCATATAATCTCTCTAAAGTACAATCTACGGATAGCTATCACCATTTAGCATTTCACCTAACATATATACTGCATTTAGCATACACTGACAATTGCAGTACCAATACTGCAACTAAATAATTGTGCATATTGTAAATATTTTCACCTGTATTTCAAACATAGATTTTGTAGCCTAAGTGTAATGGATCTGATGATGATCGCTTGACGATCGAAACTGGTCATCCTAGTGTTTTATTAATCTCATGTAATTTATTTCAGGATTAGGGCATAACCCATCTCCTTTGGGTACATTCGTGTTGACCGACTGAAAAGCACTAAACTCTTGTTTACTAAGGCAACACTGAAAATATGGCTTCAAACACCACAATGTTCACGGCTAGTCAGGCAAATCGTGAAGCCAAGAAATTCAAATCACTCAGGCTTAAACTCATGAATTTAGACAAGTCAATTTGGTTCAACAAAAAATGTATAGAACTAAACCTCACCCCTAAATACGTACCAATTAAAACCGTACCGAACACACCAGCCTCGATCATTTCAACCAAACAAGCCAAAGCGCTTTGGATAAAAAACGAATTAAGATTTGCATACATAAGAAAGCAAAAAATTAACCAACAATTGTACGACATTCAATTGCAACTAAGTAATTTCTGGCACGCAGCCCAATGGGACAGCTTCACCGAGCACCTACATGACACCATCAAAATCAGAGCAACGAGGAAGCATGAAACGCTAGAAAATAAATTAAGAAAACTAGGAGAAACACAGAACCATCAATCTAACGAACAACACACGAATAACAATGAATTCAATTTCCACAGCAGAGTAAACAACAGAACGAACGTAACCTTTTCTCAAGGTGAAATGAATATGTTAGACAAAGGTTTGAAATACAACTGCACAGACGCACACACGAACCACAATATAAAACAGTTAATCACAGATATTGAGATAGCCAGTCACAAGCTCCCAGCAGAAGACAGGGAATTAACCAAAAATCTCGCCACCAACGAAGCAAAAAAAATCCTCAAACGAGAGGGTGATAGCAATAACATTCAAAACAACAAACAACTCAAAGAAATAAAGTCGTTGAAACAAAAAATAAAAGAACATGACTTAATCATCACAAAAGCAGATAAGGGAAACACTACAGTAATTTTGAACAAAACAGAATACATTGAAAAAACAGTCGAATTCCTAACCAACAACGAAATCAAGGAATTAACAAAAGACCCCACCAACAAATTCCAAAAACAAATAAAAAGTGCGCTAAAAGAAACAGAATACATACTGACCAAAGCCGAAAAATCAAAACTAATAAACATGAACCCGAAAATACCGTCATTGAGGGGACAACCAAAAATACACAAAAAGGAATGCCCAATGAGACCAATAGTCAATTGTAGGAATGCCCCTAATTAAAAAATCAGCAAAGAGTTACTGAAAAAAAAAATCCACAGCCTGCTTCCAGTCTCCGACCGGGTCAGGAATGGAATGAATGAAGCCCCCATCTAGCGGCGAGGATATGAACTGTGCCGGCTGCCGAGGCCTGACGCACTCCTCTGGGACAATGATTAAATGAATGACAGATGAAATGAAATGATAGTGGAGAGTGTTGCTGGAATGAAATTTTGACAGGGAAAACCGGAGTACCCGGAGAAAAACCTGTCTGCCTCCGTTTTGTCCAGCACAGATCTCACATGGAGTGACCGGGATTTGAACCACGGACCCAGCGGTGAGAGGCCGGCGTGCTGCCGCCTAAGACACGGAGGCTGAGCAAAGAGTTACTAAAAATCTTAAAATGCCGTCTTTCCAACGACAAAAACAACTCTGTAAAGAACACAACAGAACTAGTAACAGCATTGAACACCCTACAAATGAAACCTAGCTTCAGGCTAGTATCCTTCGACGTAACTAACATGTACACCAATATTCCGATTAATGAAGCAATCAACACTATCGAAAACAACTTAAAATCCAACAATTCGGTAAAAGAAATTGAAGAGATTGTGAGATTACTGAGGGTCGTTCTCACCCAAAACGTGTTTCAATTCGACAATAAAATATACACACAGAGAGAAGGCCTAGCAATGGGATCGCCACTAAGTGGGTTAATCGCTGACATCTTCATCAATGCACTAGAAAATGCGTTCTTAGAAAAGACTTCAACAAAGGGAATAGTAATATGGAAAAGATACGTAGATGATGTAATTTGCATCTACGATACTGAACTAACAAGCGAAGAAACAATTCTCCAATCCATTAATAGCCTTCACCACTCTATCAAATTCACTAAGGAATCCGAAATAGACCGGAAAATAAATTATCTCGATATAACTATTGAACGTAAAGACAACGATCTTTCATATTCCATATTCCGGAAAGCAACACAAACCTCGCATACAATCGACAATCAGTCTAATCACCCCAGTACGCACAAACTAGCGTGTTTCAATTCAATGGTGCACAGAGCTTTAAACATACCCATGTCAAAAGACAACTATAATAAGGAAATAAGAACTATTATGCAAATAGCAAAGGAAAACAACTTCTCGCCAAGCAAAATAAATCAAATTATAGCCAAACATAAAAATAAAGATAAAACGATTCCCAAACCGGACAATAATGAGAAAAAATTTGCGCGTTTCAACTATGTGAATGCGAATACATATAAAATCACTAACCTATTCAAAAAGCAAGGCATAAAGATAGCTTTCACGACGAAAAACACAACCGCTAGGCACCTCCTAAATAGTAATCTAAATAAACGTGACCCATATTCAAGGTCAGGGGTATATTCTATAACGTGCCAAGACACCGATTGTCAAGCTAATTACATCGGGCAGAGTGGAAGGCGAGTAGACACACGTTATAATGAACATAGGAATGCGATAAGATACGGAACACATTCAGCCGTGTGCGAACATATGTGTGACGCAGGGCACAGCTTTACCAACATAGAGTCGGACCTTAAAATAATCCATCACGAATCGAAAGGCAGAGCTCTTGACATAAAGGAAGCAATCGAGATACACCTAGCCAAACGAAACAATCCCAACAATCTAAACGAACACACGTTCATGGAGAGCTCACCCCTCTTCACGCTACTAAAAAACACACCCTGTCGGAAACAAAACACAATTTAGCGACACAGCCAAGCTAGATAAAAAGGGGGGGGGGGGAAATTAGGGGGTTATTAATAGGTAAATGTTATCTGGATCAGGTGTACGATGTACTTTTCTTCTGCAATAAACCAAGGCCCATATTCGGGGCAGTATTAAAGGTGCCGGGACGTCCTCATAAGACCGTCAACGCTTAGTTCGAATGGGTTATGCTCCACGCGTGGCGAGGGCTAATCCACGGTCTTTCATAATTATAGACCCACCTCATTCAATAACATACATCTTATCTAGGTTGGCAACACCTCACATAAACACATCGCTATCACTCCCCACAGCACGTAGGAGCAGGGGGGAGAAAGCAGGGAAAAACCAGTCGTTAAGATAACCACCGCAGTCCACCGCATAGTGAGTTCCAGTGAGCACGAAAACTGCGAGTAGCTGTTATACGGAAGACAATCAGATAAGTAGTTAGCCTAAAATTTTATAGTTTAACCATAGTTTACAACCATATAATCTCTCTAAAGTACAATCTACGGATAGCTATCACCATTTAGCATTTCACCTAACATATATACTGCATTTAGCATACACTGACAATTGCAGTACCAATACTGCAACTAAATAATTGTGCATATTGTAAATATTTTCACCTGTATTTCAAACATAGATTTTGTAGCCTAAGTGTAATGGATCTGATGATGATCGCTTGACGATCGAAACTGGTCATCCTAGTGTTTTATTAATCTCATGTAATTTATTTCAGGATTAGGGCATAACCCATCTCCTTTGGGTACATTCGTGTTGACCGACTGAAAAGCACTAAACTCTTGTTTACTAAGGCAACACTGAAAATATGGCTTCAAACACCACAATGTAGGTTATAAGTTATTAGTCACAGAATTATAACCTAGGCCTAGCTTATATTACAGATTTCCATGGAAACGTCCAGATGTATTAAATAAATGGGTTATAGCTGTGAGAGGAGGAACACCCCAACAAAATACAGTTACAGTATATCTGTAATGAACACTTTTATAAATCATGCTACTTGTTTCATTCAAACAAAAACAAACCATTGCTTAAAGATGATGCAGTACCTTACCTGCAATTTTCAATTTCCCACAGCATCTGCTTCAGCCACCCAAGAAATGACCGAGAGTTATTGAACGACAAGTACAAGTTGAAGTAGCCTATGTAGACCTAATATTTACTGTTATTTTTTTCATCAGCATAGGCATAACATTTCACATTTTCCAGTAATATGTTATGTCAGTCCTGGAGACGATAAAAAGAATTGGACTTAAGATATCTTCCCTGCAGGACCCTGTTCGTTTGCTGTATGACATATGTGAGGTCTAAGTTTCGACCTGCTTCGAAGAAAAAGAAGCTAGTAGTTTTACGTGACCGTTAATCTTGTGATCATGATCCACGGGACCTCCATTTTACATGGCATCCGAACCACAGGACATGGCATTTAATTTCGAAAATCTCACATGCAATGACCGGGAATCGAACCCCGTCCACCTTGGTGAGAGGCGAATAGCTTGGACCGCTGCGCCATCACGCCCTTTTGCTTTGAAGAATATTGAACATGGTTTTTTTTTTTTAAATAAATAAGGTGTGTATTTTTGTTTACTAAGAATCTATTTAATTGTTTAGTTGTAGGTTTATGCATATTTACACACATATGAATGCTGTCTTTGAGTTAATAAAATGCTGAATATCAACTACCATATTTTTTTCTTTATTCTTAGTCATTCCCTGTCTAACCCTATTTTTAATTTATTTTAATATACGTACGGCTTGTATTATTTGCCAGTAGGCCTATAGTTATTGTGTGTGCTGCCTTTGATCTAAGGATAAAAATGACACTTATGCTGCAATATAATATTTTATGTTGGCGTATATTCCTAGCCATTTTAAGTATCAAATTACTATGATATTTTGAAATATGTGTTTCGGCGTAAGTTCCGTTTAGTTTAACGTTCGCCTAAATGTTCAAAAGTACCTCTTTTACTTGTATCTCTCGTATCTCTCCTTGCGTTCGTATACGTCAAACTCTCCTCCTTGACGTACACTACCAGGCGTAAATAGTCGCACTAAATACCGCACTTTGCTCCCATACAGTCGGCATTCCAGTATTACCGGTACCTAGAATTCAATGGGTGAAACGTAGGAACAAGCGAAGCAGTACTAATTCTTATGCTCACTTTGGAAGCTAGACTGAGGAAGGATAAGAGAACGTTCATGGCATTTGTAGTCTTAATAAAGGCGTTTGATAACAGTAATTGGGGTAAGTTATATGACATTTTGAAAACGATTGGAATAAAGTACAGTAGTGATAGGTGGGTGTTCTACAATCTATACAGGAACCAGACAGCAGTTATTCGAGGGGAAGGACATGAGAGAGTAGCTGGTATTCAGAAAGGTGTTAGGCATGGCTGCAAATCAGTGGTGGCTCGTGAATTTTATCGTAGGTGGTCTCAACCGTATAAAATACGCATATTTCAATACAATTCTATTTACCTCACAAAATCACTCATTTGTAGTGGAACTCCATTCTCCTGGACTTGTCAGCATCAGTAATGAACTTCTCTATCATTTTATTTTTGAAGTTAGGAATTTCTTTCACCATTTGTTTCTCAATTGACAGCATCCATAAAGCCCTTGACCTGTCCTCCCCATAGAATTGCGTAGATATGATTTTATCTACTTCAGATTCGAAAAACATCTTTCAATTCCACATGTTGTCATTGGCATTGTCACTAATATTTTATTGCCTTTGTTATTTCTTTGAAAACAGTAGTGTCTAGTCCAAATTAAATAAGGAAATCAAGAGTTTTGTAAACACCCGGATGTATTGCCAGTTGGAGAGAACTCTGGCCGTGAGTAGAAAACACTCAATTTATGTACGAAATCATCTCTGTCAATTACTGGAAAAGCATCACAAAATCGGTTTACATCTTCCCTGTAGTCTTCATAGTTTTCAAGCAGGAACAATTTGGCTCCTGAAAGATGATTTCTGAACTCAAATCGATCTTTCACCTCAGCGAGCATGTAATCACATTCTTGCGGCGGCATTTAAATCTTGTGCGAAGCTTCCACATTGCCTTTTTGTTAATGGCTCTTGTGCTGTCTGGATAGAACTCGGCAAACTGTCTCCGATATTCAGCAATGCAGACTCAAAACAATACAGTGCTTGTTGTATTTTTGGAACGTTTGTTTTGACCTTTTGCAACTGAGCATATAAAATGTCCATATGAGGCATCACTTTATTGAAGAAATTTAGCCAGGATGGGAAGGTATCATCATTCAGCCACTTAATAAATCCAGCAGCTTGGGACACTGTTTCAGCGGTGTGAGGTTTAACGCCGTTTTTAAAGCACTGCAGACTTGAGTCTTTATTCTCAAAATTGTCCTTACCAACCTCGAACGAAAATTCCACCTGATCTCGCACACCCTTGGTATTTTTACGCTGCATACTTCATCGAGTGAGGCTGTTCTTTCTGGAGAATTCGAGAAGAAATCTGACATGCCTTTGAGATTTACAAAAAAAAAATACACTGTAAACACTCGATGACGCCTTTTCCAGGAGCCTGTTCAACTGATGTGCATAGCAGTAAATATAATGCGCACTCTAAGGACATTTTTTACTATGACATTGACACCACCTAAACGTCCTCGAGATACTGCAGCGCCATCATATTTTTGTGCAATCAATTTTTCGGGATGGTCGTGTAATAAAAATTGCAATTCTTGTAAAATGCATTTTGATAAACGTATTGCAGTATGGTTTTCTGCATTATAAAATCCCCAGGAACACTCGTGTACCGTTCCGTTCAATTAGTATCAAAATACAATCACAGTCTGGGTCCGAGTCGATACATCTGTAGTATCATCAAACATGCATGCTAAGAATGATGACTGCCTGATTTCTTTCATTATTAAATCTCTACAAACTTGAAACATACATTCCAGGAGCTCGTTTTGAATTGTTTTTGAAGTAACCTTACAAAACTCTGCATTTTCAAAAAGGTGTAGGCTACGTAGCAATGTAACAAGATTCTTGCTGTATTCTATTAATTCCAAAAATACACCTTTATTATGCGAAGAAGCCGATTCGTCGTGACCTCGAAGAGGCAGATTACATGCACCACACAATTTCAGAATATCAATTACTTTCGACAGAACCTCCGTATTTTTAGCCTACTTTTCACATTTTGCAAAAATGAGGAAAAAGTAGACTTATGAGATCGATCCGGGAAAATGTGTGTCTGTCTATCTGTCTGTCCTTCTGTCTGTCTGTCTGGCTGGCTGTGTGTGTGTCCCCCCTATCAACTCCTAAACGGCTGCAGCTATCAACACCAAATTTGGTAAGAGTAAAGATCTATATTTGAATATCTCACGACCATATTTGAAATTGACTTCAGTGCTACCAACTGCTGAAAAATCGCAATTGAAATTTCAGCTCTATGTCGGATATATCAGAAGTTATCCAAACGAACTATTCCAAAATTGGAACACGTATAGATAATAACATTCCAGATTAATTTTCTGAAGTTCATACATGCCAGTGTTGCCAATATGATTCTAAGCCTGCCGGTAGGTCCAATTTATAAAAGCATGTAACTTCTATATTATCGATTGGATTTCAACCAAATTTCGTATGTACTATGTGTACTACAAAACATATGACTGTGCATATTCTAAACAGCCACCAGGGCTGCCAACTATTAATAAATGCTCTCACTATGTTTCAACCCTAATGTCAATATATCAGGAAGTATGCAAGCCAACAGCTCTAAACTTTGCACACGTATAGTACCTGATATTCTACCAAAGTTCGGTGTAACTTATATACATCAGTGCTGCCAACACGATTCTAAGCCTGCTAATAGGTCAAGTTTTTAAATGCATATAACTTCTATACTAACAAATGGATTTCAACCAAATTTCGTATGCTCTTTGTGTACCATAACAGTAATGATTATGCTTATTCGTAGGAAGCAGTAGGACTGCCAACTGTTAATAAATGTTCTCTCTATTTGATTAACCCTAATGTCAATATATCAGAAAGTATGCAAGCCAACAGCTCTAAACTTTGCACACTTATAGTACCTAATATTCTACCCAAGTTCGGTGTAACTTATATACTTCAGTGCTGCCAACACGATTCTAGGCCTGCTGATAGGTCAAGTTTTTAAATGCATATAACTTCTATAATAACAAATGCATTTCAACCAAATTTCGTATGTGCTTTGTGTACCATAACAGTTATGATTATGCGTATTCGTAGGAACCTGCAGGGCTGCCAACTGTTAATAAATGTTCTCTCTAGTTGTTTTTTAATCCTAATATCAATATATCAGAAATATATGCAAGCCTTCAGCTCTAAACTTGCACACGTATAGTACCTGACTTTCTAGATTAATTTGGTGTATCTAATATACCTCAGTGCTGCCAACATGATTCTAAGCTTTCTGATAGTTTCAATTTTAATTAAATGTAACTACTATACTAACAATTATTACCAATTGGTACTAGGCTATAATAGATCGTATTATTTCAGATTAATTCTGAGCATCACATACATGACATTGTTCCCAACACGATTTTACGCGCACTGATAAATCCAATATCAAGCAGCATGTAACGTCCGTACTATCCATTAGTCTTCAACCAAATTTTGTATGTGCATTCTATACCTTAAGAGAGGGAGCTCAGAATATATTCAGAGTCACCAGGGCTGCCAACTGTAGTAAGTTACTGTATTAGGCTACATTATTTTAGGTGTATTTCAAACTGCAGTACTTAGAAATGTTGGTATTAGGAGCTTGATATCGTTATTATTGCAGATAGGCCTATATAGATTGGCATGAATCTTACATTTAAAGAAAAGTAGGCTGTTTAGTTCGTCACGGAACTACTTGTTTTTAACCAATTCATTATGAGCACGAACAGCCTCCATATGCGCACTACTTGAACTTTCGGCAATGTTACATCTTCCGAGAAGTTGGAAACTGACATTATTATGCTGATGTCTTGTTGAATTCTCTTGTTTATTTATTTTCGCATGTAGACGCTTCAAATCAGCTACTCCTTCTTTTATCCAATTGTTATCACCTCCATACAGTAAACACACAAAGCAGAAGAAAGCATTACTGTCCTCACAACCACACAACCAAAATTATCTATCATATATGGAAGCATCAAATTTACGTGTGAACGTGCCACGAGCCCTACACGCAGCTTGAACTTGCGTTATATTCAATACTGGCACTGGACGACCACTGTTCATTGAGTCCACTTTTTCAAGAAAGCTCAATGAGCTAAACACAGTTTCTTTAAGTTCCCGCACTTTCATGTTGGTACTAATACAATCGATGCGCTCTTTGAGGGTTGTTAGCTTGGCATCAAACAAGGAGGCATCAGACTCAAGCTGGCTGAGTCCAATTGCTGCCTGGCGTTGCAGGAGAGTAGTTGGAGAGGGTATTTCTGATGAGTCCAATCGAGTTTCAGGTGCCATCTGCAGGCAAGGAGAGGAACTTGTTTGCGATGGCAAATCGTTGAGTGTGCCCTAGCGAATAGCAGAGAGAACATTGCGGTTGCAGGAGGAGGGTGGAAGGGCGGCGTCCTTGCATCCGATATCACCGGCCGCCTCTGCTGCAAATTATCACACATAGGCTACTTTCCGATCTACACAATGAACAAGCAATGAATGAAATTGGAGACAAATTCAAACTGGGAGTAAAGATTGAAGGAGAAATAATTACAACTCTGAGATTTGCTGATAACATCGTCATCATAGCCAAATCACCAGAGAATTTTAATGAGTTGATAAATAATATGGACTCTGTCTTGAGGAAAGAATTCATGATGAAAATTAATAAATGTAAAACACAAATATTGGAATTGCAGTCGAAACAAACCAGAAACCCCAATCGATGTCGAATTGGCAAGTGATCAAGCTAAAGGAGGTAGGTGACTTAATTTACGTATGAAGAACAAGTAGTTCCGTGAAGAAATATACAACCTATTTTCGTATCTCCTACTTATGTTAATTTCCTCTATCAACATACCACATTTCAGTTTGATTGCTGTAATAGATTCGTAGATATTGAGAACCGACTAAATATTGCGAATAGGTACCACTTTGGATTTTTAGCCTACTTTTCACATTTTGCAAAAATGAGGAAAAAGTAGACTTATGAGATCGGGCAAATGTGTGTCTGTCTGTCTGTCTGTCTGTCTGTCAGTCTGTCTGTCTGTCTGTCTGTCTGTCTGTCTGTCCTTCTGTCTGTCTGTCTGGCTGTGTGTGTGTCCCCCCCTATCAACTCCTAAACGGCTGCAGCAATCGAAACAAAATTTGGTAGGAGTAAAGATCTATACCTGAATATCTCACGGCCATATTTGAAAATGATGTCAGTGCTACCAACTGCTAAAAAATCGCAATTGAAATTTGAGCTCCATGTTGGATATCTTGGAAAGTATGAATGGAAGCTATTTCAAAATTGGCACACGTACAGACCATAATATTTCAGTTTAATTTCCAGGAGGCCAAACATGGCAGTGTTGCCAAAATGATTATATGCCTCCTGATAGGTCCAATTTTTAAATTCATATAACTTCTACACTATCAAGCGGAATTCAACCAAATTTCGTATGTTGTATGTGTACATGACCAGATATGACTGAGCGTATTCTTAAGACCTACCAGGGCTGCTAACTGTTAATAAATGCTCCTAATTTATTCTATCCAAATACCAATATATCAGAAAGTATGCAAGCCGACAGCTTTAAACTATGCACACGTATAGTACCTGACATTCTATATTAATTTGGAGTAACTTATATACGTCAGTGCTACCAACATGATTCTAAGCCTGCTGACAGGTCCAACTTTAAATACATGTAACTTCCATACTATCATTTGGATTTCAACCAAATTTCGTATGTGCTATGTGTACCATAACAGATATGACTATGCGTATTCTAAGGAGCAACCAGGGCTGCCAACTGTTAATATGTGCTGTCCCTATTTTTGTTACCCTAATATCAATATATCAGAAAGTATGCAAGCCAATAGCTCTAAACTTTGCACACGTATAGTACCTGGCATTCTAGACGAATTTGGAGTAACTAATATACGTCAGTGCTGCCAACATGATTCTAAGCCTGCTGATAGGTCCAATTTTAAAATGCATGTAACTTCTTTACTAACTAATGGATTTCATTCAAAATTGGCACAACAATAGATCATATTATTTCAGATTATTTCTGACCAATACATGCATGACATTGTTGCCAACATGATTTTACGCGCGCTGTTAGATCCAATGTTTAACTGCATGTAACGTCCATGCTATCAAGTGGACTTCAACCAAATTTTGTATTTAGTACCGTAAGAGACGGAACTAAGAATATATTCAGTCATCAGGGCTGCCAACTGTAGTGCTCTATTAGGATACATTATTCCAGGTATACAGTATTTCGAACTAATTGGAAATTTCGATATTAGCAACTTAATTTCGTCATTATTCTAGATAGGTTCATATTCTGTAGAATAATCATTGGCATGAAAAGTAGGCTGTATAGTTCTTAACGGAACTTCTTGTTATATATGTAGTTCTTAGAGTTATGTACTGTTACATGAAGAGTATTGTGTACGTGTAGTATTCAAACTTCAATCGCATGATTAGGACACAAGAAGTAAAAAAACGAGATTTTAAAATTTCTCACAGCTGCCATCTTGTGGTTGTGGAAACAATTGACAAAAATTAGATGCCAGTGGATTAACATTTGTATAAGGATTTACTGTACCAAGTGTCACTGCAATCGGATGGTTAAATTGCGAGAAACGACCATACGAATAATTATATTTCGCGTTGCCGCCATATTGGATTTGTGATCACCAGGTTATTGAAAGTCCGATAGGTGAACTTATGTTCATAGCACCCATGAATATTAAAAAATTCAGTTTGATTGCTGTAATAGATTCGTTGATATTGATATCCATCTAAATATTTCGGATGGTCGCCATGTTTGATTGTTATATGTATAGGCCATTGAGTCATGTACCATTAAAGGAAAATTATTGCGTAGGTTCATTATTCAAACTTTCACTCCGATCGCATGATTACGACACAAGAAATAAAAACTTAATTTTAAAATTCGCACAGCCACCATCTTGAGGTTATGTAAACAATTTAACTAAATTAGATGTCAGTGCATTACAATGTGTATAAATATTTGCTGTATCAAGTTCCATTGCGTTTGGATTATTACATCGCGAGAAAAGTCTATTTAAAACTTTCAACTTCGCTTGGCTGCCATGTTCGTTTTGTAGTTAACCGGTTTTTGAAATTCTCATAGATAAACTTCCAGCTGTACCCTTTATCTCCGTACAAAATTTTAGGGTGATACCGGTAATAGTTTCTGAGATATAGAATGCTGGTGAAATATTTCTCACAGCCGCCATCTTGAGGTTATGTAAACAATTGAATGAAGTTAGATGTCGGTGCATTACAATGTGTATAAGCATATACTGTACCAAGTTTCATTGCGTTTGGTTGGTTAAATCGCCCGAAAATTCTATTTAAAAGTCGCAAATTTGCTTAACGACCATGTTGGTTTTGGAGTTACCAGGTTTTCAAAAGTCACATTGGTGAACTTCTAGTAGTTTCCTTTATCACCGTAAAATATTCCAGGGCGATATCGGTAATAGTTTCGGAGATATTGAATGCTGGTGAAATAATTCGCACAGCCGCCATGTTGGATTGGTGAGACGTAAAAAAAATTGAAGGGCACGATCGGGGTCGCCCGTAGTAGTGCTATAAACTTACGGAGATTCATTGAAATCTCTCCAGCCGTTTAGAAGTTATAAGGGGGGGACACACACCATCACACACACGCACACACAGACAGACACACGGACAAAAGGTGATCTCATAAGCCTATTTTTCTTAAATGAAAATAGGCTAAAAATATGCAGTGATGGACTAAGCAAAGATGATATAAAATGTAGATTAGCACCGGCAAGGAAAGCATTTCCACAGAAAAGGAATTTGTTGACATCGAATATAGATTTAGTTATTAGAAATTCATTTTGGAAGGCCTTTGTATGTAGCCTGGCACTCTATGGAAGTGAAACGTGGACTGTTCGAGCAGCAGAAAAGAGGAGAATTGAAGCGTTTGAAATGTGGTGTTTCAGGAGAATGATGGAGATCAGTTGGGTAGATAGGGTTACGATTGAAGAGGCATTAAGACGAGTGGGAGAGGAGAGATGGTTCTAGCAACTGCTAATGAAGAGAAGAGATAGGTTGGTAAGACGCGTGGGCCTACTGATACAACCAGGAGTAGCGAAGTTAGTTATAAAAGGAAGGGGCGGGGATAAGAACTGTAGGGGTAGACCAAGGTTAAAATATGTTAAACAGATTGCCTCGTATGTATGGTGTGTTAGCTAAGTAGGGAGAGAGACGAATCCCTACATGGAACTCAGAAATTCTCAGACCTTAATATTTTGCCGCGAGGTACATTGAAGTCACTCACTCGAAGACGATATTGCTAGCAACAATACAAACTTCGCCCCGCTGGTGATAAATAGCCTAGGAACGGTGTAAGAAAAACTGTGAGACTGTGGAGGTTTTTTTAAAGACAAATCAGATTATTAGTAATTTTTTATTTTTTTTACTTTGATACAGCCATCTATGGACTACAAATACACAATCATTATTCAGGTCTTCATCTTCTTCAAGGTGTTTCTGCCTTGTTAGATTCCTGCTAGAGATCTTTCATTCGTTGGCTCCTTCGCAATCGTTCTTCCACTGAAAGAGCGAGTCTTTTTTCGGGGGGATCCTTCACACTTGCAACTTTAGATCTGTATCCTGTCCTGTCCCACACTTCGACTAATCCTATGTTTGCCCTTTTTATGTCTTGATAGACCTCTTGAAGCCATGGGGGTTGTACCTTCCACTTCTCTTGCAGATTAAGAATTTTATTAGCCAACCTCTCGTTCCCCAATCACTTAACGTGCCCATAGAACATCAACCGTCTTTTCCTTATACTGACAGAAATCTCTTCAAACTTGTTATACAGTTCTTGGTTAGATCGCATTCTAAATTTATATTCTTCCCCAGGAAATGTTTTGGGACCTAAAATTTTTCGTAATAATTTCCTTTATTTTTTCTCAATTTCAGCAATTTTCATGCTTGTTAAATTTTCTGCCGCATAGAGGCACTCTGCTTAACAACTGTGTTATAATGCCTATTCTTGGTCCGATATTATTATGTATTCTAATGCCCTGGTGACTTATTACAAAACGGTTCAGTGTTTTACACAAAAATAATGGCTACTGTGTTTGAAATCGTGGCTAGGAGGCGTCCTGTCACCTGTGGTATTTCACGGTAAAATAATTCTAATTTCAATGGAAATTAAATTTTGGTCGCACAATTTACGATTAGACGACACTTTCAGGTCGGCTACATACCGATAAATCGTTAGCGATATTTATCTGATTTAGAAATTCGATCATGGAGGTCATGGTAATGTCCAATTACGGTTTTAGTAAAACTGTTCATTTTGAAGTATTTGCTGCTAGTATTTGACACATGCAGTGATATAATTTTGTGATCGGCTTCAATGTTTAGAACCATTCTTTACTGTGATACGGTACCAGATTGAGATAGGTTAGGTAATCTTTAAGGGAAGTTACAAATAGGTCATCTGCCCATAATTGTTAGAGATGACTGAAATGCTAGACATACCTGGGAGTGTGACCAAATGATAACTGAAAACTTTGAGATAAGTAGTTCTGTATTACCAAAGGGTCGGTGGTAATATACCGGTACCGTACATAACCTATTTTATTTAATGAAACTGGCATCAGAGAACAAATCCTATATTTTGGGTTATAGCACACTATAGCTTTAGTTTACTATGGAGACATTTGCAAAAGAGCAGGACCTGTAGAAGATTTCCTGTAATAAGAAAGAGATATGATACGTTATATAGGCGCACAATGTAGTTGTAAGTGGAGTCTAGTAAATTCTGACCAGATCGGAAGTTTTGAAGAAAGAAATATTAAAGTAACCCTCTTGCCAAAAATTTTATCATTACAGTTCAGCCTTGTGTGTGGAAAAGGACAAACAGGCAAGAAAAATATAATACCCCACCGCACCCCAATAAAAAAACCTTATTCCATCCTCATTTCACCCTTGCCTGTTCAGTACCAAGAGTTCCGTCTTGCAGAAATACACCAAATCGTAGGTTTATTGTTGAAATTTGGTGGGAATGAAATGCATTTTTAACTGTGTTTAGTTCAGTAGCGTAGCCAAGGTCGGCCAATTCATGGGGTTATAGTAACTCGGGTATTACGGTAAGTCGAGGAATTGCAGGCCATAATAATACGAAGCAACTCGACTATCTCACACTCAAGAAGTTAACAACGATCTCCAAATAAGTGTAAATACACTCATATCTTTTGTAGGCCCTTTTTATTATTTTTTATTAAAACTAGATTCATTTATTTACAAAATCCCTCCCGCTAAGAAAAGGCTAGGCGGGATTTTAATTTATCTGGGACTAGGCTCGGTTAGAACAAAAGCTATATTTAACGGGGGGAAATCTAGATTGGCACCCCTGAGAGGACAGAGTTATACGTTATTATGAAGACGATTATAGCCTCAATGTAGAGCCGGACCAAACGGTGACAACAATATCACCAAGCAGCCGGCGCGGCATTTTCCAGGGGAGTGAGGAGGGGAGCAAGTACAAATTTTCGTTTCACTACCTACCTGGCACTATGTTTATGTTGCTTCGTGGAAATTCACTATTTCTGCTCTAAAACTGGTGGCTATTTTATGGCAGGAATGGGAGAATTTTTGTTTGTCCTTAAAAATTCGCTTTTCTTCGTGATTCATCGTCGTAATGTTCAGTTCTTAAGAACAGGTAAGAACTAGTGCTACTAACAAAAATAAAAAATCAAGTAGAACATTAAAATGGTATTGTTAATCCAGTTCGCGAACTTTCTAAATAACTCGGCATGTTTTCAGAAAATTCCAAATTACTAAGATAAATGAAACTGTGGAAATATCCCTACATCTGAATCTGCCCAATAATTCAAATTGCACTGTTTCCAAATATCTACCTTGTACTGGCCGTTACAGCAGATCGTCTCGTTTTTCCTCTTCTTCACAAACAATCATAAATACTTCCTTATTAGAATCATGGAATACGTGTAACCTACGAAGTGATAATATACTCGTAGCGTGATCCCATAGTTTTAGTAAAACATTTTTTGTTTCAGCAATACAAATATTTCGCTTAATTGTTACTCACCACAAAGTAAAATAGATAAAAACAAACTACATCACGTACTTCTTGCTACGGGAATTCGCATTCTCAAGTGGCGGTGTGTGACTGAAACTAGAGGAATAGATATATGGTGCTGAAATGGGTTGTTCTCTGGAGTGTTATCGCGCGAGGATCGGACTGTGGTATGTGAAGGGTAGTCGGAATTTCCGGTGTTTGTGTGTGCGTACGGGCCCTAGTAACTTGTGGTTCATAGCCCTAGTGATAGCTGCATTGCTAGTTATTGGTGGAGTGGAAGTGAATCCAGGCCCTGTTACTCCAAATATGAATCAGGCAAATGATCCAGTGGCAGCTTTAAAGTGTTCGACGTGCAGTAAAACATTGAAGAACGGTGTTCAGTGTGGACTATGTGAGAAATGGTTTCACTTTGGCTGTATTAAGGTCAAGAAGGAGGATTGTGATGTCGGAAATTGGTTTTTTAAAGTATGTGATACGCCGGACTGTTTGAGGTTGCAAATCAAAGCAAGGGATCAAATAATACAGAAATTTAGAACAAATATAACATTGGCTCGGAAATACTTGTAGAAGAAGATTCTTGCAAATATTTGGGCGTTCACGTAAGCAATGATATGAAATGGAGTAGTCATAGAGGATGTGTTGTTTCAAAAACTTACAAATCCCTGCACTTTGTAATGAGGGTATTAAAAGGAAGTAGTACCTCTGCTAAAGAATTAGGATATTTGTCACTTGTAAGACCTATTCTGGAATACACCTCGGCGGTTTGGGATCCATATCAAGTAGGGCTCATAAATGAGTTGGAAATGGTACAAAGAAAGGCCGCTAGATTTGTGCTCAGTGACTTTAATCCCAGGAGCAGTGTGAGCCGTATGTTAAAGAAACTTGGGTGGGAATCACTTGAGGCTAGGAGGATGAAATCTAGACTCTGCGCTATGTACAACGCGTATACAAATCAACCTGCATGGGGTGAGCTTAGCAAACTTATGGAAAAGCCTACTTTCATGGGTAGGAGCGATCACCCTTTCAAAGTTAAGAGCCGATCACAGCGAACAAATTATGGTAAATATTCTTTCGTAAACCGTGCCATTGCTAATTGGAACTCTCTACCTGCCACAGTCTTAGAGCCTTTTCCCAAACATATAGGTGTGTTAAAGAAAAGACTGAATATTTGTGTAAATACTCCAGTTTAATTGTTAGTGAATTGTTATGTACAATTATTTATTTGTTATGTATATCTAATTTGCCACCGGGGGACACACCCCGAATTGCAAATAAACGAATGAATGAACTTAATCAATCACTGCTTTAATGTGTAATTAAGTGTTATGCTCAAGCATTTCTCTGTTTATGAAAATTATATAAAAAAATAGACAGTTATTGTACAAATCCATCCAGTTTTCTAAAATCATCGAGTAATATTTCACCTTATTGTTTCCTAAATGTAACACATAACAAAAGAATGAGGTTGAGTGCATTTCGAAGAAATACTCAGATTGGCGTTTTACATAGGATGAATTCTTTTTTCCAGGCTAGTGAGTATTCTTTTGTACCTGTGACGTAAATAATACACTGTCTAACCAACCTAGTACAAATACTCATGAGATTTAAAATGCATGTTAGTTAAGGCTAGATACCTTTAAAGAGGGGAAATTAGCATTATTGTTAATGTTGTTGCTTTATTTGTGAACTGCTTTTACCTTCACCCCTTGTACTTGACTCTGAGTGAAATGTATCTAATAACTCGTGTGGTGTCAGTAGGCGAGTGTGTATAAGCTATGTTATTTTAGAGTACCGTAGTTTTGAGACGAGTGACCCTGTACATAAAACATGGTACCAACGTGACATACCCCTGAAGGTGGTGTTGAAATTATCGCACCCAGGTTGGCTGCTGTCAGCTTCGGCAATAAAATTTCGAATATTCTCGTAACCAGTCCTCAGCGTGGAGCATTAATTGATGTACTCAGCTACACAGATGGGCTTAAGGCCAAAATAATGCAATATGTCCTTTCTTACATTGCATGCTACGTATGGATTTACGTCCATTTTGGAGATTTTTTGGCCAAAATGCAGATCTATGGTCTTCAGGACTTCCAGATTGTTCATACGAACCTGGAAAAGAAAGGCGCTACTCACGCAGCCGTAATCATAAAACGTACTTTTGATATCCTTCATTTATAAGTTTCTTCTTTTAAAATACTATTTCCCAGAACTGTCAGGCTCACAGATTGACGTACCGTACCCATTTCAAATTGTTGGTTATTACGATTAAGCATTAGATCGAGCTTAATCTTTATTCTGTGAAGCTACTCCGCTCATAAGTACCGGAACATGGTGGGTTTCCAAAATTGCCTGCCTTGCCAGCATTAGAATCATATAGAACATTACGACGTGTATCACCATTGAGTTCACCTTTTTGTCTTGACTGACCTGCCGTCTACATTCGGTTGAGAGTGCGAAAGTTAGTAGCTTTGATAACGGCACAAATATCGCAGGACAATTTAACTATTATAGATTGCTTCGATATAACACTCAGGTGCCGGCCCCGTGATGTTGGGGTAGCGCGCCTGCCTCTCACCCGGGTTCGATTCCCGGCTACATCAGGGATTCTAGAAAGTGACGTAAGGGCTGGAACGGGCTGCACTTAGCCTCGTGAGGACAATTCAGTAGCTGTCTGACAGTGAGGCAGTGCCCTGGTCACGAAAACCAAGATTAATGGCCGAGGGGACCCGATGCGCTGACCGCGCGTCACCCTAATATCTATAGGTCAAAAGGCTGGGCAGCGGTCGCTTGGTAGGCCTAGGCCTTTCATGGGCTGTAGTGCCAGGGGTTATTTTATTATACTTTTCATTTATTTAACACTACAGGTTAAGAAT
The DNA here is from genome assembly GCA_946902985.2 of Meconema thalassinum. Taxonomy (NCBI): domain Eukaryota; kingdom Metazoa; phylum Arthropoda; class Insecta; order Orthoptera; family Tettigoniidae; genus Meconema; species Meconema thalassinum. Next base: position 126,945,217 of record OX336397.1, read on the forward strand.
TTACAACAATGGTAGATTGCTCTTAATTCGTGGTAATAATGGCTTTGTACTCAAGAATTGAGCCACAGTACTATTGCACACCTTGTTAAAAAGAAAAATTTCGCAGCACGAATAACGATCATGGGAAGACAAACTGGCATAAAGAATGGGGAGAGTATAATACAGTCCGTCCCATAATTAGAGCCCCTGACGCCTCTGGGCAAAAAAGCCTTTTCTATCCCCGACTTGGAAAATGTAGATTAATTGAGGTTTCCTTCATTTGTGGGTGTATTTAAACTATGCGTGGCACTCTATGGAAGTGAAACGTGGACTACTGGAGCAGCATAAAAGAGGGTAATTGAAGAGTTTGAAATGTGGTGTTACAGGAGAATGATGATCAGATGGGCAGATAGGGTTACAAATGAAAAAGTATTAAGACGAGTGAGAGAGGAGAGATGTTTCTGAAGACTGCTAATAAAGAGAAGAGATAGGTTGGTAGGACACATACTAAGACACCCAGGAATAGCAACGTTAATTATTGAAGGAAGGGTCGAGGATAAGAACTGTGGGTGTGGACCTAGGTCAGAATATGTTAAACAGATTGCGTCGGATGTAGGTTGTGGTAGCTATGTAGAGATAAAACGCTTAGATCAGGACAGGGAAGCATGGAGCGCTGCTTCAAGCCAGCCAAAAGACAGAAGACTCAAACAACAACAACAACAAATAGAAATAAACTTAATACAAATAATTTGAATTAAATTTTAACAGACATACACAACCAATGGCTAAAACACCAACTATTTAAATAACAAGTTTCGGATTTCCTCATTAGTACAATTTCACATTCAAGTCAGATCAACAGCAAGAACACCAAGGTGACTAGGACGATCCTTTCTTTTATGTCCTTAAATAATCTACATTGCCAAAGTATATTCTATTGAGGGAGGTTAAATCTTTAATAACTTGACGTTTAATGCCCAAGCGGTTTTGTACAGTTTTCCAGAAATTTGACCATCCCTAAAGTGTGCCGCCCTGGGCAGTTGTCCAATTTGTCCCACCATAAATTCGGGCCTGAAATAAGTACATAATCCAATATCTTAAGGGCGACCTTACGGGACCAGTGTTGTATTAGTCAGCAAAGAAAACCATGTTTTAGGGGTTAAGATCTGCTAGTGGTGTTGCAACGTCTAAAATAATCTCCAGAACCTGCCTTCATATCGCCACTGCCGAAGTGTGGTGGCCGCCACTCGTGATAGTGTTAGGGAAACATACGGCACCGGTATTTAACACTCGGCAAAACCATATTGAAAATTGGAGCTATGTTTCCATCGGTGGTCTACTGTATGGCAGCATTAGAAAAATCTTTTTAAATGTTAATACATATTACGTCATCAACATTAAAGAAATTTTCTGTTGTAACAGTTGTCAGTTGAATATCAGTAACTTCCAAATATGAAGTAAACTGGTGTGACAATGAACAATTGAAGACCAACATTCTCAGAAATCCAGGGGAGGGGACACGGCCCTCCCACCGTGCGGGCGCCCATGTCGTTTTTGAAATATATATTAATAAGAAAAAATTACATTACTTACCTGTGAATGAAATAAATATCCATTCCTAGACTATGCACACGAAATAAATAATGTTATAACCTCATAGACACAGTATAGGCGGCCGTTCATTGTAAACGCAATACACACGAATGAAAAGTATGCGCATATCAATTACAATATGACTTTGTAACATTATTCAAATGTTTATCAAAACGCGAATGCGCACCAACATAACTGAGATATTGAGCGCCATTGCTCCTTCTCGATCTGAAGATCGATGGCAGCGTAACGACAGTATCTAAGAACCCACTTTGGAACTACGTTGAACGCACCTGAATGGCATGTGAACTCTTTGATTGACTTTGGTGTCTGGATAACTTGTTTTGTGTATCCTATATTATTTATAAACCCTGGAAAGGTTAGGAATTCACCAGAATCTTTATTTTGGAATTTTTGGAATTATTTTGGGTACTGATAAAGGTATAACATCGCAGAAACTTGATCGGAATTAATTGGATTAACACTTGACTACAGCTGTTACAGTTAACTCCGGTCTTCTTCGGCGTGACACTCTCGATCTGTTAGATACCACGGTGGGTGAATGTGTTTATACATACGTGAAGTCTGCCATTGATATTCCACGTTATATCATTGTGAAAACTGGATATAATTACTCATCACTTCGTGTACAGTGCAGTGAGACTTCGTGAGACACATATTTCAGCATTAATTTGCGAGATACACTCGATCTGACAGACTCCCATGGTAAGTGAACGTTTTTTTTAATATAAATGAAGTACTGTATAATTGATAATCCACGTTATATTCGTGCAGGAGTTGAGTATAATTGATCATCATTGGGAGAGCAGTGTACTGTATAACTCTTTAAAGCAGTATTCTGCAGTATTTTGGTGTATTTGCCGAGTTATAATATGTTTCATACAACGAACACGAGGACATGAAATTAGTAGACCTGTAGTCTAACTATTTGTGAAAACATGTTAATATCTAAGTGTATAAGAATAAATCTCCACAGAAAATTAAAGTGGAATAATAATTATCTAACGTATCGGTAGAACGAACAGTGAATATTTATTTCATACGATGGCAAATTGAAGCGTTGTTCGACGACCACGTGTTGTGAACGTGAGTGCAACTAAAACAGTTTGCAGTGTTGCCAAATAATCATATTAATGATATTTTATCGTCAGTGGCGGGTGTTATGGCCACTCTTGCTTATACCGCACACTTGAAGAGACAGTGGAAGTATTCTTTTAACCTGTGAAAATCACGCTACAGGAACGCACATTATTCAACATGGGAGCACATGGATATGGAAATCTCGCCCAAATGTATAATTATCCTTTTACTATGGAATATGTAATCATGGAGTAATTTAAACATGACCTGGGAGGGCGACGGATGTCAGGAAATGCTGGAGTTATAAGCATGGCAATGGAGGTAGGCCATGAAATCGCCGTGATGACCCGGGCGAAAACTCTAATGAACGACGACATGCAAGTGATTAACTCTTTAATTTATCATGTAACAGGGTTACATATTTGAACCGTTGTATAGTTTTAGACGGTCTTTCCATTTTTCTGCACATTCTTATAGGAAGGATTTTTTTATGTTTAGTTGATAATTATATCTGGTCATACGTATCGTTTCAAAGCCCGCCTGGAGGAAGGTTGCTTTGTAAATAACTCTCTGCTATATTTAGTACGAGCCGAGAATGTATGTGGCTTTACGGCAAATTTCCGTGTATAAGAATGCACCACACTATTATATAATAACGAACAGTTGAAGGTTAGCAAATGTTTTTCAAAGCTGTGTGAAGGCCGTGGTATTGATCACTTCAGAAGCAAGCCTTTTGTAGCAGTAATCTGTATGTGAATTTACAAGGCAGTGCATTCTGAGAACCCGTTTGTTGCTGTCACAACAAATGGTAACCTGTTTGACGCTTAACCAGCGTGCAGAGGAGGCTTTGTTCATTTATTTTATCCTCGACAATCGTTAACACAATCTGAATGAATGAAATGTGTATCTTTGTATGGTAGAGAATACGAGTTCAAGGGAGGTCTAGATAACATGCTTGAGAAATGATCCTTTGAGTACAGTATTCTGTAATGTATTTGACACTGGCTAGTAAAATTATTGAAGTTTATGATATTCCGACTACTTTTCATGGTAAATTTTTGTTATTGAAAGAAGACATTGCCATAAAAAAACAAAAAAAGAAAACACGAACAGTTATTGCGAGCCCAAGTACACGAATCGGTCATCTTTGTATAAATTAGGATCATGCTATTGTAGTGTCTGGAGGAGTGAATGTTTAGGGTAGTATTTGAGCACTGGTTTTGGAGCAAATTTATGATTGTGGTATTTTTCCAGCCATTTTGTACGCTTTCGGCAAGTTGACTGATGATTGCGACTGACAAGTCCGTATTATTGATATCGAATACAGGGTGTTTATCAAGCCAGTGAACAGTGATTCACTGATAATATGAAGTGTTTCTTTTATGTTTCGCCCATATTTAGAGCTACACTAGACACAATTATTGGTCACTAAAAGTATACAATGACACTTTGAGGATTAATAATGAATTAATATTGATAATAATAATCAAGTGATAGAATTTTGAACTAAACTGAAAACTAAATAATTATGTAGTCAAAACGAATGGATGCTAATCTTAAATTTCTTTGTGACCATTTCTTAGAGTTTGTGAGTTTCGACGTTATGTAAATACACTTTGACTATCCCCGATCTTGAGACGACGATCATATAATGACGGGATAATTTGAAAACCCGGTCGTTATGATGATGAGTGAAATAAAACGTGGCGGCCTGTCACAGCAGTCGCCAATGTAAGTTTTCCCATTACACGTATGACTATTTCTCTGGAAACCGCAGGAAACTGTGTAGGTAGGAATGCCGATTGCATTACCAGTAGGAATGTACTGAGCCTGTAAAATTTGTGTTGTAAATAGCTTTGATATTTCTTCGATTTATTTCAATTAGGAACAGATTGTGCATAGCTCGGTTCTTTTTTTCAACTTTCCTAGCATAAACGCGTCTCGTTTATCAGTATTTTTTAAATATCAGATTGGATTAGCAAAATTTTATGAAAATCTAAATGTTGGAGAGAATAGCATCGTAGCTTAGCTATTCTTATTTTGCTATCGATAAACGTATATTTGACTTTGCATTGTAAACAAGTGAATATTTTTCTTGCTAGTAGATTCATGCCTGTCCTTATTATTATTACTAAATCTCCCATGTAATTGCTTAGGGAATCGTTACGTATTTCTCTCTTAGTGATTGATTTTTTCTCTGATTTGTGAATAGGACTTCGAGAGGTTTAAGATAGACTTTAGATAGGAGTTATTTTTGACTTTCTTTTCATGGCAGTTTAGATTCGGACCAGCCGATTTTCACCTATCAGAAGTAGGCTAGGTATCTATGATTTTACCAATAAATTTAGTGTGATCTTTACATAAGCCTGTCCTCATTATTTTGTGTTTTTTTTGTGTGTGTTTCCTGTGGGTGTATTCCACTGGGCTGGCCGTATGAATAGAACTCTCATATTCCCGATTCCCCCGAGTAGAGTTTTACGTGCTAGGCCAGCCTACGAATAAATTCTTTCCCCGAGTCCTGTGTGTTGGCCAGGGGAGGGTCTCGGAAGGGCTGTTTAAGACCGGCAGCTCCCAGAAACTCTCGTCTGACGGGCACAAAATGTGGGATGATATTTAACCTTCCGGTGGGCGCAACTAATTTTACAGGCACACGAGTTAATTCTTGTTTCATATTCTTCATTCGCGGGGGGGGGGGGGGGGGGGGGGAACTACTTGAACCGTTCAGCATGACATTCAAGTCCATATCGGTCAGTTTCTTCAATGAACCTTCTACACATTTGCTGTTGTTGCAGAAGTGATCTGCCAGGCACATTGCGCTCGATCGTGCACCATTACATAATACGCAGAGACTGAATGAGTGTGTTCACACACTGTTCTTCGGCAAATATTGTGGTAATATTTAACAATTCTGCTTTTTGTCGTGTGCCAGTCAGGCGTCATGCGCCCACTGCCACTATATTTAATATTGCGCCCGATCGAACGTTACATTTCCGAACTACAGTAATTATAGGCTATTTATCACAAAATTAATGAATGAGCACTTTTGCAAAAAGCGTTTGTTCTCAGTCAGATTTTCATATCGTTTTATTTTTTAAGTTTCCAGAGGGAGAGGGGGTGGGAGTACGGGCGCATGTCGAAGACCATCCAAGATCCCAACACGATAACCAATACGTAGAGATACGGGAGAGTCGCAATTGCGATAAATGAGAATTTTACTTTTTTCTCGATTTTTCAACTATTTGGTAACTATTTTAACTATGTATACCCGGAATTTGTGAAACTGAATGTGCGACAATGTGCGATAACTAGGGGGTCTTGCTAATTATTCCCATAAATGCAATAAATGCGAAAAGTGCCCAATTTACAGAAAAATATTAAATATGTTAGGTAGATTTCATTAGAAAGCTAACTATTGCAATGGGTACCATGTTGCGACATCCGGAAAATTTCGACATATCTTCGCGTTTCACATCCCCCAGACCCCAAAACCAGAGTCAGTTGAATAGTTTATATATAACTTATGTATTTCGTATATATATATATATGTATATATATCAGTTTTTTTGTGGACACGATAACTGCCGTAATTTTGCACCAAACACTTTGAAGGTTTTACATAATATGTATCCCTTTAAAATCTTCGTCGAGATCGTTAATGGGCATAATCGGTCGAAGGGGGTAGAAATGGGGGGCTTCTTTTCGAAAAAGTGAAATATCGCTAAAACTCTCTTAATACGCGAAATATCGAATCCATTCAAATTTCGTACTATGTATCGGATAAGTGACAACATTTTATGTTTAAAAAGATTTTTGATAGCACCAACCATTCACCAAAGGGGTGGAAAAAAGTGGGTTTCTCGGGAAACATTAATCATATCTCTCTTAATAGGCACAATATCAAAATAGTACAAAATGGAAAATATCCCCCTAATAATTACCTAAAACTTTTGTCTGAAAGATTTTTTGATATGACCCACCATTACGCCAAGAGATGAGAAAAATTATTTCGGAATTTTAAGAAAATGCCAAGTGCCATCAGAAGTTACCATGACAACGCGTCTAAATTGATGAGGGATGAACCATCAGAAGTTGCCATGGCAACGCCATTGTACGAGGTCACATTCCGTTTTCCATCTGACCCTGAGGGAAGCGGCATCGGTGAGGTAACTGGTAGCATGCTGTACTTCTTGGGTAGATTATTACCTTGGGAATAACCTAACCCCCAAGGGAAGATGATAAAGAAAAGGAAGTGGGTTTCGGACTGGAGAAAAAGGATGGAGAAATAGGACGAGACTCCAAAAGAAGTTATAATTTTAACTTGAAATGCACTCAAAGCAGCTGCCACTGCAAATCCGCTCTCCGATACCTAAAGTGGGTAGGGACCTGGGCAAAGCTAACGGGAAACGCAGCTGGAACTCGGGCGGTTTGCAAGAAAGTGGCTTTAGTGTATTCCCTCTCAAGCATACATATGCCTACTATGGGGAAGGGTGATGGTCTGGCAAGACAAAGAGTAACAGATTTATTGTATATCTGTTCAAAGAAGTTTGTTTTTAAACAAGTAATTTGAAGAATGCCAATAATTTGAATCGGTTTCGATATTTTTAGATTTTGAAATTGTAGAATTTCTAAAGAGCGACCAAATGCTTCCAAGCAATTATACCTTTGGGAATAATTTTGGTAAGTATAGCAATAGTTGCATTTAGAAATGGCTAAGCTTTTACCCAGCAAGGCGCCGACTGAAACTTTAGACAATGAGAAACACTTATATTTTGAAAAACCAACCATAAGTGTTGGAGAGAATCTCCACAAGCAGGAAGCTGGCGTAGCGAGCTATGCTTGCCTTACTGGCCAGTTAGAATTAGCTATTAAAGCTAAGAGACACTTTACTAAGTTACCAACTAAGAGTTTTTGCTCAAATGCAACAAGTGGTGAAAACCCTATCAATAGATTTATTTGCATTAAGTGGGAAGAGTCAAGGAAGACAGGATCTTGCCTAATTGTTAGGTTAGAGAAATGATAAATCCAAAAAGAACTCTTGAAATTATTTAACAATGTTGGGTAGTAGTTTTTGTAACAAATATATAATTTTGATTTTGTAACAGATGAGGTCGCAGACCTCCGAAAACATCTAAAGCTTGCGCCAGGCAATTAACAATTCTTTTGGTTTCAAACCTTTTATATACTTTAAAATTTTCGTAAGATTTTGAAATGACGAAGATAAATAAATGAAAAATTTAAAGATAACTAACGTAATTAAAGTTAGACAATAAATCAAGTACAAGGTGTGTACTTTTAAGAATTTCTAGGTAAATATCTTAGAAAGAGTAACAACATCGGAAGTAACAACAACGAAAAGCAGGAAGAATAAAATAGAAGTTTCAATGACTTCTTATATTAATACAGAAATACTTGGTTGATTTATGCAAATAGGGCAGGTCACTTATTGTGAAACCTGAAGAGAACAATCGAAAGGAAGTTTCTAGAATTCCTATGTTTAAGTAGGGATCACGAGACAAATAGGGCAAATTTCTCTTTCGTGAAACCTAGAGATAACTCACTTATGAGTTGAAAGAATTGTATTCCCTAATTAGAAGGGAGAAACAATATAAATTAAGGCGTGTACTAGACACGAAGTTTTACAGACATTAATTCGTGATATATAAAGCGAGAGAGGGAGGGCACTTATTGAGAGTGACACCTCATTGAAAAAAGACCTAAAGTAACAATTTTATTATTTTGGTTTGTTAGTAAGGGGTTTTGGAGAGATCAAATGGGATTGAGGAAAAGTGTTCATGGCCGTAATCATTGTATTCGGACGAACGCGACGCGGTTGAAAGGTTGAACAAGCACTGTTTTTCACTCTAGTCTGTTGAAATAGATGAAAAGTTCACTGTAGTAGCACAAAAGGTTATGGCAAAGAAAGTTATTGCAATGATGGAAAATAACTAGTAACACTAGATATGCGAGAGTCTATTGCTTGAGAAAGTTGTAGATTATAGTTGAATGCGCCAGAGAAAATCCCAACGGAGGAAGAAAAATTAAATCTTGATTATTAGTTCATAAGGGAGATAACTTAGTTTGAAAAAGTATTCCCATATGTGAGTGGAAAATACATGACAGTATGACTGGTAGATAGAGTGCAGATTCTGGAAGGTTCCAGAGCAATCATGACTGAAGAATAGGGCAAAAGTTAGTCCAGCGGTGGAAGGAACTAAGTATTTTATAGATAGTGGGTAATTTAATGGTATCCCACGTTGTGAGAAAATCTCTCATTTAATAAGCATAAGAAATGCTGCTTCCTGTTAAGATTGGCTTAGATAGACAAAAGCCCAACATAGAAAATCCCGCGAAGGATGATTATTGCCCCAAATATAGAAATATCACACTGCCTATAAAATGATCATTAAAAAGCACGTAGCTATTTAAAATCAATTAAAATAAGTTGAAGAACGTAGATGTAGTACTTAGCTTTGCTTCATGGCGAAGGTGATGTTCCCTTTGACGGTTGATACTAAAATTCTAACATGGCGTAGAATTTAAAAGTTTGCCTCTCGAGTTGAGGAGGCGAGCTTGAGTGGAGCTCTAACTGACGAGGTCGACTTCCGACGTACAAGTGAGACACGCTCAACGAAGCACGGAGGGACCAGAGAAGGGAAAAGGGTGGGGGTAGGAGACAAAAGGAATACATACAAGAATAACCAACATTGAAACGTTAATTTCTCTTGATGAAATGATCTTCAAAGAGTTGATAGCAGGCAACACTAGCGCAGCCTGGAGGGTGAAAAAGTAGACGAAGTTCTCTTGATCACGGAGATGATAGCTGGCGATGGCGACGAGGTCTGGTGGCCAGATTGATAAAGAAGTCCTCTTGTACAGGGAAGAATTGAGGAACTTCAGAGATTCGCTGCTAGATGACGCTTGGTGAGTCATGGAAGATATATCTCTAGAACAGACTCACAGGTAACATAAGAGACATGACCAGCAAGGAGAAATCAGAAGATCACTGTTGGTGTTTGATAAAAAGGAAGGAATGAACTATAGCAAAGAGAAGCATAAGCTTACTCTATCTTACCGTGTATTCCAAAGAATACACCAAGCTGGGAGGAGAAAAACACCAACAGAGAACAAGACAAACAATTAAAAGTTTAAAGGTAATGGAGCAATTAAAGACAGTGGTCTTATGATGTGACCGTTAGTGGTCAAGATCTTGGCTACCCTAACTCTCCCATCCCTTCCAGGATGACACTTGGTCACTTTACCAGAAATCCAGACCAGGGGAGGAGAAACATCCCTAACCAGGACCAAGTCCCCCACTTTGATGTCGGGATTGGAAAGAAATCACTTCTGTCTCCGTTGCAAGGAAGTTAAGTATTCCAAATTCCACCGCTTCCAGAAAGAATTGCGGATGACTTCAAGTTTACGCCAAACAATAGGTAAATTAGAATCTCTGTAAGAGTTGGGAAGGGGAGGAGGGGCAGAAAGAGAAGTGCCTATAAGGAAGTGACCAGGTGTAAGTGGAAGCAGGTCCTCAGGGTTATTGGAAAGCGGAGTTAAAGGGCGAGAATTAACAACACCTTCAATCAGAACGGACAGCGAATTAAAGTTTTCATAAGTCAAAATGCGATTACCTAAAACCTTTCTTAAGTGAAGTTTAGTGAGCTTTACGCAGGATTCCCACCTACCACCGTGATGAGGAGCGTAGGGAGGAATAAAACGCCATTTGAAACCCTTTGAGTAGGAAAAATTAGAAATCTGTTCCATGGCAGGAGAAGATGTGAGAGCTTTCTTCCACAAGGAAGCTGCGCCTTGAATAGTGGAAGCGTTATCAGAAAACATCTTCGAAGGAACACCACGCCTAGCAGCGAAGTGAGAGACAGCTGATAAAAAGTAAGAAGTAGAGGCATTCGTTACTAGTTCCAAATGGATCGCGCCAGTGACCATGCAAACAAAGAGAGAAACATAGAGCTTACCAAACAATTTGCGTTTAGCTTCAGGGGAATTGCGTTGATATTGGAACGGACCCATATAGTCCACACCAGTTAGAGCAAATGGACGTATAGGAGAAGAGCGAAAGGAGGGCAGATCGCTCATTAATTGAGTATTGACTTTAGGTTTCGCTTTGAAGCAAGGAATGCACTTGTGAATTACAGAGGAAACTTCGTGAATTCCATTTATAATCCAGTACTTTTCCCTTAAGAGGCAAAGCAGTGTGCGTGTACCAACATGCAGATTGCGATAATGAAAGTCACGTATGATTAAGGAAGTTACGTGATGTTTGGAAGGCAAAATAACAGGATGCTTTTTGTCCTCAGAAAGCAAAGATTGCGAGAGCCTACCACCTACCCTGAGTAACCTATTGTCATCAAGGAACGGGGCTAAGGCACGAAGACGACTGGCTTTGGGAATATCCCTTTTAGAAGAAAGTAAAGACAATTCAGAAGAAAAGACTTCTTGCTGTGTGAGTTGCAAAATCATAAAAGTAGCGAGATTCAATTCATGATTGGTAAGGTGTGGTTTAGGGAGAAGAGGTTGGTCAACCACAAGATATTTCCATCTAAGAAGATAGGCAACAATTCGAATTAATTTGTGAAAGGAAGAATAGCGGGACAACAAGGGATGAGAAACGTTGGAAACAAGACACGAAGCAGTAGATATAGATACTTTAGAGTCAGGCAAGTTGGAGTTTGTAGCTGGAGGTTTAGAAGGCCAACAAGAAGAGTCTTCGATTAACCACGAAGGCCCATGCCAGTACAACTGGGAAGCTGCCAATTCAGAGGGTAAACATCCACGAGAAATGATGCCGGCAGGGTTGTCAGCGCTGGGCACATGCCTCCATTGACATCCAGAAGAAAGAGTTTGAATTTTGGAGACCCTGTTTGCAACAAAAGTTTGCCAATGAGCGCGGTTCTTGGCGATCCAAGAAAGGGTGATCATGGAATCGCTCCGGAGATAGATTTGCGAGAATTCGACTTTTAATACTTCCCGTAATTTCTTAACAAGTTCTGCGGCCATGAGTGCAGCACATAATTCAAGCCTAGGCAAAGTGATAGTTTTAAGAGGAGCCACCTTCGATTTGGCACAAACAAGGTTGGAAACTGAAGATCCATTTAATGAACCGCGATAAACCAAATATGCACAGCAACCGTAAGCTTTTTCGGAACTGTCCGCGAACACATGAGGGAAAAAAGATGCATTAGGATGAGCGTTAATTAAATTCCTGGGAATTTCAATAAAGGAAAGATCAAGCAAATTGCTGCGAAAAGAGAGCCATCTGTTAAGAAAATAAAGGGGAACAGTGTCGTCCCATTCACATTTGAGCGACCATAGCTCTTGCATGAAAAGTTTGGCTATAACGATAACTGGGGCAAGGAATTGAACCGGATCAAAAATGTTTGCAATTTCAGAGAGAATTTGTCTTTTTGTGTTAGGGAGCTCTTCTGCGAGCGAAACTTTATAGATGAGAGTGTCAGTGCTAGTGCACCAATGAACTCCAAGAGTTTTTATGGATTCGGAGTTTCCACAAATTTCGACGGAGGAGGGATCTACGTCTTCAATAGGAAACCGGGCGAGAAACTCATAGGAGTTGGAATTCCACTTATGAAGTGGGAAACCTCCATTCTTTAGCAATGCCTGAAGTTCTAATGACACGAAAGAAGCTTCCTCCAGAGTGGGGAAGGACTGCAAATAATCGTCAACATAGAATGATGTAGTTAGTGCTTCGGAAGCTTTAGAATCAAATTAAATGCCCATCTTGAGAGGCTTCCAAGTTTAGGGATCGGATAGCAAAAAAGCGGAAGGTTTTAAGACATAAGTAACCGTTTTTAAGCGAAATACCTTAATGGGCTAGCTGATTTCGTCGCGCCACAAGATTCTTTGGAGATCTCGATGTTCAGGCTGAATTAAAACTCGACGGTACACCTGTTTTATATCCGCTATAACAGCTATGGGAAATAATCGAAAGTTTAAGAGTATAGCAGATAGATCTGTCTGAATAGCAGGACCAGAGTAAAGAGTATCGTTAAGACTGTTGCCATTAACGTCAGGTGATGAACCATTGAAAACAACTCGGATTTTATCCTTTACAAGAGGGTTTTTCCACACGGGATGATGATTTAAGAAAACCGTTTCAATTGGGGGGTGCAATTCGTCATCAGATTTGTTAACAACTTCCATATGATCTAAGCTTTCATACTCATCCATGAAATCAGTGTACTGCTGTTTAACGAGAGGTTCTTTCTTGAATTTGCTCTCGATAGCAAAGAGAGCTTTTCGAGCTTTGGGTTGAGAGTTAATAAGTTTACGGGGATTATGTAATATTGGCATCTGAACAATGAACCGACCATCAGAAGAGCGAGTGGTGGTGTTCAGAATTCGTTTTCTGAAGAGATCACGTCAGGAGAATCATCGCGTTCGAGCCTCCAGAACTGTTCCAAGTCAGTATTAGCGAAATAACATTGCGATGCGGGTTGGGGAGTATAAAGGGGAAGTTGACCGGTGACGATCCATCCAAAATTAGTGTCTCTGGCAACCACGTTTGAGGGTAACTTGCGAACCTGTTTACGAAGGCAATTCCAGAAAACATTGGCACTAAAGAGTATGTCAATGGGGTTTTGTACATTGAACAGAGGATCGGCTAGCCCTGAAATATCCACAGAGTGACTTGGAGTATCTTCTCCTATGCTATTGAGAATGAGACAATTCAGTTTGAGAAAGTTGTTTCTGTAACTAATGTCTCTTATGGTTAGCTTTGAGAACTGTAAAGCTTGCGATTTTGAGCTGTTAATGCCCGATACGTTAATAGAAGTGGGGTTTACGGTAGGCCTGGTTTTCTAATCAAAGAATTAGACACAAAATCATGAGTTGCCGCTGAATCAAGAAGATCCCGTGCACGGACCCAGTTGCCAAAGTTATCCTGAACTTCGATTTGGACAGTAGAATATAGTACTTGGGCACTACGTATGGACTTGGCATTTTGAATGTACGATGAAGCATTGGAACTGTTTGCATTGTGACTTTTCTGAGAAGTAGATGCTGTCGATGACCTTGCCTGATCATGACGATGTAGTAAAGTGTGATGAGCTTTTTCACAATGGAAGCAAAGTCTTGTGGACTTGCAATTTGAAGCAGAATGCGTGGGTGCTAGGCAGTTGAAGCAATGTTTACTCTGGTAAACTAATTTTCTTCTGTCGTCGACTGACAGTTCATTAAAAGATTTACATAGATATAAGGCATGGGAATCTTTACAAAGTATGCACTTTAATGGCTCATTTAAACCCTTGCGAGGTTCGCTTTGCGTGTTTAAAACGAGAGAACTAGCAATACGGCGTTCACTAGACCTAGTTGAGTAACCAGTGGTGTTTGACTTGAGTTTACATGAGCTGGACCGAGGTTTTTGGGTACTAGACGCTAAGCGTTCGCTTTTAGGATTAAGAGACATTAATTCAAATTTAGAACTAGGGGGTGAGGGTTCACTTCGATTAGCTAAAGCAGTTAAGAGTTGGCATCTAGCATTTATGAAGGTGACTAAATGCTCGTAAGAGTAATCGTCTTCTCTGGAAGGTTCAATCTCCCAAGCTTTTAGGGTGGCAACATCGACTTTAGAAACCACTAAATGTATTAAGAAAGTGTTCAGTGGGTTGATCCAATTGGGACAGAGCTTTAACAAGAAGTTGTGTAGTATCAATGAGAGTACGCAAACTAGTGACGTCATTGTGCTGTGACGCGGGTAGGTTGAATAGAGCCTTCATATGGAGTTGAATACGTAACCGTAAATTTCCGTATCTTTCTTTCAATAAGTTAAAGGTAATGGGGTAATTTTCGGCACTTAAAAGGAGTGCTTCAACTAACTGCAGAGCTTGACCTCGGAGGATAGATCTCAAATGATGAAACTTGTAGATGACTTGAATGTCTTCATTGTCATGAACAAGAGAACAAAATAATTCATAGAAAGAATCCCAAGTAGATTCGTCTCCAGAGAAGTGGGGTAAATCAATCTTAGGTAGAATTGGTTTGGGCTTGTGAGTGCCATCGCGGGAAGAGGTTTGTTGTTCGTGAAGGGAACCAAGAACAGAACCGTCTTTTTTCTGTTCTTCTTCGAGTTGGCGTATTATTTTGAAAGCAGAACCTATACCTTCGTAATATTGGTTTTCTACTTCGACTCGATCTTCGGTTTGATTGAGCATACAAGTCTCAATTTCAGTTTGGATGTTACAGTAATTTTCATATGAACGTTCAAAATCCTTAACACGATGTTTTGACGAATCTAATTGAGCTTCTGAGGGATCTAGCTTTTTGATGTATTTTCTGAATCGGCTAATTTGCCCTTTATAGGATGCTCGTTTAGAAGAAAGTTTTTCATCCTTATCCTTTTCTGTAGGAGCCATGACAAAGTAGGTAGATTAAAGTATAACTTACGAAACTGTGGAACCTTGGAAATGCTGTCAGGCTGGCAGCAGCAAATAAGTTGAAAGAAAGGGACACACCAAAGGAGACAGGAGCGGCCTCTTTCCACTTCACAGGCTTTGTACGATGTAGTTATAGCTGAAAAATTCAAAGAAGATATTAATGATTCGCAAAATATTGTCAACTAACCCTTGACAAAATAGAAAATGTGATAAATGGACTCTCCCGGGTTTCTGGGACCAAATTTTGGGTAGATTATTAGCTTGGGAATAACCTAACCCCCAAGGGAAGATGATAAAGAAAAGGAAGTGGGTTTAGGACTGGAGAAAAAGGATGGAGAAATAGGACGAGAGTCCAAAAGAAGTTATAATTTTAACTTTAAATGTACTCAAAGGCAGCTGCCACTGCAAATCCGCTCTCCGATACCTAAAGTGGGTAGGGACCTGGGCAAAGCTAACGGGAAACGCAGCTGGAACTTGGGCGGTTTGCAAGAAAGTGGCTTTAGTGTATTCCCTCTCAAGCATATATATGCCTACTATGGGGAAGGGTGATGGTCTGGCAAGACAAAGAGTAACAGATGTATTGTATATCTGTTCAAAGAAGTTTGTTTTTAAAAAAGTAATTTGAAGAATGCCAATAATTTGAATCGGTTTCGATATTTTTAGTTTTTGTAATTGTAGAATTTCTAAAGAGCGACCAAATGCTTCCAAGAAGGATAGGGATAAAGCAATTATACCTTTGGGAATAATTTTTGTAAGTATAGCAATAGTTGCATTTAGAAATGGCTAAGCTTTTACCCAGCAAGGCGCCGACTAAAAGTTTAGACAATGAGAAACACTTATATTTTGTAAAACCAGCCATAAGTGTTGAAGAGAATCTCCATAAGCAGGAAGCTGGCGTAGCGAGCTATGCTTGCCTTACTGGCCAGTTAGAATTAGCTATTAAAGCTAAGAGACACTTTACTAAGTTACCAACTAAGAGTTTTTGCTCAAATGCAACAATTGGTGAAAACCCTATCAATAGATTTATTTGCATTAAGTGGGAAGAGTCAAGGAAGACAGGATCTTGCCTAACCGTTATGTTAGAGAAATGATACATCCAAAAAGAACTCTTGAATTTATTTAACAATGTTGGGTAGTAGTTTTTGTAACAAATATATAATTTTGATTTAGTAACAAATGGGTTCGCAGACCTCCAAAAACATCTAAAGCTTGCGCCAGGCAATTAACAATTCTTTTGGTTTCAAACATTTTATATACTTTAAAATCTTCGTAAGATTTTGAAATGACGAAGATAAATAAATGAAAAATTTAAAGATAACTAACGTAATTAAAGTTCGACAATAAATCAAGTACAAGGTGTGTACTTTTAAGAATTTCTAGGTAAATATCTTAGAAAGAGTAACAACATCGGAAGTAACAACAACGAAAAGCAGGAAGAATAAAATAGAAGTTTCAATGACTTCTTATATTAATACAGAAATACTTGTTTGGATTACGCAAATAGGGCAGGTCACTTATTGTGAAACCTGAAGAGAACAATCGAAAGGAGTTTCTAGAATTCCTATATTTAAGTAGGGATCACGAGACAAATGAAGCAAATTTCCCTTTCGTGAAACCTAGAGATAACTCACTTATGAGTTGAAAGAATTGTATTCCCTAATTAGAAGGGAGAAACAATATAAATTAAGGCGTGTACTAGACACGAAGTTTTACAGACATTAATTCGTGATAAATAAAGCGAGAGAGGGAGGGCACTTATTGAGAGTGACACCTCATTGAAAAAAGACCTAAAGTAACATTTTTATTATTTTGGTTTGTTAGTAAGGGGTTTGGGAAAGATCAAATGGGATTGAGGAAAAGTGTTCATGGCCGTATTTATTGTATTCGGACGACCGCGACGCCGATGAAAGGTTGAACAAGCACTGTTTTTCACTATAGTCTGTTGAAATAGATGAAAAGTTCACTGTAGTAGCACAAAATGTTATGGCAAAGAAAGTTATTGCAATGATGGAAAATAACTAGTTACACTATATATGCGAGAGTCTATTGCTTGAGAAAGTAGTAGATTATAGTTGAATGCGCCAGAGAAAATCCCAAAGGAGGAAGATAAATTAAATGTGGATTATTAGTTCATAAGGAAGATTCCTTAGTTTGAAAAAGTATACCCATATGAGAGTGGAAAATACATGACTGGTAGATAGAGTGCAGATTCTGGAAAGTTCCAGAGCAATCATGACTGAAGAATAGGGCAAAGGTTAGTCCAGCGGTGGAACGAGCTAAGTATTTTATAGACAGTGGGTAATTTAATAGTATCCCACGTTGTGAGAAAATCTCTCATTTAATAAGCATAAGAAATGCTGCTTCCTGTTAAGATTGGCTTAGATAAACAAAAGCCCAACATAGAAAATCCCGCGAAGGATGATTATTGTCCCAAATATAGAAATCTCTCACTGCTTATAAAATGATCATTAAAAAGCATGTAGCTATTTAAAATCAATTAAAATAAGTTGAAGAACGTAGAAGTAGTACTTAGCTTTGCTTCATGGCGAAGGTGATGTTTCCTTTGACGGTTGATACTAAAATTCTAACATGGCGTAGAATTAAAAATTTGCCTCTCGAGTTGAGGAGGCGAGCTTGAGTGGAGCTCTAACTGACGAGGTCGACTTCCGACTTACAAGTGAGACACGCTCAACGAAGCACGGAGGGACCAGGGAAGGGAAAAGAGTGGGGGGTAGGAGACAAAAGGAATTCATATAAAAATAACCAACATTGAAACGTTAATTTCTCTTGATGAAATGATCTTCAATGAGTTGATAGCAGGCTACACTAGCGAAGCCTGGAGGGTGAAAAAGTAGACGAAGTTCTCTTGATCACGGAGATGTTAGCTGGCGATGGCGACGAGGTCTGGTGGCCAGATTGATAAAGAAGTCCTCTTGTACAGGGAAGAATTGAGGAACTTCAGAGATTCGCTGCTAGATGACGCTAGGTGGGTCATGGAAGATATATCTCTAGAACAGACTCACAGGTAACATAAGAGACATGACCAACAAGACGAAATCAGAAGATCACTGTTGGTGTTTGAGAAAAAGGAAGGAATGAACTATAGCAAAGAGAAGCAAAAGCTTACTCTATCTTACCGTGTATTCCAAAGAATACACCACTTCTATGCCCAAGGTCGCGGGTTCAAAACCAGCCGAAGTCGTCGGATTTTCTAAGAGTGCTAAAAATCCCTCAGCATGCTTTCCTTCGGAGGGGAAGTTCCAACATTCGTTGCAAGTTGCTGGTTGTGGTGGCATCTAGTGGCCAAGCTCACTGCTAGGTGTCGTTGACGGTAGTATTTGGCAGCAAAATTAGGAACTACTACTTGAAATTGACCGTCTGCAGACCTTACCTAAATTACAGACTAATACAGTCATCACAATTAATACCGTTTATCAGACAGATTCTACACACACCCAATGTACACGGGGTTAAATGAACACGTTGTCGCAGGAACTTACCAACATCTCTGCAGGAGATAAAATTTTGCGTGAAGAAGTAACAGACTGTTAGATAGTTACACATCAGTTCCAATCCTTGCATAAGGGCAGTGTCACCACAAGTATAAATATGAACCCCAAATGACAAGAAGGTTACCATCCCCATGAGACAATAACATGTTAAAATTATGCATAGAAAGACGAAAAACGTTAATTAAGCTCCAATTGTAAAATACTTTCTGATCCTTCTACGAAAACCTGCATATTTTGCCTATTCTAGCCTATCACCTAGTTTTCCCGGTGAAATCTACCTCCGCCTTCGGGCGTGCCGAGAGGAATTTTTATTTTATTACATTTTCGCTCCGCAACTTTGAAATTTGCGAGTTTCCAGCAATGGAAATTTCGGCTAAATTATCGATATTTACGAGTAATAGTCAATATGTACGAACATCGATTATTGTCGTGCAAACAATCGATTATGGTAAAAATCAATTTGAAAATGGCTGCTGTTATTGCTGTATAATATCCACGGTTCATCGCTAATAAAACGATGTTTTGGGGGAAATTATTTTGCAGTCTCATTTGGTTGTTCTAATAAAAGGAATATCCCAATCGTTTGTATCGATTCTTAAAAAAAATACAGTAATAAGTTTTCGCTTATACCGGTATTGGTTATATCGCGCCGGCCCTCATTTCTAGTATTTGACCATAATAAATAATACTGTAAAGTACGTATCGTGATATGAATAGACAATATTTGAGAGGCGTTCTCCTCGCTTTGGGGAATGTTGTATAAATTAATGAAAGTATCCTCTACAATGTGAGAGTTATAAGTTATGTTATATATCTGGAGATTTCTCCTTGAATTCGGATAGGCTTCTGTTTAACGCAGTAACGTAGCCAGGATCGACCAATTGAGGGGGGGGGGCGGCGGCTATAGTTACTCAAGCCAAATTCTACAAGTATTCCGTCCCGCGGCGTAGCCGCACTCTTCAACGTGCACCATGGTCGCGAGGTCAGCTGCGGTATGTACGGATACCGTAGGTTCGAATCCCGGTGCTGACAGCGGTTATCCTGAGTGTTGTTTTACCCTGGGGTTTTCCACACTCCCTACAGGTAATTCCCGGTATAGTGCCTTACTTCAAGTCCTGAAGCGTCGACCCTATCCCTGTCCCAGATACATTTACACACACAACTACAATCATCACAGCAATACAGGTTGCCAGACAGCTTCAACACTTTCCCAACTACACGGGGTTGAAGACCATGATATCTCAAGCCTCTCAAATGAATAAACAATAACTCTAGAAGTATTTCCATTTCTCAATGAGATATTATTACACAAGAAAGGTTTCATGTATTTTGATCCCGAAGTTTTCGAGTAGGCCTAATATAATATGCACAAAAGAAAAAGAAAAGCAACGAATCAGTTCTTTAAAAATTAAGTTAATTTTTGACTAAAATGTCTCAATTCAATGGTAAATCTAGATCATTCCTGTTCCCCTGACAGGAACAAATAAACTCAAATCTACATGAAGGAAAGTTCATGCAAATCTATCTGTGCTACCAACATGAAGACTGCGTATCTCTCAACAAGAGAAAACATTTACAGAGGTCACAGCAAAAGTGGGCATGTCCTCTCACGATGTATCATGTTGGTGTATGAGTTATTCAATACTCATTTTTATGTGTATTCTGTTATTATTACAATTAGCCCTGAATGCTTAAAATATCATTTTCGAAGTTTTTTGTCACCTACCAAGGTCCTTCTTACCTTACAAATGCTACATGCAGCCGGAAAAAGGTTTAGTTGCCTATACTACTCATGCGACAAATTTCACTCATTCGTAACTGGGAGATTCGGGGAATTGCTGAACATATATTTACGTATTATGAAGCAATTCGGCAGACGGATATCTCATGCTCAAGGAGTTAATAACGATCCCAAAATTAGTGTTAATATACCCATAGAATTTTCTAAGTCCAAGCGAGTAGCAGCCTTCCAGAATAAATCATTTCTTTACTACTCTTATAGACGGTTAAGATATTGATGATATAAGCCAAATAATGGCTACACTGCGTCCTGCTGCACGGCTGAAAGCAACGGGAAAGTACAGCCGTAATGCTATTCCCGAGGATATGCACCTCTCTATGCATAATTACATGTGATGATGGCCTCCTCCCTTGTAAAATTTCAATCCGGAGGTAAACTAGTCCCCCGTTCGGATCTCCGGCTGGGGACTACTCGAGAGGAGGTTAACATCACAAAAGTGACAAAGAGGAAATCTGACATTCTACGGATCGGAGCGTGGAATGTTAGAAGTCTGCCAGGAAGTGGAAGGTTAGAAAACTTAGAAAGGGAAATGGATAGGTTATGGTTGGATTTGGTTGGGATTAGTGAAATGCGCAGGCAGGAAGAACAGGACTTTTGGTCAGGAGACTATAGGGTCATTAGCATTAAATAAAACAATGGCCAAGCAGGGGTTAGTCTCATATTGAGTAGGAAACTTGGACAGCGGGTGGAATATTATGAGCAATATAGTGAACGGATTATTGTAGCAAAAATCAATACTAAACCTACGTGCACCACAGTGGTACAAGTCTATATGCCTACCAGTCAAGCTGATGATGAGGATGTTGAAAAGGTCTACGAAGAAATAGACGAAATTCTGAGGTATGTCAAGGGTGATGAAAATGTTATAGTAATGGGAGATTGGAATGCTGTGGTAGGAAAAGGGAGAGAAAGGAAGATAGTAGGAGATTTCGGATTAGGTGAAAGGAATGATCGAGGAAGCAGGCTGATGGAATTCTGCACCGAGCTTGAGTTAGTCATAGCTAACACCTTATTCAATAACCACAATAGAAGAATATATACATGGACGAGACCAGGAGATACAGGGCGTTACCAAATCGACTTCATTATGGTCAAGCAGAGGTTTCGAAACCAGAGTTTGGATTGTGAAACATATCCTGGTGCTGACATCAACTCTGACCACTGGTTGTATTGAAATGCAGATTAAAGTTGAAGAAACTGAAGAAAAGTCAAAAGCCAAAAAGGTGGGCAATAGACAGACTGAATGTAAAGGATGTGAACGAAAGATTCAAGAAGAGTATAAAGGAAGGACTAATGAAAAACCCTAAACAAACTTGATTTGCAGACGAATGGGCACTATTAAAGAATGAAATAACAAAATCCGCAGAAGAAAACATTGGTAGGAAAGAAAGAATAGGTAGAAAACCGTGGATCACTCAGGACATACTAGAATTGATGGACGAAAGGCGGAAACACAAGAATGTAAGAGATGAAAAGGGGAAAGCAGAATACAGACGTCTGAGAAATGAGGTCAACAAGAAGTGCAAGGAAGCGAAAGAAGAATGGTTGAAAGAGAAAAGTGCAGGTATAGAAAATTGTCTGAAATTAGGAAAAGTAGACACAGCTTATCGAAGGATTAAGAATACATTTGGGGAAAAGAAGACTAAGTGCTGTAATATTAAGGACACAAATGGAAAGCCTCTAACAGATAGGGAAGAAAAGGTTGAGAGATGGAAAGCTTACATAGAGTGGTTGTATAAGGGAAAGGAGATTGAGAATCATGTAATGGAAAGGGAGGAGGAAATTGATGAGGATGCAAAAGGAGATTTAATATTGAGATCAGAATTTGATAGAGCTTTGGAAGACATAGGCAGGAACAAAGCACCAGGCATAGATGATATACCGATTGAGTTGCTACGCTACATAAGAGATGAAGGTCTGATCAGGTTATTTCACTTGGTTTGTTGGATTTATGAGACAGGTAAGGTACCCCCCGATTTCAAGAAGAATGTAATCATCCCTATACCAAAGAAAGTGGGAGCTGACAGATGTGAAGATTACCGTACAATCAGCTTGATTACTCATGCTTCAAAGATCCTGTCTAGAATAATTTACAAAAGGATTGAAAGCCAGATAGAAAGGGAATTGGGTGAAGACCAGTTTGGTTTCAGGAGAAATGTAGGAACAAGGGAAGCTGTACTAAGTCTTAGGCTGATTTTGGAAGGTAGAATAAGGAAAGATAAGAGAACGTTCATGGCATTTGTAGACTTAGAAAAGGCTTTGATAACGTTGATTGGACTAAATTGTTTGACATTTTGAAATCTATTGGAATAAAGTACATGAATAGGAGGGGGATCCACAATCTATACAGAAACCAGACAGCAGTCATTCGAGCTGAAGGACATGAGAGAGAAGCTGATATTCAGAAAGGTGTTAGGCAAGGCTGCAACTTATCACCCATACTTTTCAATCTTTACATTGAACAAGCAAAAAAGGAAATTAGAGAAAAATTTAAAGTGGGAGTGAAGATTCAAGGAGAAATAATTTCAACTCTGAGATTTGCTGATGACATCGTCATCTTGGCCGACAAGCCTGAGGATTTGAATGAGTTTTTGAATGGTATGGACTTCGTCTTACGGAAAGAATACATCATCAAAATTAATAATTGTAAAACAAAAATACTAGAATGCAGCCGAAATAAATCCGAAACCTCTATGGACATCAAATTGGCAGGTGAAAAGCTGAAGGAAATAGGAGACGTCTGTTACTTAGGAAGCAAAATAACCAGTGATGGACGAAGCAAAGAGGATATAAAACGTAGGTTGGCTCAGGCAAGGAAAGCATTTCTACCAAAAAAGGAATCTGTTGACATCGAATATAGATTTAGGTATTAGGAAGTCATTTTTGAAAGCCTTAGTCTGGAGCGTGGCGCTCTATGGAAGTGAAACATGGACTATTGGTGCAGTAGAAAAGAGGAGAATTGAAGCATTTGAAATGTGGTGTTACAGGAGAATGATGAAGATCAGATGGGTAGATAGGGTTACAAACGAAAAGGTATTAAGACGAGTGGGAGAGGAGAGATGTTTCTGGCGACTGCTAATGAAGAGAAGAGATAGGTTGGTAGGACACATACTAAGACACCCAGGAATAGCAAGCTTAGTTATGGAAGGAAGGGTCGAGGACAAGAACTGTAGGGGTAGACCAAGGTTAGAATATGTTAAATAGATTGCCTCGGATGTAGGGTGTGGTAGCTATGTAGAGATGAAACTATTAGATCAGGACAGGGAGGAATGGAGGGCTGCATCAAACCAGTCAAAAGACTGAAGACTCAGAAAAAAACAACTAATAAAACGCGTTATCTTATATCTTATCTTATATATATAAAAAGGAATGTCTGTGTGTTCGTCTTTTTGGCGTTCATAAACCATTCATCCGAATACGATCAAATTTTGGTGAGTTTTTGTTAACACTTCCGGGAGGTTTATAGGCATAGTTAATCCATTTCAAAATAGATAGCGCGCGAGTAGTTTAAACAAATGCGTAATGGCGATGCGTTCATATACAATTCATCCAATTGCGATCAAATTTTTGTGAGTTGTTGTGCATAGTCCCGGAAAAGTTATAGGCGTAGTAAATCCAATTTGCAATAGATGGCGCGCGAGTAGCTTCAACAAAATGGCGTGCGTTTGTTTCAAGAAAGTCCCACATGCGTTCATACGCCATTCATCCCATTGCGATGAAACTTGGGTGAGATGTTCTGTACACTTCAGGTAAGGTTTCTGGCTTAGTAAACCCACTTAACAATAGGTAGCGCACGAGTAGATTCAACAAATGAGCGACGACGGGCGAAGCGTTTCAACAAAGTCCTGTATGCGTTCACATACCATTCGTCCGATATCGATGAAAATTGGGAGATAGCTTGTGTACACTACAGACAAGGTTTCTGGCTTAGTAAATCCATGTTATAATATGTAGAGCACGAGTAGATTCAACAAAAGAGCGACGACTCGTGAAGCATTTCAACAAAGTCCTGTATGCGTTCATATACTATTCGTCTGATAGCGATGAAACTTGGGTGAGATGTTGTGTACACATCAGGGAAGGTTTCTGGCTTAGTAAACCCACTTAACAATAGGTAGCCCACGAGTAGATTCAACAAATGAGCGACGACGGGCGAAGCGTTTCAACAAAGTCCTGTATGCGTTCACATACCATTCGTCCGATACCGATGAAACTTCGGTGAGTGATTGTGTACACTTCAGGAAATGTTTCTGGCTTAGTAAATCCACTTTACGATAGGTAGGACACGGGTACATTCAACAAATGAGCGACGACGCACGAAGCGTTTCAACAATGTCCCGCAAGCGTTCATATACTATACGTCTGATAGCGATGAAACTTGGGTGAGATGTTGTGTACACTTCAGGGAAGTTTTCTGGGTTAGTCAATCCACTTAACAATAGTTATCGCACAAGTAGATTAAACAAATGAGCGACGACGCGCGAAGTGTTTCAACATAGTCCTGTATGCGTTCATATACCATTCGTCCGAAAGCGACTGAACTTAGGTGAGTTGTTGTGTACATATCAGGGAAGGTTTCTGGCTAACTAAATCCACTTGAGTAGATTCAACAAATGAGCGACGACGGGCGAAGTGTTTCAACAAAATCCTGTATGCGTTCACATACCATTCGTCCGATAGCGATGAAATTTGGGTGAGAGGTTGCGTACACTTCAGGCAAGGTTTCTGGCTTAGGAAATCCACTTTACGATAGCTAGGGCACGATTCAACAAATGAACGACGACGCGCGAAGCGTTTCAACAAAGTCCCGTATGCGTTCATATACTATTCGTCTGATAACGATGAAACTTGGGTGAGATGTTGTGTACACTTCAGGGAATGTTTCTGGGTTAGTAAATGCAGTTTTACAATAGGTATCACACAAGTAGATTCAACAAATTATCGACGGCACCCGAATCGCTTAAACAAAGTGACGTAGCGTTCAAATACCATTCATCCGATTGCTAAGAATCTTTAGTTGGATTGTTGTGCACTCTCCAGGTTAGGTTTCTGACTTAGTAAATCCTTTTTACAATAGGTAGCGCACAAGTAGATTCAACAAATGAGTAACGGCACGCGTATCATTTGAAAAAAATTCGTATGTGTTCATACACCATTCATGCGATTTCAATGAAATTTAGAGAACTATTGTTTTCACTCCCGCAAAGATTTCTGATTTAGTAAATCCATTTTACAATTGGTAGCGCACGAGTACATTCAACTAATGAGCGACAGCCCGTGGATCGTTTCAACCAAGTCCGGTATTCGTTCATATACCATTCATCCGATTGCGATAAAACGTTGGTGAGTTGAGTACAGTCCAGCGAAGGTGTATGAATTAGTAAATCCGTTTTTCAGTGGGTGGCGCACAAGAAGATTCAACAAATGAGTGATGGCGCGTGAATCGTTTAAACAAAATCCCGTAAGCGTTCATATGCCATTCATCCGATTGCGATGAAACGTTCATGAGTTGTTGTGTACACGCCAGGGATTGTTTTCGACTTATTAAATCCATTTTACAATAGGTAGCGTACGAGTATATTCAACAAATGGGTGACGGCGCCCGAATCGTTTCAACAAAATCTCGTATGCGTTCATATACCATTTATTTCATTGAGATGATACTTTGGCGAGTTGTTGAGCATGCTCCCATGATTCTTTTGAGATAGTAAATCAATTTAAAACAGTTTAGAGGTGGTTAACGGAAAACAAATAAATATTGGGAATCCTAAAGGACTTCAACAAACAAAGTTACAACGCCAACACTTTCTTTGATTGGCATTGCAACTTATGCCGGGTACAGCTAGTTTTTAATAAAAACTGGATTAATTTACATAGGCTATAACTTCTCTCCCAACAAGAGTAGGAAAAAAGCTAATATTGTTCCACTATGTGGGATTCAAAATTATTTGGCGCTAGCCTCAGTTTGAAATACGCTATATTTCGCGGGGAAAAGCTACATTGGCAACCCCGTGAGGACGGAGTTGTATTACCACAGACTAAAATACAGAGCCGCGAAGCCCGCTGCGTTACGAAATTGCATCCTCTTGGTACGTGAAGCGACACTAGTGCTCGTAGCGGCAACTGGCTTGAGCACGTTATTCGTGAAACAAATGATTTCACTTTTGCAGGGGTTTTATAAATTTTAGCTCACCTGATGTATTTGTTTCAATGATAGCCGCGGGCATCTCTACAGAGTATAAAACTAAGTCCCCGATTCTTGGATGTAACGGGTAATCTCGAAATCCACTAAGTGGATTTTGATGCGGTGTTCACCATTCAGTAAAGATTTCTCGAGGAAGGTTTCTGTAAGAAAACATTCATTTATGACCAAAGTAAGCCAAGCAGTAACGATTTCAGTGAATCAAATCGAAAAATCCTGCCGTCCGTGCGCCTTTTAAGCTTTATACTATGAGTGTAAAAATTGGTCAGCATGAAGAGTTCGACAATAAAGTCCGCGACAGCATATCCCTATCTTTAATACATCGCCCACTATAAGTGATTTTCCGGATTCATTTCTTCCAACAATCTCCATTCAGTGGAAATTTAAATTATTAGTTTCGGAGCGAGTTTATGAGCTAGCGAGCGAGCCTATCACCCCTGCGTTGGTCAGGATCAACTGTCGAGTCCTGTCGAGTTAAGAATTCAGAGAAGAGTAGACTATAGGTGTTTGGTGTTTAGCTGTTCACCTCGGCTTTTTTAAATTGAGTCTGGGACCTGCCGTCCGTGCGCCTTTTAAGCTTACGCTGGGTAAACCCTTTAAGATACCGGGCGAAGTCGGGGCGGGTTGCTAAAATAACAAATTATTAACCATATCAAAAGCTAGTTATTCCGTAAAATTGAGTAACATTACAGTTAATTAGTAAAAATAACAGTTTGATTTGTGAAACGAAAAGTATAAAATGATCTTAATGTCTCAAATGGCTCAATTGTAGGTACTTCGTATTTTTTCTGTGAGTTTGAAACCTTTTATTCCTGAATTTGATGAAACAATAAAATGCCAATTTTACAAATAATTTCGGCAATAACAATAGTGTAGCATACCTTCACAGCAGCCATGTGGGAGACCAGGTATTTCATAAGAAAATTAACAAACAGTGTACTACACCTAAGTTTGTGAGCATTATGCTGACGACATAAATTGGCTTGCTTCAAAATGATTCGACGTTAAGTTTATATTATTGTACAAAATAGTCTACATCTTTATTCATCAAATCAGCTCTCTGACTAATAAAAAGCCATTTTCCACATCTGAAAACTAAAATATTGGCACGTGTTTGAGATTTCATCATTTACGTTTACTTATGTCTTAATTTTCAAAATGCATAGATATTTATAATTGAATTGCTGCCAATGGCCATAGCAGGGCATTTCAAAATGAACGACCGTGGGTTACCCAATTTTAATGTCAAGTAGTTCCAACTTTAGCTACCAGACGCCACTGTCACTGATACCCAGCGGCGAACGTTGGAACTTGACAGAGCGTTTCTAACCAATTAGCCTGCAAATTTTGGTTACACACTACCAATTGTAGTTGTAGGTTTATTTACATGCCATAAATCTATGACATGGGCCCGACGACTTCGACTGGGTTTGAACCCGCGATCTTGAGCATTGCAGTTCAGCATGCTACCTACTACGCCACCGAAGCCATGCATAGATATCCTACCGAGACAAGCTTCTGATTTATAACCGACGTCTGCGTGGCTCAGCAGTAACGTTCTCGCCTGCTGTGCCCTAAGTTGCAGGATCTAATCCTGGCACAGTCAGTTGGCATTTAAGGGAGCTTAAATGTGATGGAGCCATGTCTGTAGAGTTACTGGCACGTTAAAGATCCCCCTCAGGGCAAAATTCCGGCACCCCGGCGTATCTAAAAGCCACAGTAGTTAAAAGGGACCTAAACCAATAACATTATTAGGCCTATGGATTTTTAACCATATGACCTAGTTCCGTCGTTTGATTGAAATGCTTTATAATACTTTCTACTGAAATGAAAATCCAGAGCCTGCTTCCAGTCGACAGACCGGGTCAGGGAATGGAATGAATGAAGCCCCCATCTAGCGGCGAGGATATGATCTGTGCCAGCTGAAGAAGCCTGTCGCACTCCCCTGGGGCAATGATTTAATTAATGACAGATGAAATTAAAAGATAATGGAGAGGGTTGCTGGAATGAAATTGTGACAGGGAAAACCGGAGTACCCGGAGAAAAACCTGTCTGCCTCCGCTTTTGTCCAGCACAAATCTCACATGGAGTGACCGGGATTTGAACCATGGACCCAGCGGTGAGAGGCCGGCGTGCTACCGCCTACGCCACGGAGGCTCAATACCTTCTACTGCTTATCCCAATTAATTGGGGTCGCTGGAGCCAACCAGGGTCAATTTGGTTTAGGCCGGGGAAGCCCTTCCTGACGCCACGTAATTTTTCAGGTGTGAATTCCACCCCGCTATCACCGGGATTGGATCTATGGCCGTTCGGCTCATTGACAAGAAGCTAAGCCACTGCGCCATCACGCTCCCCTTGAGAAGCTTTATAATACTAGCCTAAAATCCATAGCTCAAATCTTAACCTTTAGGGTCCTTTGGAAGCTCGGGTGTTTTTTGTTTGTTATTTGAACAGTCTACATTAATATAATGACTTCTCAGTCGGTTACCAGGAATACACTCAATTAGATTGGGCGAGGAGCTACTTCCTTGAGTAATTGTGTAATACATAATACAATATTTATTTTTACACTTAATAAAACGTTTCTCATACAACACCCCACCCCCTTTTATGTGAGAAGTGTTCTATTAAGTGTATAAACGATTCATGTGTAATTACTTCAGGCACTAGGAGATAAATTGTTACTCCCCTTCCAATCTAATTGGGCACCGTACACTTGTGTTGACCAACTGAAAAGCGATCATATAGGTTACTTAGCAACACTGAAATATTGCTCCTGATCTGTTTATTGAACTGCACATCTCCTCATGTAAAACACATGTTAAATTAAAGATATAACGGTTACACAATGCTAACAAACAGTAAATTCAGCAACAATGACATACACCATCACAGCGCAGTCGGAACATGTTTGCTGGCTGCGTGAGAGCATTATTGTCGCGCGGTAGAAACACATGAGCCAAGCTTCGCGATCTGTAGGTAGACTGCGGTTATACCTTGTCATGAGGACGCGTGTAGCCTCCAATGGGGACCCGGGCTGAAAGGCGACAACAGTACATCACCAAGTAGCGGCGCGGTGGTGAAACAGACAAAAAAAAGTCACAACCTGCCGATTTGCCAATGGAGGTGGGGGTTCTAACCCCCAGTAACGCCCCCCCCCCCCTCCCTGGCTACGTCACTGTCGCCAGCCTCGCATAGCGCGGCGTTCCCTAGATAACTAAATGCTCTCGACTCGCAGTGCCGTATTATTTTGTTTCTCTCCGCGCATGAAAATCATTTAATATTCAATTATTTTGATGATCCTGTGCAACAGAGCTTAACATTTTAAAGCTGACTGTCCAAACCCCGTTACTTCATGCCATGACATGCCGTTGGGGAGATAACATCTGCCCTTGAACTGAAGGGATAATTAGCCCAGGCATATTAAGTTTTAACCTAAAAATAATAATAATGTAAAGCTGAAATTCGGCATAGATGTTCCCTAGTACCCTAGTAACAAATCCTGAAAAGTTCCCATCTCTGCGGCGTCCGCGTCATAGTTTTTAGAGAGTTCAAAGGGCTTAAATGGGGCCTAAGTGCCAAAAACAGACTTTTTGCTTCCTGCGTTCAAAATATTGATCCAAAATCAGTACTAATGAGCTTTGATAGTAATAAGAGAAGGACTGCGTTATATATAATGCTCTTATTGGTCGTAATTATTGCCATACATTTAAACAGATGAGTAATCAAACATTTTTAGCTCAACTTTTCTCACGAACATTTGTCATTAGCCGGGACTTATCGTGTAAACAGCTGCTGATAGCGACTATAGACCCGAAGTAAAAGTTGTAAAGCACACTTGTAGCTTTAAACCGATACATTGCCCATGTCCATCCGACAAACAGTAGCAGAGATGCAGTTACAAATATAAAAGTGGAAGTGTGGCAGTCGCTTTCCGAACGAACGAACGTCCATTTACGCTGGTGGGCTCCATCTATTCACCTTTGCCGACTCCATTTTGTATCTTTGCTCAAGAACTTTTAGGATGGTATTCCTTTGAATCCAGGTAAACTAGCAGAAACAGTTTGCATAGAACAAAACTAGTTTAATGCAGTTAGCAGTTAAACGTACATTCATAATATGCATAATTCAATTAATAACAAAACAAAAGCTTTCTTTAGACAAAGAACACTTGCAAAACAAAGCTTACATCGGACTCAATCGTCCTCCTCATCGTCTGACGTTGCCACATGCTTTTCCACTGCAGTGCCTACACATTAAGGAGCATGGACAATGTATCGTTTTAAAGCTACAAGTGAACTTTACAACTTTTACTTCGGGTCTTTTGTCGCTATCAGCAGAACTCACACCGGCTGCCAAAAGAACTCTTGCAGTTGCAGGACACCAAATTGAGGAGATGATCTGGAGCAGCTGGAAGATGAGTTGTCACTGGTACTAAAGCTGAGTGTTGGATTTTCCATCCCCATTGGGTCGGGTCCAAAGAAAAACCTAACCATTCCTGAACTTGCAAATATACCCGCAGTGAATGTTGTTTGCATGCCGCCAAAGTCGGCGGAAGTGAAGCCAGCTGAAATGACGCTGTGACCGGTTGTTTGGCAATCTTTGGGCTGTATTTCACTACCCGAAGTTCGTCGAGGCTTTTGCACTCCGATTTGGCACTATCGTAGAGACATATGGCGAACTTCTCTCCAGCTGATATTACGGCCTTTTCATCTCGAGCCGTAGATACGAATACCTTCATTTCCTCGCGTGAAGATGCGGAATCCTTCAATATGTTCCATGCTTGCTGTTTGATGTACTATACCCACAGCTTTCCTGTGCGAGATTTCTGGCTCATTGAAGAAAATGTGACATGAAGCGACTCTTTGAGACGTTGAAGGCAAGGAAATGATAGCAAGTCGTTGGCGGCGCCTTCTTGGAATGCGGTAAAATGCGCCTGTAATTCGTCCTTGTCATCCTTCAGCCCGTCGTTCATGTTGAGTAACATTGTCCCGACAGCCTGTTTTGTCAGAAAATGCGCTCTGAGGGCCCTATAACATGCACAGTTTCGCGTTATTGATACATTTGAAATTGAAGGCATAACGTAATCATTTTTAAGAGCGAGCTAATTGCAAGCCTAACTAGAATATACGTGTCCAGACATCATGTGAGTCACTGACGATTTAGCGTAATTTCCGCCCCGAGCTCCTCCAAACCGCTTCCATTCATCACGTAGCCGATTGCCCCAAGAAACGACATCAGAATGTGAAATCCGCCTAGACGATCAACTACGTTTTTGAGTTCCTCTGAAGTGATCGATACGACTGTCTCCGCAGCTTTCGCGTATAGGGGCTGGTCAAAGGTTTCGAAACAAGTGATTTGTTTCAGTTCCACGCACTCTCTTGCGGCAAACTTCAACGCGGAATATATAGTTGATGGATTGCTCGGTTCCAAGTTAATGAACGGCAAGGCATTAACTGACGTTGTCTGGGAGCATGAGCAGACAGTGACGTCACATAAAGCCGTTCCACGAAGCGGGTAAATTAATACCTGACCACCGTCCAGATAACCACAAGGATTCCATCATCGATGCAATAGCCTCAGAGTTTGGGGCTTCCACAGTTAACTCCTTAATCTTGACGTCCTTTGACCAGGAGAAGAGGGCTTCCGATACCTCGAAATGTTGAACTTTCCATCGTCGCAATCACACCAGCATTAGGAACTTCTCGTGTACGTGGGAGTGGAGATATTTCACTGTCAAGCACTTGATGTCTCCCATGCAGTGAAATGTATTTCGCCCGCCCAATGTCCTTATTTTAAAGTCAGCGTTGTCAAAGCAAAACTTCATGAACGCTCCTGCATTCGGGATTGGACGTTCTTCACGAAGCGCTGAAATTTCGTATCTGTGGACTTCCGACAAATTTACTGAAAATCCAAGACTGTTTGGAAGCTGAATTAATTGTTTGGAGTATTGTTGGCCTGCTCCGACAGGCCGAGCGCTGTCACCTAGAAACGCGATCGGGTGCCTTTTCAACAGCGGTTATGCTTTGGGACCGTAACTCGGTAACCGTTTCTTGCATAGACATGGGTAATGTGCCAATGTAAAACTAAAAGTATGCTTTATAACTTTCATTCTGGGCCATGAGTCAATATCAGCAGTTGTTTAAAAAATAATGACCTGCTAATTACAAATTATCCAAATTTTCGTGTAAAAATTGTGCTAAAAATTTTAAATTAGTTGTTTTTTTTTCCTTCATCAATAACAATAATTAGGCCTGCTAAGTCCGTTATCCTACTGGTTCGTTTTTATTAATTGCTAATGCTCGCGAGAACTAAATTTGGACCAATATTTTAAACGCAGGAAGAAAAAATGCTGTTTAAGGCACTTATGCCCTTTTTAAGCCCTTTTGAATCCTCCCAAAACTATGACGCGGACACCGCAGAGATGGGGACTTTTCAGGATCTGTTTCTAGAGTACTATGGAACATCTATGCCAAATTTCAGCTTTACATTTTTTTTTAAGTTGGCCGTGTTTTTTGCATATAATGCCTGGGGTATAATGTAGAATCTGAAAGATTAGATGTTGAAACATTATAGTTTGACAAAGTCAGTATTGCAGTATCAATTCAGTAGCGGAGCTTTAAGAAATACTGTGAGCTCTTATGAACTCATAACAATGTCCCTTAGCAAGGTGAGTGGCAGTCGAACAATTTTACACAGCCCGGCAAGAAATATAATTTTCAGTCTGTATGACTTTCGAAGATACTTTCGATTACAGAACTACGTGATAACACCAATTTCTCTGACAACCTGTGTAATTGTAGTGTATGTATAAGAGTGTGTGTATTTGTAATTGAGGGGAGGATTGGGATGGGGGTGGCCGTGGCCTTAAGTTAAGAATCGTCTCTACATTTATCTGGAGTAGAAATGGGAAACTACTTCCAGGATGGTTGAGGTGAGAATCGAACTCTGACCTCTTCTCAATGTTACCTCACGAGACTGAGTGTACCCTGGTCCAGCCCTCAGACCAGAATAGAATTTCCTGGCAGAGTTAGGAATCGAAACCGGACCTCGGGGGTGACAAGCTATGAATGCTAGTCGCCACACAAGGAGGTGGACACGTGCTCGAATAACTATTGTGTGACATCTTATATGTACTATATGTGCCTCCTACCACAATTGGAAGAATGAATAAGCGGACTTCGTTGTAAACATGGATATCCGTAGGATTAGTAGGCCCTCCATCTCGTACATGCATTTAGAGTCGGAGCGCCTTGTGTTCAGGGGGCAGGTCGTGTGTATACTGCGAGCGGAGAGCCATGTCTTCTCTCGCTTGTCCCATAGCGGCAACCGCGCACAACAAGACGCGCGCTACTGGACGAGCCCATGTTCACAGTTGTTTTGCGTTTGGTATACTGATGTATTTCAAACACAAATCAGATTATTAATAATATATTTTTATGCCCTGGTGACTTATTAGAAAACTTATTCAAGTTACTTATTTATTTATATCGTATGGCAAATCAAGGATACATTATAAATACATATATTACAAATATATATATACAATTATTTACAGGACATATTCAAGTAAATACATATAACATCAATAACCTAAAGTGGCTTGCCACGGTGGGTGAGTGGATAGCGTGTCGGTCTACTAACCCCAAGATTGCAGGTTCGCCCCTGACCGTGGTAAGTGATTTTTGAAAGGCGGCAAAAGTACGATACGCATGTCATACGATGTTGGCATGTCAAAGAACCCATTTGAATTCAGTAGGCCGAGTTCATAATGGCAAAATTAATCTCGGGAGTTTCCGCCAGCACAAAGTTCCTCATTTCTCTACTAGAAAGCGCTATTGTGTTCAAGGAGATTAGATATCTAACATCTAACCTCCTTGACTTTCATAGTCAAGGAACTACGAAATTCGACATGCAAGCTACCCTCTGAGTGTCAAATAGCAAAGCTTGCACCAGGCACCCGAGGCCATACGATATTATTATTATTATTATTAATAACCTAAAGTAAGCCTTTTATCACAATCATAAAACTATCCAATACACACTTTCCCCCTTGCAATTGCCTGACGATATTGGTACCGTATTGGGAGTTTGGATGGTCTTTGACTAGCGGTTACACTCAGTTTTACCTTGTCCCTCTTTATTAGAGAGTTTTCATCTAATTTTGGTGAAACAGCAGGATAATAATTAATTGCTTTTAAAGTGTTATTTCATAGCGAAGCAGCCTCGTCTACCGACGCATGTTATTTTATCCCACGTGGCAAGTGATCCTACAGTTAAGTTGGATATAACTACTCAGTGCGTTTTGAGCCATTTATTACCAATATGCCGTGAACTGTTGATTTTAACTGCACCTTACTTCCCCCTTAGTGCTATTTTAAACTTTATCCCATAACTGGCATCTCTTTTCCCGGAAACTCCCTCTTAAACCCTCAGTTCCATAAAACGTAGCCCTTTTCCTTATTTTCCCCTTAGGGGCAAGCGATTTGGATCGTGGGATATACAAGATGCCCAGCCATACCAGTACCCGGAAAAATAAATACGGTACCGGTAAATTGATCATCAAACTAGAAAGTTACCTGGCCACCTCGTAGTGCAGTGGCTAGTTTTTGGCTGTCACGGCGAAGGCCCGGGACTCGATTCCCGGCTCAGCCACATTACATTAAATTCTGGTCTGAGGTATCGTGAGGCAGAACTCCACTATCCGTGGTTGCCCACTCCTACTCAATGCTAATACCGTGGTAGTGGATAACAGAAGGCCACAGCCGCTTCCTGCCCTAATCCTACATCAATTACGAATACACACACTAATTCAGGATTCACAGAGTTGGGAAATATACTTCCCAAATATATTTTGTTGTATGGAGCAGGAACTTGGACGTTAAACAGAGAGCAAGCAAACACATTATTAGTACCAGAGATGAATTATTGGAGGAGGGCGGCAAGAAAATCAAGATTGGATAAAATTAGAAATACGAAAATCAGAGAAATTATGACGGTAAAAAAATGTGCTAGAAGTGGTTACAGAAAGAACATTACAATGGTTTTAACATGTGAAAAGGATGCTGAATAGTAGAATTCCAAATGTAATGTTACATTGGCAAGCTGGAGGCAAACGGAAACGGGGTAAACCAAGAGAACAATGGATGGATGGTGTAAAGAGAAGCATGGCTTCCAGAGGCTTAACTGAGGAAAATGCTGAAGGCAAACGGAAACGGGGTAAACCAAGAGAACAATGGATGGATGGTGTAAAGAGAAGCATGGCTTCCAGAGGCTTAACTGAGGAAGATGCTGAAGGCAAACGGAAACGGGGTAAACCAAGAGAACAATGGATGGATGGTGCATGGCTTCCAGAGGCTTAACTGAGGAAGATGCTGAAGACCATAATTTGAGGAGGAGTAGAGGTTTTTTGGGATGAAGGAAAACTACTGTATTGTAGAATATTCCTAATAAAGAAGAACAAGATTTATAACTAATTACAAGTTATGATGTTAAGCATCTATAGTGTGTATTTGCAATCGAAAATATTATACATACTTATAGCACCAGTTATTTCAACACTCGACTACAGCGATTAAAATTCGTCGTCCTTGATCCGCGGTACAGTCTGTTGTTGTTGATTCTTTAGGGGGTTAGTGGCACCATGGTCACATAGCCCCGTCTACCTGGGTGTGCTTAGAAGTTTTCTGATAACAAGTGTCTTTGTGATGTCTGTACTAGTGTGTATGTACTTTTAAACGAGGAAAGATTTGGGAAGGAATCTGTTGTTTTTGTTGTTTCATTTGAGAGGCTTGAACATCATGGTCATTAAGCCCCATGTTCTTGGGTGAGTGTTGAAGTTTGTCTGATAACCTGTGTTATTGTGATGGCTGTATTAGCGTATGTATTTATAGTTCAGGTGAGGATTCGTTCAATCAACGTATAATATAGCAGTTGTATTTCAACAAGCTACTACAACCAACATTCAATTATACTTGAAAAGGACTATGAGTTATAACTATACCCACGCATTTAGGATAAGGTAGGCTATATGTTTTTACTGAACATCTTCTTAAATTTTATTTTCTACTTTATTACAGTACTATAAATCATTATTGTAGCTCTAGGATATCGAATGTTATTAATTCCTTTGAAATTTCAAAATAGCCGCTGTACGGTAAGTTCAATGCGATAATCTCTTGATCATCGCAATTATTAGCTCTTATACAATACTCACTTCTTGACAAGATTCGACTTAATTGGCTTATTTCATTCTCAGTTGTCGATTTTTATGTTCAAATAGTTTGTGCATCTACCATCTGGGATGTATGAGAAGTCTGTTGTTTTGTGTTGGCCATACAAGGCCACAAATACGGTCCTAAATTGTCACTAAGATTGATGTAGGTAACGTTTTGGTCCCGTCTCACACTCATAGATAAATTTCAACAAGGCTAGCTTTCATCCGAATATTTTTAATCTTTGGGATGATATACAGCTTTCGTATTAGAATTATTTGGCAATCTGAATTACCACCAAGACGCCAGCAGCAGCCTTGTTCTTTAGAAGAAAGACCTTTGGTTTAATGCAGTTTTCAGTCTTTCCCAAGCAGTTTAATGACTCCCACTGATTTATGAACATCAATGTAATCAGATTTATGAATAATAGTAGGTTGCTTCCTTAGTAGCTAATCAACCTGAAAAAACACCCGATCAGCTGGTTAGAAGCTTTGGCCTCGTACGGCAAACTTTATGTGAATCGTGTTCACTTTAGAATTTATTTTCTATAAAAAAAATGTATAAGCGTACGCATAACAAAATGTGTTCTGGGCACCACACCTGGAGATGTGTACCGTAAGGGATGTGGTACGTCACAGGGGATTTCGATAGAATGATGTTTCAGGCACAAGGGGTAAATAACAAAGGAAAGTGAGGGAAGAGACCAAAAATGTTAAAGCTTAGTTTTACTTATGTTTATTTATCTCAAAGCAAATATGGTGCAAGAAAGGAATACTTTCAAAGAAATTGCCTTAAAATTGACAATAAGAAACAATAACAATTGAAAATTACTCGTTTCTCCAGGAAACGTAAATTGCATGCAAGCTGTAACTCCCTATAAAGGATTAAATTCAAAATTACTGAATAAAAAGAGCATAATAAAATAACCTACAATAATAATTTAAATCCATCACAGAGTAGAATTAAAGCTAAGTACTCCTATTACGGAAAGAATCCGGGTAGAGTGTTTGGCCTAGAAGGGTCACCACTTTTTCTGATGTGTGATACAGGAAGTATCGATTCCCTTTAAACATCTTCCAAAGGTAGGCCGGCTACTTGAGGACATCAGTAGCCGGAGGTAGTATAGTTCGCCCGCACGGGGCTTGTGCAAGGTCATTCAGGCATACTCCAGGGTTCCGGGTCCGGAACCAGAGTTGATGATGATAGATTCTCCTTATAAAAAGAAACCAGCAAAGAGGAGTCTCTTGGTAGTAATTCCCTCGGCTCGTGAAGTTATGTCTTTATAACCAAGACTTGCAGAGTACATCCGTGTTGAAGATTTAGCCCAAGTGAAGGCCGATGAGTTTGGACTGTCCAGGCAGGCAGGTCCAGAATAGAGATGTTGACGGCGGAGAAGAGCCTCCGGCCACAAGAGGTATCCCAAGAGGGCATTAACCCCAGCAGTTACGTAGAGAGCGGTGGTCACCAGTGGAGAAGAGTCGACACAGAAGGCCCAAAGACCAGCTGTTTTATAGTTGGTATGACGTCATAGGAAGGCGGCGATACCAAAGCTGGAGGGAGAAGCCAGCAGCCAATCGGCGCATAGCACAGCGCTCGAATCCAGGGTAACGTGACAGCTCAGCTTAGTACAATCGTGATATTGAGAGAGAGAGACGTGCACTATAACATAATTCCAAAAAGGTAAGTAATTGCAACAAGTGTAATTGAACACATAAATACAACTGATACAAAAGTTGTATGTAAAGAAAATAAATACATAGGACCGCGTTCTCACTGCAATTACGAGCGAAGTAGAATAATGGGGCAGATAAAATGAAAAAATGTTTCAAACCGAATGGGTAACTAAAACTTGCAAAACTATTCGCAAAAGCGAACAACACCCATGAAAAAAAGTATAATACTTGCAATATTTTCATGTAGTTGCAGGCCTACAAGATGCTGTAACAGAGCAGACGAAACTTCAACAAAGCCATTTCCGGCTTGATCATTCGTCCATATACAAAAGGTTAGATTATGCCTATAGATTTAAACTATATATAGACAATGCAACCTCACTTGCCAGGGTAGTATTTTTGGAAGGGACTGAATTTGCTGTACATCGAAGCACATTGTTGCAGATTCATATACTATGTTAACATTACATATTTTTACAAAACATTGAATCTAGAAAGCTGTCGTTGTTTACTGGCCATGTATTTAGTCTTTTTAATGCATCGGTTGTTATCTTCGTTTTACAGTAGTAAATACAAACATCTTAAGATGGGGAGCTAAATCCAATATTGAAGTATTGAAAATATTTTCGCCACATGGACAGTTTGTTGACAATTTGAACTCAAGTATCGTTGTACATTTTCCACACATTTGTTTTGTTTAAATTAGAATCGAGGTAAATAATCTTTGAATTTTGCCTGGAATTATGTGCATCCTTGCTCCGGAAATTCTCGATGAATACCTTGACAAGCTGTTTCTTTCTTAGTTCACATTCTAGAACATTCGATCTCCTTCACATTTTTCGGTTATACAGTCACCTTTGCTGATAGGAACAACAATGTTACGAAATCTTGTAGGTTTTACTAGCATGCCACCTATAAGGATATTTTTGCAAACCCTAAGGATTTTGCCGTTTTCCTAAATAACGTGTACTCAAGCGACCAAGAGTTTGGCCATTGCCTGTTATCAGAAGGCCTAGAACTCTTTCTATTGGCTGGATTTAGTGAAATAAGGCTTCTGCTTCCTAATTATGAACATATATTAATTGTCTTCTTACATAGAAACAGCCACTGAATGTGAAATATTTGCATGAAATCGTCATTGAACCTTGTGGGCAGAGATTGGATGAATGAATGAGCTGTAGCCCTTGAGCTAATGATAACAGCTTTCTCTTCTTGTTTTCTGGGATTAACTCCCATCTTTCTCGAGCTATCGTTCCCTGCACCCACAGTCACTAAGGTGTTATCTAACACACTCATCTTATATATAAAAGCAAACGAAATAACCAATACACACATTGAACTCACAAGCGCTCAATTGAAAATGCTTATTAATCAGCAACAAACACAAAGCATCTTGGGTCGCAGTGTACCCGAATTTACATACAGAATACAAACCAATATCAGCAGATAGCAAGGATCGCAGAGGTCATTGATCCCCAGCGAGAAAAATCAACAGATCCTCGCTGGCTGGTTGGACATCGTAACAATTATTATTAAAATAACGAATGTACTACGAGATAGAATCACAACAAACTACCTCGGAGAGTGAAAATGAAAATCCACAGCCTGCTTCCAGTCTCCGACCGGGTCAGGAATGGAATGAATGAAGCCCCGTTCTAGCGACGAGGATATGGACTGTGCCGGCTGCCGAGGCCTGACGCACTCCTCTGGGGCAATGATTAAATGAATGACAGATGAAATGAAATTATAGTGGAGAGTGTTGCTGGAATGAGATTTTTGACAGGGAAAACCGGAGTACCCGGAGAAAAACCTGTCTGCCTCCGTTTTGTCCAGCACAGATCTCACATGGAGTGACCGGGATTTGAACCACGGACCCAGCGGTGAGAGGCCGGCGTGCTGCCGCCTAAGCCACGGAGGCTTACCTCGGAGAGTGAGATTATTGAAATTTCTGGGTGTGACGGGTATAATAAAATGGGATTGGACAACTATAACTACTCCAATAGTACACTTGTAACTACATTATTGAAATAATAAGTCGGAAATTTCTATAAATGGGAAAGCAAACTTAAAGTACCTGCTAAATTTATTGCTATAATCATCTTAAACATTAATAATTAAAAATCTCCCAACATAAACTTAAATAACTAATTATATAATAATAATAATAATAATAATAATAATAAAATAAAACACATATCTTAACTTTAAGAATGAATTAACTAAATTACCTTTCGATCTGTGACCTTCCTAAATCAACCATACTTCAACTATTTAAGAATTTTTCTCAAATATAGATTCCTCCCTCGAGACTACTCCGTCCCCTTTCTCAAAATCATCAAAATGGAAATCCACAGCCTGCTTCCAGTCGACCGACCGGGTCAGGGAATGGAATGAATGAAGCACCCATCTAGTGGCGAGGATATGATCTGTGCCGGCTGCCGAAGCCTGTCGCACAACCCTGGGGCAATGAATAAATGAATGACAGATGAAATGAAATGACAGTGGAGAGTGTTGCTGGAATGAAATTTGTGACAGGGAAAACCGGAGTATTCGAAGAATTGCCTGTCTGCCTCCGTTTTGTCCAGCACAAATCTCACATGGAGTGACCGGGATTTGAACCACGGACCCAGCGGTGAGAGGCCGGCGTGCTGCCGCCTAAGCCACGGATGCTCTTCTAAAAATCATAATAATATTAATTAACCGAAATTTCCGGCAATATTTCTCCTATCCATCATATTGAAAATATTATTACTATCCTTCACCTAAAATCACATTACTTATTTTAGTCTATACAATGTTTACTCCTTGATTCCCATTTCTATTTTCTATCCATTTATATTTCCTTTCTCATATTTCTATAAGGTCTATCTACAATATTTACAACACCTCTCTTTCCTTAGAATCATTCGGCAATGCTCTTTCATCCATAAAAATATCAAGTCTCATTTAAATCTTCGTTATCAGTTGCTACTCAATCTCCTCGAGTAATATCAATATCAAATTTCAATAAATATACAGCCAAACAATTATGTTATGTGTGCAAAACGATCCCCTATGGCCGTCTTTCTGTGTGGATGTGTGGAGGTAGAGGGTAAAGAACCCTCACGAAACCACTACTAGTGTGAGTTACATTTGCGTCAAGTTATTCGATTTTATTTTTTGGTCGCTTTTGTCACTGTTCAGCTTTTTACATTGAAGGGTTCATGAGTGAGTAGTGTATGTTTTATCGTCTACATTGCTACATACCTATTGTTCCTCGACATAGTGTTTCAGCGCGCGCAATATGTCCACGTGTTTTGTACTCGGCTGTAGATCTGGTAGACAAGGAATGTTTTGTGTATCATTTAGCTGGATACATCGTGCGAAATATTTTAAAAGTGACGCAGAATTAATGAAGCCCGCCTTTCTTTCACGGAATAGCAACTCATAGTGTAGGTGCTTCGCTAACACTTCTTAATGATTACGGTTGTACACAAAGCGGATATTATCTAACCGCGAAGGCCGGGGTAAGATTCCCGGCTCTGACAAGAAATCTAATTCTGATCTGAGGGCTGGAAAGGGGTAAACTCAGACTTGTGAGGCAAAACTAAGAAAAATCAGGTTCGATTTCCAACTCAGCCATCCTTGAAGTGGTTTCCGTGATTTTTCACTT
The DNA here is from genome assembly GCA_946902985.2 of Meconema thalassinum. NCBI lineage: Eukaryota > Metazoa > Arthropoda > Insecta > Orthoptera > Tettigoniidae > Meconema > Meconema thalassinum. The sequence goes on from OX336397.1 coordinate 126,987,348, forward strand.
CTACTCCAGGTTAATGGCGAGACGGTTCTTAAATTAGGTCACGATCGCCTCGTTCCTAATCCTCATCTGAATTACGACTACACACACTAATGCAGCATGACAATAACACAGGCTGTATGTATGCCTACCCCTTATTACTCCCATTTTCAAAAGGGTAGGGGATGAGATGCGATGAAATTTTAAGTGGCGGATGGTTTTTACGGCCGGATGCCAGTGCTGCCGCCAACCTCATGAGAGGAGTTAATGTGGGATGAAATTAATAAAGAAGAATGAAATTGGGCAAGAAATTGGCCTGTCAGAAGGTACCGTTCCAGCATTTGCCTGGAGTTGAAAATGGGAAACTATGGAAAACCATTTCAAGGACGGCCGTCGGTGGGGATCAATCGCACGTCTATCGAGTCCACAGAGAGCTTGTCTGCATGGCCTAGCACTGCGTTCTGGCGAACGTAGCTACCGCTGTCGGTTACAATAACACAGGTTATCAGACACATTCCATACACACCCAAGTATACGAGGCTAAATGACCACGATGTTTGAAAGCCCCTAAATGAATCAACAACACATCTAACATACGGTATATATCAGGAACGTGTTGTTTCGAGAGGAAAATGTTGGAGAGGAAAAAATAAACCTGTGGTAATAGTTTATGGGCGGATGTATTTCTGGTGCGTTTAGATAGTTTAGAATATATTGAACAGAGCTTGTGAGATCATGTGTTGTTTATGTTACCCAAACTTGTATTCCACTGCTTAAAATATCGAATCTACTTCCGAACAAAGGAGATACGGAGAGAGATGGCTACGTCCATGTCAGCAAAATCATCTAGAAAATACTCCAAAATGTCCAGTTGCTAAAATCATCTTTCAACGTGAGTTGTATGCTTCGGTTTCTTACGTAGATAGAACCAGCAATTCATGCCTCTGTTGATCGCGGGACTCGGCGACACGACCTTGCGGTACAGGTGTTAAAACAGTCATGAAACCATTAATACATTCTTACCTCGCAACTATTTCAAGTATTTTCTGCCAACACGTAAAACGTGTTCAAACAGAGCTGTTGCGTCTTGGCAAGTAATCACATAAGTGAGAGTGGAGATGTTTAAGACCTCTCTTTATATGTCACGTCACATGCCTGATCAACCATTTCCCACGCTTCGCAAATCTGTTACCATGCACGTTTAAGTCTAAAGTCCAATGTGAACACCTGCATCATCTCATGTTTCACATAAACTTGCATTTTCTCACCTACAAACAATACAGGATTATACTTGCTAGCTTGCGTGATAATGCGTCATAGCAGATGGATCTCACAAGCATCAGCGCATTTCTTAGATTAGAATTATCACCTTGTGCTGCAGAGGCTGGCCTGCAAGGTAAGTCTGAGAGGTTGCTATAGACAGAGCCGGTCTATCTCTGGCTACCGAGCGAAATATATAAAATATCTTACATTCATTTCACAATTCAAAGCTGTGTTTTATTCTTAATCTGTTCCATGAAAACTTTTCCTCTCGCCATTCTTCCCGCCAAGGGAAACAATTGCTGCCTCGCAACCCATCAATCAATCAGCCAATCATTACTCAATAATAATCCGATAGTCATGTCTTTCGACAAATATGTAAAAATAATTCATTTGCCGTAAAGACAACAGTTCACTGTTAAAAATGAGCAATAAATAGCTTTTCTAACATTACGGGTTCACGAAATATAGGGGAAGCAAAAATCGATGACCTTGTAGTTTTGGGTTATTTGGATAAATCAATAGTCCAAGGAAAAGGGGCTTTGCTCCAAGTAAAACAAGCTGTCACATAGGTTTCTCCGATTATGGGTTTGCGAGACATCGGGGGAAACAAAAGTAGTTTTGGGTTATTTGGATAAATCAATAGTCCATGGAAATGGGGCTCTTTGCCCAATTAAAACAAGCTGTCACATAGGTTTCTCCGACTATGGATTTGCGAGACATCGTGGGAAACAAAAGTCTATGACCTTTTAGTTTTGGGTTATTTGGATAAATCAATAGTCCATGGAAAACGGGGTTCAGCCCAATCAAAATGATACCCCACATGCGCATCTACGATAATTGGTTTGCGAAATATCGAAATAAAACATCGATGATCGAAAAGTTATGTTGCTTTGGTAAAAAAGAAAACACTACAAAATAGTGGCTCAAGGTAAAGATAGGAAATAAAACCTATTCAAACGAGTCGTCAAACGACCCTCTCCGATGATTGGTTCGCGAGATACCGGAAATCTTACATACGTGAGGGGGTCAGCGTAGCCGAGCGCCTAGTGTAACTACTTTAAACCCCTGTCATACCTCTACTACCTTTTTTTGCGCTATAGACATCGGACTTATTTTAGGGGGTAAAGGGGATAAATACCTTTCGTTTAAGTCAAACATACAACTTTCAAAAATTCATATTTCTGAAAATATAGCCTACTTTCCAAATTGAACTTTTTTGGAAAAATCTAAAAAAATATAACGATTTGTTCTAACGATAAAGGGCATAGAGACCTTTTGATTAAGTCATTGCTCTACGTTCTGTGATGAATTGTTTTGATAGTATAGCCTACTTTCTTAATTGCTTTTTCTTTCTTTTCAAAAAATATTTAAAAATATGATGTGTAGTCCATAGAAAAGGGGACTTTATCCCGAGAAATTAAAGACCTCGCATGTCCTTATCCGATTTTTGGTTCACGGGATATCGGGTTGGACTCGCGTGGTGGCCATGACACTCGTCAGGATTCCTACCTCTCATCTACTCACATTAAGAAGTCAAACAGGGTTTCTCTGGCCCCACTCTTGTACGTCATATATATTGACCTGTGTTTTTCTCGAACCATGTAGACTATTAGCAATAGAAAAATGATATGCCATCGCACTTTCCACGATTCTATGTCCTTCATCATTCCTCACTCCTACTCCCCAGCCTCCGTCTACTCCTTTGATTGTATCTCGACTCCTTCCGACATGTCCATTTAAGTCACCACCCTCAATTAATCTTTCATTCGCTGGTATATCTCCAAGCTCACGGTCCATATCTTCCCAGAAGGATTCCTTTTCTTCCACATCGCAACCCACATGCAGAGCATAAACCCACACAATGTTTACCTACTCCATCAAGGAACAGTTTGATGCTCTTTATACTGTCACTACTACTCTAAACATGAACTATGGTCTCTTTTATGTCTCGGCAGAGTATTATTCCCACTCCATTCCTACCTTCTTTGTCCGCTCCACTGTATAGTAGCTTACTGTGTAGCTACTACCCAACTCTCTAATCCTATTTCCCTGCCATCTAGTCTCTTGCACACACAATATTTTCAACTTTCTCCATTCCATAAGATCCGCTAACGACTTTCCTTCCCCAGTCATCGTTCCTGCATTCAGTAAATCTATTCTTCGTAACTCACCATATTTTTGAGCTAAACGCTCTAGCATTCGCTGTCATATTGGTTTTGGCATAGTTTTACGGCCTCGCGCCCTTGCTGAGGCCGAGCCTTTTATACCCACGGCCAAGTAGTAAGTCAGCCGCCCCTCACATGGGGTACAGACGCTGTTTGTAGCCGCCTGCTGCTGGTCAGACGCTACGATTGATATCTGTCGCTGAAGTGAGAGCGATACTTTTACTCAATCTCCTGAGCGCTGGGCTGCCACTTCCGCCAAATACACTGTGCCGAAGGACTCCATCTCTACTATAAGCACCGTTGTGGTCTTCACTCATAACCACGAACTTGGCCCTCCATATTTATAACCCCTGGAGAGAAGATGTCCCAGCATTGTGAAGCCCTCAAGAATTGGGCTATCTGTTGGTCCACGGGTTCTACTGGAGGTTATTTGAACCAACACTACTAGTGCTATAGGGCCACCCTATCCGCAAACTGGGTACGCGCCATCTACAGGATACAGGTTCTCCACTTTACCACCTTCCAATATTCACGTGTGGCCATGTGGTCGCAGAACGTCCTGAGTTCTATCACGAGGCGTGATACAATAAATATTGCAAATTGGTGTATTCTTTGAATACACGGTACGTGAGATATAATTTTTATTGCTCCTTGCATGTTCATTTCTTCCTTTCTTATCAAACACCAACAGTGATCTTCTATTTTCTCTTTGATGGGCAAATCTCTTATGTCTTCATGAGTCTGTTCTAGATATATATCTTCTGTGACCCACCTAGCGTCATCTCGCAGAGAATCTCTGAAGCTCCTCAATTCTTCCTGGTGCAAGAGGATTTACTTATCCATCTGGCCACCAGATCTTGTTACCATCGCCAGCTAATTTCTCCGTGAGCAAGAGATCTACGTCTACTTTTTCACTCACCATGCTGCGCTAGTATCTTCTGTTATCAACTCTTTGAAGACCAGCTCATCAAGAAAATTAATTTTTTGTTGTAATGTTGGTTATGTTTATATGTTCTCCTTTTGTCTCCTACCCCCACTCCTTTCCCTTCCTTGGACCCTCCGTGCTTCGCTGAGCAGGTCTCACTTGTAAATCGGCAGTTGACTCGATCAGTCAGGGCTCACCTAGAGCCAGTCTCCTCAAACCAAGAGGCACTCTCTACTCTCTACGCCATGTTGGCACACTAGGCATACGTCAAAAGGAACTTCACTATCAACATGCAACCAAGATAAGTACAGCTTCAAGTTTTAACCTCATCTTCATGGTTTTAACTTCTACATGTTTTTAACGATATTTTATAGACAGCGTGAGATTACTTATTTGGGGTGGTAATCATTCTTCGCGGGATTTGCCATGTTGAGCTTTTGTCTGTCTAAGCCAACTTTAATATAAAGTAGCTTTTCTTAAGCTATTCTAATGAGAAATCTTCTCACCACGTGGGATATTATCTAATACCCGCTGTCTATAATTCACCAAGCTAGTTCCTCCGCTGGATTAACTTTGACCCCATTTTTCTACTAAGATCGTTCTGGAACCTTCCAGATTCTGTACTTTATCTACAAGTCCTGCCGTTATGTAATTTTCACTCACTTGTGAGAATACTAGTTAAAATTGAAGAATCTCACTTCTGAATTAAAGCTCAATAGCGAATTTTCTTCCACCGTTGGATGTTCTTGGTGCATTTAATTGTAATTTACAACTTTCTCAAGAAATAGACTCTCGCCTACCTAGTGAAACCAGTTATTTTCATCATTGCAATAACTCTCTTTCCCATAAACTTTCGTGTTTCTACAGTGAACTTTTCATCTATTTAACAGACTATAGTGAAAACCAGTGCTTGTTCAACTTTTCTACCGCGTCGCGATCGTCCGGTTACATTTAAATAAGGCCATGAACATTTTTCCTCAATCCCAATCTCTCTTTCCTAAACCTCTTACTAACAATCCGTAATAAACTTTTAAATTTAGGTCTGTTTCAACGAGGTGTCAATCTATAGCTGTGCCCTCCCATTTTTTCTTATGTGTAATTAATTAACTTCTGCATAAATACGTGTCCAGCACACGTTTTAAACTTACATTGTTTCTCCCTTCAAATGAGAGAATACAATTCTTTTAACTCATTAGTGAGTTATTTCTAGGTCTCACGAAATGGAAGCTGCCCCATTTGGCTCGTGATTCCTACTTAAACATAGGAAGTCTAGAACCTTCCTTTTGACTTTTTCTTCAGGTTTCACCGTAAGTGACCTGCTCTCTTTTGTATAATTGTTATAAAGTAATTCAGCTTACATATAAGAAGTTGTAGGAACTTCTATCTTATTCTTCATGTTTTTCTTATTGTTATTTTCGAAGTTGTCATTCTCTCTAGAATATTCTCTCAGAAATTTCTTATAGTACACTCCTTGTACTCAATTTAATGTTTAAACTTTAATCATTTCATTTGCCTTTTTTAAATCTTATAAAGATTTTAGTACCAGGTTTAAACCCTAAAGAATTGTCAATTGCCTGGAGCAAACCTTTAATGTTTTCTGAGGTCTGCGACCCCAAATTGTTAATAAGATTGAAATTATATACATGTTAAAGTTACGCTTCTTTGAATTGTTAAATAAGTTAAATATTTGGTTTTGGATTTATCATTTCTCAAATACACCGGTTATGCAATATCCTGTCTTCCCTGACTCTTCCAAAGTTCATGCCATCGTTAATACAGAACAAATCTGCTACTATCTGTCTTGCTAGACTATCACCCTTCCCCATAGTAGTCTTATGCGTGCTTGGGAGGAAATACACTAAAGCCTTTCTCTGGCAAACCGCCCAAGTCTTAGCTGCGTTTCCCGTCAGCTTCGACCAAGCTCGTACCCACTTTAGGTATCAGAGAGCGGATTTGCAGTTGCAACCGCCTCTAAGTGCATTAAAGGATAAATTTATAACTTTTGTGGAACTCTCATCCTATTTCTCTATCCTTTTTCTCCAGTCCGAAACCCACTTCCTTTTCTTAATCATCTTCCCTTGGTGGGTGGGTTATTCCTGTAACCCCACATTAACGGCACTGGCCAGCAGCACGTCGGCTTCTCGATAACCAACGCTCTGCTTCACCAGAATGAGACGAGTACGGGAAGCGTGGATGGGCCAACTTACCTGTATTCAGAAGGTCCGGGTCACTTCCGCAGCAAAACCACCTCCAGAAGACAAGTCCCGACAGAAGAGCTCCAAAAGGGGTGGAAGGAAGAAGGAGAAGGGGACAACACACACAGGCTATCGTACAAACACCCCCCAAAAACCAACAGAACACCCGTCGGTGAAATAATGCCACAACAAAAAATTTTAAAAAAAGGAAAAATATAAGGTTTAATATTAAAAATTTAAAGAAAACCTTCACCATAAACTGAACATGCATCAACCAACACAAATTTCCAAGAAGGCCAGATAGCGCCTAACATGCTTGCTTGCAAAGCCAAGAAGAAGAAAGACTTAATTTTAAATAAAATAAAAAAAATATTAAACAGCCCAAAGGTTAAAATAGAAATTACATGTACAACACAATGAGAAAGGGCTTGATAAATTGCAAGGAAATGCAATCACGATCCGACATGCAGATGTTGAGGCCATGCCCAAAAAATAAGGATAGAAAATAAATTAAATTTTAATTTAAAAAAATTAAATTGGATAGAAAATAAATAAATAAATGATATGCACGCCGGCGAAGAACACAAGGACATTTACCAAAAATCACAAAATTAACACTAACAAGATTACAATAAAAAAAAGGATTAAGTTAATTCACAACACGTCTGCTTTTTAGACCCGCGCCAATGGACTGCCACGAGACCACAATGCATCACGGTAACAACATGGCCACACAAAAACATGCCAGATCGAAATTACGGCAATCAATTAATGAGATTAAATTTAAACATTAGCAGAAGGAAATGAACGACGGAAAACAATTACATTTAAAAACTATTACAAGTGTAAAGGGCACGGATCATGAATAAATTAGTTTGAATACAATATCAATCATAAGATTGGCAAACGAAAATAAATAATAATTTAAACGTGAAATAAACTAATAAATGTGTCTCCAGAAGGTAAACAAAAAAATAAATAAGAAACTTAATATATATAAGGAAACGTTATTAAAACGAAAAGAAATTTTAGACCTACAAGCGAGAACACAACAGAAGATCAACATTCGTACACGGCCAAACTTGGAGCTCCCAAAATAAAATAATTAGATAAATTAAATTAAAAAAAAACGTACCTTACATCCTTCTCAGAGGAGACACACTAATAATAAAGTAATTAACATACAATATAAATAAAAACTACGGCACTAATTGCCTTAAACATGGCTAACACGCCCATGTGCCGTTTCGATGTCACAAGCGAAGTACGCATCGAGATGCAATCACCTTTCACACGTCTAAACGAAGAAATTCACAACCTGAAGATCACAGGCAATTTCCAAGTAGAATTGGCATTCATATCTTCTCTTGAATATATTAATATTTCGAAGAGGATGGGGGAGGCAACCGCCCCCCCATCAGCGGAGACACCTTTCACGAGCAGTCCTTCTTATTTCTCTTGGCGACCACTAAAGGCGACTCCCAAAAATGGCGGAGAATTATTTTTGCGTGTCATTTTCGAACTGTATACATGTAAATAAAATTGTCCAATCACGGAGTGACACCTCAATACAACAATGTCATAAATAAGTTCATAATTTGGCGGTATCTTGAATACACACCGTTCTTTGTTTTATGACATAGAATCATAATTGTTTTTCACTTATGTCACGAATTGGTAGAGTTTTAAAGGAAACACCAACGCACTCTATTGGTGAATAAGCAGGAACTACTTGGAGGAAGCCGAAGTCCGAGAGCAGGAGCCATCTCGCGTTGACCAACGGAACCACGACAACAGGCGGTCGGTTCAAATGTCCTGAAGTATGATGCACCGGAATATACATGATTGAAAACGAAGAGACGTGCACTTGCACGTATCAGTCTCCCTCCCTTAAGCGTGAACACCGTTCACGAATATGCCTAGATTCAGGAGAGAGGGGGATTTGGAAGTAGGAAGAATTTAAATCGAGGATCGTGAACACCTTCGCGTTGCGAAACCAACTAAAACATGTGTGAAGGTCCGGCAAAGGAATGGACTGCAAAACAACCTTTTGATTAAGAGCCCTATAGTCGACCACCGGCCGAAAACCACCGTTAGGCTTTGGCACAAGAAATACAGGGGATGAGTAGGCAGAGATAGAGGGTTGGATTACACCTTCTTCTAACATCTTATCGATAATCTTACGAAGTTCAGCCATCTTGGGCGGGGCAAGGCGATACGGGCTGGAACGCAACGGCACAGAATCGGTTAGCTCAATCTTGTACTCCATCAAATGGGTTACACCCAGCTTGTCAGTAAATACATCGCCATACTCCTGACATAACCTCTTAATGGCATCCTTTTGAAGACTCGTTAAATTTTCCAGATCGAGATCCTCAATAGTCATAGGTTCACTAACGGAATTGACAGCATGAGAAGATAAAAGCGGGTTAAATGATAATTTACTCTGTGGATTAAACTTAAACCATAAGTTGCGAGCACCAAAATCAAGAAGCATACCAACGTGTGACATGAAATTAGCTCCAATGACCACAGCACAAGAAAGATTTCTGGCAACCAAAAATTTAAATTTCCAAGAAAAATTTAGAATATGAATTTTGACTGTCATACTACCCAAAATATTTAAATTTGAACAATTTGCCGAAATAAAAGATTCATTGTTAGGCTCTAACTCAGGAAATTTGCAAACACTCTTCATAGATAAAAACCAGTCCTCGCTTATAAAGGATGCGACACTACCAGAATCAAGCAACGCAGAAACGGGCTCGTCATTAACACAAATTTCAATAAACGGGGATATTCCTTTAGCCACAGGAGAAATTCCAAAATCATTACTCACTCTAACACGATTACAAGTAGGTGACGAGGACACCCGCACCACAGGTTTCACACAACGTTCAGAATTAGGCCGACTTGCCACGCCATTGCTCACCGACAGGTTAGGTAGGCCAGCGACATAAGCAGAATTAGCACATAAAGATTTAGCTTTCAACGAGCTATCAAGACTATCATTGGTAGGGCGACCAGAAACTTCACAGGGTTTTCCCAAATTCGTACACACAGAAATATCCTTGGAAGTAACACCCGAATTGGTCTCCACAACGTTCCGTCATTGGCGATACACAGCCTGGTTACTCGGACACACCTTCTTGACATGTCCCACTCCACCGCACGAGTGGCACTTAATATTAGGTCGAGGATGAAACATAACCTTAGGTGGGGGACGAGACATCAAGGAAGGAGGTGGAACATTAGCTACACGAAGGGAATCTGCATGCTTCACAGCCATAGCCTCTATAACGACCTGTTTCAGCTCGACAAAAGACGAAGGCCTGGTACACATAGTCATGTATGACCTATATTGAGGCGAAAACCCATTCACAATTGATGACACCAACTGTCGCTCGGTTAAAGGGGATGCAAAAACCTGGGCATACACCTTAATGTCGCTGACATAGTCGCTAAGGGACTCGTCCAGCCTTTGGACACGATAAAGGAACTTATGCTCGAGAGCACTTAGGGCGCTCGCAGGGACAAAAAACCACAACACTTCCCTAATAAACATGGCTAAGGACATGCGGAGGTGGATAGCTTCAACAAGCTTATCGCGCAGCATACCGGATGCAACTGGATACAAAAGTTGGAAAATCTGAACTTCCGACATCCCAAAAATCGAGGCATGGTTGCCCAACTCGACCACTTGCTTTAAAAATTGTACCACTTGGGTAACGTCATCAAGGTTGAAATGCTTTAATTTAGTTAAGAAACCAGAAATAGGATGAGGAATCGACCCATAATTAACGGTAGGCGAGAATGTAGCATTAGGAATAGAGACATTGTTACCAGGGTAGCCCGCTCGCACACCCTCTACAGGCGACAAAACATTTATATTACTAGTGAAAGAACTGGGATGCAATGGGCCGGCAGGACCCAGGAAATCATTAGGTGACCTAACATGAGAAGAATGACCGTATGCAGGATTAAGTGGTATGGACGAGCCAGCGCCAGGCAATAGAGGGGCAGGCAAACTACTATTGGTAATTGATCCCGAAACCTCAGACCTAGTAAACAGAGGTGATTCACGTTCAACCCCAGAAGAACTCTCCAAATTCACAAGGTTATCGCTTAAGTCAATTAAATTGAAAACACTATTGTTGTCGGCCATTTTGGAAAACACAGAATGCAGACAGCCAATATAGAAGGAAACAAAATTTCAGGACTTACAAGGACAGTTTACACTTTCACAACAGTACCACAACCAGTAATTACCATCACCAAAGATTAGGCTGACACTCGAACACAGCCACCCTACTACACAAAATCATGCACCATGCTGTCCAGAACTGCACACGTCACCACCAGCTTGGCTCGAGAACAGGGAGCTAATTTACAAAAATAGGCACAAAACATCAGGCTACCAGCTTCCGACGGGGCTCCAGGATGCCTTCACACGCAGCATATAGGCTATTAGAACATTAAGAAATCCCATTTCCCATGCCAAGAATACATGTCAGACACTCACCGGGCTTCATCTTCAGTGGGGATGTTGCACACAAACAGGATAAAACTACAGCAGGAAACACCTCACTTATAACAGGACACTTACAGCATTCCACATGTACATTCAGAGGCAACCATGAAACAAAACAAACGACAAGGATTAGCTTTACACAACATTACGTGCACTTTCCTGACAAAATCACACCAACAACTGACCCATCGGCATTAGAGGGGTCCATAAAACAGCCTGTGGGTACTGGGGAGGGGATAGTTACGGAAGTGAACATGAGCAGGATCTGCTACCAAAATGCTACCCCCCACATTAACGGCACTGGCCAGCAGCACGTCGGCTTCTCGATAACCAACGCTCTGCTTCACCAGAATGAGACGAGTACCGGAAGCGTGGATGGGCCAACTTACCTGTATTCAGAAGGTCCGGGTCACTTCCGCAGCAAAACCACCTCCAGAAGACAAGTCCCGACAGAAGAGCTCCAAAAGGGGTGGAAGGAAGAAGGAGAAGGGGACAACACACACAGGCTATCGTACAAACACCCCCCAAAAACCAACAGAACACCCGTTGGTGAAATAATGCCACAACAAAAGATTTAAAAAAAGGAAAAATATAAGGTTTAATATTAAAAATTTAAAGAAAACCTTCACCATAAACTGAACATGCATCAACCAACACAAATTTCCAAGAAGGCCAGATAGCGCCTAACATGCTTGCTTGCAAAGCCAAGAAGAAGAAAGACTTAATTTAAAATAAAATAAAAAAAAATATTAAACAGCCCAAAGGTTAAAATAGAAATTACATGTACAACACAATGAGAAAGGGCTTGATAAATTGCAAGGAAATGCAATCACGATCCGACATGCAGATGTTGAGGCCATGCCCAAAAAATAAGGATAGAAAATAAATTAAATTTTAATTTAAAAAAAATTAAATTGGATAGAAAATAAATAAATAAATGATATGCACGCCGGCGAAAAACACAAGGACATTTACCAAAAATCACAAAATTAACACTAACAAGATTACAATAAAAAAAAGGATTAAGTTAAATCACAACACGTCTGCTTTTTAGACCCGTGCCAATGGACTGCCACGAGACCACAATGCATCACGGTAACAACATGGCCACACAAAAACATGCCAGATCGAAATTACGGCAAACAATTAATGAGATTAAATTTAAACATTAGCAGAAGGAAATGAACGACGGAAAACAATTACATTTAAAAACTATTACAAGTGTAAAGGGCACGGATCATGAATAAATTAATTTGAATACAATATCAATCATAAGATTGGCAAACGAAAATAAATAATAATTTAAACGTGAAATAAACTAATAAATGTGTCTCCAGAAGGTAAATAAAAAAATAAATAAGAAACTTAATATATATAAGGAAACGTTATTAAAACGAAAATAAATTTTAGACCTACAAGCGAGAACACAACAGAAGATCAACATTCGTACACGGCCAAACTTGGAGCTCCCAAAATAAAATAATTAGATAAATTAAATTAAAAAAAAAACGTACCTTACATCCTTCTCAGAGGAGACACACTAATAATAAAGTAATTAACATACAATATAAATAAAAACTACGGCACTAATTGCCTTAAACATGGCTAACACGCCCATGTGCCGTTTCGATGTCACAAGCGAAGTACGCATCGAGATGCAATCACCTTTCACACGTCTAAACGAAGAAATTCACAACCTGAAGATCACAGGCAATTTCCAAGTAGAATTGGCATTCATATCTTCTCTTGAATATATTAATATTTCGAAGAGGATGGGGGAGGCAACCGCCCCCCATCAGCGGAGACACCTTTCACGAGCAGTCCTTCTTATTTCTCTTGGCGACCACTAAAGGCGACTCCCAAAAATGGCGGAGAATTATTTTTGCGTGTCATTTTCGAACTGTATACATGTAAATAAAATTGTCCAATCACGGAGTGACACCTCAATACAACAATGTCATAAATAAGTTCATAATTTGGCGGTATCATGAATACACACCGTTCTTTGTTTTATGACGTAGAATCATAATTGTTTTTCACTTATGTCACGAATTGGTAGAGTTTTAAAGGAAACACCAACGCACTCTATTGGTGAATAAGCAGGAACTACTTGGAGGAAGCCGAAGTCCGAGAGCAGGAGCCATCTCGCGTTGACCAACGGAACCACGACAACAGGCGGTCGGTTCAAATGTCATGAAGTATGATGCACCGGAATATACATGATTGAAAACGAAGAGACGTGCACTTGCACGTATCAATTCCTCAGCCAATAATCTACCCAAAAAATTGGTGCCGAAACCTGGGAGAGTCCATTTTTCATTTTTTCTTTTTAAAAAGTGTCATTTGACAATACTTTGCAAATTATTAATATCTGCTTTGAATCTTCCAGCTATAACCACATCGTGCAAAGCCTGTGAAGGGGAAAGAGGCCGCTCCTGTCTCCTTTGGTGTGTCCCGTTCTTTCTACTTATTGCTGCTGCCAGCCTGACAGCATCTCCAAAGTTCAACAGTTTCGTGAGTTACATTTCAATTTATTTTTCTTGTCATGGCTCCTACTGAAAAAGATGAAACTCTCATTGCCAGACGTTCTTCTCATAAAGGGCAACTCACCAGATTCAGAAATTTCATTAGCAAATTAAATCCCGCCGAGTGTGATTTAGACATCTTGACACAACGCCTTAAGTTGTACGAACGGTCCTATGATTATTACGATCAAATTCAAACCGAGATTGAATCCGATTGCCCAGAACTTCAATCGGATCGCGACGAGGTCGAACCCTTGTACTTTGAAGGGATTGCAAAGGCCCACCAACTGATCCGCAATATCTCAGAACCGGACACTAGGGTCATCAATCCGGCCCAGTTCGCACCCGATTCAGATCACAAGAACAAACCGAAACCGTTACTTCCTAAGATAAGCCTACCTCACTTCTCAGGCCAGGAAGGTGAATGGTATTCTTTTTATGAACTTTACTGTTCACTCATTCATGATAATAATGTATTTCCCGACATTCATAAATTCTACTTCTTACGTACGTCTTTGGAAAGCGAGGCCTTAGCCTTGGTACTGACCCCGTAAATTGAATTATATTGAGACCACGGTGGCTGTATTGGCAAATATGAAGAAAGTTATGGATGTCATAGTTGTGACGTGGATATTCATGACGTAGGCACGGATGACGCAGACCCTATGCAAGTAGGCTGGTTGAGCTGAGATTCTTGGTGACGTCATGATTTTGTTCGAGAAAGATCTGAGATCTACGACGCAGTCGCAAGGAAACATGGAATTGTGCTGAGGAAGAAGTTACGCTATTGGAGGAGAGACTCGAACCAATGAATGATAGTTTGGAGGGAGACGGAGATTACTGAAACTACAATATTTAATTACTTTTGGAATGCAGAATTGTGGAAATCTATTTTCAGTTATGGCATTGATTTGGAATTTTGAAGAAATTTATTTTGAGTTTTTGAAATTTGAAAATCCGTCAAGTATTGACAAAGTTAGAACTTCTAGCGATGACGGAGGAACAAGCTATGGAAGGGATGGATACGCCCCTTAAGAAGTTGATAAAAGGCCTTGCACAACAGTGAGAAGCTCTCATGTGTCTCATATTTCTGGTGTCTTATAGTCGTTTTCGAGTGATTCAGTGAAGCAAGTCGTTATTAGCGCGTGGTAAAGCCCACCGCATCGAACGAGCACGGAGCAGTGCAGCAGTACCATTTTACGGTGATTGAAACTAGGCGAAGTTGAAACGCACACATAAAGGAGTCTACAAGATTATACACCAACAGTTAGCTATTGCCTATAAGCTAATTCTATTGTGCATAACAGTATTAAAGTGTGTAGTAAAGTTGAACATTTTTACGATTATAATTTGGAAGATATTGGCATTTTAAGACGGCAGACAAAAGTGATTTTCTCACCACCAGAGAAACACTTTTATAAGATCACATTCTACGCTACGGCTGACACGTGTATTGCAACCGTGATACTACATATTGCATTTGGTGATACAACGCTACATCCTAATATGGAACAATATAATATGGCAGTTCTTTCAACTATTATAACGGAAATGGAGATGGAAGGCTAAGGACTTTAATGAAATTGGGACATATATCAATGGAGTGAAATAGCAGCATGGAACTTCGTTAATCGCCATTCTACAAAAGCGAGCATGTAGTGAATATCCAACTACACTCATGCATCGTGGTCCAACGCTGAATTATATCAAATGGCAGTGGAAATAGTTTCATACTCTACAATTATGAATATTTCTACGGAAATAACTGCAATAAACTTCATGACGAATTTCTACCAGAACTTCAGGGAACTATCAAGAGAGGCCAGGGTGGACCCGGCTCACAAAGAAGAGTTTTGCCAGAACTTCAGGGAACTTTCAAGAGAGGCCAGGGTGGACCCGGCTCACAAAGAAGAGTTTTGCCAGAAGGATGTCTATCGTCTACACGGAGCAGTGCAATTTCCGGAGGAGGAAGCAGTTCTATTCTCCGAGGGCGCTGGTTCCAGGTTCGAGGTCGGAGCACATCTTTACGTTGGTGAAATGGAACCATCAGCAGTCTTCTTTGGAAATTTTCCTCTGGAACTTCAATCAACAGATAAGGTAGTCGTGAACGTTTCTTGTTTTATTTGAGCCATTTAGCGATATCTGAGCAACCATTTTTCCCATATTTTCTGTCCTACATATTTTGCCCCAATTTTTGCTTGATATTTCTGTACTCAGTACACTTTGTTGAGTTATGCCTTTTTCGACGATTTATTAAGACATTGTTATGTCATTGGCATAGTTAAATAATTTTGGATCAGTTGAGACTGATATATTATATTCTTTCAGTAATTTGCATATTTTTGTCGTCACGATTTGACTGTAAAGTTAACGATTTTCTATGGCAGATTTGAATTCAGACAGCGTGTCATTTTATTAAAGTAATTCTATTCAGTAACTTACTTTGACCAATTTTCTGTCATCCTCAAGAAAGAAGAATAATTAAAAGATTTTAGAGCGTTAAAATCTATTACTTTGTCGACGATCTTGGAAATACTAGTCGTTTTATGAACATGATTGCATCATAGACATTTATCGTCAGTTATGAAATACCATTGCGTTATAGACAATTTTATGAAATATGAACTTTGATTACAATTTATTGAATACACTAAAGTAATGAACATTTGATAGGAGTTTTTCTCAATTCTAGATTGGAACAATAATGTTTGCATTCCACAGTCTAATTGGATTCTATTCGATTATTTATGCAGTTTAGATGAACTTTGATTGAAGATAGTATTTTTATACTACGATACTTTGCAGATATTAATGTCAATTTTGATAGACCAGGGAGGCGTGTATAATCGTATTTGCTATTAAATTTATTTGTGATTGGCAAATTTTTACTTCATATCGATTCATGAATGAAACCCACGAAGGTTAAATATAATAACAGTTTTGAAACAATTAATGAATATAAGAATTTTTAAAGAGGAACTATGGATATATAATCGTTAGTTCAGTGGACGTGTAAAAGTCACTGATGAATAATGCCCTTGAATAAGTGAAGGAGGTTCCCACAGTAATTAATGATGTTGAAGAATTTGTAAGTGGAGGTTTTTTGTATGTATTGTGGAAGATTTTGATGCCATATATATTGAGATATATGATGAATTCTGGGCCTATTTTTGTGAAATTTTGTGCGTTTGAGCGAGGTATTTTTCCGCTGAGTGTATTGTCCAGGTCCTTTGAAAATTAATCATGTGAAGTTACTGTTATAATTAAAAATAGTGTTTAAATAATTTGAGATAACGATTTTGAATGGAGGTTACCATCACAAATAATAATAATAATTATTAAAACCTTATTAAGCCTAAACATAACATTTAAATATAACTAACCTTCATTGGTCGATTATATTAATCCGTTTTGAGTAATTATCAACCGGATAAACGTGTGGTTTAATGTATTTCTAAAATAAATAATAATATAAATATTGTAAAAATTATGTAAATATCTTTAATAATATTTGAAATGAAAGGAATTAATAGAGGCGTGTATAAAATTTTCAATTGTCATTTGACAATATTATAAACAATTTAAATTGTTATAAACAATTAATGAGAGTTTGTTATTAATATTTAGCGTTTTGTTATACTCTAAACAACGCTAATTAAACATGTAGATTATATAATTAAACAAGTTTTGGGATTATCAGAGTAATCCAGTGATATTTGGATGGAGCATTCAAAAGATTTGCGTGATAATATTTGAGTTGATTTGAGGACATTTAAAGTGATTTGAGAAGGAGCTAGGCTCTGATGTAACTAGCACATGCTAACGTTGGCTGGACAGGTGAGTCCATTTGACGAGGTTGGCATGCGACATGATGCAGGGTGGATCGCAGCTGGCCAGACAACTGGTTGATAGAGGCCAAGGTCGCCTACATAGCAGGCTTGCGGTTATAAATAAAAGTGTGATGTTTATTAAAAGAAAAACAATTGCTATATATCTCGTCCCAACTCCCTTATCCATTCCAAGTGTATTATGATTATTACGTTCTTATAAGCTAGTGAGAGCTAAGATTTTGTATGTAATGTTTACAAGTCCTACAGGAGGACATGATTATGTTGACAATGGCTTCTGATTGCCACGTTTATTTTGTTGAATTTTTGTTAGAATCATTCCCTTTATGTGAAATAAATTATTGTACAGTTTAAAGTTTCTTGTTTCCGTTTTGGTTCATTTTAAATATCATGGTGGAGGTTATTGTGAGGGCATACTTTAAGTGATCCAGTTGGCAACCCATACCCGAGATTAATTTGAAGAGGTAAGTAAAGGTAAGTATGAACCCCCGTATATTTTGGTGTGTTCCACAATAATTTCTCGTTAACTGCTGTGCTCTAATCTCGGTAGTATCTGTCAGTGCCATTTTCATTGAGGTAGCTGTGCCGGTGCGATTGATTATTGGCAATCCGATTGAGGGGGGCGGATATCTGACAGCCTACTATCCGGATTATCGGGGACAGTACAGTCACTGCCTTTAAGCGCAGACAACTACCACATCGCCTTTAATCTCCTTAAAGAGAGATATGGCAATTTACGTTTGAGTGTAGCTCGCCACATCCACTGTTTGTTCAACTTGCCAGCCGTCAAACCTAATGACGTCACCTCTTTAAGAGACCTGTTGGACTCTATGCAGTTAAATGTCAGAGCATTATACCAACTTAAGCAGCCTGTCCAAACATGGGACACCATACTTATTCACCTAGCTACATCAAGATTCGATTTTTCGACTTTAATGGCTTGGGAGATCGAGCTCACTCGCAAGGAGGAATTTTCGTTCAAACACTTAATCTCGTTTCTTAACAGCCGATGCCAAGTCCTTACAGCACTCTCATTTCAGTGCGAAAATGTCGAAAGAAGTCATCCGTGTCGCACTCTTGAAAAAAAACTCGTCTCTTCAAATGGTAATCAGCCCCATCTGTCGAGAACAAGCAAACCCGTTCTTCTTTCAATAATCCAAGAGAACATATCAGGCCGCTCAACAAATCTTTAAAATGCATGCTCTGCAAAAAGTTGCACATTTTGTATTCGTGCAAATCCTTTAAAGAATTGTCTGTCGAAGATCGAAGGAAGTTTGTCTTGAATAGCAAACACTGCTTCAACTGTTTGTCACCTAAGCATTCTTCTTCAAACTGTACGTCTTCCAATCTCTGTTTCCATTGTAAAAAACCGCACCATTCTTTATTGCACGTTCAAGATAAATCGAGGTCACCAGCACCCGCCTCTTCAAGCTCCTTGCAGAGCCGCTCCGAACAAACTAATGCTTCTTCCTGCATTTCTAACGCCGAAACTTCTCACAGTGCGCAAGCTCTTTTGTCCACTGTACAATTCGAAATCCAAGATAAATTTGGAAATTGGTTTAGAACCCGCGGTCTTCTCGATTCTGCTTCAACGCACAACTTTATTTCGCAATCATTAATTAAAAAACTAGGTCTTTCGTCATCACCGACTTCTATCAAGGTATCTGGCATTGACAATTTGAAAACTCAAGTCTTGCAGTCTTCAAAATTGAAAATCAGAGACGTTTGTCAAAGAAACACCAATCTTAACTTAAACTGTCTCATTCTTACCAGTATTTGCAAGGACACTCCTAGCAGCTCTATTAATACTTCCGGTTTAAAGATTCCTTCGCACTTAAGGTAAGATGATCCTCAGTTTAATGCTCAAGGTCCCATTGATGTACTTTTCAGTGCCAGTGTTTTTTGGAATTGCATTCGCAAACAAACACATAGGCTATCTTCAACCGTGGTCGCTAGAGACACCGATTTTGGTTGGGTTATTACTGGTGAAATCCAACATCCCAGTGTTCAAACCAAAGCGCAATGTCATTTTGTTACAGCTGACATAAATCCCCTTTCTGAAAAAGAGAACGCTTATGTTTTCGATCTCGATACTTTTGAAAAACACTTGCCGAAACGATGTCTTATCGTGAACAACTACGCCACCTTGGTAAGTTGTTTAAATGATTTTGCCTTCTTCCCGCACAAAATGGCAATTCAAGTTCGCCTTGCCTTGAGTTACTTCGTCTACCTTCTCATGTCATTTTTTATAGCAGGTAATTGCTTAAACTCTGTATTGAAAACTATCTTCCCTTTGTGTAAAACCATGGCTATCAGTCACCATCACTTTGCTGTAAGCTATGTTTCACTTCTTTCGCTATTTAGAAGGATGGCCACGGCCGGCTCCTTCCTCCTTCCTCACAATTGGAAGCCACTTTTGAAACCTCTTGAAAATCTGAATTCTCTAGCATCTAGAATAACTATTCTTACGTATAAATTCCTTCTCAATGTCCCAGCTTTTCTTCTTTGCTCGGAAGAATTAAGCTTTTTTCTGTTGAAAATTGTCGGATTCCGTGATCCTCAAAATCATGCGAAATTGATTTCCTACTTTATTTCATATGGCTTTAAATTGTTTGTTCACGTCCAAGCTACGGATTACTACACGTCGTGTTACTCGTTCCGCTTTAAGTTACAGCTGATTCAACTAGTGTTGTTTGTTTATATCGAACAGCTTGTTTGTCATTCTTGTTTGTATACAAGTTTGAGTAAGGCCAAGTTACCGTTTATTTCCTGTATGCTTGCCAAAGGTCAAAGCAAGTTTCTCTTATCTCAACTCTGGCTGACTGCCAACCATTGTCTTGCGAGTCGCTTCTGTAAGCTCGGAAGCCGCTCACCTACTTCCCAAAATAAACTTGTTCCGCTTAAGGACTCTTTCAGATATTTATATTCCTTATCTCGTTGTACTATGTGGGTCAAGGCCGCGCTTGCTTATGTCTCCCACTTACTCACGCTCGTATTCTACAACTGCTTCGATTCTTGTTTCGTAACATCGTTGCATATCCTTTACGCGTTTATGTATTGCACTCTGCTTACATATTTTGCAACCTTATTGTTCATTGATGAACACACTTGTTTCTTCTCGTCGTCACATTCGATGTGTTTTTGTATTTATACTTGTTATGTCACGTTTCTCGCTGACTTAAGTATTTTTCAGATTAACCCCTTTGATACTCATTATAACTTGAGGTCATTGTTTAAGGCTACTAGATTGTTGCTACCTATGGCGTTCTTGCTTTCTACTCGCATAGTTCCTTTGTTTATTTGGTATATTCTTATCCTTAATATATGTACTTGTATCTATACGCTTTGTTTAAACTTGTTAATTATCTTTTCTCATCGTATCGCAATCTTTACTAGAGGCATACTTCACGCAGCTTCTAGCTATTTTGTGATTGAAGGTGTTGTTAATTCTCGTTTTTTTAACTCCGCTTTCCAATGACGCTGATGACCTGCTTCCACTCACACCTGGTCACTTCTTTACACGCACTTCTCTCTCTGCCCCTCCTCCCCTTCCTAATTCTTACAGGGATTCTAATCTACCTATTGCTTGGCGTAAAGTTGAAGCCCTCCGTAATTCTTTTTGGAAGAGGTGGAACTTGGAATATTTAACTTCCTTGCAACGGAGACAGAAGTGGTTTCTTTCCAGTCCTGACATTAAAGTGGGGGACTTAGTCTTAGTTAGGGATGTTTCACCTCCCCTAGTATGGATCTCTGGTAGAGTGACCGAGTGTTACCCTGGAAGAGATGGGAGATTCAGGGTGGCCAAAATCTTGACCCTAATGGTTCGATCACAAGACCACTGTCTTTGATCGCTCCATTACCTTTAAATGTTTAACTGCTTATTTGTTCACTGTTGGTGTTTCCCCCCCCCCCAGTATGGTGTACGTGAGATATAATTTTTATTGCTCCTTGCATGGTCATTTCTTCCTTTCTTATCAAACACCAACAGTGATCTTCTATTTTCTCTTTGATGGGCAAATCTCTTATGTCTTCATGAGTTTGTTCTAGATATATATCTTCTGTGACCCACCTAGCGTCATCTCGCAGAGAATCTCTGAAGCTCCTCAATTCCTCCTGGTGCAAGAGGATTTACTTATCCATCTGGTCACCAGATCTTGTTACCATCGCCAGCTAATTTCTCCGTGAGCAAGAGATCTACGTCTACTTTTTCACTCACCATGCTGCGCTAGTATCTTCTGTTATCAACTCTTTGAAGACCAGCTCATCAAGAAAATTAATTTTTTGTTGTAATGTTGGTTATGTTTATATGTTCTCCTTTTGTCTCCTACCCCCACTCCTTTCCCTTCCTTGGACCCTCCGTGCTTCGCTGAGCAGGTCTCACTTGTAAATCGGCAGTTGACTCGATCAGTCAGGGCTCACCTAGAGCCAGTCTCCTCAAACCAAGAGGCACTCTCTACTCTCTACGCCATGTTGGCACACTAGGCATACGTCAAAAGGAACTTCACTATCAACATGCAACCAAGATAAGTACAGCTTCAAGTTTTAACCTCATCTTCATGGTTTTAACTTCTACATGTTTTTAACGATATTTTATAGACAGCGTGAGATTACTTATTTGGGGTGGTAATCATTCTTCGCGGGATTTGCCATGTTGAGCTTTTGTCTGTCTAAGCCAACTTTAATATAAAGTAGCTTTTCTTAAGCTATTCTAATGAGAAATCTTCTCACCACGTGGGATATTATCTAATACCCGCTGTCTATAATTCACCAAGCTAGTTCCTCCGCTGGATTAACTTTGACCCCATTTTTCTACTAAGATCGTTCTGGAACCTTCCAGATTCTGTACTTTATCTACAAGTCCTGCCGTTATGTAATTTTCACTCACTTGTGAGAATACTAGTTAAAATTGAAGAATCTCACTTCTGAATTAAAGCTCAATAGCGAATTTTCTTCCACTGTTGGATGTTCTTGGTGCATTTAATTGTAATTTACAACTTTCTCAAGAAATAGACTCTCGCCTACCTAGTGAAACCAGTTATTTTCATCATTGCAATAACTCTCTTTCCCATAAACTTTCGTGTTTCTACAGTGAACTTTTCATCTATTTAACAGACTATAGTGAAAACCAGTGCTTGTTCAACTTTTCTACCGCGTCGCGATCGTCCGGTTACATTTAAATAAGGCCATGAACATTTTTCCTCAATCCCAATCTCTCTTTCCTAAACCTCTTACTAACAATCCGTAATAAACTTTTAAATTTAGGTCTGTTTCAACGAGGTGTCAATCTATAGATGTGCCCTCCCATTTTTAGCCTATTTTCAATTTTGAAAAAATAGGCTTATGAGATCACCTTTTGTCCGTGTGTGTGTGTGTGCGTGTGTGTGTGTGATTCGTGTGTGTGTCCCCCCCTAATAAAATCCAAACGGCAGGATCGATTTCAATGAAACTCGGAAAGTTCATAGCACTGTTCCCGGCGACCTCGACCGTGCCCTTCAAATTTTGTTACGACTCACCAATCCAACATGGCGGCTGTGCGAATTATTTCACCAGCATTCAATATCTCCGAAACTGTTACCGATATTACCCTGACATTTTCTATGGTGATAGAGGGAACTACTATAAGTTCACTTATGTGACTTTTGAAAACCTGGTAACTACAAAACCAACATGGAGGCCAAGCGAATTTGCGACTTTTAAATAGATGTTTCTCGCGATTTGACCAACCAAACGCAATGAAACTTGGTACAGTATATGTTTATATACATTGTAATGCACCGACATCTAACTTCGTTCAATTGTTTACATAATCACAAGATGGCGGATGTGCGAAATATTTCGCCGGCATTCTATATCTCTGAAACTATTAGCGGTATCTCCCTAAAATTTTGTACGGAGATAAAAGGCACTACTGGAAGTCCATCTATAAGACTTTCAAAAACCGCTTAACTACAAAACGAACATGGCTGCCAAGCGAATTTGAAAATTTCAAATAGACCTTTCTCGCGATTTAATGTTCCAAGCTCACTGAAACCTGGTACAGGAAATATTTATACACATTGTAATCCACTGGTATATAATTTAGTTCAATTGTTTACATAAACTCAAGATGGCGGCAGTGCGAATTTTAAAATTAAGTTTTTATTTCTTGTCATGTAGTCATGCGATCGAAGTGAAAGTTTGAATAATGAACCTACGCAATATTTTTCCTTTAATGGTACATGACTCTATGGCCTATACATTTAACAATCCAACATGGCGACCATCCGAAATATTTAGACGATACTGAATATCTAGGAATCTATTTTAGCAATCAAACTGCATTTTTTAATGTTCATAGGGGCTATGAACTTAAGTTCACCTATAGGACATTAAATAACCTGGTGATCACAAATCCAACATGGAGGTGACGCGAATTATAAATATTCACATGGACGTTTCTCGCAATTTAACCATCCGAGTGCAGTGAAACTTGGTACAGTAAATCCTTATACGAATGTTAATCCACTGGCATCTAATTTATTTTAATTGTTTCCATAAACTCAAGATGGCAGCTGTGAAAAATTTTAAAATCTCCTTGTTTTTTCTTGTGTCCTAATTATGCGATTGAAGTTTGAATACTACACGTTCACAATAATCTGCATGTAACAGTACATAACTCTAGGACCTACATATATAAAATCCAACATGGCGACCATCCGAAATATTTAGTCGGTTCTTAATATCTACGAATCTCTTACAGCAATCAAACAGAAATTGTGTATGTTGATAGTGGCAATTAACATAAGTAGGATATATGAAAATAGGCTGTATAGTTCTTCACGGAACTACTTGTTTCTTATGTGTAATTAATTAACTTCTGCATAAATACGTGTCCAGCACACGTTTTAAACTTACATTGTTTCTCCCTTCAAATGAGAGAATACATTTCTTTTAACTCATTAGTGAGTTATTTCTAGGTCTCACGAAATGGAAGCTGCCCCATTTGGCTCGTGATTCCTACTTAAACATAGGAAGTCTAGAACCTTCCTTTTGACTTTTTCTTCAGGTTTCACCGTAAGTGACCTGCTCTCTTTTGTATAATTGTTATAAAGTAATTCAGCTTACATATAAGAAGTTGTAGGCACTTCTATCTTATTCTTCATGGTTTTCTTATTGTTATTTTCGAAGTTGTCATTCTCTCTAGAATATTCTCTCAGAAATTTCTTATAGTACACTCCTTGTACTCAATTTAATGTTTAAACTTTAATCATTTCATTTGCCTTTTTTAAATCTTATAAAGATTTTAGTACCAGGTTTAAACCCTAAAGAATTGTCAATTGCCTGGAGCAAACCTTTAATGTTTTCTGAGGTCTGCGACCCCAAATTGTTAATAAGATTGAAATTATATACATGTTAAAGTTACGCTTCTTTGAATTGTTAAATAAGTTAAATATTTGGTTTTGGATTTATCATTTCTCAAATACAACGGTTAAGCAAGATCCTGTCTTCCCTGACTCTTCCAAAGTTCATGCCATCGTTAATACAGAACAAATCTGCTACTATCTGTCTTGCTAGACTATCACCCTTCCCCATAGTAGTCTTATGCGTGCTTGGGAGGAAATACACTAAAGCCTTTCTCTGGCAAACCGCCCAAGTCTTAGCTGCGTTTCCAGTCAGCTTCGACCAAGCTCGTACCCACTTTAGGTATCAGAGAGCGGATTTGCAGTTGCGACCGCCTCTAAGTGCATTAAAGGATAAATTTATAACTTTTGTGGAACTCTCATCCTATTTCTCTATCCTTTTTCTCCAGTCCTAAACCCACTTCCTTTTCTTAATCATCTTCCCTTGGTGGGTGGGTTATTCCTCAGCCAATAATCTACCCACAAATAACGCAATACAGTTCCTTTAATAACGAGAGATCACAGTTCCCTGTAGTACAGTTGATAGGAATAAACACATTCGATGAACTTCTGCTTAAATACAGGTGTAATTTCTTGTCAACCACGGTTTCAATTTAGCACAATGAAAAACACGTCTCTACACCACGAGACTTGAAAAATGAGTATGTGTCGGGCTAGACGGCGGAATCTCAAGTCATCACGATTGAAGTCAGGTGCACAACTAATTATCCAGTTCGTTTATCTGCGAGGTTATATATAAGTTTCTGAACATAAAAAAACACAAAATGCATAATAATAATAATGCCACATAATTCCAAATATCTTCTTAAATGTCATAAATTAGAAATCCATAAATTGCCAGCCAAATCTAATCAGAATACTCCAAAGAAGTAACATAACTTCCAGATTAGCTCGGCGCTATTCCAACGTGGCTTACCAACAATCGATCCCAATGGGCCATCGATTTACGTATCGAAAATGCGAGATCGGGCACAGTATATATCAGGAACGTGTTGTTTTAACTGGAGAATATTGTACAGGAAAAACTATCGTGTGATAATAGAGTAGTTAATGAGGGGTAGTATTTAGATAGTTTAGAATCTATTAAACTGAATTCGTGAGATCATGTGTTATGTTAACTAAACTTGTATTCCCCTGCTTGAAATGTCGATTGTACTTCCGCACAAAGGAGAATCGGAGAGATATGGCTACGTCCAAGTCAGGAAAATCATCTAGAGAAAACTGCAAAGTGTCCAGTTGGAATAATCATCTTTCAACGTGAGTTGTATGCTTCGGTTTCTTACGTAGATAGAACCAGTAGTTCTTGCCTGTGTTGATTGCGGAACTCGGCGACACGACCTTGCGGTACAGGCGTTACTAGCGTCATCTGCGCGGCGATCCACGATAACTCTTGAAGATCCTACACTTTTCTTTCCAAACGCTATGCTATACGTATAACATAAGGAACAGAATTGTCTGAATACGAACTTATACTAATGGACTCGGAGAGCCCCATTGCCCTTGAGCATCATGAGTAACGTCCTCTGTAACACAGGATCAACACTCGCAATTTCTCGGAATCTTGGATATATTGTTTATCAAAAATAATCAACATCTTTGTCGGATGGGATTTGTGTAATTGGTTGTTTTAACATATCAACTACAAAATATACACAATACTTTATACAAAAACTAATTGTTTTGTTTTCCTAGGGTAAACCACCAGTTGAGATAGAAACTCAGAGCACCTAGGTACCACCCAGACTGTAACCAGATACTTCCCGTTAGGTGTACTGACACGTTCGGAGCGTCACTAATTCATTTTAGAACTGATAGCAGATGGTTCTTTAAGGGTATTGATGATCACTCATAGAGATATTGACACTCTGGAGTGTGTTAAAGCTATTATAATTGAGAATAGAGCTCCTTGTTACCCATCAAGACAGTCAGTAGCTGTTCATCTTAATGATGTTGACACGCCTGCCGTGTCACTTAGCTAAAATCTCTCATTTTAGAGCACCTAGATACCAACCCAGACTGTGGTCGGATAGATCCTCGTAGAAGTACCGACACATCTGAGGTGACCTCAGACTAACATCCTCCAGTTTAGAGCTCCTAGGTACCTACCAAACTGTGAGAAGATGGTTCATATAAGAGGCATTGACACACATGGAGCGTCATTAAGCCAATACCAGTCTAGAGTGCATTGACCCCCATGCAGACAGCAGTTGGTTCCTCTTAGAGGATTTGACTTAGGGGTGTCTTTAGCTAATATCATTCAGATTAGGGCTCCTACGTACCCAACGAGACTATGAGGGGAAGGCTCCCCTTACTGATGTTACTCCTGGACTGTTATTAGGCTATCATCACTTAGTTGGTAGCTCTCTCGTATTTCAGATACCCTCGCCATATAATGATTAGGGTTAGAGTTTAAAACACTAAGTTTGAGTGATATAATAGTACATTATGCAACGAGCCTATAATGGCTATAATTAAGACACGAGTATTTTTTATAAAACGAGCGTATGCGAGTTTTATAATTACCATACGAGTGTCTTAATTACCATTAGAGGCGAGTTGCATACGACTGTTTATGTTCGACGATAATTATAACTTTATTATATGTTTTAACATAAATATTCATAAATATCTGTTGAGAGTCAGCCACTTCAATTTTGTGATCGGAGAGCGAGCTCTGGGTATGATATCTCTGTCTTTTAAGATCTCTGAACGACCGACGCAAGCGCTCTGTGTGCTTGCAAATGCCATATTATGCAGGCCATATGTTTACATCTGCCGTCCCTCAGTAATATTGTCACCGGCGTCGTTTGAAGGCACTGCGCTGTGTATAAATTAGGGTTGGTGATATTAAGGTACAGTGCTATTTCTTGTCTCATATTCCCCAGTTTATTTACGTGAACATATAGACGGTGCGTATTCCATGTCGGTAATTTATTATAGTTCGATGTTGTGTTTATGTCCGACATGTTGGATTTTGAGCGCATGCGCGAAGGTATCGTTACCTAATTGGTCAATGAACGAGCTCTGATTGGCTGGAGAAACTGTATCGTAATGAAAAACAGTGTTATAATGACCATCATTACGAAACAGTTTTCTGACACATAATAGTGAGGGTCGAACATAAATATATGTTAGTGCTGATTTAAAGACTTGTGTCTCGGGAAATAATCATACTAATTAATTTTCAAAGATGTTTGATCTAATGCAGTGGTTCCCAACAGGTGGTCCGCGGACCCCTGGGGTCCGCAAGCCATGTCGAAGGGGTCCGCAGATATTAGAGTAAAATATATTTGGTTCAGTAACAGATTTTCAGTATTGCAGCTTTCTGAGTACGTTAAAAATACTAACTTTTGCGTAAAAAAGTGCCGGAATTGCTGGAGCTGCTCCAACAATTGAGCAGTTCCGGCTTGATGTCTTGGAGCATCTCATCAAACAGAAGTGGTTCAGAACAGTGTCAAGAGTCGGAGTCACTGGCGCTGCCACCGGGTGCCTAGTGCTGGGCCGGTAGCCCGTGGGGTTGACAGTTGAATGAGTGACGAGCGGTGGAGGTTCGCGATCCAGCCACGCGCAGCACTACTGAGCTACGTAGTTTACCGCTCGTGCCGAGGGGGCGCGCCACTGTTTGCAGCCGACAAGTGAGTCACTTACACAGCCAATTCGCATTTCAGACGACAGTCGGCCATTGTTAGTTTATTGCTAGTGCTGTCACAGAACGTGTTGTTTACAAGAGTGTTTCCGTAAAATAGTTAGTGTTTGTAAAGCTATGTTTTTGCGGAAATTTAGAGTAAGCGTACAATGATTAAAAATGGATCGTTGGTTGAAAAGTGGATCGTTAAAACGAGATAGGCCTACGGATGAAGACGAATTTGATGTTGAAGTTAATAAGTCAGTTACTCTCGAACCGAACTTGTTAGTGTCTCTTGAACCCAACTCTCCACCGTCTCTTGAACCTAACTCATCTAAGGTCAGTGTTAAGTCTACTGCAAAAATTAGAAAGTACAACTCTGATTACTTGGAAATTGGCTTCACTTTCACTGGACCTGAGCGTCAGCCTAAACCTCAATGTGTTATTTGCTACGAAAGCCTTTCAAATGAGTGTATGAAGCCAGAAAAACTCCGTCGACATCTTGAAACAAAACATCAAGAGCAGAAGAATAAGTCATTAAATTTCTTCAAAAAGAAATTAGGAGAACTTATAAGATCTCGTGAAAACATTACTAAACACTCTGGTGTAAATGGAAATAAAAATGCAACCCTTGCATCTTATGAGGTATCTCAACTTGTCGCAAAATGTGGAAAAAAACATGCAAATGCTGAAGAACTTAAACTGTCATCAGCAATAATTTTATGCAAGAGAATGTTAGGGGATGCATCTGCTAAGCTAATAGGTACTGTTCCGCTCTCCAACAATACTGTCCAACGACGAATTACTGATATGGCCAATAATATTGAAGACACGTTGCTGGTCAGAATTTGCATGAGTGATATGTATGCTCTACAATTGGATGAAAGCACAGACATATCAAAAAATCAATAATGTTGGTTTTCACACGAATTTTGTGGGAGGACCAGATATTCGAAGATTTTCTTTTTTCGTGCGAACTACTTCACACAACATCAGAAGATATTTTTACTGCACTGAATGATTTTTTCAGTAAACATGACATCTCCTGGACTAAGTGTGTGGGCTTGTCTACGAATGGAGCAAAATCAATGGCTGGCAACAAAACGGGACTTCAAGCTCGTATCAAAGCAGTAGCTCCTGAGGTGAAATGGACACACTGTTGTATTCATCGTGAAGCCTTAGTAGCCAAAAGATTGCCAGAACTTTTGCAGAAGATACTTAACGAAGTGGTTCAAATCATTAACTACATTAAAACTCGTCCTCTGCAATCCAGATTATTTTCTTTGTTATGCAAAGAAATTGGCACTGAGCATGAACAGCTTCTTATTCATACGGAAGTAAGATGGCTCTCTCGAGGTAGGATCTTGACAAGATTCTTTGAACTTAGAGATGAGGTTCGTATCTTTCTTCTTGACAACAAGTACGCAGATTTTCTCACTGACTTTTCTTGGCTTTGCTCAACTGCCTACTTAGCTGATGTCTTTGAACAATTGAATGTGTTAAACTTAAGTTTGCAAGGGAACAATGTAGATATGTTCAAAGTAGAAGATACAATTAGTGCTATGGTAAAAAAGTATCAGATCTGGGCGGCACGGATTGAAAAAGAGTCATTTACTAACTTCCCTACTTTGAAACAATTCTTCGAGTCTTCAGAGGAGAGTTTGCCTGACCATATAAAGAGCAACATAGCCGAACATCTACGCAGCCTAACCACTACGTTTAGGGAATATTTCCCTGAACCTGACCCTGACGATAGTTGGATTCGAAATCCCTTCAGCTGTCAAGTAATAGAAAAAATCCAAGTCCTCACGGAAGTAGAACAAGATCAACTTGTGGATATGTCGAGCTGTGGTACAATGAAAAACAGCTTTAATGTTGAAAGAATTGCAGACTTCTGGGCAACAGTACGCAAAGACTACAAAGAACTTGGAGATAAGGCAATGAAAAAGATCCTTCCATTTGCAACTACCTATCGTTGTGAAAAAGCATTTTCCTCAATGTGTTACATGAAAAACAAATACAGGAATCGGCTCGACATGCGGTCGGATTTCAGAGTGAAAATATCAAATTTGAAACCAAACATTTCAGAAATAATGGACTCAAAGATTAGATTCAACTCATCTCATTAAGAACTGAAAATTAAATCTGTGTACCGATGGACATAATATGTATTTCCACAAATAAATCATAATATTGTATAAAATTAGTTTTTACTTATTTTCTCCATATTTTTTCGAAATTCCTGCATTTTTAATTGCAATATTCTTAAAAGAGCAATACACTCCGAGGTTTTATTTTTTTCTTAGATTTTCAATTCAAACTCCAAATTGTTTTAAGGATTTTGTCAGCAAAAACCTACATTTGAAAAAAAAACTTTAGCAAAAATCGAGAATTAAACAATAACAATAAAGGCAAGACTGAACAAAAAATGTTAAGCTTAATCTTTTTTCTCAAAATGTCACCCTTAATTTCCAAAAGAATTAAAATAATAAAACTCTTAATAAGGCTCTTTTTAAGTGATATGAAATAAGCAAAGTCCAAATATAGACCATTTGCATTACATTGAATTAGCTCATTAGCATTAAAGACTATATAGTATAGGTTTAGGAATTAGTGGGGGTCCTTCTCATTATAGCTACTGGAAGAGGGGGGGTCCTTGGAAATTTTTTGTTGGGAACCACAGGTCTAATGAATTGCACTATGTTGGCAATCGATCAAGATATATCCGTTTATTGAATTTTCATATGTATCTTCTTTTATTTCAACCGTTATCATTTTCTATCCACATGTTTGCCATTTATCCTATGATTATATTGGTAAATTTTCTGCCACCAAAAGTAAATATTTTCTTTATCAGTCGTAAAGAAAACAAATGCCGTTATTCCTTTATCATAGAACATAATCGAGTCTAACTCTTAATGAACGTGTTACCGTAGACATTCGATCATCGCAAAAATCGCAGTTGCATGCCATCTTTATGTCCCTCCGCCACACCTATCCTGTGATTTTTCAAAGAGTCGGTGATATGGCCGACGGGGTAATGGCATAATTTGGTAGATGTTCCCACCTTGCATGTCATGCAGGTGGTAACAGACTTCAATCTTCGTTGAAAAGGAATGAATTTGTCGTGTCCCCTCCGGACTTTAGCCTTTATCTCCAATTCTCCCTTAATCGCATTTCTCAATACCAAAAACCTTCAATATTTCATAATGCCAGCGTTAATTACTGCCAATAAGAGCAATATTTTTTTTTGTAAAAATAGGTCTTAGTCTGTCTATTAGTACACTCGTGCCCAAAAGTAAGGCTTAAGTTACGAATAACCAGGGCAACAGGAAATGTACCGCAAATATCAAGCATATGCACCTACTAACCTTACGTGCTCGCTCTGTACAGGAAAGGAGAATTCTCTGCGTTGACTAGCGGCGTAAACGCAAGGTAAACACAGCCAGTGCCTGCGCGTCATATTCTCTCAGTCGTATTTGCCCTGTTATAATGTGCGGAGTGTAGCCTCGTGGTGAACGTGACAACATAATGGCACAACGACGCTATTTGGACCCCGTTTTGCTGGGTAGAATACTTGGCCACATGGAAGCAGGCCAGACCCAGACTAAAGTCGCCGTATCCTTGAACATGCCACAAAGTGTGATTTACAGGCTTTGGAGACGATTTAGAGACACAGGAGATGTTAATCGTAGGCCATTACCAGGTCGACCAGGAGTAACCACCCCACAGCATGACTGACAACTGGCCTTAACCGCCCGACGAAATCGGAGTACACCTGCAAGACAATTGTCGGCGGAGCTTGCAGCCGTCTCAAAGGTTGCCGTTTCCTGGCAAAATGTGCACCGGAGGCTCAGAACAGCATGGCTGTTTGCCAGACGTCCAGCGGTGTGCGTCCCGCTAACTCCAACAAAGAGACAGGCCCGTTTAATGTGGAGCAGTCAACGTCGAAACTTAACCATGAATGAATGGAGGCACAGATTAATCCCGCTTCAGTTTGCAGAACGATAACCGTCGCACATTAATCTAGAGAGAAACGCGTAGCCGATACAACCACAGGAACAAGGTGGAACAGAACCAGTATGTTGGTGGTGGCGTCATGGTGTGGGACGGCATCATGTTGAAAGGCCGTACAGACCTGCACATCATCATGGGTGGTCAAAAAAACACTGTGAACGGTCGGAGATACAGGGATGGGGTACTGTGATCCCATGTTCGACCCTTCAGAGATTGGTTTGGTCCAGACTTCCCCTTAATGAACAATAACGACCAAACGCACTGCGCTGCAGTGGTGATGAATTTCTGGCTGGGGAAGACATTCATTGCATGGACTGGCCAGCGAGGTCTGTGGATCTGAATCCTATAGATCATAACTGGAATGCGTTGGGAATGCGAATTGCATCCCGTCAGCCTCCACTAAGGACTCTCCAAGAACTTCGCATTGCCCTTTACAAGAATGGGATCGATTGCCAAAAGAGTTCTTGGACCATCTGATAGACAGCATGCCACGTCGTTGCGAAGCATGTGTGGTCTATTAAAAGTATATTTTTTTTGTGGAAGACATTGCCATATTTTGTTAGTTGTTGTCAAAAATGTACCTTAGCTATCAGAACCATTCTGACAATGGTTGTTGGGACACGTTGTATGGCATATGGATGGTGTGTGATTCAGCTTCCGTTTGTTCAGCAGTCCGTCTGACGTTCCTATCAGGCGGTATGGCCTTGTATAATATTATGCTTAACTTTTGGACACTAGTGTATTACAATTGCAGCTAATTGCATAAAACTGCTCACTGATGTGCTTGCTTTACAAGCTGAATGTGCTGTATTTTGTGGTAGTTAGCTACTCATCAATTTCAGAATGAGTCATATCCTTAATGCCGGATAAATTTCTTACATAGATGTGACTAATTATATGAAGACATAGTCAGTCAATATCAACACTATACTCTTCACAGAATATGCTATCATAAGCACTAAATTATTTCAGAGAACAAAAAATATGCGTATGGGCATACCCAAAGCATGGTAAGTGGATGTGTGAAGACTTAAACCCTAAAACATTCAAAATCATATCATATGGATGTACACAAAAACCGTCACACAATTAACATTGCCAGAACATATCTATTGGATGTGCACAAAACTGTTCTCTAAAAATTCGGGAACATTTCAGTTTGTTGTTTAAAAACCATTCTCCCTGAAACATTTGCACAACATATCGTTTGGATGTGTACCAAAGCCCACGGAATAAAATTCAAAGAAAATTTATTAATTGATGTACCTACCCCTCTAACTATAACATGCACGGAATTTTACATATGGAATTACACAATTCCCCTCTTCCAGTAAAACACCCAGAATATTTATTTCAGGTGTGTGCAAATACCGTTCTGTCTCTTCACTTGAAACAGTTGAACGAATAGCATGCTCAAAATATGATGTTAACTGCCTTCCAGAGACTAAGGATGCTCAGGTTGTCTTTGAAACCTTTTCTTGCAACGAAAGCTGGTCACTAGAATGAAACATTTACTTTGGAGCAATACATGAATTGTCTCCCTTCTTTGTGACAGAAATATCAGTTAATTACTTTATATACATTTTTTCCACAACTGAAACACAAAGTAAATTTGCCTACTCCTGAATTGAATATGACTGATGGCCAGAATTGATTATGAATCTCGAAACTTACTCCTATGCCGACTCAACTATATTACATAAATTAAGCTATCAGCTAAAATGTATTAAAGTTTGAGCCTTTAATATACCCAACACCGTTTTGTGAATTCTGCACTACAAGAAAACAAGCGTGTGTCTCTTCAAATATCTATTCAAAGTGACGTTTGCTCCGCATTAAATACATGGCTATAGACCACTATGGATCGTCAGATGGCTCTTGAATGTAACATTGTCAGTCAAATGAGCATCGCACGTAGCACAGGAATATGGCATTAGACCACTATGTCTCTCATCAAATAACAATTTTGAGGAAAGTTGACTCAACATGTGCCACTGGAATGAGGCCTAGGACCACTATGGAACAAATTGTGTGTCTTCAAGATATGCTTTTAGTTAAGTTAGCTCCACATGTACTACAGGAATATGGCTTTAGACCACTATATATCAACATGTGTATACACAAATTACTTTTCAGAGAAAAGTTCACTTCACATTTACCATACGATTTAGGCTTTATTCCAC
This sequence comes from Meconema thalassinum, assembly GCA_946902985.2. Classification (NCBI taxonomy): domain Eukaryota; kingdom Metazoa; phylum Arthropoda; class Insecta; order Orthoptera; family Tettigoniidae; genus Meconema; species Meconema thalassinum. The sequence continues at coordinate 127,022,001 of OX336397.1, forward strand.
TATGAATCAACATGTGTTTGTTTTAAGTTCTATTAACAGTAAATATTGCTCCGGACGTACTGCATGAATGTGGCTTTAGACCACTATGGATTAACACGCGTACTTTCAAACTATTTTTCTCAGTAAATTTTGCGTCGCATGTAGCAGAGAAATAAGGCTTAAGATCACTATGGATCAGCCTGTGTCTCTTCTTATGACTTTTAAGAGTAAAATTGGCTCCACATGCACCGCCGGGATATGGCTTTAGAGTTTAGTAAAAGTGCTTCTATTAGTAAATTTCGCTCCGCGTGTCTCTTGGACCACTATGGATTCAGAAGTGTCTTTTTCAAATGAGCTTTCAGAGTAAAGGTGGCTCCAAATGTACCGCAGGAATGAAGCTATACACCACTATGGATCAACATGTGTCTCTTCAAATGACTTTTCTGAGTAAAGGTGGCTCCACATGTACCGCAGGAATAAGGCTTTAGACCACTATGGCTCAACAAGTGTGTCTTCAAATGACTTTTCATATAAAAGGTGGATCTACATGTACCGCAAGAATGAGGTCTTATACCACTATGGAACAACATGTGTGTCTTCAAATAACCCTTTGTGGAGAAGTTAGCTGCACATGTACAACAGTAATATGGTTTTAGACCACTATGGATCAACATGTGAATCTTCAAATTGCTTTTCTGACGAAAGTTCGCTCGACATGTACCACAGGAGTAAGGCTTAAGACCAGTATGGATCAACATATGTTTATTCAAAGTGTTTTTATCAGAAAATCTTGATGCGCATGTTTTGCATGAATGTGCCCTAACACCACTATGGGTTAACATGTGTCTTTTTAAGTAATCTTTCAGAATAAAGGTGGCTCCACATGATTCGCAGGAATGAGGCTTTAGACCACTATGGGTTAACATGTGCCTTTTTAAACTATCTTTCAGAGTAAAGGTGGCTCCACATGTATCGCAGGAATGAGGCTTAAGACCACTATGGATAGACATGTGTGTCTTCAAATTACTCTTCAGAGTGAAGGTGGCTCCACATGTTCCGGAGGAATGAGGCTTAAGACCAGTATGGATGAACATGTGTGTCTTCAAATTACTTTTCAAAGTAAAGATGGCTGCACATGTACCGCAGGAATAAGGCCTCTTACCACTATGGATCAACATGTGACACTTCAATCTACTTTTCTGAGTAAACTTCGCTCCGCAAGTATAGCATGCGTATGCCACAAGACCGCTGTGATTACCAGGCTGTTTGAGTGAGGCTGAGTTTGCGTCTCTTGTTAAAGTGTTCTCCGAATTGTAGTCATTTCTGCGAAGAATTGCTTATGTTAGTACTAGTAAAATATCCAGTACCATTATAATATAAAAAATCACATAGCACAATTTCAGATCATTATACAATAGTCTTCTGTATTCGTAGACACAGATTTAAAATCCAAAATGTGATGCGCCGGATGATGATCGGAACTAGTCATTCAAGAGAATTCTTTAGCCTCATGTAATTTACTTCAGGGAATAACACCCATTACAATTTAGGTTCAATCGTGTTGACCAAATGAAAAGCTGTTTATTTGGCTATGTTAGATGATCAATGAAAACGTGCTAATATTTTTGTGGTCGAGAGATCTAACCAGTAAAAATTTACCTAGTGTATTTTCAGCACTTGCATTGCTATGCATGTTTTCCTTAAATACTAGAAACTGAGCACGTTTCTATTCTTCAATGAAGTGGTGCCCGTGCAGCCAATATATATTATACAGACAAATACTGTTTTATACTGAATTTTGGAGATTTCGAATTTATAATTCTTCCGGATGAACGTGTTAATCTCTCTATAGCAAGAAAAAAGTACTTGTGCGTGGAGAAGAGGTAATAACCATCAATTACGGCTGTTACTTCCTGACAGTGAAAACTATCTTTTATCGTCTCGATTAAGTGGATATCCCAGGGGCAGCTGAACAGGCAACCCGCAATACATCCAGCTTGTAAGCCAGGTGTACTCCCAAACGAGCAGTTGGAGATATTCAGGTGTGAGCTCATCAAGAGGGCTCCATCCCCCACTTCCCCGGGGAAAATAATGTATTTTAGTGCACACGAGGCCCTTTCAAGATCGCGACTTTTGAAAATTTATGGTAGATGTCTCCACCCCTTCCTTCACTACCCCCGACCCCCATCCGCCACCACCCACAATCCTAGAATTCCTTAAAATTATAAACATATGTTTCCAAATGTAATTAGATTTAACATAAAGTTCCACCATTGGTTCCACTTGCGCAAGGCTAATCTTTGTTGACCTTCCTTGGTCAATCTCTTTTCTCGTCCAACTTATTTATCTATTTTTTTAATATTCAATATGGTTTAGTTATTATCTTTTAATTTACTATCTATTACTAATTTTTATTTATTTAATATTTTTATCAACTAGCTATACCCGGCATGCCTTGCAATACTAATCAAAGAAAGGAAGATAATATTAAAGAATCCCTTGCCAAAACCATGGCGTGAACTGGTTTGGATTAGGCAGCGATGCCAAACAACACGGCGGGCTGCTGACAGTCTCCTAAGGTCACCTCGCGATGAATCAGAAAGCTATTTTCACACCTGGCATTGCGGTGTGATGAGTATACTGATTGTGCAATTGGGTTACTGTGGGATTTAAGGGTTCCTGTTAAGTCCCTCACCCTTTTCTGTTACATAAATAATTTGTAGCTAGAAACCTTCCCCGTAGTGCACACAAAAATTCACCCTAGTTTCATCGCAATCGGGTGGATGGTATACGAACTCATAGGGGGCAAGGGGTCTGACCAACGTTGGACTAGGTGTTGCATATCTTCGCGCGATTCACAGGTGCCTATAACATCATCAAAGAGTAGAGTCCAGGAGTGCAGTGTTAACACTTCTGTGCTGTTAGTGTCGAAACAGAGGATGAACAGAAGTGGAGATAAAGCCGATCCCAGATGAACGCCTTCTTGAATGCAAAATGGTGCAGACATTCCTGCTACACATCGGTCAGAGGTGCTAGCATTCCGATACAGAAATATATATATATATTTAATATGTATTGATTATTATTGTTATTATTTATGCATTTATTTATTTATTTATATGTGTTACAACACTAGTCAGGATGACCGAGCAACCGATCCCCAATTTTGCAACGACGGCCACGATGACAGTGTGCACCCGTGACCCATCCAAGATGACGGACCCACCTACACCATACCCCTGACCCCTTCCCTCACACCCAATCGCCCAATCCCCACCACCACCTACAGAATTCCCTCAAATACCAAACAGATTTTACCAAAATTTACCTGATTTTCCACAGAGACCTACATTGGTTACTCTTACTTTTGCCTGCTAATTTCTTATTCTCTTCTAACCCAGATGCCATTCGAGTGTCCTGTAACTTACCAAAATCATCATAAATTCACCATATTTTCCTTTAATCACCAAAATTCCCCAAAATTCTATAAAACGCATCAAATTGACCATACTTCCAAAACAACCCCCAAATATATTAAGATACCCCAAATTTCTTAAAATACATTAAAAAGCCTCAAGTCTCCCAAATTTCCCCGACTTAGGCAACTCCTAATTCAGCAGAGTCCCCAGAATTCCTTACAAATATATCAAGATTCCCCAAAATCCTTCCCAATATACTAAGATTCCCCAATTCACCAGATATCCTAAAATCAGCAAAATTCCCCAAAATTCTATAAAACGCATCAAATTGACCATATTTCCTAAACATCCCCCAAATAAACTAAGATCCCCAACATTTCGTAAAATACATTAAAAAGCCTCAAGTCTCCCAAATTTCCCCGAATTAGGCGACTTCTAATTCAACAGGTTCCCCAGAATTCCTTCCAAATATATCAAGATTCCCAAACGTCCCCCCCCCACCACCACAATATACTGAGATTCCCAAATCCATCAAATTACCTAGAATCCACAGAAGAATCCTCAAATCCTACATTTTCAGAGCACACGCCAGACTTTCTCGTAATAAACGGGTTATACTATACGTTCAACGACATACTTTTAACTACCTTCCAATGGGGCCAAGGAGCGGACTGTTGGCGTAGACGCGAGTGGGTATCTGTCCACACAAGCTGGTAACATCATGCTTTTCCCCAAGCGCAGTCGGATGATGTTAAGACACCGGGCTGACCCGACGGAGTAGCCGTGCTGCCTATATCTAAATTCTGACACAAGAGTTCCCCTAAATGTTTCTAAAATTCCCACAGCATGGAGTCTTCAAGGAGTGGAATGTCAGTTAGCAACCAAGATGTCCCGAGCCGTGTATGGTATAGGTTTCAGTTACTTGGGACTAGGCTCCTCGCTGTCATCTTTCATGTCCACCTCCTGGTTCAACCCTTGTTCTCTCTTCCGACAACGACAGTATTGAATTAACCCGTGCCTAGGGTGTATTGCGATCGATATGAAAATGACCTCTCGATGGTCAGGCTTCTGCCGTTACAGTAACAGACTGAACTCATAAAATTCATCAGGAGGTGTTTTAACAGCAGTGTGTGACTGCATCCATGGGTTCCCGACCAGCTGTTTTATTAGCAGTGCATTCTAGTCAACGGACGGAAACCTGTTACTCTACACCAGTCACACAGTGGCTATGAGGTTTCTGAATTCCAACAAGAATTCTCTAAAATTTTCCAAACCTAAACAACTTCACCAAGCCTACCTAAATGTACACAGTATCTCCAAATTTCCCCAGAATTCACCTAATTGTCTCTAAAATTCCCCAAATGCACAGATATCCCAAGAATTTTTCAAATTGACAAAAATCATCAATCCCTTCAAATTTCCCCCAGAATTTACCTCCAATTTTTCAAACTACCACCCACACGGAGGGTAATAACAGAGATGTTTCCCGTCCCCTCACATCCAACCACATGGTGCCGAATACCGAGTAGTCGCAATCTCACAACATGAATTACGCACACGCAAATACATGGGGCTGACGACCGGGATGAATCAATCCCCCAACATTTATAACGCGCACTTAAGTACACAGAGCTAAATGATCGAGTTGTTTCAAGTCCACTCAACGGCGAACTAGTCAGTCTCCCAGGCCGTGACAGAAGCCATGTGAGCGGGAATACAACACCGCTTCGAACACGTACTTGTGATAACATGCAATCTCCATTCAATTTTAAAAATATAGATATGGCTTTCATCGCGAATACCCTGGTCCGTCTCCCTTCTCTGCTAAGGCTGGAACAGGATTCACTCAGCCCCGTGAAGCATTACTCAGAAGAGGCGGGTTCCATTCCGACCTCACCCATCCTGGAAGCGATTTGCCATTTCTACTCCAGGCAAATACTGGGATGGTTCCTAATTGAAGGCCTCCATTGCTTCCTTCCCAATACTTAATTGTTAAATCCACACACTACTACAGACAACATAATAACACAGATCTGACAGACACCTAAAAACCTCAGATTTTCTTCCAAATTTTACGAAAATTCACTAAAATCCCAAAATTTCCACTCAAATTACCTAAATCAACTCGGAATGAACCATATCTCCACAAATTCCCCTATATTAGTGTAAAGAACCCCACATGGGCTTTCGCAAGCCCATGGATCTGTACCGACAATTGGATGTTCGCATCAAGGCCAGCAGGTGAGACAGTGGATGAAGTCATAGGACGACAGAGAGTTGTCTCCGTGATCCCCTATTAGCAGTTAGTACTGAGGCCTCCTCTACTTCGAAACCTCTCACTTTGAGACCGTTAAACTCTGATTTCATCCATCGCCTCATAGGTAGATCTCTGCTTGTTTTCACCCTCTACAGCCAAATTCATTAACCTCTTAGGTAATCTCTCCTTCTTCCATTCTCACCAGAAGAACCCACCATCTAAGTTGGTTCACACAAAAAGCTTTATCTAACGTGTCCATTTCTAACTTAAACTTTAAGTACACATTACGAGAATGCAGACACCTCTTGCCATTGTTACCACCTAATCGTCTTAGCAATCATAAGTGCTACCCTCCTATCAGTTAGTTCTGCCTTGTGTATACGTAATCCTAAAACTGCCCATCACTCACTTCCATACAGCAGGGGCGATCTAAAAACTAAACGATGTAGAAATAGTTCATCGCTACACTACCAGATCTTTGATCCCAACTGAGAACTCACTACATTGGCTTCTATACACCTCGACTATTCATATCCCCCAACACAACCACCGTAAGATAATGCGCGGCCCAAGTTTTCAAAATGTTCAAACTGATTTAATATAAAACTCAGCAATGTTTCTAGGTATATGCCGTGTCTTGTGTGGGGTTTCGCCTGGGAATACCAAGATAGGCTCATCAGCGGGCTCTTTGTGCCCTTGTCCCTGTTACAACAGATACCCTCTCGCGGCTACTCTGACCGTCCGCTCCTTACCCCCATTGGAAGGTAGTTGCAATTATGTATTTGAACGTTTAGTATATCCAGAACTTTCGATGATGTCTGGTGTGCTTTGGAATCGTAGGATTTGAGGAATTTTGGGAGGATTTTGGGTGATAAGATGAATCTGGGAAATCTTAGTATATTGGGATGGATTTTTGGGAATCATGATATATTTGTAGGGAATTTTGGTAAATTCGGTGAATTTGGAGTAAATCGGGGAAATTTGGGTGATTTCAGGAATTCCTATGTATTTAGAAAATTCTTATAAAATTTGGAGAATCTTATCATTTTCAGGGAATCCTGGTATAATTGGAAGAATTTTCGGAGAATACGATTAATTTGATGAGTTTTATGGAATTGTGCTGTATTTTGGTGATTTTAGTAGACCACAGGACACTCGAATGGCAACTAGGTTGGAAGAGAGTAAGAGATGAGCAAGGGAGGTTGATAGAGAGGGGCCTGGCATAAGTAAGTGTCAGCAATGCTGGTCATTGTGGAAAATCTGGTATATTTTTGAAAAATCTGTTCGGAATTTCGGGGAATTCTGGAGGTGGTGGTGGAGATAAGGGTATAGTGTGTGAGGGAAGGGGCAGGTGTATGGTGTTGGTGGGACCGTCATCTAGGATGGGTCGCGAGTGCACCCTGCCATCGTGGCAGCCGTTGCAATAGTTGGGATAGACCGCTCGGCTATCCTGTCTAGTGATGTATTGCCCATAGATAAAATAATAATAATTTAAAAAAACGTCTACCTGGGCCCATAATTTGGGAAGCCGGGCAATGCCTGTCACAAGCTAGGGCGTTTTGGTGAGTGATAGACGAGTAACATTGCTGTAAAAAAAAAAAAAAACGCTGGCCCGGCTGGTAATACCTCGTAAGGGCCCCTAGCCAGTGTTACGGTGAAGATGGCCAATGGTTTTGAAAGCGGAAGAAGGCTTCGGGTCTCAACGGTGGATAGAGCGGAGGAACTATCTTTACTTAGCAGCGTCTGTTCTTCAGTCAAGCGGCTGCGAAAGGCACCTGTCTCCTTAGGAGCGGCCTGTTACTGAGCTCCGGGGCTTACAACCTCGGTTCTATTACTAGGAAGGAGCTTTCTGACCCACGCTGTTTTGAACAACCAAGCTTTATGGAATGTCGTCACAAAAAGGAAACTACGATAGGTTGGGTGAATCTTCCGTTCTTAGGAGCCCAATCAGGCCCGTGGATTCTGCAGAGTCTGAAACTAGATACTTTGAGGGTATTACTACAAGTTCAACATTTAAGACGAAACAGAAATACTCTTTGGGACGTTGAACGTCAATTCACTACTGAAAGTTGGGAAACACAAAGAATTGGCAATGATGATGGACAAACATGTGATAACCATGTTGGCCATCCAAGAAACAGGATACCTAGATGAAGACATAATGGACATTGAGTGGTATAGGATTTATAAAGGCGAAAGGGCTGTGAAAATAGGTACGAACACGCCTTTACTTGGCAAAGCCTTAGTTGTTCGTAAGAAGGTTGTCAGTCAATAGTTGAATTCTTTAGCCCTTCTGAGAGGCTCTCTATTCTAAATCTCAGCTGCGGTAGCAAAGGATACACACTGATCAATGCGCATGCATTGATCAATGAGGACAACAGACGCAATCCTGAGAACGTTGAACAGTTTTGGGACCTCCTTGAAGAACAGTTGGAGAAAATACCATCAAAGAACGTAAAGATCTTACTAGGTGACTTTATCGCTCAGCTGGGAACAGAACCGCAATACAGATCAAAAATATTGGAAACTATCCTGCTCACAAGATGACTAACAGAAATGGTATAAGACTCGTCAATCTGTGTCACATCTTCAATCTTCAGATAATGTCAATGTTCTAAAAACACAAACAAAAAAACGAAACACTTTGCGATCACCGGGCAATGTGTGTAGAGAGAAACAGATCGATCATATAGCTATCTCTAGGAGAGCGATTAAGGAATTAATGAATGTTAAAGTGCAGAGAGGTGCCCAGTTTGACTCAGATCAGATACCTCTCTAAGATAAAAAATAATTTCATTCCTCTCAATAAGACCAAAAAACTAGCAATAGGATTCGTAAATATGAACATGAAAAGTTGAAAAACGATCAAAATGTGTTAGAACAATACCGCCAGCAACTGACATTTGAATCTCATAAATGGACGCGCATTGCCTCCAAGATCCAACAAGCAGCTAATACTACAATGCTGACTGATTAGAAGAGACAGCATAGATGAGGGAATGAGTTTTGTGATGAAGATGACCCAAAGAACAAATGCTTGGAAAAAGTGGAACTCGACCCGAAGACCTGAAGATTTCGATGTGTTCCAGGATATTCGAAAAGAAGCTACCAGAAGTTTCTGAAGGTGATTATATGAAAAACCACAAATAGAAGAGATCGATCAGGATATCCGAAAAAACAATGCCAGAGACTTCTATCGAACGTTCAAGTCTAACTTAGGAGGGTATCAAGCCCCCAGCCTCTGTTTTAGAGATGAAACTGGAAAGCTGGTCCTGACCAACATAGAAAACTGTACGATTATGTCTCGTTACTTTGAAAAAAGACTTAATTGTGATGAACCTAAAGAGCGATACCCTGTATGCGATCCGATCCACAAGCTACCCAACTACTCCCCACCTTTTAAAGAGGAGATCAAACAGATTATCAACAGTTGAAAGAATAATACGGGAAGTGGTGAAGATTCAATAGTGGCGGAACTACTGAAGCTGGCGAATGATAAAACTCTAGGTGGACTAGTCGAGTTTTTTTGAAAAGATATGGAGACCTGAGATGTTACCAATTGAACGACTGTCAGCACTAATCCAACCTCTACACAAAAAAAGGTGATAAAAATGTCAACCACTATAAGGGCATCTCATTAGCATCTGTTCCGTATAAGATTTTGACCAACAGATCGGGGAATACCAGGTTTGCTTCAGAAAGGGTCGTTCGTGACGGAACAGATCATTAACCTAAAGAACATCATCAGGTACAAGAAGACAGGAGGACATAGTTTCGTGGTCATGTTTGTTGACTTTCAGAAAGCTTATGAATTAATCGACCGGGAGCCATTAATGAATATTTTGGAAGAGTTGTAGGGGATGATTCATCAAGAAATTTATGGGAAAGAAATCAGATCCGTTTACAATCAGAACGGGCATAAGACAGGGAGACGGACTATCCCCACTCCTCTTCAACTGTGTTCTGGAAAAAGTCATTGGAGAATGGAGGAAATTGTTAGACCAAAAATAAACAAAAGAAGATCGGTTCAGACTTTGTCCTAAGCGCAAAGGGGTATACGTTGACTGTCTGGCCATTGCGGATGACCTGGCCATTTTTGCTAACGACATAGATTCAGCAGTTAAGAAGCTCAATAGGCCGTCAGAAATTGCTGAGAAGGTAGGATTTCATATTTCTATTCAGAACACAAAATATAGGACAAACATCTGCGATGGACCTGAATGGATGATGACTAATCTTGGAAAAATCGGTCGAGTCACAAATTTCAGATATCTCGGTGAGGTCATCCAGCAGAATAGTTTAGAAGAGGAAGCAATTAATGTCAGGATAAGGAAGTTAGACCAGGCATACCAAATGACAAAGAATATCTGTAGGGGCCAAGTTCCGACACTATACTACTATTGTAAAATCTGAAGGATTATATGTGTCCGAAACTTTGACCATGAATAGTCATGGTCAAGCTGACCAACTGGAAAGAAGGAGAGAGCAGGATATTACAAAAAATCCTAGGTAATAGATGGGTTGATGGACAGTGGCGAATGAGAGCCAATGTGGAATTTTACAACCAAATAGACCCTATCACAGCATCAATTAAGAAGAGGCGGCTACTATTTTACGGTAATCTCTTGAGGATGACTGATGATCGATTAACGAAAAGAATATGGAGTTCCATTAAGTCTAAGGCAACAAGGCCGAGATGGTTCGAGGAATGCGAAAAAAATCTCAGGAAAATTGGTATTCCAGACTAAGTAATTCCTAACAGGAACACATTAAAAGATTGGTGAACAACTACCAAGGTTTTAAAATGGTATCAACTTCCGGAAGACGGAGAGGACCTTTGTCCGAAGAACATAAACAGACACTCGTCGCTGGGATCAGAAGATACTGGCAGGAAGTCAAGGCCGGAAAAAGAACAAGTCCTAGACACTAAAGTGAAGTTGGTTGTTATCACGCAGTCATAGAGGCTAAACTCGATGTATTAGAATAACAATAATATTACATAAATAATTCATGCTTTTGGGCTAATGCCGTGTGTATTTTTAATTTAAACCATACGTTTCGGAGAAATCTTGCCTCCTTTTTCGATGGAAATAAACATTCCAAAAGCATGAATTATTTATGTAATAATCCGGGCCGTGAAAGCCTTAATATGCAAACAATAATATTAATAATAATAATCAAAAACTATTAAATACTAGCTATTGTACCCGGCACTGCCCGGGAGGTATCTTTATATGTTATAGAAAGCTACATGCCAATATATTTCCGCAGTGTGTATTCACTTTGCCCTCAAGTGAGTTTTGAACATGGTGCTCCTCAATTCTGATGTTACTCATGTTCAATATTAAGTCACTGTAAATAGACGAAAAGTACAGTGCTGTGGAGTACAATAACGTAGCGGAGAATGCAACAATAGTAAAAAGGGATGTATACACACAATTCCTCGAGAACTCAGTCTCACAATTACTTTCCTGGTAGTGTTTATTTTTGATTTAATGGGGTCCGCTATTCATATGGCAAAGTATCATTACTTACTGTTTGGTTCTTGTAGAAAATTATCGCATAATAATATGCATTCGTAGTTTAATTACCGTATGTTATTGACCTGTTATCAACTAAATTCATAATTTAACATCCTGTTCCATTACAAATTAGCATAGTCATAGAGCAGGATAATTACCAATTACAATACAACCCGAATAACAGAAGGAAATATTATTCATAGAACAATCTGCATTATCACGCAAAAGTTACAGTATATCTGATTTGTAATACAAAATACAGCTGGCAGACGTTGACACTGTCCACAATAAAAGGATGCTTTTAAAGACATTATGATTAATAAAACATAAACGTCAACATATCAGTAGTAGAATACGCCTTAGCGGAGAGTATAAAACTTCGATTTTAATAGATATTATATACACTATATTACGCATTATACCTTTCGTTGTAAGGTAAAGATTCAAATTCTCCCGTAACAGCAACGGCATTAGAGTATTAGATTAGACCAAAAATGTCACATAGGTTTGTGTGACCTAAAGACTGAAGGTTAAATAAAATTATACATAAAATGCAAAAATCATTGCGACGACCACATGTATTAGCGGCTAACATTTTCGGCTTCCGCCTTGGAGGTCTGAGTTACAGGAAGTTTTGTTTCAGTTTCAATTATTGTAAGTAGTCGGTATTGATATACTGAATTCCTACGTTGTTTGGAAAGTTTGCTGATGAAATTGTGAAATGTTGGGGGTAAATTATAAACTATGATTTGAACACCGCTGCTCAAATTCAGTATGTCATTCTGTTGTTTGTCATTTTGCACTTTAAATAGGAAGAACATAGGAGGTGTGCTTTCCTTTCCCGAGTTTACGGAGACAGAGATAGGTGTGATGATTGTCTTTACGTGATTTCCTGCGATAACTTTGTATCGGACACAAACTCTTCTTCGTATGTTGTGTGTAGTCGTCATTTTGAGAGTCCCGCGCCGTAGTTGTGATCGTTTAATCGTGCACCAACCACGGCTGAGAGGGCAGATGTAGCAAGTCCAGACATCGTAGGTTCAAAACCCAGCACCGATAAACTATCTTGAGTGTGGTTTTTCTACACTCTGTCCAGGCAAATGCCGGGATAGTACTTGACCACTGCTAGTAACGCACATGATAGGGATTTCTTAGTCTCTGAGACCTACGATGATAACCAATTAACTACGGAACCAACCGTCCAGTGCATACCCATAAGTTATTTTCTGAAAAATGGGTATCATAATGTTTTCTTGCGATTCTGTTGAATCATTCTTCAGTACATCGCCCAGGGACTCACGACTAATGGCATGTGGTTTTGGTGACAACGGGACCCCAGCTGATTGCGGTATTGCTTCCACTTACTTGTGCCGGGCTCCCTTCTGTCATCATTCCTGTCGACCACCTTTGGACACCTCTCGTTCACTTACGACATTCCCCCTCCTTCAGGGGCTTACAACATGTGGAACGCTGGTTAGTGATCAGGGGGCCCCAGCTGAGTTCGCGATTGCTTCCATTTAATTGTGCCGGGTTCCTCTCTGGCATATTTACTGTCGGCCTACCTTGATCAACTTGTAACCTATCGGGGTTTTATTGGGGTTATGGGGGCCGTGAGTGTTAGCACACAAAGGAGGAACATTGCATAACCATATATTTTAAAAATTAGTTCATAAAATGGCATAACACTCCACATAAAAGCTCTCGTATCTTCGACAATCAACATTCACATCTAACTTCATAACATTATCTAAACATACAACCAATTCCATTCATCTTACTCTAAATCAGAACCTAATTCCCTTCATAAGCAACTTTCTACATCTCCCACAACAATCCAATAATCCACCTAACACTATCTTCAAAGTCCAAGAATAATAATAAAAAACAATACGACATCATAAAAGGAATATATAAAAGAAGCTTCACTTGCAAGCCCCCCCATCACCTCACTGCCAGAAACTAAATATATATCAAACTTCGGGTAATGGACAGCACTCCCAGCTAGCGCCATTTTCTTAACCTAAAAACTCTGTAACCACATTGGGTTACAAACTCATGTTCTCTTCCGACCCTGACTGTATTAGGATATCCGAGGTCTAAGGATTCTTTAAATTCCCGCCTTATTAGGACCTTGTTTCATCTTACCTGATACCCTCATTCTTCAAAGGGTCAGATCTCTTGTTTTTCGTTTCATCATATCTCCTGCCTCCTGCAAAGGGTCATAAAGGAGGCAGGGTGTGTGTAACCCCACCACTAGAAGTGCTACACCCTCAAGTGCTCACGGCTGTTGAGTTTGGGATTATACCTGAGCTGTATCTGTTTTATCACTTTTTCCAGTGATTCTGGGACGGACTCTCTCCTATTTTCCTTCCTATCTGCCTTTCATGGCACACCTTTCCAAATCCGTCAATTCTCATTTTTTGAGAGCATTTCTTTTACCTGCATTTTATTTCCCTTATTCCTTCCTTTTTGTCATTTTGTTCTCCTAATCCGTTATTTGGTTGAATGTTGTAGTTATTTTTAGTTCTAGTGTTCATTTTAACATCATTTATAATTTTCACCCCAAAGAATTAAAGGCCTATAACCTCCATGTTTATCAACTATCATCATCAAATTACAATTTCAGCAATTTATTTTCCGACAATGAATGAATGAATGAATGAATGAATGAATGAATGAATGAATGAATGAAATGTTTATTGCAGCAAAAAGCCAGAGAAAATACATAATACATCTGAAAATAATATGATTTGCCTATATCTAATCACTGCACAGTTTTGTTAGTGATATTAGTCTTTTTTTTGGCACATATCCGCATTATATCGGGAAAATTGATTATGACATGACTCACACACACACATCTTTTGTTGGTGCATAGCTTGTGGTGAAACCCGTGTACTGCAAATCGTGTGATGGCGTGTCTCAGTATATAGTTGGTCTCCAATTTTGTGTATGTATGAAGTCTGTTGTGTAAAACTCGGTCCGAATGTTGTTCCTTTTTCCAAGTAATATTTGAAAGGTTTTCTCATATGCCTTAGTGTTTGGAAGATGCAACTGCAACCTCATATCTTCTATGAAGAAGTTCTCACTAAGCAAAATATAAGTCAGTCTTGACGGTGCTGTTATTCCTATTCCCAGCACTCTTTTCATGCAGCGGCCCTTGATTTTTTCTAGTGTTAAGAGGTCTGTGACAGTATAGTATAATGTTGAGTCCGTAGGTAGCTATTGACATTATTACAGTTTGGAAGAGAATCATTCCAGCAATACCACCGCAATATTGCACCTATTCCTTTTGCAACAACGAAAACTGAAAGTCTGGTTTAAGTTGTATTTACAGTGGAAATAATTTCTTGTATGACATGTTTAGATTGCATTTCTCAGAACTCTAATCCTCTCTACTCATTAACCAGACCGCAACAGCAGTCTTGCCAGCGTCATTGCAGAGAAATTGGTATCACCAATTACGAATATTATTGCGGAAGCTGAAATACCGGTTGCTTCCAAATAACTTTTGTACTAACCACTCAGCAGGAAAGTTCATGAAGATTTATAAAAATCGAATGAACCTAATGGAATTCTATTTTAATAAGGTACAAAGGTATGTTTAGTTTCTCCCATTTAATATCACGCTATTGTATTTTGTGATATAATTTGTATTTTGATATTGCGGAAATTATATTGACAAATAGTGTCAAGTCTTCGTTATGCTATACTATGTTGACAGTGCCGTGTGACCAGTTGAGTAACTAACGGGATTTCATGTAAAGAGCCTCTTTTTCTATACCGGTAGTGCAGAGCGCAACTCGCATCCAGTCGGCCGTGTCTCGACTTCAGCTATGTTGCCATGGAAACGATCTGCCTCGCCATTCCTCCATGAGTTAATTTATTTTAATTTATTAGCCTTTGCTCACTTGCAAAAGGACCTAAATCAGAAGAATGAGAGAGACCATCGAAATTTCATGTAGCCAGCCGTTCCTTCTGGGTCCTAAACTATGCGTATGAAAAATTTGTCTGAGATTGGTGGAACGGTGTAGATTTGTATACGGAACAAATATACATACTGTACATACATAGACTTTCACTTGTATATATTAGATTAAATAAATTATAATAAAAAAAATCGATAGTCAATACATAAATTAGTTTGTTAGTGAGGCTTTAAGGGGCGGAACTACCAGGCCATCTGCCCCTTAATTGGTAAATAAATAACTAACATATAAATAAAAATTAAATAATAAAAAATAGTTTATTTATCCACATTACACGGACGACCTCACGCAACAGTAAGGTGAAACCCAGCACCTCCAATAGCCTGGCATGTTAACTCTCGACTGGTTTATTATGCTTGAAACGACGGCGTGACCTTGAGCAAACCACACATGCTGCTATCCGCACAGCCGTCATGAGAACGCGTTAAATAATAATAATCGATAATAAATATGTAATAAATAGAAAATATTAATTATAAATGAATAAAATAATCTTATCTTATATACTGGGTGTCCCACCTAACTTTGCGACCTCAAATATTATCGAAATGAAACAAGATTTGAAAAATCTACTTGCGCAGGAATGTAGCCACGTCAGGGGGTCACACAATGGGAGGATATGCACAATCCAGAAAATTATAACAGTATCACTTTCAACGCAAAGTTACCTTTTTTAAAATGGAACATACATGTTTTTTTTTCTAGCAAAATCAAGAGTAAACATACAATTAATGATAACAGAATTAGTTTCACATCTCTAAACCCCGTAACTTCTGAAATAACTCACGTTTTAGAGGATGGCAATGGAGACACTGTTTGTCAAGTTTAACAAATGTGTAGAACAGTACACATAGTTCAAATTGTACAATTACCGATTTCCTAAACAAACTTGTGGCCTATAGCTTAAAGAAACGTCATGTTTTTAAATTACATCCAGCACGGAAGAGACATTCACAAGTAAGCAGTAACATCTTAACTGATGAAAATGTGTCACTTCAGCGGATGTTCAATGTGACCACCGTTCGCATCAATGCACTTCTGTAGAAGGTGAACAACAGAGCGTTGTACTGATCCCAGTGTTTCCACAGATATTTCCGCACACGCCGAAGTAATACGCTGTTGCATATTCGCTATTGTAGTTGGGACTTCCTGATAGACTATCTTGCAATGCGCTCCAGAGAAAGTAGTCTAATGGCGTCAAGTCGAGGGACCGTGCTGGCCATCTCACAGGACCACCACGTCCTATCCACCGATTTGGAAACTTCTCATCCATTACATCTCTGGCAACACGTGCGAAATGTGCGGGGCACCCATCATGCTGGAACCACATTGATACACGAGTTTCCAATCCCACGTCCTCCATGAGAAGGGGTAACGTGTCTTGAAGAAATGATGCATATCGCTGTTCGTTTAGTGTTCCCTGATAAAAATAGGGACCTATAATACGGTTGACAGTGATACCGCACCAAACAATGATACACCACTGTCGTTGGTTAGTAACCTACAACTTTAGTTATTTCAGAAGGTAAAAGGTTTAGAGAAGTGAAACCAATTCTGTTATCAATAATTGTATGTTTACTATTGATTTTGCTAGAAGAAACATGTATGTTCCATTTAAAAAAGGTAACTTTGCGTTAAAAGTGGTATTGCTATAATTTCCTGGATTTTGCATATCTTCCCATTGTGTGACCCCCTGACGTGGCTACATTCCTGTGCAAATATATTTTTCACATCTTGTTTCATTTCGATAATATTTGAGGTCGCAGAGTTAGGTAGGACACCCTGTATATATAAAAAGGAATATTCGTTTGTTCGTCTTTTATGCGTTCATAAACCATTCATCCGATTGCGATCAAATTTTGGTGAGTTGTTGTGAACTCTTCCGGGATGGTTATAGGCATAGTTAATCCAATGTACCATAGAAAGTGCGCAAGTAGTTTAAACAAAGGAGAGTTAGCGATGCGTTCATATAGCCTACAATTTATCCGATTGCGACCAAATTTTGGTGGGTTGTTGTGAACTCTTCCGGGATGGTTATAGGCATAGTTAATCCAATGTACCATAGAAAGTGCGCAAGTAGTTTAAACAAAGGAGAGTTAGCGATGCGTTCATATAGCCTACAATTTATCCGATTGCGACCAAATTTTGGTGGGTTGTTGTGCACACTCACGGGAAAGTTACAGACATAATAAATCCAATTTACAGTAGGTAGCGCGCGAGTAGTTACAACAAATGAGTGTTGGCGATGCGTTAGTATACAATTCATCCGATTGAGATCAAATTTCGGTGAGTTGTTGTGCACACACCCGTGAATGTTATAGGCATAGTAAATCCAATTAACAATAGATGGCGCGAGTAGTTTCAAAAAATGGCGTGCGTTTGTTTTAACAAAGTCCCACATGCGTTCGTATACTATTCATCCCATTGCGATTAAATTTATGTGAGATGTTGTGTACACTTCAGGGAAGGTCTCTGGCTTAGTAAATCCACTTAAAAGGGACACTGGGACTGAGTTTTAAGCAGATTTTATTAAAAAATTCAAATTTTCGATTTTGACATATTATTGTACCCCTGACCATAACGGATGATTTAGATGTATCATTTTCCACATTCCGCCTTTTTTGAGGCACGGCGAGACGTTTAAATGCCGGCCGCACTGCCATTTAAACGCCCCTTTCTCTTGGTTCCTTACAGAACATTATCCTGTACACGCATTTATGCATTTTTTTTATCGGAGTTGTTTGAATACGGATTTGAAATTCCCTCTGGACTACTGGTTCTGCATTGTGCTACCATCTACCGATGAATATTGACACTATTTACTACGTAAGCTATACAAATACCTCCAATGTTTGAAAATAAATAAATAAATAAATAAGTAAATATCTCAAACGGTCGACATGATGAAATTTTGCATTTATGTTGTATTTTATAATTTCATGAGAGTTCCTAGTCGCTTATAGAATGTCAGTAGATGCATAATTTATCTTTATTTGATATTTGTGTTGACTTTAGAAGTGTAAGCATGGTCAACCTCTGTTTATGAAGAAGTTATTGGACGCTAGGTTAGCACGTTTTCGAAATTTATTGTGTTTGTGAAGTTTCTGGCGATTTGTATTGCTTTCTGTGAGTGTATTACTTTTAGTGTATACAGAATGGATTCAGTCACTTCCCACTGGCATAAGCCAAAATGCAAAAGCAAGAAGAAAAGTGTCAAGGCTTTCAGACTTGCTGCTGCTTGTTGGAAAACATCAGGTAAGGGAGCTGGTATTCCTGAACAAACTAGTAATGAACATGTGATCTCACCTCTTGTCACACCCACCAATTCTCAGAACACTGCTGATGCAAGAGATAACATTTGTAAGAGTGTACAAAAGTTAGGGTTATTTGAACAATTGGGTTCTGAAAGTAGGCCTAGGCCAAATTTACAACCATCAAGTGATGAATATTTTCTGGTGCATTCTTCCACTTTGTGTGAACAAGTGAAGAATATAAAATGCAATGAGTGTGGGGAAACATCATTAACTGTTCAAGTAAGAGAAAGGCATGGTTTAGCGCATAAGCTATGTGTCAAATGTACCCACTGTGGCTTTTGTCCAACTCAAACTTATTCAAGCCCTCGGGTAGAAGATGACACTATTACACAAAGGCCTCCATTTGATGTCAATAGGAAGAGTGTCGATGCATGTCTCAGTTTAGGTGTAGGGCATTGGGGAATGGAGAAATTTTGTCCCACGTTAGGAATGTCGGGTATGGATTCGAAAACATTCACAAGACATATGACAGTTTTAGCTGCAGAATCTAGGACTCTAAAATGTCTTACTCTCTCCCAGTCTAGGAAGGTGGTACGTAGGGCATATGATACACTTGATTGTAATCCTGAGGCTAGGCCTGCTGATAATGATGTAATTGACATTGCAATCTCCTACGATGGGACCTGGCACATGCGAGGCTTCACTTCTGCTTATGGAATAGGGATAGCTATAGATCTTCTCACAGGACTAGTCGTAGACTATGAGGTGGTATCCAAATACTGTCCTATGTGTGTTATCACTTCTGCTGAGCCTGGTTCGGAGTCCCCAGAATTTAATGTGTGGCATGTAGGTCATAAGAAGAGTGGGGAGTGTCAGGTGAATTATGAGGGTAGTTCTGTTGCAATGGAAATGTTTGCTGCTGGAATTTTATGGAACCGTTCCATTTCAGACTGACAGATGCGTTATACAACTGTCCTTTCTGAAGGTGATTCTAAAACGTTCAACCATTTGGTCAGTACAAATGTGTATGGCAGCAACACAGTACTGAAAAAGGAGGAATGCGTGAATCACATTTCAAAGAGAATGGGGACAGGTCTGCGACAGATGGTACAGAATTGGAAAATAAAGGGTGTCCAGTTGGGTGGCAGGTCAGGGGGCTTACTAATGCTACGATTACCAAGCTTACCAGCTATTATAGGAATGCCATAGTACAACACACACCTAATGTTGAAGACATGAAAACTGCTATCTACGCCACTCTCTACCATTACATGTCCACTGACAGTAAGCCCCAACATATGAAGTGCCCCCAAGGCGTCGATTCTTGGTGCTTCTACAACAGAAGTATAGCGACAGGTAAGGTACCTATGAGTCATAACAAAATGACTGTCAAGCTTTCGGAGTCATTAGTGTGTAAAATAATGCCTGTTTATCAGAGGCTGGCCTCTAATGAATTACTATTCCGATGTGTCCGTGGTGCCACGCAGATTCAAAATGAGTGTCTACATTCTACCATTTGGAGGAAGTGTCCGAAAGAAACTTTTATATCAAGAAAGAGACTTGAAATTTCTGTATGCAATGCTGCAGCAGAATTTAATATTGGATGCAGTGCTACAACAGACTTGAAGTCGGACATCAAAAGAACTTCAGTTCCTTATGTGACTGAACAGGCAGTCCTTAGGCGTGATGCTCGCAGGAAGTATGAGAGTCAGCGATCGTCCTCTGAGAAGAAGAAAGCAACTCGACGGAAGACTAAGGTCACAAAGATGAAGAAGGAGGTTGCAAAACAGAAGAAGGAAGGTGTTACTTACGCTGAAGGAGAGTTCTAATGGGTACGTTGAATGGAAATATTAAAATATATGCATGTTTTTAGAAAAATGCAGTTTTCTCAGTTTCACATTTTCTGATGTATAAAATCTAGTACGCGTTACTGATGTAATGCAATTTTCTTGTAAATTAACATGCATGTTCCTTAGTACTTTATCCACAAACGTGTGCATTACTTTTTTGATTGGAGTTCTGGTTTGCCTGTAAAAAAATTCAAACCTTCAAATTTCAAGAATTTTACAAAAAATAAACTTCATTGGGGAAAAAAATTATATCTTCATAGTAAACAATACAATCTCAAATTCGATGCACTATTTTATTTGTATAAGAATAAGGTACTAGAAAAATAAAAATAAATTGTGCTATGTACATTAGTTTGACGCGCTTGACATTTTGAATATTTGAATAATTTGCATATAAATATTGGAAAATAATTAATTTCTAAGCAGCTAGTAAAGCTACATTGATCAAATTTGGCACACATGTTTATACTACAGCTTACTACCAGCAAACAAAATATCAAGACTGTACCTTAATATTTACAGGAATTAGAAAACTCAGTCCCAGATAACGCACGAGTAGATTCAACAAATGAGCGACGACGTGCGAAGAGTATCAACAAAGTCCCGTATGCGTTCATATACCATTCGTCCGATAGCGATGCAACTAGGGTGAGAGGTTGTGTACACTCCTGGCAAGGTTTCTGGCTTAGTAAATCCATGTTACAATATGTAGTGCATGAGTAGATTCAACAAATGAGCGACGACGCGCGAAGCGTTTCAACGAAGTCCCGTATATTTTCATATACTATTCGTCCGATAGCGATGAAATTTGGGTGAGATGTTGTGTACACTTCAGGGAAGATATCTGACTTAGTAAATCCACTTTACAGTAGGTATCGCACAAGAAGATTAAACAAATGAGCGACGACGCGCGAAGTGTTTTAACACAGTCCCGTATGCGTTCATATACCATTCGTGCGATAGGGATGAAACTAGGGTGAGAGGTTGTGTACACTCCAGGCAAGGTTTCTGGCTTAGTTAATCCATGTTACAATATGTAGCGCATGAGTAAATTCAACAAATGAGCGACAACACGTGAATCGTTTCAACAAAGTCCCGTAAGCGTTCTTATACCATTCATCCGATTGCGATGAGACTTAGGTGAATTGTTGTGTACACACCAGGAAAGGTTTCTGTCTTAGTAAATCCATTTTCCAATAGGTAGCGCACGAGTAGATTCAACAAATGAGTAACGGAACGCGTATCGTTTAAAGAAAAGTCCGTATGCGTTCATATACCATTCATGCCATAGCAATGAAATTTGGTGAAATGTTGTTTCCACTTCCGCGAAGGTATCTGATTTAGTAAATCAATTTTACAATTGGCAGTGCACGAGTAGTTTCAACTAATGAGCGACAGTGCGTTAATGGTTTCAAAAAAGTCCCATGTGCGTTCATATACCATTCATCCGATTGTGATAAATCTTTGGTGAGTTGAGTACAGTCCTGCGAAGATTTATGAACTAGTAAATCCGTTTTTCAATGGGTGGCGCACAAGGAGATTCAACAAATAAGTGACGGCACAGGAATTACTTAAACAAAATCCCGTATGCGTTCTTATGCTATTCATCCGATTGCGATGAAACTTCGATGAGTTGTTGTGTACGCGCCATGGAAGGTTTTCGACTTAGTAAATCCATTATGCAATAGGTAGCATACGAGTATATTCAACAAATGGGTGACAGCGATCGAAACGTTTCAAAAAAGTCCCTTATGCGTTCATATACCATCCATTTCATTGTGATGAAACGTTGGTGAGTTGTTGAGCACGCTCCCATGAATGTTTCCGAGATAGTAAATCAATTTTACAATAGTTTAGAGGTGGTTAACGGAAAAAGAAAAAAATAATATTTGGAATCCAAAAGCATTTCAACAAACAAAGTCACAACGCCAACACTTTCTTTATTGGCATTGCAACGCATGCCGGGTAGAGCTAGTATATATATAAAAAAGGATGTTCGTTTGTTCGTCTTTTATGCGTTCATAAACCATTCATCCGATTGCGATCGAATTTTGGTGAGTTGTTGTGCACACTTCCGAAATCATTATAGGCATAGTTAATCCAATGTACAATGTACAGCGCGCGAGAAATTCAAACAAATGCGTGTTGGCGATGCGTTCATATACAATTAATCCGATTGCGATCAAATTTTGGAGAGTTGTTGTGCACAGTCCCGGAAAAGTTATAGGCGTAGAAAATCCAATTTACAATAGATGGCGCGCGAGTTGCATCAACAAAATGGCTTGTGTTTGTTTCAAAAAGTCCCACGTGCGTTCATATACCATTCATCCCATTGCGATGAAACTTGGGTGAGATGTTCTGTACACTTCAGATAAGGTTTCTGGCTGAGTAAATCCACTTAACAATAGTTAGCGCACGAGTAGATTCAACAAATGAGCGACGACGGGCAAGCGATTCAACAAAGTCCCGTATGCGTTCATATTCTATTAGTCTGATGACGAAGAGACTTTGGTGAGTTGTTGTGTACACTTCAGGGAATGTTTCTGGCTTAGTAAATCCACTTTACAATAGGTAGCGCACGAGTAGATTCAACAAATGAGCGACGACGGGCTAAGCATTTCAACAAAGTCCTGTATGCGTTCACATACAATTCGTCCGATAGCGATGCAACTTGGATAAGAGGTTGAGTACACTACAGGCAAGGTTTCTGGCTTAGTAAATGCATATTATAATAGGTAACGCACGAGTAGAATCAACAAATGTGTAACGACGCGAGAACGTTTCAACGAAGTCCCGTATGCGTTCATATACTATTCGTCTGGTAGCGATGAAACTTGGGTGAGATGTTGTGTACACTTCACGAAAGGTTTCTAGCTTACTAAATCCACTTTACAATAGGTATCCCACAAGTAGATTAAACAAATGAGCGATGACGCGCGAAGTGTTTCAACGAAGTCCCGTATACGTTCATATACTATTCGTCTGATAGCGATGAAACTTGGGTGAGATGTTGTGTACACTTCACGGAAGGTTTCTAGCTTACGAAATCCACTTTACAATGGGTATCCCACAAGTAGATTAAACAAATGAGCGAGGACGCGCGAAGTGATTCAACATAGTCCCGTATGCGTTTATATACCATTCGTCCGATAGCGACCTAACTTGGACGAGTTGTTCTGAACACTCCAGGGAAAGTTTTAGGCTTAGTAAATTGATTTGACAATAGGTAGCGCACAAGCAGATTCAACAAATGAAACGCGCGAAGCGTTTTAATAAAGTCCCGTATTCGTTCATATACCATTCGTCCGATAGCGACGAAATTTGGGTGAGATGTTGTGTACACTTCAGGGATGGTCTCTGGCTTAGTAAATCCATTTTACAATTGGTATCGCACAAGTAGATTCAACAAATGAGCGACCGCACACGAATCGTTCAAACAAAGTCCCGTATGCGTTCATAGACCATTCATCCGATTGCTATGAAACTTTGGTGAATTGTTGTGTACACTCCAGGAAAGGTTTCTGCCTTAGTAAATCCTTCTTACAATAGGTAGCACACGAGTAGATTTAACAAATAAGAAACGGCGCGCGTATCGTTTAAAAAAAGTTCCGTCTGCGATCATATACCATTCATGCGATTGCAAAGACATTTGGTGAAATGTTGTTTCCACTCTCGCGAAGATTTATGATTTAGTAAATCCATTTTACAGTATGGTAGCGCACGAGTAGATGCAACTAATGAGCGACAGCGCGTGAATCGTTTCAACCAAGTCCCGTATGCGTTCATATACCATTCATCCGATTGTGATAAAACTTTGGTGAGTTGAGTACAGTTCTGAGAAGGTGTATGAATTAGTAAATCCGTTTTCAGTGGTTGGCGCACAAGTAGATTCAACAAATGAGTGATGGCGCGCGAGTCATTAAACAAAACCCCGTATGCGTTCATATGCCATTCATTCCGTTGCAAGGAAACGTTGATGAGTTGTTGTGTACACGCCAGGGAATGTTTTCGAATTAGTAAATCCATTTTACAATAGGTAGCGTACGAGTATATTCAATAAATGGGTGACAGCGCTCGAATCGATTCAACAAAGTCCCGTATGTGTTCATATGCCATTCATTTCTTTGCGATGAAATTTTGGTGAGATGTTGAGCCCGCTCCCATGATTTTTTTGGGAGAGTAAATCATTTTTACAATAGTTTAGAGGTGGTTAACGGAAAAAGAAAAAATATTGGGAATCCAAAAGACTATCGGATCCAAAAGCACTTCAAAAAACAAATTTAAAAAGCCAACACTTTTTATGATTGGCATTGCGACGCATGCCCGGTACAGCTAGTTAATATATGAAGAAGGATGTTCGTTTGTTCGACTTTTATGCGTTCATAACCATTCATCCGATTGCGATCAAATTTTGGTGAGTTGTTGTGCACACTTTCGAAATTATTATAGGCATAATTAATCCAATTTACAATAGACAGCACGTGAGAAGTTTTAACAAATGCATGTTGGCGATGCGTTCATATACAATTCATCCGATTGCCATACAATTTTTCTGAGTTGTTGTGCACAGTCCCGGAAAAGTTATAGGCGTAGTAAATACAATTTACAATAGATGGCGCGCGAGTAGCTTCAACAAAATGACGTGCGTTTGTTTCAACAAAGTCCCACATGTGTTCATATACCATTCATCCCATTGCGGTGAAACTTGGGTGAGATGTTCTGTACACTTCAGGTAAGGTTTCTGGCTTAGAAAATCCACTTAACAATAGGTAGCGCGCGAGTAGATTCAACAAATGAGCGACGATGGGCGAAGCATTTCAACAAAGTCCTGTATGCGTTCACATACCATTCGTCTGATAGCGATGAAACTTGGGTGAGATGTTGTGTACACTTCAGGGAAGAATTCTGGCTTAGTAAATCGATTTAACAATACGTAGCCCAGAAGTAGTTTCAACAAATGAGCGACGAAGGGCGAAGCCTTTCAACAAAGTCCTGAATGCGTTCACATACCGTTCGCCCGATAACGATGAAAATTGGGTGAGAAATTGTGTACACTACAGGCAAGGTTTCTGGCTTAGTAAATCCATGTTATAATAGGTAGCGCACGAATAGATTCAACAAATGAGCCAAGACGCGCGAAGCGTTTCAACCAAGTCCCGTATGCGATCATATACCATTCGTCCGATAGCGATGAAACTTGGGTGAGATATTCTGTACACTTCAGGGAAGGTTTCTGCCTGAGTACATCCACTTTACAATAGGTATCGCACAAGTAGATTCAACAAATGAGCGACGGCACGCGAATCGCTTAAACAAAGTCCCGTATGCGTTCATATACCATTCATCCGATTGCTATGAAACTTTGTTTGAATTGTTGTGCACACTCCAGGAAAGGTTTCTGATTTAGTGAATCCTTTTTACAATAGGTAGCACACGAGTAGATTCAACAAATGAGTAACGGCGCGCGTATCGCTTTAAAAAAATCCGTATGCGTTCATATACCATTCATGCGATTGCAATGAAATTTGGTGAAATTTTGTTTCCACTCCCGCGAAGATTTGTGATTTAGTAAATCCATTTTACAATTGGTAGCGCACGAGTAGATTCATTTAATGAGCGACAGCGCGTGACGCGTTTCAACCAAGTCTCGTATGCGTTCATATACCATTCATCCGATTGTAATAAAACTTTGGTGAGTTGAGTACAGTCCTGCGAAGGTGCATGAATTAGTAAATCCGTTTTTCAATGGGTGGCGCGCAAGTAGATTCAACAAATGAGTGATGGCGCGCAAATCGTTTAAAAAATCCCGTATGCGTTCATATGCCATTCATCCGATTGCGATGAAACTTTCATGAGTTGTTGTGTACACGCCACGGAAGGTTTTTGACTTAGTAAATCAATTTTACAATAGGTAGCGTACGAGTATATTCAACCAAAGGGTGACGGCGCTCGAATCGTTTGAACAAAGTCCCGTATGCATTCATATAACATCCATTTCATTCCGAAGAAATTTTGGTGAGTTGTTGAGCACGCTCCCATGATTTTTGTTTGACATAATATATCAATTTTACAATAGTTTAGAGGTGGTTAACGGAAAATGAAAAAAATATTGGGAATCCAAAAGCACTTCAACAAACAAAGTTACAACGCCAACCCTTTCTTTGATTGGCATTGCAACGCATGCCGGGTACAGCTAGTACTATGATAAATATTAAATACTAACGAGAACTAAATTGAATAATATTACATTATACAACCAGCCTTCAATGCAATGGCAATAATTAGGAACGAGTATGTTTATAATTTCCATGTGAATGTCTTAATTACCAGTATGGTCGACTTGCATACGACTGATTGACTGATTATATAGATGATAATCATAATTTTATTATATGGTCTATCATATATAAATAGTTATACACATCTGTCGAGATCCTCTCAGTTGACGTAAGTGCATGCGCTGGGAATTGAGTGGGCTCAGTATTTGCTCTCTACCCAATAACAAATTCCATAGCTTTGAAACGTCGTTCATCCTGAACTACTTCCAATAGATAACGCACAGGAAACATGGCGGATCATTTTGTTGTTATGGATAAATAACACACGATAGGCTGTAACAAACGCGTTTCAATTATAATGTATAGAATTATCAGCTAGTTATTCCTCAAATACGATGCGTATAGAATGTCAACGGAAGGCAAATCAATGGAGTCCCACATTGAAAAAGAAAGTATATTGGCTTTCACGCCAGTGAATTAAAACTCAGCAATTCTTTTAAGTTTGTGCCGTATCTTGTTTGGGACCGTGAAAGCCAATATACCATCTTTTTTGGAATCCTTCATAGGGAGTTAAGACTGCTTGAGCTTTTCGGTCTCGCTGTAAAGTGATGCAGTTGCACTTCATATAAAGGGAGGTAGCGCGCAGTTCGCTACTGCTGTTAGGGTCTGGGCAGGGACACCAAGAACCCACTGATGAGCCAGCCTGGTGTCCTAGGCGTAACTCCACACAAGACACGGCACAAACATAAAAGAATTGCTGAGTTTTAATTCACTGGCCGTGAAAGCCAATATACAATCGATTAATAGTTAATCAAGAAGTAATAATACATAAGGAGAAATCTGTTTGGAATTTAGGGCAATTCTGGGGATTGGGTGGTAGGGGATGGTGGTAGGGGAATATAAGTGGGTATGGAGGCATCTACCATAACGTTTGAAAAACCTGCCAACTTAGAAGAGCCTTAGGTGCGCATGCGGACTAAAAATTCCGTATTTTCGCCGTTAGTGGGAGTAGTTTTTATCTCAGGGGCTAACTGACTTGTCCTATAGATAGAGGGGATGGAGCCCTTCCGTTTGAGCCCTCACACGACTTTCTCCAGGAGTACACACAGCCTCGCCCCTGGATGTAATGCGGGTTGTGTATTCAATTACCCCTAGGATATGACTTCTCTACTTACGAGCACGGGCAATTAAACACCAAGTAACTAGCGATGTGTTTGTTCGTTCATGTGACACTAATTAATTAGCTATACAATAGCCTAATAGGAATATGTACTGTATGTGTTATCATGCTTCACTATTGAAAACCTTTCGGATGAATGGAGAGCACTAATTAGGACTACTCCGATTATGTAGAGATGATTGATTTACCTGGCACATAGTACATATGGTGTGGTCTGTTATAATATAGAGAAGGTGGTATCTCTTTAAGAACCACACTACAGAACACACATTTATCCAACTCTCGGCATACCACTGCATGCCTCCCCTCTAGCGTTTCACAATTTAACTGGCAGAATTTATTCTAAACTTTCACTTTTATCACAGAAGAAATATTTAAAATCTCTCGACCTGCACATGTAATCCAATTAGATTACACTATGTACAGTACACAGTATTTCCAAAATAATTTCTGGGCCTCTATTGACAATTGTTGTGGATAAATACGTGATAAACGGGCGTCACGAAACGTTATATTCTTAATGAAATGACGAACCCCTGCAATTCAACTTTGTCAGTTTTGAATTTTATCCTTGTAGCGTACAATAAAGTAATGGCTTAGTTGTAGTGATCTTGTTTCTAAGTGGATGCCAATGGTTTTGGATTGACCTGGTATACATGTTTGGTTGGGACGTGATCGACTGGAGGTGTTCAAATTGCAAAGTTTCACCGTTATGTGATTTTTCATTTATAGGGTTATGTTCTGAAATTTATCCCCCGCGGTGGTAATGTAATATTACGTTAACTATCCATTTACTGAATGATCAAAATGGTAAAAAGTTCAGTTGGCCACAGGAGAGTCAGTGAGACGGCCCACGGCACATTCCATCTTCATCTCCTTCATAAAATACACCACTAGTAAGTTGCCATTTTACTAGTATTTGCGTGAGATCGCAAGTCATATAGTGTCTGTCATTTTGTAAAGTGAAATTATGTTGTACCATGTAAACTTATTTTTTATAAACGTTGGTTGATTAATGTTTAAACTATGCCTACGAAGAAAAAGGCACGACGTTTCGCGAAATAGGACTTATTTAATACGAACATATATTATGTTAATGTTAACCTTGGCTTAATTATTATATTTTGGTTTAATTGTTATTATTATAGTTTTGCCTGAATAATAACGAATTAATAACGCTTAATTTATGAATAGTGTGGAAATTCGTGAGCTTCATTTTGCAGCTGAAAGTTTAGCACCCGCATTAAAGAAAGGAAAAGCCTAAACATTCCTACAAAGCAAGTAAATATAAGGTAATCGATAGAACATGTTTCTATGTTTAGCACTTACTCATTTACTCGAATTCCTCTCTCATCTCCTTCTTCATTCCTATTTTCATCTTTTATATCCTGCGAATAAGAAGGAATAATTTATTTCAGTGTTATCACCTTAAACCTTTACACAAATGACAACCGATATAATTATACAGAACTGCTCAACCGAAGTGAATATGTATTTGCTGAATGACTTTCTACTGTCCTTTACATCTGAGTGCTAGAAATCAAAATTATACAGATAAGTGGTTATTATCCCCAGTTCAGAAACTTATAATACATTTTTATAGACCAAGTTAAACTTAGAGCAAATGAAAATACGAAGATCAGCGCCATGATGGAAGTAATAGCTTTATGGATTGAGGACAAATGAACATTCATTTTAATTTATTTTAGCCATAAGACCATAAGAGGGGGGGGGGGCAGATAACCCCGCTGTTCCGCCCCTTGAAACAATAACAATACAATACAATAGACCATAACCGGTCCTTCGGTCCAACACGTGCACATATCATTGAGTAACCAGACTGCCCTTACAAGCTGAACTTTCGACAATGAAGGCATAAATCAATCAACCTTCAGAATATTATACACGGCATTTCTTCACAATTCACGACAATTTAACATTTTAATGTTCAAAAAGAAGTTAGATTGAGTCAATTAAATGCCTCTATGGGGATTCTATTTTAGAGCATGCTAGTAACTACAAGCATTATGTGTCTGCTAGTGCATGGGAGCACACTGCTTGCAAAGGAGAAGAGAACAGGTACTAACAGCCAAACGCTTTCAATTGTCATCAACATAATTGTGAGAATACAGCTCTTAATCCCTAAATGCTATGTGGTGATAAAAAGATGTCTTGAAAATAGGCATGAAATTACTTACCTCTTTCAGATCTGAAGATAATACTGCTGTGGTGATGCATGGGACGATCTCCGGAATAGAAGATTCCTCAATCTTTATATCCGTGTGATGGTCTGAATCGTCCTGCAAATAAATAACTTGTTTCACATACATGTTCCCTTCCGTAGGAGGAATTATATCTTACATCTGGATTGTAAACTTTAACTGAAGGATTCAAGGAATAATACGAACATACTGAAGATAATTTAACTCTCGCAGTCAAAGTTTTGAATCGTCCATGGCTACATGACAAAAACCCTCACAGTTATTGTGCAGTTTATATCAAAAACCATTTCAGTTAGTATACACTTGCACAACGTGGGCCTAGCATATTGTCACTAGCATTGAGTGTGTGGGTTGCGACTTTGAGACGTAGATGCAGTTAATTAGAGTTACCATATCACGTTAATAAGGACAAGCAACATTGATAAATTTAGTATTAAGAAATCTCGCAGCAAGCGATGACAATTTAAAACAATTTTTAACTCAAGGGTACATAACGTACGGAGTAATTCAACGGGAACGATAAACAAATAGGGGTTTATTTGTAAAAACTGTGGCAGCTACTCAGTAGCATAGCCAGGATCGAATAATGGGGGGGGGGGGGGGGGGCGGGGAGGCGGGGTTCTAGTTAATCGAAGCCAAATAGGTTCGAATCCCGGTGCTGACAGCGGTTATCCTGAGTGTTGTTTTTCCCCGGGTTTTTCCACACTCCCTACAGGAAATTGCCGGGATAGTGCCTTACTTCAAGTCCCGGGGCGTCTACCCCATCCCTGTCTAAGATACACATTACTACAGTCATCGCAGAAATATAGGTTGCCAGACAACTTCAACACACACCCAACTATACGGGGCTGATGACCAAGATGTCTCAAGCCCCACAAAAGAATTATTAACAATAACGCTACAAGTATTTCCATTTCTCAATGAGATATTATTACACGAGAAAAGGTTCATGTAATTTGGTCCAGAAGTTTTCGAGTACTGTAATACCATATGCACAAAAAACAACAAAAAAAGACAGTTCTTTAAAAAATGAAGTTAATTTTTTACTAAAATTGTAAATGTAGAACATTTCTGTTCCCCTGGCAGGAACAAAATGAACTCTAATCTATCTGTGCTACCAACATGAAGACTGCGTATCTCTCAACAAGAAAAAACATTTACAGAAGTCTCAGGAAAAGTTGATTTAAGAGTTATACAGTTAGGCTACTCATTTTTATGATTATACAGTTTTTTTTAACAAGATCCCTTGCTTTATATTGCAATTAGCCCTGAGCGCCTAAAATATCATTTTTGAAGATTTTTGTCACCTACTAACCTTACAAATGCTACATGCACCCGGAAAAAGGCTTAGTTGCTTTCACTACACATGCGACAAATTTCACACATTCGTAACTGGGAAATAACCGTAATTCGGGGAATTGTTGGACATACAGTATACTGTATTAACGTTATATGAAGCAACTCGGCTGACGGCGATCTCATGTTCAAAAAGTTTATAACAATCTCACAAATAGTGTTAATGAACCAATATAATCTTCTAAGTCCTTATTAAAACGCGTTGTTTTTAATTAAAATTGGATTAATTTACATATAACTTCTCTCCCGCTAAGGAAAGAAAAGAAAGCTAATATTGTCCCGCTAGGTGGGAGTTAAAGTTATTTGGCGCTAGCGTCACTTAGAAATAAGCTATATTTCACGGGGGAAAAGTTAGATTGGCAAACCTGGGAAGACGGAGTTGTATTACCACAATCTAAAATACACAGTCACGAAGCTCGCTGCGTTACGAATTTGCATCCTCTTGGTAGATGGAGCGACACTAGTGCTCGCGGTGGTCAACAAAGTGGCAACTGCCTTGAGTGCGTTATTCGCGGAACTGATGATTTCACTTTTGTAGGGGTTTTAAGAAATTTAACTGACCTGAGTGATTATTTCCACTGTAAACGTAAGTCATGTTAAATCACAATGTTGATATACTGTACACTTTTAACTCACATGAGCATTATAATATACTCTGTTTTAATTAGTTCAGTCCACTACAAGTATCCCTAATAGGTACAGTTGTATGACGTATTTAATGAGTCTTACGTAGAATTAATAGCCAACACTAGTTATAAATTCATGTAGGCCTATTTGTTTCAATGATAGTCGTGGGCATCTCGACATACTGTAGTATAAAACTGAGTCCCCAATTCTTGGATGTAACGAGTAACCTCGAGAACTACTGGATGGATTTTGATTCGGTTTACCCCATTCTGTAAAGGATTTCGCGAGGAAGGTTTCTGTAGTTGTTGTTGTTTGAGTCTTCAGTCTTTTGACTGGTTTGATGCAGCTTTCCATGCCTCCCTGTCCTGAGCTAATGGTTTCATCTCTACATAGCTCCGACATCCTACATCGGAGGCAATCTGTTTAACATATTCTAACCTTGGTCTACCCCTATAGTTTTTGTCCTCGACCCTTCCTTCCATAACTAAGCTTGCTATTCCTGGGTGTCTTAGTATGTGTCCTACCAACCTATCTCTTCTCTTCATTAGCAGTCGCCAGAAACATCTCTCCTCTCCCACTCGTCTTAATACCTCTTTGTTTGTAACCCTATCTACCCATCTGATCTTCATCATTCTCCTGTAACACCACATTTCAAATGCTTCAATTCTCCTCTTTTCTGCTGCACCAATAGTCCAAGTTTCACTTCCATAGAGCGCCACGCTCCAGAAAAAGGCTTTCAAAAATGACTTCCTAATACCTAAATCTATATTCGATGTCAGCAGATTCCTTTTTTGTAGAAATGCTTTCTTTGCCTGAGCCAACCTACTTTTAATATCCTCTTTGCTTCGTCCATCACTGGTTATTCTGCTTCCTAAGTAACAGAAGTCTCCTACTTCCTTCAGCTTTTCACCTGCCAATTTGATCTCCATAGAGGTTTCTGATTTATTTCGGCTGCATTCCAGTATTTTTGTTTTACATTTATTTATTTTCATCATGAATTCTTTCCGAAAGACGGAGTCCATACCATTCAAAAACTCATTAAAATCCTCAGGCTTGTCGGCCAAGATGACGATGTCATCAGCAAATCTCAGAGTTGAAATTATTTCTCCTTGAATCTTCACTCCCACTTTAAATTTTTCTCCAATTTCCTTCATTGCTTGTTCAATGTAAAGATTGAAAAGTATGGGTGATAAGTTGCAGCCTTGCCTTACACCTTTCTGAATACCAGCTTCTCTCTCATGTCCTTCAACTCGAATGACTGCTGTCTGGTTTCTGTACAGATTGTATATCACCCTCCTATCCCTGTACTTTATTCCAATTGAATTCAAAATGTCAAACAATTTAGTCCAATCAACGTTATCAAAAGCCTTTTCTAAGTCTACAAAAGCCATGAACGTTCTCTTATCTTTCCTTATTCTACCTTCTAAAATCAGCCTAAGGCTTAGTACAGCTTCCCTTGTTCCTACATTTCTCCTGAAACCAAACTGGTCTTCATCCAACTCCGTTTCTATCTGGCTTTTAATCCTCTTGTAAATTATTCTAGACAGGATCTTTGAAGCATGAGTAATCAAGCTGATTGTACGGTAATCTTCACATCTGTCAGCTCCCACTTTCTTTGGTATAGGGATGATTACATTCTTCTTGAAATCAGGGGGTACCTCACCTGTCTCATAAATCCTACACACCAAGTGAAATAACCTGATCAGACCTTCATCTCCTATGCAGCGTAGCAACTCAATCGGTATATCATCTATGCCTGGTGCTTTGTTCCTGCTTAAGTCTTCCAAAGCTCTATCAAATTCTGATCTCAATATTAAATCTCCTTTCGCATCCTCATCAATTTCCTCCTCCCTTTCCATTACATGATTCTCAATCTCCTTTCCCTTATACAAACTCTCTATGTAAGCTTTCCATCTCTCAACCTTTTCTTCCCTATCTGTTAGAGGCTTTCCATTTGTGTCCTTAATATTACAGCACTTAGTCTTCTTTTCCCCAAAAGTATTCTTAATCCTTCGATAAGCTGTGTCTACTTTTCCTAATTTCAGACAATTTTCTATACCTGCACATTTCTCTTTCAACCATTCTTCTTTCGCTTCCTTGCACTTCTTGTTAACCTCATTTCTCAGACGTCTGTATTCTGCTTTCCCCTTTTCATCTCTTAGATTCTTGTGTTTCCGCCTTTCATCCATCAATTCTAGTATATCCTGAGTGATCCACGGTTTTCTACCTATTCTTTCTTTCCTTCCAATGTTTTCTTCTGCGGATTTTGTTATTTCATTCTTCAAAAGTGCCCATTCGTCTGCAATTGAAGTTTGTTAAGGGTTTTTCATTAGTCCTTCCTTTATACTCTTCTTGAATCTTTCGTTTACATCCTTCTCTTTCAGTCTGTCTATTGCCCACCTTTTTGGCTTTTGACTTTTCTTCAGTTTCTTCAACTTTAATCTGCATTTCATTACAACCAGATTGTGATCAGAGTTTATGTCAGCACCAGGATATGTTTTACAATCCAAAATCTGGTTTCGAAACCTCTGCTTGACCATAATGAAGTCGATTTGGTAACGCCCTGTATCTCCTGGTCTCATCCATGTGTATATTCTTCTATTGTGGTTATTGAATAAGGTGTTAGCTATGACCAATTCATGCTCGGTGCAGAATTCTACCAGCCTGCTTCCTCGATCATTCCTTTCACCTAATCCGAAATCTCCTACTATCTTCCCTTCTCTCCCTTTTCCTACCACAGCATTCCAATCTCCCATTAATATAACATTTTCATCACCCTTGATATACCTCAGAATTTCGTCTATTTCTTCGTAGACCTTTTCAACATCCTCATCATCAGCTTGACTGGTAGGCATATAGACTTGTACCACTGTAGTGCAGGTAGGTTTTGTATTGATTTTTGCTACAATAATCCGTTCACTATATTGCTCATAATATTCCACCCGCTGTCCAAGTTTCCTACTCAATATGAGGCCAACCCCTGCTTGGCCATTGTTTGATTTAGTACTAATGACCCTATAGTCTCCTGACCAAAAGTCCTGTTCTTCCTGCCAGCGCATTTCACTAATCCCAACCAAATCCAACCTCAACCTATCCATTTCCCTTTCTAAGTTTTCTAACCTTCCACTTCCTAGCAGACTTCTAACATTCCACGCTCCGATCCGTAGAATGTCAGATTTCCTCTTTGTCACTTCTGTGATGTTAACCCCCTCTCGAGTAGTCCCCACCCGGAGATCCGAACGGGGGACTAGTTTACCTCCGGATTGAAATTTTACAAGGGAGGAGGCCATCATCACATGTAATTATGCATAGAGAGGTGCATATCCTCGGGAATAGCATACGGCTGTAGTTTCCCGTTGCTTTCAGCCATGCAGCAGGACGCAGTGTAGCCATTATTGGCTTATATTATCAATATCTTAACCGTCTATAAGACTAGTAAAGAATTGATTTATTCTGAAAGGCTGCTACTCCCTTTCAGAATAAGTAAAGAGCAATTCTACTAACAAAAATACTAACCTTCTACCGTACTAACAATTAAATACCAAAACTCTACTAACAAAAAACTTAAGTTCCACCAACAAATACTACCACTAAAACAGTCTGTCAACAGGCACACTCACATGCACCCTCACACATCACAGTCTACTGAAACAATGAACTATAACTAATAAACAATGCAACTGCTACCAGACACACTCACACACCACAGTCTAATAGAACAATGACATATATCTAATAGACAAACTAACTACCTACTTACAACTAAAACTAACTACATACTTACTGTACTTTTATAGGACTATAAAAAGTTACGGTAACACCACATTTTTTCTTAGATCATTAATCATAAGAAAAGACCAAGCAAGACAAACTACTGTCGACCAAAACACTATGCGCACTCGAGCCTGAAGGTGGTTCGTGAAGCAACCAAAAGGCCTACATAAAATCCAATAACATCACTTTCGTCGTACTATTCTACGTTAATTCGTGCAGGTTTGGAACTTTCAATTCACACTTTAACATTCTTAATCGCAGCTGGAACACAAAAGGCGCCAGCCTTCAAGCGTGTTTCAACCATGCGCCACACCTAAGAACCACCATCTCACCATCTGTAGTAAAACATTCATTTGTGACCACAGGAAGCCGAGCAGTAACGATTGCAGTGAATCGAGTCGAAGAAAAATCTGCCGTCCATGCGCCATTTAAGCTTACGCTAGATAAACAGATAAATATATATATAAGCCTACTATGAGTGCAAGAATTGATCAGCACAACAAGTTCTACAAAAAGGTACGCAACAGCATATCTCTATCTTTAATACGTCACCCACTACAAGTGATTTTATGCTTTCATTTCTTCCAACAATCTCCATTCAGTGGAAATATAAAATACTAGCTTCGGAGGGAGTTAACGAGATAGCGAGCGAGTCTATCGCCCCAGCTTCGGCCATCATCAACTTTCGAGTCGTGTCGAGTTAAGACTTCAGAGAAGAGTATATGTGTTTGGAGGTTCGCTGTTCACCTCCGCTTTTCTGAATTGCGTCCGTACGCCTTTCAAGCTTACGCTGGGTAAACCGTTAAAGATACCGGTCGAGGCCGGGGTGGGTTACTAGTATGGGTATAATTGTAAATATCTATGGTATGTCAAATTCTTAACCATATCAAGAGCTAGTACTTCCGTAAAATTGAGTAACATTATTATTAATTCGAAATATACCGGTATGATTAGTGAATGAAAAGTATAAAAAGATCGTAAGGTCTTAAATGGCTCAATTATAAGTACGTCGTATTTTTTCTGTGATTCTGAAACCTTTCATTCCTGAATTTGACAATAGCCTATAATACAATGTCAATTTTACAAATAATTTCAGTAATAACAATATTGTGTACCGTACCTTCACAGCAGTCATGTGGGAGACCAGGTATGTCATAAAAGAATTAAAAACAGTGTACCACATATAGGTTTGTGAGCATTATCCTGACGACATATATTTAGCTTACTTCAAAATGATTCGAGAATAATTTGTATTATTGTACAAAATAGTTACATATTTATTCATTAAATGAGCTTCCTGACTATTTGAAACCCATTTTTTAGATATGAAAATTAAAATATCGGCACGTGCTTGAGATGACATCATTTAAGTTTACTTATGTCTTAATTTTCAAAATGCATTGATATTATGTACTGTATATTTGAATTGCAGCCATTTCAACTAAACACCCATAAGCACCCCAATTTCAATTTCAAGTAGATCCAACTTTGGCTACCAGACGCCACTGTCACTGACACCCAGTGGCGAACGTTGGAACTTGATCGAGCGTTACTAACCAAATAGCCTACAGATTTTGGCTACACACTACCATTGTAGTGGTAGGTTCTTTCACATGCCTTACATCTATGACATGGGCCCGCCGACTTAACTTCTCCTCCAAAGGAAGGCATACTGAAGGATTTTAACACTCTTAAAAATCCCACGACTTCGGTCGGGTTTGAACCCACGATCATGGGCGTAATAGTTCAGCATGCTACCGACTCCGCCACGGAAGCCGTGCATAGATATCCTACCAAGACATGCGTCTGATTTATAACCGAATGGCTGCGTGCCTCGGCGGTGACGCCCTCGCCTGCTGTCCCCAAGGATGCAGGATCTTATCCTGGCACAGTCATCTGGCACTTGAGGGTGCATAAATGCAAGGGAACCGTGTCTGTAAATTTACCGGCACGTTAGAGATCCCCTTCGGGGCAAATTTCTGGCACCCCGGCGTCTTTAAAAGCCGCAGTTCAAAAGAGATATAAACCAATCATATTATTATTGATTTATAACCAGTTAGCTTAAAGAACTAGTTCCGTTGTTTGTTTGAAAAGCTTTATAATACTAGCCTAAAATCCATAGCTCAAGTCTTACCACCTAGGGTCCTTTGGAAACTCGTGTGACGTCTTGATATTTGAACAAAATACATTAACAGAATAACTTCCCAGTCGGTCAACACAAATACACCCAATTCGATTGGGCAAGGAGTAACAATTAATTTCCCTGCTGTGTAATTCATAATACAATAATGTTTTATACACTTGATAAAACACTTCTCATATAAACTCCCCCCCCCCTCCTCCCCCTCTATGTGAGAAGTGTTTCATTAAGTGTATAAACAATTCATGTATTTTTATTTCAGGCACTAGGAGATAAACTGCCACTCCAGGCCTAATCTAATTGGGTACCGCACACTCGTGCTGACCGACTGAAAAGGGATCATATAGGTTACATAGCAACACTGAAATATGGCTTTTAATATTCGATCTGATTGTTGCACGGCACATCGACTCTTGTAAAACACATGATTAAAGAAATAACTGTTTCATAACGCTAACATACAGTAAATCCAGCAACAATAACATTCACCAACACAGCGCAGTCGGCACAGTAATGTTTGCTGGCTGCGTGAGAGCATTATTGTCGCGCGGCGGTAGAAAAATATGAGCCAAGATTCGCAACTGTGTAGATAAACTGTGGTTATACGTTTTGTCATGAAGACGTGTCTAGCCTCAAATGAGGAGCCGGGCCGAAAGGTGACAACTGTACGTCACCCCAAGTACACGTGGTGAAACAAACACAAATTACAACCATGCCAATTTTACAATGAGGAGGGGGGGGGGGGGTTGTAACCGCCCTTCCCCCCTCCTGGCTATGCCACTGCTGAGCTACTTGAAATCTCTTTTCATATATATTCACTTATAATAAATAATACATGAGGCATTGCCGTTATGTAGATAATTACGCAATGTGTTAATAAATATAGAACTAAATAAGAAATAAGAATATTTTCATAGACAACACCTTAAGAGCCTATCTGGACGAAATTGCCAATCGTGGTCTAATAAAATGCTGAGAAACACTGCCATAGATCATCTCTGGGGAGTTCTCCACGGTGACTTTGTAACAGTCCAAACAAACATACACCTCTCTTTCTACTTCATTCAACGCCCCTAGAACCAAGAACCCCTCACCATTAAATATGTGAGCAACATTGGAGGGTATCGTGAAGATTAAGGGAAAGCGAATACCACTCTGACAGTCATAGCTAGCAGTGGAGGCAGTCATCAAGGATGGCTCATCAATATTTTGACAGGCAATGGCTACCTGCAGAGGGAGGCATCAAGGTGGAAGCAGGACCAACATCATATTCACAGGTCGCCCCAAGCCTTATGGGAGTGATCCGACACTTCTGATCTCTTAATGCAGACATACAATTGAAATACGACGCGCCCTAGAACACATATGTCTCGCGTATAATCAAGGTTTTCAGAGGGAGTATTATTTTCACACTTAAGGATCCCCTGGACCCTCTACCTCAACGTACAGAAATGTATGTTTCGTCTTAAATTCGTCGGACAATTTACAAGGTATTCTGAAATCTTATGAATTTCTCTTGTTTAGGTTTTATAAAATACACCTTAAAGTGAATCAGTTAAAGATCCTTTTTAACTGCTTGAGGTTTGAAGGGTAGGGTTTTCATGTATAAGGTTATCATTAAGGCAGTATTCCATCCTCCGACAAATGTACGGTAGGCTACCACGAAGTATACCTGCATTACCAATAAATGACCAAATGCTAACACAGCAAGTAGTGTAGACTTCACTTAAAATAGGGCCCTGGGAGCCAGCAGAGTGAAGCCGCGTTATTAACACAATAACATCAGCAACTGCCCGCTGCTAACATAAGAAATATTTATGAGAGAGGAAATTTAAACTTTTGATCACCTGATTTTGATGTTCTGATTTGACTGCCCAGCTCTTATCTTCATACATTTCACCAAACTCATCCAGCGTATTATAAGAGAACTGATCAATTGATTCCTAGAAAGTATTACACAAGCATGAGGAAACGTTCAATATACAGACAGAATAACAGCTGCACTAAGTTACGTGTAACAGTAAAATATTATATCCTGGTTACCTACTACCGTATTTGGTAGCAGGCATTAAGTCACTAAACCTTGCTTGTTATGCACATCACTAAGATTTATATGTTACGCGATATAGCCTACCGGTACTTAATAAATACAACTTACAATATTAGGGGATTCCTCTGGCTCACTCTTAATAAATGTTTGTTGCTCCATAATGTTCAGCAAACTAGAACACACAAAGTGCGCTTAAAAGGCCGTACGCTAAATGATTATCATATAACACATCAAATGAGGTAATTTCAGAATTCAAGTACAGTAAGGCTACTGGTAATGAGAAGTACCGTAATGCACAGTGAGAAGAAGAGGTTAACGGTAAAGCTCAATCGACCATGGCGCTCGACTTGATGAGATGGAAGTTAGGGTACAATTTCGAGTAAAATATGAATGCCCATCATTCCAATATTAAGAAAGGAATTCCTGGTGCCAGCCCCTGAAATGAAACGTGCTATAATTGGTTTCTTTACTCCTAAGTAGGCTACACACAAACCTGAGAACAATATGATGGGGCAGGCGGAATGAATTCCGCTAAATTACATTGCAAACCTATCAACGCGAAAATAAACTCCAGTTGCACGCCGAGTAAGGAAATCGCAGTAACTGCATACAATAACTTACAGAAAATAGAAGACAATACTTTCTTTTCGTGTTACAGGATACCCACTTCAAACCAAACACAACTTAAACTAAATCATCGAACCAACATTGAATCGGTGGGCCTGGATGATATTACGGTACCAACTTATAAATACTATCAACGGGTAACTTGCGTAATTATTTTCGTCATAAAGAAGTTTCTAGTTACACGTTTAAACCTGTGTAGCCTATCCGACATAATCAAATATTGTAAATTGATCTACAAAGGGCACGAACACCTCCAAGCAGAACTCAGGTCTTAAGAACGGTCTTCAATATTACATTAAGTCACGTCTGTTATGCGAACTTCAAATGTCCCTACATGGGACTGAAATACCTCAGATCTTAATATTTTGCCGCGGGTTACATGGAAGACTCCATTTCGTGACGATTACATTTATTCAATAAGTTTATTACATTAAGTCGCGTTTGTCATGCGAACTTCAAATGTCCATACATGGGACTGAAATACCTCAGATCTTAATATTTTGCAGCGGGTTACATGGAAGACACCATTTCTGGCAGCGTGCCCGTTAAACATTCAGGGGCGCCTCTAGCAAGGTTTTCAAGTGGTGCGAGCTCTCATTACGACGCCCTCTCCCCCGTGGAGACTAAAATGTACATAGAGACTAAACACAACGTACATTCTTTACATTATTTGTAACTCACACCTCCGAATGATTCGTATAAGTTAGTAGTAGTGTGGATGATATTCAATACCCTACCGTAACCGTAAGTTAAATAGAAAAGGTTTATTTCAACTGCTATGTGGCAGACCACGCTCATATCGTGTGGGCAGAGCCGCCGAGAGGATTTAAGGGCCCCTATGCAATGTTTTGCTCAGGCCCCCATTATTATTACTATCCACTACTACGTATTCTGCTTTCTCAGAAAAGCATCTGATGCTTTGTCACAATTTAAAACACAGGTTATCACACAAAATTCCACACATGATGACCACGAATTACATGCCTCTCAACTGAATCAACATCAATATAGCGTAGTTTGTGACTGGCACTCATTTCATGAACTGACATCTTACTATACAGCTTACGCCAAGAACGATCTTTTTGCCATCCTTCGTCCGGACCGTAACTAAAACTGTCAAGGTTGTGACCAAGTAATCTGCAAGGAAAAGAATACATTGATTGATTTGTATCACTATACTATAGTAACGAGCCTCTACGAAAATCAAACTGTTCTCAGGAATGCTCTCGTTCCGTCACTTGGAAGGTTATTATGCAATCCTCACTGATTTCGATTCAGTGCAGTTATTTCGTTGTTGAGAGCCTCCTTAGTAGGGCCTACATTTGACTGTTTCTGTATATCTTTTATTTTTTTAGGTTCCCCCACAAGTAAAAATCGCTTGGTACGGGAACTTACGAACACATTTACTGCAATACTTTTTCTTGAGAAGATAAGTTTCCACTAGGAAATGCCGACGTTTTGTTCTATATCTAACCATGTTCACGGGATACGAGGTAGGCTACAGTCCTTCACAGCAAGTCTTAGTTATCAAAAATAAGGTATCTTGCCAGCTGCGTATGTGATAAATGCTATGACAGCCTTCAGGGCTTCCCACCCCGCTGTTGTAATCGGTACATGCTATAAATCTAGCGGTGACTCATTGCGACCTGTCCGTGGCACGACCTCTGTGAGGCTCCGTTCTATAGGGAGGGTCCTCACTGTATAATGTTCCAATAATATTATTCGAATTAAGACATATTCCTAGGAACACTTCAGTCATATTATAATATTTTAGAATGGTAGACCGACTAAAAGCTCCAGTAATAGTATTAAAAGAGATGTCAGTCGCGCTTCCACCAGGCTGTTTCTAACATCATGTTACTAATATCTTACATTACATAACAACAATCAGTTTACTCACAGAATAGGCCCACCTGATTTAATAGTAGTAACGTCTAACAATAACGTTTCAATTTCACTCGTAACTTGACACACAGACACAAATCACAACCCACATGCACAATTTGAGAACGACTGACCAGGCAACGACCGGTGGTCGTGAAAGAGGCACGGTGATGGACAGAATTATAGATATTGGTTTCAACTCGTTAATATTTTCTAGAGCGTTAAGTGTGAATTTCACGCTATACAGTGTGTGTATAACATTGAATGCGCACAGTCCAGCTCACTGAAGGAATTAATTTTTGCTGGTAGGGTTCAATACAGTAGTGTTAAGGTGTTTTGGTTTTATTTTTTGCGCAGAAAATCTGTCGTTGCCTTTTCTGCGCCCTCTCATATGACAGCGCGTGATGCGATCGTACCGTTCGCACCGCCCTGGGGCCGCCCCTGAAAACAAAACAAACCACGCTCTGCTGATGATAAATAGCCTAGGCATGGTGTAAGATAATCTGTAAGACCAACATTACTGTGAACATGTGGGAGGAGCCAGATTCGCTCGCTTATCCTCGTCAGCCAGTAGCGTAGCGAGGATTCACCAATGTTCTACGAACATTTCGTCCCGCGGTGTAGCCGCGCTCGTCAAACGTGCACCATGGTCGCGAGGGCAGCTGCGGTAAGTACGGATATTGCAGGTTTGAATTCCGGTGCTGACAGCGGTTATCCTAAATGTGTATTTTCATCTGGTTTAGCCACACTTCCTACAGGAAATTGCCAGGATAGTGCCCTACTTCAGGTCCCGAAGCATCTACTTCATCCTTGTCCCAGATACATATACACACACAACTACAATCATCACAGCAATACAGGCTGCCAGACAGCTTCAACACACTCCCAAATACACGGGGCTGATGATCGAGATGTCTCAAGACCCTCAAATGAATTATTAACAACTCTACAAATATTTCTATTTATCAATGATGACGCGTTTTAATTTCCCTGACGTGAACTTTATCCTTACTAAAATGTAACCGAGTTGGTCTGGCTGCCGTGTATGTGATTGTGTTAAACAGACTTGCCACGCTACCTGTTGAGCACGAGTAGAAACTCGTTTGTCGCCGCGCGATGCTGCCATCTGACGGAGAATTTTAGTACTACTTCTTCTGGATTTGCCGCTTGGAGCGATTCACTCTCTAATCTACGATTCCCTCCGTTGGCTACCGAAGTCAACAGTGTCTGTTACCTTGGATACAGCTATAATAAGTAGAGTTCTTCTCTATTGGAATCCTTACAAGCAAGATGCTAAATTTATAACTCCGATATTAAACAGGGCTGGTAGCCCTGAAGGCTAACATAGCATCTATTCTGGAATATGTTCATATCCAACTTGATTACAAGTACTTCCGACATCTCCCTGAAGATATTTTGACTTACTTGGTGTAATAATATTTTCTGGCATCTCAACCAGTATGCTTTAGAAAAGGTGTGTAAATATTGTGAGATATTTTGGAAGCTGTTTTATTTCTATCGATATGTTTTATTATCTTGGACGTATTGTAATTTCTTAACTTTGTGTTATTTTATGTTGGCGGTCTGTGTTTCACACTCGTGTATTGCCTAGCCTTGTGGTCGGAGTAACGGTAAGGTATTTGTCGATATATTTAAAATAGTTTCCGATTATCTAATATATTCTATGTACCTTTTGGGGGAATGTGGTTATTTTATTTCTATTCTGAGCTACAAGCCATGTAGATTTCAGTCTTCATCTTGGTCTAGAGCAAGGACT
Source organism: Meconema thalassinum (assembly GCA_946902985.2). NCBI lineage: Eukaryota > Metazoa > Arthropoda > Insecta > Orthoptera > Tettigoniidae > Meconema > Meconema thalassinum. The sequence goes on from OX336397.1 coordinate 127,066,186, forward strand.
TTCTTAACCTAAATACCTTTATGTAAATTTTATTTATCTCCTTGCATCTTCTTAGTATGCCTCATATAGGCACTGTAACATGTGTCGAAGATTATGGCACTTATTTTATTCTGTGTAATGGGTTGCCTGGTGACAACCTAAGCTATTGTTAACGTTTCTTCCTTGCAGTTAAAACAATAGTTTTTTGTTTCGTGTCGATAAATGACAGACATGTTTGAGGATTTGATTGCGATCACACGTATCTAGAATTTGCTCCTGTTAATAAAACTAACTTAATTGATTGCATTGAGTTGAGACCGTATTTGAACTTAAACTAGTTTCGGTTCATACCTTGGGTATCGTTTAAAGGTAATTTATCTGTTTTCTTCTTCTTTTTGCGTTTTGCCCATTATAGAGCGCGCTTGAACTTGTTTTTCGGCTTGATGATATTCGCCTTCCTATCTTCCCAAAATCTCTTCATGAAGTCACTGTTTTATTTTACGTTGGATATTTTTTCGTTGGTCTTTGACTTTTCATTTGCTCATTTAATATGATTAATTCAACCCTTTTCCTCCTCAATCGATGGGATTCCTTGCTTATATTTCCTTAGCTGTTTATTGCTAAGAACTAATTTATTTTTAAATATTATTCCCTTCTTGTAATGCATGTAATATTATTGATTGTCAATTATATATATATCAAAAGTGAGCTCTGTGTTCTTGTATCATAGTTTGTTATTCTCTTATGTTCATGCTATTTAACTGCCTGGGTAAATGGTTTTGTTCAACACCTTCTAATTTCGTCTCTGGTATTTTTTGGGGGTCTTTGTTATTATATTTGTAAATTAGTTAGCTCTCTGTACTACCAGTGTATCAATTGGTAGCAGATCGTATGTTATTGTTTTCACGGACATTATAATAAGTTTAAAAAATATTTAATCAAATAGATTCTTGAACACAAAGGTCGCTTAAAGCTTGGGTAATATTAATCTAATCCTTGTGGAAATTTCTGTTTCATGTCCGATTGTATACACAAAATGGAACCGAGGAGTACATTATCAGCCTTCTACAACCTAAGGAAAGAGGAAATTGAATATGAATTGTTCATTAGTAAAATACCTTCTAACAACAATCGTGAAAAGGATTTGTTACTTCTGAAGGATGTGAAAGATGTTTCTATTATAATTCCTGATTTGGAAAGTTACCATCAAACGTTTGGTGAGTCTAATAACATTATACCTGCTGTAACGAATTTAATTAATTTATCTATTTATTTGATAGGCGCTAGTAACCCTTCTACATCTCAATTAGGGAGATTTAAAACTCAAGCATGCCATTGGTTTCATAGACTTGGTGATCTCATTTATATTTGGGTACTCGAGGATCCTAATTTCGGTTCGGAATTAATGTCATTTCAAAGTAAGCTTCTTGATGCTTTTTTGAAATTATTTCCTTCTGAGTGTGGTGATATTCAGGGTTGTGTCAATGGTGTTAATGATAATCCGTGTGAAATTATTGTGCCAAATGCGAATAACTCACGTGTGATTATAGAATCTGAAGGTGCCGCTGACAATTTACCCAATAATATTGAAAGTTTATCCTTAACTGATCATAATGCAAGCATGGAGAGCTGAATTACTTTGAATAAGAGCTTACAAGGGAGGTCATCAAGGATTCCTCAACCGACCTTATTAAACTCTAACGATATAAGTGTTAATGAGCATGGGGAAATTGATAATAATATATCTTGTACCTTGCCAAATATTTCTTCGTCTGGTGCTTCAAATGATTTTCCTAATCATAACTCTGCAAATTCTAGGTTATTACCTAGAAATGAAAGCCAATTTGGGTTACCCTGTACTAATGTTGTCACCGATTTTCCATCACGTTTGTTGAATAACGCTAATATTGAGGGAAATATGCCATCGATGCCTAACTGTGAAAACAGTTTAAGATTTAACGGTATTCCTCATCCAGTAACCTCTTGTGTTCAGAATTTACAGATGTGTTCGGGTAATGACACTATGGAGTTGATAAAATTGTTGAAACAACTAGTTGAATTAATGGACAATTCCATTGTTTTTGGTTTATCAGATACTATGATTTTCCAATTAATTTTTCCTTTCACCTGTGGCCTGTTGCGTGATAAGTTGATCACCGCTATGTCATCTCACTCTTCGTTATCTGAGTTTCATGTCGAAGTAATTGATTATTTTATTCCTGAACGTGCAATGAGTCTACTGAAACATAATTGTTACTATCGTGGTCAGAGGGTAGATGAATCTTTGAATGATTATATTAAAGAAATTAGGTGCTACGCTAGGGGTTTGAATTTAAATTTGAGTGAATCTGCAATTGTTACTACTATAGTAGAAGTTATTAATCCAGAATATAGGTTATGTATGGCTATGGAAGGTAAACCTAAGATTTTTCTTGAATTATATGATATAATTAAATCTGCAGAAAATGTCAAAAGCATTAACGCTGTAAGAGTGATTAACTCTCCGCCTCCCTTGGTTAATATCCCTGTTAATCCTAATAATCATTTACAACAGACTTCTTTCCAAAGAAGGAGATTCAATTACACTGAAAATACTCGAACTGGTAAACGTTGTGATAGGTGCGGGTCTTATGATCACATAGCCAAGTGGTGTGATAGAAGATTTAATCGTAGGCAATGACTAGATGATAGGAAGATCTTGTCGGATTATCAAAAATCTGATGGTATTGCAAGTAACCGTAAAACAGATTTTGATAAGGATCTTAAGACAAATCGTAAGGTATATGACACATTTTCTCGAATTGGTAAAGCTAATTATGAAACGTGTAACCGTATCACTGATGCGACAAAAAATAATTGCCCATACATAGATGTTTGTATAAATAATGAACCTGTCTCCGCTCTTATTGATTCGGGCAGTGTTAATTCATTTCTTGATAGTAAATGGTTCAGGACGATGTCTTCTGTTTGTAAATTTGGCAATTTGGTAAAGGAACCACATAATTTTATAGCAGCCAATTCTTCTTCACTCAGTATTTTAGGATATGTAAAGGTAAAGGTCAGCATATTTAACTTTTCTTGGATGTTTAGATTCTGGGTGGTTGACAATTTGTCGTATCAAGTGATTATCGGGTCGGATTTCATAACTCATGTAGGGTTATTGTTAGATTTAAATTCTAAATCCTTTTGGTTTCATTTCAAACCCAATCTCAGATGGAAATTCAATCATTCGGAGTGTATTAGTGGAGTCAACTCAACTCAGGAAGAAAAAAAGGTTATAACCATTGAAGATTTAGAGTTCGATAACTTAAGCGAAGATCAAGATAAACAGATTAAAGACCTGTGTTATGAATTTCCTGAGGTTCTAACTGACAAATTAGGTGTTACTAATTTAATAGAATATGAAATTGAGCTTTCCGACGACATTCCTGTTCGTGCGTCTCCTTATAGATTGGCTCCTCCTAAGATGAAAATTTTAAAAGGTATTGTGGACGAGATGCTTGAGGAGGGGATTATTCGTAAATCTACTCCAGCATATTCTTCTCCTATCCTTCTAGTTCCTAAACCCAATGGTCAATTCAGACCCGTGATCGATTACAGAGCATTAAATAAGAAAGTCATCTTACAATCGATTCCTCTCCCGGACCTTCAGTCCTGCTTTTCGTGGTTCAAAGGAGCGTCCTATTTTACGATATTAGATTTAAATTCAGCCTATTTCCAGGTTCCCCTGGCGGAGAAGTCCAAGAGTGTGACGGCTTTTGCCACGGATTGGAATTTATTTGAATTTGAAAGTTTACCTTTTGGGTTGACTACCGGTGCTGCTGTCTTGAGCAGATTGCTAGATAACGTATTTGACGGAATTAAGTTTAAATTCGTTTACCATTATTTAGATGACGTAGTCATCTTTAGTAAAAACTTTGAGGATCATGCCCAACATGTTCATGAGGTGTTGTCTCGATTAAAGAATAGTGGTCTTACGGTCAAGTTATGTAAGGTCTCTTTCGCTAAACCCCAAATATCATTCTTGGGACATGTAATATCGTCATCTGGTGTCTCGGTAGACCAAAGCAGAACCCAATCTATTAGGGAATTCAAACAATCTAAAACGCCTAAAGAAATAGCACGTTTTATTGGAATGATTAACTACTTTCGTAGATTTATTCCTAATTTTTCTCACCGTGCTGCTCCTCTTAACATGCTTCGAAAGAAAGGTACTGTATTTTCGTGGGGTCCGTCGCAAGAATCAGCTTTTCTTGATCTTAAGTTGGCATTAACCAATCCACCGATTTTGGCTATTTCTGATTTTAGCAAAAGGTTTATCATCCAAACCGATTCATCTAACAAGGCTGTTGGTGCGGTATTGTTACAAGAGTACGATGAAGGAAGGTTACCTGTGGCTTATGCTTCGAGGACATTAAACGATGCTGAGATAAAGTATTCTGTGTATGAATTAGAAGCGCTAGCAGTAATGTTTGCTCTCGAAAAATTTAAAATATATATCGAGCACGTTTCCTTTGATCTCGAAACCGATAACCAGGCATTGAGTTGGGTATTGGGAAAACCCAGGAAGACTGGAAGGATAGCTCGTTGGGCCACCCGTATTTTAGCCTTTCAATTCAGCGTTCGTCATATTAAGTGCACGGACAATGTCATTGCTGATTGCCTTAGTAGAATGTACGGTGATGAGAAAACAGAGGATAAGGGTGAAGATAAGTTTGATGAGAGTAACAAGGTGAACACTATCCTGTCTAATTATCCTAAATTGTTTAGGGAGGTATCCGAATATCAAAGAGAGGACCCTGGCTTGAATGAAATCATTGAGAAATTAGAAAAGGGAGAAAATTTGAAGCCGTATTCGATGAAGAACAGCACATTATGTTGTTCCGCTAGGTACGATAGGTTGCCTAAAATTCTACTACCTTCTCTTCTTATACCGGAGATTTTTAAGTATTTCCATGAGTCACCAATTGGTGGACACCTTGGGGTATTTAAGACAAGGCAGAAAAATAGACAGAATTTCATCTGGAAAAATATGGATAAAGACATCAGGAAATTGGTGAACGGATGTAACGCTTGCAATGTAGCTAAACCTACTAACAATTCTAAAATTGGGCTGTTATCCTCGTAAATCGCTACTAAACCTATGGAGAGATTGTTCGTCGATTTCGTAGGCCCTCTGCCCTTGTCAAAGCATGGAAATAGGTTTGTATTTGTTTGCACGGACGGTTTTTTCGTTTTAGTTTGATCATTCCTACTCGTATGGCAAACACTCAAACCGTTATTAAATGTTTAAATCAAAGATTTGCTTCTTTTGACCCTTGTCAGTTTCTGGTGTCAGATAACGCCAAATGCTTTTCATCTAATGTAATTCGAAATTATTTATTCGAATTTTCTATCTCTCGTGTCACTAGCACCCCATACTACCCTAAAGGATCATATGCCGAAAGGGTGAATAGGAATTTATGGGCAGCACTTATTGCGTATCACCACAATGATCACAAGGCTTGGGACAGTTGCATACATTTGATAACATATGCTTTCAACACGGCTATACATGAATCTCACCGAAACACTCCTTTTAATCTGATATATTCATATTCGCCTAATTCTCCGATATCAAATTTATGGCCTCTCAACGATCTATTGCCTGAGAACATTTCTAACTTGGATGTTCAGGCGGTTTGGAAGAAAGCTAGGGAAAACATGAAGATTGCTCATGAAAAGTTGCAGAGAAGGTATAATGTGGGTCGTAAACAGTGTTCATTAAAGGTTGGTGATGAGGTATATGTTCGGAACTTCTCGTTAAAAGAAGCCGGACCTAAAGAATCCGGGAAATTACTTGATAGATTTAAAGGCCCTTGCAAAATTCTTAGTTTCATCACTCCAGTGACTATGCTAGTGAGTGATCCTCAGAAAAAACGTATTTTCAGGGTGCATTTATCACAAGTGAAGACAAATTGTGATATTTCTGAGTAATGTTTTATTTGGTTGTAATTTCTTCCATTGTTTTGTGCTGTTTATTGGTAGATGTTTTGGTTTGTCCTTCCTGTTGTGATTCACGCACCTTGAGTATTATACTTAGCTTGTAATTCTTCTAAATTGTGTGTGAAAAACTGTGTGTAACTAGAATGGTTGTGTTTAGTGTGATTGCGGTACTTTAGATTTGTATTAAGGGGTGGGAAATTGTTGTTTTGTTTGTTCAAAATAAGGTTAGGTTTGCGTTAGTTAAAATGTTCATTGTTGATTGTATAATACCGAGTATGTAAATAAATATTTCGTTAAAATGTATTGCTACTTAAGTGCACTAGGTAGTGATTTGAATGATTGCGTTGTTGAATGAGGTTTAGATTTCTTATTTCGATTCTTGTTATGTCTGGTATGGAACTGGTATAATTAAGATGAAGGAATAGGATCATTGGTATGAAAGGTAAGCATTTTACGTAAAAGATCCCAAGTTTATCCAAGTTGGTGTACATTATGTAGCCTTATTTGCTTGTTTAATCAGGGATGTAAAAGGTATTGAAAGTCATGTTTTGGCTGATAGTTGTTGAAAAGGTAAGTAAGTAATGCTATAAGGAAAATACCCGTATTGTTCTTTCGAGATGCGTTCCTTGAGTTCGTTAACTGTCAGTCTGAGCAGGGTAAGCATTGAGTGAAGTATGATATTGAACGATTATAATTGTAAAAGTGATATGCTAAAAGGGCTCAATAGGTTCATGTCATGTGCGTTCTGTGTACGTTTCATTTATTGTGTATGTTCCGAGTCTGCATACATGTGAGTGAGTGTTATGGTGGGTAAGTATGTTGTATAATTGGGTTTTCACGAGCATTTATTTATATACTGGTAGATATCTTTGCGGCATTTACTTTGCGGGTGGTAAATTGTAATCAGTAATCGTGGGAATTTTGCGGTTATGTATGAGTGTGTGAAGGATTTTGTGTATTTCTGTTTTTCGGCACGTGTGATCTGATACTAAAATACTTTCTGGTTTTCCTTGTTATTTTTTGGTATTTGCTTTGCCTCTCCCCTTTTGAACTTGTCGGTATTTCTCTTTTTCTATTTATTTTTTCTCTCGTTTCTGATGTTCTGATAACATGAGACTCGATCATGATTTTTCCTTCCTTGTTTTCGTATTTCGTGTTGTTTCATCGGGTATTTGTAAGGGATTCTTGTGCGATGTTAGCGTCGGGTTTCCTCTTAGTTTTTTCTCGTTTTGCTCGCTGGTAACTTTCCTTGGACCCCCTTTTATTTATGAAGTCTATAAAACTGAATGGTAATCTTCATTTATTTACGATGGTACAATGTTAGACTTCACCTACGTCATTTTCATTTTTGTGATCTTCGGTTGGCTGATAATTGTTTCAAAGTCCGTTTGTTCTTATTTTATCTTTTTCTTTTGAAATAACTGTGGAATTTCGTCCCACAAAGTTATGATTTAATTAATAATACTCACATAAAATATAATTCTGTAAAAGATGTAAACCATATGGTTATTAGATGAAATAACTTATGTTCCTATTTTGTAAAAGCAATGAACCTTTGAGATGGGAGGAAATTTTTTGGAAAATGATACTCGGTTGATCATTTATTACTTATTTGGATGATTGTGAACTGGTTGTAAGGATGCATTATCTTAATATGTCATGAAGAAAGAACATGGACCTTGCTGTCGGAGTACAATTTGGTTTCAGATCAAGAGCTGATATTGTCATCCTGGTTGGCGAGTTGGCGACTGTTGCGAATGTCTTGGGCTCGGACTTCGTCGTGTAAAGCCGTGACCTCTACGTTCATCAGCCAAGAAAACTTCTGATTTGTATTTTATGTTAAAAAAAACTGTTATTTTGTTGCCAAGTAAGGAATTGAAACTCTAAGCATGTTGGTAATGGTTAGATGCATGAACGCTTTGGTGTGTGCCTATTTTGAATATGGTAAGATTGGCGAACCTTGGGCTATTATGAAAGAACGAACTGATATTCATATGCAGCTCTATTTACTCCCCCTCTCTCTCTCAACCCATAGACTTGGTGTACATTTGTGTCCTATCGTCCTGTAAAGTGGGGAGGAGAGATGACGCGTTATAATTTCCCTGACATGAACTTTATCCTTACTAAAATGTAACCGAGTTGGTCTAGCTGCCGTGTATGTGATTGTGATAACAGACTTGCCACGCTACCTGCTGAGCACGAGTAGAAACTCGTTTGTCGCCGCGCGATGCTGCCATCTGACGGAGAATTTTAGTACTACTCCTTCTGGATTTGCCGCTTGGAGCGATTCACTCTCTAATCTACGATTCCCACCGTTAGCTACCGAAGTCAACAGTGTCTGTTACCTTGGATACAGCTATAATAAGAAGAGTTCTTCTCTATTGGAATCCTTACAAGCAAGATGCTAAATTTATAACTCCGATATTAAACCGGGCTGGTTAGCCCTGAAGGCTAACATAGCCTCTATTCTGGAATATGTTCATACCCAACTTGATTACGAAGTACTTCCGACATCTCCCTGAAGATATTTTGACTTACTTGGTGTAATAATATTTTCTGGCATCTCAACCAGTATGCTTTAGAAAAGGTTTGTAAATATTGTGAGATATTTTGGAAGCTGTTTTATTTCTATCGATATGTTTTATTATCTTGGACGTATTGTAATTTCTTAACTTTGTGTTATTTTATGTTGGCGGTCTGTGTTGCACACTCGTGTTTTGCCTAGCCTTGCAGTCGGAGTAACGGTAAGGTATTTGTCGATATATTTAAAATAGTTTCCAATTATCTAATATATTCTATGTACCTATTGGGGGAATGTGGTTATTTTATTTCTTTTCTGAGCTACAAGCCATGTAGATTTCAGTCTTCATCTTGGTCTAGAGCAAGGACTTTCTTAACCTAAATACCTTTATGTGAATTTTATTTATCTCCTTGCATCTTCTTAGTATGCCTCATATAGGCACTGTAACTTGTGTCGAAGATTATGGCACTTATTTTATTCTGTGTAATGGGTAGCCTGGTGACAACCTAAGCTATTGTTATCGTTTCTTCCTTGCAGTTAAAACAATAGTTTTTTGTTTCGTGTCGATAAATGACAGACATGTTTGAGGATTTGATTGCGATCACACGTACCTAGAATTTGCTCCTGTTAATAAAACTAACTTAATTGATTGCATTGAGCTGAGGCCGTATTTGAACTTAAACTAGTTTCGGTTCATACCTTGGGTATCGTTTAAAGGTAATTTATCTGTTTTATTTTACGTTGGATATTTTTTCGTTGGTCTTTGACTTTTCATTTGCTCATTTAATATGATTAATTCAACCCTTTTCCTCCTCAATCGATGGGATTCCTTGCTTATATTTCCTTAGCTGTTTATTACTAAGAACTAATTTCTTTTTAAATATTATTCCCTTCTTGTAATGCATGTAATATTATAGATTGTCAATTATATATATATATATATATATATATATATATATATATATATATATATCAAAAGTGACCTCTGTGTTCTTGTATCATAGTTTGTTATTCTCTTATGTTCATGCTATTTAACTGCCTGGGTAAATGGTTTTGTTCAACACCTTCTACTTTCGTCTCTGGTATTTTTGGGGGTCTTTCTTATTATATTTGTAAATTAGTTAGCTCTCTGTACTACCAGTGTGTCAAATGAGATATCAATACACAAGGAATGTTTCATGTATTTTGATCCCGAAGTTTCCGAGTAATAGGCTACAATATGCACAAAAGACCAAAAAAATAATTTCTTAAAAAAATAGGTAATAATTGACTAAAATGTGTCACCTCAATGGTAGGTTAAATCTAAAACATTCCCGTTCCCCTGACAGGAACAAAGCAAACTCAAATCTATCTGTTCTGCCAATATGATAACTGCGTATCTCTCAACAAGAGGAACATTTACAGAAGTATCAGCAAAATTGGGCATGTCCTCTCACGATGTATCATGTTGATTTATAAGTTATTCAATATTCATTTTTATGTTTATTCAGTTTTTTTCAAAATGATCCTCTGCTTTATGTTGCAATTAGCCCTTAAAGCCTAACATATAATTGTCGATGATGTTTGTCACCTACCAAGGTCCTTCTTACCCAACAGCCGGAAAAAGGTTTATTTGCTTATACTACACATGCGACAAATTTCACTCATTCGAACCTGGGAGATAACCGTAATTCGGGGATTTGCTGTACATACATTTACATAATATTAAGCAACTCGGCTGACGGTAATCTCATGCCCAAGACGTTAATAACGATCCCAAAATTATTGTTAATGTACCCATAGAATGTTCTAAGTTCTTGTTAAACGCGCTATATTTAATAAAAACTGAATTAATTTACATATGAATTCTCTCCCGCCAAGGAAAGAAAAGAATGTTAATATTGTCCGGCTATGTGGGATTCAAAATTATTTGGCGCTAACCTGAGTTTGAAATAAGCTATATTTCGCGGGCGAAAAGTTAGATTGGCAACCCTGGGAGGACGGAGTTGAATTACCAGAGTCTAAAATACAAACGCGTGAAGCTCGCTGCGTTACGAAATATCATCCTCTTGGTAGTATTAATATTTTGCAAAAGTTCCGCCTAATCAATACCTTTATTGTATTATTATAAACTTATCGTTTAACCTAAAGTAAGTTGACATATTGCTAAATATCATCACAGATATAGACTTAGAGGTGCCATATTCCATTCTTTCTCAATGGTTTAATCTCAAACTGGAGGCCTGATCCTTCATTAATTATTCGAAAGCATTCTGGCAAGATGATGTTTCGGCACTGTAGCTTCATGGTTTTTTGGGGCTCATCTATGGTGAAGTATTGAGACCCATGAAATTTATCACTGGTGGATTGCTTTTGGAATATTAATATAATCTGGAATGCTGCCACGGAGCAGATTATGTCTCATTTAGCATCTACAGACAGTAGTAAGTTGGAACTCCCACAAAGCTGAGCTATTGTATTTTCGTTGACATCTGCAAGCCACGGTATAGCGTATGGTTTATTTCAAATGTGTCATTGTCCACATACTGTATTTCAGAAGATTTGGACTACAATTTCTGTGATCAACAAGAAAGGGTGACATTTTAGAATGTGTTCACACTATATTTTTTGTTTTTTCCAAATTTCAACTATTTCTTTATTCCTTTCTTTCTTTCTTTCTTTCTTCCTTTATGTATTTTATTTCCTTATGTTTCTTTGGATAAACAGCTTTCACCTTTCATTATGGTGCACCATAATAGGTTTTTTTTTAAGGGAATGATTTATGAGTGTTTAGCTATACGACCACCTGTTTGCCTTGATTTTTATCTATATAGGCTTATGAAGGGGCCAAAACAATTAGACACCGAAACATGTACCAATGACCACTAAGTGATCATTTATAATAATACAATAAAGGTATTGATTAGGCGGAACTTTTGCAAAATATTAATACTAATTGTTGCAACAATACGGAACCAGAATGAACCATTCAAATACTAAAATCCCCTGGGTAGGTGTAGCGACACTAGCACTCGTGGCGGCCTGCAAGCTGCCTTGAGCAATTTATTCGCTGAACAGATTATTTCACTTTTGTAGGTGTTCCATGAATTCTAGCTCACCTGAGTGATTATTTCCATTGTAAACATGCCATGTTAAATCACTAACTACTACAGAATAGAAAAGCCACAATGTTCATATACTATACACTTTCAATTCATAGGAAAAAAATACTCTGTTTTTATTAGTTCAGTCCTCTACAAGTATCGTTAGGAACAGTTGTATGACGTATTTAATGAGTCTTACGTAGAATTATTGGCCCATACTAGTTATAAATTCATGTATTTGTTTCAATGATAGTCGCGGGCATCTCTACAGAGTATAAAACAAAGTCCCCGATTCTTGGATGTAACGGGTAATCTCGAAATCCACTGAGTGGATTTTGATGCGGTTTTCACCATTCTGTAAAGGATTTCTCGAGGAAGGTTTCTACAGGAAAACATTCATTTATGACCAACGGAAGCTGAGCAGCAACGATTTCAGTGAATCGAGTCGACGGATAAACTGCCGTCCGTGCACCTTTTAAGCTTACGCTGGGTAAACCATTAAAAATATCTAGACCCATAAACTATGAGTATAAGAATTGTTCAGCATGAAAAATTGTGCAAAAAAGTCCGTGACAGCATTACTTTATCTTTAATAAATCGCCCACTATAAGCGATTTTACGTTTTCATTTCTTCCAACAATCTCCATTCAGTGGAAATTTAAATTACTAGCTTCGACGCGAGTTTACAACATAGCGAGTGAGCCTATCAGCCCAGCTTCGGCCAGCATCAACTGTCGAGTTAAGACTTCAGAGAAGAGTAGACTATATGTGTTGGGAGTTTCACTGTTCACCTCGGCTTTTCTGAATTGCGTCTGGGACCTACCGTCCGAGCGCCTCTTAAGCGTACGCTGGGTAAACCCTTTTAGATACAGGCTGAAGCCGGGGTGGGTTGCTAGTATGGGTATAGTTATAATATCAAATTCTTAAACATATCAAAAGCTAGTTATTCCGTAATATTGAGTAACATTACAGTTAATTAGTAAAAAATACCAGTATGATTTGTGAAACGAAAAGTATAAAAAGATCTTAAGGTCCTCAATGGCTCAATAAATTGTAGGTACTTCGTATTTTTTCTGGGGGTTTGAAACCTATCATTCCTGAATTTGACAAAATAATACAATGTCAATTTTACAAATAATTTCGGCAATAGCAATTGTGTACCGTACCTTCACAGCAACCATGTGGGAGACCAGGCATTTCATAAGAGAATTAACAAACCATGTACCACATCTAATTTTTTAAGCATTATCCTGACGACATAAATTGGCTTGCTTCAAAATGATTCGAGAATAAGTCTAAATTATTGTACAAAATAGTCCGCATATTTATTCATTAAATAAGCTCTCTGAGTATTAAAAACCAATTTTCTACATCTGAGAATTAAAATATCGGCACGTGTTTGAGAAGACCATTTACGTTTACTTATGTCTTAATTTTCAAAATGCATAGATATTCATATTTGAATTGCAGCAATTGCCATAGCAGGGCATTTCAAATGAACGCTGGTAGGTTCCCCAATTTCAATGTCAAGTAGATCCAACTTTAGTTACCAGATGCCGTGTCACTGGCATCCAGCGGCGAACGTTGGATCTTGATAGAGTGTTTCTAACCCAATAGCCTACAAATTTTGGATTCATACTACCAATTGTAGTTGTAGGTTCTTTTACATGCCATAAATCTACGACAAGGGCCCAACAACTTTGACTGGGTTTGAACCCGCGATCATGAGCATCACAGTTCAGCATGCTACCGACTACGCTACCGAAGCCATGCATAGGTATCCTACCGAGACATGCTTCTGATTTATAACCGACTGTCTGCGTGGCTCAGCGGTAACGTTCTCGCCTGTTGTTCCCTAAGTTGCAGAATCTAATCCTGGCACAGTCAGCTGGCATTTAAGGGAGCGTAAATGCGAGAGAACCATGTCTGTAGAGTTACTGGCACGTTAAAGATCCCCGTCAGGGCAAAATTCCGGCACCCTGGCGTATCTAAAAGCCACAGTAGTTAAAAGGTACCTAACCAATAACATATATATATTTAAAACAGTAAGCTGATTTTGTAACGGCGAGATTGACAGAACGGCTGAACCGATTGACTTCGTAATGCACTCTGACTAAAGCCCTTGGCCTGTACATTTGCAGAGTGTGTTTAAAATAAACATATATGTTACCATATATTTTCAAATTTATAAACAAAACTGCAAAATTATTGGCTCAAGCGCATGCGCAGAATCACCTTGGTTAATGACAGACATGGCGGATGTCCACCGCGTTTTAATGTAATAGTTATTTATAAGAATTATAAAGAAGGGGAATATTGATTATGATGTATCCACGATATATACTAGAATGGAATTATAATAGACGGGAAATGTAGAAGAACTTACACTGACTGTTGAGTGAGTATATTGTATACGTAACATAATATTGCGCCATTTTTCCAGTGGTTTGGTGGCTCAATGGCAGCGTTGCGAACTTGAAATTTATGCATCGTGAAATGGAGGAGGTTTGATTACCACCTCCGACAGTTTTTTATTATTTTCGTAATCTTATTTATTGCAATTGGTATTACGTAGTCAAATCATACTTAACTATTAAAATTCCCCTAATGTAACGAATTCTCCTTAATAAATAAAAATATAATATTAGTAGCTCCCGCGCTTGCGCACAATGGCCTTTTTTTACACGAGCGAAATGGCACATCCCACCGCTTCTTACCGAGATCTTTGTTTATGAGAATTAAAAAGGGTCACGAATATTGTTTATGATGTTTCCACAATACACATTGAAATAGAATTATAAAATGAGGGAGGTATTGAATAACTTAAACAGTCAGTTGAGTGTGTACGTTGTTTAAGTATCGTAATATTGCACGCTATTCACACTGCCTAGGTGGCTCAGGGCCAGAGTTAGAGTCTGCAAATTTCATTATGCATTATCGAGAGAGTTCGAAGTCCACCTCAGACATAAATTTTTATTTCCCAATTATTCTTTCTTGCTCTTGGTGTTGCATTGTCTAAACATATTTTACTTTTATTATTCCCGTTAAGTTTGGAATTCCCCACGATTTGCGTTGCCATATACTTTTAAATTATTAAATTAAAATGGCCACAATCGCTTCCGCCATGAGATAATTGGCGAACATAATTCATTTGAGGGACTCGGACATCGTGGTTACTCAGTCAAGTCTACTTTGGTGTGTGTGTGTAAAATGTTCTCTGATAACCTGTGTTATTGTGATGGCTATATTGATGTGTGCATTTGTAATTAAGGTGGGGAATGGGAAGTTGACGACCGAGAACTATCCCGGTATTTGCATGGAGTGGAAATGGGAAACCACGGAAAACCACATCCAAGATTACTGAGATGGGAACCGAACCTTGCTATTCTTAATTTTGCCACAAGAGTGCGCCCTGTTCCAGCCCTCAGACCAGAAATAAATTTCTTGGAAGAGCAGGGATTGAACCCGTAATCCTGGGTGATAGTTCGGAATGTAGTCTTAAGGGTGGGCTTCACTGTGTTAATATGTTTTTTGACATGCACTGAACATATAATTCTAAAACTCCCTCCATTACGGTGACTGGCGAAGTGAATCTATGTTCATTCCAGTAGTTGGCGAAATGATTCTTTGCTCTCTTACATAATTTACTGTCATGGAAATGCAAAGGATTGTACCTACAACAGGTGAAGGAAATTGCTTATTTAGAACAGTTTAGTGCTGTTTATTTCAAAACGAAGAACTTCATCCTGAGCTGCGTTTGTAAGCAAATTGCAAAAATTGTTGCAGACAGGGATAATTATCAGGATTTTATTTTTGGCGATTAGTCTCATCGCATTCTCATCAGCAACCAACTCGAAAATGAAAGTCTCTGAACTTCATTGTATCAGTGAATATTATTGTTTATTGATTATTTGATTACAGTACCTAACAATGAATCTAACCATACTGTGGATATTTTCAATAGAAGTATTATTTGCCATTTAATATTTGGCGGCTTATTTGATGCAGGCTACTATAGTGTTATTGAATATGACGTTAATTTGGGGAGAAATGCTGCTATAAATAAACCCATTTGACGAAAAAGAACATTAGCCGCAATAAAATGGGAAATCGGAGGAAAATACGGAGCCACTTTTAAAATCCAATATAAATATGCAATTTCAGAAGCAATTCCATATTATATGCTATACAGTGTAGGGTCCTTAACGAACAAAAGTAAACATTGTTCTGCACTGTATTTCTCTTGCGAGTAATCTACGCTTGGTTACTTTGACCTTTGCTGTTGTAATGGTAAAATTGATCTGACTAAATATAAAATATTCGACAGGCTGCAACAATTTTTCACTGGAGATGATATCTCCAGGAATTTCAGAGAAAATAATCGGCAGTACAACAATGCCATGCACTTCGTTTCATTTGGTACCGGTACCAATGTTACTGTGCCACATGCATACGGCCCATATCGTTTTAAAATGTATGGATTTGCACATCATCGCATTTCTTCGTTATATTCCAAAATTATAAGCGACTGTTCTTGCGACCAGTTGTATATATTAGATTCTCCAGAAGCTAATCGAGTCAGATCTGCAAATCAAGTGAATTCTAGCAAAACCCCTACATTTAACATTCAAAATCCAGCTGACGATATTCGATTAGCTCGGCTCATAGTTTGGGGTGGAGCCCCAATGGCAAAGAGTCATTCATTCATGTGTGTGAATCTACTTCTAAGAGATACGTAACGACATTATTCCTTTTTGTGGGAAAGTTATTCTTCATGGAGAGTTCAGGTCTGTCGCACACTTCTCGCCAAACAGTTATACCCAATTATATTATATACTCTTCTCTCTGGCCCTTCTCAAAATACGCCACTTACATAAAAACACGCGATTGAAACCAGGTGAAATGGAATTTTCTGATTTTACGCTACATGTTAACGGCAACAACTTCTCTATGGATGGTGATAATCAACTGTTACTGAATTACCAGCCAAACGTGCAACGCATGACGATACCGTGCCTCAAACATTTACTTCTGCGAAGGATATAATACATTTCTCGAAAGTTCGCATTCTTACACGAATGGTTGGTTTCTTAGTTTAGGGGTTGCGAAAATGTGGTCATGTAGCCCCGTGTACTTTGGGTGTATGCGTAGAATCTGTCTGATAACCGGTGTTAATAATGTGATGACTGTATTAGTGTGTGTTATCTGTGATTCTGGTAAGGACTGTAGACGATCAAATTTTCAAGTACAGTAGTTCCTACTTTTGCAACCAAATGCTACCGTCCACGACACCTAGCTGCGGACTTGGATACTAGATGTCATCGCAGCCAGCACCTGGCGACGAACTTTGGAACTAATATAGCGTTATCAAAATCTAACCTACACATTTTGGCTTCACACAAATGTACTGTAGTTAGTGGAAGATTCTTTTTCATGTCATAAATCTAAGGCATTTTGTCATAAATATAAGGCCTACGACCGCCAGATTTACTTACCCTCCGAAGGAAGGCATACTGAGGGATTTTTACAGCAAAAAAATGAACAATGTAATGAAATCAACTTATGAGTCATTGACCTTCTATGCAGTAACTTAGTTCAAAAAATACACGAGCATTAACAGATTAAATACCGAAGATGAAAGATTGCACTATCGACATTGCAACCTACTGCTGGCCATGACTGAAAACTTGATGAGGAAAATTGAGACCTATACGTTTATTTCAGTTTCCTGCATAGTTCTTGAATTTCTTGGAATTAAATGATATGCCTCCACATAGTCCAAACACTTGACTCATAGTTACGCTCCTTAAGAAATCTGAACGCTTCACAAGGGATCCTAAATGCAACCATATTGCTTGGATTTGGAAATAATAAGTGCAGTTAAAATTAGGCAGTGAGGACTAATCCTTCGACTTGATTTAACACCATCCGAAAAAACACTACAATTTTCTTTTAAGAGGCAACATCTTCCAATTCGCATGGCATACTTTATCGCAATCAATACTCAAGAGGAAACTCTGGAACCTATAAGTCTCAATATTTACCTCATCACGTTTCAGTCATGGCCAGCAGTATGTTCCAACGCCGAGAGTGCAATCTTTTGACGACCTTAAAGTTTCAACAGTGCCTAAAAGTAATCGTATTTATATAAGAAAATTCCTCAGAAAATATTTTCCCATTGGCCGTCATGTTTTGACGGGTTTCAACTAGTTATTATTGATTTTTAACCCGCTGACGTAGTTCCGTTGTTTGATTGAAATGCTTTATAATACTTTCTACTGTTTATCCCAATTAATTGGAGTCGCCGTAGCCAACCAGGCTCATTTTGGTTTTGGCAGGAGATTAAAGGCCGGAAGCCCTTCCTGACGCCACGTAATTTTTCAGGTGATAATTCCATCCCGCCGTCACCGGGATTGGAACTCCGGCCGTTCGGGTGATTGACAAATAGCTAAGCCACTGCTCCCATCACGCTCCCTTGAAAAGCTTTATAATACTAGCCTAAAATCCATAGGTCAAATCTTAACCTTTAGGGTCCTTTGGAAGCTCGGGTGTTTTTTTGTTTGTTATTTGAACAGTCTACAATAATAGAATTACTTCTCAGTCGGTCATCACGAATACACCCAATTAGATTGGGCGAGGAGTACCAATTAACTTCCCTGTGTAATTGTGTAATTCATAATACAATAATTAGTTTTACACTTAATAAAACGTTTCTCATACAACCCGCCACTCCCCTTTAAGTGAGGTGTTCTATTAAGTGTATAAACGATTCATGTATTTTTATTTCAGGCACTAGGAGGTAATTTGTCACTCTGCGCGCAATCTACTTGGGTACCGCCCACTCGTGTTGACCGACTGAAAGGCGATCATATAGGTTACTTATCAACACTGAAATATTGCTCCTAATATTTGATCTGTTTATTGAACTGCACATCTCCTCTTGTAAAGCACATGTTAAATTAATGATATAACGGTTACACAATGCTAACAAACAGTAAATTCAGCAACAATAACATACACCAACACAGAGCAGTCGGTACATGTGTGCTGGCTGCGTGAGAGCATTATTGTCGCGCGGTAGAAACATATGAGCCAAGCTTCGCGATCTGTAGGTAGACTGCGGTTATACCTTGTCATGAGGACGCGTGTAGCCTCCAATGGGGACCCGGGCTGAAAGGCGACAACAGTACAACACCAAGTAGCGGCGCAGTGGTGAAACAGACACAGGAAATCACAAAATGCCGATTTTCCAATGAGAGGGGGGGAGGGGGAGGAGGGGGGGGGGGTGTTTTAACCCCGAGCACCCCCCCCCCCTCCCAGCTACGCCACTGTCGCCAGCCAATAGAATAGCGTGGCGTTCACTCGATGACTAAATGCTCTCGGCTCGCTGTGCCATATGATTTTGTTTCTCTCCGCGCATGAAAATCATTTAATATTCTATTATTTTGATGATCCTGTGCAACAGAACATAAAATTTTAAAGCTGACTGTCCAAACCCCGTTACGCCATGACAAGCCGTTCGGGAGATAACATCTGCCCTTGAACTGAAGGGATAATGTCGAATCTGAAAGATTAGGTGTTGAAACATAAGGTTTGACAAAGACAGTATTGCAGTATCAATTCAGTAGTGGAGCTTTAAGAAATGCTGTGAGCTGTTATGAACTCATAACAATGTCCCTTAGCAAGGTGAGTGGCCGTCGAACAGTTTTACACAGCCAGGCAAAAAATATAATTTTCAGTCTGTATGACGTTTTAACGACACTTTCGAATACAGAAGTACGTGATAACACCAATTTTTCCGACAACATGTGTAATTGTGGTGTCTGTATAAGAGTATGTGTATTTGCAATTCAGAGGAGGATTGGGATGGGGTGGCCGTGGCCTTAAGTTAAGAATCATCTCCACTTTTACCTGGAGTAGAAATGGGAAACTACTTTCAGGATGGTTGAGGTGAGAATCGAACTCTCACCCCTTTTCAATTTTGCCACACGAGGCTGAGTGAACCCTGAACCAGCCCTCAGACCAGAATAACATTTCCTGGCAGGGTTTGGAATCGTAACCGGACCTCGGGGGTGACAAGCTAAGAATGCTAGTCGCTACACCAGTAGGTGGACACGTGCTCGAATAACTTTTGTGTGACTTCTTATATGTAATATATCTGCCTCATACCGGAATTGGAAGACTGTGCGGACTTCGTTGTAAACACGGATACCCGTAGGATTAGTAGGCCCTCCATCTCGTACGTGTATTTAGATTTGGAGCACATTGTGTTCAGGGAGTAGTACGTGCTTATACTGCGAGCGGAGAGCCGTTTGTTCTCTCGCTTGTCTCATTGCGGCAACAGCGCACAGCAGGACGCGCGCTACTGGACGAGCCCATGTTCACAGTAGTTTTGCGTTTGGTATGGGGATATATTCCTAACACAAATCATATATTACATTATTTAAATGACTCATGGTGGTTCCGTATTGATATGCCAGAATAGTTCTTAATAAAAATTGCACACCCGCCTGAATCAATACTATAAAGAACATTACGTATTTAACTTGTTTCTAGTACATGTTTCGAAGATTAATTTCATTTCATCCCCTTCATCAGCTAAAAAACATATTGAAAGAACAAAATAAAACGTAACACAGTAATAAGATACGTTATTAAACCTAATATGGTGCATCATATAATTTAGGTTATAAGATCAGAATAAAATGAAAGGAAATAGAGGGTGACGGTGATCAGCTTGCAGGTGCTTATGACAAATAGTAGTTCCGTATTGAAGCTTTAAAAGGTTGATTTGGAATACCAATATTTCACCAATCGGTGTAGGCCTATAAATAATGAAGAGCCTGCATGCTTAAAGATCCATTTTTAGGCCTTTTCAAATCAAAGAGATCACTTTCCATCACGTCTTGTTACTTGAAGCCGCTTTGATTTGAAAAGGCTTAAAAATGGATCTTTAAGCATACAGGCTCTTCATTAATTATAGACCTACACGGATTGGTGAAGTATTGGTATTCCAAATCTACCATTTCAAGCTTCAATACGGAACTACTATTTGTCATAAGTACCTGCAAGCTGATCACCGTCACCATCTATTTCATTTCATTTTATTCTGATCTTATAACCTAAATTATATGGTGCACCATATTAGGTTTAATAACGTATCTTATTACTGTGCCACGTTTTATTTTGTTGTTTCAATATGTTTTTTAGCTGATGACGGGGATGAAATGTAATTAATCTTCGAAACATGTACTTTTAACAAGTTAAATAATTAATGTTCTTTATTGATTTAGGCAGGTGTACGATTCTTATTAAGAACAAATCATATAATTAATAATATATTCTTATGCTTATTTAAGTTATTTATTTATTTATATCGCATGGCAAAACAAGGATACATTATAAATACATATATCTTACAATTATATATACCATTATTTACAGGGCATATTCAAGTAAATACATATAACATCAATTACCTAAAGTAAGCCTTTTATCACAATCATAAGACTATCCAACACTCACTTTGCTCCTTGCCACTGTCTGACGATATTGGTTATCGTAATGGGAGCGTTGATAGGCTTTGACTAGCAGTTTCAGTGGCCGATAACCTAGACGTTAGGCCCCTTGAAACAACAATTATCATCATCATCATTGACTAGCTGTTACACTCAGTTTTACCTTGTGCCTCCTTATTAGAGAGCTTTCATATAATTTTGGTGAAACAGCAGGATAATAATTGATTCCTTATAAAGTGTTATTTCATAGCAAAGCCGCCTCATCTACCGACGCATGTATTTTACCCCACGTGGCAAGTGATTCTGCAGTTAATAGATGTGTGCCGAGTGACAAAGGGTGCAGATATTGAGCATTTGTAATGTATGTAAACACTTCATGAGTTACAGTACGCAATGCAACGAGATTCGTAATCCTACGCCAATTGCGCGGTGTAGGATAATTACCTGCTTCCTGTATCCCAAACTTTTCCCAATGCTCGCTCTAATGCGCAGTCAATCAAGAAATGCACTTCTTTGTCCTTGGACATCTGTACAATTGCCTTATAACTTGTGTTAATGCGATGTATGAACTAGTGTAGTCGCCTATTATGATCTTTTGTAACCCCTAAAATCATTTTGAATACCCCTGTATTACACAATGAGATTTCAATTAAAGTAAACACGTTTGACTTATAAATCCTATAAGAAAATAAAGAACTAGGGTACCATTATATCTATAGCGTAATATACTGTAGCATAATGAAATGAATTTCCACGAGACATCCATTAAACTTTAAAGTCTACACTAATTAATGTTGTTCTAGACGCCAACCTGCGGAACCGAATGTACTGGGCACATTCAGCTTAAGGAAGAGAGTGGCTTGGTATTTGGATTCATACGTTAAAGTTATTGTTCCAAATTTGAGTGTACTATACTGAAACAAAGTAATGTACTCTTCATATTAAAAATATATGTTATTCGTATAGCCTACATGTTGTTTCATTTTGATTTCATTATTCAGGATTAATCGGAGTAACAAGAAGATACAGGGTGAGGAATGAAAAGGTCAGGGAAATAGTGAAAGAGGAGCCCATGCTGGGTAGAATTGAGACATCAAGACTGAGGTGGTATGGACACTTTAAGAGAATGGAAGAGAAGAAGATTTCCAAGAGGATACATGAGATGCAGATGCAGAAGAAACGACCAAGGGGAAGACCTAGAGATAGATGGCTGAAAGGAGTGGAGGAATGTGTCAAGAAGAGAGGCGAGGACTGGACTAGAGTGACAGAGGAGAGGTGGTGGGAGGAAAGGACTAAGTGGCGAGGCTTATGCTCCAAACAGATCCAGCCTTGGGCTGCAAACTGTACAAGATGATGATGATGATTCAGGATTAATTAATGCATCTTATTTTCTTCTTTAAATTCAATATGTAGGGGAAAGTAGGGCAATTGTGCACAGCGGGTGATCGTGCGCACTTACGTTTTTTGAGTTGGCAGTACTACTAGCAACTGAATCCTCTCCTATCCTGTAGCTATCATCGTACTTGACAGATAGGGACAGTGAGCCTGATGCCAGTTGCTCTGTGATAGCTGTGAGACGTGGATGAAGAAACCATACACGTTGCATGTTATTTTTGTAGCCAGAAAATAAGAAGGTAAGCCTAGAGTTGTGATTCAATTGTTTAAAAGTAAATGTAGCCTTAAAAGGCAGTATTTACTATATTTTAGCATGTATTTATTTTTAATGTAATGGATTAGTATAACGGGATTCGGTGAGTTACGTTTTAAGAGCAGAACGGGGAAATGGTACGCAGGACATAAAGTTAAAAGGTCTACTAGGCAAAGAATGGTTGTATGGGTTCATGACGAGAAATCCTGCATTAGCATTGAGACAAACTGAAGGAACAAGTTTAAATAGGTCTGCCACCTTTAATTATGATAAGTGAAGATATTCTACTCTAATATGCAAAACGTCAAGAAAAAATATACTTTTAAAGACAACAGCATTTTTAACGTTGTGATAAGGGCATTTAAGTCGGCAAAAGAATGCCCAAAGATTTATGGACTTGAAGGAGCAAATTAGAAAGGAGCGAACCAGAATAGGTTTATTCTGTATGAGTGTAGCCTATTTCTAAATACAGTTCCTTATTAATATCGTGTAAATTTTTTATGCTTAGGGAAACAACCATTCTAATTTGGTAAAATCATGTTGACCAACTGAAAAGCATTCATTTCGATTACTAAGACAACACTGAAGAATGGCTTTCAACACGATAATAACCCTAAAGAAAATATATGTGTAGATGCTGTTGCAGATATTAAATATATTAGCGATCGAATCATTAGATTACCTGCTTGATATGTGCAGTCGAAATAGTCCTCAAATTCCAAATACCTAGTTTAAGAAGAGAGAAAGCCATAAAGTAACTAGACACAGCTGGGATGGAAGACAGAGATCAATGATAGACCTTGTAATAACAGCGGGTTAAGCAGGAAAGCAAGTTGTGGATGACAATGTCGTTCCCAGTGCAAGTCTTTACAGTGACCATATGCTCGCTCTAGTTAGTGTACGTTATGCTAAACTGATTAATTCTGAGATGGAAAAGAAAGATTAAGGTCTGTGAGCTGGAGAAATATGATAAACGTGAGGATTATCAAAGAAAAATTTAGAGAAAGTTCCATAAATTGATCCCAAAAGTGCAGAGGAAGATTGGCAAAATTTTCGAAGTGTCTTAGTTGAAGAAACTAGAGAATTACTGTATTTTGCGAAACAAGCAGCAAGGTTTGATATAACGAGACTGCCTGGTGGAATAAGGAAGCCAAGACAATAATCCAATTGAGGCACAAAATAAAGAGAAAATTGGAAGTGGAGACACAAAAGAATGACAGAAATGAGGATAAATTAGATCACTTGCTGAAGAATATCGAGAGCACTAATTAAGAGCTAAACGCATAATTGATGAAGAGAAGGATAAGATTTGGGATGAATTTGCGAAGAAACTGTAGGTAGATACACAAGATAATAAGAAATTAGGCTACTATATAGAACAGTGAAAAACAAAACAAACAAAAAACAAAAAAGGCATCAGGAACCAGTTACAGCTTTGGAAGGAAATAATGGAGAAGTGATGAGAAGCATAAATGAAATCAGGAAGCTAATGGGGAGGTATTTTGATCAACTATTGAACGATGCATCTAATATTGACACTGGGGACACAAACGTCAATTTAGGGGCCAATGATGAAATCACCAAGAACCAACCCAAACCTGGTCTGATGAGGAAGACGCTTTAAAAGCTATAATCAAAAGGAAATACACAAGGTTTGATGAAATGAGTTCAGACATGATAAAAGCAGCAGGAATTAATGGGATACATTGGTTGTACAGAGTAATACATGCTATATGGAAAGAAAATCAGATACCTGATGACTGGTCTAAAGGGGTAATAGTGCCCTTGTTTAAAAGAGGGCACTGGAAAATGTGCGAGAACTATCGTGGAATTACCTTGTTATCTCATGATCTAAAGATCTTGGAAAAAATAATTGTGAAAAGACCAGCCAGGCACTTAGAAAAAGCTTTAGAAGAAGAACAACATGGCGTTAGACCAGGAAAGAGAACTAACTTGATTTTTGCTGCAAGAATGCTTATTGAGAAAAATCTTGAAAAAGGGAAAGTGTTAGTAATGGTATTTTTAAATATAGAGGAAGCTTATGATAATATTGGAAGATCAAAAATTTGGGAATGTTTAGAAAGGCTTGACAAACAAGATCAACATGCTGTATGAAAACGCAAGGGTATGTGTAAGAATAGGTAATGGGGAAAGCAGATGGTTCACAACAAAACAAGGAGTCTGACAAGAAAGTTCACTGTCACCATTGCTCTTCATCACAGTGGAGGACATAATCCTGAAGAGAATAAAATAAGAAAATGGTAATGAAACAAAGGTCCGTGTATTTGCAGTTGACGTCATAATTTGGGGAGAGAGTGCCAGAGAGGTACAAGAAAAAGTAGATGCATGGGACAAGCAGTTTAAGGAATATAGGTTGAAAATAATCAAAGTAAGACAGTAGTGATGACAACAGGACTGTCTAACGCAACCGTTTACTTCAATAATCAGCCTCTATAAATTGTTGATGAATTTAAATATCTTGGTAGCACACTGAGTAAGGATAACAACAGCAACAGTGAAGTAACATATAGAACTAGTAATGCAGCCACCTTCTATGCACAAGTTAGAACACTACTGTGGGATAATCAAGTGCCCAGGAAGTGTAAACTTATACTGTTTAAGACATACTACATCCCAATTCTGGGTTACGGAGTAGACACATGCACCCTGTCCAGAAGAGAAGAAAGTAGGACCCAGGCATCCGAAATGAAGTTTATTAGAACAATGCATCAAATAACAAGTAGACTAAGTAAGAAATTAAACAAACAGGTCAGAGGCTCGCATAGATATCAATGCTACAAAATATTTGCAGAAGCAGCGATTAGGATGGTATGGGTATCTACAAAGAAAGGGAGATGAGAGGACACCAAAAGCTTATTTCAACAAGATTATCCTAGGGAAAAGACAAGTACGAAGATCAAAGAAGAAATGGTTAGACCAAATCAAGGATGATCTTTAAGACAAAAGGCTCGACTGGAGACGGACTCATGAAGACCAACAATTCATGGACACGAAAAGGTGGCGGGGGCTCGTTAACATCACCCGGGCGAATGGAGCTGGAATTTGATGATGGTGATGATGATGATTATATGGGTGATGTTTGTTTGATCAAGAAATTAACTGTTTGAACATTTGAACTTAACTGCAGAATTTTATTATCTTTGCATGTTTATGTTATTGTAAAAACATTCGAACATATGAATACACAATGCAAGTTTCAGCCAATTCACATTGTTTTATTAAGGTTTGCCAACATTCATCCCATGCGCACAATTTTCCAACACCTGGGCATAATTACCCTGCAGGGTGGGTAATCATGCGCAAATACACATTTGCTAGATTTTGATTTATCATCATCATCATCATCATCATCATCATCATCATTTCCCCTTATCCAGCTCCGGATTTATATTCCCCCAAATTTATTTTTGCATTAAATTTGTTTCTGCACATCGGATGTAGAGTTACAGAGGCTCCCTTATTCATAACTACCTGCGCGTTAACTACTATTAAATTATCACAACACCAATTATTTCTGAAGTGCGAACAATTTTCTCACTCTCCCTTAGCACTTGTATTTGTAATATATTACAATTTATCCCACAGACAGATTATCAACAAGGATTCTCCGGTGATTCGTGAGATATATCCAATGTGTTCAATGTGCTTACTTAACCTTTTGAACTCCATTACCCTTAGCATATGATTCCTGCTCCACTGCTAATTAATTTCTGCACTATGAATAGCAGTAGGAAGTGAACACTGTAAAACAATCTAACATAAAATATATCCTAATTATGTCATATGAAATATATTTCCAAGTTAGTTGTTGGATCATCATTGTCACTATAACTGTCCACTAACTGCTCTAAAATATCCAGTCACGTGAGCGAAGTTGGAGACGCCATGTTTACATTCAATCTAGGGCCGATTGTATAAACATCGTTTGAATGGGGATCAGATTGACTGGAGTTCAAAATCTGAACCAAGTTCATTTGTCGTCCATGTTGTATAAAGCTATTCGCTAGTTCCGAGATCAATTTGATCTCCAGTTCAGGATGTTAAATGTGGCAACAGCACAAAATATCTTGTAAATTCAATTCTTAATTCTTCTGCCAACAAATGTAATTTTTTTTCAGCCTTAAAGATGCCGTTTTTTTCTATATAATTATACTCGAGTGCACTAGACTCATCTCGCCGAGCGATCTTCAACTTTTTCTTTGTTTATTTTTGTAGGTGTTAACTACAAATGAAAGTGTATTTTCATGTTTTGGTGATGAAAACCTATGTAGAACATGAGTGCACACCAGGTTTGCCGGAGCAGGAAAGATGAGACGAAACAAGAAATGTAACATAGGCTTTAAAGGCCATTTTAGTGAGAAAACAAGATGTTCAGTAAAGAGCATAGAGCCTACTTTCTCCTAAATGCATAGGTATTATTATAACTCTTTGTCCTATACTTGAATGTTGGTTGTAGTAGCTTGTTGAAATACAACGTGCTATACGGATATTAAACATGAATATGAGGTGCCCTTTGCTAGTGCTACCTCTGTAAAAAAAACCACTCAATTCGGTTTCACCGCGTTTGAGTTGATATGGGGAATCGATTTGCACACATACATGGCCGCTATCTGCAAACTATTGGGATGATGACCATGTAGTTCAGCCAAAATATGCTTCCCACAAAAAGGTGTGTTGCTGCAAAATTTGGTAGAGATCAAATAATTAGGTTGGTAGTAATTTGATTTAAGCTTTTAACATTTGGGTGGCCGCCATTCCGTTTCCGTCAAGATGGCGGCGATATAAAACATGACACTGAGGTGCCCTTTGCTAGTGCTACCTCTGTACCAAATTTCGTTCAATTCTGTTTTACCGTGTTTGAATAGAAAGGGGGAATCGATTTGCACACAAACATGGCCGCGATCCACAAAGTATTGGGCTGATGATCTTGTAGTTTGGTCAAAAGATTCTTCATACATAAAGGCATAATGTTGCAAAATTTGGTAGAGATCAAATGATTACGTTGGTCGTAATTTGATTTAAGATTTCAACATTTGGGTGGCCGCCATTACGTTTTCGTCAAGATGGCGGTGATATAAATCATGACAATGAGTTGTCCTTTGCTAATGCTACCTCTGTACCAAATTTCGTCCAATTCGATTTCACCATGTTTTAATTGATAGGGAGAATCGATTTGCATACATACATGGCCGCCTTCTGTAAACTATCGAGCTGATGACCTTTCAGCTTAGTCAGAAGACATTAGCCTTATAAATATATGATGTTGCAAAATTTGGTAGAGATCGAATGATTAGGTTAGTCTTAGTTTGATTTAAGCTTTGAACATTTGGGTGGCCACCATTACGTTTCCGTCGAGATGGCGGCGATATAAAACATGACACTGAGGTGCCCTTTGCTAGTTCTACCTCTGTACCAAATTTCGTTCCATTCGGTTTCACCGTGTTCGAATTGATAGGGGTGGACGGACATTCAGAGTACACACACTCACACACAGACACACACACAGACAGACACACAATTTTTGGCCCTGTGTATATCTCAAAAGTCTACTTTCATTTTTTGCAAAAATCGAAAGTAGGCTAAAATAAGTTCCAAGGACTTCAAATTCCTGGCGTTTTCGTTTAACAATAAACTTGACCATAGAAAAACACTGCCAATCAACGTGAAGAAACCAACTTAAAGCGGCGTAAGAACGCGTACACTTTTATATATTGATCTGTTGAAGCCTCGGGACCGTTCGTGAGGGAGCGAGTAGTCTAGGGAGTGTTCCGCAGGGTTTGGCTGTCATGCCTTCTGCCGGCTACTCGCAAAACTGAATCGGCCGCTATCACCATCTGCCGTGCATGAGAGTAATTAATTTGACTTATTTAATTTCAAGACCTTACAAGACTTTAGGCTTAAGTATAGGGTAATCTTTGGGGGGTTTATTTCAATACCTCGCGACATCCCTTAGCCAATCACGCGGCACCAAAGGGTGCCGCCGCACACCGTTTGGGAACCACTGCACTAGAGTGTATCCGGAAGTGGTCGCGGGGGGAGGAATTATCTCACTTTGGAAATGTCTTGCATGTAACTTCGCAGTCCGCACGTGGATTCACCTACCCTCCTCGGTATTCCTAGTAAGGGCATAACGAGACACCTTTCGCAACAATAGCAAGTTAACACTTGAAACATTCGCACCGTTACTATTATTTTACGCACTAGCAGAGAAGTGAGACATTCCCTCACCAGCGACCGTAAACGGTAATTATTTATGTGTTACTCTTCGTTGTATAGTTTGTTCTCTAGTGAATTTAAAAATGGCTAATAAACTAGAGGAACAGGTTATGGTATAGTAGGACAAGGTGGAGCAAGAATTAAGAACAAATTGTGAGGCAGATGATGTTTTGTTGGAAGTTGGCAGTGCTTGTGAAGTCGAAAGGATAGAATTTATTGATTCAGTGCTTCGGATGTTTCTGGCAATGAACTGGATACTCCTGGTGCACAGTACTCAGGGGAAGATGAACAAACAACCTAGTACATCATTTGCCTACAATACGTTGCAAATAACAGACAAAATAACCTTGTTCGACGCCTTCCTGGATTAAAAGATGAGGCAAAAATTGTGACCTCCCGCAGTGAGGCGTGGAGATTGATTTTTCCTACGAAAACTATTCAATAAATTGTGGACTGCACTAACATAGAAATGTCAAATTTGCGTGAAAATTACGCACGAGAAGGGGACGCTCGATTCACTGTGAATAAATAACTGCATTATTTGGCCTATTCTATCTCTCTAGGGTTTTGAACATTTCTTATGCTAATGCAGGAGACTATAGGGCAATCTCAGCGTTATTTTTTTCAAACAGCTCCCAATACTGTCAATCCATCTTCAACAAATCTACAAGCAAGAGAAACCGATGACAAATAATTACCCACAGTGCAGTTCCCTCCAGTATTCTCAATAGGATGTGCTAGCCCTTTGACAACCTCTGTAGGCTTGTTCACATCAGAGTAAGGTTCAAAGGGGTTGCCTTCCCATGTAAACTTCCATGTTGTATTTATGCTCAATAAATGTGAGAATATATTTAGGGTGCTCTGATTTGGGACATTTAATTATTCACATTGGTCTGGCAAAATAAAAGTAACTTTTTATGTAATTATCTATTTGTTAGCATAGAAGTTATACGTGTTTAAAACTTGGACATATCAGCAGGCTTAGAATCATGTTAGCAGCACTGACGTATATTAGTTACTCAAAATTAATCTAGAATGTCAGGTACTATACGTCTGCAAAGCTTAGAGCCGTTGGATTGCATACTTCCTGATAATTGGTATTAGAATAAAAAATAAAAAGTACGCATATTATTAGTTGGCAGCTCTGGTAGCTCTTTAGAAATCGAATAATCATATCAGTTATAGTACACATGGCACATACGATATTTGGTTGAAATCGAATTGATACCACATAAGTTACATGCATTTAAAAATTGGACCTATCGGCATGCCTATAATCATGTTGGAAACACTGTCCTACATGGGCTCCTGGAAATTAATCTGGAATGATATTATCTATGCGTGTGCCAATTATGGAATAATTCGCATGCATATCTTCTGAGATATCCAACATACGGCCCAAATTTCAATTGTGGTTTTTGATCAGTAGGTAGCGCCAACGTCATTTTCAAATATTTTTACTCATACCAAATTTGAATTCGATAGCTGCAGCTACTGAGGAGTAGATAGGGGGGGGGGACACACAGACAGACGGACAGACACACATTTGCCCCTATGGATCTCATAAGTATACTTTTTCATCATTTTTGCAAGATGTGAAAATTAGGCTAAAAATATGCGTAAGTGCATACCCAAAATATATAACGTGGATGTGTAAAACCTTTAACCCTAAAACATTCCCAAATCATATCATATGGATGTACACAAAACCCGTCTAAAAATTACATTGCCAGAACGTGCACAAAACCCCTCCCAATATAACAATTTCGGAACATATCAGTTTGTTGTTTACAATCCCCTCTCCCTAAGACATTCACAGAGCATATCATATGGATGTGAACCAGACCCCTCACCATAAAATTCAAAGAAAATGTATTGATTGATGTACCTACTCCTCTAACGATAACATTTACGGAATTTGAATTTGACATTCCTAGAAGAATTGCTGAGATTTAACTCCCTGGCCGTGAAAGCCAATATACCATCTTTTGGAAGCCTTCTTAGGGAGGTTATGGCTGCTTGGGCTTATAGTCCCCGCAGTAAAGAGGCGCAGGAGCGCTTTAGAGAAAGAGAGGTAGCGCGCAGATCGCAACTCCAGTGGAGGTCCGGGAAGGGGCACTAAGAGCCCGCTGAAGAGCCAGCTTGGTGTCCTAGGTGAAACCCCACACAAGACAGGGCACAAACCTAGAAGAATTGCTGAGATTCAATTCATTGGCCGTGAAAGCCAATATACCATCTGTTTGCTCTCAGGGAGAATTATATGTGTTTTATTTCCACAGTTGGTAACAGATACATTTATTATGTTTAGGTTGGCAGCAGTGACCTAGGGACAGAGAGTGAGGTAGCCATCATGGCTGAATGTGTTTGTGTTTCGGAGCAGCAGCTCCTTCGCATATCAAGTGTTGTGTCTTTTGTAACATGTACATTTTTGTAAATACAGTCCACTAGAGTTAATTCGTCATTTTCATTTATCCCCTGATGTTTCATCTGGGGCACGTATGTCGCAGACAGACATATGTTTTGGTCCTCCGGGCCGGATTCCCGCTATATCAACTGAGGCCATGTGGTTCCGACAAACGGTAAAACTGCTGTATTTAAGTGAACCAGTGCGAAATACGTATGTAGAGACGATACTAGTACATTATTGTGAACAATGCAGGCGCAATTGCAATTTATTTATCAATGTTTGTGAGTTCGATCTAACTTATTTTGATAAGTGAGCATAGTGGCTGCGATACAAAGCCACCATTGTGCTTTGGCTTCGTGTCGCCTCGGCTAGCATCGGTAAGCTTCGATACACGTGCTTGAAAGGCAGCGCTCGCCAGCCTGCTTGATCCATGTTTACAACGCAGCTGTTGAATTACAAATTTACTACGTATTTGAATAAGTTAATACATGTAGCGGGACTTGCAAAATTAATCATGATGAATTGTATATTCGTAAAAGCATATCCAGTATTGTGAACGTTTCGGTGTGCAGTTGAAAGCATCAATGGACGCATGTTTGAGGCCATCCGTGAGTTCTCGCGAGTTCCATTCAGTAGTGCAGCCTTCGATTCCTGACGGACACAGTTCCATTCAGTAGTGCAGCCTTCGATTCCTGACGGACACAGTTCCATTTAGCAGTGCAGCCTTCGATTCCTGACGTACGCAGTTCCATTCAGCAGTGCAGCCTTCGATTCCTGACGGACGCAGTTCCATTCAGCAGTGCAGCCTTCGATTACTGACGGACGCAGTTCCATTCAGCGGTGCAGCCTTCGATTCCTGACGGACGCAGTTCCATTCAGCGGTGCAGCCTTCGATTCCTGACAGACGCAGTTCCATTCAGACGTCCTGACTTCGATATCCGACCGTTGGGTGACGACGCAGACTGAAAGAACCTCTACACCAGATAAGTTAACAAAGGCATTTCATAGCAATTCCTTCCCATACCCAGCAATCCTTCCTGTGCACGAACCATTTTAAGCATGTCTACTGAACGTGAGATAAAGTCACTGACCAAGCGCAGAGGTGTTCTCCGAGCATCCCTCACGAGACTCCATACCCAAATTAATGAATTTAATAATGAGACTCCTAATGAAGTATTAAATGTGAAGAATGAACGTTTATTAGCTCTATTACCAGAATTTAATGAAATTCAAAGCAAATTGGAGGATTTGGATGACAAAAATCCTCATGAGCAGGTCCGGTGTGAATTCGAAGATGATTATGATGAACTTAGGGCTAAGCTACAACAGTTACTAAATACCCATTGCACACATGCCTCATCTGTCTCTAGCAACGGTAGAGAATCTACAAGTAGTAATACAGGTTCGTACAGTTTGCCCAAGATACGGTTACCAGAATTTTCAGGTGATGTTACACAATTCATGCATTTCCATGACCTGTTTGATTCATTAATACTGAAGAATCAGTCTTTGGGTAATGTTGAAAGGTTCCATTACTTAATGTCAGCACTGCGTGGCAGTGCTCATCAACTCATTCAAAACATTCCTCTTACTGCAGATAACTTTGAGCTAGCTTGGGAAACGGTCTGCAAGCGATACCGCAATTCAAAGGTAATAGTAAATGCACATATCAAATTACTGTTATCTCCAGATATCGTCCAAAGGGAATCATCTTCTAGTCTACGCACACTTTTGAATCAAGTACAGTCCAATTTAAAGGCTGTTGAGTCTTTGAATTTGAATATTCCCCTACATGAAATCATAATAGGTCAAATCATACTTGAGAAGTTACCTGAAGCCACACGTAAGCAATGGGAAATGAGCAACAAATCCAAGGAACTATCTACACTTACGGAGTTGTTAGAATATCTTGAAAGGCGGGCTCAAACCCTTGAATTAATTGATTTTTCACCTACTTAGGGTCACAGTGATAAGATCAGCAGATTGTCTCAAGATAAAACTTCTAAGCATGGTTTCAAGCATGAGAAACAACCATTTACAAGTAGTTCATACATTGCAATTAACAATAATTGTGAAGCCTGTAAGGGGCAACATCCAATCTTCAGATGTGATAAATTTTTAGGTTATGATGTTAATCGTAGATAGAACCTAGTTAAGCAGCATAAGCTTTGTTACAACTGTTTGCATGAATCACACGCTATAAGTTCTTGTCCTTCGAAGTCAACATGCAAAACTTGCAACGGTCGTCACAACTCACTGTTGCATTTTGATTCTGGGAATCAGCAATTCAATGCCAACTCGTCTAAACAGTCTCAGCAAGGAGCTATCAGAAGATGCTCAAACCCCGAGTCAAACCAGGCTCACAATGCTGAAGTTCGTGGTATTTCCTCCAGTTATTGCACTATGAAACTCAAACCACAAACTCAAGTTCTACTTTCTACAGCAATAGTAAAGGTATAGGATAGTGCTGGTAGGCTATACTTAGCTCGTTGCTTATTGGACAGTGGCAGTCAAAGCAATTTTGTAACCGAGAGTTTGGTTCAAAATTTAGGCTTAAGAAAGGCCAAGAATCTCACACCCATCGAAGGTATTTCTCAGTCCATGTCTGAAGCCAAGTATAGTGTGAGCATTGAAGTGCAGTCTTCCATAAGCAACACACGCCACAATGTTGAATGTCTGGTCCTATCCAAAATTACAAGCGACATGCCTAGTCAGCAGGTACCCTATGAAGAGTGGGAGCTCCCTAATGATATTCAGTAAGCAGATCCGAGGTTTTATGCCCCAGCCAAGATAGACATGCTTCTCGGTGCTGATGTATTCTTTAGAATTCTACAGAGGGGACACAGGACGAGACCAGGGAAGTTTCCAGTCCTACAAAACACAGATTTTGGATGGATTGTGTCAGGTTCATATGAATCCACCTCGAGAAAGAGAAACAATGCAGCAGGAACGTTTTTCCTTCGTAATGATGTTCACCTTCATAACCAAGTACAACGATTTTGGGAGATCGAAGAACTTCACGAGCCAGTCAAGTCGCAAGAGGAGATTGAATGTGAACAGCATTTTTCTGATCATGTGACACGAGATGCATCTGGGAAATACATAGTCAGACTACCATTTAAGCAGGATCCAAGTATATTAGGCAATCCTTTACAAACAGCAACTAGCAGATTTCAATACCTTGAGCGTAGGCTTAACAATGATACGCAACTGAAGGTAGATTATGACCAGTTTCTCACTGAATATCAGGAACTAGGTCACATGGATATTGTTAATTCTAGTATGGCAACATCGGTAGCATACTACATGCCGCACCATCCGGTATTCAAGAAATCCAGCACTACTACAAAAACTAGAGTTGTCTTCGACGCTTCTTGTAAATCGAGGTCAGGAAAGTCACTTAATGATATTTTAATGACGGGTCCTACTATTCAACAAGACTTATGTTCGATTGTCGCTAGATTTAGAACTCACGCCATAGGCTTTACAGCTGACACCGAGAAGATGTACAGACAAGTTAAGGTTGATTCCAGAGACAGCAGCCTTCAACGCATCCTTTGGAGAGCTTCTCCTAATGAGCCTATCAAGCAGTACCAAATTCAGACGGTCACATATGGCACATCATCAGCTCCATTTCTAGCAATAAGATGTTTAAGGCAATTGGCATATGATGAGGGACAACAGTATCCGCAGGCAGCATCTGTCCTTCTTCGTGATTTTTATGTAGATGACTGCATTTCAGGAACAAGTAAGGTTGACAATGCATTACTCCTACAACGTGAACTGATCCAATTGTTATCCAAGGGAGGCTTCAAGCTCCGCAAGTGGTGCTCTAACCATTCAGCATTGTTAGAGGCGGTTCCAAAGGACTGCAGAGAGACGCAGCTTCCCCTTCAGATTGATTCTGGAGAAAATATAGAGACTTTAGGTCGACTTTAGCATCCATCAGACAGTGCTACTGGATCATCAATGGAAAGTCGGTGGTTCGAAGAGTTATTAACACTTGTACAAAATGCTTCAGGTTCAAAGCCAAAACTACACAGCAAGTAATGGGACAGTTGCCCTCAATTCGTGTGTCTCAAGCAAGACCATTCCGCAACACCGGAACAGACTTCACGGGCCCTTTCTACTTGAAGATCGGCAATCCACGTAGCAAGACCATTGTCAAGGGTTACATATGCATTTTCATATGTATGTGCACCAAGGCCATTCATTTAGAAATAGTTTCCGACCTAACCACTCAAGCTATCCTCGCAGCACTCAGGAGATTCATCGCAAGAAGAGGATTATGCAGCAACATATACTCCGACAATGGTACAAATTTCCAAGGTGCTAGTAGAGAGCTCAAGGAGCTCAAGAAATTGTTCACTCAGGAACGGACTAGAGAGGAGATCAGTAACTTCGTCAGTAGTTGTGGAGTTAAGTGGCATTTCATACCTCCTCATGCCCCTAATTTTGGAGGGCTTTGGGAGGCCGGAGTAAAATCCCTCAAACATCATCTAAGAAGAGTTCTCGGAACACTTCATTTCACATATGAAGAATTGGCTACATTAACTGCGCAAATTGAGGCTTGCTTAAACTCACGTCCCCTTCTAACCCTGTCAAATGACCCTTCTGATGCATCTACCTTGACACCAGGTCACTTCCTTATAGGCGAACCCCTCACGACTCTTCCCGAACCCGATTTAACATTATGTAAACGGCCTTTGTTAACTAGATATAAGGTTCTGCAACAAAGACTCCAATCCTTTTGGAAGAGATGGTCATTAGATTACCTCACCCATCTGCAACAGCGCAGCAAATGGACGACCTCCTCCAGCAACGTATCACCAGGTACTGTGGAGCTGATACGGAAAGACAATGTTCCCCCACTCCAGTGGCCCCTTGGTGTTATCACTGAAGTGCATGGTGGTCAAGACAATGTGGTAAGAGTGGTTTCAGTGAAGTGCAACAGTGGTATTTTTAAACGACCAGTTTCCAAGGTAGCTCCGCTACCAATTGAGCAGACACATAATTTTGACTGTTAATAATATGTCAGTGTTTAAGTGAGTGAATATTTTAGTGTTTTATGTCCTTGTCATTGGAACATTTCAGTGTTTCCATTTCAGATTATTGAAATCCATGTATTTCAAGGTGGGGAGTATGTTTGCTCTCAGGGAGAATTATATAAGTGTTTTATTTCCACAGTTGGTAACAGACACATTTATTATGTTTAGGTTGGCAGCAGTGACCTAGGGACAGAGAGTGAAGTAGCCATCATGGCTGAATGTGTTTGTGTTTCGGAGCAGCAGCTCCTTCGCATATCAAGTGTTGTGTCTTTTGTAACATGTTGTTGTTTGAGTCTTCAGTCTTTTGACTGGTTTGATGCAGCTCTCCATGCCTCCCTGTCCTGAGCTAATCGTTTCATCTCTACATAACTACCACACCCTACATCTGAGGCAATCTGTTTAACATATTCTAACCTTGGTCTACCCCTACAGTTCTTGTCTTCGACCCTTCCTTCCATAACTAAGCTTGCTATTCCTGGGTGTCTTAGTATGTGTCCTACCAACCTATCTCTTCTCTTCATTAGCAGTCGCCAGAAACATCTCTCCTCTCCCACTCGTCTTAATACCTCTATGTTTGTAACCCTATCTACCCATCTGATCTTCATCATTCTCCTGTAACACCACATTTCAAATGCTTCTATTCTCCTCTTTTCTGCTGCACCAATAGTCCAAGTTTCACTTCCATAGAGCGCCACGCTCCAGACAAAGGCTTTCAAAAATGACTTCCTAATACCTAAATCTATATTCGATGTCAGCAGATTCCTTTTTTGTAGAAAAGCTTTCTTTGCCTGAGCCAACCTACTTTTTATATCCTCTTTGCTTCGTCCATCACTGGTTATTCTACTTCCTAAGTAACAGAAGTCTTCTACTTCCTTCAGCTTTTCACCTGTCAATTTGATCTCCATAGAGGTTTCTGATTTATTTCGGCTGCATTCCAGTATTTTGTTTTACATTTATTAATTTTCATCATGAATTCTTTCTGTAAGACGGAGTCCATACCATTCAAAAACTCATTCAAATCCTCAGGCTTGTCGGCCAAGATGACTATGTCATCAGCAAATCTCAGAGTTGAAATTATTTCTCCTTGAATCTTCACTCCCACTTTAAATTTTTCTCTAATTTCCTTCATTGCTTGTTCAATGTAAAGATTGAAAAGTATGGGTGATAAGTTGCAGCCTTGCCTTACACCTTTCTGAATACCAGCTTCTCTCTCATGTCCTTCAACTCGAATGACTGCTGTCTGGTTTCTGTATAGATTGTATATCACCCTCCTATCCCTGTACTTTATTCCAATCGATTTCAAAATGTCAAACAATTTAGTCCAATCAACGTTATCAAAAGCCTTTTCTAAGTCTAGAAAAGCCATGAACGTTCTCTTATCTTTCCTTATTCGACCTTCCAAAATCAGCCTAAGACTTAGTACAGCTTCCCTTGTTCCTACATTTATCCTGAAACCAAACTGGTCTTCACCCAACTCAGTTTCTATCTGGCTTTCAATCCTCTTGTAAATTATCCTAGACAGGATCTTTGAAGCATGAGTAATCAAGCTGATTGAACGGTAATCTTCACATCTGTCAGCTCCCACTTTCTTTGGTATAGGGATGATTACATTCTTCTTGAAATCAGGGGGTACCTCACCTGTCTCATAAATCCTACACACCAAGTGAAATAACCTGATCAGACCTTCATCTCCTATGCAGCGTAGCAACTCAATCGGTATATCATCTATGCCTGGTGCTTTGTTCCTGCTTAAGTCTTCCAAAGCTCTATCAAATTCTGATCTCAATATTAAATCTCCTTTCGCATCCTCATCAATTTCCTCCTCCCTTTCCATTATATGATTCTCAATCTCCTTTCCCTTATACAAACTCTCTATGTAAGCTTTCCATCTCTCAACCTTTTCTTCCCTATCTGTTAGAGGCTTTCCATTTGTGTCCTTAATATTACAGCACTTAGTCTTCTTTTCCCCAAAAGTATTCTTAATCCTTCGATAAGCTGTGTCTACTTTACCTAATTTCAGACAATTTTCTATATCTGCACATTTCTCTTTCAACCATTCTTCTTTCGCTTCCTTGCACTTCTTGTTAACCTCATTTCTCAGACGTCTGTATTCTGCTTTCCCCTTCTCATCTCTTACATTCTTGTGTTTCCGCCTTTCATCCATCAATTCTAGTATATCCTGAGTGATCCACGGTTTTCTACCTATTCTTTCTTTCCTACCAATGTTTTCTTCTGCGGATTTTGTTATTTCATTCTTCAAAAGTGCCCATTCGTCTGCAATTGAAGTTTGTTTAGGGTTTTTCATTAGTCTTTCCTTTATACTCTTCTTGAATCTTTCGTTTACATCCTTCTCTTTCAGTCTGTCTATTGCCCACCTTTTTGGCTTTTGACTTTTCTTCAGTTTCTTCAACTTTAATCTGCATTTCATTACGACCAGATTGTGGTCAGAGTTTATGTCAGCACCAGGATATGCTTTACAATCCAAAATCTGGTTTCGAAACCTCTGCTTGACCATAATGAAGTCGATTTGGTAACGCCCTGTATCTCCTGGTCTCATCCATGTGTATATTCTTCTATTGTGGTTATTGAATAAGGTGTTAGCTATGACCAACTCATGCTCGGTGCAGAATTCTACCAGCCTGCTTCCTCGATCATTCCTTTCACCTAATCCGAAATCTCCTACTATTTTCCCTTCTCTCCCTTTTCCTACCACAGCATTCCAATCTCCTATTACTATAACATTTTCATCACCCTTGATATACCTCAGAATTTCGTCTATTTCTTCGTAGACCTTTTCAACATCCTCATCATCAGCTTGACTGGTAGGCATATAGACTTGTACCACTGTGGTGCAGGTAGGTTTAGTATTGATTTTTGCTACAATAATCCGTTCACTATATTGTTCATAATATTCCACCCGCTGTCCAAGTTTCCTACTCAATATGAGGCCAACCCCTGCTTGGCCATTGTTTGATTTAGTGCTAATGACCCTATAGTCTCCTGACCAAAAGTCCTGTTCTTCCTGCCAGCGCATTTCACTAATCCCAACCAAATCCAACCTCAACCTATCCATTTCCCTTTCTAAGTTTTCTAACCTTCCACTTCCTAGCAGACTTCTAACATTCCACGCTCCGATCCGTAGAATGTCAGATTTCCTCTTTGTCACTTCTGTGATGTTAACCCCCTCTCGAGTAGTCCCCACCCGGAGATCCGAACGGGGGACTAGTTTACCTCCGGATTGAAATTTTACAAGGGAGGAGGCCATCATCACATGTAATTTGCATAGAGAGGTGCATATCCTCGGGAATAGCATACGGCTGTAGTTTCCCGTTGCTTTCAGCCGTGCAGCAGGACGCAGTGTAGCCATTATTTGGCTTATATTATCAATATCTTAACCGTCTATAAGACTAGTAAAGAATTGATTTATTCTGAAAGGCTGCTACTCCCTTTCAGAATAAGTAAAGAACAATTCTACTAAACAAAAATACTAACCTTCTACCATACTAACAATTAAATACCAAAATTCTACTAACGAAAAAAATACTTAAGTTCCACCAACAACAAATACTACCACTAAAACTGTCTGTCACCAGGCACACTCACATGCACCCTCACACATCACAGTCTACTGAAACAATGAACTAGAACTAATAAACAATGCAACTGCTACCAGACACACTCACACACCACAGTCTAATAGAACAACGACATATATCTAATAGACAAACTAACTACCTACTTACAACTAAAACTAACTACATACGTACTGTACTGTTATTTGAATTGACAATATTTACAGTAATAATAATAATAATAATACTATTTTTGTTTTACATTTATTAATTTTCATCATGAATTCCTTCCGTAAGACGGAATCCATATCATTCAAAAACTCATTCAAATCCTCAGGCTTGTCGGCCAAGATGACGATGCCATCAGCAAATCTCAGAGTTGAAATTATTTCTCCTTGAATCTTCAGTAAGAAAGTAACGTGAAATATAGCGAGATACGAGAGTTTTTCAGTGTCAGTGAAGTGTTGAATGAATATTTAATATGGTCAATTCTTAGGATTGTATTTGAGAACCATTAAAGTAATGTAAGCCAGTAAATTTATACTTGTTTTTAGGAGCTATTTAAAGCTTTGGCTTAAGTAATCGCAGAGAGGACGTGAGTGCCTCAATAATTGAGTCATCTATGAGAAGTATTGTTTGAAGCCGCATAGAGCGAGCGAAGTAACGTAGAATCCAGTGATTTACGTCAATAAAGTTGCGGGGACCATTCTAACATAGCTTGCACGTTAGGTGAAATATTGGCTAATCTACGAGACAGTATCGCCGTTGTGCATACTTTTATTATTCGCAGCGAACTGGGTCGGACCTTGTCTGTATCCATCGCTTGCAGGAATAATTGCCACGAGGGATGTTCTTCGAGACCCCGTGTGCACATGTATAAAATGATCTGCCCAGAGAGGAGATTCATGTTCGTCGTATAGGAAACGCAGATTTCCTTATTATATTGTAGGCAGCTTCTGATGAGCTATCTTGTATTCTCATTATGATGCGCGCCCAAAGCCACTTGTATTCACCACAGAACGGCAAGGCTATTACAGGATCCATCCCCAGCCATGAATGTTAATTGAGGAGCCGAGTTGAGCCCATTACACTATAAATATAGGTGGTAAATAATCAGAATGACTCAATTACTTGAGACAACACTCAACGTAACTCCATTGTACTGCAATTGTAAACAAAGATGACCTTGCTAGCAGCAAGAGGGGGGCGGTATGTATGCCACGAAGGACGGCGGCCATCTTGCTCGGCCAGCTGGAACTAATTTTATTGCCTGCTTGGAAGGGGGGGGGGGGGTTTGGAGACCCAGTCCCTTTATTTTAGAAGCAGAGTGGGACACTGAAGAATCTCGATATTTCGAAATGTAATTAAGATATGATTGTTGTGATGATGCCAATTGATTTAACTGTTGTGTTTCAACACACATACATTGTTTGATCGTTGTGATCGGATAATATTTGGCCCAGTTATTCTCTGAGGAGGAACGCTGAACCAAATAAATGTAGGCATCTTTTTAAAGTACATTTTTGCCCAGTTCACACTAATTTATGCAGACGGGTAGATGATTTCTAAGAACATGACACGTTTGTAACGATAATGATTTCGACCAGACCCAGAAAATCGTTGTATGGTGAAACTATAAACATTTCTGTCCATGTGTATTTTGGAAGGGAAAACGTACCACTTTTAGCGTTTCATATTGATGGGAAGGAGGAAGATGATTCACACGACACAACAACATTTGTTAATTAAGGCATAAAATAATGAATTTATGTTAATGAAAGTAAATGCCCGTAAGAAACGGATTAATGTTTTATTAGTACAGAATTAATGTCATTTAAAGTGATATGTGACTTTTGTGTTGTGATACTCCAGTTTGTTAAATTGTGTCACATGATGAACACTATGGAGACTCGTAGATGTCTGAAAGTATCAGTGATAGGATGCTAGAAATAGATTTGAGTGCAGTGTAGCACTAATTAAGATGAGACTCACAAAATAACCTTGATTTTCATTGTGGGAATGAAACGTAAATTATCCTTTGTTTGTATTTTGTTGTATAGCCATGACTTTATATCAGTAAATGTTTTATTTACGAATATGTTGTTTCTTTCATGTAGAGTAGATACCTGGTAGACTCAAATCCTGAGCATGTGGTCGTATGGTGGGCATGAACGTCTCATACCTCGAAAGACCGTGAGTTAGCTGGGATACGAACACATGTTCCACATGATGACAATTGGGTACAGTATATACAATTTGCCACCTGGGAACACACCCCCCATTGCAAATAAATGAATGAATGAATGAATGAATGAATGTATCCATTACAGCAAAGAAGGTACACGGGTTCGTAAGCCAGCTGCACGCAGGCGATTACCAACTGTTTGTTGTGTAACGTGGGGTGCCTCAGCTGCTCTAATTTGCGCTGCTGTTGCATGGGGTTCCATCCGGGTCATCCGAATGATGCGGCGATCCTCTCTCACAATTGTCTGTCACGCTGGGCCTGTGCCCAGTCTACCTTCATTTGACCACTGCTGCCATACACGTTGTACCGTAGATGCCTGTCGGCCAACACGAGCAGCGACAGTTCTTAGCGATAATCCAGTCTCACACAGCCCAATTATCCGAGCCCTCTCAAACGGCAACAGTTGTTGATAGCGTGCTCTTCTCTGTCGTCGAGGCATGTTTGACGGGGAACACTTCCCTGCACAGACTGCAAGTCATCTACGCTTCACCTGAGTCCGTATACTGGAGTTGAATCCTCCGCGACCAATCACTTGGGGAGACCTGTAGCAACAATCCAATGGGTCTGAAACTTTGATCGTTTACATACCTACATGGCATCGTTCCATATCTTGAAAATCAACACAAACGACCAATGCCTTCATGGTGTTGCAATTTCCACTTTCTTCAGTGTATATTCCTGGCTCTAACACATGTTCATTATCTCGAACATTCACATATTTTTAAAGTACAACTTGTTTCATACATCACTGAATGTGGTTGAGAACTTTGCGGCGGAAGCATGTGCACAAAAAATGAAGCAGAAGAAGAAGAAGAAGTTGTATTTCTTCAAGTCATGAAAAAGTAGATAAAGGCCGTCTGCATTTTGTATTGTTAAATTTAACTTGCTTAGATAATGTAATAAAGCTGTTATCATTACCAACAACCATTTTTATTACATACATTTAGACAAAAGCCTACATACAGTATTTTACGACCAGTATTTAACACAAATTTAACAAATTTGCTACGTATTTCTATAACTCAAATTTTTGACAAGTCGAATTTACCTTACACCCCCTAACGATAAAGCCCTGCACGGATATCCGCGGGCAAAATTTTTCGGGTTAATACGTATTTATCATCCGAAGACGTGAAAACAGCGATTTAGGACATTTCAGGTCGCAATCCCTCATTTAGGTATTTTTAGGTCCTATGAAATTCATATATTTAGCCCTAGGAAGTGTGTAACATAGGCCTACATATCCTGAAATTGGTTCATTAAATAGCAAGGAAAAGAATATATTAATACCCACTGTCGGGGGGAAAAGTATAGATACTCGAGAATATGGGTTATTTTACATTTTCCATGCAAGAAAATGTGATTTCACCGGATGAGGTAAAGCCTGATTCACTCATGATTTTCGATGATGTATCCACTGAACGTCAAGGCATCATTCAAAGCTATTTCAGCATGGGTCGTCACAAACATATCGATTGCTTCTATCTTGGACAAACGTATTCAAAAATGTCCAAACAGTTGATTCGTGACAATGCCAATGTCATTGTTTTATTTCGCCAGGACGAGAGGAACAGTCGTCACATTTATAATGAACATGTGAATCCGGATATGACCTTTCAAATGTTTACAGAATTGTGTGCCAAGTGCTGGAACACTCAACGTCATGCCTGTTTAGTGATTGACAAACAAAGTGAACTCAACCAAGGACGGTATCGCTTAGGGTTTGATCATTTTATTGCTATTTAAGGCCTTGTCTCATTCCCCGGCAAGTCATTTGCCAAGACACCATGGCGTTAGCAGAGAGTCAATTGAAAAAGCATATTATTAGAGCAAAAAATACTATTCGCCAAAAGTTTCGTCAATTGAAACAATCACGTGCCAATCATGCTTTGTTTATTCAGCAACATTTAGCACCT
This sequence comes from Meconema thalassinum, assembly GCA_946902985.2. Lineage (NCBI taxonomy): Eukaryota > Metazoa > Arthropoda > Insecta > Orthoptera > Tettigoniidae > Meconema > Meconema thalassinum. The sequence goes on from OX336397.1 coordinate 127,110,345, forward strand.
CCACTAAAAGCCATGTTAAAACCCTCTTTCAAGCCATCTGAAACGCTACCCACCGTTTCACAAGCCACGCAGACACTGCACGAGGACCCTGAGGAAGAGGAAGAGGAACAGGAAGATTTGACTAGTGTTAGTGATGTTGAGGATGAGGAGGAACAAGTGTTTACGCCTCAAAAAAAGGCCGAACCCCTTGCAGAGTTTTTGAGAAAAAAGAAATCCTTGGCCATGGTCGAAACACCTTGCCCTTCCAGGGCGTCTCCGTTTTCACAACTCTTGGCCACCCCTCAACATAAAGCTCAACTGAAAACCATTTTAATAAAATATTATGGATCAACATTGGAACCCTATTTCACCGATCTATTTATTGGAAACACAGATACCACGTATGGTGTTCGCTATGAGGATGATAGTTTTAAAATTGGCGATTCATCCATTAAATTTGCTCGTACTAAAGCTGTCATTAAAAACATCAACTATAAATTAACGCCAGGACTGTTAAAGCTGCTCTTTTCTCGGACACCCTCTTCCCATGATTATACGTCAGAGGATCTTGACAAATATAAATCCATTTTATTGGATACCCATGCCCACAAAAGACAGTATGATCCCACGCAACAAGTGAATGCCAATATATCTCAAAAATATAAAACCATCATTGCAAAAATGTTTCCCACCAGTCAAAGTACTCGTCGTAAAGCATCCGCTTCGGGAGTGACATTTAAACCATTAAAACCCCTTGTGGATGTTACCTACTGGCACAATCCCAATAAGCTCGTCCAGCGGCTACAGTTGTTGCATGCCTCACGTCAAGCTGGCCATACCGGTCACGATTGGGAAATTCAAGAAATTGAACAAGAACTTCGAAATGCCAAAATTATTGTTTAAGCCCTCACCCATTAAAATGGGTATTGCTCACGAGTTGCATCGCCCAGCTAGGCGTTACTATCCGCGACTCAAGGTGATTTAACGAGGTGTGGATGAACTTTGGCAGGCTGACTTGGTTGAAATGATACCCTATGCTAGCGTTAACGACGGTGTACGCTATATGTTGACCGTCATTGATGTCTATTCCAAAATGGCCTTTGTTGAACCTGTGCGTCGCAAGTCTGGTCCACTAGTTACCAAGGCCTTTCAACATATTATTCAACACTCCAAACGTCAACCTCAGCTGCTACAAACCGACCAGGGGAAAGAATTTTTCAACAAGGATTTCTCCAGTTTTCTCAAATCTAAGGATATTCACCATTACACCACGTACAGCAATCTGAAAGCCAGTGTGGTCGAGCGGTTCAACCGAACATTGAAAACCCATATGTGGAAAGCGTTTACCGCTCAGGGCACGTATCGCTGGTTGGACATGTTACCTGAGCTAGTATCACGTTACAATGACACCAAACATAGAACGATTGGGACCAAGCCACGTCTCGTGACTAAAAATATTCGGCGATTGGATAAACTGTTTAACCCCATAAAAACAGCCGATCCTAAACGTCACCGACTGAAAATTGGGGATTTTGTTCGTGTGAGCAAATTTAAGTCTGCCTTCAATAAGGGCTACACGCCACAGTGGGGGACTGAACTATTTCGAATTCGTCAAGTCAACTTGGACACTCCAGTCACCTATTTACTCGAGGACCTCAACCGTCAACCCATAAAAGGTAGATTTTATCTCCATGAACTTCAGAAAACAGCATTTCCTCAGCATTATCTTGTGGAAAAAGTGTTGAAACAAAAAGGAAATAAACTCTATGTCAAATGGTTAGGGTTTAACTCTACGTTTAATTCTTGGATCAATAAATTACATGTTGTGTGAACCTGTGCAATTTTTAATTTATTCACACATGTTGTACACCACCTATAGCTCTATGTGTACAGTCCTCAGCTCCACATATTTCTTTCTCTTTCCACCTGTGTTCTCCCTTACATTACCCCTCCCCCCCTCTCCCTCCCTTCACCGCCCTCCACTGCTGTTCGCAGCTCTTGCCTATCTATTGGTTGTGACATCATTCCGACAAGTTGCATCATACTTTTTACTGATTCAGCGATTCCCACGCTTTGAACATTCTCTTATCGTGCACGTGGACAGCTAACGTCCAAGGTGAACACCTGCGGTAGATCAAATTTCACGTCAACTTGCATTTTGTCACGTACGAAGCAAGACAGGATGTAACTTGTTAACAGTTATCGCGCATGTGGACAGATAACGTCCCAAGCGAACACCTGCGGTAGATCAAATTTCACATGAACTTGCATTTTGTCACGTACGAAGCAAGACAGGATGTCACTGGTTTAGCGTGCCTGTGGTTTCACACAAGTGTTCACATGCCTTTCGCTCTTCCCTGCCACCACAATGCTCAGATTATTTCACCTTCAAGCGTCATCTATTGTCAAATCAGATCAACGCCTTCCCATAAGCTCAAATGACCTTCACCTCCTGCTCCTCGGCAAGTGTGTTTTCTGTACTCGCTTCGACCAACATAGAACCAAGTTCTCATCACCATTTACACGTTAAAGGTAAAATATCAGAAAACGCACGCTCGCTCTTTCATACACCGACCCGCCTAAATAGCGATTAATCTATTGAACACACCCACCATGGTCAGCGACAGGTTTGTTGAAACACACACACACACACACACCCAGCCGTATCGTCTCTCTCAACCACCACGCTTCATAAACATTATAAACAGGTAACGGTAAAGAATTTTTTTCTCAACATGTATGGCGTTAGGCCCTTTGTGAATTATTTTTTGGAAAAAAAATCTACCACATTTGAAAGGGGGCGTTAGCCCGAGTCCTAGGACACCTCGTACACATCTCTAGCGTTATTGATCCGTGAAATATCGGCAAAAATCACAAAAAACACGTGTTTACCCCCAAAATCGCGTTTCCAAATTTTTTTTAAAATTACAACGAGTGGTCTATAGCAAAGAGGACGTCTGCCCGAATCCTTGGACCCGTCGTACATGCCTCTAGCGTTATTGCTTCGTGAGATATTGGCAAAATCACAAAAAAACACGTGTTTACCCCAAAATCGAGTTTCCAATTTTATTAAAAATTATAACGAGTGGTCCATAGCAGAGAGGACGTCACCCCGAGTCCTTGGACCTATCGAACATGCCTCTAGCATGATTGGTTCGCGAGATATTAAAAGCACATGACCTTTTAGTTTTGGTCTTTTAATCAAATAAAGAGGCTATAGGAAAGTAGGGGGCATCACTACGAGTGCTAGGACACCCTGTATGTTCAAATCCGACCATTGGTTAGCGAGATATCAGCTTCGGGGCAAATACGAGTGTGGCTCAATAAGAAGTGGCGCAGCTCCCGTGTTACCCCACTACTTACAAAACACAAATTTTTGCTCAAGCGACTTGAAATTTATTTTGGGGGTAGAGGGCATAGGGACCTTTCATTTATGTCAAACAAACGTTTTTGTAGAGTTCCTAGTTTCCAAAATATAGGATTTTCAAAATTCGAGTGTTTTCAAAAAAACATAAAAGTAAAAAAGTTTCATTACAGAAAATAAAGGGCATAAAGACCATTCGTTTGAGCTATGGCACAACGTTCTATCATGTTTAGTTTTCAAACTATCACCTAGTTTCGAAAACAAAAATTTTCAAAAAAAAAATTGAAAAATATAACGAATGGTCCATAGCAAAGAGGACGTCAGCCCGAGTCCAACGATACCTCATTTGTCAAAATCGGACCATGCGTTCGAGAGATATTTAACATGGCTGAGGCTTAGTAGTAGAGCAAGGGGGGTTTTGGAGTGAGTTGGAAGCACCACCACTCCACTACTAATCAGACATATTGCTTCGTCCGAATGCCCTTCGGCGCTAAAACAGCTGGATGCGCATTAATTCGAGCCTTGGATCGAAACCTGACTGAAGAAGTGAAGGTTATGACGGTACGATATATTGACGATATACTCTTGGCTTCAGATAACATCGAGACACATATGGAAAATTTGGATAAGCTTTTGGACAACCTTAGAACTGCAAATTTTAAAGTCAACTTGAAGAAATCCCATTTTTTCAAGAAGGAGATTTTGTATTTGGGGCACATCATTGACCAGGAGGGAGTGAGACCAAACCCTGCGAAGATAGAGGCAATAAAGAATTTCCCTACACCAACGAGAGTGAAACATATCAGAGCTTTCCTTGGCGTGACGGGCTTCTTTAAGGAAAACTGCCCAGGATATACTGAAACCGTAGCACCTATGCAGGAGATGCTGAAGAACAACAAATGGCTTTGGAACGCTGAGTGTGAGAAATCATTTCAAGAGACTAAATTATTACTGGAAAATTGTATCAAACTAGGTTATCCAGACTTTCAACGGAAATTTATTATCCAAGCGGATGCTTCCATTTTTGGTATAGGAGCAATGTTATACCAAGAAGATCCAGCTAACCTTCAACATCGTGATTATTTAGCATTTGTAAGCCGCAGATTGCGTAAACACGAGCGCAACTATACGGTCACGGAACTCGAATTGTTGGCAATACATGTACATTTTTGTAAATACAGTCCACTAGAGTTAATTCGTCATTTTCATTTATCCCCTGATGTTTCATCTGGGGCACGTATGTCGCAGACAGACACCATCTTTGTGGAAGCCTTTATAGAGAGGTTATGGCTGCTTGGGCTTTTAGTTCTCGCAGTAAAGAGGAACAGGAGCGCTAAATATAAAGGGAGGTAGCGCGCAGCTCGCTACTCCAGTAGTGGTCTGGGCGGGCCCGCTGATGAGACAGCTTGGTCTCCTAGGCGAAACCCCACACACGACACGGCACAAACCTAGAATAATTGCTGAGATTTAATACAGGAACTGTCTCCCTCAATTACGATAGACATATCATTTAATTAACTAACTTTATTTCACAACTAAAATAAAAAGTAAATTTGCTTATTCCTACATTGGACATGACTGATGGCTACTAAGGGTTATGAATCTTAAAACTTACTCCTATGCCGATTCAAATATCTTACATGAATAAGGCTACCGGACAAAATGTATTAAAAATGAGTCTTCATTTTACTCAACCCTTTTTCAGTGATTTCTGCACTACAATAAAGCCAGCGAGTTGTTCTGGCCAACAGGTGAGAATATTTTTGCCCAGCTTACTGGTTAAATGTTTAACAAGAAATATGGCATTTGCCGGCTGTGTGTTAAATTGGTTATATTTTTACAAACTTTTGAATTTAGTAGTTAAACATTAAGGATGAACAAAATCACATATAACTCAAATGTAGCCTCTTCCCAGTAAGCATTAATATATAACTCAACAAATATACATTATGAATGAATCGAACAATGGTCTTACATACCCACTTTGAATTACCATGTGTTTCATTAATATCCCGCTTTCTAACAACATTTTCTCGTCTTATACTGGGTGATGCATAATTCCTATTACAAACTTCTGGGGGTTGTAGACGGGACTAAGTAGATCACTGTTTGAAGGGAACCCTTGTCCGGACATTAATCGTTTCGATATCAAATCGGTTTGAAGATCACTTTCATACTACAGAGCCCGCTTCACGGAATGTGAATGACGTACATTGGCTGAGGGCAACCTATGCAGTTTCCTGATGTCATACAGTAGGTATATCTTCTATTTAGAAACCGTAGTGACAGTGAGTCTGCTTTGACAGCAGTTGTGATCCTATCAGGGCATAGTACAGGACAAGACCGCATTCCAATGAAATCGTGTCGTTTATTCGTTAACAAACGGTAGTGACAGCAGTTGTGATACAGTCATTAGCAATACAGGATGGTGGCATACACTTTTGAAAAGTACACCGAAATGTTACTAATGTATGGCGAAGCTGGACGTACAATTCGAGCTGCACAACGCATGCAACATGAACGTTATCCACATCGCCCCTCCCCATCACATACCATTTTTGTGGTGCAACAACAAAGGCTGCCAGAACTGGTTCATTCAAACCGAGGAGGGCTGATTGTGGTGCTCCACAAACGCGTCACATTGTAACTTTGAAGTGGACGTCCTTCATCACGTAGAAAAGGACCCGCCGACGAGTACGCAAAACGTTGCCGATGCCGTGAATGGGCCCCAATCGAACGTCTGGCGTGTTTTGCGCGACCAGCAACTGCACCCTTTCAACCGGCAAATAGTTCAAGCAATGGGCCCGGTAGATTTCGCACCACGTGCCAACATCTGTACTTGGTTTCTACAGTGTATTAACTCACTCCACTTTCCGCGACACGTTCTTTTCACCGATGAAGCTCAACTAACCATGAAGCTGTTTTTAACTGTCGAAACAGTGACATTTGGGCTGAAGAAAATCCGCATGCCATGCAGCCACGTGGATTTCAGCAACGGTTTGGCATCAATAAATGGACTGGTATCCTTGATGGTCATCTGATTGGGCCGTGTCTTCTTCCGTACCGCATAACGGGTCCCAGGTACTTGATCTTCCGGCAAGAGGAACTGGTCGAGTTCTGTCACTAGCGCTTGGAGACAGACCAGCGGGGGTAACGAAGCGACCCGAATACTCAAGACCGCAACCGATCATCCATCCCCCTCGACCCAGTCAGCTGTTCCTCGATAGAGACAGACCAGCACAGAGGAGCAATAAGAACGTACCCGAACCTTCACAACCTAGTCCGATCACTAGGCCTAGGATTTTTATGTAAATACATATCATTTCCCTTTGCTAATACATAACTAAACAAGTAGTTCCGTGAAGAGCTAAAGCCTATTTTCATATATCCTACTTATGTTAATTGCCTCTATCAACATACAAAATTTCAGTTTGATTGTAATAGATTCATAGATATTGAGAACCGATAAATATTTCGGATGGCCGCCATGTTGGATTTTATATATTGTACAGCCCGGGGGGCAGTACCCCCTGAGAGCCACCCCGCCATCTTTCGCCAAAACTACCCCAACTGGAAACACCATAACTCCAGGACATATCTCTACACTGCAAGCGGCGGCCACCTAAGCCTAGGAGGTTAGCCAACTACTTGCAAAACATACACAAACATTTACACTAACAAATATCTGGGGCAGCTACATTGACGCAATGCTGACCAAGCAGCGCCGCAACGTATAAGAACGGAGCCCAGAAGGGAAGGATTATCTGTTCTGTAGTGTTCTTCGCCAGCGGCCCTGTCCGACGTCCGTTCTACACCAGGTGAGAATCCAGCTTGTGCTCAGAATCCTTTATCTTGTAAACACCTACCCTAAACTTGTACACATCACAAATTGTACCACATTTATATTTGTCTAAACTCCCCAAGAGGGACATAACACTACATCAACTGGCCATTAAATACTTGGTCAGTAAGCTACACTTGTATTACTGATTACACTCCACTTCACATCCTCATACCCCACCTGACCTTAGTCATAAGTGCCCCTGACCGTAGCGGTCAGTAATTGCTTCGTCAGACTCCATTGTACTCACAGCACGCGACTCGACCGCAGGGCGTCGAGCCACTGAATCGGCACATTTATTGAATTACTCATTCCGCTCAGCTGGCAGGCCAGTTTAGTAGCTTGCACTTAAACATTCATCCCCTAGCAGATACTTGCATCTTGCAGGGACGCCCCCAAGAGATTAAACACTAACACCAACACACTACACTGGTAGTCTCTCCCAACCACGGGAAGCTACCCTCATCCAGAAATAGCCTTCTAAATTAGCACACTGACACAACCGTGTTTTATCCCAACTACCCCCAACCAAGGGATTAAAACAATATGTAGGTCTTAGAGTTATGTACTATTACATGAATATTATTGTGTAGGTGTAGTATTCAAACGTCTATCGCATGATTAGGTCACAAGAAGTAAAAACGAGATTTTAAAATTTTGCACAGCTGCCACCTTGTGGTTATGAATAAAATTGAAATAAATTGAATGCCAGTGGATTAACATTTGTATAAGCATTTACCGTACAACGTTTCACCGCACTCGCATGGTTAAATCGCGAGAAACGTCTATTTAAATATATATCGCGTTGCCGCCATGTTGGATTTGTGCTCATCAGGTTATTGAAAGTCCCATAAGTGAACTTATGTTCATAGCCTCTATCAACATACAAAATTTCAGTTTGATTGTTATCATAGATTAATATATATTGGGAACCGTCTAAACATTTCGGATGGTCGCCATGTTGGATTGTTATATGTATAGGTAATAGAGTTATGTACCATTAAAGAAAAACTATTGCGTAGGTTCATTATTCAAACTTACACTATCATCGCATGGTTACGACACGAGAAAAAAAGACTTAATATTAACATTTTGCACAGCCACCATCTTGAGGTTATGTAAACACTTAAACTAAATTAGATGCCAGTACATTACAATATGTATAAAGATTTAATGTACCATATTTCACTCCGCTCAGATGGTTAAATCGCGAGAAAAGTCTATTTAAAAGCCTGAACTTCACCTGGCGGCCATGTTGGCTTTGTAGCTACCAGGTATTTGAAAGTCACATAGGCGAACTTGTAGTAGTGCCCTTTATCACCGTACACAATTTCAGGGGGATATCAGAAATAGTTTCGGAGATATTGAATGCTGGTGAAATATTTCGCACAGCTGCCATGATGGATTGGTGAGACGTAATAAAATTTGAAGGCCACAGTCGGGGTCGGCCAAAATGGTGCTATGACCTTACCGAGTTTCATTGAAATCGCCCCATCCGTTTAAAAGTTATTAGGGGGGCATCCACACAGAGAGAGAGACACACACACAGTCAGACACATATACGCACATACACACATACACTGACAAAAAGTGATCTCGTACACCATTTTTTTTTTCATAAAATGAAAATAGGCTAAAAAGATAAATGTCCATGAAATAGAACGTTAGCTATCGTTTGTTACATTTCTGATCATACTGACATTTGTTTTACATATTTTATTTTCTGATGTAAAATTACATATTATGTGTTCTTATTTTACATATTTGATCAAAATGATAAGTTTAAACATACTTGTACTTTATTTATTTAAAATTACATATTCTGTCTCTTGCTGTAAAAAAAGTTTTTCGCAAGTAAAATATACGGTAATTCTAAACAGTTTGTATGACAATCACCGATCACTAGGTCTAGGATTTTTAAGTTTATACATATTCTTTCCCTTTGCTTATACATAACTAAAAACGATAAATGTCCATGAATTAGAACGTGAGCTATCGTGAATTTACATTTTATTGTTGCAAATCTCACCGTAATGATGACATTTGTTTTACATATGTTTATTCATTAATGTAAAATTACATATTCTGTGTTTTTAATTTACGTATTTGATATTTGAGATTTTTAAACATACTTTTTCTTTCTTTATTTAAAATTACAAATTCTGTCTCTTACTCTAAAAAGTATTTATTCGCAAGTGAAATATACGGTAATTCTTAACAGTCTGTAAGACAATATTTCTTCACTAGAAACTTAGGTACATGAAATGGATATTCCAAGCAATTCATACGCTGTTGAGAAAGGGCCAGGGAAGAATATCATGAACTATATTAGTGGAAATAAGGGGATGGGAAGTTACGTCACACCCTGCCGGAGACTAAGCGGCTGGACTTGAGTTTATTTTATTTTAGTTGTCGAGTTAGTGCCTGAGCATGCCAAATATGTACTTATATATGTAATAACAGTATGTGAAATATGTAGGCCTTATATTATATTTAAAATATGTAATATTAATTAAATTTTTATATAAATGATATTATACACCTGATATTACTCAACAAAGATTCCTCATGTTATTCCAAATATTTTCTCAGAAAATAAAGTGTGGCGCGGGGCAGATAACGCTGCTGTTCCTCCCCTTAAAAATATAATACAACAAAAGTGTTGTACAATAATTAAATAATTAAGCTTGCCCTTATTAGAGCAAACATTAAAAAAATCTCATTATGTCTGAGAAAATAAATACGAACTCGAGAATAAATATTGTGAGGAGCACGTTTTGTTTCCGGGGTGGGAGGAAATATCGCAGCCTTTCTAATTGACAGGTTGTAAAGTAGAGTCTCAGGCAGTCACTGGACAACTGAAATAAACTAAATTCAAGCCGCTGAGTCTCCAGCAGGGTGCTACGTGAATTCCCATTCCCAATCTCCACTAATATATTTCTTGATATTCTTCCCTGGCCCTTTCTCAACAGCTTATGAATTGCTTGGAAAATCCGTTTCATTTATCTGAGTTTCTAGTGAACAAATATTGTAATACATACTGTTTAGAACTACAGTTCACTTGCGAAAAAATACTTTCATTAAAGTAAGAGATAGAAAATGTAATTTTAAATATATAAAGTAAAATTATGATTTAAAAAATGTCATTTTTATCAAATATGTAAAATGAAAATACAGTATATGTAATTTTGCATCAAAAATTATAAATATGTTAAACAAATGACATAATGATCAGATATGTAACAATATAATGTAATTATATGATAGTTAAAATTCTAACTCATGGACATTTATCATTTTTAGTTATGTAAAAGTAAAGGGAAGGAATATGTACTTACATAAAATCCTAGCCCTAATGATCGGTTTAGGTTGTGAAGTTTCGGGTATGTTCTTATTGCCCCGCTGCGCTGGTATGTCTCGACGAGGAACAGCTGACTTCCCCCCTGGTCTGTCTCGAGGGGGATGGATGATCGGTTGCAGTCGTGAGTATTCGGGTCGCTTCGTTAGCGCTGCTGGTCTGTCTCTAAGCGCTAGTGTTCTGTGAAGATTTGCCATTGGCACTACGTCAGCAAATGTAGTATCAACATTATGCCACACCAGCGCACTTTGGACTTGCAGTCCGCGAACATTTCGAACAAACATTCAGGCAAATTTTGATAGGTAGAGGTGGTCTCGTTTCGTGGCCACCACGATCGCCAGAATTAACTCCTCTCGACCATCTCCTGTGGGGCACATGTTTATGAGACTCTTGTCGATTCGGAAGATCTTGTTCCACGCGTTCTGGCGGCAGCGCACATTATTGAACACACACAACTAAGTGCAACAACTCTTGTAGTGCATACGTGTCTCTAGTGAAGTGGGAGATGTGCAATCAAGTAAAACTGATTTGGTATCGAAACGATACATGTCTCAACATGGGTTCATAGTCAAAATGTTATCTATAAGGTGCGTTCAAAAAGTAACGAGCCGGAGGCATAATTACAGAAACCAGTACCTGTATGTTAGAAATATTGGCCCTGACTGTTGAGGCACTTGTCCCTCTGTGACACGAGGCGGTGAATGGCTGTCTCATAAAATTCCCTGGGCTGCGATATGAACCAGTTCCGCACGTACAGCTGGACGTCGCGTCCGAGGTGAATCGTTGGCCCCGCAGGGCCCTATTCAGGGGACCAAACATGGCGTAATCACAGGGAGAGAGGTCTGGACTTTATGGAGGATGGCCGAGATCTTCTCATTTGAATTTCTGCACGAGTGCCGCGACTGTATTGGCCGTATGAGGTCGTGCATTGTCGTGGAGCAGAATGACCCCACGGGTGAGATTGCCTGGTCGCTTTGCCTTGATCGCTTGGCGAAGGGTGGTCAAGGTTTGCGAGTAACGCTGGGCATTCACTGTTGTCCCGTGCGGCATGAAGTGTATCAGAAGGGTCCATCTTGGTCAAAGAAGAACGTCAGCATTACCTTTCCTTCACTCGTGTGGATGGCCTTGCCTTATTTGGGTGGCAGTGACCCTGGATGCTTCCACTGGAGGCTTTGTCATTTGGATTCTGGTTCGAAGTGATGACACCATGACTCATCTCCAGCCATCACTCGTGCAAGGAACATATTCCCTTTCCTCGCAAAGCGCTGCAGATGACCAAGACAGTGGGCCATTCTACATGCTTCCTGGTGTGGTTGAAGACTGTGGGGCACATATTGAGTAGGTTAGAGTCATAACTCACATGCTCCAAAATAACGAAAATTGAGATGACGACATATTCTCATAGACCTTTATACGTAGAACATAATTCACGGAACAGTTATTTACATTTGGCACATGATCCTTGAGAAAACAGGTGTTAAACAACATGGTGAGTTTCAAAAGTCTCATGATCCGCGGGATCTTGTGAGTTTTGTCCCGTACCTCATCTTGACCAATCAGCGATTAGCTCTCCCGGCGCCATTTCCTTGTATAGTGGTAAATATTGATACTAGTGTAGTGTGTTTTCAGTTCTGTTCAGTTATTTTGGGGAATATCATTGAATATAGTGGTTGAAATAAAACTAATTTGACACTCAAGTCATGGAAGAAAACGTTTCACCCGTTGGAGAAAGAGGAAGGCCAAGGAAACGTTCACAGCATCCAGAAATGTGGAAAAGGCAGGAAGCCAAACGAATGAGGTTAGAATATCCTGTTTTCTTCATTGTTTGCAAATTATTCTGATTCTTGTTATTGGCTTGATTTGTTCCTCCACGTAATACTGTATAAGACCCTTTCTTTGGACCTTAACAGTGAAGAATTACAAATTCAATATTGTAAGTCCACTTTTTGGAAAGTAATCAGAACCTCACAGTGTCGTTTGTTCTAACATTGTAGGTATAAACCATCAGTGCTGCCCCAGTATCCAACATGTCAACACCGTGGAGGAGCATTTAATTGCTGTTCACTTTCTATGGACAATATTAAAAAGTTTCATGCTTTGTTTTATAAAAAGCCGGAAAGAGATTATCAGAATCAGTTCATATTGAAGTATGTGGAAATTCGCAACGTCACCAGACGCAGACCTAGAAAAGACAAATCAAGTCAAAACCAAAAGTCGCAACTGCTTAGAACGACAAAGTATTTTGTACGAAGCACACAGAAAAATATAGTTCCAGTTTGCATGTCAACCTTTATAAACGTATTGGGAGTTTCACGATTCAGAGTAAATAATATCACTAAACAGTTTCATCAGCAAGGTTTTGTACAAGACAAGAGAGGCGGCTTCAGGAGGGCGGCAGAGTATGAACCCAAGAAAGACTGTGTCATGAAGTTTATCAATAGTTTAAAGTGTGTAGAGACACATTACTGTAGAGGACGAACAGAAAGACGGTATCTGCCTGCAAATATGAACTGTAAAATGTTATGGAAAATGTATTCTTCCAAGCCTGAAAACATCCCTGTGAAGCTATCTTACTTCAGGTTCATCTTTAACACAAAATACAACGTAGGCTTTGGTACACCTAGGACCGATGTGTGTTCTACTTGCTTAAGCCTAGCTGAAAAGTTAAAAGACGAGAGAGACCCTAACAAGAAAACTCAATTAATTACAAAAAAAAAAGGGTTCACAAGTTAAAGTATATGGCATTTTTTAGCAACCTGAAAGACAAAGATGTTGAAACGTTAATTCTGTCATTCGATTGTGAGAAAAATATTCCATTGCCCAAAGTTCCAGATCAGTCATGCTATTATAGCAGACAAATTTATGTCCAGAATTTTACCATTGTTAAAGGTCATAGTAAATCTCAGTTAAACCATTCCAATGTCACTTTTTATTGTTGGACAGAAAATGATTTCAGTCGAGATTCAAACACTATATCCTCATGTGTGTTTGAAACATTAAGCTCCATAGACATGTCCCATTACAATCAAATTCAATTGGTATGCGACGGGTATGCTGCACAAAATAAGAATTCTACTTTGGTTGCGATGTGTATTTTTTGGCTTTCTGTAAAGTCTCCCCCACATATAGATGGAATTGAAATGATTTTTCCAGTCACCGGTCATAGTTATATTCCTCCAGACCGTGTTGGGAAATATAGAAAGGAAAATGAAAAAAATGGAAGTAATAGTACAGCCTGAACAAGTGTATGAGATAATTTCAAGTCAGTCAACATTGAAATTGGTAGGAAGAGACTCCAGTGTTGCCGACTTCAAGAATTGTGTGAAAAATGCATTACGAAATCCAGGATCATGGCATTTTTCAATTTCAAAATGTAAGCGCATTTACATAAAGCGTGGAGTAGGAAATAAAATTCTTGTGCGTGGTGAACAAATTTACAGAAATGACCTTGGAGTGTTTAGATCTGTGTTTAAATCTGGAGTAAATGCACTTATGCATCCTGAAATCATCCTGCCAAAGAATTCAATCTCTTTAGAGAAAAGGAGGGATGTTGAAAAGCTTCTGACTGCCCATTATGGTGAAAACTGGAGAGAATTTGAAGAGCTCAAGTTTTATAAGCATGTCATTGATGAGAATACATCGGATCAAACTGATCATGAGTGTATGTGCGACATGATGCAAGAGGAACTTAGTGTTGTGATATAGAAGAGTAAAATTATTTTCAGTTTTCGGAGTTAATCTCCTTCAAATTTTCAGTGTTATTTTAGTAGCTTATTTTATTTTGGTATTTGAAACTTTCCTCCTTCTCAAGGAACGATTAACAAGTTTGTTTTATTTTTCTGATTATAATATTCTACTTTTCTTTGTGACCAATAATTAGTTCTCGTGAATGGAAAATTTGTTAATTTCTAAATGTGCATGGTAGACATTTCTTTTATGAGATTGCCAACGGTATTCCAAAATACAAAATATATTTTGTAAACGAACACAAGCATAGTTGATAAAATATTAATTGGTATTTAACAAGATTAACATCACAACGTAATTATACATAGACAGCAGAAGGAAAAGTGGTTTTCAATCGCAACACGATTTAAATGTGTAATTACCGCTAAACCAACATCATCGTCGAACAGCTCACAATCAAAACTAACAAGATCCAAAATGGGAATTGTCAAAACTTACATGTTCCATAGGTCATTAACAAAACTCACATGATCAATAATATAAACTTAAATAATTGTAATTTCTCAATAAACAAACATAATCTGAAATATACGTAATGATTTCTAGCCATTGTTCTTACACATACTGATGTCCACATCTGGGACAAGTACACGACGCATGTAAAACACGTTTTTCGTCGTTTGTGAAAATTTATGTTTTTGGAGCATGTGAGTTATGCATCTGACCTACTCATATAGGGCACACACTTTGCGCAAGTGCAGTCGTTCCTTCATGATGGTGTGCATACTTCCGACGCTCAATCCGACCACGGCGGCTATGGCGTTCACTGTCATTCGATGGTCCTGGGTAATGAGTGCATCAACCAGCTGGACGTTGTCATCGGAATTCAGGGGGGGGGGAGGGGGTGCTCCAGACCGGGCATCATCGGCTAACGACTCCTGTCCTTCCCTGAAGCGCTTGTGCCACGGCTTTACCCTTGCATGGGACATTCAGTGTTCGCCGTACACTTGTGACATTCAGCGATGAATGTCCGTTCCCCCTACTCCTTCCGCTGTCCGAAACCGAACAACACCTCTCTGCTCTTCGTTTGACGCCTCCATGTCACTGTTTGCAATGCGACTGACAGCGTTGGACGATTGATGCATGCTGCTGCTCACTTTATAACGTCACGTGACGTGTACGCGTGCCCTCTAGCGACGGGCAGTGACCTTACACGCTCTGGCCGGAACCACACCTCGTTACACACGCCACGATTAGCCGATGTCGTCACCAATTTGCGCATTCCAGCCTACGGCTCGTTACTTTTTGAACGCACCGTATACTTAGTCCCCTCTACAACCCCGAGGAGTTTGTAACACGAATTCTGATTGAGTGTATTTGTTTGAGTCGCAATTACAAATTATTTGTATTTAAAATGTATTTCCCAACAAGCTTTGCTGAAATAAACTACTAGAATATGTTTCTGCTTTATGCTCCGTATGTACAACAGAGATATTGGTTCTGTACTCTAGCCTATGAACTCAAACATGTCATTTGGGTAAAATTCTTAGATCGCATGCTCTACAGTTCATAAATTGGACTTCTGGTGCCTATCAAATAAAATATGTGAATCGGAATCTCTCTTCGTACTCATGACTGGAAGTACCTCATAAATATAGCTTTCCAATATATGAAATAACACGTCATTTTTCAAAACGCTTTTATCAGTAAATTTTGCTTGTATATGAATAAAGCATTTTGGCAGTAAGAGCTACAGAGTCTTAAAACATCCTTTTAAGTGAAAACTGCTCGATATGCACTACTGAAATATGCCATATGGCGACTAAGTCACATGCAACTCTTAAAAGATTATTCTTGTGTAAATATAGCTGCGCATATTACACTTGAGTTTGGCGCTAGACCGATATAAATGACGCACATCAAAAACGTTCTACACATTGCCATAGAGCACAGTAGGGAGGAACTTATTTCTTAAGCAGTGCCTACCCCTGCTCTATACAATTGTCATCGGGAGCATAGGCAGGCCATTCCTTTCTGTGAATACCTGTCTCCTGAGGAAACGTAGGACGGGCGAAAATTTTCATCCACGAATGTGAAATTTTGGCCAACATTTTCGGCTTAGCCTATCACTAGAGGTGCCCGGGTAATTTCCCTCTGACGTTTGCCTGTCATACGCCCTGGGATATAAGAACGACTAATGGGTTAGAGACCTATACGACACTTGGTCAGTAATATGCAACATTTATTTTGATGTGTGTGCGCATGCGGGACATGTGAACGGTTATAAGCCATGATGGATCATCGTGTGTATCTTTAGTCCTTCTTTCGTAGATAAATCTCCAGGCATGTGTTTAACAAATAGTCATTTCCAAAATTGATTCTACGTGTACAAGAATCATTCCAAGAGAGAAATGCACTTCATATACTACATGAATGTGACATTAGACCACTATGGATCAATTTGTGTGTCTTCAGTTGACCTTTCTGAGTAAAGGCTCGTCCACATTTACCACAGGAGACATAATGTATGTTTTCAAATTAATATTCGGATAAACTATGCTCCGCACGGACAACATACGGGATTAGGCTACAAATGATTGCTTCTTTAAAATGCATTTATCAGCACATATTGCTTCCCATGTACTTTAGAAATGAGACAATAAACCGCTGTGGAACAACATGTGTGGCTTAGTATTACCTTTCCTGGTAAACCTAGCTCGGCGTATACCTCACAAATTTGGTAAAAGACCACTATGAATCACCATGTTATGGTCTTCAAATAGCCTTTCTGAGAAGGTTTGGCTCCGCATTTTACACATAAATGTGGCATTAGACTTCTATGGATCATCCTGTGTGTTCAGGGTACTTGGTCCGAGTAATGATTGCTTCACATATACAAAAGCAAATGTAGCTCGAGACTGCTGGTGGAACAAATCGTTTCCATTAAATATCCCGTCCATGCAAAGTTTACTGTACTTGTACTTCAGGAATGTTGCAATAGACCACTATGGATCAACATGTGTCTTTTCGACATTCCTTTTTCATCAAAGTTTGCTCCACATGTACGACAGGAATTAGACATGAGACGACTATGGATTATCATGTGTGTGTCTTCATATCGCCTTTCCTAGTAAAGGTAACTCCAGATGTAACACGGGAATGTGGCTTGAGACCACTATGGACCATTTCGTGTCTCTTTACGTCACCTTTCTGTCTAAAATTTGCTCCACATGTACCACATGAAAATGGCTTGAGACCACTATGGATCATCTGGTGTGTCTTCAAGTCACCTTTCCGCTTAAAGTTTGCTCCACACGTACCACAGGAATATGGCTTGAGACCACTATGGATCACCTCATGCGTCTTCAGTTCACTTTTCATAGTAAACTTAGATCCACATGCACCGGAGGAATGTGGCCCAAGGCCACTATGGATCACCATGTGTGTCTTCAAGTTACCATTCCGCGTAAAGCTTGCTCCACATGTGCCACAGGAATGTCGCTTGAGACCACTATGGATCTCCACGAGATTGTTCAGGTCATCTTTCCGCGTCAAGTTTGCTCCACATGTACAACAAGAATGTAGCTTGAGACCTCTATGGATCATCTCGTGCGTCTTCAGGGCACTTTTCATAATAAACCTGTCTCCGCATACACCACAGGAATGAGGCGTGAGACCAGTATGGGTCATCTCGTGCATCTTCAAGTTACCTTTCAAAGAAAACTTAGCTCCACATGTACTACAGTCTGGGTAAAGTTTGCTCTGCGTATAGTACAAGAATATTGCTGAAGACCACTATGGATTATCTCGTGCACCTTCAGGGCACTTTTTTCTTTGCTTTACATCTACCACAGTAAAGAGGCTTGAGACCATAATGATTCTTCATGTGAGCCTTCAAATACTTTTCTTTTGCAAATTTTGCTTTGCAATATATGCACATGTATGGCATCATACCGCTAAACGTATCTATCTCTTGTTAAAGTGATCTCCGAATTGTGGTCGTTTCTGCGAAAAAGTTATAATGTTAGTACGAGTAAAATACCAACTTCCATTACAATATCAAAACTTACATAGCACAATGCCGGATAAGTGTACAGTAATCTACTGTATTCGTAGACACAGATTTAAACGCCGAAATTAAATGCGTATGTCGACGCTCGGAACTGGTAAGCCAGGGGAAGTTTATAGCCTCAAGGAATTTGCTTCAGGGAATAACACTGTTTACCATTTCCGTACAATATTGTTGACCAACTGAAAAGAATTTAATTTCAGTATGTTACAGGATCAAGGGAAGCGGATTAATAACTTGGCGTTCAAGGGATTAAACTAGTGAAAACTAAAGTAGGGTATTTTCAGCAATTTGCATTAATTTGCATGTTTTCGTTCAATACTAGTAAGTGAGCTCGTTTCTACTGTCCAATCAAATGGTGTTCGTGCAGTCGATGTATATAATACAGAAAATACTGTTTTAAACTGTGTGTCGGAGTTCTTGGATTTATAGTTCTTCCGGATGAACGTGATTATCATTTTACACCAAGAAAGAAGTGCTTGTGCCAACCAACATGATCTTTAATCGTCTCGATTAAGAGGATAAGTAAAAATTGAGTGCTCTATACTTAAAGTACGAGAGTTGAGGGGCAAGAGGGATCTTATCCCAGGGGTATTTGAATAGGCAACAAGCCATCCAGGGACAAGGCCGTGCGTACTCCCGAACGAGTAAGCGGAGAAAGTCGTGTGCGGGTTCAAACGAACGGGCTCCATCCCCTCTATCTATAAGACAAGCCTATTCCACCCTAAAATTAAAAGTATCTACACGTCCGGGGAAAATTAGAATTTTTTGAAGAGCATGTGCACTTCAGGATCATCCAAGATGGCGGTTTTTTAAAACTTTATGGAGGATGCCTCCACACTCCCTTCCCTTCCCTTACCACCATCCCCAGAATTCCCTAAAATTCTCAACAGATTTTTGCAAATATAATGAGAGTTTACACAAGTCAAAAGTCCACCATTTCTTTCACTTACTTGCGCTAGACCCATCTCTGTAGACCTCGTATCGTCAGTGTCTTTTCTCTTCCAACTTATTTATCGATTTATGTTATTTAATATTTATGTTTTTATTATTATTGATTATCGATTTATCACTTATTCATGAGCTCATCATCATCAGAGCAAACACTCGTATCGAGTAGGTTGGCCTTCCAATCCGGAATGTCTCTTCATCGGTGAGTTCGGAGGTGACTACACAGCCCAATGAGGGGGCAGACGATTTGCCGCAGAGATTGCAGGTGGTTCCAGGTTCCATCCACTTCTTCTAATGAGCACTCTGTCCTTTCTGCGCTGCCTCCTATCCTCTGTTGTTCGTCAGTGGTTTCCCTCAAAATATATTGCACCATTATGAACAAGTGATCTCCAGGAACAGCGATCAAGGGCTAAGGTTTCCTAGTTATTAATATCAATTTGACACATTTGCATATTAGCATGGAGTACGTCTTTGAATCGCTTCCGCTGGCCTCCCAAACAGCGTTTACCCTCTGTTAATTCAGAGCAAAACACCACTTTGGGAATGCGATTATTTGGCATGAGGATTACGTATTATTTCCCCCTCAGCTGCCGTTTAATAATCATGACTTCAATTGTAGCAGTCTGTGCTTCTTAGAGAATGTTGGTGTTTGTATGTCTGTTTTGCCTTGTCACATGAAGAATTCTCCTCAAGCATCGCTTGTGATATTGATCCAGCTGTTTTAGGTGTCGTCTATAGCATACCCAAGATTCAGGTCCATACAGTAAGGTGGGAACACAAGGATCTTCGTTGCAGCATTGCCATGATGGTTGTCAAAACTCTAGACCTTAGACTTGCAAAGGATGCCCCAGGACGGTTAATCCTGTGTTGAATTTCAGAATCTATATTAGGACTTGATGACAGGGTGCTGCCAAGATAAGGGAAGGTGTTAACTTCTTGAAGTCTTACTCCATCGATGGTGACATTAATGTGTCCATTTCCTTGTCCTTCTCCAGGGCTGGTTGGTAGAGGGCCTGGGTTTTACTGGTGTTAAATTTGAGACCAATCTTTTTGTACGCCGAAGTGAGGCATCCAATATTTTCATGAGTTCTTATTCTGATTGAGTTACTACTGCAGTATCATCTGCGTACTGGAACTCAACCAATGCATCAGAAGATGTTCGAGTCCATGCCTTTCATCATCATCATCAGCTTCTAAAGGCTAAAAGCCTTGTCGTTGCAGCCATTTATTACGGTCTTCAGCAGTTCTCTTCATATTGGCACGAGAGTCACATTCCATTTCCTTGACAATGTTCGTGAGATATGATTGTTTTGGTCGTCGCCTTGGTTTATTCCCCAAAATTTTTCCATGCCTTTTGACGGCTCAAATTAAAGAGCTTTCAATCCATCCTGTAAGTTATTTGTATACCTAAAGGAAGATCGTCTTTGACTAGCTGCGTGACAGCGGCAACGAACAAAGAAAACAATGTACGGGAACTTAAACAGCCTTGTTTAACGTCAGTATTGATATGGAATGGCTCTCCAATAGAGTCGTTAACAATAACAGTAGCCGTCATATCAGTTATTATTATTCTCGTATCAGAAACGTACATTGTAAATATATAACACAGTTATTATATTATCTTTGCCCAAAACTCGGCCACTTCCAGTGCTCTCTGTGTTCCCCAACGAAGATCTTCTTCCGTGCAGGATGCTGGGCACAGTCGACACTCAGTCATATGCTGAACAGTGTGGTCTTCTCCGCAATCACATTGAATATCATCCTGGTCAATGTAACCCCATCTTGCCATATTAACCTTTGATCTGCCTACTCTAGAGCGCAGTCTATTCAGTGACTTCCAAGTCGTCCATTCCTCGTCGTAGCCAGGAGGTAGAGTTTCAGACACATTTTCCCAACCAGGGGGAAGGTTGGTCGTAGCCCTCCACATTTGCAACCTAGCTTTTTCAGCAGTGGTTCTAAGTTCCTTTGATATTCTAAGGAAACTCTTCCTCGACTTCAGTCGTTGCGGTTGCGGTTCGTGTCCATATAGAGGATGAGTTCTTTCATGCTCCGCTGTCTTTCGTTCCTTGTTCGCAGCTATTTCTCTTCGAACAGGGGGTGGTTCTATTCCTGCGAGGAGATAAAGCCATTCGACTGGAGTTGATTTCAAGCAACCTGTTATAATCCTGCAGGTATCGTTGAGAGCTACATCCACCTGTTTGGCATGTGTTGAATTATACCAAACAGGAGAAGCATACTCTGCTGCAGAATAGCATAGTGCCATTGCTGAAGTTCGGATCGTTTCATGTTGACTACCCCACTGAGATCCAGCCAGTTTGCGTAGGAGATTGTTCCTGGAAGAAACTTTCGACTTGGAGTTCATGCAGTGCTTCTTGAAAGTAAGAGATCTGTCAAGTGTCACTCCTAGATATTTTGGAGCCTCACAGTGTTCCAGTTCGACCCCTGACCATACGATCTTTAACTTGCGAGCAGCTTCCCTATTTCTCAAATGAAAAGCACACACTTGTGTCTTTGAGGGGTTTGGCTTAAGCTGGTTTGTGTTGTAGAATCTGGAAAGATCTTTAAGGGCATTCGTGAGGGTGTTCTCCACTCATTCAAAATCTGCGCTCTGAGTGGCTAGAGCAAGGTCATCAGCATACAGGAAACTTCTGATGTTCGAGCCTATAGGTTGGTTGTTTGTGTATATATTGAACAGGATTGGAGCCAGTACACTTCCTTGCGGGAGGCCGTTTTTCTGTAGTCTCCATCGACTACGCTGTCCTTGAAAGTCGTCGAAGAACCTGCGATTTTGCAAAAGAGTGGCGATGAGCCTGGTTAAGCTAAAATCCTTGGTGAGGTTGTAGACCTTGACTAGTAGTAGCTGATGGTTGACAGTATCATACGCTGCTGATAAGTGTAGAGCAGTCTTAAGATGGTAATAAATGTCGGTGGAAAACCATACAGAGCTAAAATGTTCCATAAAGCTTCACGGATTACAGAGTTAACTGCCTTAGTGAGGTCGATAAACGCAATATAAAGAGGTCTATTTTGTTCTCTACATTTCTCTTGAAGCTGTCGAACTGTGAATATTACATGTGTTTCGTCTAGAGGACCTGAAACCACATTGGCTCTCTGGAAGTAATTTCTCCGCCAAAGATAGAATGCGAGTAGCCAAATACGAGCAATAAGCTTTCCGAGGCATGATAGTAATGATGTATCACGATAGTTTTTGCAGTCTGTCCGATCACCGTTCTTAAATGTGGTAACTATCAGACTCTCTGAGCACAGCAGGTATTTTTTTCAGTTCTCAAATGTTAATAATAAAATCATGTATGAGGCTTAAGAGTTCTTCACCTCCTTCTTTGCGGGCTTCTGCTGGTATACCATCTCAACCTGAATAATTGAATCCTGATTCAAGAGGTCTTCATAATGTTCTTTCCGCCTATTAATGATGGGATATTGATATTTTAGAAGTGTAATATTGTCACTGGTCCAAAGTGAGTTTCTACCGAAAGTGGTGGGACCATAAACTGCTTTTGTTGCTTGGAAGAACTGTCGCGGATCTTTGTCCGCTGAATATTGCAGCTCTTTAACTTTGGATATCCACCATTCGCTTTTAAGTGCACGAGTTCTTCTTTTGGACATTTCCTTTGGCAAGGCAAAAGGCTTCTTTATTAGCAAGGGAATTCATATCTTTTCTCCAAGCTAGCCTTGCTCTCCTCTTTTCAGAGGACAATGCTTCAATTTCTTCATCTTTTTCATCTCACCAGTCCTGATGTGTCCTGGTCTTATATCTCAGCGTTTCCCTACAAGCACTTAGAATAGTGGCCTTCAGACTCTCCCAGTGTTGTGTTACACTTGGATGTTATTCCGTTGCCAGTATCTGGTTAAGCAGCTCTCTATATTGGGAGATATGCTCTGAGTTACCAAACTTCTCAATATCAAAATTATGCCTACAGGTCTTCTTTTGTTTCCTCATTTGAATGGATAATTTTATACGCATAACTATCTGATAAGACGGTGATCTGTACGACAGACATCGGCTCCTGTCATTGCTTCGGTGATAAGCTCATCTCGTAATATTTTCTAGTGTACAATGACATAGTCAATGAGATACCAGTGCTTAAATCTAGGATGATGCAATGTCGTTTTGAAGCAATTAATTTGCCGGAAGACAGTATTGGTGATTACCAATTCATGTTCAGCACATTTTCAGAGCAGTCTAATACCATTGGAATTTTCACTCCCAACTTCCTCCTTGCCAATTATACCATTCCAAAGATTGTAGTCCTTAATCACTCTAGCGTTGAATTCACCGAGCAGAATGAGTTTGTTTTCACGGTTGATGTTTGATAGGACGTTATCCAGATCGCAATAGAATTATCTTTAAGGTCATCATCGGATGCACTGATCACTGTGGCATGCTGGTTGTTATTTAGCGGAAGTCCTAGTGTCATGAGGCGTTCATTATAACCAGTTGGAAGCTCTGACAAATCATTGAGAAGCTTTTTCTTAGTGGCAAAGCCAACGCCATGTATTCTGCGCTCATCTGAAAGTTGACCCTTCAAAAAGAAGCTGTACCCCGCACCTTGCTCTTTCAACTGACCTTCCTCAGCAAGACGGGTGCTGCTACGTCGATATCATATACCCGTAACTCTCTACCCACAATAGCTGTTCTCCTTTCATGTCTCTCATTTGCGGGGTCATCAGTGAGTGTTCTTACATTCCATAATATTTCTTACTAATCCTATTTGGTCGACAGCATGGAGGTGATACAATTGGACGCGTCTTTCCAGACCGTAGTAATTACAAGGTCTTTGACCAGCATTTTCCGAAAATACTTGATATCACCCAAACGATAATCGGAGAAAGTCGTGTGAAGGCTCAAACAAAAGGTTTCCATCCCCTCTATCCATAGCACAAACTTTTAATTTAAATACTTTTTTGAATGATGGACGTTTTCAAGGGTAGGTGTGGTTCGGAGAAGTTTCCACAAAGCCATGTAACATGCAACCTAGCTGCCCACGACAGGATAGCCGCCAATTCTTCTTCCTCCTCGCCTTTTCCCGTTACGTGGGGTCTGTTTTCTAAATCCTGAGGCGCCACTGATTTTTTTTGTAAAGCATCATCAGCAGATAAGCCCAATACTCTCATGTTCTTCTGGACATTCGTCATCCATGTTGATTGAGGTCTGCCGCTCCCTCTCTTTTGCGTAGTCATGGAAAGGCTCAATTGACTATTTTTATTAGTTATTATTATCCTCATGAGGCTGAGTGCACCCCGTTCCAGCCATCACGTCAGTTACTAAAATCCCTGAAGGAGCCGGGAATCAAACCCGGGTGAGAGACAGAATCTCAATAAATACACTTCACCAAACCTACACTTCAAAGATCCCGACGGAAAAATTGTTCACAATGGCAATGACAACTGCCAAATTCTGGCTAAATGCTTAGCAACCCTCCTCAACTGAGAAGCCCCAGAATCCACATTTCATTTCGAAGAAAATGCACACGTTCACGCAGATTCACTTCCACCGACAAAAGTTGAAATCAAACAGATCATACAGTCATTTATAAACAATAACACACCGGGTAAAGACTTGATAACATCTCAACTATGGAAATATGCTGGAGACAAGGCAGTTGACGAGTTAACTAAGATACTAGGCGATATTTGGGAAACAGAGAAACTTCCTGGGGGCTGGACCTCAGCCCTTATACACGCTCTTCATAAGAAAGGTGACAGAATGGATGTAAACAACTACCTTGGTATCTAGCTTCTCAAAATAACCGACAAGATCCTTTCCAATGCTCTCATGGCTAGAGTAGAACAACAACTGGGTTCCATAACTGGGAGAATACTAAGGAGGTTTTAAGAAAGGACGGTCCTGTGCTGAACAGATTCTGAATCTTAAATCGGTCCTTTCATATCTCAAGCTTAGAAAAAAAGAATTTGTTGCGATCTTCGATGATTTCGCGAAAGCATGTAACTCTGTTGATCGATTAACTCTATTTGAAATCTTAAAGAACTAGGATTGGACAACAAGACAAGGGCAATCATCCAGGAGACCATAACCAACACTACGTCCAAGGTAAAATTCCAAAGAGAAATTTCCGACGTCTTTGACATCAGGACCGGGGTAAGGGGGATGGAACTTTGCTCTTCGATAGTGTGCTTGACCAAGTTATCCGTGAGTGGTGGAGAGAATTGAGCAACAAAGGACTTGAAAATGGGGTGATACTGGAATTCAAAAACATGAATATAATAATTGATTGTCTAGCGTTAGCGGATGATTTCGCATTATTTTCTCATTCCATGAGTTCAGATATTGAACAAATCAGTGAACTCCAGAAACAAGCAGCAAAGGCTGGCCTCAATATCTCCTTCGAGAAAACAAGTTTATAAGTAATATAAGGCTGGCACCAAGAGAACTAGCCATTGCAAGGGGAAAGATCAAGCGGATAGGAAAGTTCAAATACCTAGGTGAATCTCTTAGAAGGAGGCTTTCACATCACGAATGACAAAATTGGAAACTGCATACCAGTTAACCAAGGGAATCTAAAACAAGAAATCATTATCCCTAAATGCCAAGCTTCAAAATTACTGCACAGTCATCTGACCGGAAGTCTTATATGCAGCAGAGTGCCTTATGATGCACAGAAAAGGGCTTATGGAGAAACTTGAAACCAAAGAAAGGAAGATCTTACGGAAAATCTTGGGCTCGGTCGAGCAAAACGGTAATTAAGACGGAGGAAGAACCATGAACTCTACACACATGTTACCAAAATCACTGACATGATGAGAAAGAGGAGGATTGTACTCTATAGTCATTTAACAACACTGAGCCCAATGTGATTGTAAAACAAAATCTTTACTTACTTTTGGGGTAAAAGAAACAAAGGAGCGTGGCTCGGAGAGGTAGGAAAGGATTTAAAAGAAGTGGGAATTATATACAACGATATTCAGATGCATACGCCCCTTAAGATGAAACTAAAAGAACACCTGAGTTTCCAGAAAAAGTCTACACTAACAACAGGCAAGAAATGAACTGAAACCAGGAAACAGCAGCACCGAGAACACACGAGGCGTTACTGGGCGAATGTTAAAGCTCGAGGAAGAGAGCAGTTGAATTAACGTGGCCCATAGCTGGCCGAAACGTCAAGAAGAAATAAATAAATCAAATATTAAATAATAAATAAATATTAAATAATAAATTAATGATGTACTAAATGACTTGGATTCGGCTGGAATTGCTGACTTGATGTAGAAGATCGTTCTAAATTTTGTGCTATGATAGAGTCTTCGACACCACCCCATAGAGTCCCTAAATGTCGGAAGACCCTTTCGCAGGAGAGAAAGGAGAAATTATCAGAAGGGCTGAAGAGATATTGGGAGCAGAAGTGAGCATCGAATAAGAACTAGTCGTAAGCGCTCCGTAGTGGTCTTAAATCAATAACTATAGTGAATATTCAATAAATAAAAAGTAAATAATAAAAATCAAATACTAAATAAATATAAATTAAATAAATAAAATATAAAATTAATCAATCATGTTAGATCGACCGCTCGGGCTATCATGTCGTGGGCAGCTAGGTGTCATGTTACTTGACTTAGTGGAAACCACTCCGAACCTCACATAACCTTGGAAGAGTCCATCATTTAAAAATATATTGGTATTGGAAATGGTATGTCCTATAGATAGAGGGATGGAGATCTCTTGTTTGAGCCCTCACATGATAATCTCCGATTACGCATTTGGGTGATATCCACTAATTTCGGAAACCTCGAGTCTATGATTTTGTAGATGATCTATAATCGATAAATCGATCATCAATAAAGAGTTATGAATACATATTAAATAATAATTCAATCCATAAATAACCTGGAAAAGAACAGAAACTGACCGAGGGAAGTCAACAGAGTTGAGCTCTGCGAATGTAAGTTGAAGCAATGGTGGATTTAAAAAAAGGAAAAGCCTAAACATTCCTACAAAGGGGTTAAGTATAATGTAAACGAAAGAACGTGTTGTTTGTATGTTTAACACTTACTCATTTGAGTGATTTCCACTTTTATCTGCTTCTTCATTCTGATTTTCTTCTTTTACATCCTGGAGATAAGATGGAATAATTTATTTCAGAGCTATCACCTTATACATTTACAAAAAAGTCCTCTCGGCACGCCGGAAGGCGGAGGTAGATTTCACCGGACAAACTTGGAGATAGGCGAAAATAGGCAGAATATGCAGGTTTTCGTAGAAGGATCAGACCTCATTTATCGCGTGAAAGTATTTTATAATTGGAGATTAATTAACTTTGTTTTTCTTCATTTTAAACATTTTATTGTCTTACGGGGACGGTAATCTTCTTGTCATTTGGAGTCCATTTTTAGCCTATTTTCAATTTTGAAAAAATAGGCTTATGAGATCACCTTTTGTCCGTGTGTGTGTGTGTGTGTGTGTGAGAGAGAGGTGTGTGTGTGTGTCCCCCTAATAAAATCTAAACGGCTGGAGCGATTTCAGTGAAACTCGGTAAGTTCATAGCACTATTCCTGGCGACGTCGACCGTGCCCATCGTATTTTGTTACGTCTCACCAATCCAACATGGCGGCTGTGCGAAATATTTCACTAGCATTCAGTATCTCCGAAACTATAACGGATATCGCCCTGAAATTGTGTACGGTGATAAAGGGTACTACTAGAAGTTCACCTATAAAACTTTCAAAAACCTGGTTACTACATAACCAACATGGCGGCCAAGCGAAGTGGAGACTTTTAAATAGACTTTTCTCGCGATTTAACTATCCAAACGTAATGAAACTTGGTACAGCAAATATTTATACACATTGCAATGCACTGGAGTCTAATTTAGTTCAATTGTTTACATAACCTCAAAATGGCGGCTGTGCGAAATATTTCACTGACATTCTATATCCCCGAAACTATTACAGATATCACCCTGCAATTTTGTACGGTGATAAAGGGTACTGATACAAGTTTACCTATGTATAATTCATAAACCTGTAAAGTACAAAACGAACATGGCGACCAAGCGAATTTGAAATATTTTAATAGACTTTTCTCGTGAGTTTACTCTCTGAGCGCAGTGAAATGTGGTACAGTAAATGATTTTGCAGATTGTAATGTACTGCCATCTAATTTAATTCAATTGTTTACATAACCTCAAGATGGCGGCTGTGCGAAATTTTAAAATTAAGTTTTTATTTCTTGTGTCGTAATCATGCGATCGAAGTGAAAGTTTGAATAATGAACCTAGGCAATAAGTGACCTTGAATGGTACATAACTCTATGGCCTATACATATAACAATCCTAAATGGCAAGCTTCCGTAATATTTAGACGGTTCTCAATATATATGAATCTTTTACAGCAACCAAACTGAAATTTTTATGTTCGTAGAGACTATGAACATATGTTCACCTATAGGACTTTCAGTAACCTGGTGAGCACGAATCCAACATGGCGGCGACGCGAAGTATAAATATTTAAATGGACGTTTCTCGCGAATTAACTATCCGAGTGCCGTGAAACGTTGCACGTTTTAAATGCTTACACAAATGTTGATCCACTGGCATCTAATTTATTTCAATTGTTTGCATAATCACAAGATGGCTGCTGTGCGTAATTTTAAAATCTCGTTTTTACTTCTTGTGTTCTAATCATGCGATTGAAGTTTGAATACCACACTTACACAATAATCTTAATATAATAGTACAAAAATAAAAATCTAACCTGGCGACCATCTGAAATATTTAGACGGTTATCAATATCTACGAATCTGATACAGCAATTAAACTGAAATTTTGTATGTTGATAGAGGCAATTAACATGAGCAGGATATATGAAAATAGGCTTACAGTTCTTCACGGAACTACTTGTTATACTTGTGGTCACACTGTCCTTATGCAAGGTTTCGACACTGATGTGTAACTATGTAACGGTCTGTTACTTCTTCACGCAAAATTATATCTCCCGCAGAGATGTTGGTTGGTTCCTCAGTTTAGGGGCTGCGACAACGCGGTCATATAACCCCGTGTACTTTGGGTGAGTGTAGAATCTGTCTGATAAACGGTGTGAATTGTGATGGCTGTATTAGTCTGTAATTCAGGTAAGGAATGCAGACGCTAAATTTCAAGCAGTAGTTCCTAATGTTGCTACCAGATACTAACGTCAACGCCACCCAGCTGTGAACTTGGCTACTAGATGCCACCTCAATCAGCAACTCGCAACGAACTTTGGAACTTCCCCTCCAAAGGAAAGCTTACTGAGGGATTTTTAGCGCTCTTAGAAAATCCGACGACTTTGGCCGGCTTTGAACCCGCGACCTTGGGCATAGAAGTTCAGCATGCTACCAGTTACGTCACCGAAGCCGCTTCACACTTAGTCAGATGGAAATCTGAATCTGATCTCGCGCAAGTGCGTTGTCATGGCAACGTCTGATGGCTCATCCCTCATCAATTTAGTAGTGTTGCCATGTCAACCACTGATAGCTCTTGGCATTTTCTTATAATTCCGAAATCATTTTTCTCATCCCTCGGCGCAATGGTGGCTCATATCAAAAATTCTTTCAGACAAACGTTTTAGGTAATTATTAGGGGAATATTGTCCATTTTGTACGGTTTTGATATTGTGCCTATTAACAGAGATATGATTAATGTTTCCCGAAAAAAACACTTTTTCCCACCCCTTTGGTCAATGGTTGGTGCTATCAAAAGAACGTTTCAAACATAAATTTCTGAGCTTTATCCGACACATAGTATGAACTTTGAACGGATTCGATATTACACATATTAAGAGAGTTATAGCAATATTTCATTTTTTCGAAAAAAAAAAGTCCCCCATTTTCATCCCCTTCGACCGATTTAGCCCAGTAACGAACTCGTCCGAGATTTTATGGGTATACATATTTGGTAAAAAATTCAAAGTGATTGGTGCAAAATTACGGCAGTTATCGTGTCCACAAGAAACTGATATACATATATATACATATATTACATAAATTATATATAAACTTTTGAACTGACGGTGGTTTTGGGGTCTGGGGGATGTGAAACGCGAAGATATGTCGAAATTTTCCGGAAATCGAAACATGGTACCCATTGCAATAGTTAGCTTTCTAATGAAATCTACCTAAAATACTGCCGTCAACGACACCTAGCTGTGAACTTGGCTACTAGATGCCACCTCAATCAGCAACTCGCAACGAACGTTGGAACTTCCCCTCCGAAGGAAAGCAAACTCAGGTTTTTTAGCGCTCTTAGTAAATCCGACGACTTCAGCCGGGTTTGAACCCGCGACCTTGGGCATAGAAGTTCAGCATGCTACCAGTTCCGATACCGAAGTCGCTTCCCACTGACATATGAAAACTGAATGTGATCTCATGCAGTGGCGTTGTCATAGCAACTGCTGATGGTCATCCCTTATCAATTAAAAGTAAAGTTGTCATGGCAACCTCTCTTGGCACTTGGCATTTTCTTATAATTTAAATCATTTTGTTCACCCCGTGGCGTAATGGTGGGTCATATCAAAAATTCTTTCAGACAAAAGTTTTAGGTAATTATTGGAGAAATATTGTCCATTTTGTGCGGTTTTGATATTGTGCCTATTAACAGAGATATGATTAATGTTTCCCGAAGAACCCACTTTTTCCCACCCCTTTGGTCAATGGTTGGTGCTATCAAAAAACTTATTTGACATAAATTTTTGGCACTTATCCGACACATACTATGAACTTTGAAGGGATTCGATATTTCATGTATTAAGAGAGTTATAGCGATATTTCACTTTTTCGAAAAAAGCCCCCCATTTTTACCCCCTTTGACCGATTTTGCCCATTAACGAACTCGACCGAGATTTTATAGGGATACATATTATGTAAAAAATTCAAAGTGATTGGTGCAAAATTACGGCAGTTATCGTGTCCACAAGAAACTGATATATATATATATATATATAAACTTTTGAACTGACGGTGGTTTTGGGGTCTGGGGGATGTGAAACGCGAAGATATGTCGAAATTTTCCGGAAGTCGAAACATGGGACCCATTGCAATAGTTAGCTTTCTAAAGAAATCTACCTAAAATGACAACCCATGTAATTGTACAGCAATGCTTAGCAGAAGTGAAGATAAATTCGCTGAATGACTTTCTACAGTCCTTCACATCCTAGAGCTAGAGATCAAAATTATACAGATAAGTGGTTATAATCCCCAGTTCTGAAACTTTTAATACACTTTTAGAGACCAAGGTCAACTTATTGCATATGGAAAATAAATTAAAAAAGATCAGTGCCGTAATGGAAGAATTAGCCTAAAAGGATTGAGGTCAAATGAACATTTATTAGCCTACTTTCGATTTTTGCAAAAAATGAAAGTAGACTTATGAGATCAACACAGGGTGAAAAAAGTGTGTCTGTCTGTGTGTGTGTATGTGTGTGAGTCTGTGTGTGTGTACTCTGAATGTCTGCCCCCCCCCCTATCAATTCAAACACGGTGAACGCGAATTGAACGAAATTTGGTACAAAGGTAGCAATAGCAAAGGACACCTCAGTGTCATGTTTTATATCGCCGCCATCTTGACGGAAACGTAATGGCGGCCATACAAATATTCAAAGCTTAAATCAAATTACGACTAACCAAATCATCCGATCTCTACCAAATTTTGCAACAACATACCTTTATGGAGGAAGCATACTTTGACCAAATTAATAGGTCATTAGCCTAATAGTTTGCGGATGGCGGCCATCTTTGTGTGAAAATCGATTCCCCCTATTAATTCAAACACGGTGAAACCGAATGGAACGAAATTTTGTACAGAGGTAGTACTAGCAAAGGGAACCTCAGAGTCATGTTTTATATCGCCGCCATCTTGACGGAAACGTAATGGCGGCCACACAAATGTTCAAAGCTTAAATCAAATTACGACTAACCTAATCATCCGATCTCTACCAAATTTTGCAACAACATACCTTTATGGAGGAAGCATACTTTGACCAAATTAATAGGTCATTAGCCTAATAGTTTGCGGATGGCGGCCATCTTTGTGTGAAAATCGATTCCCCCTATTAATTCAAACACGGTGAAACCGAATGGAACGAAATTTTGTACAGAGGTAGTACTAGCAAAGGGAACCTCAGAGTCATGTTTTATATCGCCGCCATCTTGACGGAAACGTAATGGCGGCCACACAAATGTTCAAAGCTTAAATCAAATTACGACTAACCTAATCATCCGATCTCTACCAAATTTTGCAACAACATACCTTTATGGAGGAAGCATACTTTGACCAAATTAATAGGTCATTAGCCTAATAGTTTGCGGATGGCGGCCATCTTTGTGTGAAAATCGATTCCCCCTATTAATTCAAATACGGTGAAACCGAATGGAACGAAATTTGGTACAGAGGTAGCACTAGCAAAGGGCAACTCAGTGTCATATTTTATATCGCCGCCATCTTGACGGAAACGTAATGACGGCCACACAAATATTCAAAGCTTAAATCAAATTACGATTAACCTAATCATCCGATCCCAACCAAATTTTGCAACAACATACCTTTATGGTGGGAGCACCCTTTGACCAAACTAATAGGTTATTAGCCTAATATCTTGCGGATGGCGGCCATCTTTGTGTGAAAATTGTTTCCCCCTATCAATTCGAACACAGTGAAACCTAATGGAACGAAATTTGATACAGAGGTAGCACTAGCAAAAGGCACCTCCATGTCATGTTTTATATCACCGCCATCTTGTCGGAAACGTAATCGCGGCCACCCAAATGTTAAAAGCTAAAATGAAATTACGACCAACCTAATAATCTAGTCTCTACCAAATTTTGCAACAACATATCTTTATGTGGGAAGCATATTCTGACCAAACTTCAAGATCATCAGCCCAATAGTTTGCAGATGGTGGCCAGTATGTGTGCAAATCGATTCCCCCTATCAGTTCAAACACGGTGAAACCGAATTGAACGAAATTCGGTACAGAGGTAGCACTAGCAAAGGGCACCTCAGTGTCATGTTTTATATCGCCGCCATCTTGACGGAAACGGAATGACGGCCACCCAAATGTTAAAAGCTTAAATCAAATTACGACCATTCTAATAATTTGATCTCTATCAGATTTTGCAACAACATGCCTTTTTGTGGAAAGCAGCTTACGACTGACTACAAGGTCATCAGCCCAATAGTTTGCAAATAGCGGCCATGTATGTGTGCAAATCCATTCCCCATATCAATTCAAACACGGTGAAACCGAATTGAATGATTTTTTTTACAGAGGTAGCACTAGCAAAGGGCACCTCATATTCATGTTTAATATCCCTATAGCACGTTGTTTTCAACAAGCTACTACAACCAACATTCAATTATACTTTAACAAATTCACTAAGAAATTTGATACAATGGTCCGGCTAGCTCAAAACAGTTGCCAGCGTTTCGCCCCAGTGTACCAATGGGCTCTTCAGTTGGTTATGGTACACTTCACCAAGACGCGTGGCTAGTACATACTGTGCAGGCCGCTGCAAGGCACAAATGTTGCCACGAGCAGCGCCAATGTACTACGGAAGTCAAAACTTCCTTTCAAAAATAATGTTAGCTTACCTTGCTAATCCATATTGGAAATATCTGTTCCCGAAGGAAACAGGATGTAAAATTGTCCGATTGAGCTATGTGCATTTACAAATTCACTAAGAAATTTGATACAATGGTCCGGCTAGCTCAAAACAGTTGCCAGCGTTTCGCCCCAGTGTACCAATGGGCTCTTCAGTTGGTTATGGTACACCTCACCAAGACGCGTGGCTAGTACATACTGTGAAGGCCGCTGCAAGGCACAAATGTTGCCACGAGCAGCGCCAATGTACTACGGAAGTCAAAACTTCCTTTCAAAAATAATGTTAGCTTACCTTGCTATTCCATATTGGAAATATCTGTTCCCGAAGGCCTTCACAGTATGTACTAGCCACGCGTCTTGGTGAGGTGTACCATAACCAACTGAAGAACCCATTGGTACACTGGGGCGAAACGCTGGCAACTGTTTTGAGCTAGCCGGACCATTGTATCAAATTTCTTAGTGAATTTGTTAATGCACATAGCTCAATCGGACAATTTTACATCCTGTTTCCTTCGGGAACAGATATTTCCTATATGGATTAGCAAGGTAAGCTAACATTATTTTTGAAAGGATGTTTTGACTTCCGTAGTACATTGGCGCTGCTCGTGGCAACATTTGTGCCTTGCAGCGGCCTTCACAATATGTACTAGCCACGCGTCTTGGTGAGGTGTACCATAACCAACTGAAGAGCCCATTGGTACACTGGGGCGAAACGCTGGCAACTGTTTTGAGCTAGCCGGACCATTGTATCAAATTTCTTAGTGAATTTGTTAATGCACATAGCTCAATCGGACAATTTTACATCCTGTTTCCTTCGGGAACAGATATTTCCAATATTCAATTATACTCCTTGAATAGGACAAAGAGTTATAACAATACCCATGCATTTAGGAGAAAGTAGGCTATATGTTCTTTACTGAACATCTTGTTTTTAATTCTTTTAGCCGTAAGACCATAAGAGAGGGGCAGGTGTCAATACAACATACCAGTGCTATCCAAAGGGTGTCTCAGGCTACCGTCAAGGGAGTCGTAAGATTCGTCGTACTTATAAATTCAGGATAGGAAATGAATAAAGAACCTGTGAGAAAATATTAAACTTACTTCCCCCCATTGGGCCTATTAGCCGCGTGATCGAGATGTTGATAAGAGTGCAAATCTCTTTACCACTACAGACAAAATTGTCACCTTAAGTGTAAAAGTCAGTGTATGGTTGATAAAAATAAAAGAGAGCAATTTTGAGAGTTTCCTTTGATATTTAAATGTCCAATTAGTGCAAAATACAACCACTGGTTCAAAATCATTTAATGCAACTAAAATAGAGGCTAGTTGGATATTTTCCAACACTAAATGTAAAACAATACGAATGGAAAATAATTCCTGTTGCACCCTCCAGCTCTTCAACTTATCGAAGAAAAGGAACTGGCGGAGCTTAAGAACAACCAGACTTAAGAACCAAGAGTCAGAATTAGACAGCTTCTGGGTTTCTATTCAACAAGATCTTCCTCGCCCGAGTAAAAGAGCCCTCATTGTTTAGTTGCAGTTTTCCCGTGAAAATGCGTTTCCTGTTATGTCTAATTCAAAAACAGTTAAACGTGGAAGTTTGAGAATGATAGATGAGGAAATGCGAGTGAATTTGTCCTGCATCCGACCTGATATAAAGCAGATTTGTAATGATCGCCAAGCCCATAGCAGTCATTGAATTGGAACATCAAGGTGCAAGTTTTGCATCTATGAGAAAGGTCTTTAATATAGCCTATTATACTTGGAAAATCATATATATATATATATATATATATATATATATATATATATATATAGACTATGAATTTTTTTTATTTCTTTAAAATGAATCTCCTTTGTTAAAATAGTCTATGATTATAATTAAAATAATTAAATGGGCATCATATCTGCTAATAGGGTGTCGCCATGGGAAAAAGTTTGGAATGCTCTTCAATAGACCATATCAGGTCCTACGGTCCAACACGTACACATAACATCCCTATATTCATATATATATTATAATTGTGAAAATCTGTTTGTGTGTC
Source organism: Meconema thalassinum (assembly GCA_946902985.2). NCBI lineage: Eukaryota > Metazoa > Arthropoda > Insecta > Orthoptera > Tettigoniidae > Meconema > Meconema thalassinum. Next base: position 127,146,243 of record OX336397.1, read on the forward strand.
TCTGTGTGTGTGTTAGTTTGTTATCTCTTGACACTAAAACGGCTAGAAGGATTAGGATGAAATTTGAAATGGAGACAGCTTATACCCTGGGATAACATATAGGCTGCCTTTCATCCGGAAATAAATCATTGTTCCCGTGGAACGGGCAACATAACTGAAAAGTCACCAAAAATACACAATATCGAAGTTGTCATATAAAGACCGGATAAAGCTCATTTTACACCCCTCGACGCAAGAAACAATACTCGGTACGTCCCAAGGGGACACCGAAAACCACATTTTAAGGCCCTAAAACCAACAGTTTCAAAGATATTCGCAGAAAACGACCTTCACTCTGATAAACTGATGAACTAATGGCATGTCCGTTTCCATGGCAACTGAACCTCAAGGTACGATATCCGATTTGTTATATATCCCTGTAGGAGGCAATGCCATTCCATTTATTATCTTCTTCAAGATATATATAAACACTATACGAACAGGGTAGCGCGCCTGCCTCTCATCCGGAGGCCCCGGGTTCGATTCATGGCTCCGTCAGAGATTTTCGACACTGGCGTGAGGGCTGCAACGGAGTGCACTCAGCTTCGCGAGGACAGTTCAGTAGCTGTCTGAAAGAGAGGCAGCGGCCCGGTCTCGAAGAACAAGATTAACGGCCGAGGGGACACGATGCACTGACCACGCATCACCACAATATCTGCAGGCCAAATGGCTGGGAAGCGGTCGCTTGATAGGCCTAGGCCCTTCATGGTCTGTAGTGCCAGGGTTAAAAATTAGGGAAAGCGCCTTCTAATACCACTTTTAATTTTTAAACACTACTGTAGCGGCTACTAAATAATGGTAGCGATATAGCTACGTTCAATTTCATAAACACTGGGCTCACAAATTCCATAAAGTTAAGTACAAATATCAGCCTGGTCGTTATTTTAGTAGCAACGAAGCTCTGTGGCGGCTATTGCCGTTTCCGTAACACTTAAGGCCGTGACGTACCTCAATGTGAACTCACAAAATTGTGAACCAGTCTATTTTACCGAAAAGAATTTCTACGAGCGAGTATCCACTCCGCAAAAACCACACTCGCTACATATTCCAAAATTTACACAAGACATGATTTTTAAAGCACTCTTCTGTATGTTGAGGTACAGAGATAAACCACATGGAAAGATACAATAAAATGTTGGCAAATCTGAGTTCAAGGAACTGCTGTTCAGAATAGGCTTTCGGTACAGGTTATGCGGCCCATGTTCGTAACATGGAATGTTTTCCTTTGACAATGCATCTACACCATGTGCGAGGGCAACGCATTTCAAAGATCTCTAAAAACACAATAATCAGGAAATTGGAGAAAAATTTAAAGTGAGAGCGAAGATTCAAGGAGAAATAATTTCATCTTTGAGATTTGCTGATGACATCGTCATCTTGGCCGATACGCCAGAGGATTTGAACGAGTTTTTGAATGATATGCACTCCGTCTTGAGGAAAGAATTCATGATGAAAATCAATAAATGTAAAACAAAATTATTGGAATGCAGCCGAAATAGATCTGAAACCTCTATGGACATCAAATTGGCAGGTGAAACGCTACGGGAAGTAGGAGACTCATGTTACTTAGGAAGCAAAATAACCAGTGATGGACGAAGCAAAGAGGATAAAAAAAGCAGGTTGGCTCAAGAAAGAAAAGCATTTCTACAGAAAAGGAATCTGTTGACATCGAATACACATTTAGGTATTAGGAAGACATTTTTGAAAGCTTTTTCTGGAGCGTGATACTATAAGGAAGTGAAACTTGGACTAATGGTGCAGCAGAAAAGAGGAGAATTGAAGCGTTTGAAATATGGTGTTTCAGGATTATGATGAAGATCAGATGGGTAGATAGGGTAACAAATGAAGAGCTATTAAGACGAGTGGGAGAGGAGAGATGTTTCTGGCGACTGCTAATGAAGAGAAGAGATAGGTTGGTACGACACATATTAAGACACCCAGGAATAGCAAGCTTAGTTATGGATGGGAGGGTCGAGGACAAGAACTGAAAGGGTAGACCAGGGTTAAAGAGATTGCCTCGGATGTAGGGTGTGGTAGCAATGTAGAGATGAAACGATTAGCTCGGGAGGCATGGAGTGCTGCATCAAACCAGTCAAAAAACTGAAGACTTAAACTACAACAATCAGGAATTTTACTTACTTAGAGAGGCATGTGATGCAAAAGGGTTGTTGGAGAATTTCAATCCCTGGGATGTAATATTGGAAGAGACTGCATAATGTACATCAGTGGCCAAGGTGAGAGGTATTTTACTCTAGGTCTATTAATAGCGACATGTTGACGTTCAAATCATCAATAAGTGTGGCAAAATTACACCCAGAATAGCTTAAGGAAAAATACTTTTAATTCCCCATATTCCGATAGATTTGCCATTCCAGTGTGCAAGACTGCAGTTCCCTCTTCAAACAATATTCGCAATTTCTATTAACAAAGCTGGTGCATTCTTGGAATACACGGTACGAGAGATTATAATTTTCAATGCTTTTGCAGGTTCTTTCCTTCCTCTTTGTCAAACACCAACAGTGATCTTTTGTTTTCTCTTAGGGGTTCAGGTCGCTTATATTTTGTATGAGTCTGTTCCAGATATATATTCTATGACCCACCTAGCGTCATATAGCAGCGAATATCTGAAGCTCTTCAACTCTTGCTCGTGCAAGAGGAATTCCTTCTCCATCTGGCCACCAGATCCTGTTACCATCGCCAGCTATTATCTCCATGAGCAAGAGAACTACGTCTACTCTTTTACTCACCATGCTGTGCTAGTATCATCTGTTATCAACTCTTTGAAGACCGGCTCAGCAAGAGATCATTTTTTGTTGTAACATTGGCAATGCTTATATGTTCTCCTTTTGTCTCCAACCCCCCACTCTTTTTCCCTTCCTTGGACCTTCCGTGCTCCGTTGAGCAGGTCTCACTTCTCAGTCGGCAGTTGACTCGATCAGTTAAAGCTCCTCTCGAGCTAGCCTCCTCAAACCAAGAGGCACACACTCTTCTACGCCATGTTGGCAAGGTAGTTGTCATCTAGGGAAACTTCGCCTTCAACATGAAATCAAGATAAGTACCATTTTAAACGTTTTAACCTCATCTTCATGGTTTTAACTTCCACGTGCTTTTAATGATATTTTTATAGACAGTGTGAAATTATTTACTTTGGGGCAAAAATCATTCTTCGTGGGATTTGCCATGTTGAGCTTTTGCTTGTATAAGCCAACTTTACTAAAAAAGAGCTTTCTTAAGCTATTCAAATGAGAAATCCTCTCACTACGTGGGATATTACCTAATACCCGCTGTCTATAATTCATAAAGCTAGTTCCTCCGCTGGATTAACTTTGACTCCATTCTTCTATAAAGATCGTTCTGGAACTTTCCAGATCTGGTACTCTATCTGCGAGGCTTGCCGTCAGGTATTTTTCACTCACTTGTGAAAATACTAGTTTAAATGAGGAATCTTCCTTAAATTACTGCAATAGCGAACTTTCTTCCCCCGTTGGAACATTCTATGGCGCATTTAATTGTAAATCACAACTTTTTCAAGAAATAGACTCTCACCTATATAGTGCAATCAGTTATTTCCATAATTGCAATAACTTTCTTTCTCATAAACTTTAGTGTTTCTATAGTGAACTTTGCATCCATCTTTATAGACTACAGTGATAATCAGTGCTTGTTCCACTTTTCTACCGCGTCGCGATCGTCCGTTTACATTAAATACGGCCATGAACATTGATCCTATATCCCAATGATCTTTCCTCAACCTTCTACTAACCACCAACATTAATTCTGTATAAATATAAGAAGTTGTAGGAACTTCTATCTTATTTTTCATGTTTTTATTATTGTTATTTTCGAAGTTGTCACTTTCTCTAGAAAATTCTCTCAAGAATTTCTTAAGGTACACTCTTTGTACTCCAATTCACGTTCAAACTTTAATTGCTTCATTGTTTATTTGTTTAAATCTTATAAAGATTTTAGAAACATGTAAGGTTTGAAACCTCATAAATTGTCAATTGCCTGGAGCAACCATTTAAAGTTAGGAGGTCTGCGACCCCATTTGTTAAACAATTTAAATGAACTATGTTTGTCAAAATTATATTACATGCTTGTTAATTTCCTCAAACTTCTTTGCATTGTTTAATAAATTAAATATTTGTTTTTGGATTCATCATTTCTCTGATACTAAAGTTAGACAAGATCCTGGCTTTCCTAGCTCTTCCTAGGTTTATGCTCTCATTCATACTCAATAAAGCTTTTACTATCTGTCTGGCCAGACCACCACCCTTCCCTATAGTACTTTTATACATGCTTGGGAGGAAATACACTAAAGCCTTTCTCTGGCAAACCGCCCAAGTCTTAGCTGCGGTCCCCGTCAGCTTCGACCAAGCTCGTACCTACTTAAGGTATCAAAGAGTTAATTTTCAGTGGCAACTGCCTCTAAATGTATTGAAAGTCAAATTCATAACTTTTGTGGGACTCTCCTCCTATTTTTCTATCCTTTTTCTCCAATCCAAAACCTACTTCCTTTTCTTAATCATCTTCCCTTGGTGGGTGGGTTATTCCTCAGCCAATAAACTACCCAAAGTTTGGTACCAGAAACCCGGGAGAGTCCATTTGCTATGTCCATTGTTTGTCAAGTGTCATTTGACAATACTTTGCAAATTATTAATATCTGCTTTGGATTTTTCAGCTATAACTACATCATGCAAAGCCTGTGAACGGGAAAGAGGCCGCTCCTGTCACCTATGGTGTGTCCCATTCTTTCTACCCATTCGCTGCTGCAAACTTGACAACATCTCCAAGGTTCTACAGTTTCGTGAGTTGTATTTCAATTTATTCTCTTTATCATGGCTCCTATTGAAAAAGATGTAACTCTCATTGCTAGACGTTCTTCCTATAAAGGGCAACTCACTAGATTCAGAAATTTCATCAGCAAATTAAATCCCGCCGAGTGTGATTTAGACATCTTGACACATCGCCTTAAGTTGTACGAACGGTCCTATGATTATTATGACCAAATTCAAACCGAGATTGAATCCGCTTGCCCAGAACTTCAATCGGATCGGGACGAGGTCGAACCCTTGTACTTTGAAGGTATTGCATAGGCCCACCAACTGATCCGCAATATCTCAGAACCGGACACTAGGGTCATCAATCCGGCCCAGTTCGCACCCGCTTCAGTTCACAAGAACAAACCGAAACCGTTACTTCCTAAGATAAGCCTACCGCACTTCTCAGGCAAGGAAGGTGAATGGTATTCTTTTTACGAACTTTACTGCTCCCTAATTCATGAAAATACTGAGATCCCAGACATTCATAAGTTCTACTTCCTCCGTACCTCTTTAGAATGCGAGGCCTTAGCCTTAGTGGAGTCACTGCCTTTAAGCGCAGACAACTACCACATCGCCTTTAATCTCCTTAAAGAGAGATATGGCAATTTACGTTTGAGTGTAGCTCGCCACATACGCTGTCTCTTCAACCTACTAGCCGTCAAACCTAATGACGTCACCTCTTTAAGAGACCTCTTAGACTCTATACAGTTGAATGTCAGAGCATTATACCAACTTAAGCAGCCTGTCCAAACATGGGACACCATACTCATTCATCTGGCTACATCAAGATTCGATTTTTCAACTTTAAAGGCTTGGGAAATTGAACTCGCTCGCAAGGAAGAATTTTCGTTTGAACACTTAATCTCGTTTCTTATCAGCCGATGCCAAGTTCTTACAGCACTCGCATTTCAGTGCGAAAAGGTCGAAACCAATCATCAGTCTCACATTTTTGAGAAAAACCTTGCTTTTTCAAAGGGACATCAGCCCCCATCTGTCGAGAACAAGCAAACCCGTTCTTCTTTCAATCATGCAAGAGAACATATCAGGCCGCTTAACAAATCGTTAAAATGCACGCTCTGTAAAAAGCTTCACACATTGTATTTGTGCAAATCCTTTAAAGAATTGTCTGTCGAAGATCGAAGGAAGTTTGTCTTCAATAGCAAACATTGTTTCAACTGCTTGTCACCTAAGCATTCTTCTTCAAAATGTACGTCATCAAATCTCTGTTTCCATTGTAAAAAACCGCATCATTCTTTATTGAACGTTTACGATAAATCGAGGTCATCAGTACCAGCCTCTTCAAGCTCCATGCAGAGCAGCTCCGAACAAACTAATGCTTCTTCCTGCATTTCTAACGCCGAAACTTCTTACAGTGCGCAAACCCTTTTGACCACTGTACAATTCGAAATCCAAGATAAATTTGGAAATTGGTTTAGAACCCGTGGTCTTCTCGATTCTGCTTCAACGCACAACTTTGTTTCGCAATCGTTGATTAAAAAACTAGGTCTTTCGTCATCGCATACTTCTATCAATGTGACCGGCATTGACAATTTGAAAACTCAAGTTTTGCAGTCTTCAAAATTGAAAATCAGAGACGTTTGCCAAAGAAACACCAATCTTAATGTAAACTGTCTCATTCTTACCAGTATTGGCAAGGACACTCCAAGTCACTCTATCAATACTTCCGGTTTAAACATTCCCTCGCACTTAAGGTTAGCCGATCCTCAGTTTAATGCTCAAGGTCCCATTGATGTACTTTTCAGTGCCAAAGTTTTTTGGAAGTGCATTCGCAAACAAACACGTAAGTTATCTTCAACCAAGGTCGCCAGAGACACCGATTTTGGTTGGGTTATTACTGGTGAAATTCAGCATCCCAGTGTTCAAACCAAAGCGCAATGTCATTTCGTTACAGCTGACATAAATCCCATTTCTGAAAAAGAGAACGCTCATGTTTCAGATCTCAATATTTTTGAAAAACACTTGCCGAAACGATGTCTTATCGTGAACAACTGCGCTACCACTGTGAGTTGTTTAAATGGTTTTTCCTTCTTCCCGCACAAGATGGCCATTCAAGTTCGCCTTGCTTTGTGTTATTTCGTTTACCTTCTCATGTCATTTTTATAGCAGGTAATTGCTTAAACTCTTTCTCGGAAACTATCTTCCCCTTGTGTAAAACCATGGCTATCAGTCTCCATCACTTCGCTGTACGCTATGTTTCACTTCTTTCGCTATGTAGAAGGATGGCCACGGCCGGCTCCTCCCTCCTTCCTCACAATTGGAAGTCGCTCAGGAAATCGTTTGAAAATCTGAATTCTACAGCATCTAGAATAACTATTCTTATGTATAAATTCCTTCTCAATGTCCCAGCTTTTCTTCTCTGTTCGGAAGAATTAAGCTTCTTTCTGTTGAAAATTGTCCGATTTCGTGATCCTCAAAATTATGCGAAATTGATTTCCTACTCTGTTTCATATAGCTTTAAATTGTTTGTTCACGTCCAAGTTACGATTGACTGCATGCCGTCCAACCTGAATATCTGCTCTAAGTTACAGCTGATTCAACTAGTGTTGTTTGTTTATTCCGAACTGCTTGTTTTTCAAACTTGTTTGTATACAAGTCCGAGGAAGGTCAAGTCACTGTTCATTTCCTGTATGCTTGCTAAAGGTCAAAGCAAGTTTCTCTTATCTCAACTCTGGCTGATTGCCAACCATTGTCTGGCGAGTCGCTACTGCAAGTACAGAAGCCGTTCACCTACTTCCCAAAATAAACTTGTTCCAGTTAAGGACTCTTTCAGCTATTTATATGCCTTATCTCCCTGTACTATGTGTGTCAAGGCCGTGCTTGCTTATGTCTCTCACTTACTCACGCTCGTATTCTCCAACTACTTCGATCCTGGTTTCAAAACTTCGTTGCGTATTTCTCACGCGCTCATGTATTTCACTTTGCTTACATATTTAGAACAAACTGTTTTTTTCTCGTCCTTACATTCGATGTGTTTTTGTATTCATACTTGTCACGTCACGTTTCTCGCTGACTTAAGTATTTTTCTGAGTAACCCCTTTGATGCTTATTATGACTTAAGGTCATTGTTTATGGCTACTAGGTTGTTACCTATGGCGTTCTTGCTTTCTACTCGCAGAGTTTCTTTGTTTATTTGGTATATTCTTGTCCTGAATAGATGTACTTGTTTCTATACGCTTTGTTTAAACTTGTCAATTCTCCTTTCGCATCGTATCGTAATCTTTACTAGTGCTTTATTTCCCTCAGCTTCTAGTTATTTCGTGATTGAAGTTGTTGTTAAATCTCGTTTTTTAACTCCGCTTTCCAATGACCCTGATGACCTACTTCCACTCACCCCTGGTCACTTCCTTATCGGCACTTCTCTTTCTGCCCCTCCTCCTCTTCCCAATTCTTACAGGGATTCTAATCTACCTATCGCATGGCGTAAACTTGAAGCCCTCCGTAATTCTTTTTGGAAGAGATGGAACTTGGAATATTTAACTTCCTTGCAACGGAGGCAGAAGTGGTTTCTTTCCAGTCCCGACATTAAAGTGGGGGACTTGGTCTTAGTTAGGGATGTTTCACCCCTCCCTAGTCTGGCCTTTTGGAAGAGTGACCGAGTGTTATCCTGGAAGAGATGGGAGAGTCAGGGTAGTCAGAGTTTTGACCACTAATGGTCAGATCACAAGACTACTTCTCCGCAATTGCTTATTACCTTTAAATGTTTACTTGTTTTTCTTGTTCCCTGTTGGTGTTTGCCCCTCCCAGTATGGTGCATTCTTGGAATACACGGTACGAGAGATTATAATTTTCAATGCTTTTGCAGGTTCTTTCCTTCCTCTTTGTCAAACACCAACAGTGATCTTTTGTTTTCTCTTAGGGGTTCAGGTCGCTTATATTTTGTATGAGTCTGTTCCAGATATATATTCTATGACCCACCTAGCGTCATATAGCAGCGAATATCTGAAGCTCTTCAACTCTTCCTCGTGCAAGAGGAATTCCTTCTCCATCTGGCCACCAGATCCTGTTACCATCGCCAGCTATTATCTCCATGAGCAAGAGAACTACGTCTACTCTTTTACTCACCATGCTGTGCTAGTATCATCTGTTATCAACTCTTTGAAGACCGGCTCAGCAAGAGATCATTTTTTGTTGTAACATTGGCAATGCTTATATGTTCTCCTTTTGTCTCCTACCCCCCACTCTTTTTCCCTTCCTTGGTCCTTCCGTGCTCCGTTGAGCAGGTCTCACTTCTCAGTCGGCAGTTGACTCGATCAGTTAAAGCTCCTCTCGAGCTAGCCTCCTCAAACCAAGAGGCACACACTCTTCTACGCCATGTTGGCTAGGTAGTTGTCATCTAGGGAAACTTCGCCTTCAACATGAAATCAAGATAAGTACCATTTTAAAAGTTTTAACCTCATCTTCATGGTTTTAACTTCCACGTGCTTTTAATGATATTTTTATAGACAGTGTGAAATTATTTACTTTGGGGCAAAAATCATTCTTCGTGGGATTTGCCATGTTGAGCTTTTGCTTGTATAAGCCAACTTTACTAAAAAAGAGCTTTCTTAAGCTATTCAAATGAGAAATCCTCTCACTACGTGGGATATTACCTAATACCCGCTGTCTATAATTCATAAAGCTAGTTCCTCCGCTGGATTAACTTTGACTCCATTCTTCTATAAAGATCGTTCTGGAACTTTCCAGATCTGGTACTCTATCTGCGAGGCTTGCCGTCAGGTATTTTTCACTCACTTGTGAAAATACTAGTTTAAATGAGGAATCTTCCTTAAATTACTGCAATGGCGAACTTTCTTCCCCCGTTGGAACATTCTATGGCGCATTTAATTGTAAATCACAACTTTTTCAAGAAATAGACTCTCACCTATATAGTGCAATCAGTTATTTCCATAATTGCAATAACTTTCTTTCTCATAAACTTTAGTGTTTCTATAGTGAACTTTGCATCCATCTTTATAGACTACAGTGATAATCAGTGCTTGTTCCACTTTTCTACCGCGTCGCGATCGTCCGTTTACATTAAATACGGCCATGAACATTGATCCTATATCCCAATGATCTTTCCTCAACCTTCTACTAACCACCAACATTAATTCTGTATAAATATAAGAAGTTGTAGGAACTTCTATCTTATTTTTCATGTTTTCATTATTGTTATTTTCGAAGTTGTCACTTTCTCTAGAAAATTCTCTCAAGAATTTCTTAAGGTACACTCTTTGTACTCCAATTCATATTCAAACTTTAATTGCTTCATTGTTTATTTGTTTAAATCTTATAAAGATTTTAGAAACATGTAAGGTTTGAAACCTCATAAATTGTCAATTGCCTGGAGCAACCATTTAATGTTAGGAGGTCTGCGACCCCATTTGTTAAACAATTTAAATGAACTATGTTTGTCAAAATTATATTACATGCTTGTTAATTTCCTCAAACTTCTTTGCATTGTTTAATAAATTAAATATTTGTTTTTGGATTCATCATTTCTCTGATACTACAGTTAGACAAGATCCTGGCTTTCCTAGCTCTTCCTAGGTTTATGCTCTCATTCATACTCAATAAAGCTTTTACTATCTGTCTGGCCAGACCACCACCCTTCCCTATAGTACTTTTATACATGCTTGGGAGGAAATACACTAAAGCCTTTCTCTGGCAAACCGCCCAAGTCTTAGCTGCGGTCCCCGTCAGCTTCGACCAAGCTCGTACCTACTTTAGGTATCAAAGAGTTAATTTTCAGTGGCAACTGCCTCTAAATGTATTGAAAGTCAAATTCATAACTTTTGTGGGACTCTCCTCCTATTTTTCTATCCTTTTTCTCCAATCTAAAACCTACTTCCTTTTCTTAATCATCTTCCCTTGGTGGGTGGGTTATTCCTCAGCCAATAAACTACCCAAAAGCGCAAAGACACACACTTAACAGCAGCAGGTGTACTTTTAGACAAAACCACTTTTTCCTATGGGCAACAGTATGTGGCGTGCTCGCGAGTATCCGGACAACAAAATCGTTATGCCTCAGCACAAGATGGCAAAACCAAAAACGTAATTCTAAAATGTGTTCACATACCGTAATGAAATATCGTGCCCTGCAGACTTTTACAACACTATAAAATTCCCACTTTTCTGCTCATTTCAATATACTGTATGTATCAGACTTTTCAGAATTAGAATGGACCTACCTGTAGCCACGATTGCTGTAAAAGAATAGACCAATTATGAGCAATAATGCATCGTCCCCATTGTCTTAATCGCGAGCGAAGCCACGGGTACCCGCTAGTTGAGTAATAAGCAACTAGACTGCCCATACGAGCAAATCTTCTGAGAATAAAGGCATAAATCAATCAACCTTCACAATATGATACAAGCCATTTCTTCACAATTCGCTGCAATTTAATATTTTAATGATGGAAAGAAGTTAGATTGGTCAATGAAATGCCTCTATGGGGAGTCTATTGTAGAGCATGCTAGTAACTAGAAGCATTGTGTGTCTGCTAAAGTACGGGAGCACACTGTTTGCAAAGGAGATACAGGCTGAGGATGACATTGGAGTAGGTATTAACAGCCAAACACTTCCGTTTGTCATCAACGTAATTGTGAGAATACAACTCTTAATCCCTAAATGCTATGAGGTGATAAGGAGATGTCTTGTAAAGACGCATGAAGATACTTACCTCCTTCAGATCTGAAAATGATACTGCTGTTTTGGTACATGGAACGTTCTCCGGAATAGAGGATTCCTCAATCTTAATATCTGTGTGATGGTCTGTATCGTCCTGCAAGAAATGACTTGCTTCACATTTTATATGTTCCTTTCCGTAGGTGGTATTGTATCTTACAGATGGCTTATAAACTTGCACTGAAAGAATGAGGGAATAAAGTAACATACTGAAAGTAATTCAACCCTGCATTCATAGTTTTCTTTCGTCCATGGCTACATGGCAAAAAAAAAACCTAACAGTTAATGTGCAGTATTTTATCAAAAGCATTTCAGTTAGTATACGCTCGCAAAACGTGGGCATAGTATATATTGTCACTAGAATTGAGTGTGTGTGTGTGATAGGAATTCGCGGCTTAGATGCAGTTACTTATAGTTACCATGTAACGTTAATAAGGACAAGAAACGTTGATAAATTTTGTGTTACAAGTCTTGTACCAAGCGTTGGCAATTTAAAACCAATTTTGATCTCATGGAAACCTAAAATGGGTGTAATTTATCGGGAACGAATAAGAAATAGGGGCTTATTTGTAAGTACAGTGGCAGCTACTTGAAATCTCATGTTATATAAATTCACTTGTAATGAATAATACATGAGCCCTTCTCGTTATCAAGATGATTACGCAATGTGATAATAAACAGAGAAGTGAATAACAATATCTTCATAGACAGAGGCTTAAGAACTATTGAGAATGAACTTGACGACAGTGGTCCCATAAAAGGCCGAGAAACACCGCCATAGACCATCTCTGGGATTTTCGACGGTGACTTGGTGCCAGTACACAGTTTCTCCTTCGTTCAACGTTCCTACAAACTGCAAGAACTCCCTCACCATTAAATATTTATGCAACAATAGAGGCTATCATGAAGATGAAGGATAAGTCAACACCATACTGACAGTCACAGCTAGGAGTGGAGGCTGTGAATCATTAATATATTGACAGCCATAGCTAACTGGAGAGGGAGGCTCAAGGTGGAAGGACGTCCAATATTTTATTGACAGGCATGAGTAGCTCTCCCTCGTTTGATTTTTATAAAAATACACATTAGATGTGAAAGAGTTAAACATTATTATTTTTTTACTGCTTGAGGTTTAAAATGTTGAAGTTTTGATGTAAAAGGTTATCACTAAATCAGTGTTTTATCCTCCGACAAATATGCCAAAAGAGTGAACCACACCCGGGAAACTGGAGGTGGTCAACGATGATGATGATGATGATGATCAGTGAACCTGCATTACCAATAAATTAGCTACTGTAAACACGGCATACGGTGTAGACTTCACCTACAATGGGGCCCAGAGACAACTCGGGGGCAACAGAGTGAACCCGCATTATGAGCACAATAACATCAGCAACTACTGACTGCAAAAATAAGACCCATTTATAAGAGAGGAAATATAAAACCTATAATCACCTGTACTTGTTGTTCAAATTTCACTACTCCACTTTTATCTTCATATATATCACCAGAATCATCCAGCAGATTATAAGAGGGTAACAAGTCAATTGATTCCTGGAAAGTATTATACAAGTATGAGCCAACGTTAAACACACAGACAGAATAACTGTACTAAGCTACGTGTAACACTGAAATATTAAGACATTCTGGTCAACCTACTAATTGGTAGCAGGTATTAAGTGAATAAACCTTGCTTGTTATGCACATCACTAAGATTGTTATGTTACATAATAAACATAATAAATACAACTTACAATAATAGGTAATTCATCAGTTTGAGGCAGCCATTCTGGCTCACTCTTAATGAATGGTTGTTGGTCCATAATATTCAGCAAACTAGAACACACAAAGTGCGCTATAGAATTATCAGAGGTCGTACTTATTCCAGTACGCCAAATCATTATCATATACAGGGTTATTGACCGAAGATGTTACACGGAAATAACATCTAAGCCATTCAAGATATCGATACTCTGTTTTCATATTCGTATATCATACCCAGGGGCTTGCAAAATAATGTGCTACTTACGCTCATGTGGAGAGCAATAACCATGATATTGACACTAAATCAACATTTTCAAATGGAGCAGCAAAAATTCATACAGTTTGTTCAACTGCTTACAAGTGCAAATATGTTAGTATTTTCAAAATTGAACAGCTAATTTTTGAGGTAGCCTATAAATAAGAACAGCATGCGCTGTTGTGTAAGCTGCATCAGACAGCGTGCAGTCGGGCAAGGACATATTGACGCGAGGGAAGGTTCCTGGGTTCATACCAATAACACCGACGAGATGTTATGTTCCCGGGCCTTTGGGATCATTTCTAATAAGTCTACTTTCGACATTATTCATTTGCTTTTCTAGAAGGAGCTCTTCAGGTGTCCTGGGTTACGTTTATTTCTCGAGTCATACAGTAGTAGGTACTGTACACTCAAACCAGTGACAATTAATTATAGGTTCGTTATGTTCCTTTGAAGTCGAAGTAATTGTTTTATTTCTTTTAAAAACATCCACCCTTCCTGTCCAGTCATGCATTCGCCTGTCATACACACTTTGCAAACCCATCACATATGTACGATATGCTTACATACCTGGTAACCGTTATGTGGGTGGAATCACACCCAGGAACCAATATGTCCTTGCACGACTGCACGCTGTCGGATGCGGCATGCACAACAGCGCATTTTGTTCTTATTAATATCTCAAAAAGTACTGTCCAATTATGAAAATACTTACATATTTTAGCTTGTACGCAGTTCAACTTATAGACTAGCTGTATGAATTTGTGCCATTCCTTTTAAGATTAGGGTGTTAGTATCAATATCTCGGTTATTACTCACCCCATGAGAATAAGTAGCACTTTATTTTCCAAGCCCCTGGGTATTATTTACGAATAATGAAAATAGAATACCGATATCTTTAATGGTTTAGACGTTATTTCCGTGTATCATCTTAGCTGTGTTATAACACACCAAACGAGGTAATTTCAGTACGGTATGGTATTCAAGTAAGACTACTAGTATAATATGAATATAACCCACCTGATGCACATTGAGAAGGAGAGGTCAACGGAAAAACCTATTGGACCGTGTCGCTCGAGTTTATCAGATATAAGTTAGGCCTAGAGTATAATATCGAGTAAAATATGAATGTCTATCATTGAAATTGAAAGAGGAATTACTGTTAGCAGCCACTGAAATGAAGCGTCCTATATCCTAATTGGATTCCTTATTCTTAAATAGGTTACACACAAACCTCAGCACATTATGATGAGTCAGGCGGAATAAATTCCACTAAAGTACATTACAAACCAATCAATATGAAAGATAACTTAAGTTACATCGTAAATACTAACAAATTGGCATTAACTGGATACAATGAGTTTCAGGAAGTACAAGACATTAGTTCCGCCTCAGGTTACAAGAAACCCACTTCAAACCAAAACACAACATATCTCCCTCATTGCACCTACAAGAATGGAATCGATTGAAAAATGTATTTATGTTTACCAACTTATAACTACTATCGCTGGGTAACTTGTATAACTGTCGTCATAAAGACGTTTCTAATAATACATTTAATCTTGTGTATCCTCGACAATTAAATATTGTAGCCTACATGTCCAAGCAGAACTCGGTTGA
This sequence comes from Meconema thalassinum, assembly GCA_946902985.2. Taxonomy (NCBI): domain Eukaryota; kingdom Metazoa; phylum Arthropoda; class Insecta; order Orthoptera; family Tettigoniidae; genus Meconema; species Meconema thalassinum. The sequence continues at coordinate 127,161,433 of OX336397.1, forward strand.
AAGAATCATCTCCAAGGTATCAAATCTAGTCACGTCTGTGAAGAGTACCTCAGATATCCCTAAATGGATCTCAAATCTTAATTTTTTGCCGCAATATACATGGAAGACACTTACTCGGTGACAATATTGCTGGCAACCTCAGCCGAATTCATCATAAAGAGTCTAGGAACGGTGTTAGAAAATTGGTAAAATTTGTGAAGTACGATTTCTAACACTAATCAGATATACGGTACCGTAAGTACTATTTATATTCTTATGCCCCGGTGACAAATTACAAAACTTAATTATACAAATACCGTAGCCTAAATATTCCATCAATAATCTATAGTAAGCTTGCCACGGTGGGCGAGTGGTTATCTTGTCGGTCTACTAACCCCAAGCAGGCAGGTTCGCTCCTGGCCGTGGTAAATGATTTTTCAAAGGCTGCAAAATTGACGACACGCATGTCATACGATGTCTGTAGGCCGTTCTCAAAATGGAAAAATTAATCTCGGGAGATTGCGCCAAACACGAAGTTCCTCATTTCTCTACTAGAAACCCCTATAGTAGTCAAGCAGCTTAGATATCTAACCTCCTTGACTCTCATAGTGCTTCAAGGAACAACGAAATTCGACATGCAAGCTACCCTCTGGGTGTCAAAGAACAAAGTTTGCACCCGGCACCCGAGGCCATACGATATTATTATTATTATTATTATTATTATTATTATTATTGCCTAAAGTAAACCTACATTCATCTCAATCGTAAAACTATCCAACACACACTCCCTCCTTGCCACTGTCTGACGATATTTGTTGTCGTGTTGGCAGCCTGGATGGTCTTTGACAAGCTGTGTCACTCAGTTTAATCTGGCCCCCCTCTTCCCCAGTGAGTTTTCATCTACAGTAATTTGGGAGAAATTAGAGAATTATAATTCCTTCCTTATACAGTTTCATTTATTGAGAAGCCAATGCATGTATTTTATCCCACGTGGCAAGTGATTCTGTAGCCAAGTCGGTTAAAACCACTCAGTGCATTTTACTCCATTAATGCTCATTAAACAGCTATGATTATACAGCTATGATTGTAGCACAAGATGGCGTCACAGTGAAAGTGCAGTGAAATAGCAGCTAGTGTAAATATTTGATAAAAGTGGTAAAATATTATAACAGAGGCTTAAAATCTATAAAGTTACTTTCCTCAGATCAAGTGTAATACGGAATATTGATAGTATTTAGAAATTCTTGTTGATAATTTAATAAACTTAAACTAAGTTGTGGGAACGTGTATCCAAAGATTCGGTGACTTCTTCAATCACTGTTTGAACCAAGTAGAGCAGTGGTGCTTTTACGAGACTTCACCCGATTGGAAGATATACGTATTTCACATTCTTCTTTATTGGTAGGTTATTAGATTAATTCTATTAGGTAGTAATAATTAAATTAAATTTAGTGTAATTTGGTGTAAACATCTAGGCTCACTTAGATCTCTAGTATGACGACAGTAAACAGTGTTAGTATCTCGTCAGGTTGTGTAACCGTAACGGATTTATGCTCGTCGTGCAAAATAAAAGTAAAAAATGCAAATAAAATCATCACAAGATCTCAGGTAAAATTGAATGAGGAGAAAAGTGAAACCGATTGTCGTAATGTAGGCCTACCGCTACCGTCATGCGAATGTCATAACCTGAGAAACGAACTGTCCTCAAAAGACGAAATTATAAAGCTGCTAAAGGAAGATATTGCTAAGTTAATGGAAGAGTTGAATAAATTAAAAGGAAACAGAGAGGAAAGCAAGGAAACTTGGTCGACAGTGATTGCTGGTAAGGTAAGATTGAATAAGCCTAGGCCTATAAATGGAGTACATGTAACTGAAATTCCCGTCTCAAATTCATTTGGAGTGCTTGTCGAAGAAAATGATGACTTTCCTCAAGAAGAAAAGAAGAAAGTGATAAAGAGAAAATCCAGGAAGATGCGGATATTTGCGGATAGCCACGGGCGAGATGTAGCAGCAAGCGTTTCGGAGAGAAGCCGAGAAATGGAGGTCACTTCGACAGTGAAGCCAGGAGCTCAGATTGCAGAAGTCACGAACGGGATGATAGGAGAGTGTGCGTCCCTTACTGCAAAGGACTACGCAGTGATCATCGCTGGAGCAAACGACGTCTATAGAAATGAGAGTAAAAAGGTAATCAAAGATTTAAAGGGTACATTGCCATCCATGCAAAAAACAAATGTCATTATTGTAAATATTCCGCAGAGACACGATTTAATTCCCAAGTCATGTGTAAATGTAGAAATAGAGGCTACAAATGGAAAAATTCATAAAATTTGTAAGAGTTTTCCAAATGTCCAAATTGTAGATGTAAGTAAATTAGACAGGAAGTTCCACACTCGGCATGGCCTACACTTAAATAGATTAGGAAAAGAGTATCTTAGTGATGAAATCTGCAAAATTGTAAATTCAAATGGTAAGAATAATTCAACAGTAATATCATTAGAGTGGAAGCAGGGAAACTGGTAGAAGAAGCCAAACGTGAGGTTTGGCATTCACATCTTTTGAAGTCAAATTTAACGGAGTGCAACAATGGTATTTCGGATTTGTCTAGCAACAATAATAATAACAATTATGATAATAATAATGTAAATAAATCACCAACACAAGCTTGCAAAAGTAACAAATTTAAAATTTACCACCAGAATGTCCAGTCTCTTTATAATAAAATTGATTACATAAATCTAATGCTTAAAAATGAACTTAAAGACATCTCAGCACTATGTATTTCAGAACATTGGCTGAAAGAGGAACAACTCGAATTAATTCAATTCCCAGGGTTTATACAAGCTAGTAAATACTCTAGATCTAATATTAGCCATGGTGGTACTTGCATCTTCTTAAGAAATAATTTAGATCATGAACAGATAACAGCTTATGATTATCTAATTATGGAACAGGATTTTGAATTCTCTGCCGTAAAAATTCAGCAGTTTAAGTTAATAATTGTATGCGTATACCGTTCTCCGTCAGGAAAGTTTCCTCTATTTATAGATAAACTAGAATTGTTACTCAATAACATGAGCAAAGTAAATTTCGATATAATAATTTGTGGGGATGTAAATGTGGATTTCTTAAAACTTGATAGAAATTGTGAATTATTAAACCAGTTACTAATTTCCTATGGACTGAAACCTACAGTAAATACACCAACAAGAATAACAAAATTTAGTAAAACCACTCCTGATCAAATTTTTATAAATACAGATAAATATCACCATTCAATAGAAGTCTATTGTCCGGGTTTTAGTGACCACCATGGACAAATACTGAGTTTTGAAGTATCCGAAGTAATCAATAATAATGATAATGGAGTAAAATCAAAGTGCAGGTCATTCACTGAATCAAATGTTACATATTTCAATGACTTATTAAATAAGGAAACATGGTCAGAAATTTATGAACTAGAAAATGTAAATGATAAATTTAATGCATTTAACAGTACCCTAAAACACTATTTTGAAATAGCATTCCCCTTTAAACGAAGAACTGTTCAAAATAACAAAACTAGCAATTGGATAACAACAGGGATTATAAATTCATGTCAAAGAAAGAAATTTCTACACAAATTATATAAACAATACCACACAACACCTGAATTCAATTTATACTACAAAAAATACACTAGCATATTAAATAAGGTAATAAGACTAGCAAAGAAAATGCATAATGATAATTTTATTTCCCAATCATCTAATAAAAACAGGGCTATGTGGTCTGTAATAAAGAAAGAAACTGGAAAATCTGCTAAAATACAAAGGAACATTACACTGACCAGAAATAATAAAGTGATTAATAATCCAGAGGAAATAGCAAACACTTTTAATGACTATTTTCTGGAAATTCCGCAAAAATTATTAAATAAATCACAGGTAAATACACTAAATTCTAATAATAAAATAAATATATGCAGTGATTCTTTATTTATAAATCATGTCACAAGTGAAGAGGTAAGAATAGTTATAAAAGAGCTAAAAAATAAATTCTGTGCTGGCATTGATGGCATCCCTGATGCAATTTTAAAGAAATGTGCAGAAAATATAATAAATCCACTTACGCACTTAATAAACAGTTCAATTCTCTCAGGAACTTACCCGGATATTTTGAAGTTATCAAAAGTAATTCCAGTGCACAAAAATGGTTCAAAAGATGAATTAGATAACTATCGTCCTATTACCTTACCAACTGGTATTGCAAAAATTGTGGAAAAAATTATGTATAAGAGACTGATAAGTTTCATAGAAAAAAATAAAATATTATCAAACTCACAACATGGATTTAGAACGGAAAAATCTACACAGACAGCAATTTACGAATGTAGTAATAGTATACTGAAATTAATTGACAATAAGGAACATGTAACTGGCCTATTCTTGGATTTATCGAAAGCATTTGATGTAGTTGACCATAAAATCCTCCTTACCAAACTAAATCAATATGGTGTTAGAGGTCTAGCTAATAAATGGATAGAGTCTTACTTAACAAGGCGTAAACAAATAGTAAGCTTGAGACACAAGGATGATGGAACCAAATTACTTAATGAAACATTGTCCAATGAGGGAATTATTGAATTTGGAGTACCCCAGGGATCGGTTTTGGGCCCACTACTCTTTCTTCTATATATCAATGATATAACACAGAACGTTCATTCACATAAGGAAATTTTGTTTGCGGACGATACAACACTCGTAATAAAAGGTGAAACTAAACAGGTCATACAGCAGTCTGCTGACTCCGTTACAGGAGAGTTAACCAAATGGTCACAAGATAATCGCCTCATAATAAACTATAAAAAGACAGTATGTCTAAATTTCCACACTATACAGAATAGGAATCCTGCGATGCTCAATATAACATTAAATGGTCATCAAATAGAAAATAAATCAGAAACAAAGTTTTTAGGACTATGGATACAACAAGACTTGAAATGGAATAAACATATACAATATCTGAATACTAAACTGAACTCGATGTGCTTTGCGTTACGTATTTTGAAAACCTGCACTAGCATGCACACATTAAGAAATACTTATTTTGCTTATTTCCATTCATACTTAAGATATGGGATCATATTTTGGGGTATGTCGCCAGATGTACTAAGCACGTTTAGGATACAAAAGAGAGCGATTAGAATTATGGCAAATGTACACTCTAGAGAATCATGTAGACCTCTGTTTAAAGATTTAAACATTCTCCCACTGCCCTGCATATATATCTTTGAAAGTATTATGTTTTTTAAAAAGAATTTAATGAATAAAGATGTTTTTCTTAAAACAAACAATGATGTTCATAGGCATAACACAAGACAAAATCAAAACATTCATATTTCACACACACACACAAGCATATATCAAAAAGGAACTTTTCACACTGGAGTTAAATTATACAATAAACTACCCCAGTATATAAAACTGGCCCCAAAAATAAAAACCTTTGATAGAATGTTGAAAGCTTATCTGCAGTGCCATTGTTTTTACTCAGTAGTTGAATATTTTAGCGTATAGGAGTGATGGAATCTATAACTATATTTTACTTTTTTAATTTAATTTTAATACCTAGCTGTATGTTGTTGTATTTATAGAATTAAGTTTTCATATTATGATAATAGAGTGAGGTGTAAATAGTTGTGCAATAAGATTGTATCTATTAAGATTTGCTATTATAATAAGTTATAAATAGTTTTAATCTTAGTAATATATACCTGTTAGTTCTTTTATTTTATGCATGTAAATTCTGACGTGTCCTATATCAAAAATGTATTGAATGCATGTATTTGATCAAATGGAATTAATAAAAATCTATCTATCTATCTACCGTGAACTGTTGATTTTTATTCCAACATACTTCCCCCGCAATGCCGCTTGAATACCACATTAAACCTTTATCCCTTAAATGGCATCTTCTTTCCCGGAAAATGCCACTTAAACCCTTATGCCCCAATTACCTAGACCTTTTCTTTAATTCCCCTTAAGGAACAGCGATTTGGAACATAGAATATAAGATGCCCAGCCATACGGTATCGGTACCCAGAAAAATGGGTACTGTGCTGGTAAATTGATCATCAAACTAGGAAGTTGCCTCACCGCCTCGTTGAGTATTGGCTAACTTTTGGATTGACCACGAAGGCCCGGGTTCGATTCCCGGCTCTGCCACAAGACATTGAATTTGGAGCCGAGGGATAGTGAGGCAGAGCTCAGCCATCTTACGTTTCCCACTCCTACTCAATGCTAATGTTGGCGTAGTACCCAACCGTAGGCCACGGCCACTTCCTGCCCTAATCCTACCTCAATTACAAGTACACACACTAATTTAGACTTCACAGAGTTGGTATTACTGATATCTTTTGTTTGTAATTATTTTAATTTAATTTTAATTGTTTTACCATAATGTTGTTGTTGTTTCCTGTGGCTAGCCCGGATTCCAATCCATCAGCTTTCTTGCGTTCCAATAGAGTTGTGTGAGGTTTCCAGAAGTTCTAGCAGTCACATCAAGTTTGTTGCAATGTAGCAGGTGCCCCTTATCCATTTTACTTCCAGATTCGTGACCTAGTGTGCATTCTTCAGATCTCAGGATGTTGATACGTTTCAGATGAGCTGCAAGGCAGTCATGGCCATTGTTAAGTCTGAAGAAGGCTACAGCTTCTCTTCTTGGTGTTAATTTATATTGATCCCATTTAGCATCAATGTCCTTCCATAATTTGGTTTCTGCTGTTTTCTTTGCCATTTCTTCATACCTGTTTTTGATAGTATTTTTCAAGATCCTTTTTGCTGACATAAAATCAGTCTGACTGACAGGTTGTTGTAGTGTGGTACCTTTTTTTGCTAATCTGTCTGCCTCTTCATTACCTTCTATTCCAACATGAGAAGGGATCCACTGAAATGAGATCTGTTTGTGGAGTCTTTGAAGGGTTTTTATCGTACAAAAAATGTCTTTCAGTTCTTTATTTTGGGGCTTATAATTTGACGAGATTGCTTGGATGGCTGCTTTTGAATCTGTAATGATAACACATTTTTGATAATCAAGGTTTCTGCCTAATAACTGATGGAGTGCATGTGAAATTGCTCTTATCTCAGCATCAAAGTTTGTTTTGTTTCGGCCTTCTGGGAAGTAGAGTGAGAAGAGAGATGAATGTATTCCTGCTCCAGTTCTATTTTCTTTGTCTTGTGAGCCATCTGTAAATATTTTTAGCCATTGATTAGAGGGATATCTTTCTTCTATTGTACAGAGGGCCAGTTGTTTTAGATCTTGTGGTGAAGAGTCTTTCTTGCAGACCTCTTCTAGCAAAGTAAGATCTGTAGCCACTTGTATATATTCAATGGGGTTGACTGGCATACAGAGTGGTTCAAGTTTTATTTGCAGATTGCTCGTATTGATATATTCTTTGGCGAGACTTAAGGGATCTTTTTGTGTTTTAAGATTGGGGCTAAAAACTGGTTTTTTGATCCATGTCATTTGAGGTAGTCTTTGCATACTGAGATTTGCATTGGCTGTTTGATGTTTCATCTCTTCTTCTATTGGTAAGTTGTGGGTATATAATTGCAAGGCGGTTATTGACGTCAGAAAAGTTGGATGGCGCAGCCACGCGGCAGAATGTTGAAGCTGTAACATTGTGACTGGCGAGATTTATTTAGATGGTGAAGCATTGACGTCGTGATGGAAACAGAAATAAATTTGTCAAATTCGAGGAGGTACTGCTCTGTATACGGTTGCAAATCGTATAAAACGGCTACGAAATATCTTCACTACTTTCCTGTACAAAAAGTTCAGAGAGAAAGATGGGCTTCGGCGCTGTCAATTGGAAAACGTGTTAATGTTACATGACAGTGTGCAGTATGCATTTTTGTGAAGACGACTTCTTTCCACCGGTACTGATGATTATTGATAGTTATTGTCTCTAATTTGTATTCACATGGATTTAGCTACATCAAAAATACTGATAAACTTATAGCCTATTACTTCTGTGCCGTACAAAGAATGTAATCCGCTCTTCGTAAACTTATTTTAGGGGTTCTTCCGATTGACAATAGCCGAATGGTTAGAAAACTTAAGAAAAATGCTGTTCCTAGCCTTAATTTGCCAGAGAATTTATATTCTTGCCTTTGAACAGCAAATATGTATGTCATTGAAGTATGATTTGTAAATTGTGTTTTTGGCTATGATCTCCCTACTGTTGAATTTAGTTAATTAAAATGTAAAATCTTAGTTTTAAGTACCGGTTTGGTGACCCATCATCCCAGGCAGGCCGGCAACACCTATACTACTCTGGCAGATAGGTCACTTAGCCGTAATTTTGAAGTTATAGTGATGTTAAGTATACATATGCGGTAATGTAGCAGGAGACCGGATCGGCCTAGGCTATTCTTACTTTAATTAGTTCCCATTTCAGGGTTTTACAAGTTTGAGTGCGAATAGTTGGTTTGAAATTTGTACAACAGTAAGGAGAGTATGTTTTGTATAGGTTTTAATTGGTATTATGGTTTATGTCGAGCTGAGGAGTGAATTTGGTTTGGCTTAAAGTGTAGTTTTTGATCTGTTCCGTTTGCTTATGACAAGTTCAAATGGAGACTCCAGCTTTGTTCAATATCTGTATTTTAAATATATAATTAAATATATTGATAAAGAGGATGTCTCCATTTTAACTTGCCTGTGGCAAGAGATTAATAAATTAACATTCTTGCCTTTGAACATCAAGTATGTAGGTCAATATTTGCAATATTGAAGTATGATTTGAGCATCCCAAGTAACGCTTCTTTGAACCCAAAACATTCATGCAAATTCAGGGTTGCTTGATTCAATTTATTATTAGGGAGTCGTCCTTTGTGTTATGTGAGATATATATATTATGAAATTAATAAAAACATCGATACCGCTAGGCTCCCAAGTACAGGTTTCATATATGTAACAGCAGACAGTAAATTAACTATCTACATGTGGGTAATATTTTTAACTGGTAGTAATTAGGCACTGCATTTATATTGATTATAAAAATATTTCTGTCAATGAAAGGAAATATGTAGTATTTTGCCATCATAAATTAGAAGCCATGACAAACGCTCACCCAATTACTTCACGTCACTATATCGCCGCCATATTGCAAGCAGCTGACCGTAAGCTCCTCCCCCGTTTCGGACGTCAATAGGTGTGGTTTTAATTGCGCCTGTTATGATTCGTAGGGCATTATTCTGACACCTCTCGAGGCGATCAATGTTTGACTGGGGTGCTGTAGAGAGTACTTCACTGCCATATTTTATGATAGGTTTGATGAAGTATTGTAGGTTTTGTTGAGTGTGTCTTGATTGCTCCCCCAAGTAGCTCCTGCTAGTCTCTTCATTAATTTCATCCGTTTGCTTACCTTATCCTCCACATGTTGTATGTGTTTGGTCCAGTTCAGCTTCTTGTCCATGATGATACCTAGGTACTTTGTACTTTCACTTTTTGGAAGGTCTTGGTTACTAAATTTGAGACTGAAAGTTGGATTGTGGTGTCTCAGGGAGAAAAACTGGTATACTGTTTTGGTAGTAATGATTTCCATATTATTGTTTTCAGTCCAGTTTTTGAGTTTTATAAGTGCCTGGTTCATTCTGTGTTCAAGAAGCATTTGCTGATTTGGCTGTTACGTGCTGCGGTCCAAATGATAACATCGTCTGCAAACATGCTGATATACACATTACCTACTTCCTTTATTGTTTTTGGAAGATCGTTGATGTATACATTGAATAAAGTTCTGCTTGATACAGCTCCTTGTGGGAGGTCTAGTTTTGATTGCTTGCAACCTGAAGTTTTGTTGTTGTAACGAACATTGATAATTCTTTGTGAAAGGAATCTTGAAAACCAGTTTAACATACATCCATTTACTTTGAAGTTGATAAGTTTCTTTAGCAGCATGTTTCGCCATACAGTATCATAGGCTCCTTTAAAATCGATGAAAACTGCAAGAACACTTTCCCTTTTGTTAAAGGCTTCTTGATCAGCTTGTGTAAATCTCATTATTTGGTGGGAGGAGGACCTGTTTTGTCTAAACCCTGCTTGTTCTTCTGATAGAAGAGATTTTGTTTCCAAGTACCAATTGAGTCTGTTTGTAATCATCTTTCTAGAATTTTTACCAGAATGGAGGTAAGTGCTATAGGTCGGTACGAGGGGACTTGTTTTTTTGGCTCGCCTGGTTTTAAGATTGGAATGATGGTTGCTTTAGTCCAGTCTTTAGGTAGGTTATCATTTGATGTCCAAAATTTGTTGAATATGTGTAGCAGTACCGTATGTGTAGAGCAGATGGACCTAGATTTTTTATGAATTCTGGGAATATCTCATCAGGTCCTGGTTGTTTTCTGACGTGTGTGTTCTTTATTGCTAACATTAACTCTTCCATTGAAAATTCATTGTTAAAGATATCGTCTGCATTATTATTCATGAATTTTTTGACTATTTTTCGGAGAGTCTTGTCTTCTTTCTTTTTCTGTTTTGAGTCTAATTGAAGTGAAATGTTTACAGAAGTGGTTTGCTATTTTATGACAGCCTCTAATTTCCTTATCATTTATCATAATAGGATTCAAAGGAGTGACTACGTGTTTGTTGTTTAGAGAATTGATAAGTTTGTGAGCTTTATTGCTGTCTGTCCTATAGTCAACTGTTGTTAAAAATGTGTTCCAAGATTCTCTTTTTGATATTGTTATTGCTTGTTTTAATTTTGCTGTTGTTTGTCGCCATTTCCGTACATCATTTTGATCCTGAGTAAGTTCAGCTGTTCTTCTTGCTTTGTCTCTGGATGACTTAAGATTGTTCAATTCATCTGACCAGAAAGGTTTATATTTTGATTGGGCACTTCTGGGTATGCACAGTTTGGCTATGTCTTTTATGGCTGTAGTAAATTTATTCAGGATGATGTTAGGAGGTGCATCAAGATCAATTTCCGACATTTTAGTTTCAAGTTTGTTTCCGAAATTTTCCCAGTCTGACTTTTTAAAGTTCCACCAAATCTTCTGGTCTGCACTTTGAGCAGATTCACTGTATGATGTAATAGTAAGAAGGGACATTCTATGTCCACTGCCTGGATCTTCGAGGACTTATCGATGACTGTGGTTTGTAAGATCTGGTGAGACTAATATGAGATCTGGGTTAGTTGTGGAACCAGAGTGGTGAATGGATGTTGCTGTGTCTTTGTCACTATATAATATCTCAAGAGAGCTACTCTCTATAAGGTCTTTTATTGTTTTACCAGCTGAATTTGTGCAGTTGTAGCCCCAGACTGGAGAAGCTGCATTGAAGTCTCCTATAAAAATAGTAGCTGTTTTGATTTCTAAAAGGTGAAGATTCAGATTTTTATTGCTTGGAGGACTGTAAACACAGAATATTGTTATTTTCTTTTTGTTGATCCATATGGATAATTCGATAATTTCTGATGTATCTGTTGGGTCCATTTCTTTTACAATTCTAAATTTTGACATGATGTCGTTCTTCACCGCTGCAAATATTCCATTTGCTATTTGTCTTGTTTTAAAGAGAGTGTAGATGGTATACCCTTGGATGTTTAAATTTTATATATATATAAAAAGGAATGTCTGTCTGTTCGTCTTTTATGCGTTCATAAACCATTCATCTGATTGCGATCAAATTTTGGTTAGATGTTGTGCACACTTTCGGGATGTTCATAGACATAGTTAATACATTTCACAATATATAGCGTGCGAGTACTTTAAACAAATGCGTAATGGCGATGCGTTCATACACAATTCATCCGATTGCGATCAAATTTTGGTGAGTTGATGCGCACAGTTCCGGAAAAGTTATAGGCGTATTAAATCTAATTTAGAATAGATGGCGCGCAGGTAGCTTCAACAAAATGGCGTGCGTTTGTCTCAAGAAAGTCCCACATGCGTTCATATACCATACATCCCATTACGATGAAACTTGGGTAATATCTTCTGTACACTTCAGGAAAGGTTCCTGGCTTAGTATTGTGACCATTTAGATGAGGGCCACTGATTGTTTTTCTTAGAGGAACCACCTGTTTGAAGAACGCACGGAGCTGAGGTATTTCGTTTCATCAAGATTGCACTAGATGGAGAGAGCTTCGATATGAGAGATCTCATATGGTATATTTACGAGTTTCTATGTGAAGAGGATGAACCACCAAAACATCGGGGGAACGTGCAGTACTCATTACTGGGAAAAATACCGAAGAGATCAAGAGAATCCGTCGTTTGGATCAGAAGATATTGGAGATGAAGAATCCAAGGCACAAGGTTTATGTTTCGCATAGGAGTGGCTGCACGCAACAGGTGAGGCGGTGAGGCTGGACTGTATGACTACTAACACCGCGCGCTCAAGGTCTACGTGCTTGGCAGATCTTGTGTTTGAAGATACCAGTCTAAAAAGAGTTGGAAGGCAATCAACGTATGTGATGTGGGCCTTAAAATACATATATCATAAATAGGCTAGATGGGCAAGCCATTGCTTTGGTGTGTGCAAAGATTTGGGAAATTCCTTACTCATCTAGGGAATCTAGCCTAGAAACTAGAAATGGTACTAGCATGCTACGTAAACCACTCTTAAGATTATCAGTGTATCGATTCAAACATCAAGGCCATAAGAAAATTCAGTACGCGAGGATCGAAAAAACAGTTATGGTTGAAAAATGATTTCGGACCCGATGTTGATATTCTAGAACGGGAAGTGAACCAGTCGAGTTAGGAAGTTTTCTGTGGCACAAAGCTGCAAGTGTTAGTTTGGGACTCGAATATTTATAACATTATGTTGCCAAACATGCATCATAGTGGTTTGAAAATGGTAGATCGGACCGTCACCATGAAGTATTAAAAGAGCTGGAGGTGAGATGTCATGGGATTTTTGGGAACATCTTCCGGAATAATGGAGTATAGGCGAGTTGGGACTCGGAACATCTGTTCACTGGAAAGAACGTGTGCCAGCCGGCCTACATGGAATCTGCGTCAGAAGGACTCTTCATACAAGATCTTCACGATGTAAGCCAACTTTATTATTGTAACGTGTTTTTCGAGGGGTTTTTATGCAACTGGCATAAGTCAGTAGGAAGCCATTCTATACTTATTTACGCGGCAAATTGTTCAGCCAAGAGAATTTTTCATGTTAATTTATTATTATTAATTCATTATAATTATTATTAAGATATTTTCGGAGCATTTTATAAAAATTATAAGCATACAGATAGGTTTTCTATGTCTTAGAAAACACTATCAAGCAAATTATTACGAACGACGTTATCATAGAAAATTATATGATTACGGAATTTTACGGAGTTTTCGTCAGTTAGGATATATTGAGAGACATGACTCACTGGGAATTCAAATACAAGCTGATTCCTGTCGAGAAGTATTACGCAGGCTGGGTCGCATCGTCAAGAAAAGGCGAATATATGGAACGGAAAACGACTTCTCCCTCTCGCGCGCCGTGTGTAATGAACCAGAGGAGGGGAAGTAGCGGCGTGCTCAGCCAATCAGTGGAGACCACGTAAGCTGAAAGTTGAGACTGGAGTGGGGAGCCAACGTGTGCATATATCGTTCGGCGCGGCGTGGAACGGGGACATACGGTGTAAGACGAAAGCAGTACGGTTGGACGCGGGAGTCGCTCCGATGTTCCGTGGAGTGGACGACTAACTTTTGTAAAACTTAACCAGTGTGGTTGTACGAGTGTTTGGGTCCGATGTACGGACCATAGAATTATCTAATCTACCAGAATATCATCAAATTTCGACGGAGATGACGACGTCCAGGAGACTGTGGGAAGCACACAGCATCATCAAGTACGAGGGAAATGCTTTGGCAATTTCCAGTGGTAAGCGCAAATGACGCAGAAATACGCAATCTCTCATTTCTCTTTGTTTTACATTTCATATTTCAGTAACTTCATAGCTTGGAAATAAGAGTAAAATCAATTTATCAGACTCCGTTTTCACGTAATTTTCTATCGGTAATATTAAAATCGCAACGCTCCAATTTAAATTTTATACTTATTATTATTAATTTTGCTATACTTGTTTTATATAATAAATTCATTTCTTTTACAATGCAATCTTTGCTTTCAGTAGGTAGCATTAGATATAGACCAATTCCTTCTCCTGATACAATTGTTTGTTGGGTTAATGATCAAATCATACCACGATCTGAGTGAATAGATTCTTGAAGGTGTTCTACCAGAGCTAGATGTTGTTAAATACAAATTTAGATTTCAGCATTGCGTTGAGGTCTTGGCGCCCATTAAAACAACATAGCTTAGGCAAAGGTAAACAGTTACATTTATCACCCAACAGTTTGGGGCAGCCAAACCGTTACATTTGTCGCTCAACGTTTGGGCTAGCAAAACGTTACAATTGTTACGCTTAACGTGGAGCAAACTAAAGACTGCTACATTTGTCGCTACCAACATGGGGCACTAATTAAAGAATTAAAGAATGCTACATTATTAAGTAGCTAGTGTATTGCATTCTCAATTTCGACTATACTGACTGCTAAGTAGGTTTCTGCTTCTGGATATTTATTTCAAGATGTTATAGTACATTTGAAGATTTATCAGCCAACTTATTTCGAATGGAAATCTTTGATGGAAATCTAGTGCGTTTGGGATGTCAACCTGATAAGCTTCGATATAGCAGTAGACTATTGTGTGGATGATATTTTACATCATTCCACGCCTAAACCTTATGTTAGGGAACTTTGAAATAATATTTGGATTTATTCAAAATTAAATGGTTTATAATTAAATTAATTTGTTTATAATAATTTCTCGACTTTGTTAGTAGTTTCTCTTTTGAATATGTTGATAGATGAGGAATGTGGATAGCCACATTACGTTTAAATATTATTCTTTGGGAATAATAGTTCGAAATCTTCTGTGAATTTATAAATTTTTATATTTGAATTTAAAATAAATGTAAAATATTTTTTCGTTGTAAATGAAGTTGAGATATGATATCGGAAGGCTGTATGACTGATAGTCAAGCCATAATGATAATAATAATATGTAAATGATTATATTGTTTGGAACATTTTCCAATAATAATAATAATAATAATAATAATAATAATAATAATAATAATAATTCTTGGTAATAATAGCGGTTAATAATTGCAGGAATAATGGATCGTAGTTGATAATATGGGAGTTGATTTTGAATGGAGGGACATGCCGAAAGCGTGATCTTTGATATTGGGAGCGGAAGGTCATTCATATACGAATTTTGTATAAAATGAGGAACTATGTATTGGAATTATGCGACAGTTTAACAGGAGTGTGTTGAGGCAGACATTAGAAGATTATTACACCTATGCGAAAGGCCGAGATATTAAAAATTGTGAGGGAGAGCATGATCCCATGTGTTGGTTGCTTAGAAGCCATTGAACCCAGCCTGCGTAGCTGAGGGGTGATTATAAAAATAAGATTATAATGGTCAAATGCTAAGTGAAAATAAAATATGAATTAATAATGGATGTTTATAAAGGTGAGTTTTGAGGGTCAAATAATTGCTCCATGCTCAAATATGATTAAAAATGAGGACAATATGGTCGCTCATATGGGAAGTTTGTGGCCGATCGTCTGTGAAATTCTACATTCCTAGACTGTTGTATAGTCGCCCACATGGTGTAGTCGTTTATCTATGAATACGTTCATGTCTCGTCCTAGTTTTTGCTGGAGACCTTACCGTGTCCTATTTAACGTATTGACAGCATGAGAGGCATTTTGTCTAGAGATTGGTTGATGTATTAAAAACTTTAAGCTGATAGCTGGTTGAATTTGTGGATCCATTTATCTTCATAAAATACCAGTGTGGATTATTCTAAATAATATTTTTTTACAATGAATTATATAGAAAGGATTAACATAAATAAATTGAATTATATGAATATTATCAAAGTAGTTAAATCGAAGCGATTAAATCAGAGGATTTAAATTATATGTGAATTGGTGAATAAAATTTATTTATGGCGACATTGTGGAAAAATATCGGAAGTTCAGTCAAAGTTTAAATTTGATAAATGCCGTCATGGGGTTTATGATTTTGATTTCACACCGTTTTGGGAATGTGACTTCCCTGAAATAAGTTTAAGACGTGTGAAATTCCCCGCAGAGGTTGAAACAATTCTGGAATATTTGATTCATGTGATATTTTTGTAAATATTAAAATCATGGTGTCAGGATGGACTGATATTTTCCTTCACATCAGTGATAATTGTACAGTTTAAATAATTAATTGAAGCAGATGCTGAGATGGACTAATGATTTTCTCAGACATCAAGTTAATATTTTGAAAATAGTGAATTTACTTTTGGTTAGAGGCTGGAAATACTTTATTTGATGCGTTCTAAAATTTGTATGTAGATAAGGGATAGGATGTCTTTATTTTTCAGGTCTGGAATTTTAGATTTCTCCCTGGGGGATCATTGTATTCTAATAGGACCAGCAGACAGTTACATTAAACTGAGGTATTTTAAGAAATGGGTGTTATTCACAAATTATTTGCACTGCCTTCCATCCTTTATGGAGTGTGAATTTCGATATCCGTCCGGCTGATTTTTGGTTAAAAAAATTGTTTTGCTATACTCAGTTTGACCCCGAGTTTGATTTTCGAGTCTTAGGCTCGGCGGATGTTGAAATTCATACTCGTGTGCACGTGGGACTTCGGTCAAACGGTCACAGTATATCCACTTAATAATAGGTAGCACATGAATAGATTCAACAAATGAGCGACGACGGGTGAAGCGTTTCAACAAAGTCCTGTATGCGGTCACATACGATTCGTCCGATAGCGATGAAACTAGGGTGAGAGGTTGTGTACACTACAGGCAAGGTTTCTGGCTTAGTAAATTCATGTATTAATAGGTAGCGCACGAGTAGATTCAACAAATGAGCAACGACGCGCGAATCGTTTAAAAAAAATTCCCGTATGCGTTCACATACCACTCATCCGATTGCTATGAAACTTTGGTTGAATTGTTGTGCACACACCAGGAAAGGTTTCTCACTTAGTAAATCCTTTTTACAATAGGTAGCGCACGAGTTGATTCAACAAATGAGTGACGACGGGCGAAGTGTTTCAACAAAGTCCTGTATGCGTTCACATACAATTCGTCCGATAGCGATGAAACTTGGGTGAGAGATTGTGTACACTACAGGCCAGGTTTCTGGCTTAGTAAATAGGTAGCGCATGAGTAGATTCATCAAATGAGCGACGAAGCACGAAGCGTTTCAACAAAGTCCCGTATGGGTTCATATACTATTCGTCAGATAGCGATGAAACTTGGGTGAGATGTTGTGTACTCTTCAAGGAAGGTTTCTGGCTTAGTAAATCCACTTAAAAATAGGTTGCACACGAGTAGATTCAACAAATGAGCGACGACGGGCGAAGCGTTTCAACAAAGTCCTGTATGGGTTCACATACCATTCGTCCAATAGCGATGAAACTTGTGTGAGAGGTTGTGTACACTACATGCAAGGTTTCTGGCTTAGTAAATCCATGTTATAATAGGTAGCGCACGGGTAGATTCACCAATGGGTGACAACGCGCGAAGCGTTTCAACAAAGTCCCATATGCGTTCATATACTATTCGTCTGATAGCGATGAAACTTGGGTGAAATGTTGTGTACACTATAGGGAATGTTTCTTGGTTAGTAAATCCACTTTACAATAAGTATCGCACAAGTAGATTAAACAAATGAGCGGCGACGCGCGAAGTGCTTCAAAAAAGTCCCGTATGCGTTCATATACCATTCGTCCAATAGCGATGAAACTTGGGTTAGATGTTGTGTACACTTCAGGGAAGGTTTCTGGCTTAGTACATCCACTTTACAATAGGCGTCGCACAAGTAGATTCAACAAATGGGCTACGTCACGCGTATCGCTTATACAAAGTCCCATATGCGTTCATATACTATTCATCCGATTGCTATAAAACTTTGGTTGAATTGTTGTACACATTCCAGGAAAGGTTTCTGACTTAGTAAATCCTTTTTCAATAGGTAGCGCATGAGTAGATTCAACAAATGTGTAACGGTGCGCTTATCGTTCAAAAAAATTCGTATGCGTTCATATACCATTCATGCGATCGCAATGAAATTTGAAGAAATGCTGCTTCCACTCCCGCAAAGATTTCTGATTTAGTAAATCCATTTTACAACTGGTAGCGCATGAGTAGATTCAATAATGAGCGACAGTGCGTCAATCGTTTCAACCAAGTCCCGTATGCGTTCATATACCATTCATCCGATTATGATAAAACTTTGGTGAGTTGAGTACAGTCCTGCGAAGGTGTATGAATTAGTAAATCCGTTTTTCAATGGATGGCGCAGAAGTAAATTCAACATATGAGTGACGGCGCGCGAATCGTTTAAACAGTATCCCGTATGCCTTCATATGCCATTCATCCGATTGCAATCAAACGTTCATGAGTTGTTGTGTACATGCCAGGGAAGGTTTTCGACTTAGTAAATCCATTTTACAACAGGTAGCGTACGGGTATATTCAACAAATGGGTGACGGTGCTCGAATCGTTTCAACAAAGTCCCGTATGCGTTCATATACCATTCATTTCATTGCGATGAAACTTTGTTGGGTTGTTGAGCACGCTCCCATGATTTTTTAGATAATACATCAATTTTACAATAGTTTAGAGGTGGTTAACGGAAAAAGAAAAAATATTGGGAATCCAGAAGCACTTCAACAAAGTTAGAACGCCAACACTTTCTTTGATTGGCATTGCAACGCATGTCGGGTACAGCTTGTATTGTATGTTATCAGGTGTAGTGTTGGCTTCATTGATTAGAAGGATGTCTATATCTCTGTCTATCATGATTTTCTTTACTTCCAAAAGTTTCTTTGTTGATAGAACACCTGCATTCCATTGCAGTATTCTTACATTGTGTTGTTTTGCTCTAAAAAGAGCAGTTTTATTTGTTTGCTCATGTTTCTATATTCTGGAACGTTTTTGCCAAAATTTTTACTCGCTTAGCACCACCCAGGGGACACGTACAGCTTAAGGTATGCTGCGGACGGGAGTTACTTCATCCCCCTTTTTTACCATAATATTAATTATTATTAATTTTTGTTTTCATTAATATTTAGAATATAAAAGTGATATAATTATAATTTTATACGCTTATTTATTTTTAACTATAATTTTATTAGGACTATAATATTTTTAACTATTTATTATTGGGCCTAATGATTTTTTTTTGTACTTTAAGTCAAGAAGATAGAGAGATAATGTTCGGTTTTCAGTAGGCTAATATTAACACTTCCAAAAGAAAGTTTGTTGGTAAATGGCTGAAGGATTCCACCATCAGCATCATTGTCCTTATAATAGGTGGTTAATGTTTAGACCACTAACTTATAGTGGATTAAAATACAATTAAAAATACAAAATACTTTCTTCCATTCAGAGTGTTCAAAATACTATTAGAAATATTATTGTCATAATTGAACTGAACGGTTACGCGCGTTCACGTACAGGGGCAATGGTTCAAATCCCACCGTCAGCTCTCTTAAAATGTTTCTCCTCATCTTGTCTCCGGTCCTGTAAAATGGGAAATAATATGTAGAGATTATTATTATTAGCCTATACTTTCGTTTCACCCTGCTTGCGGTACGTTGAATCAATCATCTCTCTGGGTGTTGTTCTTTCCTTTGTGCCCAGTATCTCTTAATTCTTTCTGATCATCTCCTGCCTTCTCCCGAGATGATGGGGTTTGGATTTTATTGAGGATTTGTTCTGGAACCATATATTTTTGTCCTTAGTAATTATTTTAGCTTTTCGATTGAGTAGTGAATTTTCTGTAATTTTTAATTAATCTACTGGGTCTTTTTCATTTATTTAAACCATGTGGGTTTTGTTTTGCGATTACGGAAGAAATCAAAGATTTGTTTGGTCAATCTGTTACAGTTCATTCTGAGAAGGTGATCGTAAAGATTTATCCCCCTTTTTTTTATTGTCGAGACCTTACCTGTCCTGTGAGATGGTCTCACAGGTTGTCAGCGCTTCTGTTGTTATTTACTAGCCGAGTGGTTACTAGATAGGGAGTTTGGATTGTTGGGTGGTCCCGGAACTCGCCGGAATGAAAGATGTTACTTCACCGTCAATTACTGCTGTCTTAATTGAGTATAGCAGTCGTTGTATGTACACTATTTACAGTTACTTTGAATATACTGACAGAAGTTTACGCAGCTTGATTCAGCTCTACTAAGTCTTACATCTACACGAAGTCTGACATGTCCCCACGGGACTGAACTCTAACACACGTTCAAGGTGATGGCTGGAGGCTAAGAGCTCCCGTGCGCCATCTTGAATGTCATTATATCCAACTAGAGATGACCAGAGTCCATCCCTCCCTTTCCTGAGTGCCGGTGGTTATTTCCAATTCGATCACCCAGTAAGTACTGCCAACCAAGCTAATGGTGGCTTCATATACTAACATTCACATGACTGCAAGTCCAACTAATTGAACCCGCTTGTTATTCTGTTTCATTTGTTCAAATAGTGCATAGTGCACAATAGGCTGGATTCATGAATAAGTCAATAATACTAAAGTCTGTGTAAACTTCCAGCCATGCGCTTTTGGCTCATTCCCCTGAGACTAATAAGCACAACTTCCTTATATACATCTATTACCAAATAATAATAATTTGAAATGAGATTCGTATTGAACTCCAGTCCTGGGTTCAAAACCTGGGAGAATCTCAGTCACGACAGTATAGTATCTGCGAGTTATTATTATTATCGTAAGTCGACGCTACCTGTTGTAATTCATTTGAGCTAGGCGATCTACTCTCCAATTTCGATGCAGCGAAACTGGAACTGTATTGGGCAGCCTGTGGCTGAGATATTATTATTACTATTATTACCGGTATCGCTGGGGCCCAGATTATTGAGGACTTTGAGAGACGTGGGCTCGATCCGTTCTCCATGGTTTCCCATTTTCAACTTTACGGCCGCTTCCTTCCAATGCCTTGCCTAGTTTCATTCTGCTTCACTCATTTCATCTCTTATTAACTCCTCTCGAGCCTCCATGGCTTAGGCGGCAGCACGCCGGCCTCTCACCGCTAGGTCCGTGGTTCAAATCCCGGTCACTCCATGTGAGATCTGTGCTGGACAAAACGGAGGCAGAAAGGTTTTTTCTCCGGGTACTCCGGTTTTCCCTGTCAAAATTTCATTCCAGCAACACTCTCCCTTATCATATCATTTCATCTGTCATTCATTTAATCATTGCCCCAGAGGAGAGCGTCAGGCCCCGGCAGCCGGCACAGTTCTTATCCTCGCCGCTAGATGCGGGCTTCATTCATTCCATTCCTGACCCGGTCGGAGACTGAAAGCAGGCAGTGGATTTATCATTAACTCCTTTCATGAGGTTGGCGTCGGTAAGGGCGTCTGGCCGTTAAATCAGCCTCCACAAGGAAGAAAAAAAATCATTGCGTCCCATCCCCGACCGAGTTGAAATGGGAATAATAAAAGGTATATATATATATATATATATATATATATATATATATATATATATATATATATATATATATATATTATTATTATTATAACTATTATCATCGTTTCTTAACATATGGAATTCAATTCGAGAGATTCAAGTTTTGAATTCTGGCACTGACAGCGACCATCCTGGGTGTGGTGATTGCTGGATTTTTCCCACTCGCCGTCTAAGCGAATGCCGGAATGGTAAAATACTTCAAGTCTCGCATCTGATCGATGCTTTCCAGACCATAATAAATACTCCTAGGCAAACTACTACAGACACCACACAAACACAGGTTATCAGACAAATTAACACTCATAAATACATGATTAAAATTTACCAATAACAACTGCAAAACTTAGTTTTTGGTGGCTTGTGGTACAGAGGCTAGTATTCATGGTTGTCATCCCTGAGCTCCGTGTTCCACTCAGTCACGTGAGGCCATTCTGAGAAGAGGTGGGTACGATTACCACCTCAGCCATCCTGGAAGTGGTTATCCGTGGTTTCCCACTTCCACTCCAGGAGAATTCCTGGAAGGTCCCTTATTTAAGGCAACGGCCAACTCCCTCAAAATCCTCACTTTAATTAAACTCATTAATACAGCAGGAAGCCTCCGTGGCTTAGGCGGCAGCACGCCGGCCTCTCACTGCTGGGTCCGTGGTTCAAATCTCGGTCACTCCATGTGAGATCTGTGCTGGACAAAACGGAGGCCAACAGGTTTTTCTCCGGGTACTCCGGTTTTCCCTGTCAAAATTTCATTCCAGCAACACTCTCCACTATCATTTCATTTCATCTGTCATTCATTTATTCATTGCCCCAGAGGAGTGCGTCAGGCCTCGGCAGCCGGCACAGTTCATATCCTCGCCGCTAGATAGGGGCTGCATTCATTCCATTCCTGACCCGGTCGGAGACTGGAAACAGGCTGTGGATTTTCATTCAATACAGCCATCACACTACCACAGGTTGTCAGAAAAATATACACACACACGCCCAAGAACACGGGGCTAAATGACTGCGATGTCCAAGCCCCTCAAATGAAGCAACAACAAGTAATGATTGGAAATAAGGAAACTACTATAACGTATAATGCAGGACATGAAAATGGTCATATTTGCGTTGTTCATTATTGAAAACATTCCTTGCCCTATCTATACCTAGCGCGCTGCACCCATTTCGGTATCGTCTTCTCTAAGATACTTCTTTCTTACTAAGTTTTGTTTTAATTTCACAATTACAGACTGAGTGATTCACAATCAAAGATGTTTGTAAGATAAATGCTTGGTTAGCATTGGTGCGTAGCGATATGAACTTAATGACTTAAAATTGCGAGCATTGTCAAATACATATTCAAACTTTGCTTGCGATTATGATAGTTTCTTTTCGATAATAATTACTTAGGAGTGCCATAATGTGGCCAAAACTAGAAGTATAATCAATTAATGTACAGAATATTAATTCAATTTATTGACATAAGGCGTAATAAAATGATTACGTACCCATTAGTATTTCATTTAATTTACACAATAAGGTTTGAACATTATATTCATAATTTCTTTCTGTTTCTGCGTTGAACAGATTCCGCTTTATACAACGTATATAACATTCACATTGGACAAGTTTCCGCTTTGAGCAAGTTTTAGTGTACAATTATGAAATACATCACACAATATTTTCAGGTTTAGGAAATAACACTCATAACTATTGGGTGCAAGCATGTTGAATAAATGAAAAGCATTTAAATTTCGTTTACTAAGGCAACACTGAAAAATGGCTTCCACCACGATAAATCATTAATAGACTTTGTATTGAGCCTCGTGGCAAGTGACTAGTATTCTTCTCGGTTACGCAGAGGCCCGGGTTCAATTCCCGTCTCTGCCAAGAAATTTTATTCTGGTCTGAAAGCTGGAACAGGCTATGCTCGGCCTTGTGAAGCAAAACTGAGAAGAGGTGGGTTCGATTCCTAGCTCAGCCATCCTGAAAGTGGTTTTCCGTGGTTTCCCCACTTCTACTCCCGCAAATGATGGGTTGGTTCTTAAGTTAAGGCCACAGCCGCCTCCTTCCCAATTCTATCCCCAATTTACAAAAACACACACCAGTACAACCATCACAATAAAACCGGTTATCACACAAATTCCACACACACATGGGCTTGTATGACTGCGATGTCACAATCCGTAATACAATCAACAACATCATTTACATATATGTCTTCCCCTTATTAATCCCGTTTTCCAACAAGGTTGGGGATGAGATGCGATGAAATTCCACGTGGCTGATAGTTTCTATGGACGGATGCCCTTCCTGATGCAAATCTCACGAGAGGACTTATGAGAGATGATATGGATCAAGATGAATGAATGTTTAATTTCAAGTAGTTCCAACTGTAGCTATCAGACGCCACTCTCACTGACACCTGGCGACGAACATCGGAACTTAATAGAGCGTTTCCCAACCAGCCAAATATAACCTAAAAATTTTGCTACACACTTTCAATTGCAGTGGTAGGTTCTCGTACATACCATAAATCTAAAATAAGCAACAACAACATCATTTATATGTATATATATATGATGTAACATACTGTATGACTGGAGCCAAAAATGTATATTATTTTCTAACTGTAATATTTTGGATTTTTGGAGGTTAAAGGTGTAGTTCCCCCTTAAAGTAAGATGATTCCAACTGTACAATACAGCAGTACCAACAGCTGCTGTCACTTGTCACTCATCACTTGCCAGCATTTATTAAATTGTTTTCACACGTAATTTAACATTTAAAAACTTATTGAAATACCTAGTTAATACAAGATTGAAATTAATAGGAAATTGCCATAACTTCACCAATTACAGGTATTATGCATGAGGTTTCAACGTATTGAATTTTCGGAGTCTTCTAATTAATCGTTCTACGGTACCGTATATGAATTCTTAAGCTGGCAATTCTCTTGGTCAGTATTACATCTTCATTTGATATTTTTGCTCCACTACCTACACTAGGTGGTCGAACCAGCGTTCATCTATTTTGTATCAGAAGTGGTGCTACATGTTTAAACCCCTGTCAGCCATAATTTTTGAGAAAGTCACATCTTTCAAACGAGAGATAATTAGCTACACGACCACTATACCCTTCAGAAATGAAATTAATGAAATCATCTGGTGTAAAAGATAAAAGGTACCGGACTTAATAGTATTGCAGTACTTATATTCTGACCAAGTTTCACAACTTCTATTGACAGTCAATAATAGACTGGACATTACTGTATCTTTCTCCGAAAGGCATGGCCAAAGTTTTTCAATTTTATTTAATTCAGGCCAAAATATTAACTCCTTAAGACACAGTGCTAATAATGGGACATTTTTACAAACTATGCGACTAGCACAACTGGCTGAAACTCCAAAGTCATCCGCGAGAATTGAGAATGGTTCAGCTAGCCTAAATGTTTAAGAGTTAGTAGATTGTTGTTTAATAGTGTAGTTTCACGTGAAAGTTCCTCATCTAGTTCTTCGTCACTGTCACCATCTGCAACTTTGAATTCAGAGTCCCTACTCTCACAGCCAGAAAGTGTCTGTTTCAATTGGAGGTGGAATTGCATACTTGAATTTAATTGGAGGCGAGGCAGTTCCTCTAATATGAGGAACTAAGTGTACTTGAATTCCAACATCTGAACTACCAGTAGCCTACTGGTATTTAGTGTAGACCTTTCGTGGTTTTATGAAGACAATGTACTCCCAGTATCTACTTCAACCCCCTAAAAATCCCTTTCCGTAGCTACTTTCTGTGATAGGGGTCTTTCTTATGTTTCCTTTGGCCTAAGTGCTTCTTCAATCACATCAGCTCGCAAACGTTTGGCGGCAGCTGGCCTTGGTGAATGAAACATTGTTCTACTCCTGTTTGACTGGCATTGAAGTATATGGGGTATGACTCCAGGGACATCCCATGATTCTGAATTTAACCCAGTTTTCCATATAATTTTGGAGCTGAAAAAAAACCAGTATTAAACACAATGTAAAAATCCTGACAACATTTTCATGCATAAATGATACAAACTTTGCTGACCATGTGCTACTTTTCTGAAGATGAATTTGACTCCATCTGGTTTTTCACACAGTTTGAGCATATCCAGCAAGAACAGTGTCTTGGTAACATTAAGTCACAGAATACAGGACTGTCTTTGGGTGCTGTGATTTTCAACCTTTTATTTATTTACCTTTCTTGTTCTTATAACTTGAGCTAATTAGGACAATATTTTTAACTCCAACATCACCATTATTTGTAATAATAAGCTATCACTCGTTCTCGAGTAAGAAGAATGTATTGCAGCCATGCGGCCATAAAGGTACAGTATATGAATATGTTCCAAAGAACCCAATGTTGTGGATCTTATGCACTAAAGTCTACCAGAGATTTCACTCGCTTTTTACAGCTAGTCACGTGGTAACGGTCACAGGGCTGATGGCACAATTCACAAACACAGGTAATCCCGGGGTCGTGAAAACACTTCGTCTTGCATAACTTGTGGTGGTACCCATGCACAGCCATTGAGGTCACCAGGTGTTGGAGCTCCGGATTCGTGTCGGCCCAGGATCTATTTATCATGGCTTCTGTTGTATAAAAGTCCAGCCAAATCTCCCTTCTTTTCTTTTCTCTAAAGGTGAGTTCTTAGATGACTATGTAGCCCAATCCTGGAAACACAGACTCTCCCACAGTAGCGACACACGTTGTTCGGAGCAGCCACAAGCTCTTGTGGGTTGATCCTCCTATAAACCTCACGCTCTTTCCTCGCATTGTACTTCTCAGGCTCACGGTTTCGTCGATGTTGTTCGAAACATAGTGGACCTTGGTGAACGATGCGACGCCATACCCGACAATTTGATGCCGTAGTCTCCCATTTATCCGTGTCGATTTGACATTTTTGTTAAGTTGTATTTTAGGACGTCTTTGAAGCGTTTCCGTTGCCTTCCTTGCTTTCTCTGTCCAATCCCCAACTGACAGTACATGACTTGTTTTGGAAGACGTCGTTCAGGCATGCGAACAACATGTCCTGCCCATCGAAGCTGATGCATTAATATCATAGCCTCAATGCTGGTAGTATTCGCTTCCTCCAGGACACTGATGTTGGTTCGTCGGTCCTGCCATGTAACTCCAAGAATTCTCCTGATGCAACGCTGATGGTATCTTTCCAAACACTTTAAGTGTCTTCTGTAGGTAGTCCAGGTTTCGCAACCATAGAGCAGAGAAGGTATTACAACAGCTTGGTACACATGCAATTTGGTTGGAGTACTGATGTCATGGTTGTCAAACACCCTGTTTCGTAGACGCCCAAACGCTGCACTGGCACATTTAAGACAATATTGGATTTCAGCATCAATGTTAGCATTTGCTGAGAGATGACTGCCCAGGTTGGGGAAGTGTTCAATGTATTTTAAGTTGTTCCCAATGATCATAATGGGAAAACCAGCAGCATTACAGTTGAACGTAGCAGGTTGATGGATAATTTGCGTTTTCCTGGTGATTATTTCCAGACCTATGCACTTATACGCGTTATTAAAAGCATTCAGGGCAGCCTCAAGATCGTCTAGCGAGTTTGCCAATACACCATCGTCGTCAGCATATTGGAGTTCGAGAACGGAATCTGTCGCAGTCAGCTAAGATTGAATAATCCTCCGTCAGTCCTATATTCAATGCGAAACTTTTTCTTTGATCAGGTGAAGCATAGCACCAACAAAAATTGAGAATAATGTTGGGGCGATCACACATCCTTACTTGACACCTGTTGTGATCTTAAAGGGTTCTCCAGGCCCATTGCTGTTATGAGCTGAGCCCTTCATATTCTCATGGAGTATTCTAATGATCTGAATGAATTTTGGAGGACATCCAATTCCTGCTAGGATCTTCCAAAGAGCTTCTCTATTGACCGAATCGAAAACATTGAAGACCATATATAGAGGGCGATCTTGTTCTCTACATTTTTCTTGAAGTTGTCTAGCAAGGAAGATCATATCAGTTGTTCCTAGATTGGGTCTAAATCCACATTGAGTTTCAGACAGTGATTCTTCAGCAAAAGGTTTAAGACGATTGGACAGGATTCTGGCAAGAATTTTTCCAGCTACAGAAAGCAGGGATATTCCACTATAGTTGCCACACTGAGCTCTGTCACCCGTTTTAAAGATTACTACTATCAAGGCATCTCTGAGATCATCTGGGATCGTTTCTGTTTTCCATATCTTGTCAATGAGCTTGTGAGTGTGGTGAACTAGTACAGTGCCCCCATCTGTAAATAGTTCAGCTGGAATCCCATCTATGCCTGCTGCCTTATTATTCTTGAGTTTAATAGCAATTTCAACTTCTAGTAGGGTGGGACTTTCATCAAACTGATTTTGTACTGGTCTCTGCGGAATTTTGCATAAAATGTTATCATTGACGTGGGTATCCCTGTTGAGTAGTTCGTCAAAATGTTCCCTCCAGCGGGAGTTAATTGAACAAGTGCCTCGGAAAAGTTCAGTATCATCTTTTGATTTTAGAGGATTTACGGCGTGACGGGATGGTCCATAGACTGCTTTTGTTGCACTGAAGAAAGCATGTGTACTGTTGGTCTCAGCTAGATACTCCATTTCATGTGATTCAGATACCCACCAAAGGTTTTTCTTGGATCGAGTTCTCTTTTGGCATCTTGATCAAGTTGTTTTTTGGACGCAGATTTAGGGTCATTTTTCCATGCATTGAGCGCTTTCCTCTTTTCACCTATAAGAAATTGAATTTCTTGGTCATTCTCATCAAACTTGTCTTGATTCCTTTTCTTAGCAAAGCCAGCTGACTCTTCGCAGGCTGAGAGTACTGCTGACTTGAACATTTGCCAGTGTTCTTCTATATTTTCTGGATAATCATCGGGCAGCTTTTCACCAAGAAGTTTATGTAACTTTGATTTAACATTAGCATCCTGAAGACGTTCGGTGTTGACCTTACGTCTTACGAGCTTTCCCTACTTTCTACATTTCTGGGGAATTCGCAGAGCCATAACAGATCGGATCAGTCGGTGATCAGTCCAACAGTCATCAGCACTTGTCAGAGCTCTTGTGATGAGTACATCACGCTGATCTCGGGCACGCACTATCACATAATCAATTAGGTGCCAGTGTTTTGATCTTGGATGTTGCCATTGTGTATATTCTTCGTTTACTCGCCAAGGTTATGTTTATTCTTTGTGTAGTTTCTATGTGTATTCTTTGTAATCTCTATGTGTAATCTTTGTATGCTCCAAGATTCATTCATCCTTGGATTGGCAGCAATTGCCTTCACTGTCATTATTATTGTGTTATCTAGTCAACATGGCTGAACATTCAAATAATCGGAGCATTAGCTCAATTACATTCTATGGTAATTACAATAGTTATTACAGTGTACATAAGGAAATACAGTCCACTATATCATTCAGTCGTATAATTTCTCCCCTGATGCTTCATCTGTGGGCACAATGATGCGCAAGAGCATACATTTGTTTTGGTCCACCAGGGCCGGATTGCATTTGTTTTGGTCCTACACGGGTTATGTTCGCTACGTGAACTGAAGCTATGTGGTCAAGATTATAAGATTACAAAGGTATTCTTTGCAATTCTTTCCCTTTCTCAACATTCCTTTCGGTGTATGATCCATGTTAATTATGTCTATTGAATGTGAGGTTAAGTTATTGACCAAACGCAGAGGTGTTCTCCGAGCATCTCTTATGAGACTTCATAACCAAATTAATGGGTTTGATAATGAGACTCCCATTGAATTAGTAAATGTGAAGAATGAACGTTTGTTAGCTTTATTGCTAGAATTTAATGAAATTCAAACCAAGTTGGAGGATTCTGATGAATCAAATTCTCATGAGCAGGTCCGATACGATTTCGAAGATGAATATGATGAAATTAGGGTTAAGCTTCAACAGCTGTCAAATAACCATTGCACACATGCCTCGTCTGTATGTAGCAATGGTAGAGATTCTACAAGTGCTAATACAGGTTCATACAGTTTGCCAAAGATACGGTTGCCCGAATTTTCAGGTGATGTTACGCAATTTATGCATTTCCATGACCTATTTGATTCATTAATACTGAAGAATCAGACTTTGGGTAATGTTGAAAGATTCCCCTACTTGATGTCAGCACTCCATGCTAATGCTCACCAACTCATTCTGAATATTCCTGTTACTGCACATAACTTGAATATTGCTTGGGAAACGGTTTGAAAGCGATACCGTAATTCGAAGATAATTGTAAATACACATATCAAATTATTGTTATCTCCAGATATTGTTCGAAAGGAGTCATCTTCTAGTTTACGCACACTGTTAAGCCAAGTACAGTCTAATTTAAAGGCTGTTGAGTCTTTGAAGTTGGATATTCCATTATATGAAATCATAATTAGTCAAATTATACTTGACAAGTTACCTGAGGCTACGCGTAAACAATGGGAAATGAGTAACAAATCAAAGGAAATGTCTTCACTTACAGAATTGTTAGATTATCTTGAAAGGCGACCTCAAACCCTTGAATTAATTGATTTTTCACCTTCTAAGGGTTACATTGACAAGAGTAGCAAATTGGCTCAAGATAGAAACTCTAAGCATGGTGTCAAGCATGAGAAACAATCATATACAAGTAATTCATACATTGCAATTAACAATAATTTTGTAGCCTGCAAGGGGCAACATCCCATCTTCAGATGTGATACATTTTTAGGTTACGATGTCTATCGTAGATACAATCTGGTTAAGCAGCATAAACTTTGCTACAATTGTTTGCATAAATCACACGGAATATGTTCTTGTCCTTCGAAGTCTACATGCAAAACTTCCAACTGTCGTCACAAGTCACTGTTGCATTTTAATTCTGGGAATCATCAAGTCAATGGTAACTCGTCTAAACAGTCTCATCAGGGAGCTATCAGCACATGCTCAAATTCAGAGTCTAACCAGGTTCACAATGCTCAATCTCGTGATAACTCGTCAAGTTATTGCACTATGAAACTCAAACCACAAACTCAAGTCCTACTTTCTACAGCATTAGTCAAGGTAAAGGATAGTGCAGGTAGGCTACACTTATCTCGTTGCTTATTAGACAGTGGCAGTCAAAGCAATTTTGTAACAGAAAATTTGGTTCAAATTTTGGGCTTAAGGAAGACCAAAAATCTCACACCCATCGAAGGTATTTCTCATCTGAAGCCAAGTTTAGTGTGAGCATTGAAGTTCAATCTTCCATAAGCAATATACATGACAATGTTGAATGTCTGGCCCTATCCAAGATTATAAGCGATATTCCTAGTCAGCAGGTACCATATGAAGAGTGGGAGCTCCCTAGTGACATTCAATTAGCAGATCCGAAGTTTTATGCTTCAGCCAAGATAGACATGCTTCTTGGTGCTGACGTATTCTTCAGAATTCTTCAGAAGGCACACAGGACGAGACCAGGGAAGTTTCCAGTCCTACAAAATACAGATTTTGGTTGGATTGTGTCAGGTTCATATGAATCTGCATCAAGAAAGAGAAACAATACTGCAGGAACGTTTTTCCTTCGTAATGATGTTCACCTTCATAACCAAGTACAACCTTTTTTGGGAGATTGAAGTACTTCACGAGCCAGTTATGTCACAAGATGAGCTGGAATGTGACCAACATTTTTCTGATCATGTATCAAGAGATGGATCTGGAAAATACATAGTCAGACTACCAATTAAGCAGGATCCAAGCATATTAGGCAATTCTTTACAAACAGCGATTAGTAGATTACAATACCTTGAGCGTAGGCTTAACAATGATGCGCAATTGAAGGTAGACTATGACCGGTTTCTCACTGAATACAAGGAAATAGGTCACATGGATATTTTTAATTCTAGTATGGCGACATCAGTAGCATACTATATGCCGCACCATCCGGTCTTTAAGAAATCCAGCACTACGACAAAAACTAGAGTTGTATTCGACGCTTCTTGCAAATCGAAGTCAGGAAAGTCACTTAATGACATTTTGATGACGGGTCCTACTATCCAACAAGACTTATGTTCGATTGTTGCTAGATTTAGAACTCACGCCATAGACTTTACAGCTGATATCGAAAAGATGTACAGACAAGTTAAGGTTGATTCCAGAGACAGCAGCCTTCAGCGCATTGTTTGGAGAGTTTCTCCTAATGAGCCTATCAAGCAGTACCAACTTCAGACGGTCACATTTGGCACATCATCAGCTCCGTTTTTAGCTATAATATGTTTAAGGCAATTGGCATATGATGGAGGGCAACAGTATCCACAAGCAGCATCTGTCTTTCTTCGTGATTTTTATGTAGATGACTGTATTTCAGGAGCATGTAAAGTCGACAATGCATTAATCCTACAACGAGAACTAATCCAATTGTTGTCCAAGGGAGGCTTAAACCTCCGTAAGTGGTGTTCTAACCACCCAGCATTGTTAGAGGCGGTTCCAAAGGACTGCAGAGAGACGCAGCTTCCTTTTCAGATTGATTCGGGTGAAAATATTAAGACTTTAGGTGTACTTTGGCATCCAGCGACAGACAGATTACAGGTCTCCACTAGTGTCCAGAAAGAACAAGGAATAGGATCTCCAGTTACCAAACGCAAGGTGTTATTGATTGTATCGTCAATTTATGACCCTATTGGATTAATCAGTCCTATTGTTATCGCATTCAAGATGTTTCTGCAGCAATTATGGCAAGAGAATATAGGATGGGATAATGTACTTCCAACAGAATTTCTTACAAGATGGCATACTCTGCATTCTCAAATACCCTTGATTGACAATATCTATATTAACAGATTTGTGCTTCAAGAAAATTGTACTCAGGTGCAGCTGCATGACTTTGCTGATGCATCCTTAAAGGGCTACGGTGCATGTTTGATCCTACGCTCATCAACAGATCAAGGTCACGTAACCACGCATTTCCTGTGCTCCAAGTCCAGAGTAGCTTCAATCAAACAAATTATGCTACCCAGATTAGAGATATGTGCAGCAGTATTATTATCACAATTGGTTAGAAAGATGTGTGAGGTTCTCAATATCGAATTCCACAGTATTCATCTGTGGACAGATTCGAAATGGAAATCTTTTGTTGCGCACCGTGTGGCCGAAGTGCAAGTCAATACTTCAGTCAAAAATTGGAAGCACATTGCATCTGGAGATAATCCTGCTGATCTAATTTCTCGTGGAACTGATCCTACAAACCTTGTAAATAATCATCTTTAGTGGATGGGTCCAGGGTGGTTACAGTGTTCAGAAGAGAACTGGCCCACTTCCAGTGAGCAATATGTATCGGAGATTCTTGAACAACGCTAGATAGTGCTTAGTTGTTCAATTCACTCCAATCCTTCAGAATTATTCACCAGATTCTCGTCACACCTCAAGCTACAAAGGGTGTTGGCATACTGTTTAAGATTTATACACAACATTAAATGCAAACATTCAGAACGGAAACATGGTCCATTGACATTAGAAGAATTGCAGCAAACCAACAAGACATGTGTTAGGCTTGTTCAGTCAGTAGCATTCCACGAGGAAATAGCAGATCTGTTGAAGCATAATTCAGTTTCAAGACATAGCAAACTTCAAAGTTTAGTTCCGCTTTTTAGACAAGGATCAAATCCTGAGAGTTGGATGAAGACTAGAGAACTCCAACCAAGATTACGATTTCAAACATCAGATGATTTTTCCCGCTAAACATCAGTTTACTGATTTAATAATCAAGAGAGAACACGAGAGACTCCTACATTCAGGTAATCAGTTGACTTAAGCATCCATCAGACAGTGCTACTGGATCATCAATGGAAAGTCGGTGGTTCGAAGAGTTATTATCACTTGTGCAAAATGCTTCAGGTTCAAAGCCAAAACCACACAGCAATTAAGGGGACAGTTGCCTTCAGTTCATGTGTCTCAAGCAAGACAGTTCCGCAACACCGGCACAGACTTCACGGGCCCTTTCTACTTGAAGATTGGCAATCCACGTAGCAAAACCATTGTCAAGGGTTACAATGAATTTTCATATGTTTGTGCACCAAGGCCATTCATTTAGAAATAGTTTCCGATCTAACCACTCAAGCTTTCCTCGCAGCACTCTGGAGATTCATCGCAAGAAGAGGATTATGCAGTAACATGTACTCCGACAATGGTACAAATTTCCAAGGTGCTAGTAGAGAGCTCAAGGAGCTCTCACAATTGTTCACTCAAGAACGGTCTAGAGAGGAGATCAGTAACTTCGCTAGTAGTTGTGGAGTTATGTGGCATTTTATACCTCCTCATGCCCCTAATTTTGGAGGGCTTTGGGAAGCCGGAGTAAAATCCCTCAAACATCATCTAAGAAGAGTTCTCGGAACGCTTCATTTCACATATGAAGAATTGGTTACATTAATTGCACAAATTTAGGCTTGTTTAAACTCACGTCACCTTCTAACCCTGTCAAACGATCCTTCTGATGCATCTACCTTGACACCAGGGCACTTCCTTATAGGCGAACCCCTCACTATTCTTCCCGAACCTGATTTCACATTATGTAAACTGTCTTTGTTAACTAGATATAAGGTTCTTCAACAAAGACTCCTATCCTTTTGGAAGAGATGGTCAGCAGATTACCTCACTCATCTGCAGCAGCGCAGCAAATGGACGACCTGGCCTGCGGCAAGACGGCGTCACAGTGAGAGTGTAGTGAAATAGCAGCTAGTGTAAATATTTGATAAAAGTGGTAAAATATTATAACAGAGGTTTAAAATCTATAAAGTTACCTTCCTTAGGTCAAGTGAAATATGGAATATTGATAGTATTTAGAAATTTTTATTGATAATTTAATAAACGGAAACTAAGTTGTGGGAACGTGTATCCAAAGATTCGGTGACTTCTTCAATCACTGTTTGAATCAAGTAGAGCAGTGGTTCTTTTACGAGTTTTCACCCGATTGGAAGATATACGTATTTCACATTCTTCTTTATTGGTAGTTATTTAGATTAATTCATTTAGGTGGTAATAATTAACATAAATTTAGTGTAATTTGGTGTAAACATCAAGGCTAACTTAGATCTCTAGTATGTCGGCAGTAAACAGTGTTAGTGTCTCGTCAGGTAATGTAACCGTTACGGATTTATGCTCGTCGTGCAAAATAAAAGTAAAAAATGCAAATAAAATCATCACAAGATCTCAGGTAAAATTGAGTGAGGAGAAAAGTGAAACCGATTGTCGTAATGTAGGCCTACCGGTACCGTCATGCGAATGTCATAACCTGAGAAACGAACTGTCTTCAAAAGATGAAATTATAAAGCTGATAAAGGAAGATATTACTAAGTTAATGGAAGAGTTGAATAAATTAAAAGGAAACAGAGAGGAAAGCAAGGAAACTTGGTCCAAAGTGGTTGCTGGTAAGGTAAGATTGAATATGCCTAGGCCTATAAATGGAGTAGATAGATAGATAGATAGATTTTTATTCATTCCATTTGATCAAATACATGCATTCAATACATTTTTGATATAGGACACGTCAGAATTTACATGCATAAAATAAAAGAACTAACAGGTATATATTACTAAGATTATAACTATTTATAACTTATTATAATAGCAAATCTTAATAGATACAATCTTATTGCACAACTATTTACACCTCACTCTATTATCATAATATGAAAACTTAATTCTATAAATACAACAACATACAGCTAGGTATTAAAATTAAATTAAAAAAGTAAAATATAGTTATAGATTCCATCACTCCTATACGCTAAAATATTCAACTACTGAGTAAAAACAATGGCACTGCAGATAAGCTTTCAACATTCTATCAAAGGTTTTTATTTTTGGGGCCAGTTTTATATACTGGGGTAGTTTATTGTATAATTTAACTCCAGTGTGAAAAGTTCCTTTTTGATATATGCTTGTGTGTGTGTGTGAAATATGAATGTTTTGATTTTGTCTTGTGTTATGCCTATGAACATCATTGTTTGTTTTAAGAAAAACATCTTTATTCATTAAATTCTTTTTAAAAAACATAATACTTTCAAAGATATATATGCAGGGCAGTGGGAGAATGTTTAAATCTTTAAACAGAGGTCTACATGATTCTCTCGAGTTTACATTTGCCATAATTCTAATCGCTCTCTTTTGTATCCTAAACGTGCTTAGTACATCTGGCGACATACCCCAAAATATGATCCCATATCTTAAGTATGAATGGAAATAAGCAAAATAAGTATTTCTTAATGTGTGCATGCTAGTGCAGGTTTTCAAAATACGTAACGCAAAGCACATCGAGTTCAGTTTAGTATTCAGATATTGTATATGTTTATTCCATTTCAAGTCTTGTTGTATCCATAGTCCTAAAAACTTTGTTTCTGATTTATTTTCTATTTGATGACCATTTAATGTTATATTGGGCATCGCAGGATTCCTATTCTGTATAGTGTGGAAATTTAGACATACTGTCTTTTTATAGTTTATTATGAGGCGATTATCTTGTGACCATTTGGTTAACTCTCCTGTAACGGAGTCAGCAGACTGCTGTATGACCTGTTTAGTTTCACCTTTTATTACGAGTGTTGTATCGTCCGCAAACAAAATTTCCTTATGTGAATGAACGTTCTGTGTTATATCATTGATATATAGAAGAAAGAGTAGTGGGCCCAAAACCGATCCCTGGGGTACTCCAAATTCAATAATTCCCTCATTGGACAATGTTTCATTAAGTAATTTGGTTCCCTCATCCTTGTGTCTCAAGCTTACTATTTGTTTACGCCTTGTTAAGTAAGACTCTATCCATTTATTAGCTAGACCTCTAACACCATATTGATTTAGTTTGGTAAGGAGGATTTTATGGTCAACTACATCAAATGCTTTCGATAAATCCAAGAATAGGCCAGTTACATGTTCCTTATTGTCAATTAATTTCAGTATACTATTACTACATTCGTAAATTGCTGTCTGTGTAGATTTTTCCGTTCTAAATCCATGTTGTGAGTTTGATAATATTTTATTTTTTTCTATGAAACTTATCAGTCTCTTATACATAATTTTTTCCACAATTTTTGCAATACCAGTTGGTAAGGTAATAGGACGATAGTTATCTAATTCATCTTTTGAACCGTTTTTGTGCACTGGAATTACTTTTGATAACTTCAAAATATCCGGGTAAGTTCCTGAGAGAATTGAACTGTTTATTAAGTGCGTAAGTGGATTTATTATATTTTCGGCACATTTCTTTAAAATTGCATCAGGGATGCCATCAATGCCAGCACAGAATTTATTTTTTAGCTCTTTTATAACTATTCTTACCTCTTCACTTGTGACATGATTTATAAATAAAGAATCACTGCATATATTTATTTTATTATTAGAATTTAGTGTATTTACCTGTGATTTATTTAATAATTTTTGCGGAATTTCCAGAAAATAGTCATTAAAAGTGTTTGCTATTTCCTCTGGATTATTAATCACTTTATTATTTCTGGTCAGTGTAATGTTCCTTTGTATTTTAGCATATTTTCCAGTTTCTTTCTTTATTACGGACCACATAGCCCTGTTTTTATTAGATGATTGGGAAATAAAATTATCATTATGCATTTTCTTTGCTAGTCTTATTACCTTATTTAATATGCTAGTGTATTTTTTGTAGTATAAATTGAATTCAGGTGTTGTGTGGTATTGTTTATATAATTTGTGTAGAAATTTCTTTCTTTGACATGAATTTATAATCCCTGTTGTTATCCAATTGCTAGTTTTGTTATTTTGAACAGTTCTTCGTTTAAAGGGGAATGCTATTTCAAAATAGTGTTTTAGGGTACTGTTAAATGCATTAAATTTATCATTTACATTTTCTAGTTCATAAATTTCTGACCATGTTTCCTTATTTAATAAGTCATTGAAATATGTAACATTTGCTTCAGTGAATGACCTGCACTTTGATTTTACTCCATTATCATTATTATTGATTACTTCGGATACTTCAAAACTCAGTATTTGTCCATGGTGGTCACTAAAACCCGGACAATAGACTTCTATTGAATGGTGATATTTATCTGTATTTATAAAAATTTGATCAGGAGTGGTTTTACTAAATTTTGTTATTCTTGTTGGTGTATTTACTGTAGGTTTCAGTCCATAGGAAATTAGTAACTGGTTTAATAATTCACAATTTCTATCAAGTTTTAAGAAATCCACATTTACATCCCCACAAATTATTATATCGAAATTTACTTTGCTCATGTTATTGAGTAACAATTCTAGTTTATCTATAAATAGAGGAAACTTTCCTGACGGAGAACGGTATACGCATACAATTATTAACTTAAACTGCTGAATTTTTACGGCAGAGAATTCAAAATCCTGTTCCATAATTAGATAATCATAAGCTGTTATCTGTTCATGATCTAAATTATTTCTTAAGAAGATGCAATTACCACCATGGCTAATATTAGATCTAGAGTATTTACTAGCTTGTATAAACCCTGGGAATTGAATTAATTCAAGTTGTTCCTCTTTCAGCCAATGTTCTGAAATACATAGTGCTGAGATGTCTTTAAGTTCATTTTTAAGCATTAGATTTATGTAATCAATTTTATTATAAAGAGACTGGACATTCTGGTGGTAAATTTTAAATTTGTTACTTTTGCAAGCTTGTGTTGGTGATTTATTTACATTATTATTATCATAATTGTTATTATTATTGTTGCTAGACAAATCCGAAATACCATTGTTGCACTCCGTTAAATTTGACTTCAAAAGATGTGAATGCCAAACCTCACGTTTGGCTTCTTCTACCAGTTTCCCTGCTTCCACTCTAATGATATTACTGTCGAATTATTCTTACCATTTGAATTTACAATTTTGCAGATTTCATCACTAAGATACTCTTTTCCTAATCTATTTAAGTGTAGGCCATGCCGAGTGTGGAACTTCCTGTCTAATTTACTTACATCTACAATTTGTACATTTGGAAAACTCTTACAAATTTTATGAATTTTTCCATTTGTAGCCTCTATTTCTATATTTACACATGACTTGGGAATTAAATCGTGTCTCTGCGGAATGTTTACAATAATGACATTTGTTTTTTGCATGGATGGCAATGTACCCTTTAAATCTTTGATTACCTTTTTACTCTCATTTCTATAGACGTCGTTTGCTCCAGCGATGATCACTGCGTAGTCCTTTGCAGTAAGGGACGCACACTCTCCTATCATCCCGTTCGTGACTTCTGCAATCTGAGCTCCTGGCTTCACTGTCGAAGTGACCTCCATTTCTCGGCTTCTCTCCAAAACGTTTGCTGCTACATCTCGCCCGTGGCTATCCGCAAATATCCGCATCTTCCTGGATTTTCTCTTTATCACTTTCTTCTTTTCTTCTTGAGGAAAGTCATCATTTTCTTCGACAAGCACTCCAAATGAATTTGAGACGGGAATTTCAGTTACATGTACTCCATTTATAGGCCTAGGCTTATTCAATCTTACCTTACCAGCAATCACTGTCGACCAAGTTTCCTTGCTTTCCCCTCTGTTTCCTTTTAATTTATTCAACTCTTCCATTAACTTAGCAATATCTTCCTTTAGCAGCTTTATAATTTCGTCTTTTGAGGACAGTTCGTTTCTCAGGTTATGACATTCGCATGACGGTAGCGGTAGGCCTACATTACGACAATCGGTTTCACTTTTCTCCTCATTCAATTTTACCTGAGATCTTGTGATGATTTTATTTGCATTTTTTACTTTTATTTTGCACGACGAGCATAAATCCGTTACGGTTACACAACCTGACGAGATACTAACACTGTTGACAGTCGTCATACTAGAGATCTAAGTGAGCCTAGATGTTTACACCAAATTACACTAAATTTAATTTAATTATTACTACCTAATAGAATTAATCTAATAACCTACCAATAAAGAAGAATGTGAAATACGTATATCTTCCAATCGGGTGAAGTCTCGTAAAAGCACCACTGCTCTACTTGGTTCAAACAGTGATTGAAGAAGTCACCGAATCTTTGGATACACGTTCCCACAACTTAGTTTAAGTTTATTAAATTATCAACAAGAATTTCTAAATACTATCAATATTCCGTATTACACTTGATCTAAGGAAAGTAACTTTATAGATTTTAAGCCTCTGTTATAATATTTTACCACTTTTATCAAATATTTACACTAGCTGCTATTTCACTACACTTTCACTGTGACGCCATTTTCACTGTGACCGGTACATGTAACTGAAATTCCCGTCTGAAATTCATTTGGAGCGCTCGTCGAAGAAAATGATGACTTCCATCAAGAAGAAAAGAAGAAAGTGATAAAGAGAAAATCCAGGAAGATGCGGATATTTGCGGACAGTCACGGGCGAGATGTAGCAGCAAGCGTATGGGAGAGAAGCGGAGAAATGGAGGTCACTTCGACAGTAAAGCCAGGAGCACCCATTGCAGCGGTCACGAACGAGATGATAGGAGAGTGTGCAACCCTCACTTCAAAGGACTATGCAGTAATCATCGCTGGAGCAAACGACATCTATAGAAATGAGAGTAAAAAGGTAATCAAAGATTTAAAGGGTACATTGCCATCCATGCTTAACAGAAATGCCATTATTGTAAACATTCCGCAGAGATACGATTTAATTCCCAAATCATGTGTAAATGTAGAAATAGAGGGTACAAATGTTAAATTCGTAAAATTTTTAAGAGTTTTCCAAATGTCCAAATTATAGATGTAAGTAAATTAGACAGGAAGTTCCACACTCGACATGGCCCACACTTAAATAGGTTAGGAAAAGAGTATCTTAGTGATGAAATCTGCAAAATTGTAAATTAAAATTGTAAGAAGAGTTCAACAGTAATATATTTAGAGTGGAACCAGGGAAAGTTGTAAAAGAAGTCAAACGTGAGGTTTGGCATTCAGATCTTTCGATGTCAAATTTAACTGATTGGAACAATGGTATTTCGGATTTGTCTAGCAACAATAATAATAACAATTATGATAAGAGTAATAATAATGTAAATAAATCACTAACACAAGCTTGCAAAAGTAACAAATTTAAACTTTACCACCAGAAGGTTCAGTCTATAATAAAATTGATTACATAAATCTAATGCTTAAAAATGAACTTAAAGACATCTCAGCACTATGTATTTCAGAACATTGGCTGAAAGAGGAACAACTCGAATTAATTAAATTCCTAGGGTTTATACAAGCTAGTAAATACTCCAGAACTAATATTAGCCATGGTGGTACTTGTATCTACCTAAGAAATAATTTAGATCATGAACAGTTAACAGCTTATGATTATCTAATTATGGAACAGGATTTTGAATTCTCTGCCATAAAAATACAGCAGTTTAAGTTAATAATTGTATGCGTATACCGTTCTCCGTCAAGAAAGTTTCCTTTATTTATAGATAAATTAGAATTTTTTACTCAATAACATGAGCAAAGTAAATTTCGATATAATAATTTGTGGGGATGTAAATGTTGATTTCTTAAAATTTGATAGAAATTGTGAATTATTAACACAGTTACTAATTTCCTATGGACTGAAACCTACAGTAAATACCCCAACAAGAATAACAAAATTTAGTAAAACCACTCCTGATCAAATTTTTTTAAATACAGATAAATATCACCATTCAATAGAAGTCTATTGTCCGGGTTTTAGTGACCACCATGGACAAATACTGAGTTTTGAAGTACCCGAAACAATCAATAATAATGATAATGGAGTAAAATCAAAGTGCAGGTCATTTACTGAAACAAATGTTACATATTTCAATGAGTTATTAAATAAGGAAACATGGTCAGAAATGTATAAACTAGAAAATGTAAATGATAAATTTAATGCATTTAACAGTACCCTAAAACACTATTTTGAAACAGCATTCCCCTTTAGACAAAGAACTGTTCAAAATAACAAAACTAACAATTGGATAACAACAGGGATTATGAATCATGTAGTATTATGTTTTGTAAAAATTATTTAATGAATAAGGATGTTTTTCTTAAAACAAACAATGATGTTCATAGGCATAACACAAGACAAAATCAAAACATTCATATTTCACACACACAAGCATATATCAAAAACGAACTTTTCACACAGGAGTTAAATTATACAATAAACTACCCCAGTATATAAAACTTGCCCCAAAACTAAAAACCTTTGATAGAATGTTGAAAGCTTATCTGCAGTGCCATTGTTTTCACTCTGTAGTTGAATATCTTAGTGTATAGAAATGATGAAATCTATAATTATATTTTACTTTTCTATTTTAATTGTAATACCTAGCTGTATGCTGTTGTATTTATAGAATTAAGTTTTCATATTATGATAATAGAATAAGGTGTAAATAGTTGTCCAATAAGATTGTATCTCTTAAGATCTGTTATTATAATAAGTTATAAATAGTTATAGTATTAGTATTACTGTATATACCTATTAGTACTTTTATTTTATAGATGTAAATTCTGACGTGTCCTATATCAAAAATGTATTGGGTACATGTATTTGATCAAATGGAATTAACAAAACTATCTATCTATCTATCTATCCCGCAACGTATCACCAGTCACGGTGGTACTGATACGGGAAGACAATGTTCCCCCACTCCAGTGGCCCCTTGGTGTCATCACTGAAGTGGTGGTAAAGACAATGTGGTAAGAATGGTTTCAGTGAAGTGCAACAGTGGTATTTTTAAACGACCAGTTTCCAAGGTAGCTCCGCTACCAATTGAGCAGACACATAATTTTGACTGTTAACATGTCAGTGTTTGTAAGTTAGTGAATATTTTAGTTTTTCATGTCTTTGTCATTGGAACATTTCAGTGTTTCCATTTCAGATGATTGAAATCCATGTATTTCAAGGTGGGTAGTATGTATATTCTTCGTTTACTCGCCAAGGTTATGTTTATTCTTTGTGTAGTTTCTATGTGTATTCTTTGTAATCTCTATGTGTAATCTTTGTATGCTCCAAGATTCATTCATCCTTGGATTGGCAGCAATTGCCTTCATTGTCATTATTATTGTGTAATCTAGTCACCATGGCTGAACATTCAAATAATCGGAGCATTAGCTCAATTACATTCTATGGTAATTACAATAGTTATTAGAGTGTACAAAAGTAAATACAGTCCACTATATCATTCAGTCGTATAATTTCTCCCCTGATGCTTCATCTGTGGGCACAATGATGCGCAAGAGCATACACATGGTATCTTAAATTTGTCCTTCTGTCGGAAGAGTGTATTATTTAATGACAAGTTTATATTCAGAACATTTTGTTAGAAGAAGAGTCCCATTATGATTGCTGTTACCAACACCTTCTTTCCCAATTACACCTGTCCACAGTATTGAGTCCCTACCAACACGGGCATTGAAATCCCCGAGCAGAATGATTTTAACAGATTGTGGTATATTTTTCGGAAGCTCATCGAGTTGGGAGTAGAATTCTTCCTTTTGGACCTTTTCAGAGATGAGAGTTGGAGCGTATGCGCTTATTATAGTTGCTCTTTGATTATTACTGAGCTTGAGGCGTAGGGTCATAAACCTTTCATTTACACCAAATGGGAGCTCATCAAGATCATCAATGAGTTCATACTTAATGGCAAAACCAATCCCATGAATACTTGGTTCATTAGCCTCTTTCTCCTTCCAAAAGAAGGTGTAACCTCCTCCATGTTCCTTCAATTGTCCTTCATTTGCGAGTCTTGTATCACTGAGTGCAGCAATATCAATACTAAACCTCCTCAGTTCACGAGCAACAAGTGGTGTTACTCGTTGTGGTCGGTTTTCTGTGTTAGTGTCCATTATAGTGCAGATGTTCCAGGTGGCAAAATTCATATTTATTTTGTTTCGACCGCATATGGTGTACCTTCTGGACGCGGCTATCCAGTCAGGTAGTATTTAGGCTGACTATGTTTAGAGCAGCTTTTATAGCTCCCTCCCCATTCGGGGTAAGCAGAGCGGATCCCAAATAGGCCTGCTTAGTTACGAAGCAGCATACGAATTGCTCTACAGCCAATCCTCGAGCAAAGCGAAGATCACACATCCGCCGCCTACGTGCCGGTTTGTCACTAGAAGCTCCCAGATAACACAATCATGCTCTCGACGCAATTCCCTGATCGCCACAGGGCTTGCAGTCGTGTACGAAGAGAAGTTATTTCCTTCAGAAGACGCCTGTGCGTGACATTTTTTTACGTGGGAATGCTGCTGCACATCAACCATCACACGATCCTTGACAGATACAGAGCCTTTACCTAGTGGCATAGTAATTACGACGACTAGAGGTTCCGAATCTGCTGCAGCCTTCATCCGTCTTCCCAGCCGTTGGGGCTGTACTAGTCGCCCGTACGCCTGGTCCGCCGTTGAGGACTTATTCTATGCCGTTGACCAATCTGGTTCGTCCGCCTTTAGAGGTAGTTTTACACCCCAAGGGC
Organism: Meconema thalassinum; assembly: GCA_946902985.2. Lineage (NCBI taxonomy): Eukaryota > Metazoa > Arthropoda > Insecta > Orthoptera > Tettigoniidae > Meconema > Meconema thalassinum. The sequence goes on from OX336397.1 coordinate 127,205,375, forward strand.
ATGAGAGTGCCCTAACCTCCAGATACTCATCCACCTTGTAAGGAAGCCGTTGATATAATGGAGGGGAACTCCTTATCCCGGGAGTCACTTGGTCGTCAGAGCCTCGTCAGCCTATAGCAGAGTGCACCACGAGCAGGTGAGGTTGACATTTGCGTAGGAATATTCCTACCCCTTACACCCCACCATTATTTGTAGTACGGTACGGTAATGTATGTATTTTGTTAAAATTACTGAAGGCCAGTGTGTAATTAGCAAAATTATTTTAATTCATTAATGTTATTATTATTGTTCCTATTCTTCTTCTTGCATCGTTATGCCCGACTCAGGAGCATGGTTGAACCTGTTTAACTGATGTGTTGGCCTTCTTTTCCTTCCAAAATCTCTTCATCCTCTCGCTGAGCGCCTTTCTTCGGTCTTCTGTCCAAGTTATGGTGGCCCTGCTGTTGGGTTTGTCTTCAAATTGGTGATTGTCGATTAGGGTTCTGAATTTGCATCTGTCCTGTATAATATTGTCTGAAATGTTGATTTCCTGGAGATCTGTTTCAATTTCACGTAGCCAGCTGTTCTTGGTTTTTAGTGAGAGGGCCATGTTGAGAATTCTTTTAGTCAATCTGCCATTGTTCATTCTGATAATGTGCCCGTAAAATTTCAATCGTTTTTCCGAAAAGTATGAGACATTTTTTCACATTGGCGATATATTTCCTGGGATGACTTTTTCCTCCAGATTCCCTCTATAAAAACTGGGCCAAAAATGTTCGTAAAATTTTCCTTTCTTGTTTTTCAATCTCTTTGGTTAATGGTTTGCCACCAATGATTAAGGTTTCTGATGCATATATCGCCTCCGGTTAGATTACTGTATTATAATGTCTAAGTTTTGCTTTCCGAGATATTGATTTTTTGTTATACCTATTCCAAGTGATTCTGTAAGCTTTCTGTAATTTGGAAATTCTCTCTTTATTTGCTTCACGGTTTAAACCAGAGGGCTGAATAATTTCTCCCATATATTTGAATTCGTTCACTTGAAAGATTTTGCTGAATTTAGTTCTCATAGGTTGTCCGTCTAAGTATCGTGAGGCTCCTTCCATGTAGGCCTACTGAGTTTTCTCATAAGAAATTTGAAGTCCCGTTTTGATGGCAATTTCATGTAATTTCTCAATGGAATGAATTGCTTCTTGCCTGTTATTAGAAAGAATTGCTATGTCATCAGCAAAGGCCAAACAATGTACATGAATTCTATCTTTGAGTAGTCTGCCAAGGGTTATTCCCGTAGTTTCCTTTGCCCAGGTCCTGATTATCTTCTCAAGTACGAGGTTGAACAGTAACGGAGATAATCCGTCTCCTTGGCGGACCCCAGTGTTAATTGCAAAAGGCTCAGATATTTCGCCGAGGAATTTAACTTTTGAAGTAGTGCCAGTTAATGTTTGTCTGATTAATTCTCTTGTTTTTCTATCCACTTGAAATTCTTCTAGAGTTTTTAAAAGCGTTTGACGATCTATAGAGTCATATGCTTTTCTGAAATCTACAAAGGTAATGACTGTCTGTCTGGTTTTGCGCATTTGTAGGATAGTTTTGAGATTAAGAATTTGTTCCGTACATGATCTTCCTTTTTGGAAACCTGCCTGAGTAGTGGAGTGATGCCGATTCTAACTCACTCCAGAACCCCCCTTGCTCTACTACTAAGCCTCAGCCATGTTAAATATTTCTCGAACGCATGGTCCGATTTTGACAAATGAGGTATCGTTGGACTCGGGCTGACGTTCTCTTTGCTATGGACTATTCGTTATATTTTTCAAATTTTTTTTTGAAAATTTTTGTTTTTGAAACTAGGTGATAGTTTGAAAACTAAACATGATAGAACGTTGTGCCATAGCTCAAACGAATGGTCTTTATGCCCTTTATTTTCTATAATGAAACTTTTTTACTTTTATGTTTTTTTTGAAAACACTCGAATTTTGAAAATCCTATATTTTGGAAACTAGGAACTCTACAAAAACGTTTATTTGACATAAATGAAAGGTCTCTATGCCCTCTACCCCCAAAATAAATTTCAAGTCTCTAGGATGAAAACCTGTAGTAATGGGATGATGAGAGAGCTGGACCACTTCTTTTTGAACCCACCCTCGTATTTGCCCCGAACTTGATATCTCGCTAACCAAACATGGGATTAGAACATACAGGGTGTCCTAGCACTGCTAGTAATGCCCCCTACTTTCCTATAGCCTCTTTATTTGATTAAAAGACCAAAACTAAAAGGTCATGTGCTTTTAATATCTAGCGAACCAATCATGCTAGAGGCATGTTCGATAGGTCCAAGGACTCGGGGTGATGTCCTCTCTCCTATGGACCACTCGTTATAATTTTTAATAAAATTGGAAACTCGATTTTGGGGTAAACACGTGTTTTTTGTGATTTTGCCAATATTTCACGAAGCAATAACGCTAGAGGCATGTACGACGGGTCCAAGGATTCGGGCAGACGTCCTCTTTGCTATAGACCACTCGTTGTAATTTTAAAAAATTTTGGAAACGCGATTTTTGGGTAAACACGTGTTTTTTGTGATTTTTGCCGATATCTCACGAACCAATAACGCTAGAGACGTGTACGAGGTGTCCTAGGACTCGGGCTAACGCCCCCTTTCAAATGTGGTAGATATTTTTTTTCCAAAAAATAATTCACAAAGGGCCTAACGCCATACATGTTGAAATAACGTTTTCTTTTTCTTTACTTGTTTATAATGTTTATGAAGCGTGGTGGTTGAGAGAGAGACGATACGGCTGGGTGTGTGTGTTTCAACGAACCTGTCGCTAACCACAAGGACCATGCTTAATAGAACAATCGCTATTTCGGCTGGTCGGTGTATGACAGAGCGAGCGTGCGTTTTCTGATATTTTACCTTTAACGTGTAAACGGTGATGAGAACTTGGTTCTATGTTGATCGAAGCGAGTACAGAAAACAAACGAGCAGGAGGTGAATGTCATTTGGGATTATTGGAAGGCTCCGATCTGACTTGACAACAGGTGCAATGGAAAAAATGACCAAGACGCTTGAAGGTGAAATAATCTGACCATTGTGCTGGCAGGGAAGTGCGAAAGGCGTGCACACATGTGTGAAACCACAGGCACGCTAAACCAGTGACATCCTGTCTTGCTTCGTACGTGACAAAATGCAAGTCCATGTGAAATTTGATCTACCGCAGGTGTTCACTTTCGACGTTATCTGTCCACGTGCATGATAACTGTTAACAAGTCACATCCTGTTTTGCTTCGTACGTGACAAAATGCAAGTTCAGGTGAAATTTGATTCGGCACAGGTGTTCGCCTGGGACGTTAGCTGCCCACGTGCACGATAAGAGAATGTTCAAAGCGTGGGAAAAAAAAAAGATTATACATGCAATGTGATATATAAAGACACGTCGCTGACATTTCCACTCGCACTTATGTGACTACTTTTGAACACGCTACAGCGTTGTGTGAAACACTTGGCCTTGTTTAACAGTTTTGGTGTTGGTGGAAAATACTTATTCTTGTTGTGAGGTAGGTATATATTTATTCATTTATACATTTATTGATTTATATATAAATACATGCAATTATTTATTGATTAGGTAATTAATGATTTTATTTATTTATTTGTTTGCAGATAACCGGCATACCTTACATGTCTGAGGGAGAAGAAACCATTGCATTTTTGAGCCCACTAGAAGGGAAAAGCAACAAGTCACTGCAAGTAAAGGTGAGATGATTTTTTTAAACTAACTTGTTTCATTTTTTTTTGTTTTATGTTTTATTTTATGAAATGTATGTATTAACCTGAATTTAGGTATTTATAGCGGTTTATTTTATTTATTTTTTAGAAACTTGGAAAGAATAGCCTTACCGCCGTAGCAGTCGCTGAAAAAAACCAGAAACGCACTAAAGCGAAACCACTGCCAAAGAGTGAACTGTTTAAAACTCAGGTAAGTCCAACTTAAAAATGCTATTCCATTTTACCACTACTGAAAACTCGTAGACAAAAAAAATCATTACTTGTACATGACTGGGACAATGATTGCTTTCTTGATTAATGGCTATGTTGTTGTTGTTGACTGGGAAAAGTACAAGGCCATGTTGGATTTTCTAAAAATAAAAATAATAAATTTAATTTAAGGGTGGTTCCCTATGGACTCAACGAATATCCACAGGTTTGAACATGATAATGTGAACAAAAATGACATGACATTCATTTTTGTTTATATATTGGTTAAAGGGAGGGTGGGGGAATGTAAATGACTGTTGCTTTATAAAAAAGAAAATAAGTACATGGGTTACTGTTAGTGCCAACATACAGTTTAATTTTAATGGTGTTTTGATATATTAATGCCAATTAACGTTAACGTTTTATTTACAAGTATTGATTGATTGATTGATTGAGTGAGTGATGGGTTATTTTGTTTGCTTTTAGGTGTCGTCATGTGCCATTAACGTAATGAACAGACAGTGAACAAGCATGCATTATGCTTTAAAGTACTCTGTGCAATGTTAATAACTTACAATAAGAAAAAGTTTTATTATAACACATGGCGTTAGTACCAAATACAACAAGTGAGCAAGTTGGTTTACCACGTGGGTTAAATTTAAAATCAGAACATGATCGATGGTTAACATTTGAATCCTGGCCTGTAGGCTTTTTATCGACGCATGAACTTGCAAAAGCCGTTTTTTTTTTACTTGAACCGAGAAGATGTGGTGCGCTGTGTGTTTTGTCGTATTGAACTTTCACACTGGGAAGAAGGGGATGATCCCTTTAGAGACCATTTGCGATGGTCTCCTCATTGTCCTTACATGCTTGGAAAGCAAGTGGGTAACCTACCCGTGCATTCATTTTACCGAACCACAAGGCCTTTGGCCGCTACTTACGTTGCTGAATCACAAATAAATAATAATAATGATGTATTACCAGCCAACGGTAGTGTCGATATATGTGGTCCATATGCCATAGACAGTGTTGAATTGGCGTGTGCTTTTGAAAAATTGGGAGTTTGCAAGACTAAAGCACTAGCACACTCAGAGTACAGCTCTGTTGAAGAACGTTTCGAATCTTATAAAAATGTTTGGCCATTAATATTAAAACACCTTACCAAACAGCTAAGTGAAGCTGGATTTTTTTATACTGGTGAAGGGGATAAAACAATATGTTTTATTGTGGATTTGCTTTAAAGGATTGGCAAATGACTGATGACCCTTTTGTGCAACACGCTCGTTGGTTACCAAACTGTAAATACATGGTGTTGCTTAAAGGTCAGGAATTTGTGAACACTATTCGTAAAGAAAAAGTGATTGCAGCACAAGACATAACAGTGCCTTTAGAGTTAGAGCACGCGGAGCAAATACATAAGGCTGAAAGAAAAGACTTGTGTTACGAACAGATACAAAAGTGTGACCAACAATTATGTAAAATTTGTTATCAAGATGAACTAGGTGTTGTATTTTTACCCTGTGGACACATGATAGCCTGTGTCAAGTGGGCATTAGAACTTAACACTTGTGCTATATGCAGAAAAGTAGTATCTGCTACAGTTAGGGCATTTCTTGCATAACTAGTATAATTTATTCGCCATGCATAGTGCAAAATCCCTAATTGCACAATATTATTAAAGCTGTTTTAGAGTGTAATAGATATGCTTTTGTTTTGTTTATAGACTACTACAATGAATGTTTTGAATGCTGTGGGACAATCATGTGGCTTAGAGACAAAGAAGCTCAGCGAATTGCCAACGCATATTCCATTCCGCATTATCAAGATTCGGAAATTGAAAACAGCATATGGTGATCGTGTACTTTGTGTATGTGAAAACTTTGAGACATTTCTGCCTATACGGTTTAATGATATGTCGGAGAGTGTTTTTGATGAAGTCAATAATGCTGTGCAACCTGTACACTTAATTTATGAAGGTTTTAAAAACAATAGGTGCATGATTCGTTTTAATTAAATTAAAAAAAGTCAAATAATAATGGAAGATATAAGTCATGACAATGGACTGAAAGAAAAAATATGTGTATAGAATAATAATGTCTTAGTGTTTAGTATTGTCTTAAAAATATTATCATGAAACCAAAAAAAATGTACATAAAGTTTGTAAATAAATGAAAATTATGGTACAATGTTGTTTTATTTTCTATAGAAGTCAGAATATTTAACATTGCAGAGTATACATGATTATGACAATAAAAAGCACACTTAATACAAGTCTTTGCCTTTACGATAGTGTGTTATAGTTTTAAAAACAAATCTTGTTGTAGATCTTTTTTCTTCCACGGTAAACAATAGGCATGAAAACGTTATTGTCCTGTTTTGGATCATTATCACTATCATAATCATAAGCTGCATGATCTATATCATTATTATTATAATCACGATAATTATCCTCAACATTATTCTCAACATCACTAAAACCAGTTAAATATTCCTGGTCCTCTTCCTGTTCCTCTTCCTCTTCCTCTACAGTGTCCTCATGTAGAGTCTGCGTGGCTTTTGATAATGTTAAGGGTTTTTTGAACATTGAATTATTTTCAATAGTAGTATTGTTTTGTAGCACTTGCTTTTTAACATTTTCATGATTTTCTGTTGACAGAAACAGTGTTTCATGCAGTACACTACATTGATGATCACTGACACTTAAAACCACACTATTTTTGCTTTTTAGCTCACTGCGACATTGTTTTGAACGTTGTTTTGTACAACGCCAAATAACAGTTCCATTTTTATTGGTTCGTTTCACAATATATGAATATCCTTTATAGAATGCATGAGGCTTACCATACCTAGTCACAGATACTTCCATATCAACTGTCAAGCTTAGACTAAGCTCTAGTAAAGACAACTTGGTAATAAGAACAATAGATTAATGTGCGAGCATATATGGGTGCAAATGTGGGAGCAAAAAAAAGTGGGAGCAAAAAAGTGGGAGCAAGAATTGGGAGCAAAAAAGTGGGAGCAAAAAAGTGGGAGAAAAATTGGGAGCAAAAAGTGGGAGCAAAAATTGAGAGCAAAAAGTGGGAGCAAAAGTGAGTGTAAAAGTGAGTGCAAACGTGGGTTCAAAAGTGAGTGCAAAAGTGAATGTAAAAGTGGGTGCAAAAGTGGGTGCAAGAGTGGGTGCAAAAGTGGGTGCAAAAGTGGGTGCAAAAGTGGGTGCAAGAGTGGGTGAAAAAGTGGGTGCAAAAGTGGGTGCAAGAGTGGGTGCAAAAGTGGGTGAAAAAGTGGGTGCAAAAGTGGGGCAAAAGTGAGTGCACAAGTGGGCGCAAAAGTATATGCAAAAGTGGGAGCAAAAAGTGGGAGCAAAAAGTGGGATCTGAAAAAAGTAGGAGCAATTATGAGAGTAAATGTGAAAGGAAAAGTGGGAGCAAGTATGGGAGCAAATGTGAAAGCAAAAGTGGGAGCAAAAAGTGAGAAAAAAAAGTGAGAGCAAAAGTTGGGAGCAAATATGAGAGCAAAAAAAGTAGGAGCAAGTATGGGAGCAAATGTGAAAGCAAAAGGGGGAGAAAAAAGTGAGAGAAAAAAGTGGGACCAAAAAGTGTAAGCAAAAGTGGGAGCAAATATGAGAGCAAAAAAATGTGGGAGCAAAAAGTGGGAGCAAAACGTGTAAACAGAAGTGGGAGCAAACAAGTGTGAGCAAATATGGGAGCAGAAAGTGGGAGCAAATGTGAAAGCAAAAGTTGGAGCAAAAAGAGCGAGCAAAAGTGAGTGCACAAAGGGGGAGCAAAATGTATGAGTAAAAAGTGGGGTCAAATGTGGTGTTTTACTAAAACAATCCCCCCTAACCTAACCTAACCTAACTTTACTCAACCTAATTTCACCTAACCTAACTTCACCTAACCTAACCTTCCAACTCTCAGATCAAAAATTAAATTCTGGCCATAGTCGCGTTGGAATCCAAAACCTCTGGGATAACACCCAAGTATACTAGCCACTACACCGCGAAATGGGCAAATTATCATGCAACACAACACAAAAATAAAAAGTTTTCTGTAGTGTAACTCATTGGCTGACAATCATAGTTGAGAATTCAAACCCAAGACCTCAGGACTTTAGTTTTGAACATTATCAGAAATATTATTCCATTTACATTTTGCTGTTGCTTATAGTTATAAGAGTTGGCATTAATATGGGAGCAAAAGTGAAAGCAAAAAGTGGGTGCAAGCATGGCTGGTTGTAGAGACTTTCATATCAACTAATACACATAAATTAAATTTTAGTAAAGTGACTTGGCTAATAATAATAATAATATTAACAGTTTAAAAAAAATTCAAGGGGATTGATATTTTTCAGGGTGTAATTTCCAAAGTACTGTCAAGAATAATAATTACATGAACAGATTCCAAGAACTCTAGAGTGCTTTTAAGGTTAATGATTGGCTAGGAGTGAGATAGAGCTAGCTAACCTAAGTTAACCTCAGCTCAGTAAACCTAACCTTGTCACATGGCATGTTCTACAAGTATAGACTTGCTTTGAGACTGGCTATGACGTCACAGATGAATGGCGGTGGGAGGCTGGCAAAAAGGACAATGTTTTTGGGTAATAAAAAGTCGTGTCCAGCCTCCCACCGCCATTCATCTGTGACGTCATAGCCAGTCTCAAAGCAAGTCTATACTTGTAGAACATGCCATGTGACAAGGTTAGGTTTACTGAGCTGAGGTTAACTTAGGTTAGCTAGCTCTATCTCACTCCTAGCCAATCATTAACCTTAAAAGCACTCTAGAGTTCTTGGAATCTGTTCATGTAATTATTATTCTTGACAGTACTTTGGAAATTACACCCTGAAAAATATCAATCCCCTTGAATTTTTTTTAAACTGTTAATATTATTATTATTATTAGCCAAGTCACTTTACTAAAATTTAATTTATGTGTATTAGTTGATATGAAAGTCTCTACAACCAGCCATGCTTGCACCCACTTTTTGCTTTCACTTTTGCTCCCATATTAATGCCAACTCTTATAACTATAAGCAACAGCAAAATGTAAATGGAATAATATTTCTGATAATGTTCAAAACTAAAGTCCTGAGGTCTTGGGTTTGAATTCTCAACTATGATTGTCAGCCAATGAGTTACACTACAGAAAACTTTTTATTTTTGTGTTGTGTTGCATGATAATTTGCCCATTTCGCGGTGTAGTGGCTAGTATACTTGGGTGTTATCCCAGAGGTTTTGGATTCCAACGCGACTATGGCCAGAATTTAATTTTTGATCTGAGAGTTGGAAGGTTAGGTTAGGTGAAGTTAGGTTAGGTGAAATTAGGTTGAGTAAAGTTAGGTTAGGTTAGGTTAGGGGGGATTGTTTTAGTAAAACACCACATTTGACC